>JAUMIR010000006.1:100267184-101557184 GCA_030847615.1 Gambelia wislizenii
GTGTGTTTATGTGCCCTCAAGTCGCCCCTTGACTTACTGCAATTCCATTAATTTCTTAGGCAAGGAACACTCAGAGGAGGTTTGCCTTTTCCTTCCTCTGAAATATAGCCAACAGCACTTGATATTCATTGGTGGTCTCCCATCCAAGTACCAACCAGGACTGACCCTGCTTAACTTCCAAGATCAGACGAGATCTGGCGCCTTCCTCTCCTTCCAAACCGTGTTGGGATGCTTTAAAATGAAGGGGCTCGTGGAAAGGTGCAGCCTGGGTGTACAGACTGGGGTTAAATCCCACTTATTACCGTGGGCCTGAACTGGTTCTATTTCGCATTGTCAACAAGCGGTTTTGTTGAAAAATGTGGTGGATCGGGCTGCCCGGTATCTAGCTAAATACCTTGCTTGGAAGTGAAACCTTGGGGAGGAAAAACACCACCTTGTGGCCTTGGGTGTGTATAGGGAGTAGGTGCTTTTGCGGGATCAAAGAGGCGGCGAGGGGTTCTGGGTGGCCGAGGGTGGTCTATTTGGGGGTTCCTAACCTTGGAGAAGCCCCCATGTTTTCTGGCTCGTGTTTGATCCTACCCTCGCCCTTTCGCCGCACATATTTTGGGGGAATCGCCGTCTCCGTCCGCCTCGTGGCTCGCCGCCCGCGCCAGCCCAATCCGCCAACCTTTACCGCTCCCCGGCCCTGATGAGACTCTGACCCGCCGCTTGCTGCTCCTCGACCCTCGGCCTAACTCCGACCGCTAGGCTTCCCAGGCAGAGCACCCCTCGGAATCCACTGCGGGACCAGAAGGCAGGATTCCGTGGGCCTACTGCAGGATTCAGGCCCTTGGTTCCAGGGGTCTTTCCTGACGGGGGTGGGGGGCTTCGGTCGAGCCCCCTCCTGTCCCCCCGCCCCGAGGCGCGGCCCCTGCTGCTGCTGCAGCTGCCCTGGACGCCCCCCGTCGCCCCCCCCCGTTTCGCCCTCGCCGCCTCGGCCGACTGCCCCGAGCCTCTCTGACGAGCAAGGCGACGTAGGCGGCGGCCTATAAATAATTTCCATTATGTTCAGCTGACAGCGTGAGGCGATTAATTTTAATAGCTGTATATTTGCCCGGCTCTCTTAATGCCCTGTAATGAGATGAGAAGCCACCCAACCCCAGATGGCTCTCTCCGTCCAGCCCTTGGGAAGGAAGGAAGGAAAGGAAGGAAGGAAGGAAGGAAGGAGCCGAGCCCTGAGAAGAGGCGCGGGCTCCCCCCCCCATCTTGCGCGGTGGCCCACCTTCCTGCTCGGCTCTCCAGTCCAATCCCCTCAGACCTCGAGGGCCCCGATCCTCACGCTCACTTCGGCTCCCCTCGACCCCAGCCCACCCCCCCTGCCTTCTCCCTTCCTGCCCGGGTCCTCTTCTCCCTCGGGTGTCCGTGGGGGGGTCACCGGAATGTCCCCCTCGCCGCCCCCACCCCGCGGTCGCCCCTTGGGAGAGCGAGGGGGGCATCTTGGTGGCCAGGCGCCCTTCCTCTCCGCGCTCGGGAGGGCCCGGGGACGGGCGGAGGCCGAGCCAGCCGGGTGGGTGTCCTTGCGCTGCGCCAGAGACCCCCCCCTCTCTCTCTGGGTTGCCCGAGGCGGCCAAGCTCCGATCCGGCGCCCCGCGGGCTGCCGCTAGGGGCGGGAGGAGACCACGGATCAAAGCCCAGCCTATTAACCTAAATCTCCTCGGCTTCGGGTCGAGCGCGGAGCCGTCGCCTCCCGTTTCTCCTCTTCAAGAGGGCGGGGGGGGGTGTTGTGTGTGTGCCTGAGATGGGGGGGAGGAAGAGTTATGGAGGAGGAGGAGGAGGAGGAGGAGGAAGGAGGCGCCTCTGGAAGAGCCGCCAGCGGGGAGAGCTCCGGTGCGGGAGCTGGGAGGAAAGCGCCGAGGCGTCTCCCTCCGCAGCCGCCCTCGCCAGAGCCAGCCAGCCAGAGTCCCCTCGCGGTCTTCTCGCTCGCTCTCCTCTCCTTTTCCTCTCGATGGACAAAAGCCGAGCTGGAGAGGGACGGTCGCTTCCCCCCCTCCCCCGGCCCGCCCCACGGGGGGAGAGAGAGCGAGCAGGGCGGGAGGGAAGAGCGTGGTGGCCGCGGGCGCGCCCCCGCCCGAGTGGCAGAGCGCGCTCCCGCAGCCAGAGCCGGAGACGTCCCGCTGCGGTCTGGAGGGAGGGGGGGCAAGTGACGGCCATTCCTTCCCGCGCCAGGCCGCGGGTGCCCCCCCTCAGCCAGGTGTGGGGTGGCGCGTAGCCAGCGGGCGAGGAGCCAGCAGTACCTGGGGCGTCCTCTCGCCCCCTCCTCTCCCCCCACTTTTACCTCGAAAAAGAAGGAAAGGGAGAAAGGGAGGCACAATGCTAGTTATCACAGGTCATTGCGTTGGTTTTTGAAGGTCTTTTGAAGCCACTCTGTGTGTGTGTGTGTGTGTGTGTGTGGATGGGTGGGTGCTTAAATTATCCTTTTCTCCCCTCGCAAACGACGTGTGCTGGCGCTTTCTCCCACCCCACCCCCACGCACTGTGTTTTAAATGTAAATAGGCGGCGGTGGGGGCGGAGGAGGCATCGTCGACTATAAGCCTATTATCGACGCAGAAGGGCTCCCAACCAGCCTCCCTCCCTCCCTCCCTCCCTCCCACACACACACTCACACACTCACAGAGATCGACACACTACAAACGCTGGAGCAAGGGGCGATCACCGCTACCACGGTTCTCAAAGCCCAACACGAAAGAAAGGTTGGCATTGCGAAGAGAAAAGAGCGGAGACTGCGGGCACGGTCTATCCGAGGAGTTAGAATAATAGTAATTGTTGCTTTTAAAGTTATTATCATTAAAGATCCCTGAAGGCTGGCAGAGCTTGGGGTGGTGGTCAGGGATCAACAGGCCGTTTTTGATTCTCCCCGAAGTTTTCTGAAAGCTAGCTGCAACTCGGGGGAGGGAAAAGCGAGGAGGCGGGTGAAACGCTACATTAGAGAGCAATTAAACACATACACACACGCGCGCGCGCGCACACACACACATCTATTTGTTCAGGCTAGAATCTGGAAGTGCCCTATTTGTGTCTGTGTGTGTTTGTGTAGGGGAGGAGAGGAAGAACGTGTGACCTAGGCTTGGGCGGACACTTCAGGTGCTTTCCTGTGAATAAATAAATAATGGTGGGGAAAGGGATCTTGCAAAGAAAAAGCATTCCAGAACACACCTCCTCCGCCCCCCCCACCATTCTTTAAAGGTTTGGAAATTTCGCTAAATAGTTTTGTAATAAGGTCAATAAATTATGGGTCTTGACCTGGAGGAAGCTGCACTGATCTCTCCAGTGAACATTACACAAAAGTGTGTCATGGCAAGGGAAAGCAGGAATCTCTTATTGTCCTCTTTACCTTGCTCTCTCCAAGCCACCTTGGGAAGCCATGGACATAAATCCAGCATGTGTCAAATCTGCAAAATCTGCATATGCCGTAGCCATCCATAGCAAATGACACATGACTTAGTCACTAAGTTTCCCCTTTTCCTCTGGCACCTATGTGGTTTCCATGCAGGCAAAATGAGGTTATTCCCAAAAGGAAGAAAGGGACATAATCTTGAATAAAATCTTGGCTTTAGAGGTGTTTGTCTTGTTACAATTACCCTGGACAGTACCAGGGTAGTATGGACAAGTGCTGAGTACTGACACCCACATGGGCCTTCAGTTACTAGGACTCCTATCACATTATCAGAGCCTAGGGTCAGGAGGGAAAAGGAACATTGAAGAGGGCTAAGTATGACAGGTATTTTAGGCAAGCTGCAGAATCAGTCAAACCTCCCTTAGGTGCAGGACCTATTCAGTTACATGAGACTTTATATGCTAGCCTGCCCCTGTGCCTTTGAAACACAGTATCCTATTAAAGGGGAAATGGAAACTAGGCCACAGGCCTTTGAAGCCTCCACATGTAATATCATTTGAAACATCCCTCCATAACAGACTGATCTAGCCAAGATCTAGCCATATGTCCACAGCTAGTTAGAGGAAAGGAGAGGAAGAAAAACCTAAACTATATTTATCCGGCCAACACTGTCATCCAAAATTGCACTTGTGCCAGGAGACTCCTTTCCAAGATAAAAATGACTTTGATTAATGTAAAAGTGTGAAATAATATGTTGGATTAGAAGTAGATTCCTGGGGTGTCAGCCCCTTTTCTGGGAAAGATGAAGGCTGGTTCAACTTGACCTCCTTTAGCAGAGTTCACAAGTGGAAGCACTGAATCTCTTGGGTGTCTCTGAGACTAGTTTCAGCAAATCAAGGCAAACAGGCAGTATGAAAACTTCATAGGGAAAAACTTTACTAATTACATTTAAAGGTACATTCAAAACATACTGTAAATACAGTGCCTAAACCCTGGCTGACTGCAGGAAAGTTTTCAGAAGAGGAGCTGCTCAGTAGATCTGGCACACAGTATCTTGAAGGAGGAGGAAGGGAGGGAGGAGGGTTTTATGTACTTTTAAACACACCTGGAAGGTTTTCTGGTCACATGGTGTGTGGTTGCTTAGATACATCCCCCACAACAGCAAATGGGAAAAGTTCTAGAGACAGCATGTATAGAGCAGAGGCATGCAGGAAACACTGTCTGAAGGCCCATTGCTCTAATAGCAAATGGGTGAAGGGTATTAAAGAGAATGCTTGGTTGGGAAGCATTTCCCAATGTAATGGAAGACAGTATCCACAGTTAGGCAACACCTTTATTAGAACCCATGGAAATGCCCCCAAACTGTGGGAGCATTTGGCAACTCCAAAGGATTTCATCAGGTCAGGTGGTACTAGAAAAAATAGGAGATGGAGAAAAAAAGAGACATGTTGGGAAATTATGCCAGAAAGTATACTTCTGTGACATTTTGATTACTCTCAGCTGTAGATCTGGGATTGCAAAACTGTGTGGCTACCTTTACTTTTTATTTACTTTGGAAAACAACATGTGATCAATATTGCCTACTGTTCTGAAGACAGCTTATCTTTCTTTAAACACCATCAAAATCTTGATACCAGTAAAATGGCATCACTTTGTAGTTTTGCTGTTGTGTGCCTTCAAGTCCTCTCTGACTTGTGGTAACCCTAAGGTGAATCTGTCATGGGGTTTTCTTGGCAAGATGTGTTCAGAGGGGGTTTGCCTTTGCCTTCCTTCCTTTGAGGCTAAGAGAGTGTGGCTTGCTTAAGGTCATCCACTGGGCTTCCATGGCCAAGCAGGGATTTGAATCCTGGTATCCAGAGTCATAGTCCAATGCTTAGAACACTAGAACACATTAGCTCTCTACAGGATGACATTGCTTTCATTTATATTGATCACCAACAGAGAGATATATTCTGTCCCAGAAAAAGCAAGCACCTCTTCCCCCAAAGAGACCTACTCACTCAGGTGGGAAGCCAGCAATACTTATAGTGTTGTCAGTGCTGGTGCTACAGAAATCCCACATAAATAAGGTGGGCAAGAAAAGGCCTGGAAATGTGCTGAGAGAATCCATCATATTCCATACATGAGAGATATTTCAGTCTTACCTTACCACTGTATTCTGAATAGGGGAGAACCGCACACCCCTATTTATTTTAGCATAAATTATAATTTCTGGATTGACTTGTTCATGCTGTGTTTTGCATGCAGCAACCTTCCCTCTCCCCATCAAAGGCTGACTTCTCTAAGGTTCAACATCTGAAGCTTAAAAAAGGTTTCCTTCCTCTGACTGGAAATTTGAATTACACTTTATGAAGGGAGGAATACACATACACACACATTATAGACTTTCCAAAATAATTGACAGGATGTGGGCAATACAACCCTAAATATGCACTGCATTTACATGCTAAGGTGAGAATTAACCCAGATAAAGTCAGTGAAGCTTACTTCAGAGTAGATATATAAAGAACTGCAGTGTAAATATGTCATCCCACTGAAATTCATAGAACATGATTCACTTTCACTGGTTTGCCTCTCCATTCCTCTCTGGCTTTTCTTCACAAATGAAGATACAGGAAAGACTCATCCTGCGCTTTCTGCAAGCGCAGTGATGACTGAAAAGGCCAATCCAAGATAAACAAGTCTGGTTGCAGAAAGCACAGCAGAATGTCTCCTTGGGTGATGTTTCCGGGCTGTGATTCTTTCTCTTCAAGACTTGTTCAGTGTGAGTTCTCTAAATATACATCTCTAGTTCGGCCTGACAGGGTATATATGAAGACCTACCTACAAGATCTGATTATGTGGTTGTTACATAACCACTTTAATACTTCAGTGCACTGTAGGGACCAGGAGAGAGGGGGCAACAAAGAGAGATGGTGAAGGTAGAGAGAGAAGGAAATTGAGGTGCATGTGAGACAAGCGAAAGAGAGAGCTCCACTCCTCTTTTGGCTTGGATGAGCCCATTAGTTGTTTTTGTGTCTCCAAGTCCATTCTGACTTATGGTGACCCCCAGGCAAACTTATCACAGGGTTTTCTTGACAAGATTTGTTCAGAGGGTCCCCCCCCACTTGCCTTCCTCTGAGGCTGAGAGGACATGACTTGCCCAAAGTCACCCAATGGGTTTCCATGGCCAAACATAGATTTGAACCCTAGTCTCCCAGAATCCTAGGTCAGCACTCAAACCACCATGCCATGCTGACTCACTCCACTGTTACACCCTATCCTAATTTTGTCAGTGACAAAAAGGTCCTGGGATGGGGAGACATTATCCAAATGAGTCTATAGGGTCTATAAACTTCCATTTACTCTCTCTTGGGTATCATAATTCAACCCTCCAACTGTGGTTTAGATCTTCATGCACTCTACCAGTACAATCCTATGCTTGTGTAGCCCTGCTAAACACACCCAGGGTTCATTTCCAAGTGAAAATGCATGGGATTGCACTATTAAAATGTCTGCAGGCCACCATTGTTATCTAGGACCCACAAGAGTGCATTGTCTTCAAAACTAGTGTTCTTTTAAGATGCATAACAAGAATTAGAGATAGCTTCACCTATTGAATTACATAGAAACATAATGAATAATTAAACAAACAAACCACCTCCGCAGAATCACAAGCCCAAAACTGGCTGGTTCAGAAGCACCAATCTTTTCAAATATATGTTTCATTCAGCCAAAAGATGAAAATTGTGTCAATGGAGGGTAGTTGCTTACCTTGAACAGCAAAAATGGATTATAAACACGGTTCTTGACTGTGCTTGACAGACTAAACACAGAAGTATTTTCTCTTAGCATAGTGATCATGTGCAAGCAGAATATGGGCAGCTAGAGTAATATTTTTGTGATACATATGCCCACCCAATACCTTGACCAGAAAAAGAAAGAAAGAGTCCAAGAAAAGAAAAGAAATGTGGTTTTCTGTTAAAAAAAAAAAAGCTGGTGTTCTTATCTCTAGATTTCACAAGCCCTGTCCTCTGGACTTTCACAAGTGGGTCTTTCCTTTTTCTCTTGGAAAAATCCTCATAAGAAATCTCCTTTCTTATGGACCGCCCCCCCCCCAAAAAATCTGGTTCATTCCAGCTCCCTTTCTGCCAAGGCCAACTAACCATCTGGGCCCTTTCAGGGTGTGGATTTAAACAATAGCTTTTCATATGCAGGCTATCTTGCTTAGCTGAACAATCAGGGGAGTTTATCAGATAAGAAAGACTTTATTATTCAAGCTGCTATAGAGATGGTCAGAACTCAGAGACAATTAGGGCATGAGCCAATGTTAAGCACATTTTAAGTCTCAGAGATTTAAATGGGAGAGACTTTTGCACACTCTGCTGCTGAAATAATTGGGACTTTGAATGCCAAACTATGTCTGGGTTCTACCCAATATGATTTGTGAGTACATGGGGACTTGAGGTGCATTAATGGGTATTACAGCTATCACATTTGTAATATTCACTGATCACATGTCACACTTTTGAGCCTACTGTGATGGTTGCCTTAAAATTTATCACAATGTAATATATCTTAAAGATTAACATTAAAAATAATTGGCTATCTCAATATATGGGGAAAACTAGATTCTCTGTCAATGGTCCATCTGCTGAAAAGCCAAGATGGTATCTAGGGCATGTGTTCCAACTTAGTAACAGCAGAGAGCTCAGAGTGTAACTTAGCTGTGATAGTCTGAATCATTTCTGGCCCTCAAATTGTCTTATATCTATGAACACTTTCAGAGCCATGGCCAAAACTGTTAAGGATGCCACTATCTGAAAACTGAAGTTTTGGAAATGGTGGAGTCAGAAATCAATATCTTATCAAGAAGCATTGCCTTGCAAAATGTCTGAGGATATGTGAACTTCACCTCTCAGTCTTGTGTGGATATTAATTATTTGCTGCATAAATTGATATGGGTGGAAATTTGTGTCTGTGGAAATATCAAAAAACTGAACAAGTATTTTCCAATAAAATATTCCCCTGTGAAACAATCTCAATTTACTCTTTGCTGGGTGACAACTACAGTAGTCATGGTATGAAAGAGATAACTGTTTTAAAAAAATGATCTGGTGTGTACAATAGCTATTCTGATAAAGGGGGAAGAGAGTGAAGAATCACAGAAAATTCATGCACCAAGGAACTTCTAATGATCCAAAGTAAACCGTACAAGGAATAAAAGGAAAGTCAGGCTCTGAAGGATGACTAGATTGGTTCAGCAATAGGTGCCAGAACAAAGACAAAAAAACAAACACAGAAAATGAATTACTGTATTAATTGTTGGATTTAACAACCTTTGCATGCATGAACTCCATTGTAGTTAAAGCACATGTTCTCTCTAGGAGCTTATGCAAAGCATGTTTATGGCTAATTTCCTGTTTGCTTGTTTACATAGCTCTCCTCTTCCTGAGCACATAGGCACCTTTTGTTCTCTGAGAAACAAGCCTCAAGCAAGCACACTTTTTACTAACCTTCCTCCATTAAGCATGTGGTTTTAAAAGTAGCTCTCTAGAGAAAGATGCTTCTAAGTTCTGAACAGCATGTAGACCTTCATATTTCTTCCTCCTACCTATCTGAAGATGCTGAACCTGTGTATTGATTATGCGCATGCTATATTGTAAGTAAACTTCCTTTTTACACTTTTAAAGAAGACCAAGTTTGTTTTATTTCTCAGCTAGGTATATTGTGTGTGGGGAGGAGGTGGCTGGCTTAATCTATTCCCAAAATGTCTGTTAAGCGCAACTTTAACTCTATTATTGAGATCACCAAATCTCAAATGTTTTAAAATTCCAATATTAATCATGTTTACACTGCATGTTCTACCCAAAATGGTACTTGAGGTGGCAAATGCAGGAGGGAGGAGCAATGTGTGATAGTATAGGCATGTTAGGAGTAAGAAAAACAACAACAAAAGTCTTATCGAGGCCTTGCTCACTCCAGTGGAAGAAAACCGAGAAGGGGTGGGATTACTTGCTTGCCAACATTTTGGAAAAGACTTGGAAGCCCCTTTGGTTATCTCCTTAGTCTGTCTCCAGATCAACTTACTCTTACAATTCATAGCCCATATCATGCCCATACCCACCTCCAAATACTGAGGAGTAAAAGCAGAGTGCATATTAATTATATTGTCTCACCCAGATTATCTCCCAGAAGTTATCAAAGAGCTGGTACTGCAAAGAGGCACCCTGACACAAATGCAGCTCTGTAGTAGTTATCTGTGCAACCACTGGTTCCCAGGTCTGTAAGGAAATAAGAATGAGGCCCATCTTGGAAATGTTATGACTGCTATTTCAACATATTATCAATACGTGTGAAGATTACTAACCCACAAGCTAAAGAAAAAATAAGGAGTTCAATGCTACCCTTTTCAGTGCACCTACCCTGAGGAAGACCTCTTGCAATCAGCAGGAATAAAGTTTGTGGTTTTGCTGAATTATTCTTGACCAAGTTTGTGTGATAGCAGAGATCCAAGCATAAGATGCAATCACTTGGCTCCAAACGCAAGGCTGTTCCTTGCCCTTGTGGTTCCTTTTGTAAAGTTTCATTCATAATACTATTGTAAGGGGAGCTGCTGGCAGAAAAGACATATTCAGTCTTTTATTGAAGTGATACAGGGAAAAAGAAGCAGAACTGGGCAGGGTCACAAAGCTATAGGAGGGGAACCAATCCTGGTGCCACAGATAAAAGGAGGGGAGTGGAAAAGAGAGAGAGGATGGGGTGGGGATCTTCTGTCAAACCTTGTGCCTTTCATCAGTTATAAACAGGAACTGTGGCTTCCAGTTTCGAATAACCAGTCAAGGCCTCTGGAAATTATAGATGCAGTAGAAGAGCCCCTCTGGTTTCAGCTATACTTTCCCCAGTTACGTTTACTGCTAGTTTGTGTATTTATGTAGGGACAAATGTAGTTTGGTGAGGTACTCTGTGAGAGATCTCAAGTTCAGGAGACTGGACCTACAGTTCCCATGATTTTAAAGGATGGAACCATGACATTTAAGTGGTATCAAATCACTATTATTCTGTAGTGTAGACACACTTCAGGTCACTCTCAGCCCAAAGGAAAGGTGCCTCTGGAAGCCTCACTTTTACTCCTCCTTATATTAAGGAACCCCCATCAGCAACTAGAGTTGAGGTGCTAGTGTATGAACATTTTTACTCAAACCTCAGCTTCTAAAATGAAAAGAACTGAAAATCACCTGGAGGACTTGCTGCATTTTCTCCAAACTGCACTCTGAGCAGCCTCAGAAGCAGAGTCTTCTAGGAGGAAGGAGTTACAGCAAAGTTCGGAACAAGAAAACTATTTCCAGTTTGAGTGTGGATTCAAATCACTTTCCCAACTCGGTTTAGCTGAAGACTCGACTACTTTCCTTGTTAGAAATATATGGGCACTCCAATTCTTATGGTATGGAGTGACAGTAAGGACAATTTCACAAGTGCATTTCAGTGTCTCCATGACAGCAACAAAATGCTGATTTGTCTGTGTAGGATATTTTGTTATTTATATTGAGCAGATTGCAACAGAGCCCCAGTCAACATGAGCTTCTGGTACAAAACAGGACATAAACATGCAGAATGTTCCAGTAAAGTTATAAAGCAGAACTTACCTTTATTATTGCAGAGAATACATCTTAGATAGGAAAAATTGATAGATAGGAGATAGTTTTCTGACTTTGGGTAAAAAGTCCTTAAGGCTGACTCTCATGCGTGCATGATGGTTGCTAGCTTCTTACTTCTGAGACAAAAGGTTGTAAATAACTAAAACCTTTTGAAGCAGGGGGGGGGGGGAGAGAAAGAAGCAAGCAAGCAAGAAGTAAACACAAATCAAGGACACAAACTCAGAGATGTAAACAAACGTTGATGCTTTTTCACTTCCAACACCCCTTCTCAGTTGTTACCCAAAATGCTCCTTGGAAAATTCCAAGAAAATATTGCATTTCTAATATGTTGGGGAAATTAGCAGCAACTCAACTTTAGCTATGCAAAAGGGGGTAACAAGGAGACCTTGAAAACCTTTGTCTACCAGTACTAGTCTGGATGGAATACACACACAGGTAAAATTAAGTATGCTTTTTATTAAAGAGTTCAAAAATAACACCACACACACACACATTCACCCAGAAAAAGGATTCACACAAGGCTATAGAAAAACAGTGGGAAAAATCTGGATATAGAGAGGGTAGCAAGAGGATTTGTTGGGGTGATACAACCTGCCTTGTAGTCAATCTGGCAGAGTGGATGGAGAAATCTGGAGTTGCTAACACAGAGTGACAGGATCTTCCCTGTAACTGGAACTGTGCGCACTGAGGGATATTTTTGAGGGTCATTTATACCTCTAAATACACCTGAGGGGATTGGATGCTTCATGGGTTGAAACAATAGATTTCCTGAGCCTTCATGGATTGCACAATGAGTGTCCTGGTCTTGACAAAAGGTGTGGAAAATGCCAAATGTGCTTCTTAATGGTCCTGTGATTGGATTTTAAAAGCTTGAGCAACCTGTGTCTTAAGGTTTGGGATTAAGGAAAGGAAGTTTCAAAATCAGCAAATACAAAGGTTTCATTTCATCCATTGTCTCCCTCTCCTGGGAAATGTGTCCCTTTTGGCTTTTAGCTTTAGGCTTTACAGGGCAAAGCATGGCATTCAGCTGTCTTCTCTTGAGACCAATGTGCTTTTGCCCTTGTGGAAGGTCACATTGATGAACCAAAATTCTAAAAGTGGGGTCTCTGGAAGTGGGGTGTAAACCATGCTTAACATAGTGGTGCTTGTTTAAGTCCACAAGATTCATCTTCTCTCTCGGGACCTGGAAGTGGTCTATAGGAACTGCCTTAGTAAGAATGTCTGCTATCATTTCTCTTGATGGATGATAGTTCATCTCAATAAACTACTTCTCTTGTAGATCTCTCAACAGGTGATGCTTCACATCAGTGTGCTTCATATGTTAATTGGCTCTCCCAGTTTGTGAGAGATTTATGCAGCTTTGGTTGTCTTCATGGATCTCTATAGGCTTTGGTTCAATTATTCCAAGTTCCTCCAGCAATTCGCATAGCCACATAGGTTCCTAACATGCTTGAGCAGCTGTTGTATATTCTCCTTCAGTAGAGGAGAGTGCTACAGCTAGTTGCTTCTTGCTTATCCAACTCACCACTCCACCTCCATAGAAGAACAGGTTTCCACTGGTGGATTTTTGATCTATAAAGTCTTCAACCCAATCTGCATCTGTGTAAACTACTAATCTGGGAATGCTAGTGGCTTGTAGCTTTAACTTTAAGTGTGCAGTGCCCTTTAAGTATCTGCCAACTCTCTTTACTGCATTTTAATCCTTTTTTCTTGGTGAGTTGGTTTTTCTACAAACAATTCCAACTGCTGAAGCAATATCTGGTCTTGTGATGGTGGCTAGGTACAGCAGCTTTCCTACAGCACTTCTGTATTTATTATTATTTGGTAGAGGCTCACTGTGCTCATCTATCTTAAAGTCATCTGTTTCCATAGGTGTGGCCACTGGATTGGCCTCCTTGAGTTCTAGGTATTCCATGAATTCACAAATCTTTTGCTCTTGACTGAGGAGATAGCCTCCATCTTCCTCTCTCTCTACTTGCATTCCCAAATAATAAGTGATGTCTCCTAGCCCTTTCACTTCAATCTCATTATTTAGATGGCTTAAGATTTCTTCACAATCAGTCTCATCTTGGTAAGCCAAAATCAAACCATCAACATAAGTCAAAATGTAAGTACATTTGTCATCCTTGTATTGTGTGTAGAGACAGGGATCAGCTTTGCCTTGTGATAAGCCTTCCTTGATTAGCATCTCATTTAGTTTTTCATTCCAAGCTCTTACAGCTTATTTTAGACCATAAATGCCTTTCTGAATTTTGCAAACAAGTGATTTGTTTCCTTCCTTATCAAATCCAGGAGGTTGTAAATCCCTTCCTTGAGTTGTCCATTTAAGAAAGCTGTCCAGACATTCAAGTGTTCAACATGTTTTTTTCTGGATGCTGCGACAATCAGAAGTTTCCTTATTGTGGCATCTCACACTACAGGTGCAAAAATGTCATCATAGTCCTCACCATATATCTGTGAGTAGCCCTTGGCTACTAATCTGGCTTTCTATCTCTGGATTTCCCCTTCTGAATCTCGTTTGATTTTAAAGACTCACTTATATCCCACAGGCTTCCTATCAGTTGGCAGCTCTGTGAGTGTTCAGGTTTGATTCTTGTGCAGGGAGTCTATTTTGTCATGTGCTGCTTCTTTCCACTTACTTGCTTCTGCTGCAGGCAGTGTTTCAGTTTCTTCCCAAGTGGAAGGTTCATATGGCACCACCGTCCTCGCAAAGTAGGACAGGCATAGAGATGGCACTACTCTGTTTGATCAGGGTGAGCGTCTAAGTTCTGGTTCCAGAGCCCTGTCTGCTTTTGTGGTGACTTCCAGCTCTGAACTTACTCCTGCTTGTTCTGCATCCCCTTCTCCTTGTGTATTCACTTCCATTGCTTCATTTATGACAGGTGTTTGAGGCAGGTAGGCTTCATCTCCACATTTAGGCCAGTAGCTGTTCTGCATTGTGAGATTCTTCTGTTGCACAGTCTGTGTCTGTATGGTTCACATCTGTTCTCTCAGACTCATCAAAGCACACAGCACTTCTCACTGTGATCCTTCTTGTTTGGGGATAGAGAATTCTGTAGCCTTTACATCCAGGTTCTTAGGCCACCATCACAACTTCTTCAGCTCTGTCATCTAGTTTGGACCTCTTCTCCTTTGACACATGAGCATACGCTCTGGATCGAAATACTCTGATATGGTCCATGTTTGGTTTTCTGTTATGCCAAAGTTCAAATGGGGTTTTGTTGGTTGCTTTGGCTGGCAGTCTATTCTGTAGGTATCTAGCTGTCATTACAGCCTCTCCTCAATACTGGTTGGGCAGCTTAGAATCTAGCAACATGCATCTCACCATTTCCATTAGTGATCTGTTCTTCCTCTCTGCAGTCCCATTCTCCTCAGGAGTAAAGGGAATTGTGTGCCTGCATACAATGCCCTGCTCTTTCATGTATTTTTGGATGTGGTGTGAAATGCACTCACCACTATTGTTGGTCTGAAGAGCTTGAGGTCTTCTGCCAAATTTGTTCTCCACCATTGCAACGTATTCCTTCAGTAGCTGCAAGGTCTGGCTTTTCTCCTTGAGCAAATAAAGTCACACAGTACCTGGAATAATCATCTACAAAGGTTAGTAAGTAACGATTCCCAGCATCTAGGTTGGCAGGGTTCCCTGCTGGCACAGGTGTAGATAAATCTATGCCAGGGTCCCTAGGGCCATTCCCTGCCATGTCCTCCTCCTCCTCTGACTCTATACCCTCATCAGGCTCAGGAGGCATAACAGGAACACAGCTACTCCAAGCTCCACGCTGCAACCACCGCTTGAAATCCCAGCAGGGCATGTAACGGTGTATGTTATGCTGGGCACACCTATACTAATACTAATATTAATACTAATACTAATACAATTATGTCAGTGGCTCTTAACCTTTTCTTTAGAAGGGACCCCCTTTAAATATATTTTGTTCCCATGGGCCCCCAAGACTTAACTCAAGATTTAAAGCCCTAACAACAACAACACAATTATGCCAGTGGCTCTTAACCTTTTCTTTACCAGGAACCCACTTTAAATATCTTTTGTTGCCATGGACCTTGAAGATTTAACTCAAGACTTAAAACCTTAATAATGATAAAAATAATACCTCATAACAGCAATAATAATACAATTACAATAATGTCTCTTAACCTTTTCTTTACCAGTAGTCCCTTTAAATATCTTTTGTTGCCATGGCCCCGCAAGACTTTAGATTTAAAACCCTAATAATAGTAATAATAATAATTAATAATAATACAATTACACCATCCGTGAAATCTTCCCTCAGAGGCACTGGAGTGGGAGGAAACACTTTTCTTCTGCTTCTTCCTGCAAGTTTGTGGCTGGAGTGGATTGAATGGCAGTGTGCAGGCCAAGTCAGCCAGCGCCTTGGCTCCTGTCACATGGCCACTCCACTGCAGGCAGGAGGTGGTCTGAACAGCCTTCAAGCCTTCGTGGACCCCCTGTGAGGACATCAAGGACCCCTTAGGGTTCCCAGACCCCAGGTTATGAACCTCTGGTCCTGATACTTGGAGAAAGTAGCAAGCAAAAGCTCTGCCTCATTTAGAAAAGAGGGGGTCCAGGGACCCTCTACCACTTGTTAAAATAGAAATGAATAGAAAAGGGAGCAAAGGAGTCTCTCCAGCAAGGGGTGGAATGGTCACTTCTAACTTTTTCGTGAGTCTTTGGGCTTGCCTTTGCCCTGTCCACAGACTGCAGCGCCTCAGCCTTCAGCTTCAACACCAGCTACATTTTGAGGGCATTCTGCTGCATTCCTATTGGTGGGGAGGGAGGCTGGCAGCCAATGAAAGCCCGCTTTGCTCCATTCTATTCTCCCTCCCTCACCGGCTTTGGCTCCTCCCACCAGCCAGAGGCTTTTTAAAGCAGGCAACAGCTCATTGGGTGCAGCATTTGCAAAGAACGCCTTTCTCCCTATGGGAAGCAAAGCCAGGAGCAGCCAGAGGACCCCAAGGAGGAAAAAGTGGGCCTAGAATCCCAGGGCAGCCTCCTATCTCCTTCCCACCCCTTTCCATGGTTTTTTTTTTTTTTTTGGGTAGCCTGTAAGTTCCTCAGGGCAGAAGGTGTCCACTCAGTATAGACTGAGAAGCACCAGGCATACCCTGGGGACAAACCAACCCAGCAGTAGCCAAAACAAGAGAACTGCAGAAAGGGCACAAAAACAAAGGCTTTAGCTAGCAGCTGTTCCACAGCTTTGACCCACTTTCACACACACACACACACACACACAGACACACACAATTTACAGATAGCAAAGTTCATCCAAAAATATCTGGAGATCTTTATCTTCAGTTTCAGTATAAACAAACACAGTATATACACAGCAAACCTCATTAACAAACTCAACAACAACACTCCTCTTTCTCCACAACATCAACCCACACACAATGCATCATGCACTTTGGCTATTTAAGAGTGTTTGCTAGTCATCCCTCGGTCTAGCCATAGCTGTGAACAAACCCACGTCAGCTGTGCTAGTCTGCGGTCTGTTGCTCTAACATTTTTCCTTTTGCATTTAAGAGACCCTAAGGCTGACTCTCATGTCTGCATGATGGATCCTAGCTTCTTGCTTCTGAGACAAAGGGTTGTAAAACACTAAAACTTCTTGGAGCAAAGGGGGGGGAGTAACCTCTACATGCAAGCAGGAAGTAAACACAGATCAGGGCCACAGACAGAGAGATGTAAACAAGCTTGATGCTTCTTCACTTCCAACAGTCTGCCTGAGTTTGAACCCCCAGGAGTCAAACATCAGAATCCGCATGCATCTTCCCAGCCCCACCCCAGGCCCCATGGAGGCAGTATACATGTGTAGACAGGAAATGCGTGGAGCGATGTATACGTTTGGACCCTCAAGGCTCCAAGAAATTCATGCGACTTTTATTTTTCAGTACTAGTATAGGTGCATGGAGATGCTTGGGTCTTGCCTTAATCGTTAAGTGGCGGAAATAATTTACACCGTAGACGTGGAACGGACACGGGATGAACAGCTCGGCTTTCCACAACCCAGTGGCTGAGTTGGATCAGCGGGGACTTGAAGAGACCCCAGCTCTTCATTTAGTTTGGTTAGGTAGCTCGTCGCGCAGGGAGCAGCAAACAGAGAGAGAACGGGATGGAGTTGTGCTCGGAGTCTGCGTTTAAGTCCCTCCGCTTCTCTATTTAAGGCAAGGCAGTCTGCACTCGACGAAGAAGCCCCTCCCCTCCCCCTCCGCAGCCTGACGATCTTGCTCCATCGCAACCTCTGCCTGCGATTCCGCGGCAAAGCTGTATGACGCGAGTCTCGGTCTCCTTTTTCTCGAATCGGAAAATATGGACGACTGCTGGAGAGGCGGTCTTTCGAACGGTCCTAAGAAGGGGGTTATCTTGGCTCGTACAGCTTTAACAGGCAGCCACAGGCCCCGAAGGCACCTTGGGACTCCCTGGGGGGCGGAAGAAGGATGGGGTGGTTAGCCTGCAATTTACACCCCTCCCCGTCCAAAATAAATAAACTGGGACAAGAAGAGGTCTCTGGAGGGGGGGGGGAGAGAGAGAGAGAAAGAGCGACAGACTGGTGCTTAGAGCAGAGTATTTTTTAAAAGCACTTAAAACAGCCTCTTTCCGACGTCCCAGATGAACCCTTTCTAATGGGGGAAGAGAGCAAACCCACAGCACTGAAAGGAGAAATCTTCGGAATAAGTCGGGCCCTCGTTAGGGACGTCCAGGGACAAAGTTTTAGCTTTTTAGCAAGCGACTCCACGGGAAGGGAAAGGAGGCCAAGTCCCGGCTCTCGTGGGAGGGAGGGGAGCACGGTTCAGCGGAGAGGAGGTCTCTTCAGCCCTGGCTCCTCGAGCTTTCCCACCCCATCCGTGGGAAAGTAGACTGCGTGAACGAATACCAATAGCAGGTCAAATAAAGTGGTGGATGAATAAAAAGTGCCTCTGAGAATAAGCAGAGTGCGTTGCCGCTAAGCCTCGTGGTGCGGATCCCCAGTGGGCGTGAGCAGGCGCCGTGACGAGCTGTGGGTTTTTCCCCGGGAAGGAAAAGGAGAGCGGTGCAAAAAGGGACCTTTAGACTCGGGCTCTCTGCGGTTTTGACCTCTCCTTTCGCCTCCCTTCTCTCCCCCAAACGAGCCCTGCGGTTGCTGCCGGCCCTCCTCAGGAATCCCTCTGGGCGCGAGGCCCCAGCCCGGGGGAGTCGGGGCGGGCAGGCAGGCAGGCAGGCAGCAGAGCTCTGCCCGAGAGGGAGGGAAGCCGGGGGCGCGCCGTGTTTGCTGCTCCGGGTTTGGGAGGAAGGAAGCCGGGGCCGCTCGCCCTAGAGGCGGCTTGGCTGCTTCGCTGGTGGAAGGGAGGGAGGGAGGGAAGGGAAGACGGAGGCGCCTCCCGCCTCGCTCTTATCTGGGTCAAGAGGGTTTCAGCGCCAAGGAGGCCCGATCGCGAGCGGGAGGAGAGACGAGGCAGACTCGTTCTGCCGCCCGCGCCGGCACGGAGGCGGAGGCAACGGGAGTTCATCGCCCGCTCCCTTTCCGCCCTCCTGCGGAGCCCAGCCCAGCCCAGCCAGGTGCGCGGTGGTTTCGCTCCCGCTCCGGCACAGCTCTCCCCCCTTCCCCCCCCAGGGCCACCGCGGAGCTTACAAGAGGAGCCCCCCCTCTCCGCCGGCGCCACCCCAAGGCAGACCCCGGCCGCCGGCCCCGCTGGCCTAAGAGAAGGCAGCCCTCGCCCTCGGGTGCTGAGGGGGGCTGCGAGGCGCTTGGCTCGGTTCCGAGAGCTTTCCTTCCCCTCGCCCCGGTCCAGCCGCCATTCTCTCCTCCCCAGACCGCCCCGCTGCTCGAGGCCCCAACAGCCAGCCAGCACGGGCAGTGTCAGCATCCGCAGGGGACCCCGTCATTGTGGGGGCCCCGTAGTAATCGTCCTCTTGCAAAAACATTATTGCTAATAATCTGAATATCCTGTCCTGTGAATAGCTTAGGCTGAGTGATGTTACATTGACCTGAGATAAACATATGGACCTCCTCAAATAAAGTGTAGCACGAGGCCCCAAAATTCCTTAGACCGGCCTTGCGCTCCAGCCTCGGCCTGGCTGCTGGGGTCGGTTCAGTCTTCGGTTCTTCGTAAGATGGCAACGTACATATCCCCAGAAAAGAGGACAAAAGGCTACAACAGTTGGCATAGAATCAGGACCGGTTTAAGGAATTTTGGGGTCCCCTGCAATGCTTTATTTTTGGGGGCCCATATGTTTATCTCAGGTCAATGAAACCTAACTCAACCTAAGCTATTCACAGTACAGGATATTCAGATTATTACTAATAATGTTTCTACAGGAGGAGGGTTACTACGCCCTCCCTACAATGATGGGGCCCCCTGCGGGTGCTGACGCCACTGGTGTCTTAAACCGGCCCTGCTTAAAACTGCATATATTGCTTTGTAGGTACAATGTTAGAAATGATTTAGAATTAAAATACACCTCACCCGACTGACAAATGACCAGGTGACCTGTGTAACCGCAAAGTTTACACTCCCATCGCTGAGGATGGGCACCTTCAAGGTCCCCCATGTCTCTCCTTACCTTTCTACATTAGACTTGGAGTGGCCAGCCCTTCAAATAGAGGACAGCCCCCGAAAAGTAGGCCAGTCCTTCAAACAGAGGACTGCTACCCTCTGTACAAAAGCAAGCACCGGACCTAGCGCAACCCCCCCCCTTCCCCGCGGGAGATTCGAGGGCTTGCGGGGGTTTTACCTAGAGGAGGAAGGCGGAAAGGCTGGAGAAAGCCGCCGCCTTGGCCTTTAAGATGGGCCAGGAGCTGCCGCTGCGTGTTTTCCTCGGAGATCAGCCTGGTCGTGTCCTGCCCTGAGAAGCAGGGCGCAACTCTCTCTTGAGAGCACGGTGGGGCTGACTTCCGAGGAAGGAGAGGTGTGGAATCTTGCGCACGCTTAGCTCGGAGGGTCCCATCAAACGCAGGGACTGCTTTTCCAGTAAACGGGCTATGTTTTCCCCTCCTGGCTACGAGTATTGTTGACGCTGTTGGGGCCCTGCTTTCCCCCCGTCGCAGCTCCTCATTCAGTTTTTCTCCTCCTTACTAACTGGGGAGCGGCCCGGGGCGAGGGGAGGCCGGCCCGCCAGAGTCTTGGCTCTTGCTGGTCAGCCTGCTAGGCCGGCTGGCTTGGCTGCGACCCAGCCTCTGAGCTCAGCGGGTCGGGATCTGAGCCAAGCGAGGCAGCCACCCCATAGGCGCTGTTCTCTGCCGCTGCTGTTGTTGCAACCGCCCTTGCCGGTGCACGTTGTCGCTGCTGCAGCCTCCTTCCTTCCCTCCTTCCCTCCCTCCCTCCTTCCTCTCGGTGGGTGCAGACGCCTTCGCTCCGAGCCCCCCTCGCGTTGCAAGGGATGATGGATCGTGCCTGGCGGGGGTGATTTGGTGTTGATCGCACATTATCACTGGCAGGTTGGACTGGTTGCTGATGGACGGCTTCTACCAGCGGCGCCTGCTCGCGCACACCCAGAGAGAGAGGGAGGGAGGGAGGGAGCTGCTCTCCCGCTCGCTCGCTCGCTAATCTGCCTTTAGTTCCTTCCTTCCTTCCTTCCCTTCCTCCTTCCCTCACCCGCCAGCGAGCACGCGTGCGACCGAGCTCTGAGCATCTGTCAGAACATCTCGACGGGTGACATTTGCCTTCCGCCCACCAGCAGCAGCCCTGCTGCGCTTCCGCCCCTGGCAGCAGCTCCGGAGAGCAAGCGAGAGAAAAGGCGCCGCCGGAGGCTCCGATGGCTGGGAGCCTCACCAAGGCTAAAGCGCGCGGCGGCGGGGCCAGAGCGGGAGGGGGCTCGAGTGTCCCCCTCCTCTCCTCTCCCCTCCCCTCCGGCTCCACTCTCGCAAGGAGCGGGCTGGCCGAGGGCGAGGCTCCAGTTGGGGATCTCTGCCGGCACACGGCCCCCTCCCCCTCGGCTCGCAGCTTGGCCCTGGCCTGCAGCCAGTTCGCTCCGGCTCTCTCGACTGGGGCGGGGAGGGGAGAAAGGAAACCCGGGGCAACCTTGGCTTTCCTGAGCGGAACAGGCGGCGCTGCTGCCCTCGCCCCCGCGAGTCTCTGCCCGGGCAGTGGAGCTCGGCACCAGTCCCTTCGGTCGCTGGTCTCAGACGCCCTTCTCCGCCCCCGCCCCACCACGAGTGGAAGCCGATCAGTCCGTCTGAGTGGCATCGGACTGTGACGGAAGGAGGTGACTTTCCAGCAATGCCTTCGGAGGGGAACTCCCAGCGGGTTGGCCCAAAGAAGAAACCCAGTGTCCCCGAGAGTAGTTAAAGTGTGGCACTTAAATCCTTAAGCCGGCATTCCCCGATCCAACCTTTTCCAAACCCCCATCATCCTTGGTCATACTGGTTGGGATGATGAGAACTTCAGTTCGACACATTAGGACCAGGTTAAGGGAGGTTACCTTAACACGTTTACTAGGAAGTAAATCCCAGCGTGGGGTAGTTATTTGAATGTTGGACTAGGACTCTGGAACACCAGGGTTGAAACCCCGCTCAGCCATGGAAGCCCCAGGGTGGCTGTGAGTCACACTTTCTCAGCCTCCGGGGAAGGCAATAGCAAACCTTCTTTGAATAAACCTAGCCGAGAAAAACTCAGCACAGGGGCCCCTTCGGGATCACTGGAAGACAGAGAACAAGAAGAAAAGACCCCCGGACTTGTAAACGGTACTATTCTAAGGACATAAGTGTGATCGGTATAGGAAAAACAACGGAATCTTCCAACCATGCAAAAAAACCCACAACAACACAAAAAGCATGTGTTGGCTATGACCTGGGCTTTTTTTCATGACAAGCACCTCCTTGGCCATATGCACGAGAAGTGGCCGGTAGTCCAGAAAAGCGCGGGCACGAAGGAAGGTGTGTGTGGCGGGGGGATCTTTCCGGTGTCACGGGGTTCTTCTTTGTTTGTGCCCATGAGATTTTAGCCTCTCGCGAGGCAAGCAGGGGACGTGGCTGTTTTTGCTTCCAAGCCAGCGTATTGCTTGGGTCCTAACCCTGACCCATGGGAGGAGGCCTTCCGGAGTTGGTGGAATGCCCCCCGGGCTCACCAGGCAAGCCCAGTGGTTCTCAGTCTCTGCAGCCTGAAGGTGATCCGAGCGTTCACTGACCTTCCAGGCCTGTGGTGAGCGATGTTCTTCGCACTCGACAGGGCCACGTGCTTCCACCTAGGAGCCTTTCGGCCACCAAGGGGAATGGCGTTTCCAGCACTCCCGGTGCTATGGCGGGCGGAGGGGGTTGTTATTTAGAAAGGAGCCTCCAGAGGCAGCCTCTCTGGTCGAGCGAAGTCCTGGCGCTGCTTGGGACCGAGTTGTCTGCGGCGGAGCGGGACTTCCCTGGCAAGGCTGAAGTTCCTTGGACTTCAGCGGGCGGCGAGATCAGCCAAGCGCTACTGCGCAAGCGCCGTCGGTCGCCCAGGGAGTTCGCCCAGCAAAGCCCCTTGAAATGAATGGCGGTGGCTGGCCTGGACAGCAGTGCCCGGCGGCGCATCGCGGCACCCTGAGAGCCATTGTGAGCAGGTTAGTGGCCGCTGGGGGCGGCGGAGAGAGAAAGGAAGGAAGGAGGGAGGGAGGGAGGGGGGGCGCCTGCCAGAAATCGCCGGAGCCCACCGGGAGGGAGGATCCCGCGTGGCGATCGCCAGCCCAAGGCAGCTGCTGCCTTTCCCCGGCCGCTAGGCCAGCGGGATCTGGGGCTGAGCGTGGGGAGGCCAAGGCAAGGGGCTGCTGAAGACCCGGGTGGTGGGGTGGAGCTAGGCGGGCCGGGGGTATGGCTCTCCCCGGTCCCTCCTGACTTCAGATCTGCTGGGCGGCCTCCATCCCCACCCCACCCCCAGCTTTGCGGGGTTAACTCCTCCCCGCAGGTTCAGTTCGCTGTGAATTGTTTTCTGTTTGGAAATCGGAGAAGCGGGGAGGCTATTGACAGGGAGGGAAGCGAGCGCTGGCTTTCCCCTCTGGAGAGCTCAACAGCTGCTCTCGGGCGGGCAGCGCCTTGAAATCTATTTAAAGAGAAGGAAAGGGGAGGAGAACAAAGCGGGGATGGAAGGGAGGGGGGAGGAAAAGCAGGGAGGAAGGGGGGAGGGGAGGGGAGGGGAAGGCGGTGGAGCGAGAGAGCAGGAGGGAGGGGAGAGGCCAAGCTGGAGCTTCGGCGAGGGAGAGCGCGAGCAGACCAGGAGGGAAGCCACCGCTGTGCTGGGCGGCTGGAGAGCTCACAGCTGGGTCGAGGCTCCGGTCGCTGCGGAAGAGGGAGCGTCTTCGTCAGCTGCATCAACCCTTCGCCTCCTTCTTCCTCCCAGCCTCTCCCGTGCCAAGGAAGAGAGGCGGGAAGAGAAGGCTGCGTAAGAGACATTTCCTCCGGGTTCGATTTAAAAAAAGAGAGAGAGAGAGAAAGAGAGAGGCCCTGAGTCTTGGGGATTTAATGTGACACCTAAAGCCACAATTAGTTAAGTACAGCATCGTTGGATTTAAGAGCTCGAGTATACTTTATCTGCTATGGCTTGTGCCGTTCGTCAATACTATTAGGTTCCATTGGTTTGGTTTTTTTTTAATGGAAAATAACTCCTGCGTGAACATAGGACCGGGATGAGATTTGGGTGAGCACCGCACTTCACCCTACACAAATTGATTTGGAGCGCTCACCTAAACATATAATGTTTATATGTTAATTTGTTGTTCCCCGCCTCAATTCATAGGGAGAGGTGGGTAAGAAATAATAATAATAGTAATAATAATAACAACAACAATAACAACTTATTGCCAAGACTGCAATCCCATGCTCATGAAGTGGGAGTAAACTCCATGAAATTTTGAAATCCAGGAAACTTATTCAGGGGTAGCCATGCTGCAAAATTCTATTTTGTGGGACTTGAATTTTGTGGGACTTCTGAGCTGGAGTGTGGCTGCTCCAGAAAGTGCCCAAACCTCATGCTGGCAATATTTGGAATCAGTTCTGTGGAAAACAGTCAGATCTGTTTTGTTTTGTTTAATGAAGACTACATTCTAAAAAAAATAGTACTCGAAGAGATGTGTGTAGGCAGATCAGGATGAATTTATTATTTCGGTCTAGCTAGCTTGTGATCTCTTCTGTGAGGGTACCCAATAGTTCAGACTGATGTAACAGTCTAATAAATCTAGCAATCCTGTATTGGAGAAAGAGACCGAGACAAAAATGGGCCAGAGGAGACTTAGACGTGCTGAGACCAAACCAGAGGCCTGGCCTTGCTTCGAATAAGACTGTGGCCTTAATTGTGAAGAGGGACATTTTTCCACGTAGGAAAAAAAATCCCGGCTTCGGTGGAGGGGAGAAAACTCGTGTGGGTTCCCAGGGCAGAAATCTCGGGGTTGCATCCATGGGACAATGAAAGATGCCCTTCCTAACCCATGACCACCCACTCTACCACACCATATCCTCAAGTCGAGGCCAACAGAACTCGACTGCCCGGCCTCTGGCCCCATCGAGGAACCCAAGATTTCTTGCTCTTAGACACTACGGAGCCAGAAGATTCCCATAGGATTCCCACCCAAGGACTCCCCGTTTGAGCGGCTCAAGGTGCCTCTGGCCGAGCTCCCCTTCCGCCCCGTCCTCCCCTTGGCCTCCCAGCGAAGGCTTGGCACACATGGTCCGCATTTTGCACGCACGGAGGTAGCAGCAGCCGGTTTCCTTTCGCTGCCTTGGGGGGAGGGATGGAAGGAGGAGGGGAAGAGGGTGATGCTAGGAAGCAAGAGACGGAGGCCGCCGAACCCGAACCCCGGGGCCGGGAGCGCGCACGGGGACGCCTCGCACACCCGCAGTGCCCGAGCTTAGGCCCCGGGCGCGTTCTCAGGGCCTCGACGTCGCTTTCGAGATCTCGGTGGAGAAGATGGAGCCTCGGTCCAAGGGGCCCTTTGTGAGCCGGGGGATGTGGCCGGAAGCGACGGGCTGGGCCGCGCTGGAAGAGGGGGGCGCCTGTTCGGGGGGGGGGGGCAGAGGGAGCTCAGCGGGGGTTCCTTGCCAAAAGAGAGATTTCCTGAGTTGGGGGGGGTGTTGGAGAAAGACATATCGCAGGGCTGTAAATGCTCTCCACCAGCTGGTCCTAGGACCCGGCGGACATTGTACGCCCAACCTCCAACTCCCAAATGAAAGGCTGAAGTGATTTCGAGGAG
The DNA here is from genome assembly GCA_030847615.1 of Gambelia wislizenii. NCBI lineage: Eukaryota > Metazoa > Chordata > Lepidosauria > Squamata > Crotaphytidae > Gambelia > Gambelia wislizenii. The sequence goes on from JAUMIR010000006.1 coordinate 100,292,341, forward strand.
GGAATTCCCCCCCCAAAAAGTGCCTGAGAGACGCAGTCCTAAGCACGATTATTCGGAAAGATAAAACCAGTTCACCTGACATGCAGTGCTCTGAAAGAGAATCCTTTCCCAGACCGCCCCAGCACGGCCGCGGTAGGGAAAGGCCATCTTTGCTGGCCCTTCAGAACAGAGGCCGTACAAATGGTGTCAGCCTCTCGCTGCCTGGCACGGCAGGGGGCATGAGGGGCAAAGCTTGGGGGATATATCTAAGCCTGCTCTGATCTCCACCCCTTCCTGGTTGCAATTGGCCAAAGCCCAACCCGTTCACCCTCAGGGTCAATAGCTGGCAGGCTTCGGCGACCTTCTGCGGCGGCCCGGCTGTCATTTTAGTCCTTTTCATTAGCCTTGGGGGAAATAGTTTTCTTTCGCCTGCCCTGAACTGAGCTCAGGAAAGTCTATGGGACGATTGACACTGGGCCCTCTTTTAAGGAATGAATCACTTGGCAGGCAGTGCAGGGAGGAAAAGGAAACGGATCTAGCAGAAGGCTCCCCCTGGAGACACCAGTCGGTCCAGTGTGGGCATCCGCCATGGGTCCAGGGGGCAATGTTGACCCTCCACGAGACCCTCCAGTGGCCACAGGCTGGCCCAAGTGACAAGGAAAGAAAGGGACAAAGAAACTTCTCAGATGTGGACAAAGTCCACTTCTGGTCTGGCAAAATGGGATGTTTTAAAATATTAAGCCACGTTGGGGGTGTGGGCTGCAACTTTTTTAGAAGGTTGGCTGTCTCTCCTGGTGGCTCCTGAAAGTGGAAAAGAGGAAAGTCTAGGCCTAAATACCCTAATGGCACCAGGTCCCATCTGATTTTGGAAACTAAGCAGGGTTAGCCCTGGTTAGTGCAGTACTTGGATGGGAGGCCTCCCAAGGAATACCAGAAGCAGTAGGCTATATTTCAGAGGAAGGAAATGGCAAAACCACCTCTGTTCCTAAGAAAACTCTATGAAATTCATGGGGTCACCATCAGTTGAGAGGCAACTTGAAGTCTCCCTCTCTCTCTCTCTCTCTCTCTCTCTCACTCACACACACACACACACTGTGGAATCTGAAGGGACTGAAGCCCAGAAAACGCTGCTTAAGCTGTGGGGAGGGGGCTGGGGTGAGGTAAGGGGACTAATTCTGCTTAAGCCCAGCTCTGAGCACTCCCCTTGCCACTTTGACTCATGGGCCCGGGGTCTGAGGTCCTCTGGGAAGACCTCTATTAAATATTACATAGTTTCTGGTTACAAGCTATTGCTTATGGCTTGAGACCAAGACAGAGAGGAAAGAAGTGGGAGGGGGGAACCCTGCTTTTGCAGAAGCTCTACTAGGCAGTTCCCAGCTCAGTGCTCATTATAAACAGTTAATAAAAGTGGCCTTAGCTGAATCCATAGCTTTATCTGGTCTTGTTATTCTTTAGTAGGTAAGCAAAGGAACTTGGGATTTAGAACCCATCCTCAATGGGGCTGCTAAAACAAAATAGTCCTTATCAGATTTGGAGCATTGCTTCTTCCATTTATTTCAGTAATTAATTTTTAAGGAAACACTCTCAGTGATCTCAGCCCTGAAACAGGAAGGAAGCAGCGGGTTAAGTTGCATGTTATGAATCAGCATCTCCAGAACGGAATTGAATTGCGTAGTTTGTTGGCCTGAAAACATACAAAGGAAACAAGTTTGGGCCTAATGATTTGAAAGTAGCTTCCAGGACAACCAATGAGACTGTAGGGTTTATGTTCATGGAATTAGCATGTAGAACTGTAGAACCATGAATAGTGTCACAATGATAGTTTTATTGCATGTGTGAGAAACCTAAAACAGTGTAATTCTCCCATAGCAAAAACTAAGTCTGATTCATATGGATATCTGTTGCTGGGTGGGTGGGAAATATACATATAACATTGTGTATGCAACGTCACAGTCACACACACACACAAATATAATATATACATGATAAAATAGATAGCATACGATAAGTGGTTTATACCACTGGATTTTCCCCTTAGTTTCCTTAATTTTCTGTCTTTTTCTATCTCTTCAGAATATCAGAACCTTTAAAAATAGCATGCATCCTTAAAGAATACTTACAAGATCCCAATAATCCAAAAGCTAGAGGCTTATAAAGTAAACTGACTACAATATAAGTCAACATAAAGAAGTCCAAACAATGAAATAGATTAACTTTTTCAGATTTCATTTACAATTGCTCTGGCAGTAATTTTTAAAATGTATAAACAGGGTCAACATGTGTGCCTTTTTTTTTCTTTTTTCTTTTGCATGGAATAAAGCATGAGTTAGAAATAAGGCACCTTTGATACTGATACATTTCATTTCTGGCTAGACACAACTGCCCAGTCACAACTACACTAAATTCCTGGATTTCTGAGGGGTTTTTTTGTAGGGAACTTTAATTTGTGTGGGGGGGGGGTTTCAGGAAAATGTTAAATTCCTTTAAAATGAACCAAGAAGTTTATTTTCTAGGCAATAGCTGTGTCACTCTAACTATTCCTTTTATAGGGCTATCTCTACTTTCCAAAACATCAACCACAACCACATTGTGTAAGAACACTGAAAGGCAAGGCAGGCTAGTTCCTCACAAAAGGAAGGGGCTGAATTCTGCTTTCTCAATCCTGTCTTATATCTTTGCCTTCAAGTGGGCTAGAGACTTATGTTTAAAGAAAAGGGGAGAGGGGGAAGCCAGGAGTATGGGGATAATGCTTCAGTCCAGGAAGGACAGCTCTCTTGTGCTTCTATTAATACCATGTTTCCTTGACATAGAAAACTAGGGCCTATATCCTATTGTTAGGCCTAAGTAGAGCGGCCCATTGAACCAATTAGCTTTACCCACATGTTGGCTCACCATTCAACTATTGATTCAGTGGGTCTACTCTAGCTGGAACTAACCAATAGAATTCCAGCATAGATATCAAAAGGGGATTTCCATGGCAGGAGTGGGGGTGGGATTCAGAGTCTATAGTCCAGTGTTCAACCACTAGGCCCCATTGGCTCACCTTCCTAAGCATTATTGTCTTTTCTAATGAGTCCTGCCTTCTCATGAAACATCCAAAGTAGGACAGGCTCAGTTTAGTCATCTTGGCTTCTAGGGAGAGTCACATTTACTTGGAAAGAATTCTCAGGGGTGTCCTTGCTTGTAGAAGAGATGTTTGATGTGGGTTCATCATCTGGTTGAGACACCAGATTGACTTACCCAGCATTGTTGTGGTTGCTGTTGTTGGTGTCCTTGTTCTGAAGAGCTAAATTCCAAATAAGTGTGAAATGGAAGTTGCCTGTTTGTATCTGCAACTTGAAGAGAAAGGATGGAAAAATGAGGATGCTGGAAGGAGAATAAACAAAGTATTCACATAGTGCCTTCCATATAAATTTCATAAAATGTTCCTCATAGTGTATATTTATTGAATTCAAAGTGTTTTACAGTACTTCACAGCAGATTTTAGTGGCACTGTAGGGTAGAGTTTTAAGTGGCCAGTTAACATAGGGCAATGCAGGCTATGGAGTACTACTGAACAATGGGCCTACCTAGAATCATAGAATAGAATCATAGAACCATGGAGTTAGAAGAGACCACCAGGGCCATCCAGTCCAACCCACTGCCATGCAGGAACACACAATCAAAGCACTCTACTGATGGTCATCCAGCCTCTGTTTAAAACCCCCCAAACCTTGGAAAAGTTACTTTTTTGGACGACAGCTCCCAAAATACCACACCCAACATGTCCACCTTCTCCCTGCTGTCTAGGGAACTGGGGAAGCGGCAGACCGAAAAAGTAACTCTTCCAAGCTCTTGTTATGAAACACCCTTCCCTTGCATAGATTCTGACTGAAGGACGTCCACAGCCCCCTCTGTGCAGCGTGGAGGGTCTGTCTTGCCGAGAGAGCTTGCACGCCCGCTTTCAGGGTCGCTCCTCCCTCCTGCTCTCCCAGCCGGGCCTTGCCTTGCCCAGACTGTCCTTTTGCTGCGGGCAGGAAGCCTATTCTTGCCTGGACGCGGACGAAGGAGGGGGAGCCCCTCTCAGCTTTCCTCCCCTCTCCCTCCCTGGCCCTGGAGCAAGGCTTGGGCACCCCCTAAGAAGGCAGCCCCCTTGCACCCGCCGCGGCGCCCCCCAGCTGAGCCCACCCCGCCTTTTGGTGCTTTTAAAAGAGAAGGGTTGCGTTGTATTCTCCCACACAGAAGCGCGAGGCTTCTCGTCACGAACAATGCGGACATTCAGCCTTCACAGCTCCCCTTCTGTGGGACCCTGGCAAGAGAAGCACCATTCTTTAGAGTGTGCGACAAAGGCCTCGCAGCCCAACGGGGCTCAGGGAGGCTTGCAAATTGGGCTTCCGCAGAATCGGGGAAGCTGAGATCTGCAGGCCGCTGTCTGCCAGACAATGGGCTCCGCTGGGGGAAAGAAGGCTCTTGAAATCACTTAAACCGGCCCATCTGATCGTATGTGTGTGTGTGCTTGCGCGCGCGTGTGTAGAAACAGTCCAGACTACAGCGAGCATGTTTCAAGACCAAAGATACTGACAATGAGAAACAACAAAGAGCTAACTGGTAATATTACAGCATGGGCTTTCCTGGGTGAAAATCCACTGGGTCAGCTGCATAGAGTATAATTCTAAGAGTTCAGGTATACATACAATGGTGGGCCCGATTAGGGTGGGATGTTGACCCAAATCAGAGAGATGCTGAACATAGAAAAAACACTGGCAGTAACACTTGAGGGATGCGGTGATTGTTCTCAGAAACCCAAGGCATCCACAGCAGTAGTATAGGGTATGTACTTCTCGTCAAACGAAAAGTGACAGGTGGCCCCGCCCCCTTTTTTTAGGGGTACACTCTTAGTCCCGCCTCCTGGATTTGGGGGTGTTCTTTTTGGGAATTTTTTTTGGGGTGCTCTTTTTGGGAGGCTTATTCCTATATTTTAAGGATTTGGGGGTTCCCTAGGGATTTTGGGGTTCCCTTTTCCTCATGGATTTTGGGGTGATTTTTTGGGAATTTTTTTGGGGTGCCATTTTTGGGAGGCCTATTCCTATGTTTTAAGAATTTGGGGGTTCCTGAACCCCAAATCCCCCAAGAAAGTGTCCATTTTGGGTTGTGTAAATCTTACCTGGTTTTCGGGGTAGGTTGTGACCCCTCTCTGAGTTCGTCTCGGGACCGCCGACCATTAGGAACAGGTTCCGGACCTCTCGGATCTTTCCCGCGGGAATAACGGCTCTTTTAAAGTGTGAGGTGTCGGCCATCTTTGAGGTGCGAATTTGTTTTTCGGGGTGAGTGTGACCCCTCTCCGAGCTCGTCTTGGGACCGCCGACCATTAGGAACAGGTTCCGGCCCTCTCGGATATTTCCCGTGGGAATTACGGTTCTTTTAAGGGGTGATGTGTCGGCCATCTTTGAGGCGCAAACTTGTTTTTCGGGGTGCGTGTGACCCCTCTCCGAGCTCGTCTCAGTACCCCCGATAGAGCGGGACAGGTTTCCACCCTGCCAGAATTACGGAGAACATAGAGGGTTGCTCTTAACCTTTGGCCGGCACGCTGGGGTCTGATCTTGGTGCGGTCTAAGGCGCTTGGGGTAGAAGCATGTTTCTCCTCCCCCTAGGGGCGTGTTTTCTCGAATGGCGCCATATTTGAGCGCCACTGATTGGTCCGATTTCCCCCCTCCCTCCACACCAACCAATGAGCGTTTGAGAACGGATGTCACGCCCCAGCGGTACAGAGTATATGAGCAGGGTGGTCCTCAGGACCTCGTCTCCATCCTCGCCGTTGCTGGAAAACCGCCTTTTTCTCTTCTTTTCTCTTCTTCGCCGTCATGGAGAGCTGCGCCGATGTGACGCCTGTGAGACCCCTGGAAGCTGGGGGTGCCCCAGCAGTAATAAGAGGCCGGCCTACGAGAAAGAGATGGATGGTTGAAAGCAAAGATGAAGGCCCAAGTGTGGTGAAACGTCTCTTTTCAGCTCCCCATGAAACAGAAGAGGGTCCTCAAGATTCTGCCTCTTTGGAGGAGAAAAGGGGTATGGCATCTGAGAGCGGTGACCACTCTGAATCAAAGACTGTAAGCAAGGGTCTAAGAGGAGGGTTGGCATGGGGGGCATGGGGTGATGGTGATAGTGCTCAGTATGGGAAAATATTTTGGGGGGGGGATCTTTTAAAAGTCAAAATACTTTAGTATGATCTTTTCAGTATTAACTTTAGTATTTATTTTTTCCAGGAAGTAACAGATTCTGACAGTGGAAGAAAGGACTGCGAATGCCTGGTGAATAACTTTCAGAGTTATCAAGGACTTTTTCCACACGAGGAGGTTAATAAGTTTTATCAATTACAGATTGAAGAGGGAGATCTCGTTTCTTCAAACAAGATATCTGGAGCAATGAACAGTGTTGTCCGTGTAACGATGTATGAACTGTTGTGCTACGTAAGATCAGAAAAACTGCTAAGTATGTGTGTGGGATGTGTTGAAGATCAAAGTAATCAATTAGCACATTCGTGCGTGTTTTGGGAAGAATCCTATACAGACTCAATTCTAAAATCCCTTTCTTCCAAGCTGGATATGAAAAAATATCTGAATGCTATCATAATGTTTGCAGTGGGTTTCAAATGTCTGTCTCTGCGTACAAATCACTTAGTAATGGCTGTAAAAATACAGAAATGGATAATAAATTCTGAATTTCCAGGGAGGGCTTTGGAAAGAATCATCAAGCCAAGAGACAAAGTTTTTTTAAAATATGCCAATAAAATGATACGTCATGAGAAATATGATTTCTATTTGAATTCTTGTCATATTTGTAATAAAACTAAATAAACACCTTGAAGCACCTACGTCTTTTTCAATGTGTGTGTGGGGGGGGGGGCTGGAGGGATGGGGGCTGGAGGGATGACTGGAAGAAGTTTGTAAAGCAGGATAAGGTTATCTCTACTTACACACACGGTGGGGGGGGGGGCGCCTTCTGTGATCTAGATAGAGTGAGGCCTCTGAAGGCGGGAAAATGAACAAGGAGGAAGGGATGGGGGAAGCATGTTCTATCTATCAATGGAGCAAAATAGAGAGAGAGGAGGCTGATTCTTAGGGAGAAGATGTTTGGCATCCCCCCTCCCCATGTATTTCATAATGCAACCTCTAAATTAGCTCTTATTTCCACATTCTCTATGTATGTTTTCAAATTGAAATTATTTCATATTTCCCTATCTCCCCCACCCCCATGGATAGGGTATCATGATTAATGTTAGAGACCTTGTCTCTTTTAAATGAGGGGGCCTGTAGGGAAGTTAAAACCAATCATGTATATCTCATTTTAGCAAGGTATGGAGGTAGTGAGGAACATACTTATGTTTTTAAATGTTTGGTTATGTTAGGCACCTTGAGCACACACACCCTCCTATCGGGAGATAGTTTGGGGGGGGGGCATTATCACCATCATATAATGCTGTAAGCTTCACGTTTTCTAAACTTATGTGAGAACAACTAAACAAAATACTGCCTAAATATTACACCTATACATAGAAAGCAGACTGACGAAGATGAGGAAAATAATACATGCTAAAATATATTATACGTTCTGATTCTGCTGTGGGAGGGTAATTAAGTCATAGTCAGCTTCTGATATATAGTTCCATGGCAGTGGTATTCTACCATGTAGGAAAATATCATTAAAGCACCCACACGACCACCACATTCCCAGGCAACTCACATTCCACTCTTGAACAGCTCTACTGTCAGAAAATTCTTCCTAATGTTTAGGTGAAATCATTTTTCATGTAGTTTTAACCCCTTGCTCAGTGACCTAGTTTCTGGACAGTATGGGACATAGGAAGATTGATCCTTCATAGAATCCTACAGTTGAAAGGGCCTTCTAGGCCAACCCCATTCTGTCCCTGCAGGAACACACAAAGCACACCTGACAGGCGATCATCCAAAGACTTAAACTCCACCACAGTCCCAGACAGCAGCGGATTCCACTGCCAAACTGATACGGGCAGCAAGCGAGAGGCGGGGTGCAGGCCTAGGTTATCTACCATTCAAAGTTTATAAAAGCAAACAAGCCCTTCCTGACACACGGCCACCCCGGCCTCTGTTTAAAAGTCTCCAAAGAAGGACACTCCCCCCACATCATGAGGTTATAAGGTATTTCAAGGCCTATTTATAAGATGGAACATGAGAAATATGACTTACTTTTGAGCCATTATCCAGGATTCCCAAGGTGCATTCTGGGGGGTTTGTGGAAGAAGTTTGCAAAAGCATCTGTAATCCTTATCTCTACTTACACACACATAGGGAGGGAGGGGGGCGCCTTCTGTGATCTAGATAGAGTGATGCCTCTGAAGGCGGGAAAATGAACAAGAAGGGAGGAATGCGGGGAGGGCAAACATATAAGAGGGATTTTTAAAACGAAAAGAAAAAAATTCTGTTCCCTCCGAAGACTTAAAGCTAAACATAATTGTTTTATTAAGTGTACACATTTCAAAGGCTTATGTCCTTATTATAGAAGCACAAATGAGGGTATACTCGACAAGGACCATCATCTTTTTTATTTAGTTTAAAAAATGGTAGAGACACACACACACCCCTGTGTTTCTGCATGAAGTGGGGTGTTAGTGCGTTGAGGTTTTCTGTAAGGTTTATAGAACTAGTTAGTGAAGTGCACACATATGAACCTGCCAAGGCATTGATTCTGGGGTCTATATTTTAGGTCTATTTTAAAAGCTCAATCAGTCAAGTATTTTCAGTGATTAAATCCACCCATTTCTTGAATTCCCTCCCAAAGTACTATACATAGTTTGACAAGTACAACCTTCTAAAAGGGTATTAGACTACTTTTTTTCCCCCCCCATGAAAGATTATAACACATTCAAGTCTCTCTATCAGGGTACTGACCAGTGCTTGTTAAAGGGAGAATTCGAACTCTGAGCTACCCCAGAATAGCTGTTGTTACCATTATTCCTTAAACTCTTACTCAAGTAATGATGTTTGGTAAGAAAAATAAGTAATACACATAGAAGAGCAGCTGGTAATTTTAAAAATATGTATGAAAATAAGCTTTATAACTTATTTTATATATTTCTCTGAAGCAGCTGTCTTGTTACATTAGGTGTGTGGGGTGGGTGGCTGGGCTGGGCTGGGGTGGGCTGGGGTGGGGGCTGGGGTGGGGATAATGTGCCATATCTTCTAAAACATATGTGTGTTCAGTTGCTACTTTCAAAGAGCCAATCAGAATGGAGGAAAAATGGTTAGGTTTGAACGAACCAATAAGATTGGATGTCTAGGGTGGGGTACTCTCAGAGAAACAGCATAAAAAGAGGGACCCCAGAGCCCTTTCAGCACCTCTCCTTCTTGTCACCACTGGAAAAAGAGGCCGAAAACTCCTTAGGTAAGTATGGAGGGAAATGCTGGGGATGATGGGACTTACAGTAGTTTCTGTCGCTGCTTTGCTTCTGGGGCTATTTTGCAGCTGTTCGTGGTGCAGGGTGTGTGTGTGTGTGTGTGTGTGGGCAATTGCTTAAGTTTTCGTGCTGCTGTATCTTTGCATTCTATTTTAGAAGGAAATAAGCATCTGGTCTAAAGAATCCTTTCTTTACCTCTCCAACCGAAAAAAGGGTAAAAAAACACACACACCAAAAAAAAACTCCTTAGGTAAGTATGGAGGGAAATGCTGGGGGGGGATGATGGGCCTTACAGTAGTTTCTGTCGCTGTTTTGCTTCTGTTGCTATTTTGCTGTTCGTGGTGCAGGGTATGTGTGTGTGTGTGTGTGTGCAATTCCTTAAGTTTTCGTGGTGGTGTATCCTTGAATTCTATTTTAGAAGGAAACAAGAATCTGTTCTAAATTATCTTCTCCTTTTTCTGTTAGGAGGAATTAAAAGAAAAATTTGAACATGGATGCTTTTTCTGGTTTCTCAGACAGTACGTTGTATTTTATTGGATGTCTATCTACTTTTTTTTGGGGGGGGGGGAGAGGATATTGCCAGGGGGAAATATATTGTATCCCTAATCTCTGTAGTTATAGATCTCCCCCCGCACCGTCAGTCCTCTCCAAACAAAATTGTAAATGTGTACCTTTATCTGCAGGGGAACTGATAGATCTAACAGCAGCTTATTTTGATGAAGCCCCTTCAACATCTGCTCTACCAGCTAAAAGGCAGGAGAAGACCAAAAATGTTGCATTCTCCAAAGAAGCAGGTATAATAACGCTGCACAGCGCCGAGGGTTCTGTGTTCTAATCAGCAGGAAATGGGGACAGCCTTTTAAGTATTGTGATAAGAATTCTGATAGGAGAAGACCAAAAATGTTGCATTTCCCAAAGAAGCAGGTATAATAACGCTGCACAGCGCTGAGGGTTCTGTGTTCTAATCAGCAGGAAATGGGGACAGCCTTTTAAGTATTGTGATAAGAATTCTGATAGGAGGTTTGCTTGTTTTCTATTTTCAGCAAAGCCTGGAGTAAAACACACACATGGAAGAAAAACGTGGGCATGGCCTTCTGACCTGAGAGGTAAAGGCTGCATGAGAATAAACAGGGGGTTTTTTTTGGGGGGGGGGGAGAGGATATTGCCAGGGGGGGGGCATAAAATGTATGTAGGAGTTATGTCATTAACTTTCTGTACTAAAGTTTAGTTAAGCATTTTGTTTTTAATCTTCAGAGCCTGTCTTTAAAAAGGAAGGTGATGAGAAATGTAATCTAAACACCCCCAGCTCCTCTGCTAAACAGCGAAAGGAAGCACCCTTTGCAGATGATGGGGGTCAGGAGTCCAAAAAGAGGAAAAATGGAGATGTTCCCAGACCTGGATCTTTTGCAGCAGGGGCTCCCCCAAATCCAGGACCCTCAGCAGCGACAATTCCGCCCATACTGAGACAAGGTGCTGTCCCTAGGGCTCCGGTTCCCCTCCCTAAGCCGTCCACAGCTGTAGCAGCTATTTCCCCTGGATCCAAATCCTTTGCAGTGCCTCTTTCTCCTCAACCCCCTGTGCTTGCAACAACAGGTGAAGGAGGATCAACCCCTAGGGGTTCTGCAGATGTGGAAAATGTGTCAGAGAGTTCAATTCGTGTGGATCACATGTGGATGTTAGCAGAGTATCATCATCTTGCCATGACAACGATGGAGAGTCATGAAAAAGAGATAGAATTTCTTAAGAAATGTAAAGAGCAAATAAAAAATCTAATTTCTGTTGTGATGGTGGGGGATCAGGACTCATTTGAGTCTGAAGTGAAAAGCGTAATAAGCAAAATTAAACGCCACTGCAAATACGTAGTATGTCATTATTGTTCCAGGCCTATAGAAATTGGGGGTGCTCTTTTGGAAGAAAGCCCTTCAATGGGGAGGAGTGGGGAAGGTCAGAGCCCTCCCTCTTCAGAGGGAGAGGATAGCCCATCACCCTCAGTTCCCAACAAAGGTAACACAGGCTTTAGGCCTATACATATGGGGGGGAGTGGGGAAGGGCAGAGCCCACCCTCTTCAGAGGGAGAGGATAGTCCATCACCCCCAATTCCCAACGAAGGTAACACGGGCTTTAGACCTATACATATGGGAGGGAGTGGGGAAGGGCAGAGCCCTCCCTCTTCAGAGGGAGAGGATAGCCCATCACCCCCAATTCCCAACGATGGTAACACAGGTTTTAGACCTATACATATGGGAGGGAGTGGGGAAGGGCAGAGTCCTCCCTCTTCAGAGGGAGAGGATAGCCCATCACTCCCTGTTCCCAATGAAGGTAACATGGTCTTTAGGCCTATACAGATGGGGGGTGCTCTTTTGGAAGAAGGCCCTTCAATGGGTACTAGGGAAGGGCAGAGCCCTCCCTCTTCAGAGGAAGAGGATAGTCCCTCATCCCCGGGTGCTGGAGAGGAACCCCTACCTGTCTATATTCAAAGAGTGAGAAGTTGGGAGTGGAGCCTTCCAAAATTTAATGGAACTGTTATTACTGAAGAATTCAGGTTTCACAATCTAGATCAAATAAACTCATTCTCTCAAGCTGTGGAGGTTCTCCACACAACTATACAAGGTGTTCTTGATGATATCCGCAGCCGCCTGGAAGTGGGAGATATACTACAAGTACGTTTCCAGGCGGATGGCCTAGAGCACCCTCTTTACTCAGTTAGAAGGGCCAGAGATGCTTTTAATGCTGAAGACTTTCTAAATCATGTTGAAAATCTGATACAGAGTAAAGCAGAAATTTGTGGGGATGGCACTTTACGCTTAATGGTTACTATCCTAAAGCCCCCAAGAGGAGGGCGACGTAGGTCATTAAAATCTATCCCCTGTAGCAAAATTGTACACATGAAAAGGCGTTATTTAATAGATTTCAATGATGAAAACCATAACCTTTGTTTTGCAGGGGGTCTGTTAGGGGCCATAGCTTCTGGGGAATGCACTGATGCAGAATTACTAGCTTCTGGTAGAAAATTACATGCTGATCTAGGATGGTCTGATCAAAGAAAGGTTGCACTAACAGACATACCCCATGTTGAAAACCATTTAAAAGTTAACATTCAAGTGGTATCATGGTCTGATAAGGGTTGGACTTTGTTTAAGACTCAGGAAATTAAATATTCTAAAACCTATTTTCTGTTCTTGAATGAAAATCACTTTTATGGTATTACAAATATACAAGCATTCTTTGGTTCAAATAATTTCTGTAACTTGTGCCAGTGCATCTATAACCGAAACCATACGTGTTTGTACATGTGTAGGGCCTGTAAAAGGAGAGAGTGTGAATATGATAATGGTGGTCCCCCTCAGCACTGTGATATCTGTAAGATTCAGTGTAGGTCGCACACTTGTCTATACAATCACATGCGTCTAGCTTTGGAAGAAGGAGACGGGTGCCAACCTAGAGAATGGTGTCAGAGGTGTTATGCCTATGTTGGAACAGATCACACAGTCAAGAAATGCCCTGGGAGAAAATGTAAGGTATGTAAAGGGATCATTGAGAATGAAAAAGGTCACCGGTGTTTCATGCAAAAGATAGACACCTTGAAAGTGAATGCTAAGATTGTTTTTTATGATTTTGAAGCTATGCAGGAGACGGGTGTCCACATCCCTAATTTTATTCATGCTAGGGCAATGAAGCAGGAAACACATCCGGTGTTTGAGTGTAAAAAACCTTGGTCTCAATTTTCAAAGGAATGGAGTTTCAGGGGGCCAAATTGCCTTTCAGAATTTGTACAGACATTCACTAAAAATGCTGCATTCAGAAATTGTACATTTATAGCGCACAATGCGAAAGGATATGACTCCTATTTTATCGTTAGGGAGCTCATCCGAGAAAAGCTAGACCCCGAACTAATTACTCAGGGGGGAAAGCTGATGGCTGTCACTGTGAAAAGCCTGAAAATAAGATTTATTGATTCTCTTAATCACATGCCGATGTCTCTTTCCAAACTTCCAAAAGCGATGGGGTTTGAAAACTCCCAAAAGGGACATTTTCCGCACCTTTTCAACACAGCTGAAAATCAACATTACATTGGCCCTATGCCCGCTGTAGAATTTTACGGTGTAGATTACATGATGCCTAAAGATAGAGTTGAATTTTTAAAATGGTATGAACAAAACAAATCAAAACAATTTGATTTTCAAAAAGAACTGGCCTATTATTGTGAACAGGATGTTAAAATTCTGGAAGAGGCCTGTACCAGATACAGACATGAGATCATGGCTATGACCATGTCTGAGCGTATGCTGGATGATGGGAAGGGGGGATACAAAAAACAGGTCATGGCTATAGACCCATTTCAGAGTCTCACTTTAGCTAGTGTCTGCCTACAAATGTACCGCTTTTGTTTTCTCAAGCCCGAAACTATCGCTATCCCGGATTGTAATGAATACCACGGGCACGTTAAAAGGTTCTCAACCTCTTCCATTCAGTGGTTGTCATACATTGAACATAGTGAAAACATTCAAATTCGTCATGCCTTAAAAGGTGGCGAACTCCAAGTTGGTTCTTATTTTCTGGATGGCTATGCAGTTGTAGATAATAAGAAAGTTGCCTTTGAGTACGAGGGCTGTTTTTTCCACGGATGCCCGGAATGTTATTCTCTCTCAGGCCATAATCCCATGACTGGAACATCTTTTGAGTATCTTTACAATGCTACTCAGAGGAAGAACCAATATTTGAAAGCCTGTGGCTTTGAGCTTAGGATTATTTGGGAGCATGAATGGGTCCATATGGTCAAAACAGATCCAGCCCTTCAAGGGTTTCTTGCCACTGCTCAATTTCCAGAGGTTTTATCCCCGAGAGATGCCCTGTATGGAGGGCGTACCAATGCCATCAGCCTCTACTACAGGCCAAAGGCAGGGGAACAGATACACTATTATGACTTCACCAGCCTATACCCTTTTGTCAATAAGACAAAGTCTTATCCGATTGGCCATCCAAACATCATCTATACAGATTTTGAAGACATTGAAAACTATTTTGGCTTGGTTAAAGTCAGATTGGCCCCCCCTAGAAATCTTTATTTTCCAGTTTTACCAGTAAAAATTGGGGGGAAACTAATGTTTCCATTATGTCGCACTTGTGCAGAGAACAGACAGTTAGACCCGTGCTCTCACACTGAGGAGGAGAGAGCTCTAGAGGGGACATGGTGCACTATAGAGGTGGATTTGGCTCTCAAAAAAGGGTATAAGGTATTAAAAATTTTTGAAATTTGGCATTTTGAAAAGCAGGCCGATACTCTGTTTTCAGAGTACATTAAATTACATCTCGGGAGGAAACAAGAAGCTTCAGGCTTTCCTTCCTGGTGTCTGACGTCTCGGGATAAACAGCAGTACATTAAGGCTTATTATGAAAAGGAGGGAGTAAAACTTAATCCTGACCAAATATGCAAGAATCCTGCAAAGCGTCAGATTGCTAAACTTTTCCTAAATTCCCTGTGGGGTAAATTTGCTCAGAGAACAAATTTGCCTAACACTGAAATTGTAAGAGATCCTGACTATTTCTTTCAGCTCATATTTTCTGAGAAATTTGAAGTCTCGTCATTTGATTTTATCGATGACGAGGCAATCTGTGTGAGTTGGAAACATGCTAAAAATCGTGTCGTACCCCCTGGTAACACCAATGTGTTCATAGCCTCTTTTACTACTGCTTACGCTCGTTTAGAGCTCTACAAGTTGTTAGATAAGTTGCAGGAAGACTGCTTGTATCATGATACAGATTCTATAATATTTGTGAGCAGGGAAGGTAGTTGGGTTCCCAATTTAGGAGATTATTTAGGGGATCTCACGAGTGAAATCCCCTCAGACCAACATATTACAGAGTATGTGGCAGCGGGGCCAAAAAGCTATGCCTACAGACTGTCTGATAACTCAGTGTGTATAAAAGTGAAGGGGATCACCCTGAATGCTGCAAACAGTGAGAAGATCAACTTTAACAGTCTCAAAGATTTGGTTTTTTCATACGTCTCAGAACGGGACAGGTGTCCTCCTCGTGAGATTGTAGTTCAACAGAACGGTATTGTTAGAAATAAAAAGCAATTCCTGATAGAAACGAAATTCCTGAAAAAAAGGCAAAGGGTCGTTTATGATAAACGAGTAATTGTGTCTGATTTCAAAACTGTACCCTACGGCTATTGAAATATGGATACACGCTGGCAACATCCTTTCTCAATGATTCTTGCTGGACCCAGCAACTGTGGTAAAACTTACTTTATAAAAAATGTACTGCAAAATGCTGACTCGATACTCTCTGTCATGCCTGATAATATTGTGTGGTTTTTCACATGCTGGCAACCTCTTTATAAAGAATTAATGTCTAAATATGCTTTTATACAATTTGTTGAAGGTCTGCCCTCTACCTTCGATGATGATGTTTTATTCCCCCCCAATAAAATTAATCTGGTGATACTAGATGATCTTATGGAGTCTGTGAGTAAAAGTGAAGAGGTCCAGAAAGTGTTCACGCGCTTTGTCCATCACAAAAATATGAGCGTGATATACATTATCCAGAATTTATTTTGCCATGGAAAGCAAAGTCGTACTATCAGCCTTAATGCTAAATATATAGTACTCTTTAAAAATCCTAGAGATAAATTACAAGTAATGACTCTAGCTCGCCAAATGTACCCTAAAAATACGGCATTCTTTTTGGATGCTTTTAATGATGCCACCCTAAAACCCTATGGATATCTTCTCATTGATCTTCACTCTACAACCCCCGAAACATACAGATTACGGACAGGGCTTTTCCCGCCTGACCTTCCAGCAACCTATATTCCAAAAAAGCCTTCAGTCGGCTATAAAAGGAGGTGACTCCTGCATTCTGGAGCTTTTGACGTTTCTCTGTCCATCAGAAGTATGTCTACCAATATAAAGAACAACTTAGCCCTCTTGAAAATACTTGTCAAAGCAGGTCCCCAACAGAGAAGAGCTATTTTATGTGGCGCCTCAGATAGCCTTGTAGCAGCTATTGCTGAGATAGCACTTAACACTTTAAAAGGCAATATACCCCTAAAGCCTGTCCAGTTGGGGATCCTGAAAAAGAAGAAGGGTATCATCAAACAGTTGAGCAATAAAAAGCTGTCATTAAAGAAGAAAAAACTGCTCATTAAGCAGTCGGGTGGCTTTATTGCCCCTTTGCTCAGTTTTGCTATTCCCCTCCTGACCAGCCTCCTCACAAAGTAAAGATGGAATATGCTGAGAAAATGTACTTGGTTCCCGGCACACAAGTGGAAGAATTGCGGGGTGGTCCTGAAAATATCCGAACCACTACTATTAGGCGCTTGGACTCAAGCATGAGAGAAATTCTCTTAAGGTCAGACTTGTCTGAATATGAAAAGGCAAAACTCTACAGCGGCGTTTTACAGCGCTTTCTAACTTTAACCAGAATGCATGAAATGGAAAAAAATCCGCTTCTCCCTGATCTTCTCCCACCACCCCCACCACCCTCTCCCCCTCCTCCCGAAAGTGATGCCTCTATCCAAGAGGTTTTGGAGGGTATCCACGGAAGATACAGGAAAAATGCAGAGCTTTTGCTGAACAAATTAAAGCAGCATAAAGACATCTCATCATGGGATACTCGAGGAACGTTTCTGTACCGTGGGGAAGCCTTACCAGGGTCCAATATCCTAGATCTGGTCAAGGGAGTCATCCAGTCTAGCTCTGTCACTGCTAAGAGAAAACCTCAGGGTTGGGATATTTTTCTAAAAGCTCTGGCAGATCTAAATATGCCCACTTCTCTTGTAGGAAATTTGGGTGTTAGACAAGAAATAGAAAACTTGAAAATGACACCCCTTCCTCAGAAGACCCCCACCCCTCGTCCAAAAAGGCAGTTCAAGAGACCCCCTTGGTTACAAGTAGAATCCCTCCCTGTAACCCCTTCAAGAGAACTCATTAAGAAACCAGAATGGCTAACTTTCTAACATAAATAAATAAAGAAATTCAACACGAATCAGAAATCTCTCTCTTTTATTGTTATTAGGACTGCAATTACATTTTGCATAGTGGGAAACATGTCTGAACATGGTGAAACATATTGTAAGGAATCTGGTACAATTTCTTTTTTCGGCCTTCAGTAAATCTTATGACCATTTGGTCATTTCTTGAAACATCATCAGAATACAGCTTTAAAATCTGGTGAAAATCTAATCCTCTAGCTCGATTCTGTAAAAAGAACACACAGTGATGACCACATGTCATTGCCTGGGGGTGTTGCAACTGTTTCTTCTGGAACACGGTCTCCTCAGTCTGATACCGTAAAAACTTTGTGATATCTTTAGGAATCCGGGGATCATCAGGGGCCATGCCGTAGGAATCAAAAAATTCTCCGGGTCCATCAGGGGGCAGGTAGATGGCTATCCAATGTTCTCCTGGTAAAGTATGAGGGTGGGTGTTCACGATTAATCCGGCGGGTCTTTTGCCAATGATGCTCCTTGGCAGTAAATCACACGGGTACACATCTAGAAAGGACTTGTTCTGATATAATAGTTGCAATATCTCTGCCGTGTTCATCTTCACATATAATCAAAGAGAACGTTTCTGCTGTGGTTGATTTCAATCACATTGTCAAACACTCCATATAAGATCATATTAATAGTCGCAGGCAAGGGCTGAGCAAACCGGATCTCGGCTCTGAGATTTCCCGTTTTGATCAGAGAATAGTGATCAGCACAGCTCTGTCCAGGAGACAGGTCAAAACCATACAAGGTATACCCGTTGAGGAATTCATCGCGATTAATTATAAGGGAGCGATCTTTCATTTCTTTCCCTGTCAGTTGTACTAATTGCATGAACTCCCTCACACAGTGTCCGTGTGCATAATCAGGCTGGAGAGGCTTAGACGGGACTTGAACCCCATCAACGTATAATGCTACAAAATTAACGTTGAAGTGTTTGAAATGGAAGGGGTTTCTGGTGTAGTCACCGCTGAAAGCAGCATTCTCAACAAATCCTATGACCAGCTGCTTAGGCAGTTGCCCCAAGAAGAGGTTTTCCTGGTTGCATACGAGGCTACCTCCTGGTAAACTAAACACCTTCATTCCCACACGTTCGAGGGGATACTTGGCATTAGAAGTAAGAAGGGCCTCAGCGTGTCCCAAGCGAACACCCGGTGATACTTTTACCCTCTTCACAAAAAGAGATGTGTTTAAAATATTAACTTTGTAATTCTCATTGGCATTCCCACTCATCAAACAGAATGTGTCCTTGTTACGTACGAGTTTGATTTTCACATCTACTCCGTTCAATAGCATTTTGTCCTGAAAGAACAAATCGCTGTGCAGCGGCCCCATCAGATCCCATTTCCGGCTGCCTGCTGTTAGAGCTGCCCTAGCTCGAAACCCCCAGTTTCCAGGGTCTGTGAGAACCGTTCGTTCCATCGACCCGGCTACATCTTTATAGAAGCCCCCTGCTGTGAACTGTGTACTCAGGGTATCATCGCTGTAATTCAGAATCAGTTCTAACATGGCCCTGTAAGGGTAGCAGTTGTTACTCTGGCTGATCAGTCTGTCCCCCAATGTGACATCCAATTGGCTAAAAAGAGAGGCTATGGGGTAATTGATTAAGGCCACTCTGGCATCATCCGCAATATCTGTACCGTCCTCCTTAGTGATTTTACAGCACACATACAACAGAGTGTTATTTAGGTCGATGTAGTCTTCGCTGTTTCCCGTGATGTAAAAATCAAGAGGGGCGTTGGGGGATAGGGCTGCCAAAGGCGGAACTTCAATATACATGCTGCTTTCAATGCTGGTTTGGGTTGGTGATAATTGAAAGAGATCCAATTCAGACTTGGCACATTCTTCTGAAGCACCGTGAATGAATGCCATCTTAAAATATATCTCTTCTGTTCCTCTTCACACGGTTCTTTTTCTTCTGGCCACCTTTCTTCTTCCCCCTCCTCTCCTTCTGAACTTTTGTTTGCCATACTCCCCAGCTTTTTAAAGGTTTAGGAGGCCCTCTACGCCGAAGAGTCACTTTGCGCTTAACTCCTCCCCTTCTTTTCAAATACGCTATACCAGATCCCTCCTGGGGGGTCATTTTTTTCATAACATGCCCCACTACATCCCCAGCGATGTTGTGCACAGCAGTCTTCACATGCGGCTTAATAAATTCCAGACCTCTCCTCAAAAGAGGAACAGCCTTTCGAAAAAGTCCACGGAATATGCCGCCCAAACCTGCTCCGTACATAATGGGGGCTCCATAGAAGCCAGGTAGGCCTTGACCTGCCTGAGCCCTGTAGTAAGCCCTGTAAGTGTTGAGATCTCCATAATCTTTTAACACAACCATTTTTTTTCTTAAATTACATCCACCCCTTTCTAGGACGAATGTGCAACCTCACAATCACCTTCCCAAGACGGAATGGCACGTGCTTATTCTGGTCCGTCTTTATTTCAATGGTTATAGTGTCAATGTGATGCTTACTAATGGGAATGTAGTGAGGCTTGTCATATGTAACGGTGATGCAATCGTGACTTTTCCCCTGGACAGGTATACAGCGTAACAATTGTACAGAGAAATCCCCCACAATCTGGTGTTCTATGATATCTGTGTACAGATACAATGAGGTGAATCCTCCTGTAATATCTGCTGAGTGATATAGTTTTCCAGAAGTCTGTTGAACATTTGGTATTCCTAATATGTGACTTAGCTCATCGGTTACTGAAAAGTTGTAACTTTCAGGACCTCTAAACCTCACTTTACCAGACAGAGGATCATAAACAAGCCGTACTTCAGGGGGAGTTGGGGGTGACTGTATAACAGTATTCATGGCTTTCAGAATATCCCCAATATCCTTGTAATATCCTCTATGTAACTGGAACTCCCATTTCTTTTGGCTGTTGGAAAACTGAAACACTGCAGGGTCGGTGAGAGTGTACCAACTGTGGGGGTACTGTATCTCAACCAGACCCACTTCCCACTCTCCAGGCAAATCCAGAGGCCGGGCCAATTGTGTTGTAAAGTTGGCATTTGTATTATGAGGAAAAGTTTCTACACAGGCATTACTGGGAAGTGTAATATAAAATCCACCCATCATCTCTCTTGCTTCTTTGTTTTCTCTTTGGGATCACCAATCTCAGAGGCCAGCACCCAGCTGTTAAATTTATCAGGCCACCCTAACCACTTCACCAGGTGATATTTTTTCTTTTTCTTGGTACGTGTAGCTATAATTTTTTCAACGTGGTAGACTTTATTGTGGTGGGCATTCACCTTCTGTAACTCCTCAGGGTAGAAGCTGCCTACCACTACTTCCCCATCATAATCTTTCAGCTGAAATACCGGTCTCTTCCCTCTTCTGAGGACCTTGTCAACTATGAACATTTCCCGTGAATACGTCCCTTCATAACTTTTTTCAAAAAAGCCTTTACTTATGGATACCCGCACGTGATCCCCTTTTCTGAAGTTTGCTTTTTGTTCTTTCATTTGAAAATAGGGCCCATAAACTCTTCTCCAGATCTCGAGAGAGTTAGAAGAATTCACATCCCGGGGCCGGGCCTGTATAGTTCTATGGAAACTACAATTATAACTCTTTATGAGTTGGGGCAAGATATCAATATACTTGTAAGTGTTGTTGGCCGTGAAATATCTCCACATTCGGGACTTTAAGGTCTTATTAAATCTCTCCACTATCGCAGCTTTGACTTCGCTATGGGTTACAAAGTGTTGGACTCCGTGCTGTTTTAGCAACTGTTTCACCTTCTTATTTAAAAATTCTCTCCCCCTATCTGTTTGCAATTGGCGGGGTAATCGCCCACCCCTAAAAATCACCTTAAAAGCTCTGTACACCTCAGAACCCGTCTTATCTTTCAAAGCTACAGCCCAGGCGTATTTTGACAAAATATCCACTACCGTTAAAATATATTTATAACCCCTGTTATATTTCTGTAAATGTTGCATATCCACCAGATCTGCCTGCCATTGCGCATCCACATCTGAAACAATTGTTCTGTTCCTTTCAAAATGAATTCTTGCGGGTTTATGTAGAGTGTATGCATCTTGATCTTTTAACCACTCTTTCACTTGGTTTCTAGTTAGACTTCTCTGCTTAGAAGCTTCTCGAAAGAGAGCTTCCACCCCACCAAAGCTCCCAGCTCCTCCTGGATTATAATATATCTTTTTAAATAAATCATTCTGAGAAACCATATTGGTCCGCGCATAAGCTCCAATGAAGACAACGTGTTACAGTTCAATATTTTATTGACTTTTTAAAATCAGATTAAAACTGAATTATATTATTTCTCCTCCTCCTCTTTTTCTTCAGAATTAGCTACATTTACACAAATGCAGGTCAGACAGCAGTTTGAATCCACAGAATCCTTCTCTGTTATGACTGGTGCCTTTGAATCCACAGAGTCCCTCTCAGGTACGACCTGTACAGCTTTTTCAGCAGTGCTCTATAGAAAAAAAATCAAAATAAAATTACATTCTTTTCATCATAATCTCTCCATACACACACACACACACACACACACCATCCATCCTGATAATTACCACAGAGATTGGTGCCATATCTTCATAAATAGGCTCCTCTTTCTCTTCTTCGCTGTTCACAGGTGACATTGACACGTATAATTCTTCCTCTTCCTCGCTGCTTGAGTTCTCTCCCACATATCCGTCATCTGAGGTCATCGCTTCTAAGCATCCCTTATAATCAGGTTGGGTGTCAGCCATCCAGATTTCAATGTTCCGTTTCAATTCTTCAGGAGAATCATAGATCTTCTTTTCAATTACCATCTTTGTAGTTGTTTCATACATTTTACGTAGGTTTTCAATCGTTCTCTCAAGATCTCTCCCCCGTCTCTTAATACCCCTTCGCACACGTCTCCGCTCACGATAATCCTGGGGGATATCCAGGATGAATTTTTCCTTTTCTTCCAGGGGTCTCATGGCTGTCACATCGGCGCAGCTCTCCATGACGGCGAAGAAGAGAAAAGAAGAGAAAAAGACAGTCTTCTGGCAACGGCTAGGATGGAGACGAGGTCCTGCGGACCCCTGCTCATATACTCTTTGCCGCGGGGGCGTGACATCCGTTCTCAAGCGCTCATTGGATGGTGTGGAGGGAGGGGAAATCGGACCAATCAGCGGCGCTCAAATATGGCGCCATTCGAGAAAACACACCCCTAGGGGAGGAGAAACATGCTCCTACCCCAAGCGCCTTAGACCCCACCAAGATCAGACCCCAGCGTGCCGGCCAAAGGTTAAGAGCAAACCTCTATGTTCTCCGTAATTCTGGCGGGGTGGAAACCTGTCCCGCTCTATCGGGGGTACTGAGACGAGCTCGGAGAGGGGTCACACGCACCCCGAAAAACAAGTTTGTGCCTCAAAGATGGCCGACACATCACCCCTTAAAAGAGCCGTAATTCCCACGGGAAAGATCCGAGAGGGCCGGAACCTGTTCCTAATGGTCGGCGGTCCCAAGACGAGCTCGGAGAGGGGTCACACTCACCCCGAAAAACAAATTCGCACCTCAAAGATGGCCGACACCTCACACTTTAAAAGAGCCGTTATTCCCGCGGGAAAGATCCGAGAGGTCCGGAACCTGTTCCTAATGGTCGGCGGTCCCGAGACGAACTCAGAGAGGGGTCACAACCTACCCCGAAAACCAGGTAAGATTTACACAACCCAAAATGGACACTTTCTTGGGGGATTTGGGGTTCAGGAACCCCCAAATTCTTAAAACATAGGAATAGGCCTCCCAAAAATGGCACCCCAAAAAAATTCCCCCCCAAAAATCACCCCAAAATCCATGAGGAAAAGGGAACCCCAAAATCCCTAGGGAACCCCCAAATCCTTAAAATATAGGAATAAGCCTCCCAAAAAGAGCACCCCAAAAAAAATTCCCAAAAAGAACACCCCCAAATCCAGGAGGCGGGACTAAGAGTGTACCCCTAAAAAAAGGGGGCGGGGCCACCTGTCACTTTTCGTTTGACGAGAAGTACATACCCTATACTACTACTGTCATACAGGTGGTCCATCTAGCCTGGTATGGTCAACTCTGATTAGCAGAAGCTCTCCTGTGTATCAGGTTTCTTAGCCCTGCATGAAGATCCCTTGTATTTCTTGGAAGTTTTTATCCAAATGCTAACTAAGCTTCATTTATTCACAAGACTTAAACATTGCTGGCTGAAGATATTCTGCTGCTTGAGCAAAGATAAAATGACAACCCATTTCTATTGACAACCCACAGAAGCCAACTATTAATGTCACCATACTACCCTGAACACACTTGATCTGGGTTAGGTAGGGGTATAAAGTCATAGAATCATAGAATCCTAAGTTGGAAGGGACCCCAAGGGCCATTCTAGTCCAACCCCCTTCTGCCCTGCAGGAATAAGCATGTTAGAATCATAGAATCCTGGAGTTGGAAGAGACTCCAAGGGCCATCTTGTCCAACCCCCTTCTGCCCTGCGGGAATATGCATGATAGAATCATAGAATCATAGAGTTAGAAGAGACTCCAAGGGTCATCTTAATAGGGGTAGGAGGTCCTAATGAGGGCATTGCCCCTCCCCAATAAGAATTATGTCCCTTCTCTAAAAATTTCCTTCAGTTCCCAAATTTCAAGCATTGCAGTAACATAAAACTTCAGTTGATCTTTAAGAAATACAGTTTAGACATCCCAAGAAAAGGAGGAAGTAAAATGACTAAGGGAAGGTGAACAGAATAAATAGAAGAATTCAAGGCATGATGTGAATGGTCTTAAGTGTCTCACTCTCTGCAATGCTAGACATTTGGGGACTAAACTTTCATTTGAGGTGTGTGTGTGTGTGTCAAAATTATTATCGGGGGCAATGCCTTCATTTACTACCCCTTATTGCCACACAACTTCCATCATCCCTAGCCATCATAGCCATTGGCAATGGAGCTGTGGTTTAACAACATCTGGAGAGTCCATGCCCTTTTTATGCTCTTATGCTGCCTTTATATACATTGTGTTATTTTAAAATGGGAGCAGATCTGTTTCTATGTTCATCTCCCTGTATGTTGCCTCTTGAAAGACAATACACCTACTCTTATTATGACTGTGACTAGTGCCAAAATGAATTGATAATCAAGCAAGTATACATAATAGGCCACTTCTCTTTCCCCAATATATCCTTCTACTGCTATTTGCAAAAGAACAATTAAAAAAACCCTCACAATACAAAATAACATGTAAATAGCTCCAGTCATTTGGTTCCTTCAAAATGACTTGAAGAAATGGAGTAATCTGTTTGGTTTATGAGGCTTTCACAACGTGAAATTCACCATACTACCTGTCAGTTGTGGACATATAGAAATTGTATTTGATGTATCTGATAACAACTTCATTTGAAATTCTTTGCCTAAACTCTGAAGCAATCAGAGCTTCCAAAAAGCAAAGAGAAAGAAGGAAATGGGCATACAGCAAAATAACACACAAAACTGTTTAAAATACAATGGCAAAAAGTTATATAAGACAGGATGTATATCTGTGGCTCACAATTCACATGAACAGCAATACAGCAATATATCTTTCTATATTGGTTGGTGGAGAGTCTTGTAGAGATGATATGCTCTACATCATCGCTACTGATCATTCACTCATTGTGAAAATGTGCCTGCTTTCTGTTTTCTCTCTCCACAAGAGATTACATATACTATAGTCATAGAAGGGCATCCAATTTGAAGCCCTAGTTATAGATATACCAATCAGAGCTCATACAAGTTTCTTTTTGGGACTACAGTTCCAGATTTTCTAGCCAGCATGGCCCATCACTGTATTCGCTGGAGGACTTCTGGGAGCTGTAGCCCCCCCAAAAGAACCTTCCTAAGCTCTGTTACCAGTGGTTCTCAAACTTGGGCCCCGAAGAACTACAATTCTATAAACCCCCAAATAATCTGGCTGACAAGTTTGCCTTTGTGTGTGCAAACCAAAGATTGCAGGCGGTCTGTATAACATCCGCAGTGGGGAAAGTTTGCAAAGTTAGAGTGATCCTTTATAATTTTAAAACTCTGCAATATGAAACTATGGTGGATTTCTGGCTTGCATTCTGTCAATATGTTTGATTTACACTATTGTTCATTTTAAATCAACAGCGAGCATAGTTTGTTTCTGCAAGCATACATAAAATAATAGGAGCCACGCAAACAACAAGCCTGCCTATAATTCAATGTCTGAGATGCTGTGGGCTCCCATTAAAAGAACTCTTCTTGCAGACAAAAACAAACATTTGTTCAAGCATTGACACTCAGAAATCAATACATAGCTCATTGAGGCTTCAGCTTGCTTCAGATGTTTCTTTTCTTTCAGAGTTCCAGACTATTGATAGTATGACTACTCCATCTTTAAACTGGAAAGGACAGAAGTTTATTTCATTTTAAAGGTGTCTTCTTTTTGTTTCTATTTTAATAACTTTACCGTACTTTAATGGGTAGCATGCTTTGTACATAAAACAACAAAATTAATCTGCAGAAAAGTTTTGTGAAATCCCCAATACTTTCTCCTTTAAACAGACCTCTTTGTGGGAAAAAGAGCTACATCTGACAGAGCAATGCTGTCTATATCTACTCAGAAATATGTCCCCCTGTGTTCAATTGAGTTTATTCCCAGACAAGTACATAAAATCATGATGTCCAGAGTAAGTACATATAGGATTACAGCCTGAGAGAAAGTGATTTTTCCTAAGGCAGGCCTGGGAATCATGTAGCCTTCTAGATGTTGTTGCATTGCAATTCCAAGCATTCCTCACCACTGGCTACATTGGGTAAAGATGTTGGGAGTTGCAGTTCAACAGCATCTGGAGGGCCATATGATTACCATCCCTGTTGTAAAGGCACTGTAAGATATCAGGAGACATAAATCATTCAACAGCAGGCTGCAGATATCTTACTCTGGATTTCATGATCTTATGGTTGCCTCCTCTTTAGATGGTACAAGTTGACCCCCATATCCATGGATCCCATATCCACAGTTCCACTTACCCACTGTTTGCACAATAACCTCAGGCTTCAGTGGGGGGGAGAACAGAACCAGGAAGAATTGCTGCCACCGCCATTGCTTGATTGCCGGGAAGAAGCCGCTCTGACTTCTCCTGGGTGACAAAACACAGCAAGCATTTTGTCACCGGGGAGAGACCGCCCCACCTTCTCCCAGGCATTGAAGCACAGCTAGCACTTGCTCCCTGGGGAGATTCCTTCCCATTGCCCCACTTTTTCGTGGGCAAGGCACAACTAGCACATTCTCACTGGGGAGAATTCTCCCCACCACCCTGCTTTCTCCCAGGTGACAAAGTATGGCTAGCACTTCCTCAATGGGAAGAATACACCCCACCGGTTCGCTTTCTCCTGAGCAATGAAGCACAGCTAATGCTTCCTCGCTGGGGAGAATGAACCCATCACCCCGCTTTCTCCTTGTCAATGAAGCATGGGGAAGCAGATGAGTGGGGGAAGGGGCAGTGAACACTCTGTTTTTTCTCTGAGTGCAAAAGTAGAGTGTTTGCTATTACCCGTGGTTTCACATATCTGCAGGAAGCCCTGGAACATATCCCTCATGGATACGGGACTGACCTATAATGTATATTATTTCTTCACTAGTTGAAATGCAGCGAGCTAGGCCAGATGATTTCGTGACACACACAAACCCTGCTTATTCTGTTTGAGTGACGCTCTGGACTTTTGCTCCAAAGTCTTACCCTGGCATCAGCACTGCTGGCCACCAGCATTTAAAATAGGGCTGGGTCTTAAGTTTTTGTCTTGCAGATTCCATGAAAGAAGACTGATCAACTTCTTAAAAACCAAAAATAAAAACAAAACAAAAAACCACCCTTCATTTTCTCCCTGAATGTGTAATATTAAAATAGTACTGGAGCAGCAGTATTTTTCTTAGGAACAGCTTATTCTTTGAAATGATGAGTAAACCTAGAGGAATGTCAGGGAAATATTGTTTAGCCATTCCTGCTGCATTCGCCCCTTCCCTTGCTTATGGTGGTTGAATGAGGCTTTGGACCCCTGCCCCCTCATCCTGAATGGACAGCATCACTACTCTCTGGATCACCTTGGCAGTTTGCCAGAGAGTAAAGCCAGCCTGATTCTACTGTTGACACCAAGGGTAGCACAAATAATCTCAGCAGGATCCGATGAGGCAAGGGCCCCTGTCTGTTTATCACGTGGCACTATTGATTCATTTTTCCTCTGAGCCACTTGCTGACCTGCCTAGCTGGACTCAGTTGTGAGAGACAGGCACCTACTGGTTCCATGGCTGAACTGGTTAAAAAAAAACCTGGGGAAAAAAATAAACATATTTATTTTGGGAATGCTTAGGACTGTCTTATTTGGGTATATGTTTTTTCATAGTGCCAAGACCCAAAGACAGTCCAATCTGTTGTGGTCTAGGAGCAAACGAGAAAAGAACAAAGTGTGTTTGCATGGAGAGTGACAAGGTGTTTAAGATTACAGTACCAAACAGTGCTCAGAAAAGTTGTCTCGTGGAATAGAAATCCCAGAATTCCCCCAAACAGCATGACCACTGTCCATGGTAGTTTGAGAAGTCTGGGTGTAGTAGTCCAAAAATGATAATTTCCAAATTCTGATCTCAACACACTAAGAAGTAAGACCACCAACCTCTATGGACTTGCTTCTGAGTGTGTTGTTGTTGTTGTTGTTGTTGTTGTTGTTAGCCTTCAAGTTGTTTCTGACTTGTGGCAAGCCTCCATGGGGTTTTCTTGGCAAGTTTTTTTTTACCTAGAGGGGATTTGCCACTGTCTTCCTCTGAGGCTGAGAGAGTGTGACTTGCTCAACCAGTGGGTTTCCATAGCTGAGTGAGGATTTAAACCCTGGTCTCCAACAAACCACTATACCACACTGGATCTGCTTCTGGGTATAAATGAAGCAAATAAGATATTATCTGTCCTCTCCTGGGTTTTCTTTACAGCTACAGAAGTCTTCATGTTCTACATGCACAATAACGAAAAGGATGGGGTAGTCAATGGAAGTGTGAGGAATGTGCTCCATTTTTTAAAACACGTTTACTTGATCTGTGCAAACAGATGTAATCTAAGGTCCAAAATCTTTATCTACATTTCCAGTCAATCAATCATTCTATTTACATACTGCCCTTTCCCCAAGGATGGGGCTCAGTTTGTGATATATTCTTTGTAAGAAAAAAAATGCTGTTAAATGATGAAAAATGTGCAACCACCCCTCCCGCCCTAGTCAAATTCTAGGAGATTATCAGACGTGGCAAAAATCGCATGAGAACACAATGAGACCAGAAAAGGGTGACATTATCAGACAACGTTGTCTTTCAGCATTCCAGGGGTGTAGCGTGGGCCTGAATAAGGCATCCCATTTTTATTGGCAGCTTAGCCCCATCAATAAAAAAAAGTGAAGCCTCGTCTGCACCAGCGCTACACCCGAGGAACAGCTGGGGACGTGGGTGTCTTATAATGTTGTATTTTTTGTTATTGTCACACTCTTCTGATAAAGTTTGGGACACAGTTTTTTGCTAGATTTCCCTGCATCTGATAATGTCCCTAGTCCCAACGAGAATAGACTCAGTAAATCAATTGAATTTACACAAGTGTTTAGAAGTGTTCACCTACCACTCATTCAATGGGTCTACTCTAGTTGTGATTATGAAATGGATTTTGACCAGTTTGTACATTCATAAAAGGTCACAAACATGCTTTAGTCTGGTGGGGTAATGGTTTCATTGATACATTAATGACTCTTGGAAAATGAGCAGATATATATATATATATATATATATATTTCAGTTAAAAAAATCTGCATGGAATTTGAACAGAATGAAGTGGAGAGAAAAGAAAGAAATCCACAGAAATGGTCTTGATAGACATGCTTGATGGATCTCTCTTCTCAGTGCAAAATAAGAAAAGCCCTATGGTGGTGCTATTTCCAGATCATAGAAATCTCTTTGGAATATTACATTCACAAAATAAATATAGAATAAAACTTAACAGGTTAAATACAATGTTAAAGACAGGCTCTTGGTGTAAGAAGAGAGAGAGCCTTCTCAGTGGTTGCTCCTAGACTTTGGAACTCCATCCCCAGAGAGGCCAGGATGGCCCCGTCTCTGCTCTCCTTCTGCCAAGAGGTAAAAATATTCTTGTGCCATCAGGAATTTACAGTCTGGTGGGGTAGGGGGTTTGACTGTTCGCAAATTGCCATGACCCATAATATTTAATGGTGGTAATGTGAACACAGATACACTGGAGTGTGCATGTTCACATTGCTGCCATTGAATGACATGGGGCTTGACTGTCTGCATTTTTTGGCATCTGCGGGGAGTCCTGGAATCAAATCCCTGTGGATCTGGAGGGCCCACTGTATTGATCCAGGGTTGCTGACCTTCCCTAACTACACACAGTACTTTGGAGGATGGCATGGCTGGCAGGATAGCTAAGCGAGAACATGTCTATCCTAGTTTTGTTATGTGCAGATTGCAGAACAGTTTGGAATTACTCAAATGCTTGCTTTTTAAAAAAAGACATTTCAGTGGTCCAAAAACTCTGATTGTTGATTATTTATTTATTGAATGGGTGGGATTCAAGGTGGCATTTTACTTAGGGACCACAAGGATAAGGTTCCTTAATGCTGTTAGGTGGAGAGGATAGACTGCAATATCTTGTTGTATGTCCCCATGGTATCATAAAAATCATAGTTGCACTAAAATTGGCATGGAATGAGTAGAGGTATTCAGTGGCTTGGCTTGTAAGCAGTATCAAATAGTGGGATAAAATAAATGCCACTACAGTGAGGCTTTTAGGAATAAATGTGAGACAATTTTGATTTTAATATTCTATGCAGGGAAGACAGGTTGGTGATGACCATTTCTCAGGAGAACAGACATTACAGTGAGATCAGACAAGTCCCATATTTTTTTGTCCTCATTTTTTCCTCATTTATAGGATCATCTGTCAAGAATGTAAATGGTGACACTGAGATGCATATTTTGGGGTAAAACCAGCAGCTTTTCTTTCCTCTGACGTAGGCAATTGCTTAAATAAGTCACAGAATTTTAAAAAATATATTGAAAAGCAATATAGTGGCCAGATATTGTTGTCTACTCCATTGATGTACATTGAAAGTGACGGAGGTTTTGCTTAAAACAATTAATTGTACAATACAAATTCTGGTGGGACAGTTCTACATATCTACCCAAAGGGGAATTCTGTGGAGTTCAGTAGAGCCTCCTGCCAGAAAACAAGGTATAAGGGTACAGCCTAATCTTGCAGTTTAGAGGGCAATCCGGTATACATCTCCTGAGAAGGAAGCTGCATTAGGTTACAGCTGTAGGCAATTAAAACATCTATTCATTTATTTACAGGTTGAGGCTCCTTTATCCAGAATTCAAAAATATTCCATAATCAATAATGTTCACATGGATGGCTGAGATAGTGACAGCTTTGGTTTCTGGTGGTTCAATGTACACAAACTTTGGCTCGTGCACAAAATTATGAAAAATATTGTGTATAAAATTACCTTTGGGCAATGTGTATAAGGTGTATATGAAACATAAATGAATTTAGTATTTAGACTTGGGTCCCATTTCCAAGATATCTCATTATGTATATGCAAGTATTCCCAAATCCTAAATATTCCAAAATCCAAAATACTTCTGGTCCCAAGCATTTTGGATAAGGGAGACTCAACCTGCATTTGAAATAAATCCAGAATGTCAAATCTAGAATGTTTTCAAGACTGAGGCATTTTTATTCTTATTTTACCAATTTGAGCTATATGCTGTTATCTTTTCAAGGATGTGTGTGTGTGTGTTCATGTGTGAGATGCAGAGGTGGCAAGACTCTGGAGGTGAGTAGATCATGTAAAAAGCTTACAGTGGAAAATGTCTTCCAAATCCCATTCTTCTTTCCAATTACTATTACTGCAAGTTTGCTTCGAAGACCCTTCTAGCTTTTTATTTACTCCTGCTCCTTTCATATTTACTATGTGCAGATTGCTGTGACATTTTTATTTAGCTGCATGATGGTCTCAAACCTTTGATCATTTTATTTGCTGTGACCTCTGTGCTCACTGCCTTGGGTAATTTGTGCCATCAGTGGTTTTGATTAGTTCAACTCTGGTGAATCTTATGTCTTGATCTTCCCCAGGGATCTGAAGAAGCAGAATTCTGGGACTAGCTTCCCATTGAGAGTGAAACAATATTTTTGCGACAGTACTTTGCTAGTGTTTTTGTGTTTGTTTTACTCAGCAGTGTGATGAATGCTTTGCCAAACATCAAACTGAGATGAAGTTTCTGTAAATCTAGCACAGGTAAAAAGAAATGGAAATCACAGACCAATCACCATATTAGTACAATACCCTGACCTTGCAGAATACTTTTAGAAAATACCTGGTTATAGTTACTACTTTTATATTTATATAACAAAGATGACTCATTACAGTTTTACTTACACATTTAAAAATAACTATTTATTTTCCTGTTTCTTGAAAATAAATAGCTCACCCCTTCCTAAAACATTTCTGCATCATCTGTTGTTTTTACACTGTTTTGATTGGTTTGGACCAAAGTGTTTGAGCTGTTAGCAAGAGTGGCGCTGTTACTTATTAAAGGTTTATCTGTCATATCCAATTTTTATCATAACCTTCTGAGATCCAAGTACAATTCTTTTTATCTGCTGTATGAAACTTTCCTATAAGATCTTCAAACACTCAAAGGACACTGTGTCCTTTTCAGAGAAAAAGCAGTAAAATCAAGGGTGTGTTTAATCCCAAATCGATTGAGCCTGGATCAAGCCAATCCTAACTCTCTTGGGCAGTTCTCCAAAGGGGTTAGGAGGAGGCAGAGGTCCCCTTCACTGGCAGAATGGAACTTCACTCCCAGAGTCCACTGCTAAGGAAGGTCCCATCCACACACACACACCCATTTTACAAGAATACTTCATTTCCACCTGTGGTCTTGTTACCCTAAGAAGGGAGGGCATTGGAGTCCACCCATAATTCCAGCATCTCCTTTGAAATATGGGGGAATTATTAGCTCAAAAGGAGACCTGTGAGAGGATGGTAACTTTGGGGATCTTTTCACCTATGTATACCAGTACTAACTGTAGAGAACACTCCAGTTAAAGTAAAACAAAGTATTTTTATTGGAAATAACACAAGGGATATGTTAACGTACAAAACATACACTCTTAAGAACCATACAAGGCTATTGAAAAGAAAGGTGGGAAGGGTGGATAGAAAAAGGTCTGGGAAGATAGGGTGAAAATTACCAAATTTTGCGGAGGAGAATTCTGTGCAGTGAAGATACTTAGATTGGCATCTGCCAGAATGCTAGTGCCTGTCTGTGGTCTAGGCTGGGATGTTAGCCGGGACTTAGCTGAGGTCTAGACTGGGATGTTTATACTCTATTTCATATCCTGAAGAGGTACTCTGGTTATTACAAAACCTAGATGGCTTTTCCACTGGCTAGACAAAAGAGACCGAAACTCAACTGATAGCTTTAGTTCTAAAAATAAAAAACATTGGACTTTTTCGGATGTTGAAAAATAACGCAAGCAGCCTCATCAGCTTGCAAGGCTGCTGCGCTGCAAAGCATCAGTTTCGGATGACGCTCGCCCCTGCCGGTACTGTTGCGGTACCGCGGAGAGAGTTGAGCATCATATTTCCTTGATTTTTACTCACGATCAACTTTCAACATCAAAGACCCAAAGGATTCATCAGGAAATACAGTCATAAACAATCCAGAGTTTGAAGATTTCTAGCAGAGATATACTAACTAGATTTTCAGACAACACTGTTATAATGTTACTATTCCACTTTATTTGCTGTGGCTGCCTCCTGTGGAATCCTGGAATTTGCAGTTTAGGGAGGGGCATTTACAACTCTCAGCCAGAGAGCCCTTAGGCCTCACTAAACTACAAACCCCAGAATTCCACAGCAGGAAGCCAGAGCAATTAAAGTGGAATAGTAACAGTATAACAGTGTAGTCTGAAAATCTCCCAAGACTGATACTGTTTCTAGCATTGGTGAGTGGTACTGCCTGGTTTATAATGTTGAAGGCTTCTAGCTCCATCCAGCTGTGTGGCTGTTGTTCATATTCAGACCATCTTGCCCAATAGAAGTACCTGGCTGGTCTTTGAATGTCTGTGGCTTGTGGGTCTCCTTCCTTTTATTCTGGCAAAGTAAGGTTAGCTTTTTAAGTGATAAAGAATCATCAAGATGGGATGGGAGCATGACTTCTTTGCTATATGCAGTTCAGATTTCCTGCTTTGGCCCTCCAGTGGTGTAACTTTAGTTCATATACCTGCTAACGTAAAGATCACTGCACTTATTATATTTCAATTCCCCACCTTCCCTCACTGACCATAATATCCCACACCTCCACATCCACATCCATTATGTTATAATAATCTGTCATCCAAGGCAATTGATGAAAGTAGTCCACAGCAACCTTATGCCAAATAACATTTGTTAAGGTGCAATTAGAATGTATGTATGTATGTACGTACCGTATGTTCCTGTGTAAACACTTTTTAACACTTGAAAATCTCCTCAAAAGTGGGGGGTCATCTTATACACCCAGCAGATCTTTTCCCCTGCTGTGAGAATGACTGCTTTGCCTTTGAAGTGTTAAATTGAATTTTAAGCATTTTAAACTAGTATCTTAAAATGCCGTAGTAACGTGAATAAGGAAGGTGGAAACATAATGGCATAATAACTGGAAATATCAAACAACCACTACGTACGTTTTAAGAACAGGATTAAAGGTCCTGTTACAGTAACTCTTCTCTTTGCATAGCCTTGTAATCACACTGTATTAGTGCTGTGTACTGGCACGCACATGCTCCTTTAAGAGAAATGTCCGCTTCCTTCGTTGTCAGTCAGGATGTGAGATCTTGGCGGTTCTCACAAGAAGACACAAGTTCACATAAAAGCACCAAAACCACTGAAAATAAAATACAAAATGTACAGATATGCCTTGAAACAAACATAAAATCTTGCCAGCAAGATGGGACAGTTCATAAAAAGAGCATCCTGTCAATCCTTTTTGTGTTCTCACCAGAGGTTTTGTCCCTGGGAACGGGGATGGGGAAAAAGAGGACTGCCCATTCATGTTGTAATCTTGCAATTACAGCAGGAAACAGTTTCAGACACTTTTAATATTACCAATAAATTGAGATTAAGGATCTAATGACGGTTTTTCCCATCAATAAAATGTGACACCTTTTTCATGCCTGGTACACATGTTTTCCATGGGAGGAGGACAATGTTGTCTGGCAATTTAATCTGGTAATGATATTACTGTGTCATTATAATGCGATTTTTGCCACATCTGATGAAGTCCTCAGTTTAATCATCTTGGCTTCTAGGGAGAACTCAGGTTTGATTTGTTCTAGGACCCATTTATTGGTCTTTTTTTTACCATTCACAGTATCCATAGCACTCTTCTCCAGCACCACATCTCAAATGAATTGACTTTCTTTCTATCAGCTTTCTTCACTGTCCAGCTCTCACTCCCTTACATGGTAATGGGAAATATGATGGCTTGGACAATCCTAACTTTAGTGTTCAGTTTTATATCTTCACACTTTACGATTTTGTCTAGTTCTTTCATAGCTGCCCTTCCCATTCCTAGTCTTCTTCTGATTTCTTGACTGCAGTCTCCGCTCTGATCAATGATTGATCCCAAATATGGGAAACCTTTAACTATTTCAATTTTCTCATTGTCTATATGTGGTCATTACTTTTGTTTTCCTGATATTCAACAGTAAGCCTCCCTTGGCACTTTGTTCTTTGACTATCTTTAGAATTTTTCCAAGTCTTTGTTGTTGTCTGCTATTAGTGTGATGTCATCTGCATATTGTAGATTGTTGATATTTCTTCCTCTGATACAGTAATCCAAAAGAAGATGTTACTAAGGTATGTGTGTCTGTGGCCAAATGAGACATTTCCAGGAAAAGACACAAGTGGTGTACTAGCTTTAATTGTGCAAATGCACTCCTGGTCTCCACTGAAACATGGGCCTTCAAGCTCAGTACTGAATCAAGAAATACACTCAACTATGTAAACAAGCATCTTCACATGGAGTGTGATCCTATCCAGTAGAATCTGAATCCTTATTCCTTGATTTGCCTTTCAGACAAGATCACCTCTATCTTGTCTGGATTAAGCTTCAATTTGTGTGCCCTCATTCAACAGAGGACTAATGCTGGACACTGCTTTAGAATCAAAACAACTTTCTTGGAATTTCATGGAGAGGACAAATAGAGGTGGGTGTCATAATCAACACCCAATCCCAAAATTCTGGACAGCTTCTCCCAGCAGTTCATGTAGATGATCAACAGGTTGGGGGACAAAACAGAACCCTGAAGAATTCCAGAGATCAAGAACCAAAGAGTTAAACCCTAATACCACCTTATAGGTTCTCCCTTCCAGGAAGGATGGGAGACATGGTAAGACAGTGCCCCCAAGTCCCATCCCAGAGAGAGAGCTGAAATACTATGGTTGATGGAATCAAAAGCTGCCAAAAAATGTAACAGAACCAGCAGGGGTGCATTCACTCTGTTCAGTTTCCAGCCTAAGTCACCCACCAAAGTGACCAAAACAGTCTTTATCCCATAGTAAAGCATCTCAGTGATTAACTTAATGCATTGATATCTTCCCATTTCTGTAAAATATTCTGCATAGTATTTATGGATGCAGTATGGCTAACAACAACTGTTTAACACTACTGGCTGATCTGGTTAGTATGGTGGACCCAGTTATGGATGGAGTTGTACTCCCCTTCAAGGACCAAAATTACAGCTTGGGAAGTATTATTATTATTAGTAGTAGTAGTATCTTTTATTTCTATAGCACCATCAATGTACATGGCGCTTTACAAGAAAAAAAAATAACAAAACAGTTCTCTGCTCTCAAGCTTACAATCTAATGAAGACATGATACAAAAGGGGATAGCAGTAGGGGAAGGGATTAAGTCTAGCATTCTCTTCTCTCCCTCCTTGGCCATGGCAATGGCAGTTGGGATGGAGGGAGGGCCATTCTGCTTCTGAGCCAAGGCAAGATGGAGCTCTGCCTGCCTTTCCTTCTCTCCCTCCTTGGCCATGGTAATGGCAGTTGGGATGGAGGGAGGGCTGAGTCCTCAACAGATAGCTGCTTGCAGAAGCACAGGTGGCAGCAACACTTAGGAGAACCTTTTTTAAAAAAAACAGCTTAAACTAAAAGCAATCCTATTGAAAGAAAGGTTGCCTGTAGTAGTTATACCTAGACTAGACAATTAAAATCTATTCAAGGCTACAATATGGGAACATTGATTCATGGACTTTCAGATTCTTCTGGAGAAGGCTCTCTCTCTCTCTCTCTCTCTGGCTTTTCTTCGCAAACGAAGATTCAGGAAGGACTCATCCTGCGCTTTCTGCAAGCACGCTGATGACTAAAAAGGCCAATCTGAGATAAACAAGTCCAGTTGCAGAAAGCACAGCAGAAGGTCTCCTTGGGTGATGTTTCTGGGTTGTGATTCTTTCTGCGTTGTCGTTTTTCTTCAAGACTTCTTCGGCGTGAGTTCTCAAATAAGGCTGCAGCATTGTGGATAGTGCATCTCCATGCCTTCCGATGTGAGGCTAGGGCAGACCATTGTTGGTGATCAATTTGGCCAAGCCTGAGATGTTGTTTCAGGGAGTCCTTGTATCGCTTTTTTGGAGTGCCCATCTTACGCTGACCCGTGGCGAGTTCACCGTAGAGTACTATTTTTGGGAGGCAATGGTCCTCCATCCTAGAAACGTGCCCTGCCCAGCACAGCTGTGTTCTCAGTATCATGGCCTCAATGTTGGTGATCCCTACTTGCTCAAAGACAGCAACATTCGTCACATAGTCAGTCCAGTGTTTTTCATGGAGTACATGGAGAAGGTTGTAGCTCAGTGGTAAAGCACACATTTTGTGTTCAGAAGACCCCAAGATCAACCCGAATCAGGCAAGGTGGCGAAACACTCCATCTCATGCTCTAGAGAGCTGTAGGCCAGGGGTGGGAATCATATGGCCCTCTAGATGTTGTTGGAGTGCAAGTCTCTGGAGCTGTAGCTAACAAAGCCAGTGGTGAAGAATGCTAGGAGCTGCAATCCAACAACATCTGGAGGGTCACAGGCTTTCCACCCATCTATAAACAATGGACTAACAGATGGACCATGAACCTGACTTGATATGAAGTAGTTTTTACTTTTGATTCTCCATAGTTATAGATGCCCTTGTATGATGTGAGCCACTTTGTAACCATTAAGATTAAACTTTAAAGTTTCCCAAAGCATGTCACTAAACACAGTTGCATTGCAATAGTTACTAGAACTGCTCATAGGTGGAAGAGCATTGTGAATTTAAAAATGTTATCATGCTCCACATCTCTAGTGACTGAGAATATAAGTCCAAAAAATGTATGCACAGCTACTACACCAATTAGAAAACACAATATTGAGAGTTTCTTAATATTAAGAAACCAAATATTAAGAGCTGTTTTGTAGTCCTTAAAAGTCTGTTTTGAGTTACTGTGTGTAATAATAAAATGAAACATTATTCTGAGTTAAAGAGCAATTCCAGAGAAGGCTTTTTCCATGCCATTTCCCTGCCTCATTCATTTACTTTTATGGCAGCTTCAAATTATGTCATCTTTTAATCTTCTCTGTTCTCTATCATTTTCCCTGTGTTTTTTTCCCATGTGGGAGAAAATCTGTTAAGGAGAAAAAGACAAAATACCTGCACAGTGCCTTCTAATTACTAATTGTTGCTCTCTAGACTTTTCATTATCCACTTCAATCTTATCTCTGAGTGTCTTCTTACAGTTAGTTAACAGTACAATTCTAAATTCAGTGGGCATTGCTTTCCAGCAAGTATATAGAGGTTTGCAGACTTAAATTCAATGATTACTACAAACCTAAGTGTTGACTTACCAAGTTCCCATTGATCTCATTTGGACTAGTAGTTGGATTTCAGCCTAATGTATTACTACTTACATTTCTTTTTCATGGACAGCTGACAGGATCTTTTGCATCATGTAGCTGCTTTGTTGTTTTTCTGGAAAGCTAAAGGGGTGGCCATCACTCGACAAGCGACTTGAAGGCACATATACGCACACATCAAAAGGGTCCCATTTTGGGAGAAAGGCAGCATGATAGATAGATAGACAGACAGACAGGTCTAATCTGTGATCCGTGGTGACTGTTTGCCCTAGCCAAAAGCAATGCTCCAGAAATACAGATATTCAACCTAGTCTGTCTGATTTCTGCAGGATTTACTTCCCGCAAATAGTTCAGGAATGCCGCCATTATTACTCAAATGGAAAGCTTTCAGTGGTAGTTTATGAAGAGCATTATCAATGAGAAGCCTTTCATATGCTGATGGTTGGATATGTAGGGATTGGTTCTCTGCATCTTCTTTTTAAATGATTTTCTATTGTATATCCACCACTGCAATTAAACATATTTCCATTGCTTTCTTTAATTCTCTTATATAATTATGCTTTTATTTTTCAGCTCTATTTTCCTGCAAGTAACTGGAAGGAAGTCTTTGCACCCCAATTCTACAGCCATCCAAGAAGAAAAACAAACTTTCCCTTTGCCAAGTTCTTGACTTCTTAGATGCAATGATTTTTTATGAGGCTTATAATATATTAATGTGCAAAAATAAATGAAAGCTTACAAAACAATATTGATTTTAGAGAGAATGTCTTTGTAGCTGGGCCTTCTTATTTCATTGGTGAACATTATCTAGACTTCATATCAGTGTTGAGAAAAAGATATTTTTGAGATGTTCTTGTTCCCTATTTTACAGTACAACTATCAGTTGTACCCAGTTGGGTTTCAACTGGTCTGAAGGATGACTGCATGTCTTTTTCAGTGCCCAAAACTTTCCTCATGTTGCACCCCAACCTTTGTTGCCCTTAAGAGAGTTTGCCTCATAATCAGCTGGCAAACACTCTACTCCAGTGTTTCTCAACCAGGGTTCCCTGGAACCCTAGGGTTCCCCAAGAGGTTGTGAGTGTGTGGGGGAAAGCAATAGAAGTATATAGAATAATGTTTATGCAGGGGTTCCCCGAGAACCAAAAATTATTTCAAGGGTTTCTCTAGGATAAAAAGGTTGAGAAAGGCTGCTCTACTCTATATGAAGGAGGGGGAAGGATTTTGGGTGCCCTCCTAGGACTCACACATCAATTTCACTTATATGACATATATCATCCTCCAGTTTGGTGAAACTCTGTTCAGTTGTTTTTGTGTGACATAGTAACAAACACACAAACAGCAAGAAACTAAATTCTGTTTATGCAGATGGTGGTATATAATAGAATTAGTGGAAAGCTTTTGGTAATTACTGGCAAAACAATGTAGGAGATTATCAGACGGGGACAAAAATAGCATCCCCATCTTGCTATCTCCTCTCCCGACCCTGTCCTGGCACAGTAATGAAATGTTTCATACACTTACCTTTGCTGTGTCCTTCCCTTGGCAGCCCAGGAGTTAATGCATCTTCACGGAGCTGCATTCACTTCCTTGTTGAAATCCCGGGCCATTCTCATGAGAGGACAAGTGCACAGGAAATTCAAAAGTACAAAGCAAAATACACCTTAAAAAACAAACCAAGCACCTAAACATACTTAAAATTTTACAAGTAACACAGGAAAGTTACAAAAAAGTGTGCCACTTACCTCATTGTCCCGATCGCACCCGGAAGTGTTTTGCATGGACCTCCTACTGCAGCTGGCATTGTGCCAGCATAATGGGGCATCTTTTCACTCACCCATCATTCCGTGATAGGAACGGAATGGACAATCTATTTATGGCTTAAGCCATGAATAAAAAGCAACAAGGGTGAAACGGGACCAGCACGAGAGCCTAACAGGATGGGAACAACGTCATCTGAAATGGAAGGCCTTTGATGATCTCCAGGTGTTTGTGTAATGCCATATTAAGGGCATCTAATAATCTCCATAGTTTTCTTCCTTATCTCTGACCTAGATCCTCTAACCTAGTATAGGATGCACAAGTACATACTTAAATGCAGAGCTCCTTTTAAAATTACTTGAATTTACCAAATTGATAACATTATTTTTTTCCCAAGGTTTTAGTTTTGATCTCATATAATTGAAAAAATAAATTTTACTGAAGTCACTATGCCAAAGATGGAGAACATATGGCCTTTCCCATATTGTTGCATTGCAGCTCCCATGATTCCTCATGGCTAGCTATGTTATGACATATCATTAAATACCAAAGTTAGAATAATCAAAGGCATAGTATTTCTGATTTTTATGAATCTGAAAGCTGCACAGTAAAGAAAGTTAGCATGAAGAAAACAAACCCATTTGAAATGTGTTGCTGGAAAGAGTTCTACAGATACCATGAACTGCTAAAAAGACAAGTGAATGGATCTTAGAGCAAATCAAGCCTAAACTTTCATTAGAAGTGAAGAGGACTAAACTGAGGCTGTCATATTTTGTACATATCATGAGATGAAAATAAAGTGGAAGACATTAGGAAAAGAGGGAAACTGCATTATAGGTGTATCGATTCCATCAAGGAAGCCATTGCCCAGAGTTTGCAAGACCTGAGCAGGTCAATTGATGACCAGAGATCTTGGATGTTTCTCATTCATAGCGTTGTCATAAGTCAAAGTTGACTTGATGGCAAATAACATCAAACAACAAAGCCATGTTGGTAAGAGCAGATAGGTGTTGCAGTGCATTAACATCTGGAGGCCATATGTTACCCACTCTTGTGCCAGGTCCTTTATCTAATATACCTATTCACCATGGGGTTTGGTATCTCTAGCATTATCCAAACCCATAAGCGTAGCTGAAGATAAAGATTTAAATACAATGCTATGTACTTTCTTCTCCTTCCTCCTGCAGCCCACTGCAGAGCTGAAGCCTGTCCTAGTGCTCTTGCTCAGTTTTATGGTGTCAAATGGAGCTTCTGTAACCCTACTGTATATCCCATCATCTCTAATATTGAATTGCAACCACTGCAGATCCCATCATCCAAATTTGGGATCAGTGTTTAATTGGCTTAATATTAATTTGGTCAGTAACCGAGCCATCCATGGGCTGACGGAAACAAAGGTACTCTAGGAAATAGGAGTCAAGCAAAGTTCATGCACATACCCTGCCAAGGAGGTGGGTCTGATAAATTATCTACACACACCTTAATGACAATCATGCAGCATTCCTTTGTGAAACAGAGAAACTCTACTTGTAAGATGTAGAACTTGTCTGACAGCTATCTGCAGTGTTGGAAGATTTCATTGCCCTGCAAATCCGAGACCCATCTCCACATCCCCTAAGGAAAAGTGCCTGTCAAATCACTTGATACCAGATCTCCCCCATTTCCCTAATTCCTGATTGGTTTGGAAATCCTTTGTTCATGCAATTGAGAGTTATCTGTCCATAGATTTTCCTTGGGTTTTTTCCAGGCTGTGAGGCCATGTTCTGGAATAGTTTCTTTCTGACGTTTCGCCCGCATCTGTGGCTGGCATCTTCAGAGAAGATTATCTGTCCCTTTGATCCATAGTGCAACATCAAATGTCCCTTCGATCCATAGTGCAACATCAAAGGAATTCTCCTTATAAAAACCCTGAAAAACTTGAGTTCTTTGGTTCGGTTCCTATATCCTCCTGAATCTATGTCTCTAGCCCAGCTCCTCCACCTCCCATCTCTGATACCCCTCACTTCTGCTAACCCACCCTGGAACCCTTACTGGCCTCCCTGCTGTGTTCAGAGCTTCATTTCCTGCTTCCGAATCCTAACTTTCCTTTCCTGGGTTTTGCCCTCCCCACTTTCTGTTGCTGCTACTCAAGAGGAACACCTCTTCCCCTGAGAAGAGTCCAGCTACAGGAGCAGGTGCAATATCACCCCAAGAAGCCTCAAACTAACTCCCTTTCTAACTATTTCTTGCCTTACTCTGGTAGTTTTGTTCACTTGTGTGTCTTGTGTGAATGCTTTACTTAGGTCAATAAAGTATCTACAGTTATTTTTGACATCTGACTCCTGTGTATACATAGGGTAAAGATCTCATACGTTAACACAGCCTCTCATTTTTCATTTGGCTCACTATTAATTGCCCTTTGAAAGATCATGTTCATGAGTGGATTTTTCTGTGGACACGAGTGCTCCATGTAATACTTCCACCATTGAATGCACCCCCTTGGATACGGGTCAGATTCACTTTGAATTAAATGTAGTGATATGATATCTGCACAAATTTCATTCTGTGGTATTAAATATCTGTTACTTTTAGATGCCAACTGGAAGAGAAGCTATCTTTAACCTTATTTTCCATCAAATTTGGCACAGAAAGGTGAGAGCTGCTGCATGCACGACTTAATCAGGAGCTAGAGTTTAATCTGCAACTCAAGGTTTAGTTGATTAACCTGCTGATTATATTAATCCACATTTACCACTCATGTTTTGTATATTCTGTTCCTCTATTTTTTTGTATACATTTTGCTGCAACATCAGAGTTCATACTCTTAAAACCCCTTAAAATAAAATAAGCTTTCCAGAAATGCAACAGCTTCTAAAAATAAAGCTGTTCATCATGTCTTCAAGCAGGATAAAGATAAGGGGGAAAGTGCCATAGACACTTTTTAAGTAGTTAAAGCGATAATGCTTTGCTCCCATTAAATTTGGAGAATTATGCTGGATAAGATAGTTGTTGAAGTAAGAGATAAAAGATGAAGTGGAAAGTTGTGCATATCAGAAAGTAACAGATGCATGTCACTTGATGTCTACTGTTATTTATTGAAGAGGGAATCACTAATACCTCTTCACTATTTCCCCTTTTGCTTTGAAGCAGGCATTACTGGTTTTAGCCTTGGAAACACCACAGCTGCCTTTCAGCCTTTACCTGGTTTTGTTCTTCAATCTGTCTCTGTTAACAGAAAAGGTAACAGCAAGAATAAACAAGATGGCTACTGGAAGGGTCTAGGGCAAGGTCTGAAATCATGTGCCTCTCCGGATGTTGTTGGATTGCAAGTCCCAACAGCCTCTAGCCAACATAGCCAATAACAAGGAATCCATTTATAACATTTATTATTACTGTAATTTTCCAATTAAATGGAATAGGTTGAAGAAAATAAGCCATGTAAATATGAAAGGTAACTTAGAAGCCAACCACAGCACTGTATGATTGGTTGCTCCTCAACAATATGCAAATAACTGCACATATGCCCAATATTCCTGGTGTGTTTTGACTAATTTAGGAAAGTAATGTAAGAAAACTAATCTCTAAAACAAAGCATCAGTATGCTGTTTTGCAATTAAAATAGAGTTTTATATGAGAACATGTTCCAAATTTATGCTGAAAAGAGCTTGCCTGGAACTGGATTAGCCATTCCCGTTAATAAATAAATAAATCTTGGTCTTTGACACAGAGGCTCATGATCCTGTCTAACATGCTAAAATAAAAATGCTTGATGCTTGGTCTTGTCTTTTAATATTAATGTCATCCCTCTGAGCCTGTCTGTTGAGCTTTCAGACTTCCTTGTGTTTAGAGCCCTCTTTTCAAAGGAAAACATAGCCTAAAGGGATTGAAACATGTTTTATTTCAAAAAGTCATTTGAGAGTTTCTTATTCACATTCTTGAATCTATTGGTGCTCATTTTTTAAAGATATATTGATATAGCTGTTCTATAAAGCTAAAATGTAGGGTTTTTGCCAGTATTTCTAGTACCACTAGAAAGCAGATATATACAGGAAAAATGCAAGATTCTTAGATGGCTTGCACTGCATAACATAATTAGGCACATTTTAGCTGTTGCACAAAATCCTGATAGGGCATCCTAAACTCTCTTAACTGAATTACCTCCCAAAGTGGGAATGTTACTGTGACTGTTCATAACCTGTCCCCCTCCAGATAATGTATATGTTTTATAAATCAGGAGTGGATAATATGTGTGTTTTTGAGAGCCACTCTATTCTTCACAAAGTGGGCCATGGCCCAGAAATGTATTTTGCTATGAAATCTGATTTTCTCAGGAGTGCTCATCACCCTATAACAAAAGGTTCTCTGGGTAGCTTATCTTAAAAATACAATATATTAAAATTTAGTGAAGATGCAACAATAAGAAAGAATAATCCCAAAACACAAGAAATAAAAAATAAAATGAAGAAAGCTAAAAGGGCTTCTGGTGTAATGGCAATACTGACAAGTTGCTAGGAACGGCAGCCTGTCTTCCTTGCATT
This sequence comes from Gambelia wislizenii, assembly GCA_030847615.1. Lineage (NCBI taxonomy): Eukaryota > Metazoa > Chordata > Lepidosauria > Squamata > Crotaphytidae > Gambelia > Gambelia wislizenii. The sequence continues at coordinate 100,336,927 of JAUMIR010000006.1, forward strand.
TGATCTGGGGAATAAAAGTCAGGTAGTGTATAGAAAACCTAACAGAACCCACTTTGATAAAGTGGGGGACAATAGGGATCAACAGGAATCTGATATCTTGAGAGCAGAGAAGCTGTCAGAGACGCAATCTTGGAAGACAGAACCTGCTCTGTGGGATCGCAGAGCAGCCAGACCACCAGAACTGCTGTATTTAATGCATCAAAAAGTTTGCCCACACCTTTTTAACTTTGGAAAGAACAGCCTGAATGATATCACTGGCTGAGATCTGATCTGGTGTATCGCTTTGTCAGCTATAATGTCACCTACAAATGAAGAAGGCACAATGAGCTACTTTTCTTGTTGCTAATCACTATTTCCTGGACTATGCTTTACTTTGAAGGATTTTGAATTGTTTTGAGAAGACAGAAGGAGGAGGAGATACTCAGTCCAAGAACTAGAAGGGATAGAACTGAAAGAAATTTTGAGAAGTTCAGAATCAAAGTAAATGAAACTTTGGCAAATAAATTTTACTCAACGGCTTGTTTCTATTATGTATTATTAAGAAAAATTAATGATGTTAAGAAGCATTAAAAGACTGGATTAACAAGAATAGTGGGCTATCTCAGATTTCTTGATCAGTTTCAGACTTGCTGGAACTCTGAGCCTCTGCAGGGGTGGGGGACCCATTAAGATGGTCTGCCCCAGGAGGCTTATGGATTCAGATGGATTCTTGATGGTTCTTGGGGAGTTTGCTGCTGCCTTGGGGGGTGGTCCTGTCAAAGCCCTGGTTGATCTCTGGAATGGGGAAATGACCAGAGCAGTTGTCATGATTGCTCCTAGTGGAGTGGAGCTAAATCACCCCCCCCCACCCAGTCCTCTAAGGAGCTAGCAGTAATGAAATGACTGCAACAGAGACTAGAGGGACAGTGGCAGAAAACATATAGTGATTCTGACCAAAACCAGGCTTAAATCTACCTTGGGGCCTACGGTGGGGTAATAAAGGCAACAAAAAAGGCATTTCTGGCTAACACTATTGCATTAGCACAGAATCAATCAACAGGGCTGTTTCATGGATCTGTTATAATCTGGACCAAAGGGGAAATCAACTACTCAACAGCCCACTGTGAAGAATTTCCCCACCATTTTGCAGAAAAAATAACTCAGATCCACTCTGACTTAGATGCCGGAGAGGATACAGTTACATTGGATGTAACCTTGGCACCTGCTTGTCCAGTGTTAATGGATACTTTTCAATTTGTGCAGCCTGAGGATGTGGACAGGATCCTTGGAGAGGTGAGAGCCACCACATATGTACATATTAAACAGCCTGGCAGAGGACTGGCCTAGTGGGTAAGGGAAGTGATTAATGCCTCCTTAAAACAAGGCAGGGTTCCAGCATACCTGAAGGAGACTGTGGTAAGACCTCTTTTGAAAAAACTTATCCTAGATCCTACTTTAATTATAGGCCAATCTCCAATCTTCCATTTTTGGGCAAGGTGCTGGTGTGTGTGGTGTTTTCTCAACTCCAGGGGTTTCTGGATGAGGTGGATTATCTAGATCCATTTCAGTCTGGCTTCAGGCCTGGTTATGGGACAGAGACAGCTCTGCTCACCTTGGTGGATGACCTACACAGGGAACTGGACAGTATTCCCTTTTGGTTTTGCTGGACCTCTCAGTGGCTTTTGATACCATAGACCATAGTATGTACTTTCTGAATCACCTCTCTGAAATGGAGTTTGGAAGTACTGTCCTACAGTGGTTCCACTCTTTCCTGGAGGGTTGCTCTTATAGGGTGGTGTTGGGGGATTCCTGTTTGACTCCTTGGCCACTGGCCTGTGGAGTCCTTCGGGGTTCAGTTTTATCATCTATCCTACTCAACATCTACATGAAACCTCTGGGAGAAGCTGTCTGGAGTTTTGGGGTCAGGTGTTACCAGTATGCCGATGATACCCAACTCTATTACTTCTTTCCAAGGAAGTTGTTCCTGTGCTAAACCAGTGTCTGACAGCTGTAATGGACTGGATGATGGCAAATAAACTGAAGCTTAATCCAAACAAGACAAAGGTGCTCCTGGTCGGTGAAAAGAAAGACTTGGGAATAGGGATTCAGCCTGTGTTAGATAGGATTTGACTCCCCCTGAAAATACAGGTCCACAGTTTGGGTTTACTTCTGGATTCATCTCTGAGCCTGGAGCCCCAGGTGTCAGCAGTGACCATGAGTGCTTTTGCACAGTTAAAGCTAGTGTGCCAAATGCACCTGTACCTGGAGAAGTCGCATCTGGCCATGGTGGTACATCCCGTTTAGTTTACTGTAATGCACTCTACATGGGGCTGCCTTTGAAGGGTGCTCAGAAACTTCTGTTGGTCCAAAGAGCTGCAGCCAGGTTGCTAACTGGGGCTGGCTACAGAGAACACACAACTTGCTTACTGCAACAGGTCCATTGGCTGCCAGTTTGTTTCCAGGCACAATTTAAAGTGCTGGTTTTGACGTATAAAGCCCTATGTGGCATGGGTCCAGGTTATTTGAAAGACCGTGTCTTCCTGTATGAGCCCCATAGAGCTTTAAGATCCTCTGGAGAAGCCCTTCTCATTGTTCCACCACTTTTCCAGGTTTGTTTGGCGGGACAACAGAGAGGGCTTTCTTGGTGGCTGCTCCCAGTCACTGCAACTTCTTCCCCAGATTGGCCAGAATGGCCCCGTCCTTGCTCTCCTTCTGGCAGCAGGTTAAGACATTTTTATGCCACCAGGTTTTTATGAACTAACAAAGCCTGTGCTTGTAAGGGTCTTTTAAAGGCATTTTAATATATTTAATGTTCAATGTTTTAAACTTATAAATGGTTTAATTCTTTTTAAAATTTTATATTTATAATGTAAATTTTGCTTTGTACTCTTTTTAGCTTGTATTGTTTTAAAGAGATTTTTAGTCGCCTTGGTCCCATTGGCAGGAGAAAGGCAGAATATAAATGAAGATGATGATGATGATGATGATGTGTATAAGTTAAGGAATTATGATTTACTTGCCAGTTTGCCTATAGTAGTTTTCTTCTGTTAAAAATATTCTACTTTATGCAATGCTATATTTTCCCACAAAAGTTTGCGTGCTAATTATAATATTATTGCTTATTTCTACTTGGTAATGCAAACCATTACCTTAATATACTGAGAAAAAATAAATTTTCTAATTTGATCAGACACCATGCTGTTAACAATTTGATAATAACAGCAATAGCTATATTTCTCCCTAATTTCCTACTGAGCGTAAGTCAGCTAATTTGTCTAAGGTATGAATGTCAGATTACTTAAAGTTTCTAAAAATGTCAGAAAACACCCAAAGGGGCAGATATTGGCATACAGCTCAGTAAATAAGTGTTTCAGTGACATGTGTGCTCCTCATTTTCAATTCCAGTTTTGTTCTGTTTTAACTGGTTTATTAGGTCACCGATGAACGCAAGGGCCATCGACTTCATGTCTGATGGTTGCAGAATCTCTGAATAGCCTCCAGGAATGTGGAGTGAAAGAAAATTTATAGTCATAAAGGTTAAATAAATTGAGTCATCTGTGCACAAATCTTTGGCAGCAATACAGTCACCAGTGAGTTCTGATGTGATTTTGTGATTCAGCCTAGATTTCCAGGGCAACTTTCCAGAATGCATGGGGAGTTCATTCTGGTTCAGATGGCCCTCAGTTGATCTGTGTAAAATTTTCTAGATACGACATTCCATGGAATTCCATGAATGGCAATTGCTATCCCTGTAATGTTGTTCCTTTGGGGTTAAACTCGTAGTTTGATTTAATCAGAGAGAGAGAGAGAGAGAATGGCAATCAGTAGAACCACTTGAAAATCAAACTCTGTGCAGTGTACATCACATGACAAGCTGTTTTCATATAGTTCCTGGCTGAGCAGACATTCACATTTGATGATTGCATTATAAGCTATTTGGAGAGGAGCTCAATTAGCATGGTGAAACCTATGCAGCAAGTGGCAGATTTTGACTGAGCAGATATATCTATTGACCAGATCAAGAAAATTCTAAAAAGAATGGTTTTCAAGAGGCTACTATGCAATTATTTACTTGTGTGAATTTGACCTTACAAGAACATTTTTCTGCATCTGACTTTAAGACAATAAAGATCAATGTTTACATTTTAACCAGGAAAGGAAAATAGACCTTGTAGAATCATAGAGTCATAAAGCTGGAAGGGGGTCCATAGGCCAACAACAGGGTCCAATCACTGCTCAATGTTGGAAATCCAGTTAGAGCATCCCCAGCAGGTAGCTGTCCAGCCTCTTTCTGAAGATAACCAGAAAAAAAGCTCATAGAGGTAATTGGTTATGTTGTTGACTATCAAGAAGTTCCTTCTAATGTTCAATCAAAATCTACACTACTGTAGCTTAAAACCATTAAGTCCTACCATCTGGGGCAGCAAAGACCAACCCTTACCCTCCTCTCTATGACAGCCCAGTGCAATCATGTCACCCCTCAGCCTTCTCTTCACTAGGCTGAACATGCTCAACTCCCTCAATCTTTCCTTTCATGTTTTGTTCTCCATACCTCTTATCATCCTTGTTGCCATTGTCTGAACTGGCTCCAACGTGTCTATATCCTTCTTGAAATGAGGTGCCCAGAACTGAGTATAGTACTCCAGATGAGACCTGACTAGCTCAGAATACAGTGGGACTATTACTTCCCTTGTGCTGGAAACTACAGTTTTATTAATATAGGCTGAAATATTATTTGCAGCATCACACTGCTGGGTCATGTTCAACAATAAGACTAAGGTCCTTTCACATGTACTGCTGCTAAGTCAAGTATCCCTCATCCTATGTATGCATTTGGTTTTTGAGGCCTAAATGTAGAATTCTGCATTTGTCTATATTAAATTTCATTTCCTTAGTTTCAACCCAATTTTCTAGATTTTGAATTCTGTATCATCCACAAACTTGATAAAGATTCACTCTAACCCATCATCTAAGTTACTGATAAAAAATATCAAAGACTGTTGGCCCCATTTGAGACTTCTCTCCAATTTGAAGCACAGTTATTAAAGATGACTCTTTGAACACAGTTTTCCAACCAGTTATGGACAGTGACATCACTAGGGTTGGTGTCACTCAGTGTGGTAACTCACGGCATCACCCCCATGGACCTTTTCCGGTACCAGAATATACAGAATCCTTAATTACAGTGCCAAGAGGAGATTCAGAAACTACATTTCCCAGCAATTTATACAATCGTTTTGAGACTTTGAGGGTCAAAAAAACCCAAACAAAACAAAACAAAACAAAACATCACCATACAGGAGAGGAACAAGAAGGACACAGTGCCAGGTATATTTTTTAAATAAAAAATTAATAAATTTTTGCTGAAACACCACACAGAAACTTTATAGACAGCCATTTTGGTGTCACCCTGTCTGATGGTGCCACCCAGTGTGGTCTGCACCCCCACACCTCCATAGTGATGCACTGATTATGGATCCATCTGACACTGTAAGGAACTATATGGGAACATAGTCATAATCTCTTTACCTATTATTGGGAAGTGGTTCCTAAGAAAACAAGGTACATTAGTTTCAAGACTAGCTGGGCAACATCAGTCAGATGCTGGTCAATGATATATATCAATAGACTTGACTGTACACTTTGCCTCCTACTGTTTAGCACCATAGTCTTTTGACACTGCTTAGTTTTGTTTTCATTGGTTTACAAAACTGAAGAAGGCATTGGTTTGGTTGACTGTAGCACATTTAATAAGATGATAATGATCTTGTATCTGAAAGGCAGCAGATAGAAGCCATTTGCAAATGCAATTGAATGAGATATTAATTTATAGACAATATTATATGTTCTTCTGTGTCAGCAGATGGTGATCTTTCTCTTAATGAAATATAAATGTTATTGGCAAATCCATATTATAGAGCTATGGTCCTCTTGTGCATAGATAACAAGTTTTGGAGAGGAAGCACAGCTATTTCAAGAAGAACGGAATCTGTTCAGTAAGCTTGCTGCTAAAAAACAGTCAATAAACTCTCCTTTTGAATAGCTGTGCACTGGCTCTCTGTCTTCTTTTCCTTTGTACATTTTAATGGCTGTTAGAAGACATTTTCCCATGATACACTGTTGTTACTTGAATCACGGAGAGAAGGGACTTGGCTCAGCAATGGATGCTTTCATTCTTGTCCATGAGATCAACCCTTTTACTTTGTACCTTTTTGGCAAACGTTGATGAAAATTACTGAAAAGTGGGAAGCCATTTCAGGGAGGAATATGCTTCTTCCTTTATAGTGCTACATGGATTTCAAACAGGAAGAAATGGGTCTGATTATCTTAAAAACATACCCTGCATTTTCTGCTTAGTAATTCCACACCTTGTTCAATGACCCAGGGGTTAACATTTATGGTGGTAAGATGCTTGCTTTGCTAAACCAATATATTCCATTTAATATTCTAATGAGCCTACCAGAATGTAGTTTCATGCAAAACCAATCTTGTCCTCACTTTTTTTTAGCTAGAATACCTCACACAGCGAATGAAGTTAAAAGTACCAAAACAGCTAATCTGGGCTCGTATTTGTCTTGATTGATTTGTGAGTATAAACAGCAATATTTCTGTAAACTCATCACTTTGAAGGTTTTTTTTTTAAAAAATAAAAACTATGGCATTATAAAAAGAATCCCCAAACACTTTCAAATTATGTAGAATTCATTGAAGCACAGGCTTCCTTAAGGATGTCAATTATTTTCTGCAATATGGTATAGAGCACTGTCTGTGTCTACTTACCAATGGTCTCTACTTTCTCCTCTTTCAAATACTTAGCACAAAAACTATTACCGTGTGAATGCAGAACAGCATGTCATTCTCAAGTGTTTCTATTCACCTCACTATAACTTAAAGTGAAAAGAAAGTTTGGTATGTGGTAGCACAGTATATATAGCAGGGACTGGGAAGGTGCATCCCTAAAGCTGAATGCATTCCCAAGGCTATTTTTCTGTGTCCCAACATCTCCCAGAGTTCACTGGACTGTCCTTTTTCTGGCAAAAAAATGAATTATCTGTCTGGGAACCACAAAGAAGCAGCAGTTTATCATTCAAATAGGTTGCAGATCTGCCCTGCGTTCTTTAACATTTTTTCAAAATACAAATCAGAAGTATGGTCCCAGCCACTTCTGTCTTTACTTTCTTTTGTTTTTGACATTGTTGGCAATCCATTGTTTCAAAGCATAGCAATGGCTATGAACAAAATACAACAAAGCCAACAAGAATAAAAGGGAGGGACAGGAAGAGAGCCTGTGGTTTACTGCCAGACCATTATTTTGCATTTCCCTTTCTGAATTTTATTGTTGACAACCAGCTGTTTCTTTCTGACCACTAGTCAGCTGTTTATTGGCTGGCCTTTGGTTACTTCTTAGTTTTCTTCTGAACACTAGCTTTTTCCTTGCTGATTTACACTTTTGACCTTCGGCTGTCTTACCTAGTTGTCAATGAGCTGTTTGTTGGCTTTTTTTGGTGGGAGGTTGTTTTGTTCCCCCCCCCCATAGCATTATGTCCACCCACCCTTGGGTATTTTGTGCAAAATTGTGCATTTTGGGGTCTTTTCTGCCTCCTTTTTGGGTCCGTATGGCAGCAGTTGCTTGAACTCCAAAGGACTGTGTTAACCCTACTATCTTCTTTTCATTTGCCATACTTCAGTTTTGTTGATAGGTTGTAGCCTTTACTTGCCCACTTGGGCATGCAGCAATGATCTTTGTATTGATAGCAGGGAGGGGGATGGAATCATTGTGATTGGGGGTTTGGTTGTTCTGCTAGCATTATAGGAATCTCTTTTGGAGTCATCATGAGCTTCTGTTGGCATTTCTTTGTTACTGTGGTATAGCCATTTTTGGGCGTTTGGAATCTTGTATTGGGATCTAGCCCAACTTTTCTATTAATTGTGCTCACTTGTTCTTACCTCTCTTATTGATATCATGTCATGCAATATACTTTTATTCCTTGCATCCTTCCTGCATACATGTATTTATTTTTAACCTTACTCATTTCCTTTCAGTAGGTGGGTGGGTGAGAAATGCATATTTTAAAAAATTCATGTAGCTATTTCTTTCTGTCCTAGGTTCAAAACAGGAATTAGAAGGAGGAATAAAAATGTGGATTTTTCACTTTCATTCCAAGAAGGATATTAATACAGTAACATAAAAGATATTTAAACACCATCTTTGAATTAACGTAAGTATAATTAACATCCCCTTACATAATGTAAACATACTTTTAAAAGTTTTTAAGTGTAAGCGCAATGTAATACCACTTCCCTCACTAACCTTCCTTTCCTTTTTGTTTATTTTCTCTACATGGTTGCAATATCATGTACCCTCAGACATTCACATGGCCCATGATATAATCCACTTTTATATTCTGAGCACCGAGTTGCTTTTTGATGAAAAAAGTCAAAGCAATAATGGCAAGGGAAAAAATAGACATTAGATGAAAAATTCTCTTACCTATTAACTTGCATTTTGAAGAGGGATGTGAAAGAGTAAAGATATCATTGCTCAAAGGAAGTATCATCAGATAATGAACTCATAAGACTATGATTCATATAGTTCCCCATGATTGGCCTCTGTGTTGGTGGGAGTGGGTAAATGCAATCAATCAGCAATGAATTCCATTAGTGCTTTTAAAATCATGCTTTTTGTAATATGAGTTCTGTGGACAGTTTCATCTGTTACAAAGTCCTTCTAGTTCTGGTTTTGCAGAGCCATTAAGCTGTATTCTGTAGGCATTACCATTCTTGGTAGAATTCTTTAGGCTCTGATAGTCAAAGTTGACTTGACAACAACAAAGTTGACTTGACAACAATGTTATTATATGCATCTCAAGAGCTAGTTAATTAGAGGACAAGGATCCAGGCATGGCAGCATGCAGCTCAAGCATAGGAAATAAAAACAACAATATGTGGGAGAGGCCAAAATAAATGAGACTGCCAGACTTGGTCAACTCTGGGGTTACATTTCAGAGTTTCTAATCATAAGTTCAGTATGTGAACTAAAAGACTTCAGAGCCTCTTAAGAAGACCCTCTCCATCAGTTATGGCAACAATGTGGATAAAGACAATAACAAACCCTTTCAGAACTTGAAAAACCTGAGACCCTGTGACCAATCAGGGGAACATGAAAGGTTTATCTGTCAGTAAGCCTGCTTCTTCATATAGCTCAGGATCACATAGAATGTGTATAGTTCACTCCTAGGTTTGCCCTTACCTTGTCTTATCCAGCCACCCAGGTTGTGGAATAATGTAAATTGGTACTGGAATGTCTATGGGACAGCACACCAAAGACTGGGCGCTCAGCACTGTAAGGCAGTTTTCTCCAACCTGGTACCCTCCAGGTATGATAAAATACAACTTTTATCTTCCCCAACTAGCAGGACTATGAGACTGGGGGAAACTCCTATAAATGTCTCCCTGGGTTTCTTTCTTTCTTCTTTCATTCTGCACACAATAAAGGCCCCATCTAAAGGCAAAACTTTGTACTTCATATTCATCCCAGGCATCTTATCAATTTTTCTTCAAACGTTGCAAGATAGAAATTTTAATGCAAGAAGGGACAGAAGCGGCAGTGTCTTCATTTCCAGAAGAAATGATAACTGAACTGATGTTGAGCTATTTGTATACTGTAAGAGTAGGCAAGCATGTACAATTATAGTACAGATATTTTAATGAGGCCTAAATACCCTAACATCACCATATGCCCTCTGATCTTGGAAGCTGTAGGTGCTGTTGGCTATATTTCAGAGGAAGGAACTGGCAAAACCACCTCTGAATATTCCTTGCCTAAGAAAACCCTATTAAATTCATGGGATCACCATAAGTTGACAGGTGACTTGAAAGTACACATGCACACACATATTTAAATGACAGAATAAATTTGTTAATAAATTTAATCAGCAGATATGTTCATGTTCTTGCCATTTTGTTTTGGGCTCACTATATTACATAGAAATGTTCTGGGAAATACAATGCTGTAAATTCGCTAATAAAGGTTTCATGATAGCAAATCAATAAGCATCTTCTAAAATTATAAAATGAGATATATTAAAGTCACATCTGCATAGGACTTTTTCGGACAAGCTAATTGTAGCGCTAGCAGCCTCGCCACGTTGCAAGGCTGCAGCGCTGCAGGGCGTCCCTTTCAGATGGCGCCCATCCCTGCCGGTACTGTTGCGGTACCTCAGGGACATTTGACTGTAATATTTTGGCGATTTTTACTCACAATCAACAATCGTGAGTAAAAATCTCCAAAATATTACAGTCAAATGTCCCTGCGGTACTGCAACAGTACCGGCAGGGACGGGCGTCATCCGAAAGGGACGCCCTGCAGCGCTGCAGCCTCGCAACGTGGCAAGGCTGCTAGCGCTACAATTAGCTTGTCCGAAAAAGTCCATAGTGGGAGCCAATTTATTTATAACATACCCTTAGCAGATAGATTGTGTTATAAATAAAATATAGCCAAAAAGGGGGCACTTTTAAATAACATTTTGGGGAAGTACCAAAACGTATCACTGTTGTGGTAATTTTTCATGGTTTACATGAAAATATGTGAGAAACATTTACTTAGAGTAAATTAAAGTTAATGCTTTCTAAGGGTGGTCTGTTTGTTTTCACAAGTGTCTCACTGATGAAATCTTATTGGCTATACAGTCATGACATCATCTGTAACTGGTTTGAATCACCTGTGTGCTGAATTCAGGGAGCTTGGGTCTCATTTTCAATTGGCTTGTTTGTTTGTTTGCCTTTGCTGAGATAACACAGACAAATCTTATTTTCTGTTTATACTATGTTTGCAGCTGAATGGAGTTCACATGTGACTATCTAAGAAAGGAAGATAATCTTATGTAGCAATTTCTTTTTAGATTTACATGTACTATTGTAAACATACACATTTATTAACACATAATTTCCTAATGTAGATCCTACACACCTACTCTTGACAGCAGTGTATATATGCAAAAGAATGTTCAGTATTGTATACATATGATCCTAAACTGCATGTCATCATTTTGTCTCTGGCCTGTCCTTATGCTGAACAATTTAGTACAGACTAGGGAGATTTTCACATGGGCTATATATCCCATGGCAGGAACAGAACAGGATCAGGAAAGGTTTTCCCTTTCGGACGACGTTGACCCCGTTCTGTCCTGCACCCATCCTACTTCCGTGACTGTTCCAGAACAATGTAATCACGATTTTTCATCGTGAATAGACCTCCCATTCCGTCACTATCACGCAATAACGGGTGTGCGAACAGGAGACCCGTTCCTGTTCCAAAATGACAGCTGTGGAGGGGAGGTCCATTCTGAGCACTTCCTGGTGCAATCTGGACATCCAGGTAAGTGGCACCCTTTATTTTACCCTCCCTGTTTTGATTATGTGATTTAAAAAGTGTTTTTGTGCTTGGTGAACTGATTTTATGTTTGAGGGAGTTTTACTTTTTAAATTTACCATCTGGCTGTTATCACGTGATAACATGATAACATTTCAGAAGGCCGGTCGTAAAAGCAGCCTTACGATGGCTGCATTTACGGCTGGCCAGCGAGGGGAGGGGGAGCCCGTTCCTGCCGCGGAATTAAGGTAAGTGTGTGAAAGATTTATGTTATTCCGTGGCAAGAACGGGAGAGGAGGTGGCGGGGCAGTAACGGGGCATTTTGGCCCCGTGTGAAAATCTCCTAGTTTCAAGAACTCATATACTGAGAAATAAATATAAACATAATTCTCATCCTGTCACAAATAAAAAGTATTTCAATCTCCATATACAAAATCATGGCTAAGAATACAAATATGATCATGATGAGCAGCAGAGCTAGTATAGCTGTTGTATTTTATGTAACCTAATTAAGTAGAAACAGTAGGATAACTTTTTGAAAAGCTAGAAAAGCTTGACCTTAAATACCAGCTACTGTATGACTGGAAAGAAGTAAAAATATGGGTTCATAATAATAGGAAGTTTTACAATTAAAACTTTGTTTTACACTTAAAAACAACAAAAGAAAGACTGTCAACAAGCCTCAAGTTTGTTTTCATTTTATTTCAAGATACTGCTGCAAGAGTAACTTTAAAACAGCAAAACAGACCAGTAAATATTTCCTATATATGACAAAGGCTAACACTAAAGCTTGGCACTTCTGAAGGATCCAGTGGAATCTGTGTAGGTTTGTTGTTTCCTGGGAATGTTGTAATATCAATATGAGGATTAGATGATTTGAGATATTGAAAGTGTCATTCTTTTCCACAGTTATCTATTCAGTACTTTTTCTTTCTTTCATTTTTCTTTTAAGAATGTGTGTGTGTGTGTGTGTGTGTGTGTGTGAGGGGTCAGCCTTCAGTTTTCCACTGTCTTTTTAAAGGCACAAAGGAAGGAACAGAGTTTGGTTTTGGCCATTTGCTCTTCCTGAGCACATGGTCTGAGAGGGCAGATTATCTAATTTCAGTTAGACTAAAAACACAAAGAGGACAAAAGTCAGCCTTAAAAGAGCCTTCTGCTGAGCCACTGAAACTGCCTGGGGGGAGGAGTTAGCAGCCACTAGCTCCATATAACTGCTGCTACAGCCTTTCCAGGTTAATCTTGGAAAAGCAGCAACACAGTTCTAACATAAGGGGCATAGGAACTCTTCTGAGAAAGAAGGCCAACTGGCATTCTGTACAGGGGGGGATACCAGAAGAGTTTCGACAGGGGAGCTCAAAGTTCTCTTTCAGTGACTATTTAAGAAGAGTGAATATGCAGAGTGAGGGAGCTGCTGCAGTCACTTGCAGTACCTGTGGAATGTTTGGACGTGGGGAGCTATATCTACAGCAAGTGCAAGTTGGTGGCTCTGCTGGAAAAGAAGATCAAGCATCTTGAGGACAGGGTATCTACTCTACTGAATATTAGGGAGCAAGAGGTTTTCTTAGACAGAATGGAGAAGTGGATGTGCAACACACCTGGGAGGTGTCTGCAGAGGAGGCAATCTCCCATACATAGGAAATGAACACTTGGAAGAATGTGACACAGAGAAGTAGAAGGACTAGGATCATTTGGCCAGCATGAAGCTACAGAATTGATCTGAAGCTCTCTCTCTTTCCAGAGAAGAAGAGGAAGAGCAACAGTGCCAGGCCTTAGGGAACATATAGGAAACCTTGGTAGATCCAGCACATGAAGTGGCCTCTACCAAGACTCGAAGGAGGAGGGTGTTGTGGTAGGGGATTCCCTGCTACAAGGAACAGAAGCAGTAGTGTGCAGGCCTGACAAAATGTCTCGGGAGGTATGCTGTCTCCCTGGGGCAAAAATTCAAGATGTAACTTGACTCATCAAGCCTTCTGACCATTATCCCTTCCTTTTGGTCCACATGGGAACCAATTATACTGCAAGGCATAAACTCCAGAAAATCACAAGGGATTAGGAGGCTTTAGGTAGGAAGCTGAAGAACCTGGATGCACAGATAGTCATTTTGTCTGCCCTTTCAGTGGAAGGGCATGGCCCAGGAAGGGAGTGAAGAATAATGGAGGTGAACAACTGGCTATGCAGATGGTGTGAACAATTTGGCTTCCTAGACCATGAGATGCGGTTTCAGGGAGGTGGACTTCTGGCAAGGGATGGGTTGCACCTCATAGCAGTTGGCAGGAATGTACTTGCTAAGAGTCTGAAAGATCTTATCAGGAGGGCTTTAAGCTGAGTTGTATGGGAGAGGGAGACAGTACTCTTGAAGGCAGGAGTTCATCAAGTGCTAGAAATTATAGCCGAAATGTTATACAGAGAACAAGGCAAATAACACAACAACCCAACAATAGGAGGAATAAACCCTTTAAAAGGCAGATGGGAAAAATGGCCCATTATATGCAATGGCATAGCAAAATGGTGTCCCTTATATAAGATGGCAAAATCAAGGTTTGCTGTTTGGATTATTATTTTTTAAAGAATATTTTCAAGCCGTGAATACTTAAATCCATGGATACCAAATCTGTGGATACGGAGGAACAACTGTCGTTACTAGCAAAGTATAAACAGCATTAGTCTAGGAAGGTAGCAAACTGTTAATTAGCTCACAGGAATGCAAACAGAGTCAAAGATTTAGTCGAGTAACACAGTCTAAAAGGTCAGCGGCTTATGGCACTCAGTCAGCATGGGTCCAAACAGTCTGTGGGTCAACAGGAACAGGCAGCAGAGTAGTTAGGGATAGTCCAGGGTCTAAGCAGGAGTCAAGGTAATAGAAGTCAAGATAACCAGAATCCAGGCACTGAAGTCAGCCGGAAGCTTTCACCAGGAAGATCAGTTGATCTCTGACAAAGCCTCCATTGCCTCTCCCAGAATATATAAAGCAATTAAGGCTTTGTCAGGTGATTCTTAATGAGAAGGTTTTGCTCATAAAGTCTCAGAGATTTCCTTTGAGCTTCCTTTTGAGCTCGCTGCTGTGTATACGATGGTGGAGGTAAGTGCCTCTCTTTTTCTTCATCCTTATCTGAGTGGGCAGGACTCTCTGCTGGGACTGATGCCAACCCAATTGGACCAGGCTCTTCCTCTGCTCACGACTCAAGGTTGGCAGGGTTCCCTGCTGGCACAGGTGTAGATAAGCCTGTACCAGGGTCCCTAGGGCCATTCTCTGCCATGTCCTCCTCCTCCTCTGAATTTATACCCTCACCAGGCTCACAGGGCATGGCATAGATCGAAAGATGTAATAATACCACTCTATTCTGCTTTGGTCAGAGCTCACCTGGAACACTGTCTCCAATTGTCAGCATCACAATTCAAGAAGATATGGACAAGCTGGATTGTGTCCGGAGGAGGGCAACCAAAATGGTGGGAGGTCTGGAAGCCATGCCCTATGAGGAGCGGCTTAGGGAGCTGGTTATGTTTAGCCTGGAGAAGAGAAAGTTAAGAGCTGACATGAAAGCCATGTTTAAATATTTGAAGAGATATATATTTGAAGTCATGTGATACTGAGGATAGAGCAATTGTTTTCTGCTGCTCCAGAGACTAGGACATGGAGCAATGGACTTAAATTACAGGAAAAGATATTCCACCTAAACATTAGGAAGAACGTCCTGACAGTGAGTTTGGCAGTGGAATGCACTGCCTTCGAGTGTGGTGGAATCTCCTTCTGTGGTGGTTTTAACCAGAGGCTGGATGGGCATCTGTTGGGCATGATTTGATTGTATATACCTGCAGGGCAGGGAGATGGACTAGATGGCCCTTCTGGTCTCTTCCAACTCTATGATTCTATGAAAGCAGGGAAGGGGCTTCTCTATTTTGGCTTTATTTTTGTTGAATAAATCATGACACAGTGTAATATATCATGTGTTGTTGTTCATCTGAGGTTGTATTTACCTACTTTTACGATCTGCTAAGGAACAGATGATTGATATTATGTCCTGATATGTTTAACACCATAGAATTCAATGAGGGTATACTTTCCTTTTCACACAACGGTATATGTATATGTTCTCTATAGCTGGCCTCAGCTATAGGTCAACATTATGGCTTCAGCATTTTGAACCCACTTAAGTTTTTGAGCAGTTTCCAAAGTCAGCCCCACACAGAGTGCATTACAGTAGTCCAAACAGGATGTAGTCAAGGCATGTATCACCGTAGCCAGGTCTAATGTCTCAAGGAATGGGCACAGCTGGAGCACTAGTTTTAGCTGTACAAATGCACTGCTGGCCACTGGTGATACCTGGGCATCCAGGCTCAGAGTTGAGTCCAGGAGAACACCCAAGCTGCAGGCCTGAGATTTCAGGGGAAGTATAATACCATACATCACAAGCAGAGTCCCTATTCCCTGGTCTGCAAGGAACTCCTCTGTCTTGTCTGAATTAAGTTTATTTTTTTATTATTTTTTTGCCCTCATCCAGTCCGTTACAGACAACAGATATGGGTTCAATATAGTCATCCCTCTGTATCCACAGATTTGATATCCATGGATTCCACCATACACAGCTTGAAAATATTCCCCCAAAAATAAATTCAAAGAAGCAAACCTCGATTTTGCCATTTTATATAAGGGACACCATTTTACTACGCCATTGTACATAATGGGACTTGATCATCCATGGATTTTGGTATCCATGGGGGGTCCTGGAACCAAACACCAGTGGAAACCAAGGGCCCACTGTACTTATACAGCTTCCTTGGAATCAGATGGGAAGGAGAGATAGAGCTGGGTGTCATCAGCATACTGATGATTCCAAACCTCCAAACTCTGGATGACCTTTGTGATAATGGGCTCTCCCATTATCTGGGCCACACAGCCAACCAGGTAAACAAAGGGTTAAGGATGTATTAGGTTAAGTTACAGTTTATGGTGGTCAGTGTCAGAAGATAGCTGACCAAAGAGGTAACCACTGGAGAGCGCTTTGAGATGCTTCTGTGAAAAGGTGATAAATACTGCCACAGGTCACAAGGAGGAGAGAACAAAGAAGACCTGAGCCAGGGGGACTCTCATCCCAGCTAAGGGGGCGGGGGTGTGTGTTGCTGTGTAGTGGCTGGGCCAAAAGGCCTAAACTCCCAAACCCCCATGAACATCCAGTGCATCTGGACTGAGCTCCTCATGAGTAGATTAGGGAAGTGTTAGCTTAGTTGTGTCAGGGTTTATGTTTCTTTTATAAACTTGGCTGGAATGACTTGGCATATCTGTAACTTTGTAACTTCCTGAAAGGAAGGTGTCTTTCATGAAAGAGTTATCTTTATTACACTATATAATTTCTGTTTAGAATAAACTTAATTTAAAGCTCTCCTTTCTCAGCACTCTGTCTTCATGAGCTGCACTCAGCTCTCTTCCCACAGGGGTATGGGGGAGGTGAAGCTCTGCAGGAGAGCAGAAAGTACAAGTTGAACCCATTGGGTTACAACGAAGGGGGAAACTGAAGTCAATGGGTGATGGTGGCAAGTTTCTAGATTAATTCTGAGTTCTTTGTGTGCATGTGCATGCATGCAGGAGACCTCCAGAGCTTCACAACCTCTCCCAACAGTTTCATGTAGATGTTAAACAGCATGGGGGACAAAACAGAACTCTGTGGGACCCCACAGGCCAATGGCAAGGACATTGAACAGGAGTTGCCCAGCACCACATTCTGAGTTCACTCCTCCAAGAAAGATGCATAACAGTGAATAACAGTGGCCCCAAGTCCCATCCCAGAGAGTTGGCCCAGAAAGATACCATGGTTGATGGTATTGAAATCCACTGAGAGGCCCAGCAGAACCAACAAGGACACTTCCCCCTGTCCAGTTCCCTCCATAGGTCATCCTCCAAGGCAACCAAACCTGTATCCATAACCAGACCTGAAGCCAGATTGAAATGGATCTAGATAATCCATCTCATCCAGAAACCCCTGGAGCTGGGAGGTCATCACATGCTCCAGAACTTTGCACAAAAATGGAATGTTAGAGAATGATCTAAAATTGTTCAGAATGGTGGGATTTAGAAAAGTCTTTTTTTAGCAATGGTCACCACAACCTGTCTGAGGCAGGAAGGAAACTTCTCTTGCTGCAGTAAGGCATTCATCACTCCCCTCACCCCCTCTATTTTATTTTATTTATACCCCGCTCTTCAGCCACAAGGCTATCAGAGCGGCTTACAAACTGTTTTAAGCAATAGCAATTTACACATCTACACTGCATTAAGCAGTTTCCAATGTGTGTTAGCTAATTGCCCTCACAAGCCAGGTATTCATTTTACCGACCTATGAAAGGATGGAAGGCTGAGTGAACCTTGGAGCCCTCTGGAATCAAACTTGCAACATGGTAACTTGCAGTCCTGGCATTTAACCCCTCGGCCTGCCCCCCTGCCCCAGCTGTTTTCAGGAGCCAGGAAGAGCAAGGATCCAGTGTACATGTGGTGGCTGTCACTTCTCCAGGAATCCTGTCCACATCCCCAGGCTGCACACATTGAAACTTATCCAATAACACAGGACAAGCAGGTGCCAAGATTACATCCACTGGAAATGTCTCAACTACAGGATCTAAGTCAGAGAGGATCTGAGTGATTATGTCTGCAAAGTGTCTTGCAAATTCCTCACAGCAGCTTACTGAGTGGTCTTTGTTCTCTTCTTGTGGGCTAGAAAGTTCCTGAACACTTGAGACATTGCCGCTGGATGACATTGTGCAGATGTAATGGTGGCAGAGAGGTATAATTTCTTTACTGTCACCATCACCACAGTAGGAGCCTTCCAATGAACTCTAGCTTGTGTAAGGTCAGACTTGCGGTAAGTATTCTACCATCATTGTGCTAGTCGCTGTCCCACTTGTTTCATCAGCACCAGCTCCCTAGTGAACCAGGGGAACTTGCTTGGCTCTACTCCGTGGGAGGGAGTGCTTAGGAGTAATCGTGTCCACCATCATGGCCACTTCCCTATTCCAGAGACTGGCCAGGGCTTCGACAGGATTACCTGCCAAGACAAAAGGAAATTCTCCAAGAGCCATCAGGAATCCATCTGGATCCATAAGTATCTGGGAGTGGACTGTCTTAATTGCTCCCCATCCCATAGAGGCTCCAAGTCCCAATTAATCTAAACCCTACCACATAGTGATCAGACCATGACAACAAGACTACAGAAAGTCCCTCCACACCCAGCTCACCATCATCCTGCCCAGTACAGTAAACCAGGTCCAGAGTGTGTCCTGCAGCATGGGTGGCAGAAGATATTACTTGGGACAGCCCCATGGTTGTCATGGTGGACATGAAGTCCTGAACTGCTCCTGACAGAGCAGTCTCCACACGGATGGAGTACAACAAGCCAAGGAGACTCCAACACCACTGCTGAGACCAATTCAGCCAGCTCAGGAAGGGAGACTGTTGAGCAGCGGGGTGGGCAGTACACCAACAGAATCCCTATTCTGTCCTGGCTACCTATCTTCAAAAACACACACTCAAATCCAGCAGATTGTGACACAGGGCATCTGGTGAGAGAGATGGAATCATGATAGTCCACTGCAATTCCAGCTCCCTGCTCCCCCAGGCCTTACAAATTGCTTCAAAGAGAACCCAGGTAGACAAAGCTGGGAAAGGTTGACTCCCCCCCCTGCTACCATCCATTTAATCCAGCCAGGTGTCTGTAATAAAAGCTAGGTCAGCATGTTCATCCAGGATCAAGTCCTGGATCAGGGATGTTTTTCCATTTACTGACTGGCATTGAGCATTTTCTCTTTCTCTAAGATGAACAGGTAAGGCCTGGCACAGCAGCATTAACACATTTATTTTGAAATGCTCCTAAGAATGGACGAGGCTGAACTTTAGTTCAATGATTTTAGGTTAAGATATTTTTTACTACCAAGTTTCACTCATTTCAACAGTAGAACTAACCCTGGATTTAGTGGCAAGAATAGTGGTGGCAAAACAATGCCAGTGTTAGAGCTTTCATAGCTGTATCTATTTATATCTCTTATGTGTAACTGCATCTATCTACCTACCTATCTATCTCTAGCTCAAAAATGATTCCAAAGGATTTGCTGAACATGGTTTTACAAAAGTAATGACACAGGTACATCCTTGATAATATTTCTTTTAATGGGAGGTTTGCCAGTATGTTATGTTAGCATTTTAAGAGGCTAATAGGAAACTGTCTCTAAAAGCTCACTCAGAAGAATGTATTGTGGAGACTGTGCAGAACAGCACTTTACCATAAACTACAGAAATACTTTTTAATGCTCATACTTTCATAACTTGATACATAGGTATAGGCACATAGGAAGTAAGTAAGAATATAATAAAATTCACACAGATCACACAATATCAGTATTCAGGACACAAATATGAAATGTGAATTGTCCTGACTTCCACTCACAGCTAAACTACCATATTTTAAAGATGCATACTTGTTCCTTTGGCTGGCAGGAAGCATTTTTTTTAGTTCCACTTCCCCTCTAATATATTAAGCTCAACAGCATCTGAAAGACTGAAATATTCTAAATTTCATTCAAAGCTTCCAGTCTAACCAGAGAAATGATTGAATCCCATTTCTTTCTCTGAGAACATTTGTATCCTACCCTTCAGCAGAAATGTTTCAGTAGCACTAGATGTACTCAGCTCAATAAAGGCAAAGTTAGACTATGCTTAACTGTCCCCCTATGATTAATGAGATGCAAGATCAAAGGGTTGCTTAGAACAACAGAGGCCTATTTAATCCAGTATTTTGTCCACACAGCAGCTGACTACTGTGGAAACCATTTTGCCTTTGGGAAGAGCAGAAGCAGGACATTACTGCTGTTTATGTTTGGGAAGCTGAGGAGGAAGGTGTGCTCCTGTAATATGGCTGTGCCTCATTTTGGAAGGCCCCAGCATCCCCTACATCACAGCCTATTTCTATCAGCAGGGCCTCTTTGTGCTTTGCATTGTGTGTATTTTTGAGGGGCTACCATGACAGGAGGGTGCTTCTGTCAAATCAGCTGCTTGTGCCTAAATATGGATCCAACCCCAAGACTTGGTGAAAGTTTTGCAGGAAAGAGTTACCCGGTTGAGACTTTGGTTGTATGTTATGCAGTGTAAGCAGTCTAATTTCTAAAATAAGAGTTATCAGGCCTTAAGGCTATGTGTAAGCTGCACAATTTACAATGGACAATCAATAAACATGTGAAGACCAGTCCAAAAACTCTTTGCTATGAGAAAGACCATATTTTATTGTCTAGAACGTGCCCAGTTTTGTATGATTTTGATTAGTACTTGGATGGGAGACAACCAGGGAGTTCTGTGGATCTCCAATAAGGGCTGAGAAGGAATCCTATCTGAAACCCTCTATAGCTGCTGCTAGTCAGAGGTACCAGTGCTGGGCCAGAAGGATCAGCTTGCTATGTTCCTACAAGCATGCCAAAGTGCATCTCTGTGCTGATTCTTTGTACAGTTACAGATGTTATAAACAAAAAAGCTCATCAACAACACTTTTGTTAGCTTAGGGGCCATGAAATGCACTGGGTGATCTTGGGTAAGTCACACTCTCAGCCCTAGAGGACGGCAATGGCAAACCTCCCCTGAACAAATCTTGCCAAGAAGACCCTGTGATAGGATTCCCATAAGTCGGAAATGACATGAAGGGGACAACAACAAGAAGCCTTGGGCTAAATCAAATTGTTAGTACCAAGCAGAGTAGCCAATTTAATCAACGGGACTTGCATAAGGTTGATTTAGGAAGTCCCACATTCAATGGGTCCCCTCCAGTTGGGACTACAAATGGATTTAGTTCCTTGTATTAATTATAAAAATGAAATACACTTTCATTTGAGAGTTTCAGAAGCTAGTTTTGGCAGCTCAGTGTGTGAAAGCCATTCCTGCACCCCCATGTACACCTTGTATGAAAGACAGAGTTGTGTTGTGCCTCTGGATACCAAATTGCAAAATTTTAGGTACCCACATAGTACTAGTTGAATTTTCCTTCTGCATTACATAGTTCTATGGATCTTCTCTGTGGTCCCCTAAAGTTCTGGAAGCCTGTGAGAAGGCTGGGTTCCTTTCTGTTATCTCCTCTGTTCTGTCTACATAAGCTAATGAACATTACTAACACTTGCAAGGGAAAACATCCTTCATCACCACATCTGAGGATAGCAGGCTCACTCACCAGGTGCAGAAGAATCAGCAGAAAGGGCACAAATAATTGTGTCCTCCATGAGAGAGTGATGGTTGCAATTGACTACTACAATGGATAGGGAAGGTGGCAATTGTTGCCCACAGCACTGGCTGCCTGAGGCAGTTCCCTCACTCAGCCTAATAACAGGACCAGCCCTGACTAAACCATGTGAATGATCCATCTTTATTTAGGTTATTTTTGTGATTGATATTTCATGTTCTACAGGAATGGGACTCAGTGAAACTCTATTTTACCAGGTGAACAGTGACACGTGACAGTTCACAAAATCCTAGGTGTAGGGAGAGCAGTGAAAATCTGATGTCTGCCTTCCCACCAATATATATACAGTCATCCCTTCACATTTGTGGGGGTTAGGGGCAGACAACCCCTGCGAATGTGAAAAAACTGCGAATAAGAAATGAGCCTGCCGGTGAGCGGCTTTCCACCCCAGTCCCTTCCCAAGGCAGCGATGGGTTTCGTGAGAAGCCCCTCGCTGCCTTGGGAAGGGAGTGGGCTGAAGTGGGAGGGCGCCAGCTGCTTCCCACCCTGCCTTCCCAGGACAGCAATGGTCTAAATCCTTTGCTGCCTTGGGAAGGGATGGGGTGTTTAGCGGCCGGGGGGGGGGAGGCGGCTTTCCACAAATAATCGAAACTGCGAACGTGAAAGTCACAAATGTGGGAGGGCAACTGTACATTTCTGCATTATTAATGGGATTCCTCCCTTCTGAAATGGTTAGGCAGCCTGCAAGTGGGATGTATGCATGTAGCTATTGTACATGCGACGACTGTAGTTCTCTTATTGTTTTGTGCTGTGGTTTACCATAACCAGGGTTTGTGCATCACTGTGGACAGACTGTGCCTGATTTGAGTTTGCCCCCAAATGCTAGTGAAACGTATTACCAAAAGGCTGAAGAGAGGCACTCCACTTGTTTGGCCCACTGTCCCCCCCCCACCTCACCCAGATGGGAGTATCTCTCAGCAGAAGAAAAATGCAAACCTTAACAGAAGACATGTAATCTGATGAACAAATCAGATACAAATAACATTATGGAATTAGGCCAACCTTTGGAAAGGCGTTAGGCATGCCCTCAGAAGCACACTGAAGTAAGTTCTAAGACTGTAGCCTAAAAACCACCCCTAGGCTTAGGCTACATATGGTTGGGTTGCCAGAGTGAAAACTGGAGACGACTCATACACTTTTAATGGTTGTCTAGAAGGGGGAACTTCGGCAGGTGTTGCTTGTTATAACAAGCATTCCCTCACCTATGCACCCTGCTGAAATTCCCTCATCTACGCAACCATCAAAAAGTGCAGGAGCACTCTCCAGTTTTCAACCTGGCAACCCGATTTAAGCCCCTGCCTGTTCCTGGTTCTCCCATCTTTTGGGACTGGCACCCTCGCTCCGTATTAGCCAACCTTCTCCCACCACCCTCCCGCCCGGTCTTCCTCTTTGGAACAAGAAGAGGCGTCCGGTCCTTTCTTGTCCGCCGCTCGCTCTCCTCACGCCAACACGCGTCCCGCGCCGGCTCGCCTTCCACACGACCCAGTTCCCCCTCGACGCGAGTGAGGAGGCGTCGCTTGGTTTCTCTCGCTCCCTTCGCAGGAGGCACGCCACGACCAGGCGCAAAGCATCTTCCGCACACGCCCGCGTCTCGTCTCGTCATCTTCATTTGCGGAGTTGCTCCAGCCGCTGCCTCGCTCCCCTCTGAGGTAGCGGGAGAACGACGGACGCCCAGCAAGGCAAGCCGCGCGCTGAAGCTCGAAGCAGCCGAAGAAAACTCGTCCTTGAGGAGAAGCGGGAGCGCCGAGACCCCCCGCAGCTGCCTCGCTTCCCGCTGCCGACTAGCCTTTTGTCGTCGGCTCTCCCAGCGGCTGCGCGCTTGCGCTCTCTTTCTCGCCCCCCACCCCATTACTCTCCTCCTCCTCCTCCTCCTCCCCCAAACGGGCTGCTCCCCGCTTCGTTTTGCCCTCCCGCCAGGCGCGTGGTTGGCTGAAGGCGGCTCGGTGCTGTGGGCGCGCGGGGCCGGAGTCCCGCAGGATGGAGAGCTCAGCTGGGAGCCGGAGAGAGAAGCTGCTCGGAGCGAAAGCTGACTTCAGCAGCGGTAAGTTAGGAAGCCTCGCTGTCCGTCTTTCCTCTCAGGGTCTGACCCAGGGGAGCTAAGGGTTCTTCTCCCTTCCCCCCTCCCCCTTTCTGCTGAAAGGCGGGAAGAAATCTGTAAAGCGGACTCTTCTTCTTCTTCAGCAGCAGCGCGCGCAGTCTGGAGGCGCCTCTTGTTAAAAAGCACAAAAGAGGCGCGAAAAAAAACAACCCAAAAGGCGCGTTGGCGAGGGGGGTAGGGGGGGGTTTGGCGGGCGACCTGGCAGAGGTGAATGGCAAGTGGCCGCCTCGCTCGGCTGGCCCTTGCCCGGGTTAAAGTTTACGAAATGAAGAGGCGCCTTTTGGAGTTGTTGGTGAGGGAAGGTGTGCCGGTTGGGTTCTTTTGGAGAGGGAATGGACGTGGAAAGTACCGAGGCCGAGGGCGCGGGGGGGGGATAGCGCTGGTTTTGGGTGGGATCCGTTCGGTTCGAAGGATTTTGGCTCTATGGAAAGAAGGGACTCTGCTTCTATAAGGGACTTACTCACCCCACTGGCCTTCCATCCAGGAAAACGCCGCCAAGTTGAATGTGGTGCTTATTTCTTGGGGCCATCTGGGCGCCTTTTCTTTGGCTGTCTGCTGGGGGCTTCCTCCTTGTGAGCCAAGCCTCTTCTGCTTATGGTTTCTTCTTCTTTAATCCCTAACAAACTCAAAACAGAAGGGATAGGAAAGTCATTTTCTTTCCCCCTCCCCATCTGTTTGTTTGGAGGGTCTCTGTTTGGATACTTCACAAAACAAAACCCACATTTAAACACTCCTCTTAGTGAGCACATCATTTGTACCATGAGAAGTTCTGGAGCCCAAATCTGTATGGGAAACATGGTATTCCCCCCCCCCCATGAGATGCTTTCCCTTAGAGTATTCTCTGTGCATGCTCCAAGGCAATGCTTCCTTACTTAATATTGCCAGAAGAGGTACTGAGGTTGGGAAGGGGGGGAGCAAAGTCTATATATGACCAGCCAATGGTTTGTTGTTGGTAAAATGACTTAAGAACTGGCATAGATCTGGAGGCAGCACTTTGAAGTTTACTGGCTAGTGTATTCTGGAGTTTTAAGTGTTTGCAATTCATTAAAAAAACCAATGCTTTGCTTTTCTGTGAGAAGAAGCTACATTTCTATGTCAAAAGCTTACTTAAATGCTGGACACAATTCTGAAGAACTTACTTTATAGCAGGGGACCCAACTCAGAACTCACTGTTTTGCTGTATAAACTGAAGTTAATGAAAGTTAATGAAATATGCCATATTCTTTCACTATAAGACTTCTCTGCCCTTGTCATCTATGCTGATGTACCAACCCAATTACCTACTGGGAAAGTTCAAGTGACATGACATCTGTTTCAAGAGTAGTTCTTTCTGCCCAGCTTCTGACTTAGTGGGATTTATATAGTTGTTCTATAGCTGTATGCAGCATGAGGAAGTTTGCATATAAACCTACTATCACCACAAATGGGTCATTAAAAATTATGGCGATGCAGCTCAGTGGGTCTTGCTTTAAAATAACTTTTGCTGTCTGTTGCCACCTGAGTTTCCCCAGAAAGTACTTTTGATTATAATTTTTTTAAAAAAGGTCAGGCTGAAGACTTGAAGAATATAATATAGTAAGTTTTAGTAATATGACCAGATGGCAGTAAGTGTTGATTTAATGCTACTAGACTGTTTTGTTTTTAAGACAGTAATTGCCATGAAACTTAATGGAATGCTTCTTTCCGCCAGATTTCTGGCTATTTTTTTTTAAAAAGAAGTTACAGTGGTTCCTAATATCATTCTTACTCTTACTTTCAGTTACTGTGGTTTTCTCATTATGCTGTCACTTTGTGAAAGGCATACAAATGGACCAGGCATTAAGTGACTCTACTGAGGACATAACTATGCATGAAGTGCTATCTACTGCAAGAAATAATAATAAAAAATCTTAAAAGGAAAGACATATTCAAATCTTTTTTAGCTACAGTGTTTTATAATTGTTACTCACATAGATAGTAGGGCTTTTTAAAATGCAGATAAATACATCTTAACTTTTTTTCCCTTTTACGCATAACTGTAAATTATATGGGTTTCCAGGATGAATGTGTTTTTATGTTTTATTCATTTATTAGTTACAGTGACATTCCCCCTTTCTTCCAGTGCACTTAAGGTAGCATATGTTACTCTTTCTCCTTATTTTATCTCAACAACTTTGAGAGGTAGGTCTGGCTGAAAGGGAATTTCATGGTCCAAATTCATTTATCATGTATCTATCATGGCTTGATTACCAGCCTGCACCATAGGACGAACACCACCATCCCCACATTGCCGTCGGCAAATCAGTGCTCAAGTCCGTTCAGCAGTTCACCTACCTGGGAAGCATCATCTCCTCAGATGCCAAGATTGACAAAGAGATCGATCACGGATTAGCAAAGGCATATAGTGCATTTGGAAGACTTCACAAAAGAGTCTGGAGCAATAAACACCTGAGGCAAAGCACAAAAATCAGTGTGTATAGAGCCATCGTACTGTCTATCCTCCTTTATGGATCTGAAACATGGGTCACCTATCGTCACCACCTACGACTCCTCGAGCGCTTTCATCAGCGCTGTCTATGCACAATCCTAAATATACACTGGACTGACTATGTGACGAATGTTGCTGTCCTTGAGCAAGCAGGGATCACCAGCATTGAGGCCATGATATTGAGAACACAGCTGCGCTGGGCAGGGCACGTTTCTAGGATGGAGGACCATCGCCTCCCAAAAATACTACTCTACGGTGAACTCACCACGGGTCAGCGTAAGAGGGGCGCTCCAAAAAAGCGATACAAAGACTCCCTGAAACAACATCTCAGGCTTGGCCAAATTGATCACCAACAGTGGTCCGCCCTGGCCTCACATCGGGAGGCATGGAGACGCACTATCCACAATGCTGCAGCCTTATTTGAGAACTCACGACGAACAAGTCTTGAAGAGAAACGACAACGCAGAAAGAATCACAACCCAAAAACATCACCCAAGGAGACCTTCTGCTGTGCTTTTTGCAACCGGACTTGTTTATCTCGGATTGGCCTTTTTAGTCATCAGCGCGCTTGCAGAAAGCGCGGGATGAGTCCTTCCTGAATCTTCGTTTGCGAAGAAGAGCCAGAGAATCATGGCTTGAATTAAATCAACCCAGCACTCCTTAGTCCCAGTTTGCCAGTCAGATACTAACTACTGCACCACACTAGTGCTCAGTAAACTACATCATAAAGTTTTATTATTTAAGGCCTGTGGTGAATAGGTTACTTAGGATTTACAAAGGAGTTTCCATGACTGAGTGGGGATTCAACCCTGGGCTTTAGTAGTCAAACTGAGTCTCACTGCAAACAAAGTACAGCTGGTAGGCTGTGTTCAGCACAGTGAGACTCAGTTGAAGCCTGACTTACAGCTGCCTGAAACTGCAGAAATAAGTTGTCAAATTTCAGGCAGGTGGGGGAAAAATAGGAATTATTTGTTACAAGTAGTGTTTATCGGTATTGCTTCCTAAAATAAATTCCCATGAAATTTAGGGATTGTGCTTTCACAGTCCATCAGTCCTAGTCAGCATAGTCAGTGATGAGGAATGTGGGGGGTTTCAGTCTAATAACATCTGGAAGGCCTCATGATTCTCACCTCTTCAGTATCTTTCCAGAGAGCACAGACATGGGGCTTGTCTACACTGGCCAGAATACTGCACCTTCCGTCTGGAGTATTCTGAACCCAGAGCTGGCCTGGATCCCCATGGTTACCATGCCAAAATGGGCAGAAGTCCATACACACATGCCAGCCAGTATCAGGAGCTGTCTATGCTGCTGTTATGCGTTGCACTCTCTGAAGCCAGGAAGGAGGCCCTCAGCATGTGATCAAGGCAGGGCACAAGCAGGGGGCCTTGATCATGTGCTGGAAGCCTCCTTCCTGGCTTCAGAACAACACCATCAGTGGCACTGGTAGCAGCAGCATCTGGCAATACAGGCTGGTGTACAGGTACAGATATCCTGTCTTCCTGTCCTGGATCTATCCAGGTTTTGCAGCATGACATGGGTTTTCCTGGGGGTTATTTTGAAATGTTTTAAAATGGTTTACCCTGGCTTCCTCTGGCTTTTCCTTGGATGTCATCAGGACTGTCTGGAAGCTAATTAGGGCAAGAGCTCTGCATCGTTTAGACTGCAGGGCTCCAACATAGGGGGAAACAGGGGTAAATTACCTGTCAAGACAAGCCCATGGTTGACCACAGAGATTCAATACCAGAACAATCACCCTTTGCTTGGATAGGTGACTTTGTCAGCTCTACTTTGTCTCACACTCATTTTTTTAAGTAATGAAATGTTTGAAAAAATATAAAATTTGAAATAATTTTTCATCCCCCCCCACCACCAGAAATCAAAATCAAATCTCCCAGAGTCATTGTCCCATTTTAAGGGTTGGAAGTGCACCTTGCTTAAATTATCTGTGCACAGATTATAACTGTTGTGTAGGAATTGTCTAAGAAGTGTAGCCAATTGTTGCTTACATATAACACTTGAATCTGTACCAGTTGTATTGCCTGCTAGTGCATGGGGAACATTTTAGCATTAGTGATTAACACTCAGGACTAGGCTATTTGAAGGACGACTTGCATCTGTGTGAGTCAGTTGAGGACATAATATTGGACATGAACAATTCATTCAAAGGCCTATCTCTGAGGTCCACCAAATTGATGAAAAAGGGGGTAAGACTTTTTTAGAGGTAGCCTCAGAGCTGGGAAACTTACCTTCTTGTATTATAACTTTTGGAATTATTCAACTAGCATGGTGGCCATGTTGGCTGGAAAATTTTAAGACTTGTAGTCCAAAAAGTAACACCTACAAGTTCTGGATGTCCCATGTTTATAGAATAGTTTCTCTTCCCTATCTTATTGCTTTTGAATGGACAGTAAAGACTCAAATGTTTCAGAATGATTTTAACTGAGCAGTTAAATTATGTGTTTTAGCTTTTAATTTTTCATATTACTTTTTGTTATGTACTGCTGTTTTAGTGGACTATATTTTGATTTTTTATGTTTTTATTCTGTTCAACCCTTTGCCTTAAAAGGAATTATAAAATATTTGAAATACATAAAAAACTAAATTCAACAACCAGTGGCAAGCTAGAAGCATTCCAATAAAGAAGAGAATCTAGAATGGAGTGAGCAAAGGATGGCCAGATATTGTTGGATTGCAGCTTCTCACCAACATTGGCTATGCCAGTTGGGGCAGCTGGGAGTTGCAGTCAAACAACATTTGGAGGGGTACACTTTTACCCCTGAGCAAGGATCAAATGGTTTAAGCAGTAGAACACACCAAAAAGAATGGTATGAATAGGAAGTAAGTAAGTGGACAGCACTTTTTTAGGACATCACTGAAATTATTTCAGTTTGTCAACTTAGTTATACCAGCGTAAAGCTGTCACTCACTCCTGCAAGAGGAATCCCCTAATATCTTGCTGGATTAAAGAGCAGGAGTATTGTTCTTAGTAGTGGGATCTGACTGGGATCTTAGAACCCTGTAGTGGTATACTAATGGGAAAAGCCTTCTATTCTGCTATATCAGAAAATATTTTACACCTATGCAGCATCTTAAGTCAACTCGTGGTGAAGCTGGGATTGATCTTTTGTGCAGTTTCATGTTATCCATTCATGCTTATTTGGAAAGAACTCCCCTAGTTTAAGAGATCTCATTCCTGATAAATCATACAATACAATCTTAAGAATGCTTACTCAAAAGAGTTTCAGTCAGTCCTGTAAGGTTTTTCACAAGAGGTTATGTATAGGATTGTAACTTTAGATAATTTGGAACACATATAAAATACTACTGAAAACTTCAAGAGTAATGTTTATAATTTGTTGGTTGCTGAGGTCTAATAGAAATACTGAGATACTGAGCTGTGGAAAAGAAATTAAAAATTTACATCTTGCATTGAATTAAGAGAAAATTGTTATAAAGTAATGTTCCGATGGTACATGACGCCACAAAAACTAGCTAAAATCTATAAGGAAAATGACCCAAAATGCTGGAAGTGCAAAAGAGAAACAGGATCCTACTTTCATATGTGGTGGTCATGCAGAATAGTGAAAAAGTTTTGGATAAATATTTATAATTAGATAAAAAAAATATTGAAAATCGAATTCAGATTCATTCCGGATTTTTTTCTACTAAATCTAATTGATAAGGAAATTCCAAAAGATCAACGGAACCTGATATTCTTCATGACCTCTGCAACGAGGATAGTTTTGGCCAAATATTGGAAGCTAGAAGAAGTTCCGAGGATAGAAGAATGGTTAGTAAAAGTGGAGGAAATATCGAGAATGGAAGAACTCACCGCATGGATTAAATCTAAAACTAAAGACAAATTTAGGAGAGAATGGGAGAACTGGATACACTTTATGAGGTTAGAGTGGAGCGAGGTTGCAGAAATATGGAATGACTAAGTAAGCCAATAATAAGTAAAAATTATGTATAAGTAATTGAGGCAGAAACATGGAATGAATAAGCAAGCCAACAGCAAAAATAAAGGTTATGTAAAAGTAATTGAAGCAAAGAAATCCAGATCTTAACAAAACTATCAAAATTTATATATATACATTATATATATAATTATCGAGGTGTTTATTGAAGGAAGGGTTGCAGGAAATCTTTGGATAATTATTTAAAAAGAGAAAGAAAGGGTGAAAAAAAGGGGGGGGGCTTTGGGAAAGTTAGAAAACAGTAAGAGGAAGTACATGGATACTGTATAGAATCAACAAGGTTAACTTAAGGAAAGGTTAAATGAGAAGAAATAGCAAGTTCATGAACCAGTATGGTAGGAAGTATGGAATGGTAGTGGAGTGTAAATATATGTATTTTATTTAGTATTATTATTTTTTCTCTTTCTTCTGTCTCTTCTTCTTTTTCCTCTTTCTTTTTTCTTTTTTTATGTAAGTATGGTAATATGGTTGTATGATGGTATATGTGATTTGTGTCATTGGAATGTTAGAAGAATAAGTGATGTAATTAAATGGTGTAATTGTGTGGTCAATTATAATAAAGATAATACTGTAATAATAATAATAATAATAATAATAATAGAAATATTGAGATACTGTATTCTCCTGGCATAGTAAACAGGAATAGCAAAATAGATTTCATTCTGAATGCAAATGAAATCAAGCACTACTGTTCAGCTTCTTGTTTTTATAAGATAGTAATCAAGAAAAAGACTATTATTATGGAAGCAATTTTTCAAAATTCAGTGTTATGATTAGATGTGGGAAGCACAAGTTCAGATCCCTATCTAGGAAACTGGTTTATTTGGGAAAAGCCACTGCCTCAACATAATTTACTTCATAGGACTGCTGTGAGCGTAAATGCCACTTTTATCTATTTGGGAGGAAAGCCATGGTAATAATGTAATAAATAATAATCATACTAGGTGATTTGAACTGAAGGTAGAGAAGTTAAGCTTTTGATTGTCACATTAGTACTTTTGTACTGTCATGAATTAAAAAAAATGTGCACATAAGAGTATTTTGAGACAAGCATTCTTTTTAATCTTCAACTTCAAAGAAGCACTTCACTTTTTGAGTGTGACATCTCCAAATATATGTTAGATTTGGTTAAGAATGCAGTGTGTCCCCTTTACCAGAACCATAATTTCATCTGAAATAGCTTTTTTACATGACAAAAAGGAATGTAGGATATATGTGTCCTACAATATTTTAAATATAATTCAGTAGTGTTTCATTTAGCAATATGTTAAAGTTGTAAATGGAATTGGGGTTATGGTTTACTTATGCATGAACAGGCATAAGAAATTATACTTGTAGGCATATAAGAACAGAACAAATGAACATATGAGAAACAGTAATCCTTTTTGAAGCTGTATGAGTCTGCATTAGTTCCTCCCCCCATATTAATTTATTTCATTGATTCTCTTTTGTTCTTGGAAAAGTGATCAGAGTCCCAAATATTCTCTTCTAGCCCAAGAACCTGCTATTTCTTCACAATGATAGTGTATGGGTATGGATGTTGTTCGTGCAGCTGTTCAAGTACATGGAACACAACAGAAACCTGATCTAAGTGTTTTAAAATGACAATACAACTGTTGAAACTGGCTGCAAGCAGTATTTGCTCATCATTTTCTCCTGCTCTTTGGAAGCCCAGATTACATAGAAAGTTAATATATTTCATTTAAGTTATGATTTTCTATGTAAGTCTCTTCTTTTTGGCTTCTGTAGATATATTCTTCCTGATATACAGGTCAGGGCATATGGCATCTCAGAAGAAAAAGGAAAATCTTTTATATTTTCAACAATTCTTTCCCCCTTTGTAAGAAAATAAGACTATGTATGCACCAGGGATGTAAATCTTCTTTTATTCCATTCTTACAGGCAAGAACTGAAATTTTCCTCCTTACTACACAAAATGGAAAGTTTTGACATTTTTGATGAATTTTTTGCACATGGAATTCATTTGTGAAAAGTTCATAAAAACTATGTGTTCATAACAAAGTGCTGCATTTTTTGGTGCAAAAAACCAAAGCCAGAATTCAGTAAGGGACTTATCTCTTCATGAATGGACTTAACACCTGCAGGAAATAGAACTGAACAGTTTCTCAACATCTGTATTCAACAAGGGGTTGCTGTAATATTACTACATATTGGAGCCAGTGAAGTGATTGATGTGCATTGAGACCGATGCACAACGGGACACTAGCTATGGAATGCCAATTTGCATTGATAGAGCCCAATGCACATTAGGACACTCTTGTTGGGATCCTGATATGGATCTTCACAATTCACTAGGGGTTCCTAAGTGCCTCTGTTACTTGGCTAAGTATGGATAAGGTTGTCTACAACATTGACAATGATATAGAATCGTAGCCCATATCCTCAAATGCAGAAAATCTTGAGCCCATTGACCATTTTCATGATAGATTGTCTTAATGCATTGAAACAGCCTTTCTCATCAAGGATAATAAAATCTTTGAGTACAGTTGGACCCCTGTATCCACGGAACCAATATCTGTTGTTTCAGTTATCCATGGGACACAAAATAGGGACACATACCATAGAGCTGCACTGGAAAAAGCCTAGAGAGACATCCTCTGTCATCGTCTTCTAGGTCCTTCTATGGAACTCTATGGTATGTTTTTACCAGAAGTCCTTTATTTTAATAGGGTTTGCTATTACCATTGGTTTCCAGTACATGTGGTAAGTCTGGGAACTGAAACCCCATGGATACGGGGATCAGATTGTATTCTATACATCCCTAGTATATACCCACTTGGGCATAAATTAATGAAATGACTAATCGTCAGGAGAATGGAAAATACAGTAATCTAGTAATAGAAAAAAAATGGCCATGTGAAATTCATGTTGACTTTATGACTATTATACATGTATTTTTATGTACAATTTTCAGAATACACTGGGCCCTTGGTATCCACTAGGGTTTGCTTCCAGGAAACCACTATGGATACCAAAATCCATGGATGCTCAAGTCCATTATATACAATTGCATAGTAAAATGGTGTCCCTTATAGAAAATGGCAAAATCAAAGTTTGCTTTCTGGAATTTTATTTTTTTGGAATATTTTCAAGCTGTGGTTGGTTGAATCTGTGGATGCAGAATCTATGGATAAGGAGGGCCAACTGTAAAATACAGTCAGCCCCCCTGTATCCACAGTTTATTTTTCCCATTGATTCATAGAATCATAGAATTGCAGAGTTGGAAGAGACCACGAGGGCCATTCAGTCCAACCCCCTGCCATGCAGGAAATCACGATCAAAGCATCTCCGACAGATGGCCATCCAGCCTCTGTTTAAAGACCTCCAAGGAAGGAGACCCCACCACTCTCCGAGGGAGTGCGTTCCACTGCCGAACAGCTCTTACGGTCAAAAAGTTCCTCCTAATGTTGAGGTGGAATCTCTGTTCCTGGAGCTTGCATCCATTGCTCCGTGTTCCAATCTCTGGAGCAGCAGAAAACAAGCTTGCTCCATCCTCAACATGACACCCCTTCAAATACTTAAACAGGGCTATCATATCGCCTCTCAACCGTCTTTTTTCCAGGCTAAACATACCCAGCTCCCTAAGTCTCTCCTCATAAGGCATGGTTTCCAGACCTTTCACCATTTTAGTCGCCCTCCTCCGGACATGCTCCAATTTGTCAATATCCTTTTTGAATTGTGGTGCCCAGAACTGGACACAGTATTCTAGGTGAGGTCTGACCAAGGCAGAATAGAGCAGCACTATTACTTCCCTTCACACTATACTTCTATTGATGCAGCCGAAAATCGCATTGGCCTTTTTAGCTGCCGCATCACACTGTTGACTCATGTTCAACTTGTGGTCTACTAGGACTCCTAGATGCCTTTCGCACGTAGTCTCATTCAGCTAGGTCTCCCCCATCCTATATCTATGCATTTCATTTTTTTGCCCTAAGTGCAGTACCTTACATTTCTCCGTGTTGAATTTCATTTTGTTAGCTTTGGCCCAGCTCTCCAGTTTATCCAGGTCATTTTGAATTTTGATCCTGTCCTCCAGGGTATTAGCTACTCCTCCTAATTTGGTGTCATCTGCAAATTTGGTAAGTATGCCCCTAATTCCCTCATCCAAGTCATTGATAAAGATGTTGAATAGCACTGGGCCCGGGACAGAACCCTGTGGCACCCCACTGGTCACATCTTTCCAAGATGAAGAGGAGCCACTGCTGAGCACCCTTTGGGTTCGGCTGGTCAACCAATTACAAATCCATTGACCTGTTAACTTGTCTAGCCCACATTTTACAAGCTTTTTTGCAAGAATGTCATGGGGAACCTTATCAAAGGCCTTACTGAAATCAAGGTACGCGATGTCCACAGCGTTCCCTTCATCTACCAAGCTGGTAATTTTATCAAAAAAAGAGATCAGATTAGTCTGGCATGACTTGTTACTCTGAAACCCATGTTGACTTTTTGTAATTATGGCTTTACCTTCTAAATGTTCACAGACTCTCTGTTTAATGATCTGCTCTAGAATCTTCCCTGGTATTGATGTCAGACTAACTGGATGATAATTGTTGGGATCCTCTTTTTTCCCCTTTTTGAAGATGGGGACAACGTTTGCCCTCCTCCAGTCTGTCGGGACTTCTCCTATTCTCCAGGAGTTCTCAAAGATTATTGCCAATGGCTCTGAGATTATATTTGCTAGCTCTTTTAATACTCTTTAATGTAGTTCATCTGGTCCTGGAGATTTAAATTCATTTAGATTAAGAAGGTATTCCTGTACTACCTCTTTGCTTATTCTGTGCTGGATTTCCCCTGTTGTGTCTTCTGTACCTTTATCCTCAGGTTGGTCCCCCTTTACCTTTTCTGAAAACACTGAGGCAAAGAAGGTGTTGAGTAATTCTGCCTTTTCTCTGTCCCCTGTTAGCATTTTGCCATCTTCTCCACGTAGTGGCCGTACCATTTCCTTCTTCCTCCTTTTGCTGCGGACATACCCAAAAAAACCCCTTTTATTGTTCTTAACCTCTCTCGCAAGCCTGAGCTCATTCTGTGCTTTAGCTTTTCTGACTTTACTCCTACATGTGTTCGCTATCTGTTTGAATTCTTCTTTGGTGATTTCCCCCTTTTTCCATTTCTTATACATGTTCCGTTTAAAACTTAGCTCTGTTGATATTTCTTTAGTAATCCATCCTGGTTTCTTGAGACATCTCCCGTTTTTCTTCCTCAATGGTACTGTTTGAAGTTGTGCCTTCAGTATCTCCCTTTTGAGAAAGTCCCATCCGTCTTGAGGTCTCTTCTCTTTTAGTATTCCTGACCATGGGATCACCCCCAGTATTTCCCTGAGTTTATTGAAATCAGCTCTCCTAAAGTCAAGAATGCATGCCTGACTATGCCTGTCTTCTCCTTTCCATTGTATAACAAACTCCAGGAGAACATGATCAATCTCACCTAAGGATCCCACCACTTGCACCCCAATAACCAGGTCATCCCTGTTGGTTAGGATCAGATCTAAAATAGCTGACCCCCTTGTTGCCTCTTCCACCTTTTGGACCATGAAATTGTCTTCCAGGCAAGTAAGGAATTTGCTATACCTTGAAGTTTTAGTTGAGTTAGATTTCCAGCAAATATCAGGATAGTTGAAGTCACCCATCACTACTACATCTCTCCTTTCTGCATGTGTGTTCTTCTGTTCTAGAAAGGCATCATCCAATTCCTCCGTCTGACTTGAGGGTCTGTAGTAGAGTCCCACAATAACATCCGTGTTGTTTCCCTCTCCTTTAATTTTTATCCAGATGCTCTCCACCTGGCTTCCAGTATTGATGTCATGGATCTCTTCACTGGTGTAAATATCCCTGACATATAATGCTGTTCCTCCTCCTTTCCTGTTTGGCCTGTTTCTCTTAAAAAGGTTATACCCCTCTATTCATATATTCCAATCATGAGACTCGTCCCACCAGGTTTCAGTAATGCCTATTATATCATATTTGTTTTGTAGTGCTAGGAGTTCAAGTTCACCTTGCTTATTTCCCATACTCTGTGCATTAGTGTAGAGACATCTAAGACCATGTGTTCCCTTTACTTGCTGCCTGTGCAAGTTTTTTTGCCTTCCACGGTTGGGTCCATGCGCTGTTTGCCTTGTTCCCTCTATGACAGCTTGACTATTTTCTCCAGATCTTTTGCCTTCCAGAATACTGTCTCCCTCCCCCATATGACTCAGTTTAAAGCCCTCCTGATCAAATTCTTGCGACTGTAGGCAAAAATGTTTCTGCCAACTGGTGTGAGATGCACCCCATCTCTTGCCAGAAGTCCCCCCTCATGGAAGTGGAGCCCATGATCCAAGAATCCAAATTGTTCTCGGCGACACCATCTACGGAGCCAGTTGTTTACGTTGGCTGTTTTCCTCTCTCTTCCTGGACCATGCCCTTCAACAGGCAGAAGAGACGAGATGACCACCTGTGCATTCATTTCTTTCAGCTTCCTCCCCAGAGCCTCATAATCTCTCCTGATCTTCGGGAAGCTGTGCCTTGCCGTATCATTGGTTCCCACATGGACCAAAAGGAAGGGGTAATGATCCATTGACGAATCTTGTCAGCCGCTCCGTCACATCACGGATCTTTGCCCCAGGGAGACAACACACCTCCCGAGACATCTTGTCAGCCCCACAAACCACTGCTTCTGTACCTCGCAGCAAGGAGTCTCCCACCACCACAACACGCCTCCGCCGAGGCTTCGCAGCTGCTGTTCCTTGCAGTGGTCCTCTAAAGGTCCCCTGCTCTGCCCCTGAAGTCTGTCCATGCTGTTCTTCCTCATTGT
Source organism: Gambelia wislizenii (assembly GCA_030847615.1). NCBI lineage: Eukaryota > Metazoa > Chordata > Lepidosauria > Squamata > Crotaphytidae > Gambelia > Gambelia wislizenii. The sequence continues at coordinate 100,373,889 of JAUMIR010000006.1, forward strand.
CCTTGATAAGAGAGAGGGCTTCGAATTGATTCTGTAGCTGCAAGCTGCTCGAAGTATCCCTGGATTTTCTTCTTCTGTGTGTGACATTCTTCCAGCTGTCTACCTCCTGTGTCTGTGGAGTGACCCTCTCCTCCCCAGTCAGTTCCTCTGTGCAGTCCCCGTCCAAGACTGTTTGTTCTGTTCTGTCCAGGAAAACCTCTTGCTCCCGAATCTGTTGAAGTGTAGCTACCCATGTCTCCAGTTGCTGGACTTTCTCCTCCAAGAGGGCTACCAACTTGCACTTAGTACATGTGAAGTTCCCCACATCTGTAGCCAAGAAGACAAACATCGCACAAGTATTGCAGGTGACCGCCACAGTCCCCTCAGTGTCTATGGTGAGAGTTTTTAGGTAAACTAAGAACTCTTAGTTAATGCTGAAAACTGTATGCTGTACTTTTAAGTATGCTTTTAGGGGGGGCTTGGCTACTGAAACTCGGCGCGCGCCTCTGCAACAAGCAGCCTCTCCCAGGTGTTTAAAAAAATTCAAACTCACAGAAACTCCACCCACTGCAACAAGCAGTCTCTCCCAGGAGTTTAAAAAAATTCAAACTCACAGAAGCTCCACCCACTGCAACAAGCAGTCTCTCCCAGGAGTTTAAAAAAATTCAAACTCATAGAAGCTCAACCCACTGCAACAAGCAGCCTCTCCCAGGTGTTTTAAAAAATTCAAACAAACAGAAGCTCTACCCACTGCAACAACCAACAATGACTTGAAAATATTTTTTAAAATTCAAAAAAGCAAACCTTATTATGGCTTGCTTTTATATAAGGGATACCATTTTATTATGCCATTGTATACAATGGGATTTGAACAGCCATGGATTTTGATATCCAAACTCCACTGGATACTAAGGGCTCACTGTAAATATAAATTTGAATGACCATTAATTGACATTTGCAACAAATATAGCTTACCTTATAAAATAATTCATAATTTGGTCAAGTTTCTCAGCAGCATATTTAAAACATATGTAAGTTATCCACATTTCTATCTGCTTTGGGAAACATCAGTATAGTATTTTGAGAATTTTGTGTATTTTTGATAACTATTTGGACTTTGGGAAATACCTATCTGGTACTGGCTTACATTCAGCAATCATGGGTTGATTTTTTTTATTTATTTTTATTAAATGTTTCATAGAATAAAATATAATTCAATGACAAACTCACAAATAGATACAGTTGTCCCTCCACATTCGCGAACTTGACATTCGCTGTTTCGGTTATTCGCGGTTTTGGGAGGGCCCCCCCGGGCCCCCCCAAAACCGCGACACGGGGCCTCTCCCGTGAAAGACCTGGGGAGGGGTGGGGAGGCCTTCGCAGGACGCCCGGAGGCCCTCCGGAGGCCCCGCGAAGGCCTGGGGAGGGAGGGAGGGAGGGCCGGGGAGGCCTCCGCGGGGCCTAGGAAGGCCCCGCGAAGGCCTGGGGAGGGAGGGAGGGAGGGCCGGGGAGACCTCCGCAGGGCCTAGGAAGGCCCCGCGAAGGCCTGGGGAGGGTGGGAGGGAGGGCCGGTGAGGCCTCCGCGGGGCCTAGGAAGGCCCCGCGAAGGCCTGGGGAGGGTGGGAGGGAGAGCCGGTGAGGCCTCCGCGGGGCCTAGGAAGGCCCCGCGAAGGCCCGGGGAGGGTGGGAGGGAGGGCCGGTGAGGCCTCCGCGGGGCCCAGGAAGGCCCCGTGAAGGCCCGGGGAGGGTGGGAGGGAGGGCCGGTGAGGCCTCCGCGGGGCCCAGGAAGGCCCCGCGAAGGCCCGGGGAGGGTGGGAGGGAGGGCCGGTGAGGCCTCCGCGGGGCCCAGGAAGGCCCCGCGAAGGCCCGGGGAGGGTGGGAGGGAGGGCCGGTGAGGCCTCCGCGGGGCCTAGGAAGGCCCCGCGAAGGCCTGGGGAGGGAGGGGGAGGGGTGTAGTTATTCGCGGATTTTTCACATTCGCGGGGGTCCGCAGAACGGAACCCCCACGAATGTGAAGGGACGACTGTATTATCAAACAAATAAACATGTAATAGACAAAACAATAAAACAACAAAAACAACAAACTTCCTTGTATCTTCTTTTCTTCAGGTGTTGTCAATTCATGTCTCTTCTCTTCCCACTTCTCTTCTGTATTTAAAGTCTCTGTTTTCTTCATTTGATCATGGGTTGATGTTGACATGCTCCATTTACTCAGAATTAAGACCCACTGAACTCATTGGGTAAGGGATGTTGCTTTAAACTATCTCAGCTCCAGGTGGTTAGAAATATGGTGGGATTACTTTAGAACAACCATTGTATACACTAATAATTTTGTAGGAGAAAAAAATCATGCAAACAGGGAAAGTATGGAAATGTACAGTACAAAGAAATGAAAAAATATAATATCATAGGAGTAGCAAAAAATTACTGCAAAACCTGCAGTGTTTGTGATATTTTCATGTAAGGAAATAAGGCAGTGTCACGGGGAATGGAGACATGGAAAGATGGCTTGCTAGGAAAAGAGAGCCGAGAGCAAGGAGTAATGGTAAGACTACCAGCAGCACCTTTGAGCAGGCAATTGTAAATTTCTTTTGTACTGAAGTCAACATGATGATGGCAGTTTTATGGAGCCAAACTATGATCTAATCTATACTTCTTGCATTTGATTATATGAATCATTCCTTGTAGGGCTGTCCTGAATAACTCCTCTTTTAATTTATAGGGTCCTTAAAATCCTGAAAACACATACAGCCCATTGATGCTGTTTGCTGTCATTGTTTCTGTGATCTACTGCTGCACTGGCACTATTCCCCCTTAGTCAGAGAGTCTTTCTCTTTCATAGAGTGATTCTAACTAAACACAGTGAGATCACATGTAGAATGGGATGACATCAAACCACCATGTAGCCAATCATATTTGTATCTCCATGGCCAAATAGCTGATTTACAGTGAAAACAGCACTTTGACAAGTTAAAAAGGAACATCAGGGAGAACAACATGTATTCAAAGCAAACATTTTTGTGCCTCACAGTGACTCCTAAAATATTATTAAAGGAGAATTTTTTTTATGTCGAGTGGATAGGTTTGTAAGAATTCAACATCTTTTGGATGAGACCATATTCCTAGCGTTTTTTATTGGAGCAAGTCCACTCAAGGGGGTGACCAAAATGTGTGTGCGCACTTTCAAATCAAATAAGGTAAAACATTTAAACAGTCCCTAAACCCAACAGAGCAAGGTGTCTTGAAAAGCTTTCTTTCAAAAACTTAGGGCTTGTCTGCACTATTGCCCTCCCCCCCAAAATCTGGTGTGATTAGTTCACATACCTTACAGCCCTGTTTGCACCAAACTCAGGACATACCACCTTAATCTGGGTTTTGGGAAACTTGCAGTTTTTTCCAGAGTTTGCTTGAAAATCTGGAGAAAACTGTAGTGTGAACAATCTATCTGCACTGGATTCAGGGGTGGGAGGTGGAGAGGAAAGACTGAGGTGCTGCCATTTCCCCCCCTCGGTGCCACTTCCTCATTCCAAAGGCAGAGCCCTAGTTTAGTTGTTCTCTCTGAGGTCAGAATGAGTGGCCACCCTCATGATTGTGGGGCTGGCTACTCGTTCTGATCTCAGAGAGAGCAACTATGCACCAGGACTCTGCTTACCCGGTGCACAATTGCCTGCTCTGAGGTCAGAAGGAGTGGCCAGCCCCACCATCATGAGGCTGGCCACTCCTTCAGACCTCAGAGAGAGTGATTGTACTCCATGAAAGCAGAGCCTTGGTTCTAGTCACTCTCTATTAAGTCAGAATGGGTGGTCAGCCTCACAATGCCAGGGCTGACCACTTCTGACCTCAGAGAGAGTAATTGTGCTCTGTGAAAACAAAGCCCTGGTGCATAGTCCCTCCCTATGAGGTCAGAACAAGTGGCGATGACAGGGCTGGCCACTCCTTCTGACTTCACATCAGGTGATTATGCACCATAAAGGCAGAACTCTGTCACTTTTCTGGCCCATGCCAACAGCAGTGGAGGTGCCTAGCTAGCAGCACTGGCAGACCTGCAGCTTCACTTGGAGTAAAAATTCAAATAAATTATTGTGTGGATAAGCCCGCTTGATGAGTGATATAGATTCAGGGTTTGGCCAGGTAAGGTGTGGCGCTTAAATCTGGGCCAGAATAGTTTGAATTTCATGTTCCATGGCTCCAGGCCATAGTAGTCTGAATTTCATCTGGATTTTTACCCCCAGTAAAATCCAGATTGGTGGATAAAATATCATTGGTGTAAAATATTTTCATTTGTAAAATTATAGCAACACTTTGAATATATTTCTGTTGTTACATATCCTGATATATGATGACTCCAAAGTACTTGCAGCTAAATGTTTAGCAGATCCGGGCCTTGTAACAGGTCTGAATCTGAACATGCAAATTGAAAAAAAAAAGGGGGGGGGGAATCATATAGCTCTTTAATATACATCATTGAAAAACAAAAGGACTCTGTTGAACTTTATAATGTTTCAACATTCTTCCTAAATTATATAAGAAGTGTACAGTAAATTGTATGAGAAATGCAAGCTGCCATATTTAAATCACAAAATGCACTAGCATGATGTAGCTTAAAATAATTGGAAGGGCTGTCTTGGAAAAAGTAGTGTACCCCTCTAGTGTGTTGATATATATAACATGGTTACTACAAAAGGGGAGGGGCTGGGAAGAGCTACTGCAATTTTTTTCCCTTCTGTCTAAATAGTTGAAATGCTAAATTTTTGGAACCTTTGAATAGGGCTGTGAAAATTGGGGTGAGGAGATTTCTTTACAGCTCTACTCATGAATTTATTTAGTTATTAATTTTTGTATGTTGGCTTTTTGCTCCAAAAAGGCATTCAACATAGCTTGCAGTTTATTAAAAAAACACCACACCATATTTGAACTGTACAAAATTTCAACCCCTGCCCCACAAAATGATCTAAAAACAGTAGCAGACAGGTTGGAAGTTTTTGCTGTTCCTCAAGCATAGTGGATCAAGGGAAGAGAAAGTATGCATTTTATCACTTACTGTGGTAATCTGAAGAAAACATTGCTTACTTTAAAAATACGACATGCATTCTGTTAGTGAATTATGATGGTGTAAATCAGCCTTATGCCTCTGCAGCTCACTTTTATGGTTGTTGCATAGGTTGAAATTCTGTTCTGACCATGCATGGCCAGACTCTCACCCCTCCCACCAACTCAGCTTGCGGACCCAGACTGAACTCCCTGTCCTCCCCTTAAAGAACACACGGACACAGAAATTTTCTGCAACTATGTATTGATTACAATTGGAAAAATAGTGTTAGTTACAGGTTAGTAATATATTGATTGATAGTACAGTATATAGATTGGCATGAAAAGGCCACAATTGGCTGGTGGCTGCAAATGGTTGGCACTGTGGCATGGGTCCAGATCCCTTCATTGACCAACCCTGTGTTGCTCAATGGCCTCCATGTCAGTTGCTACTGATTACTTCTTGGAGGGGGAGTCCTTGTTACAGCCCTAACCATGGGTACTGTGGGAGGGGGAGGTCTCCGTGAACTTGAACTTAAACTTAACAGAGACCCCTGGCTCCCCCCCCACTGACCCGGATGGGGGCCCATGCCAACCGCCAGCAAATCGTGACAGAATAACACCATCATGCCTATATAATTCCAGGGAGGGTGGGTGGGGCTTCGGTTCCCAGCTGATGACTGCTGGGGGGTGCGCCAGGAGCGGGCTTTTATACCCACTCCCGGCGCAGCCTGCTGTGTCATCTGGCTACACTGGAAGTGTGGCTGGATGTCCCTCCCCAGCTCCGTAGCTTGGCCAATCGGGCGAGGGCCTGCCCCTCCCCATTGGCCGAGCTTTTGCGCCCTTCCCGGCGCCCAGTGGCTGCCGGGAAGGAGGAGCCCTGGGGAATGGCGGCCCCCCACGCCACCCATGAGGTCGCGGGGCCCCCCTCCCCCTCCTTGCCCAGCGGGGCGGCATGAAGCTGCGGAGGACCAGGGGGCACCAGCTGGGCCGCAAATAGGCCCACCGGCGAGCCGGTAAGCCCGCTTGTAAGCATCTATGTTGTTGGAGAGTAGGGAGACCCATGGGAATGCACCCAGTTATTTTTCTGTAGCTGGGTACACTGTGGCACTGTGACAGGCATCTGCAGAGACCTCCAAGGTCCCTGTACATGATGTCCTTTCAACACATCCAGCTATAGGAAAATAGCTTGGCACATCCCTGCTCATCTCCCTGCTTTCCAACAACATAGAAATAGCTGTGTTGCGGAGGTCGTGCTGCTTACAAGGTGAGCTTATTTTGGGTAGCACTGGGACAGATAGCTATGGAGATGTAGTTTTACATGATACGTGTACGTCTATTGATGCCGGATATTGGCTCACATGTGTTTTGATAGAAAGTTATACAAAATTCTAAGAGACAGGATAGTATCTTTGTAGATCCAACACTTGAAAGTACTGTAGAGCAGTTTTCATACAGCATAAGAGATACCAATTCTTCCCCCCAACTCCCACACATCTTTGTGTGCTTATACAGTCAATGTTCCAGGGTGGTATGCAGACTAGTAAGATGGTACATGAGATCTACTCTGAATGATTGTCTTAAAGCAGTAATGGACTGGATGAGGAAAAACAAATTGAGACTGAATCCAGACAAAACGGAGGTACTAACAGTTACAGACCCAAAACCAGGTCTGGGAATACAAACTCCAATCCTGGATGGAACTACACTCTCCTCCAAGGATTGTGTTCGCAGTCTGGGGGTGCTCCTGGACCCGTCGCTCCAGATGACTAATCAGGTTAATGCGACGGTCAGGAGTGCCTGTTATCAACTTCGGCTGGAACGCCAGCTGCGCCCTTTCCTGGAAACTAGGGACCTCAAAACTGTGGTACATGCACTGGTAACCTCCCGTCTGGATTTCTGTAATGCGCTCTACATGGGGCTACCCTTGTGCTTGACTCGGAAACTTCAACTAGTCCAGAACATGGCAGCCGGGTTGATTTCTGGCATTTCCAGAAGAGAGCATATAACACCGGTGCTAAAAGCTCTCCACTGGCTGCCTATCAGTTTCCGGGCACAGTACAAGGTGTTGGTTATGACCTTTAAAGTTGGCTTGGGTCCAACTTACCTCTGGGACCGCCTCCTTCCGTACAACCCTCCCCGCACACTTCGGTCCTCTGGGAGGAATCTGTTAAAGCCTATGAAAACAAGGCTGTCGGTGACCTCCCAGAGGGCCTTCTCTGCTGCTGCTCCCAGATTATGGAATGGCCTGCCAGACGAGATCCGTCTTATTACCACCTTAGACAGCTTTAAAAAAGCTGTCAAGACGGATCTTTTCCGGCAAGCCTTTCCTGAATAATTATCCCGGCCCAAGCCTCAGCTGCCCTTTCTAGGCTATGATTGTAGGTTTTAAATTTTTTTCTTCTAATTTATATATATTTTAATTAATGTGTGTTTTTAATCCTTTGTAATTTAATATTATTTTAAGGGGTGGGTGGGCTAGGGTATTGTGAGTATGGGGTTTTTATATTGTAAGCCGCCCCGATTGCGTTGCAGAGGGGTGGGATATAAATAAAAATTTTTTATTATTATTATTATTATTATCTAGCTGTGTTATACACACTTGAAAGATGCCCAGATGAGGCCGTCCTTTACTTACAGCATGGGGACCATAATGCATAATGTTGTATATCTTCAACAGTAGACATCCATAGAAGTTTTGTGGGGGGAACAAAGGGCAGTTTTGTTAATAAGGAAAATATAGTCAGGTCTGAATCTTTGTAGTTAAATAGTTTCTCCGAAAGTGTTCTATGAATGACCTCATGCTCCAGAATGTTGACAAAATATGCTTTTTATGTTTTGATTACCTCTTGCTCAGTAACATTCACATCTGGAAATTTCCAGTGTTAGAATTCTGTTCACAAGCTTCTTCTGTTATGTCTTTCCACGCAGACTCACTGTGTTATAACAATGAATCATCTTATCCATTAACTAAACTTGGAATGTCTGCATAGGCTTTGAATTTGTTTCATCATATTGCTATAATAATTGATTGGAATCTTGGCAGCTCCAACCACTTTCTCAGATGTATTTACACTGGATTTCACTCAGTATTGTTCTCAGTAGCAGAAGGATGAAGAACTATAAGATCTGAGTATAGCCATTATTTCCCAGGCATTTAGCCTATGGTAGTGAGAAGAATCAGAGGACAAGAATACTGATTACCTGGTGGGGAGTGCATGTATTTCCCAGTTCTGGCAAGGTCATGCCAATGGTTGATTGTGTAGGAAGGAGTAGGTGAAGTTTGGAGTACAGAGTCTAGCAGGCAAGGAGATTGTCACAGAGCAAAAATTGTAAAACAGATACTTCAGAACCTTCGACAAGTCAAGTTGTTTTGAAGGAAACGTTGTTGATGAAGCTCTTACAAAGTTCCTTAACCCGATGGCCCATTTTCAGACTCTGTCCCCTTGCCAGACAATGGAGATTGTTAAAAGGGAGAGATCTCTGTCCTGGAGCCTTACGTTTCCCCATCATCTTTGCTTGGACATGCTGCCTGTGGCAGTGGGAAGTATTTCATAGAATCATAGAATTGTAGAGTTGGAAGAGACCACGAGGGCCATCCAGTCCAACTCCCTGCCGTGCAGGAAACCTTGATCAAAGCATCCCCGACAGATGGCAATCCAGCCTCTGTTTAAAGACCTCCAAGGAAGGAGACCCCACCACTCTCCGAGGGAGTGCGTTCCACTGCCGAACAGCTCTTACTGTCAAAAAGTTCCTCCTAGTGTTGAGGTGGAATCTCTGTTCCTGGAGCTTGCATCCATTGTTCCATGTTCCAGTCTCTGGAGCAGCAGAAAACAAGCCTGCTCCATCCTCAGCGTGACATCCCTTCAAATACTTAAACAGGGCTATCATATCGCCTCTTAACTGTCTTTTTTCCAGGCTAAACATACCCAGCTCCCTAAGTCTCTCCTCATAAGGCATCGTTTCCAGACCTTTCACCATTTTAGTTGCCCTTCTCTGGACATGCTCCAATCTGTCAATATCCTTTTTGAATTGTGGTGCCCAGAACTGGACGCAGTATTCTAAGTGAGGTCTGACCAAGGCAGAATAGAGCGGCACTATTACTTCCCTTGATCTAGATACTATACTTCTATTGATACAGCCCGAAATTGCATTGGCCTTTTTAGCTGCCGCATCACACTGTTGACTCATGTTCAACTTGTGGTCTACTAGGACTCCTAGATCCCTTTCGCACGTAGTCTCATTCAGCCATGTATCTCCCATCCTATATCTATGCATTTCATTTTTCCGCCCTAAGTGCAGTACTTTACATTTCTCCGTGTTGAATTTCATTTTGTTAGCCTTGGCCCAGCTTTCCAGTCTATCCAGGTCATTCTGAATTTTGATCCTGTCCTCTAGGGTATTAGCTACTCCTCCTAATTTGGTGTCATCTGCAAATTTGATAAGTATGCCCCTAATTCCGTCATCCAAGTCATTGATAAAGATGTTGAATAGCACTGGGCTCAGGACAGAACCCTGTGGCACCCCACTGGTCACATCTTTCTAAGACGAAGAGGAGCCACTGCTGAGCACCCTTTGGGTTCGGCTGTGGCACCCCACTGGTCACATCTTTCCAAGACGAAGAGGAGCCACTGCTGAGGACCCTTTGGGTTCGGCCGGTCAACCAATTACAAATCCATTGAACAGTTAACTTGTCTAGCCCACATTTTAGAAGCTTGTTTGCAAGAATGTCATGGGGAACCTTGTCAAAGGCCTTACTGAAATCAAGGTATGCGATGTCCACAGCGTTATCTTCATCTACCAAGCTGGTAACTGTATCAAAAAAAGAGATCAGATTAGTCTGGCATGACTTGTTTCTCTGAAACCCATGTTGACTTTTTGTGATTATGGCATTGCCTTCTAAATGTTCATAGACTCTCTGTTTAATGATCTGCTCTAGAATCTTCCCTGGTATTGATGTCAGACTAACTGGATGATAATTGTTGGGATCCTCTTTTTCCCCCTTTTTGAAGATGGGGACAACGTTAGCCCTCCTCCAGTCTGCTGGGACTTCTGTTCTCCAGGAATTCTCAAAGATTATTGCCAATGGCTCTGAGATCACATTTGCCAGTTCTTTTAATACTCTTGGATGTAGTTCATCTGGTCCTGGAGATTTAAATTCATTTAGATTAAGAAGGTATTCCTGTACAACCTCTTTGCTTATTCTGAGCTGGATTTCCCCTATTGTGTCCTCTGTTCCATTCTCCTCAGGTTGAATGTCTATTTGTCAGACTTTATTTATTTATTTATACCCAGCTTTTCAACCACAAGGCTATCAGAGCGGCTTACAAATTGTTTGAAGCAATAGCAATTTACACATCTATACTTGCATTAAGCAGTTTCCAATGTGTTTTTAGCTAATTGCCCCCACAAGCTGGGTCCTCATTTTACCAACCTACGAAAGGATGGAAGGCTGAGTGAACCTTGGAGCCCGCTGGAATCGAACTTGCAATGTGGTGACTTGCAGTACTGGCATTTAACCACTGTGCCACCAGGGCTACTTTTTGGAGTAAGGATCCTGCTTTCCTTTTCCAGCTGAGGGCTATTCTTGGAAGAAGAAGAAGAACAATGAAACAATGAATGTGCTTCATGGAGAAGATGGAGAAATGTTAGATACTGAGGCAAAACAGTTGTTGACCAATTCTATTTAGAGCCGCTCCAGATGAGAAAAGAGTCTCTGAAAGTCGCAGATTTTATTCCTGTACAAACCAATTTTATTTTGGATATCAACAAAAATTTTTTTTTTAATCCCAAAATATTTCATGGGAACTCCTGGCATTATCAGGGGATTTTCATTCTCACTTCCCAGGTCAGTTTAAATTAACCTGGTATTTTCTGAAATGAAATGTATCTCTACTTGCAGTCTATTTGTATTATTCTGGAACTAGCTAAGATGACCACTGCCAGCAAACACATGGATATTTTTTTCCTAGGACACAGATTCAACAGAGATCAAGTGAGGGAAAAGACAAATGTTTACACCAAAACAAAATGATCTTAATGTTTTAAGTAGTGTAATATTGCTAAAGCACTGTAGCACTTTGACTGTAACTCCTGAATAATAGTAATAAAACAGTCTCAGTGGAAACTGGTGAAAATCAATTTCTGAAACGTTGCATGAATCTAGATGTAATACACTATTAGTGGGAGGATGAAGAACACAAGGGAGGGAGCAGGGAGGGAAAACCAGGATATTTCAGGAAGGAGTTTGGATGCAAACCTGTAAATATGCAAATAAAACCAATACTTACAGAGACCTTTTCCCTCTTTCTGGATGAGCCCTTACTCTGTTACAAACTAACTCCCCCCCCATCTTTTCCATGCAACAAATCAACAATTTCCCTTGTTCCCTTTGTAATGTGATTTTCATTTTTTTTTGCTCAAGTCAAGCACAGTTTCTTACAAGTTCTTTTATTATTATAATAATAATAAATAATAATAAAATTTATTTATACCCCACCCCTCTGTTAAAACAATCGGGGCAGGGAAGTGTGTAAATAGAAGTGTGTAAATAATGAAGGGAAGGAGATGCAGCCCAATATAGGTAAAGGAGATACAGAAGGACATAGCTACTGCAAATAAATTTAAGTCTTCAGACTAGATGAATTCTGTCCTATGAGACTTGTAGATGAAATTGCTGATTCTCTGCCTATACCTCTTGAAAATGTTTGGAGAACAACTGAAGTGACATGAGATTAGAGAAAAATGCCCCCATATTGAAAAAAAAATTGGTGGAGACACTCAAGGTGATCATCAGCTTTAGTTATTGGAACATACTTTTCTTTCTTTGAGCACTTAAAAAAGATTTATTTGGTTATGAAGAGGCAGAACAGATTTGTCAAGAAGAGCTCATGCTAGAATCACTTTAGTCAAGATCCTGCGTCTGCACATATCTCTGCATACCAAGTTCCACAACCTCCCTTTGTCCAGCAGCCCCTGTTGCTGTTTCTTACCAGTGGAGAGATGAGATACAGTTCAGGAGAAGCAGCTGGTCTCAGCTCAGTCAGAGGTGGGTTGGGGACAAAAAAATGAGAGTATACTCTTGAATGAAGTACACTCACCTTTTCTTTCCCTTAGGAGCTCAGAGCAACCCAGTCCTCATGGTCTGAATTGCCTCCTCCTCTTGCCCTTCCCACGAGTAAGTGGCACCAGGAGGGATCCCACCTGGGGCTTGAGAGATACTGGGTTGTGGAATGCTTTTGGATGGTGCACCAGAGGGTAGCCCTCTACAACCCATCCAAAATGGGACTTATGTGTGTGTAAGCTGTAATTATGCACATGCAAGTCACTAACTGGATGCTGGCCTTTATCTCCTTGTTTGATAGAGCTTGGTACTGTACATCAGAGGAATGCAAATATATTGTACATCTTGATTTCAAAAAGGCTTTCAAACATCAGTACCCCCCACCATATGCCCCACAAGGTTTGTCTGTAAGCTGGAAAGAATGTGAGTTTGATGATGCTATTGTTGGGTGGATCTGTTGTAGATTGATGGCTTCTTCACAAAGAATATTCATCAATGGCTTCTTGGTAGTCTGAGGAAAGTGACAAACAGGATGCTGAAGTTTTCTTTCCAGCGTCCAGTACTGTTCAACATCTTTATAAATGATTTGGATTAAACAGTAGAGGGGCTTCTTATCAAGTTTGCATTTCCCAATAACACCAAACTGGGGAGGTAGTTAATACCATATCTGAGAAATGAGAAACAGGATATAAGCCAATCTTGTCATGATGGAAAACAGAGTAAAAAAATCACAAAAGGAGTTCTGAGGCAAGTCACCTGTCAACCTATAACAACACCATGAATTTCATGGGATTTTCTTAGGCAAGGAATACTCAAGAGATGGCTTTGCTAGTTCCTCTGAAATATACCCTACCGCAGCACCTGTCATTCCTTAATGGTCTCCCATCTAAGTACTAACCAGAACTGACCCTGCTTAGCTTCCAAGATTAGAGGGGATCTGATATCTTTAGGGGATTTAAGCTTACATGAAGCAAATATATATTTCTACATTTTGATAAGGGAAAAAATAAGGTACATGACTGCAGAATGAATGAAACCTTGGTTGATGGAAAACAATATACAGTATAAGAAAAGGCCTGCCAGATCAGATTAAAGGCTTATGTAGTCCAGCAAACATTCCTTACAGGGGGAAGGTATAGTGGTAAGGAATTGATTTTACTAGTGGAGTGATATATATGATTTGTGCAATGCATTTTGTACATATGAACTATGTACTCTTAAATATCCATTTCAAGCCAAGAGGGTAAAAGATGCTACAATTTATTTCCATATTGTTATTACAATGGAGAAAACAGTTATTCAAGATGAATCCCAAGAACCATTCATCAACTAGAAGAATTTTTGTAAAAAATTGCCTAGCAAAGCATATCAGAACTTTTACCTCAGCAGAAGAGGAACACATCTGGCAGCTATGAGATTGCCCTGGTCTAGATTGTGATAAATAATCGTACCACTGCACTGTGATTTGTCTGGCTAAATGTGTCCAGTTTTGACAAAGCAGGTTAACTTAATTGATGGAGTTGTATATTTTAGCCTTGATGCAACTTGATTTAGAAGTGATATAATGGTCATCTTTGAATACTTGAAAGGCTGTCACACAGATCATGGAGTAAATTTATTTTCTGTTATTTCCAAGGGTAAGACCTAAACCATTGGGTTTAAATTGCAAGCAAGAAGATTTTGAGTAAATGTCAGGAAGAAAAGTGATGAAAAGTGGTGGACTTTCCTTATGCAGTTCATACCAGTGCAGACTGGAAATACTGTGCACTTCAAAGTTATGCTAGTCTTCTTTTATACTTTTTTTTAAAAAGTTTGATCCTTTGAAATGAAGGCTTTCGATATATGCTCCAGTTCTACCTTGGTAGGGTATTCTCACTAATTCTACACTGGAAAGGCAAGCACAGTTGGCACATGCTTATATCCTGTTTCACATCTGATGTGATGAGGATTTAAAAAACCCATGTTTCTCACTCACCATGTTTGTGACTGGATTAAACCTTCAGGAAATAGGAGCCTGGTAAAACCCACTAACATCTAAGGTCTATAGTGAAATAACTCACCAAGGACCAATGTTTTAGGTTTGTTGTTCAAATGTTTTAGGTTGTTGTTCAAGTTGTTCCTGACTCATAGCAACTCTAAGGTGACCCTAGCACTTTCCCCCCCCCTCAAGGTTTGTTTAGAAGGGGTTTGCTATTGCCTTACTCTCTAGCAAGCAGGGATCACCAGCATTGAAGTCATGACATTGAGAACACAGCTGCGCTGGGCAGGGCACGTTTCTAGGATGGAGGAGCATTGCCTCCCAAAAATAGTACTCTACGGTGAACTCGCCACGGGTCAGCGTAAGAGGGGCGCTCCAAAAAAGCAATACAAAGACTCCCTGAAACAACATCTCAGGCTTGGCCAAATTGATCACCAACAATGGTCTGCCCTAGCCTCACATCGGAAGGCATGGAGATGCACTATCCACAATGCTGCAGCCTTATTTGAGAACTCACGCCGAAGAAGTCTTGAAGAGAAACGACAACGCAGAAAGAATCACAACCCGGAAACATCACCCAAGGAGACCTTCTGCTGTGGCTTTCTGCAACCGGACTTGTTTATCTCAGATTGGCCTTTTTAGTCATCAGCGCGCTTGCAGAAAGCACGGATGAGTCCTTCCTGAATCTTCGTTTGCGAAGAAAAGCCAGAAAGAAACTCTCTGGCTGAGAGAGTGTGACTTGCCCAAGATTACATGATGAGTTTCCATGGCTGAGTAGGGATTCAAACTTCAGAGCCCATGCCCAGCTCTCAAACTGCTATACCATGAATTCCAAATGGAACCTAGGTCATGGTTCAACTGCACATTTCTTTATACAGAGGCTGCAACCACATAAAAGAAACCTATGACGTGCTAGTTCAGTTGATGGTGTTGGATATATAACTGAGTTCTGTTAGAAAAACCTCATGAATGTTTAATAAATTACATAGCTGGAATTTTAAAAAAGCAAGTAAATGTGATACCTTACTTTATTTTCATGGATGTTATATACAAAATATCATTCACTTAGTACTGATTTTTCATATCTATTTCTTGTATCACTGGCTCCTTCCCTGCAAATAAATGTAAAAGAACTTAAGAAGCCTTTGTGTCTGTTCTCTTTTCTTCTGTCTGGTAGCCTCTCCCCCACGCCCCTAGTCCTTCCAAATTAATGTCATGAAGTGACGGCATCAGTGGAAGTTTTATACATTTCTTTGTGAACATATCTAAATCTGGAAGGGAGGAATGGTCTGGTTCTTTGTATTAACTTGGTACAGTAATTACCTTTGTGTATATTTTTAGAACTTAGTATGAACAGATTTATTGAGGAATATCTAATGGGATGGTAAATGTGAGGTGAGGGGAGATGAATTCTATATAATTTGGTGTGGATACCCCATTTTTTTTGGTTGTCTTTCTATTTATCTCCTTTTGTGGTCTGCATTTCATGAACTATTAAGTAGTTCAATGATTGAACCATAAACATTTCATTTTCTTGTTGCTGAGAAATTTATATAGTGGATATGGCACCATAACGTATTTAAGAACAATCTTTTATTCTTATGAATGGTATCTTTTACAAAGCAGCATGCATCTGATGTGTTAGATCTGTTGTGTGAGATGCGTTCATTTTACTTCTTTTTTTCCTTGAAAATATACAATATGGTTTTCTTAAGTCCCTGAAATGAATTCAGATAGGGCTAGAAGGATAGAGCCATTCTGTATGCATCAATAATCCATGCAATGAAACATGTATGAAATATGAGTTGTCAGAACAGTATTAATATATTGCAATATATTACTTGTAATTTGTGGAAAAAATATTGCTACAATAATAAAAAGAGGTATTGCTTACTGTTCTTGGTGGGAGAACTGTAATATGCTGATAGAAATAAGAGAAATACACTAATGTTTTTGAAAGTTGTGCAGAGCTTGTTATAAGGATCCACTTTAATTGTAGATATTTGTATGGGAATCTGCTGCAATAATCTTAAATGTATATATTATGTTATGATTTGTAGCGTATAACCCATTCTAAGGACTTTATCACGCCATCCTTCTGTCTCGCCACAATAGCGTTAGTTTAGGGAATGGAAACATACTGGTTTTGGCAATGTTCCTTATCACAGCCCTCTTGAATCACACAATTACATTGTTTGGTGGTCTATAGTCACATGTTCTGTCTTCCGCACTGGCACCATAACTCTACCTTTCTGACCCATGTCCTACCCAGTGTGCCTTTCAATATTTTTTTTAATGCTTTTTATTTTTGCTGAAAGTTCACAATTACGCCAATATGGTGAGGGGGGAAATTAAAAAGAAATAGAAAATAAAAGGAAAAAGAGCCTGCTGTGGAATAGCAAGGGAGAGAGGAGGAGAGGAGGAGAATCACACCCACCGATGCCACATGACTGCCAGCATCTCTCTACTGCAGTGGAAGGGACCTATGACTCAGGGGGCTGTCATGGAAAGGAAGTGAGACTGAGAGCACTGGCAGGTTTCTCCCATCAATGAAAAGGCGCATTTCAATGAGTTGAATACAAACTGGCAACAAAATGGAGATGACGTGATACGATATGGCCATAAATGTTATTATAAACCTGCAATCACACTGTAAAAGCCTTGTGTGGTAAAGTTCTAAGTATTTGTTTACTGTTGGGAAGGAATGTTCATGTAGCAGGAGTTTGGCAGATGGAAAATAAATAAATAAATAAAATACTGTATATTCCGGTGTATAAGACGACTGGGCATATAAGACGACCCCCAATTTTCCAATAAAAATCTAGAGTTTGGCATATATTCGCCGTATAAGACCACCCCCCAATTTGGCTGGCTGGCTGGGGGAGCCTTGCCAACTGATCCTCTTTGTTTCCCAAATCACGAGGATCTCCTCGTGAGTTGGGAAAGCGAACAGGATCAGCTGGCAGGCCTCTCCCAGCCAGCCAGCCAGCCGCAACATTCACCCCTACCTTCTACCTTCTACCTTCGGTTGCTCCCCAAAGGGGGTGAAGGCAGAGGAGGGGGCCGAATGAACTCGGTTTGCCTTGGCCACTGCCTATTCCCTCAGTCTTCATTCCCTTTCCCTTCATTCCCAGTTTGCCTCATCAACCCCCACCCCCCCGTCTTCATTCTCTTTGGAAGGGAATGAAGACGGAGGGGATGGGCAGCCACCAAGGCAAACTGCGGGATTCACCCCTCTCTTTCACCTTCCAGGAAGGTGGACGAAAGGGGCGAAAATACCCGGTTTCCCTCATCCGCCCCCCCTCCCTCAGTCTTTATTCCCTTTGGAAGGGAATGAAGATGAGGGGAATGGGCATTCGCCCCTTTCTTCCACCTTCCAGGAGGGGAGCACCTTCCAGGAAGGGAGCCTGATCGTGGCTTCGGGGAGTGTGGAAGGGTGGCTGGAGGGGGGACTTCCTAGCCACCCACCTACTCCCCGAACCCACGATCGGGAGCCCGATTGCGGCTTTGGGGAGGGTGGAAGGGTGGCTGGAGGGGGACTTCCTAGCCACCCACCCCCTCCCCGAACCTGCGATTGGGAGGCCGATTGAAGCTTCGGGGAGGGTGGAAGGGTGGCTGGAGGGGGGATTTCCAGCCACCCAACCCCTCCCTGAGGCCACCACCAGGAGGCTGATCACGGCTTCGGGGAGGGTGGAAGGGTGACTGGAGGGGTACTTCCTAGCCACCCACCCACTCCCCGAATCAGCGATCGGGAGTCCGATCGCAGCTTCTGGGAGGGTGGAAGGGTGGCTGGAGGGGGGGGGGCTTCCTAGTCACCCACTCCCTCCCTGAACCCGCGATTGGGAGGCTGATTGCAGATTCGGGGAAGGGTGGCTTGAGGGGGGGGCTTTCCAGCAACATTCGCCCCCTCCTCTGTCTTTGGTTGCTCCCCAAAAGGGGAGAAGGCAGAGGAGGGGGGGCGAATGAACCATAAGCACTTTGCCTTACCCCCCCCCCGATCTCCTGCCTCTTCACTCCGTTTCCGTTTGCGAAGGGAGCGAAGAGGCAGGAGATCCAATGTTGGGGTGAAGCAAAGTGTATCCAGCGTATAAGACAACCCCTGATTTTGGAGCCTATTTTTCAGGGCTCAAAGGTCGTCTTATACGCCGGAATATACGGTATCCATATTCCATAAAATAGTGCCTAGCTTCAGTTCTGGAGTGGTTAGCACTTGAGAGTTGCACTCTTTCAGCCTCAGAGGAAGGCAAAGGTAAATCCCTTCCAACAACTCTTGTCCAGAAAACCCCATGATAGGTTTGTCTTAGGGTCTTCATAAGTCGGAAACAACTTGATGGCACATAGTAACTGCAGTGCAAGGTCAGGGAGAGGAGCAGAGCAGCTTCTTGATGATTGTAAATTTTGACTTGGCTATAAAGATCAGCCATAGATGGGGGTGGGGGAAGGAAAGGACTGTTTCCAAAATATATGCAACAACACACTTTTCCCACTGTCAAATACTATTTATTTATTGTATATTCCAGCGTATAAGATGACCTTTGAGCCCTAAAAAATAGGCTTCAAAATCAGGGGTTGTCTTATATGGCGGGTACACTTTGCTTCACCCCCGCCGTCTGAACTCCTGCCTCTTCGCTCCCTTTGCAAACAGAGCGAAGAGGCAGGAGATCGGGCCAGGGGGGGGGTTAGGCAAAGTGCTTATGGTTCATTCGCCCCCCCTCCTCTGCCTTCTCCCCCTTTGGGGAGCAACTGAAGACAGGAGGGAGGCGAATGTTGCTGGAAAGCCCCCCTCCAGCCACCCTTCCACCCTCCCCGAAGCCACGATCCGGCTCCCGATTGTGGCTTCGGGGAGGGGGTGGATGGCTGAGAAGCCCCCTCCCTCCAGCCACCCTTCCACCCTCCGCGAAGCCCCCTGCCTCCAGTCCTCCCTTCCAGCCACCCCCCTCCACAAAGCTGCGATCTGGCTCCCGAACGTGGCTTCGGGGAGGGGGGTGGATGGCTGGGAAAACCCCTGACTCCAGCCACCCTCCCACCCTCTGTGAATCCCCCTCTCCCTCCAGTCCTCCCTTCCAGCTACCCCCCTCCCCAAAGCCTTGATCCGGCTCCCGATCATGGCTTTGGGGAGGGAGTGGATGGATGGGAAGCCCCCTCTCTCCAGCCACCCTTCCACCCCCCGTGAAGCCCCTCCCTCCAGTCCTCCCTTCCAGCCACCTTCTCCCCAAATCCGCGATCCGGCTCCCGATTGTGGCTTCGGGGAGTGGGTGGGTGGCTGGAAAGCCCCCTCCCTCCAGCCACCCTTCCACCCTCCGTGAAGCCCCCTCTGTCTAGCCACCCACCCCCTCCCCAAAGCCACGATCTGGCTCCCGGTCGTGGCCTCGGGGAGGGGGTGGGTGGCTGGGAAGCCCCCTCCCTCCAGCCACCCTTCCAGCTACCCACCCCCTCCCCAAAGCTGCTGTATCTTTAATGTACAAATTGTGATAATTTTATGACAGATCTAATTGTACATAGTCATATTGCATGTTCCTTCTAAAGTAACAGAGTGACTTTCAATCTGTAAAAAGTGCTAACATTGCATTTTTCCAAAAATTTCCATATTTTTTTGGGGGAAAACAGGTTGTTTTTTCATGGTTTCAAAATTTCCAGACATTTTACATCTCTAATCTCTGCTGATAAATTCATCTATCACTTGCGGGCCAAATGTGGCCCCCTGAAACCTCCCAACCCTCATTTTTAAAAAATAAAAGTGGCACAATAGTCAGGCAAATTTTGCTTCTAAACCATGCAGAATGCATGAAAACATGCAAAAAACACCCTATCTCTCCGGACATCACTTCCTGGCACCATTGCCGCGGGATGTAAAGCCGGGACCAAAGCTGTAGTACAGTAGGACCCCGTATCCGCTGGGGATTGGTTCTGGGGGAGGGTGTGGATACCGAAAACCATGGATAATAGCAAACACCATTGAAAATAATGGGGCTTCCAGTTTAAAATACCATAGAGTTGCCTTGGAGGACGTAGAAAATGGCTAGAGAGGACACATTTTCTAGGGCTACTCTATGGTAGGTGTGCAATTTTGTGTCCCATGGATAATTGAATCAGTGGATACGGGGGTCCTACACACACACACTCTCTCTCTCTGTCTCTCTCTGGCTTTTCTTCGCAAACAAAAATTCAGGATCCTACTGTATGGCAAAAGTAATTCTATGATCTTTTTTTATTTAGGTTTTTAACATTTGTATTATATTTAAAGTATTAAAAGTGTGAATTTATTTATAATAATAGAAATTGTTTTAATGGTGCTGCTTTAATATTTGTATGGGATTGTTCTGATGTTTGTATTTTTGCCACCCCGATCCTGATGGGAGAGGCGGGATACAAATACTACTACTACTAATAATAATGGTGCGATCAGGCTCCCGATCGCGGCTTTGGGGAGGGGGTGGGTACCTGGGAAGAGTACTCATGAGGAGATCATCGTGAGTTGGGAAATAAAGAGGATCAGCTGGCAAGGCTCCCCCAGCCAGTCAGCAGCCAGCCAAATTGAGGGGGTGGTGGTCTTATATGGTGAATATATGCCAAACCCTAGATTTTTAGTTGAAAATTGGGGGTCGTCTTATATGCCCAGTCGTCTTATACTCCGGAATATGCGGTATTTATCTGACTTATATGTCACTTTTCTCCTTAATCAGGACCCAAGGAGGCTATATTACTATTACTATTGCGGAAGGTGTGTGTCTGTATAAAATTGTGCTAGAACCTCATTATATACTCAATGCTCTGCTTTGTATTTCAGAAATATAATGCACACATAATAAGTAACCTTCATTGAGAAATAAAGCAACAAGGCTCACTTAGAATATCTACTTAGTGTAATGAACATTATTTTCCATGTAATGTTGTAATGATATTTTTACAACATAAGAATCACATTAGCACATTTTACTCCAGAGCTTTATCCATTTTAATTTAATGTCCAGAGAAAAAGATCTATCCAATTCCAACATTTGATGTGTTTTTCATGTCAGCTTCATATGGCCAGTTTTCCCAATTGCATTTGTTCCTGCTTCCCAGTAGCCTCTTTAATCTCTGTTTTTCACATCATAAGATTGTGATCACCTTTGACAATGGCAAAGTGGACATAAATATATTGCTATAAATGCCTATAACAAGATAGGGCTGCAATTTCTTTCTCCTCTGAGCATAATTCTCTTTGGTTGATGTACATGACTTTGAAGGTTATGGCTGCCCAAGTGCCAGTAATTCACCAGCCATTGTAAATAGGTCTGTTTACAAGGTTAAATGTTTCATAGTTACTGAAGCAAGTACAGTGGTGAACATGTGACTGGCATTCTCCGTTCCTTGCAATATTTGAAGTTCAGGTTTCATTTAGCCATTAGTCTACTAGTTAGACTATCAAATGCATTTACAGCACAGACATTTTTCAGCAACAAGAGGAGGTCCTCGGCTTTTGTAGCTTCTTTCTTATTCTTTTGAAAGAGCAGACACTATCACTGAGCCATCCCCTCCAGGGTTTGGGCAGTAATTCAATTTGCTGCTCAATATGTGGGTCATATAGATTGCCAAATAAGAGACTGTTGCATCACTTGATGAGAGGAAATCCAATTTGAATACTATAGAGATACATATTGTATCAACAACCTTTTAAAAATTTATTTATTTATTTATTTATTTATACCCCGCTCTTCAGCCACAAGGCTATCAGAGCGGCTTACAAATTGTTTTAAGCAATAGCTATTTACATATCTAACTGCATTAAACAGTTTCCAATGTGTGTTAGCTAATTGCCCCCGACAAGCTGGGTACTCAATTTACCGACCTACGAAAGGATGGAAGGCTGAGTGAACCTTGGAGCCGGCTGGAATCGAACTTGCGACGTGGTGGCTTGCAGTACTGGCATTTAACCATTGCGCCTGTGGGGTAGAATGTCTTGTCAAAAATTTGAACACAGGTTTGAGCCTGATGAAAGCATATCTGCCTATATGTAAATGCATTGTTTTCTTCAAAGTAATGCAAAGCATTCCAGTCCAAAGTCTCCCACTGGGTATGTTTATACTGAAGTGCTCATATAGTTGTAGCACAGGAGAGAGCACTTGAAGTCCCTGTGTTTGCTGTGCGGTCTTCAGTGGAGAGTTCTTTTGTTTCTAATAGCTGTGGGGTCATATCAGCTTCATGCAAGAGAACTAAATTGCTGTAAGCTGTAGTACACAGTATTTATACCCTTTTCTAAAGATATGTTTAGCAACAGCGAGGTGCAAAAAGATGCAAAGATAGCGTCCTGTGTAAAGCAAAAAGAATTATATGAATCTGCTGGAAAATGATTCCTCAGATAACCTTGCACTGAATGTTTTCCTGTTTTGGAAATAACAGTATAACGGCTGTGATCAGACTTCTTATTTATCTTATGTGTGTTCATCTTCTGACATTTATAAAGAAGCAGCAGCACCAGATTCCTAGGACTGTAAGTCTGAATACACTTAGAATCATAGAATCATAGAACTGCAGAGTTGGAAGAGACCACGAGGGCCATCCAGTCCAACTCCCTGCCACGCAGGAAATCACGATCAAAGCATCCCCGACAGATGGCCATCCAGCCTCTGTTTGAAGACCTCCAAGGAAGGACACCCCACCACGCTCCGAGGGAGTGTGTTCCACTGCTGAACAGCTCTTACTATCAAAAAGTTCCTCCTAATGTTGAGGTGGAATCTCTGTTCCTGGAGCTTGCATCCATTGCTCCGTGTTCCAGTCTCTGGAGCAGCAGAAAACAAGTCTGCTCCATCCTCAACGTGACACCCCTTCAAATACTTAAACAGGGCTATCATATCGCCTCTTAACCATCTTTTTTCCAGGCTAAACATACCCAGCTCCCTAAGTCTCTCCTCATAAGGCATCGTTTCCAGACCTTTCACCATTTTAGTCGCCCTTCTCTGGACACGCTCCAATTTGTCAATATCCTTTTTGAATTGTGGTGCCCAGAACTGGACACAGTATTCCAGGTGAGGTCTGACCAAGGCAGAATAGAGCGGCACTATGACTTCCCTTGATCTAGACACTATACTTCTATTGATGCAGCCCAAAATCGCATTGGCCTTTTTAGCTGCCGCATCACACTGTTGACTCATGTTCAACTTGTGGTCTACTAGGACTCCTAGATCCCTTTTGCATGTAGTCTTATTCAGCCAGGTCTCCCCCATCCTATAACTATGCATTTCATTTGTTCGCCCTAAGTGCAGTACCTTACATTTCTCCATATTGAATTTCATTTCGTTAGCTTTGACCCAGCTCTCCAGTCTATCCAGGTCATTTTGAATTTTGATCCTGTCCTCTAGGGTATTAGCTACTCCTCCTAATTTGGTGTCATCTGCAAATTTGATAAGTATGCCCCTAATTCCATCATCCAAGTCATTGATAAAGATGTTGAATAGCACTGGTCCCAGGACAGAACCCTGTGGCACCCCACTGGTCACATCTTTCCAAGATGAAGAGGAGCCACTGCTGAGGACCCTTTGGGTTTGACCGGTCAACCAATTACAAATCCATTGAACAGTTAACTTGTCTAGCCCACATTTTACAGGCTTGTTTGCATGAATGTCATGGGGAACCTTGTCAAAGGCCTTACTGAAATCAAGGTATGCGATATCCACAGCGTCCCCTTCATCTACCAAGCTGGTAATTTTATCAAAAAAGGAGATCAGATTAGTCTGGCATGACTTATTTCTCTGAAACCCATGTTGACTTTTTGCGATTATGGCTTTACCTTCTAAATGTTCACAGACTCTATGTTTAATGACCTGCTCTAGAATCTTCCCTGGTATTGATGTCAGACTTACTGGACGATAATTGTTGGGATCCTCCTTTTCCCCCTTTTTGAAAATGGGGACAACATTTGCCCTCCTCCAGTCTGCTGGGACTTCTCCGGTTCTCCAAGAGTTCTCAAAGATTATTGCCAATGGCTCTGATATTATATTTGCCAGCTCTTTTAATACTCTTGGATGTAGTTCATCTGGTCCTGGAGATTTAAATTCATTTAGATTATGAAGGTATTCCTCTACTACCTCATTGCTTATTCTGTGCTGGATTTCCCCTTTTGTGTCCTCTGTTCCTTTATCCTCAGGTGGGTCACCCTTTTCCTTTTCTGAAAACACTGAGGCAAAGAAGGTGTTGATTAATTCTGCCTTTTCTCTGTCCCCTGTTAGCATTTTGCCATCTTCTCCGCGTAGTGGCCCTACCATTTCCTTCTTCCTCCTTTTGCTGCAGATATACCCCAAAAAACCATTTTTATTGTTCTTAACCTTTCTAGCAAGCCTTTGCTTATTCTGCACTTTAGCTTTTCTGACTTTACTCCTACACATGTTAGCTATCTGTTTGAATTCTTCTTTGGAGATTTCCCTCCTTTTCCATTTCCTATACATTTTAAAACTTAGCTCCGTTGAAAGTTCTTTAGTCACCCATCCTGGTTTTTTGAGACATTTTTCTTCCTCAATGGTACTGTTTGAAATTGTGCCTTCAGTATCTCCCTTTTGAGAAAGTCCCATCCGTCTTGAGGTCTCTTCTCTTTTAATATTCCTGATCATGGGATCACCCCCAGTATTTCCCTGAGTTTATTGAAATCAGCTCTCCTAAAGTCGAGAATGCGTGCCTGACTATGCCTGTCTTCTCCTTTCCATTGTATAATAAACTCCAGGAGAACATGATCACTCTCACCTAAGGATCCCACCACTTGCACCCCATTAACCAGGTCATCCCTGTTGGTTAGGATCAGATCTAAAATAGGTGACCCCCTTGTTGCCTCTTCCACCTTTTGGACCATGAAATTGTCTTCCAGGCAAATTAGGAATTTGCTAGACCTTGAAGTTTTGGTTGAGTTAGATTTCCAGCAAATATCAGGATAGTTGAAGTCACCCATCACTACTACAGCTCTTCTTTCTGGGTGTGTGGTCATCTGTTCTAGAAAGGCATCATCCAATTCCTCCGTCTGATTTGGGGGTCTGTAGTAGAGTTCCACAATAACATCCCTGTTGTTTCCCTCCCCTTTAATTTTTATCCAGATGCTCTCCACCTGGCTTCCAGTATTGATGTCATGGATCTCTTCAGTGGTATAAATATCCCTGACTTATAATGCTATTCCTCCTCCTTTCCTGTTTGGCCTGTTTCTCTTATAAAGGTTATACCCTCTATTCCTACCTTCCAATCATGCGAATCATCCCACCAGGTTTCAGTAATGCCTATTATATCATATTTGTTTTGTAGTGCTAGGAGTTTGAGTTCATCTTGCTTATTTCCTATGCTCTGTGCATTAGTGTAGAGACATCTAAGACCATGTGTTCCCTTTACTTGCTGCCTGTGCAAGTTTTTTTGCCTCCCACTGTTGGGTCCTTGCACTGTTTGCTTGTTCCCTCTATGACAGTTTGTCTATTTTCTCCAGCTCTTTTGCCTTCCAGAATACTGTCTCCGTCCCCCGTATGACTCAGTTTAAAGCCCTCCTGATCAAATTCTTGAGACAAAAATGGCAAAAATGTCTTATACTTATCTAGTATAAATACTGTTGAACTCCAAGAATAGGTCCATACAGTATTTCACTAGGTACAATAGGTTAGTTGAGATATATATATTTTTATACTGGTCACAGACCAGCATAAATAGGTTAGTCAGGACCTTGGTACATCTCTGGTCAGAGTTTGTCTTATGAAATGTGTAGTCCATGTTTATAGTAATGGGCCATTCCATAGTTGGATGATTATAGCTGAGCGTATGTTTCAGTCCTTAGCTGTGAATATGTTTCAGCTCTTTGCTGCAGCTGAGACAGGTATAAAAACTTCTTGATTCCTGAACTAGATGTTTCTTCTCTTTTCTAATGTTAGTCATGACTGTATCATAATTTTCTGTAAGATTTCTATATGGTGAGTAGTTTTGAAAGGGGCTTCAAACTATGCTGGTTCACACCACGGGCCCATCTACATGAGGAGGAAAAATCCCCAATACCTCGTACTATTGGCATCTCGCAGCAGCAGCGGCATATCCAAATGGTTTTTCGGGCCTTGGAAGCCCCCATAAGCCTCACATTCCTGATGGTGGCCACAAATGATTTACTTAACGTTAGTTCTTCACCGCCAATGGGTTTTTCAAAAAGTTGTCCCAAGGTGCACTGGTACGATAGAGCAAGTCTCTAAAGCAAAACAGAAAATATTGATCCTTTTTTATCACCTTAGCAAGCAATTGCTAAGGCAAAAATCCAACGTGGCAGCAGCGGTCACTTGCCCTCCTAGCAAGCCCTGCCCCCACTCTCACCCGGCCTATCAGCTTTGTGCTTCCCTTCGCATTTTTTATGGTTCTATAGTCCAAAACAGCAAAAATGCCCACCAGCCTTGCAGTTTGTAAAAAAGTACGAGGAAATCTGTGAAGGCTTTTACCCCGTTGTTTTTGCCGTTTTGCCCCCCTACTTCTGAATAGTGTGGATTGGTGCTGGATCCTGTTTAGACAAGTAGGATTCCCAGCAAATTCCATGAGGGGTATTTTCACCACTTAGATGGGCCCCACATTTTTCTAGGCTGCTACTGACAGAACTTGGAAAAGTCATTTGTTTAGACTACCTTTCCCAGAATCCCTCAAGTCAACATGACTGCTGGGCATAACTTTTCCAAGCTCTAATTACAGATATGTGCCTGCATGCTATGTGACTGCTGTAGTGGTGAATCTGGAAATCTATAAACCTGAAAAGTGATTATTATACACATCTTAAACACGTAGTTGGCTACAGCTCTGTTTGAAAGAGCATCTTTGAAAAAGTAAGAAAAGGTGTTGTGCTAGAATCAAACACTGTGATTCTCTTGTTAACATGATGTGAAACTTAAAGACATTCCATGCACTTTCTTTGTACTTTTGCACTTCATTTTGTATTGCTTGTCCTCTGTCTTGTGTAGGCAGGATTAAAAAGTAGACAGGCACCACTCTCTACGATGAACACTTGGAGTATGCAAAATCTGAGAGTATATTGTAGCACTGTATTGACCATGGAGCAGAATATTCTCATAAAGGAAAATTGTTCTTTTGCTGTGAAGAAAACGAAATCGATTTTCAAGTATGTTTCTATATGTACCTAAAAAAGAGAAAGGAGGGTAGAGTTGGACAGAGAAGAAGCTATTTACCTTTTCCTTAATGTTAAGGAAGGGAGAAAAAAACCAGTATTTCTGCAAGCATGTTTCATTCATCTACAAGTGCGGCAATTTGAGGAAGAAGGCTTAAGTGAGGATGTGAGTATGCATGTGTTTAAATAATTGTGTATACCCTGGTGAATGTTTATGCTTATGTGGCTATACTGCCAATATCATGTGAGTTACACAGAAGTCCAAGTTAGATACATGTCTCTACATGTTGGACATCGATCAGTGAAAACTGGTGACTAAATGTAAGTGAGAGTCCAATTATACAGTGTCTGAACATACATCTTTTTCTTTAGAAGTAGCACACATGCATGGCCCTGATTTGGATTGGTAGCAGCACTGATGAGGGAGATTTAAAATTTCTCCTCATTTTTTTTTTTTTTGGTCTAAAATTTCACTTTTCCTCTACAGGGATGAAAAACACCGTTGTACCAATTGAGTTTGTTCGCTTTTTAACATATTCCTGCATATGCTATTGGGATCAGTCGGGAGGGCACTTACATGCTGGTGGACCACCCTCCTCTTCCTCCCCAGAGGCAGTGTTGCCAGAGGTGGAGGGTTCCTCCTCCACTTCTCTCCACCCCTCACACCAGCTCCTGTGGACCTCTACAATGGAAAAGTACAGCTGTTTAATTAAAGGATTGCACATACATGTCATTGGAAGTGGTGGGAATGGAGCTGCAGTTTTTTTGGTGGGCAAGTCCCACAGGGCATACATCTTGGCAAAAAAAGGAGGGTGGCAATTGGGGGGAGGTCCCCATCAAAGGTCTAAAGGGTATTAAAAATAGTCCTTTAAGGACTTTAAACTTAGGAGATTATCAGATGTGCTTAATATGGTGTTATGATGATGCCAGGAGATCGCTAAAGGGCTTCCGTGTCACATGATGTCGTTCTCAGGTTGTCATGTTCCCATGCTACTTCTATTCCACCTACGTTGCTTTTAATTCACAGGCTAAGCTGTGAATAGATCACCCATTCCATTCCTGTCACGGAATGATGGGCGAGGAAAAGGTGCCCCATTATGCTGGTGCAATGCCAGCATCAGTGGAAGGTCCGTGGCAGAACACTTCCGTGTGCGATCAGGAGATCGAGGTAAGTAACACACTTTTTGTACCCTCTCTGGGTTACTTGGGAGGGTACAAAAAGTGTTTTTTTTGCGAGAACAGCCCGGGAATTCAAACCAGGAAGTGAATGCAGCTCTGTGAGAGCTCCATTCACTCCTGGGCTGTTGGCAGGGGTGGGGGAGGAAGAGACGTGGCAAAGGTAGATGTGTGAAACTTTGTTAACATACTGGGATGGGGATGGGAGAGGGGTGGGAGAGAACATAGCGAGATGGGAATGCTATTTTTGTCCCCGTCTGAAAATCTCCTTAGTGTGGCATTGTGTTTTCACCTTGACACCTCAGGGCATGGGCCCCAGTAATATAAAAATGCCAGTTCCTGTGGTTGGTGCTGCTCATAATCCTATGAGCAGCACCAACCTGGAGCAGAGTTTCTAGAAGGAGATTTTTCTTCTCTGTCCACCAGTATGCTACCCAATGAGCAACCCTGGAGGGTGCCATGGTTCAGATAGCAGTACTGGGTAAGGACAAGTTAGGTGGATAGCGCTTTTAAACCTCTAATGGATGGCATACAGGGAGTGCGGGAAAACTGGGAACCACCATTGGATGGCTGCCCAAAGGTGGGAAACGCAACCACCACCATTATTGATAGTAAATAAAAATATCTGTACTACCCCTGCCCCATAACCAGCTATATCAACCTTACTCTTCCCCTTCTAAAAAGCATGTCTAGTGGGTGTCCTGCTAAGTACTCACTGTTGACAAAGTCAATCAAGTCTATCACTAACTATTTGATTTCCTGCCAACCAGTGAAAACTTGGTGTTTTAAGGTACTGACTGGCAGGCAGGAGAACAGGGAAAGCTGGAGTTCCAATTGGCTGGCTAAGCAGTGGTCAGAAACCAAACCACTTACGGTACATTTTTAATGGTAGATACTATGTTTGCAAACCCACCAACCCAGCAGCAGCAGTAACAGCCGCACAGAGTACCCATCAGAAAACAGAGACAATAAATTGCGCGCGCACACACACACACACACACACAATTATTATTGAACAGTACTATTAACCAACGTGACAATCAACATAGCACACCCTGGATAATCCCTAGGCCACCTCCCAGAACAAAAACTCCATAGCCCACCCACTGACAGTCTTAGCCATCAGACCTCCCAAAGCAGCAACAGAGCAACCAGTACATTCATGTGACACCAGTCTAGAACCATTCTGCCAGTGCTTCCTGCACTGCCTCCCCCTTTCTTCTGTTCTTTGAGATTCATCATAGGTGCTTCCAAATTGTCGTGCACATACTACTTCATCCATTGAGGATTGCAGTTGAGAACTTTCCTCCTGGTATCACATATATGGAAGCTCATACATGCAGAAACGTCTGAGGGGACGTTCTCTTCAGCCACTCCCAACAAGGCTGTTAGGCACATCCAATGGGCGTAAAGGAGCCCTGGTGGCACAGTGGTTAAATGCCAGTACTGCAAGTCACCACGTTGCAAGTTCGATTCCAGCAGCCTCCAAGGTTCACTCAACCTTCCATCCTTTCATAGGTCGGTAAAATGAGTACCCAGCTTATGGGGGCAATTAGCTAACACACATTGGAAACTGCTTAATATTATTTTAAGGGGTGGGTGGGCTAGGGTATTGTGATTATGGAGTTTTTATATTGTAAGCCGCCCCGATTGCGTTGCAGAGGGGCGGGATATAAATAAAATTTTATTATTATTATTATTATTATTATTAATGCAATGTAGATGTGTAAATTGCTATTGCTATCAAAACAATTTGTAAGCCACTCTGATAGCCTTCTGGCTGAAGAGCGGGGTATAAATAAAATAATTGAAACAGTCAACCAAATGTCCGTTCAGTGATGTTATGGGCACACTTGAGCTTCTTGTTAAAGAGGGCTTCTTTCTCTGTAATGGTACCCTGGAATGACTTCATTAGGTATACTGATGGAATAGGCACTGTCCAACAATTTCAGTGGCCCAACCTGTTTGCCATGCACAGTAGTAGTAGGATTCTCTGGTACAAAACCCCCAGTCTCCGTGGTCTCATAAATCGTGGAGTTCCTTATTACTCTGGCATCGTGGTTCTAACCAATCTCTGCACCCCCAAACTGCCCAGTGTGGTCAAAAGTTCTCAGAAGCAAAAAGGAGTACGTGTGTTTGTGGTTAATTAACTCCCCACCTTGTCTCACTGGTGACAGAATCTGGCAATGACAGGCATCCAATGCTCCTACCACCTGGGGGAATCCCAATGCTGTGAACCTGGCCATGATCTGTGGAACAAAAAATTGGGTAGGGAGAAAGAAAGGGAAATGCCAATTACTGACAATAAGTGTGATCGAACAATATCATGTCACTTTTACATTATTAAAGCTATTATACATTGTTATACACATACACGTATGCAATTTTATTTTCATTTTAAAAAATACAGTATACCAAATACATACCTCCTGGACATCTCCAAGTTAAATGGTGTGAGGCAGGAGAACCAACTCCATTGTGAGTACCCCTTGATGAAAATGTCTGCCACTGTGGACCGGCCAACACCAAACTGTTTCTCTGCATGACATACAAGTATTGGTTAGCAAGCTTCCAGAAGGTGATGGCAACTCTTTCCTCAATCAGGATGGAGCGCCTCATAATGGGGTCTCTTTTGGATTTTCGGCTGAAGGAACCCCACAATCTTCAAAAAACTACAGCAGGGTATTAGGAAATTCTCCATTCTCTTTGTCTAATCACACCAAGACAACTAATCTCACCATTGCTTCCTTTGTCCATGCACCCACCAACGATGAGCCCATCTGGATCCATGTGTTATGGCTATCTCTGGTTTGGCAGAAGCCACAGCAACCACCTCCAAATAATGAGCACAACTTAAGTAGCTTCTGTGACATTCTGCTACTGCTCTTCTGCAGTTAGCAGTGTGCCTATGATGGTACACCTTGAATGCATCATGTGCCACAATAGTTGTTTTCAGCAGGAGAATCACTGACAAGCTCCACTGTGGGCTCTATATCTGCAACCCCCTAGTAGGTGACTGTCTATGACAATAACCAGTTAGAGCAATGGTGGTTGGAAGAGGATGTGGGCTAAACTTTACAGTACAATGCAACTACTGCATGGGCAGTTGTACAAACCAACCAATGAGAATTTGATGGGTGGTGTGTGAAATGCAATCAGCTCCTGGCAATTAAAGCAGAAATGCATTCATTCGCATGCATGGTGGGAAGAAGAAAAATCCAGAGCTTTCTAAAATCATGGTATTGTACATGTGATCATTGTCAGGCTCCCTGCTTACTCTGACTTGGGGATTAGCATGTGGTGGGATACTCCAAACTAGAACTGGAGAAGCCTGGCACGTGTGTCACTGCAGATCAAAGAAATCCACCAAGGTAGGTTTCCCACCCATGTAGTCAAGCCCTACGGTATGTTTGATGGACTTGACAGTAATTAAAATTACAGCTTTCAGATTCGTTCAATTTAATTTTATTTAATTGTCATGGTAACAGCAAAAAATATGAGGAAAGCTGCTGAATACTTTGGAGTGATCAAACTCAATATTCTTATTTTCTTTAATAACTTTTCTTTCTCCCTTGCTCTGTAACTGTATATTCTTACTGACCGGCTGAACAGTAAAGCGGCAAGTCTGACAAGTGTACAATATGTGTAATAGGTAAAGGAATGCATGGACTGGAAATAAAACTCCAGGAGAGACATTTCCACATGAGTCACACAAAGCCATAACCATGACAGCTTATATTTTCATTGATGCTGAAAAGAGAAAATTCATTTATGAGAGAACTGTGCAACTAGTTCTACACATTCAGTGGAGCTTTGGATTTCTGGTTCTTTAATGGCAACATACTGTATCACATAGCAAAGCACTTTCAAGACCAAAAGAAGTTTGAAAGCTGTTTTTCATGTAGCACTGGTTGTGGTGGTGGTGGAGGAGGAGGAGGAGGAAGAGGACATTTTACAGTTCCCTATTAAAAAATTCCATGGCGTACACCCAATCCCCTTGGCCCTGTTGTTTTCTATCTATTTCTTATTTGGAAATACATGTTTGCTGATACTGATGGAAGCTTGTACTTATGGCATCCTGGCTATATGAATACTGGAGTAATTCCTGTATTTAATGTATCTTGACTATTAATAATTCACAATTTAGTAATTTATTGAGTGTCACTGTAAGA
Organism: Gambelia wislizenii; assembly: GCA_030847615.1. Classification (NCBI taxonomy): domain Eukaryota; kingdom Metazoa; phylum Chordata; class Lepidosauria; order Squamata; family Crotaphytidae; genus Gambelia; species Gambelia wislizenii. The sequence continues at coordinate 100,406,381 of JAUMIR010000006.1, forward strand.
TCCTACAGAAGCAAACAGAATCTAACATCCCTTCAGGGAATGTTAGCTTTTGTTTACCTTTGCAGGATCTTACAGAGGCTTATCTCCTAATTCATCTATTCCATATTTAACTAATTCAGAATAACTATTGCGTGCTGCCAGAGTCTCAGAATTATTTGTTGGAAATCTGAAAGGTATTTTGCTAAATAAAAACATGTTTGAAATGAGGCAAACAGATACACGAGAGGATGGCTGATGGGAAAATCTAGGAGCAGAGCCTTGTTAGTTACATACAGATAAATCCTATTCATGTTTTCTCCCTGAACATTAGTCTGTTACCCAAATGATGGAGTCAAAGCATCTGTCTACCAAAGTTTTATGGGGAAGAATGGAAAGAAGCTTATTTTCACCCTGGCAAGAATCTACTTGTTCACTGCTTAAATATATTTTGTAACCTTATTTGAAGAGGAATATTGATGCAATCATAAAACAACAACTTAGGAGTTCCACTTCGGGACCCATTCTGCACAAATAGGACTCACTGGCAGGAAGGCAACTTTTGTGGGCCATTATTACATCCCTAAGATTTAACGTTTATCCTGCCTTCTCTCTTTCAGTCTGTGTTCTGTTTCATACCTGATGCTTGGTTCAGCATGCTTGGTTCTTTATGCAATGTATAACATAAACTATATAGAAGTAATTATCATTGAGTTTAGTGGCATGTATTCCCAAGAAAGTGTGTATAGGATTGTAACCCAAGTTGTAATTTTAGAAACATCCACTGCAATCCTATATGACCTATTAGGTTACATAACTTTACGTATACATAGCAGAGGCACTACGAAACCCCTTTACTTAATTGCAAGGATATATAACACGGCACCAGCAAGAATGCCCAATGTGCATTGGTGCCCAATGTGTATCAGGCATTTTGCTGTTATATAGTAACGTAACAGCAGCCATCTATTGGATATGGGCATTACACAACTGTGCAGTTCTAATTCCCACATATGTAAGTCCAGTTAAGAATATGTAAACCCCCAAAAAGACTCTGGCCATCTGTTGTTGTTGTTGTTGTTGTTGTTGTTGTTATATCCTACATTTTCCCAGTTTGGAACTAAAGGTGGCTTACAATAGATTTTAAAAAAACACCACATAGGACTATAGCATCTAAAAACAGTGTTATTCCACTATTGAGGAAAGCATAAACATAGTGGCATTATTACACTTTGTATCTATTGCATGTCACCATAATCACACAATACTATTGTTGCGTAATTATCACATGACCACCACATGCTAAATCATGGAAGTAAAATTCTGTCTGTGACTCCCTGGAGGACAAACTGAAGCACCTAAACTGGGGCCTACAGGCTAATGGTTACTCCAGATCAGACATCACAAGAGCAGCCAGACCCAGAAAAAAACACAGGAATGAAGAAAAACAGCCATCCAAAGGGAAGGTATTTTTACCATACATCAAAGGAGTCACAGACTGAATAGGGAAACTGATGAAGAAACACAACCTCCAAACGATCTACAGACCAACCAAGAAAATCCAAGAAATGCTACGCTCAGCGAAAGACAAAAGAAACCCTCTCACAGCTGCAGGAGTTTACCACATACCATACAGCTGCGGACAAGTTTACATAAGGATCACTAAACGCAAGTGTGCAAACACAAATCAAGGAACATGGGAGACACTGCAGACTGGGCCAGCCAGAAAAAATCAGCAGTAGCAGACATGGTATAAACCAACCTGGACACAAAATGTTATTTAAAAACACAGAAATTCTGGACCAGGCCAACAACTATCATGTCAGAATGCATAGAGAAACTACTGAAATCCACGAACACCTGGACAACTTCAGTAGGAAAGAAGAAACCCTAAAAGTAAACAAAATCTGGCTCCCAGTTTTGAAAAACAATAAAATCAAAAGAATTCCACCCAGGTACAGGGGGATTCCCAGCAGATAATGGCCCATCAACCAACTATTAGCCAAACAGACACTAACGAGCCTTGCATTTCTATACCCAGAAACTAACCTTTCAATTACACAAATTTACATTTACTCCTCAACAGGGGTTCACAGCATATAAACTCCACACACACACACACCCAACCATTCTCTGAGGATGCCAGCCACAGATGCAGGTGAAACGTCAGAAATAAACTATTCAAGAACACGGCCTCACAGCCCAGAAAAAACCCAATGAAAATCTATGGATACCAGCCATGAAAGCCTTTGACTTCACAGTACAACAATAAACTGAACAATAGCAGCTCAAACCAAGCACAGGAGGCACACAGAGTAAGTTAAGACAAATCAAGTCCAATCTCTTAAAGAGGCAAGGTCATATGATGGAGAAGGCATGTCCATGGAAAGCACACTTTTTTAGAAGCATCAGTTGCCACCAGCTCCCTGGAGAACCTGGGGTCTGGATTTGCTACAATTTGTGGAAGCGGGTGGAACTTGCTGGCAGAATCTGATGAGTTAGTGCTGGTGAGCCTGAGTCTGCAAAGAAGTAAATCTTCCCTCCAAAGATTCAGAAGTGGAGAAAGCATGGCAGTAGCAACAGCAGCAGTAGCTGGATGGAGGATGCCTTATGTTGGCTTACCTGGGTAGGTGTTCCTGGAGCTTCCTCTCCTGGAATAAAGTGCTGAAGGGAAAGTGTTTCTTTCAGAGACACGAGGGCTAAATATATCATGTAGTAAACCAGACAACCCACAACCAGTCACAGCTAATAAATAATGTAGGGCTGGATGCCCACAACCAGTCACAGCTGATAAATAATGTAGGGCTGGATCCAACCCTATGCATTTATTCAAAGGAGAGGAAAAGGAAAAAAAAAGAGAAAAATATTAAGGTTCTCAAATTAACTGGGACCAAATTAGTGAAGCTTTTTAAACATTTCATTAATGCTGAATATTCTTGTTATACATATATGAGCTTATATCAGTTAGGACTGAAGAATGCCCTATAACAAGTTTCCATATTGGAAACTGGATTTTATATTAACAGTCTACTATAACGGTGCACTCACTTTATGAATACCCATTTATTAAAGCATATTATAGTCATTTATTAATCATATTATAACAAGCATGCTATATAAATAGAAGTTTAATGTCAAATGCTGCAACAAATAATTTATTAGAATACCAGTATTAAACCAGCTAGCCTCTCTTTAATATGTCTGTTTTTTTCTAAACACCTCTCTTTTCCAAACTCTAAGATTCTATAAAAGGAAAGGAGAATTATTTTAAAGCATCTCGGTGACATAGCTCTACATTAAGGTAGATTTTACTCAATTACAACCTGTTGAAATAATTCCAAGTGTAAATTGGTTAGACAGCAGTTTTTTTTCATGGAGGTAATATGCAACCACTACGAAAATTAGTCATGGGCTTGAAGCAGTAATCTAGGCCTGTATGGAGGCCACTAGTTGCCATCAATACAACATATCCAATAACTATATCCTAGGGGAAGAAAATCCAGAAATACATTCTAGGTCAATACTGGTAAGGTCTAATAATGGCCTGTAGCAGAGAAATCATTTGAACATATTGTTGCAGATCCAGTTGTACAGATATTCCACCACAAAATGGATTTGAGAAGCTGTTGTACAATGAAAAGTGAGAATAGGGGGGAAAGGAGTAGGGAAGGGTTTCATTATGTAGCTCCATAAACAGTCGTTTGCTAGTTCATTATTTGTAATTATGAGGCACCAAAAAAAATCAAACATCTCTTTGGTGTTATATGATTATTTTGAAGCAAGATGATAACACAATGTAAATCTAGCAATTCAACAATAGAAAAGAATTTCTGTAGAGGAAATTCCACAGCTATGGAGAGCACTGCTGAAAGAGCTCCCTCTACCTAGTAGCCAGTACTCAACTTTAGAGCACTAAGAGGCTACTTAAAAGATGAGGTCCCTAAAGAGATGGGTGAGCAGATATGAAAGGAAGAATCCATCCTGTATTGACCTCTGAAACCATGTAGAGCAGGAGTTCTTAGCCTTGGGTCTATGGACACCTGGGGGATTCATGCAAGGATTTTAAGGAATCTGTGAGTTGACTACAAAAATAATTCCCCCCCCCCTTAACTTTCTTTCCTGTTACTTTGGATACTTCATGTCACAGTGAATTTTAAGTTTACTTTTTTTTTTTGTCTTTTAAGTTGTTAATTGCAATATTTTCATTCTAGACATCTATGTGAAGGGCACCAACTTCCAAAGCATTAAAATTAATTGTATGCAAACATTTTGTGTTTATATCTTTATCTATATTTTTCTGGTAAGAGGGTCTTTGGTTTTAATCAGATGTAAGATGTTGACATTTTTTAAAAATCAGATATGTGGATGAACAGCTGCTAAGTTGCAGTGCATGGCAGCACAGTCTGGGTGGCATTCTTTTAGTAATATATGCACATGTACGTGTGGCTTATGTGTATGTCTCTTTTGGACAATGTGCAGGAAGCTATTTTCCAACCTTTTGTACCACTTTCAAAATGTCCCCTCCAGCAGCTGTCAAGTCACTAGATGAGCCACTGCTAATGCTCCTTTCTAGTGGTGTGTGGGGGTGTGGGTGGGGGAGGCAATTCAAATGAAGATGATGTCTCTTCACTAGGATCCCAGGAGAAGGGAAAGTAAGGTGCACTCCATCTGTGAGTGCACCCATGTTTCTTCCCCCTCCAAGCCAAAGCCAGCTGCTAATTCATAACCTGAGTTGCTTCTCGTCTCCCCAGTGGTAAGACACAGCAACACCCACCAAGGTTTGCTAGCTGCAGAGCTGAGGACGCAGAATTGCATAGGCAGAGTGTCATGCTCTGCCTCTTGATGTAGGATCTTGGGCTCAGTGATGTTCCTGAACATCACATGTAGATAAGAAGTTAAAAACTCCCAGGATCTGCTATATGAGATAATCTCAGAGGGAACATGAGTGTGCTATGCACCAGGATCCTGGAGAGAGGTGTACCATTGCAGCTATGCAAAACAATGCACTCCATCCAGTCTAATGGCACCATGCGCAGCTAATGAGATAACTGAAAGTGTAGTCAAGTGCTAATGTTTCAAACTCAATGGCTATGCTAACTCCCTATGTTATTCTTAAAGTAATCTTTCCTCCCTTTTTTTCTTTTGTCCTGCCTTGTCCTTTGCATGAGCTTTTTTCTTCTTCACTGAGGGCCTTCTTGATCATAGAATGATCTCTGAAAGGTTATCCTAGCACATGCTTTGTCATTTCAACAACCCTTTTTATTTTTCCAAGCTTTTTAGACACAATTTAAATTCCACTATTTTATGCTGCTCTTTGATTTTCTGGTATTTAGGTTTGTTTTTGTTTTGTACTTACATTTTAATATTTTTTTTGTAAAATGCATTATAAATAAGATATAAGAGAGGAACATACAAATAGAACTGTGTCAAGCTACAGAGACAAAATCTACTCTAATTCTAATTAAAATCTTTCAACAATCGTGGAAAACAAACAATGGTCTGCAGATTGGAAACACTCAATATATATCCCAATCACCAATAAAGGGGACACTAGGAATTGCAGTAATCACAGGACCATTGCATTAATTTCCCATGCGAGAAAAGAGGCTCAAAATTATACAACAAAGTATGATGTATGTCAAAATGATTATAAATGAATTTCTGGTTATAATTGTTGCCAAAAAAGAGATTGTGTTAATAAAAATAAAAAGAAAAAAATTATACAACAAAGAATTTTACCATATATGGAATGAAAAATGCCAGATGTCCAAACTGAGTTCAGGAAAGGAAGAGGCACTAGGGATCATATTGCAAACATATGTTGGATAATAGAGTGAACCAAATAATTTCAGAAGAAAACCAGTCTGTGCTTTAGAGATTATAGCAAATCCTTTGATTGTGTAGGTAATGAAAAACTATGCATTGTCCTTAAAGAAATGGATGTGCCATAACATTTGATTGTCCTGATGCACATCCTGTACTCAGGACAAGAGGCTACCATCAGGACATAATATAGAGAAATGGAATGGTTTCCATTTGGCGAAGGGGTCAGGCAAGGCTGCACGCTATCACCCTCTCTTGTTACGAGCAGTGCACTGGGTTTACTGGTTTGGGGAAAAAGCTCTTCCAGGCCCTTACAGGCTAAAGGTTTTTAAAATAGACAATTCACCAGACTGATTCCAAGTACAATTGAGGTAGAAGGGAAGAAATGAGGACACGCTGATTTTGCAGCAAAAACTATTATTTCTTTATTGAAAAGACAGAAAAATGATAGCAGTAGAGACCAACAGTCTATATTCAATACAAGCTGTTAATAGCAGTTTCTGTAGGGTGAGTTTGAAATTACAGGAGAGTAGATTTTGTTTGAACATTAGAAGGGGCTTCTTGACAGTCAGAGTGGTTCGGCAGTGGGACCTGTTGCCTAGAGAGGTAGTGAGGTCTCTTTCTCTGGGTGTCTTCAAAAAGAAGCTGAACAGCTCCCTGCTAGGGATGCTCTAGCTGGAGATTCTGCATTGACCAGGGGTTTGGACTTGATGGCTCATGAGGCCCCTTCCAACTCTGTGATTCTATGACTGTAGATGGCAGGAACAATCCCTTAGCATTGGGAACCTAGGGCAGCCCAGCAGGAAGCAGGAAGTTGGTCTAGTCTTGTGGAATTCACATCCTTTGTTCTCCACTCTTCCTCCTCCTCGAGGCCAGTTCAACTTCCTGCTTCGCCCAGCAAGGACAGGTTTTCAACTCCTCCGGATTTCACCCCATTCTTTCTTCTTTCTAATTTTCCCCCTTCCTCCTTCCCCATCTTCCTCCTTCTAATAGTCTCCCCACCTTCTGAACCAACTTACCAAAAAAAGACCCTTTTACCTTGCTGTCTCTAACCCCACCACCCCGGCTGCTTCTTACCTCACTGCTGCCCCCCCACTTGTTTTTTCCTCTTTCCTGCCACCCTGTGCCAGCAAGCAAGCATGGGGGGAAATAAAGCAGCCACAGCGAGTGGCAAGCAGAGCGCCATGAGGCAGCAGCGGACGGCAGCTGTGGAGGCCTCCAGCTCCCAACATGGCAGCTCTGGAGGGTCCTCCAGGACAGAACTTGCCTCCGCCTCCTCTGGCCACCAGATTGTTCCAGTGGCCCAAAGGAAGGCAGCCAACGAGGCTGAGAAGGCCCTCGCCAGTGGCAGCTCCAGCAGCGCACATAAGGAAGCGGCAGGGGGAGAGCGGCAAGAGGGTCAGGGAACTGCGGGGGCAGAGGTGTCCTCCCTGCTCCCCTGGACCTCACTTACCAATGGTGGAGACTGCAGAGAGGCACGCAAGAAAGCCCCAGAGAAGGTAAGAGGGGCCCTGATGGGGGAGGAGCTGTGCCAGGTCTTTGAGAGGGTTTCCCTAAGCATGATCTGGCTGCCGCTTTGGCGGCTGCGGCTTCAGTGGCCAGGCAACACAGGGGGACACCAGCATCCTCCAGCGAGAAGGAGGCTGACAGATCTTCAATGGAAATACTGGGGGGGGGGAATCCCCAAACGAGGAATGGGGTGGTGATGGAGGAGCCCTGAGACTGGAAGGACTTGGTGGGCCCCGAGGAGGAAGGGAGCACAGCATGGCCAAGAAAGAGACCATCAGGCTGGCCCTCCAGATGCTCTTGGATGCCCTCCTTTCAGACCAGGAGGACTCTCATGCCAACCTCCCTGGAACCTCAGGGGCCAAAAGGAAAGTGGGGAAACATGCTGGGGCCCTCAGGCCAGGAAGGTGGGGGTACTCAGCAAGTCAAGGGGAACTAGGGGATCCCAGACAGGGAGACCCCAAGTTACTGCTCAACCCCCACAACACACAGGGGAAGATCGCCACCCTTCGCAGGCGCCTAGTAAGAAAAGGAAGGCCCCCCTCGAGACATTCATCTGAGGAGTCGGGTGAGGCCTCAGAGGGGGAGGACCTGATACTGCAGACAGCACTGGGGGACGACATCACGGGGGACAATGACGAGGTCTCCACAACAGGCAGGGAAGAGGGGAAGCTTTCTGATTCTGACACTTCAGAACCAGAAATTACAGACAAGGAGACAAATTCCCATACCTATTGAACAAGGCATTGGCAGCGCTAGAGATCCCACCCCCTGTTCTCCAGCAGGACAATTCCGGGGACCCTCAGACTCCTAAAAGTGAAAAGGTGGTGGTACTCATGCCCTCAAGCAAGCCAAAGAGGCCCTCTTCCCCTTCCCAGGTGCCTTCTGGAACTTAGTCTCTGAAGAATGGGACAAGCCCACCTTGGGCAGGCTTGGCCACAGCCCAAAGGTTTTACAACTTCCCTAAGGAGGTGCTAGACAGGTTGAAGACCCCGATAGTCAACCGTCTGGTGGTCTCCAGGTTTTCTAATTCACTGGCACCCAAGGAAGGAGAGGGGTCCCAAAAAGACCCTGATGAAAAGAGGGCTGATGGTGCTCTAAAAAAATCATATGAAGCTTTGGCCCTGGGGATAAGGTATCACTAGCCACAGCACTGATTTCGAGGGCAGCCATTACCTGGCTGCAAGAGGTCATGGAAGCCCAAGACCTGGACACCAGGTCTCTACACAAAGCATTCAATAGGATCCAACATGTGCTGTACTTCATTGCAGACGCTTCCCAGGATTCCTTGACATTCCCAGCCAGGGCGGCCGGAGCAGCCAACCTGGCATGAAGATTGCTTTGGGTCAAGCACTGGGACGCGGATGCACAGTCCAGAAATGCCTTAGCCACTGTAGCCTTCAAAGAGACCAAACTGTTCAGTGAAGAATCACTCAAAGATATACTGGTGGAGATGAAGGATAAGAAACAGGCCATGCCTTCAGCAAGCCGAAAGCAAGACAAGAAAACACCAAGGTGTGCATTCCAGTATTCAGCTCCTTTCATTATTTCAGGGGCAATAGCAGACATGGGGACTACTGCTCCTCCAGACCAGCATGGTCAAAGACCAACTACATCATACAGCACGCACCCTTCTCCAACTCAGCTTCAAACTGCAGAGGGGGAACCCAGACTCAGAGGGGTTCCTCCCGCCAGCAATCCTGACTTGGACATAATCCCAGTAGGTGGAAGGCTGTCAAGGTTTCTGGACTCTTGGTTGACCTCCACCACAGACAGATGGGTCCTGGAAACCATAGCCCATTGTTACTAGGTGGAGTTTGACGCAAGACCAAGGAACCGGTTCCTACCCACTCCAGTTCCAACCAATCTGCGGAAGGCAAGGAACCTCAGAACAGCCATAGACCACCTATTGGAGATAGACGCCGTAGAGGAAGTACCAAACACACAACATTTCTTAGGGGTGTACTCCTAGTTCTTCATGGTACCCAAAAAGGACAGGAGATTCAGATTGGTCTTAGACCTAAAATTCACAAACTCCTTCATTACATACAAGCGTTTCCGGATGGAAACCCTGTCTTCAATACGGGAAGCAGTTCAGAAAGGCGACTTCCTAGCTTCCCTGGACTTGTCAGAAGCATACCTCCACATCAAGATGCCATCCAGACAGCAGGCAGTTCCTTAGGTTTGCATTTGGGGAGGAGCACTTTCAATTCAGAGCACTCCCCTTTGGGCTATCAACAGCCCCCTGGGTGTTCACCAAGGTAATGGTGGTGCTGATAGCACACCTACGGACCAAGGGGATACATCTATATCTCTACCTGGATGATATTCTTTTGAGAACGTCATCAGAGGCCAAAGCACTGAGGGATGTAGAGGAAACAATCATCTGCCTACAAAACCATGGCTTCATAATAAACTTCAAGAAAAGCACACTTGTTCCATCACAATGAATAGTCCATCTAGGGGTACAACTTGTCACAGTGGACTACTGCGTCTCCCTGTCAAGAGAAAGACAGGAGACCCTCCAACAAGAAGCCACGGAAATAAGCAGAAAGCTGAGAGCTCCAATTGCAACCCTAGCATGACTATTCGGCCTGATGATCTCGGCGATCCAGGTGGTGCCATGGGCCAGATTCCACTCCAGACCCCTGCAGTCACTGCTCCTACCGCACCAGGAACAAATAGCGCACAAGGAGAGTTACACACTACACATTCCCTCCTCCCTGAAGGACTCCCTTCAGTGGTGGACATGACCGAGGAACCTCACTGGGGGGCTCCTCTGACCATCAGTCACCAAGTCGTGGTCACGTTGGACGCGAGCCTCAGAGGATGGGGAGCTCACTGCCTGGATCAGGTGGCTCAAGGAACATGGTTGAAAGAGGAACAACATCACAGCATAAACTGGCTGGAACTCGGCCGCACAGCTAGCCCTAGCACACTTCTCGCACATATTGGCCAACATGTACTACTTCTGACAGACACGACCTGCTCTTACATAGCGAGACAGGGAGGCTCCAGGTCGAGGTCCCTGCATGCAGAGGCAGAGTCACTGCTCCATTGGGTGGAGTCGACAGTGCGCTCACTTGTTGGCACAACACCTTCGGGGGGAAACGAACACACAAGCTGACTTCCTAAGCAAGCACATGGTACTACTGGGAGAATGGAAATTAAACCAGGATATCTTCCTTCACATCCAAGACAGATTCAGGGAAATGTTGGTGGACCTCTTTGCATCACCTCAGAACGCCAAGCTGGCATGATTCTTCTCCCAGTTTCCTCACCAGGGAGCTGAGGGTGCCGACACCCTTCGCTCCCCATGGCCAAGAGCCCTACTCTACCTCTTCTCCCCCACCCCTAGTAGGGAAGGTATGCAGGAAAATTTGACAGGAAAGGGCACAACTGATACTCATTGCCCCTCATTGGCCGCGACACCCATGGTTCTCGGACCTGACAGAGATGTCGGCCAGAAGACCCCATAACGCTCCAGCCATGGCCGGATCTTCTACACCAAGGACCAGTCAAGCACCCCAACGTGACATGCCTACAGTTGACGGCATGGAGACTGAGCAGCAAGCTCTGAAGGAGTGTGGGTATGAAAACAAGGTGATAGCCACACTTTTGGTATCCTGTCGACCATCAACCAAGAGGCTATACCAAGCCATGTAGAAAGTTTTCGCACAATGGTGCACCTCGGAGGAGGTAAACCCATTCAAGGCCATGACCCATTGCGTTCTGGCATTCCTCCAGAGAGGGCTTGAAAATGTCCTTCGCCCCAATACTCTGAAGAGACAGGTTGCTGCCCTGGCAGCCTTTATCCAATGCCTGCAAGGGGGTCGGATCTCAACCCACCCGCATGTAAGTAGGTTCCTAAGAGGGGCAACGTTAATTTCACTGCCGGTACACCACAGATTCCCCTCGTGGAACCTATCCCTAGTACTACGCCAACTAACTTGGCACCCCTTTGAGCCCCTGAGGAAGGTCCCGCTCCGAGTCCTAATGCTCAAAGTGGCCTTCCTGGAAGCAATCACATCAGCTAGGAGGGTGTCAGAGCTCATGGCCCTCTTGGTGAGGGAACACCTGTGCTCATTCAATGAGTACTCCGTATGCCTCCGACTGGACCCTTCATTCCAGCCCAAGGTACTGTTGCATTTCCACGTGGTACAACAGTGCTGCCATCCTTCTGCCCCAAACCATCTCACCCCACGGAGAAATTGTGGCACAAGCTGGACGTCAGGAGGGCATTAAGGATCTACATTAAGCGCACAGCTGCCCTCAGGCGTTGTGATTCCTTGTTCATCTCCTTCAATCCAGTGTCCATGGGGTCCAGAGTGTCAAGGCAGACCCTAGCAACATGGATCAAGGCATGTGTTTTCATGGTATACGACTCAGCGAACACGCAACGACCTACAGGGGTAGTAGTGCACTCAACTTGTTCAGCAGCCACATCGGCTGTATTTTCAACAAACACACCTTTATATGAAGTATGTAGAGCAGCAACATGGAGTACCCTATCCATCTCCATCAGGCACTACAAGGTGGACAAATTCAGGTCAGCAGAGGCCACCTTCAGAAGAAGGGTGCTGCACGAGGTAGTGCACTCATAAACTTCAGATGCCTGCAGTCACTGCCGCCCTAGGGATTCAGTGAGCTTGGGTATATCCCAATCCTAAGGGATTGTTGCTGCCATCTCACCCTACAGAATGTTACATTGGGTACTTACTGTGAAGGTACTTTCTGTAGGGCAGATGGCAGGAACAATCTGACCCACCCTGTGACTGCAGAGGACTGACACATTCCTGATCACGGCTCCAAGTATGGATTACTATTAACATGTGGCTTTTTGTAGGTAGAAGTTTCCAACACTGCTTACAGGGCTTTGCTAGTCAGAGAACTGGCCTTGTGGAAGAGGAGGAGTGGAGACCAAAGGATCTGAATTCCACAAGACTAGACCAACTTCCTGCTTCCTGCCGGGCAGCCCTATGTTCCCAATGCTAAGGGATTGTTCCTGCCATCCACCCTACAGAAAGTACCTTCATGGGAAGTACCCAATGTAACATTCTCAAAGGAAAAAGAGAGGAACGATGACATGGGTGCTAAAACCCTACTCCTGACCTGTTTAAGGGGGCTAGAGGGATTCAGCTAAGCTTAAGGGACTACAGACTCACATAGATTTTCTCACCCTCTGATATGAAGAAGTGGGGTAAGTTGGGTGGCTGAAGATCTGGAAGAAGGAGACTGTGTAGAGGGTTCAAAATGAAGGAGATCCTCTGAAGAGAACTTCGGGAAAGGAGAAAGAGTGGAGTGAGCACAGGAAGATCCTCCCTCTGACCTATATATAGCCCTTTTATAACTTGGGGGCTGTCACTTGGAGTGAGGGGACACCTCTAGGCAGGGAATGTTATTCTATTGGAGGATTCAAAAGGCCCAACGTGCTTACAGTGATTAGTGCAAAGGTTTTTGTTGTTGTTGTTGAGTATTCATGGATTTTGGTATTCACGGGGGGTCTTGGAACCAAACCCCAGCAAATATGAAAGGACAACTGTAGTTCAAGTTTTTCTATGCCTTGGTTCCGTCATTAATCAGAATGAAGACTGCAGTCAAGAAATCAGAAGAAGACTAGGATTTGGAATGACAGCTATGAAGAAACTAGACACGATCCTGAAGTGTAAAGATATGTAATTGAATACTATAGTTAGAATTGTCTATATTATACAAAGTTTCTGTGTATGGTTGTGAAAACTGGACAGTGAAGAGAGGAAGAAAATCAACTCATTTGAAGTGTGGTGCTGGAGAAGAGTTCTATGGATACCATGGACTGCTAAAAAGACATAAATGAGTGCTGAAGCAAATCAAGCCTGAACTCTCCTTAGGAGTTAAGATGACTAAATTGAGACTGTTGTACTTTGGCCATATCACGAGAAGACCCGACTTACTGGAAAAGACAATAATGCTTTGTAAGATAGAAGGCAGTAGGAAAAGAGGAAGACTACATTTTGAGATGAATAGACTCCATCAAGGAACTCACATCACCTGAGCAGGGCTTTTGATGATAGGGTGACTTGGAGGTCTTTCATTCATATGGTCACCATAAGTTGAACTTGACTTGATGGCATTTAACAACAACAAAATTGTAACTTATGTAGATAAGTAAATAGTGAATGGCCTGAGTTGTAAACATGTTTGTCTGCTGGTCTTGTAGGAGATTGGCTGGTCATTACCCTGTGCAAACATTCCTTTTCTTCTCTTGATCAGCCTCCCCACATGCTGTTTCATTTTATCACATGTTAAAGATTCTCTCTCATGCTGAAAATGAGAGGATTCTTCACATTAAGAACATTCAACATGTCTAGCTCTCAGCTTATGTAGTAAGTACCCATCAAAGAATCTGTTCTGACAAGTAAAAGCTCCGTCTCCTTGATGTTAGCTCAGATTTGTGGCAGGGAATTAAATAACACTGGAGTTTGCTCATTATTACTTGCTTTGGCTTCATTGTGGCTTAGAGCTATATATAGAAAATCTTCCAAATTGTTCTTATATCCATATTTGACTACTAATGCATACAGCCAGAAATCCTATTGAAAATGAACTTCTGTTGACACACTCATTTTTCATATATCATAACCAGAAAAATCTTCCAAACATTTAGGAAAATATATTGATGAGCCTGAAAAAATGACAGGGAACAGCACCATAGAAAGAATTTTCCAAGTAAGAAAAATAATGTCCTGGGATAATTGTGAAATCTATAAAACAAAGTAAGCTAAGGTGCTTCATAATAAGAATTCCAAAATCAATGGTCAATAAATATTTGTATGAGGACCAGCAAAATGCACAACATTGTGTGCAAACTTTCAAGATAGTCAGGCAAAGTGTTACAAAAACATTTGAGAGATGAGATTAAAAAAATTGAGGCTGTGATAGGAGACTGCTTGGTAATTTTCCAGTGTGTTGGATTCAGGGAGGCCTTACCACAGACACTTTTAGGAAGGATGGAATGCTGCCTTGCTACAGTGAGGCATTCACTACTTCTCTTACCACTCAACCTGTCCCCCTGTCTCAAGCCAGAAAGGGCACAGATCCAGTATGTATGTGGTGGCTTCACTCTCCAAGGATCATGTCCACATCCTCAGGCTGAACAAACTGAAACGCATTCAGTAACACAGGACAAGCAGGTTTCATCCATAAGGTTTCAGCTATTGGACCTGCATCAACTACAGTGTTCAAAGTCAGAGCAGAGCTGAGTGATTTAAGTCAATAGCCAGAGAAACACAGATCATCACTATAGGTATACCTGTCATAGTTTCATTGGAAGTGCTCTTTAAAATTAGGTATAAAGTAGAGAGTGAAAATGTTTCCTAACAGCAGGATTATACTATCTGTCTATGAGGATGTTTATTATTTCCAGGCTTAGTAGCCAGTAATTATTTTCATTAGCCCCTGGAAATATAGGCAAAGTGCCTTTGAACAAATGTAGAATAGCTTTCCCTTTCTTCCCAGAAAGTGGCAGTCTGCTTCTTCCACAGAGTTAAATAGGATAGCCAATAGCACAGATAGTAGCATTTCACACAACCATGAATCTCTTGGAGGTCTCTTTATGAAAAATTTGCATTACACCAACATTCCCCCACAGAGCTACAATTAAAAAAGCTAGAAGGCACAGTCTTTCTCCCTCACTCAAATAAATCCAATTTAATTTTGTCCCCCTTTTATACAACAACAATTCTTTACAGCTCAGTCATTGTTGTTGTTTTCTTATCTTAATCAATATTCAGACACAAAACAAAAGCAACTACTGTAGTATTTACAAGCATTTTCAGATATGGAAAGGTAGGATGAAGGAGAGTGTCAAATGACAAAAGCCTGAGGAAAGTAAAAGCAACATTTAAAATTGCCCTGTACTGTATAGTTAATCACTCATTTGTATAAAAACATCTATCTGCAGTTGGAATAAAATAGTATGGGATCTTGGAAAGAAGTATCGCCAGGCTTCTAAAAATTAAATTCCACTTTCAAGAAGATGCTTGATACAAGAAAAGCAGTTACTCGTGCAGAAAAGAGGGGTGGGGAGCCTATATCCCATTCCAGATGCTTTCTGACTCCTACCTCCCATTAACCATTGTCCACATTGCATGGACTGATAGCTAGTTGTAGCTGGAGGGTCAAAGGTTCTTATGCACACTTTAAAGTGTTCTTAGTATGTATGCTAGCTTCTCACATGGAGAAAACTTACACTGGGATGTGGACCCTCTTTCAAAAGGCTCCTGTGGCCTTTTGAAAGAGTCAGTGTGCATGTAACCATGACTCCCAGCCACATACTCTGAATGATCTCAAAAAAAAAAAATTAATAAACTTGCTATGCTCCATCATTCCCTCTTCCCGGCCCTTCTTGTATATTAGAGCTTAGCTCCTAATGTTGTAGATGGACCTATGAAATTAGACTTTGGAAAGTGTAACTAAGAAGAGGCTATGGGCTTGCTTACACCAGCCAGAATAATCCACGTTCTGGCCAGAGTATTCTAGCCCCAAGCCTGTGGCATTCCCCCATCCCCCCGCATTACCTGCCCTTCCATTGCAGCAATGGAAGGGTGTTCTCATACCTGTGGTCTGTGCGCAAACTGGAACTTCTCTTTCCTGCACCGGATGCATCTTCGGAGGCCACAGATGAGGTGCCCAGACATGGTCACATGGCTGGGTGCCTTGCGGTGACCTCAGCAAGATGTGACACATGTGGCCCAGCCAGGAAATGGCTGCGCCAGACACTGTGTGGGCCGCGTGGGCAGACACCTCCCTCCGCTATGGTGGTACTGGAACTCACCATTTTCTCCTGAAGAACTGGAGCAAATGGTGAGGTTGTTTTAATACATTTCTGACCCATTTGCCTCAGATTTTCATCGGAACTGCCTGGTCTTGTCTGGGCAGTTCAGACTAGGATCGGGGCAAAAACCTGTATTGTCCAGACTGCTGGGCATGGAAATGGTGGGGGGGACAGGCTGTTTCATTTGGCCTATCTAGATAATAATAATAATAATAATAATAATAATAATACTTAGTTATTTATTACCCACCTCTCTCCTCAGAATCGGGGCGGGGTACAACATCACAAAGTATACAATACAATGCATCACAATACATAACTATGCAGTACAATTCAATACAGTACAATTAATGTGATACTATTCAGTACACTTTTTAGTATAATACATTTCAAAGCACATTCACTACAGACAATACAGACAATTGTACAATGCAAGTGCCAGTAGATGGCACTGCTGGCATGCAAATGATGCTGCAAGAGTGACACTGCAGAATGCATTGTACGCTAATAACGACTGCTGCTTTTGGAAACTGAATTAATAGCTTCCACAGCATGTCACCCCAGCTCTTTATTATGCTGGTACTCATTTTACTGACTTACAGAAGGCTGAGTCGACCTGGTGGAGGGGGGGTCTGAAATCAAACTTACAAACTCAAGATCTACATGAGTTTTGGCTGCAGCTTTGGTTGCATTAGCTTACTGCGCCACCAGGGCCTTAGACAAGTCCTAGAAGGGAGAGTTTCTTGAAACTCTAGCCCGTGGCACCACTAGGGGTGGGTGGAGAGGCCGAACCACACCAGGTGACACCATAGGAGGGAGGAGTGACACTGGCCTTAGTAACATCCCAGACTTCAGCTACTGTAATTGCTAAGAAACTAGGAGTGAGTCTAACACACCAGTATTTGCACAGCTAGGCTATTTCACTCAGACATTCGATCTTGAAGAGGTAGAACAGTAAGCTTGAATACTACCAGTAGAAAATAGCTCAATTGTCCTGCTGTGAAACTTTGAAGGTTGATTATGTCCTTTTAATATCATTTTTGTTATTCCATTTATTATTGCTTTGGAGGCAAGAGTTATTATGGACAGACTCAGAGAAATAACGAGACCACACACAGATATATGGGGTAAATAAAAGGGTTTTTATTTAATAACCTACCTATTTAAACCCTTTTTAATTATTCAGCAGGGGGAGGCAATCTAGTGTAGGAGCAGCTAGGGCGGATTGTCCCTCCTGGACATATGCCCCCAGCATCCCCTGGCAAACACCTGAGCCCTGATGAGCAACCACATGCCCTGTGGTTGCTCTCTAGCCAGCTCGTGTCTGGAAGGTCAACCCGAAAGTCCCCCACCCAAGGCGTACGCGTTAAGGTGTGGGAATTATCCTTCAGGCCAACCCCAAGGTAGGTCTCCTTCTGTTCTCCCAGGTCGTACGGCCTAAGGAGACCCTTCCAGAGACCATTCCTTCACCGAAATTGGTGCCGTAGGTGCACACCATAAGCTACGCCTCCCCCTTTTCCGCTCTATTCAAGTGAATTTGACCTAATAAGACACCACCCTTAGCCAATTTTCCCATCTACCACCTTCCTAGGATGGGGTAGGCAAAAAAAACCCCGGTAAAAAGGGGGGGAATTCCTACCTGGCTCCAAAGCAACCATTATCATACTATTCCAGTGGTGGGAGGGTGGGTCGCCGAATGAAAAAAGAAGCTGGAGCTCTGGGCGGGAAGGCTTAAGTAGCTTCACCCCCCGCCCATCCCTACGCGTCACTGGCACTTGCCGATGATGCAAGCAACAGGGGGCCCATAAATGGGCTTTCCCCCTCAGAGGCTGCGCGACCAATGGGGAGCCTGGTTATGGACAGACTCAGAGAAATAACGAGACCACACACAGATACATAGGGTAAATAAAAGGGTTTTTATTTAATACCCTACCTATTTAAATCCCTTTTAATTCTTCAGCAGGGGGAGGCAACCTAGTGTGGGAGCAGCTAGGGCGGATTGTCCCTCCTGGACATATGCCCCCAGCTTCCCCTGGCGAACACCTGAGCCCTGTGGTTGCTCTCTAGCCAGCTTGTGTCTGGAAGGTCAACCCGAAAGTCCCCCACCCAAGGCGTACGCGTTAAGGTGTGGGAATTATCCTTCAGGCCAACCCCAAGGTAGGTCTCCTTCTGTTCTCCCAGGTCGTACAGCCTAAGGAGACCCTTCCAGAGACCATTCCTTCACTGAAATCGGTGCCATAGGTGCAGACTGTAAGCTACGCCTCCCCCTTTTCCACCACTGATAAGGGGCAAGCATCCACTCAGTCCCTTACTCCCCACTGACCATCTAACCAGTTCCTCAACCCCTGCCGAAGATCCTCAAAAAACAGAATATTCCCAGCATCCGAAAGGTGTACCCCATCAGCCCGGTAGAGCTCAGGCCTTTCGAACTTTATGTTCGGATGAGGTAAATAAATTCCACCACCCTCAGTCAGAAATTTGTTAATTTGTCTGTTGACAGTCCTCCTTGCCCTGTCAATCAGACGGGGGTTCCCCTCCCCCCGCCACAGCTGCCTAGGCAAAATGGCCAACCACATGATTGTAACTCCTGGCCACCGTGACCAGATTACCCTCATGTCGTGGGTCGCCTGCAGAATCAAAGCCTTACCCTTGAGTAGGCCTAAGTCACCCCCCCCCGCAATGAATGATGAGTATGTCAGGTGGAGGCCCCCGTCTGTCTTCAAACAAAAGTGCCATAAGGCCATGCCAATGAAGGCCCCTCTTCCCCAGCCACTCAATGGTAACCTTGTCCCCCAGGCTGAGGTGAGATCCAAAGTAACTCATCCGGGCCTGTCGTGCCGCCCAGTACACCATACTGTGGCCACAAATCAGCACCCGGCGTCTCACCATCAGAGGTCTAGAACCTGGAAGACAAAAAAGGAAAAAGCATTAGTAGAAAAGAGGGCAAACATACCTCTGAAAAATGGAGGATCTCCAACGCCCAATGGTTTGAATAGCCGCTCGTGACATACCCATAGCCGCAGCCGTGGAGGCAGCTCAAATGCGAAAGGAATGGGTCCCAAAGCATATGCCTGACAACCCCATCTTCTCCAGGGCCTTGGATGTAACTTTCCAAAATTGATACCTAGTTAGGGGGGAAGAATCTACGTGGACAAACAAAGGCCCCTAATAAACGCCTCTGACCTGGATGTAGTCCTGCAGGGCCCGAACTGGGCACAGTTCGGGATCGCTGCAGTGTGTCAACTTTGATGTCCTGCCTCTACCTAGCTGATCAATTTTTGAAAACCGAAGAGTGAAAGTAATCTCCCTCTCATTCACCAAAACACCCCTAACTCCAAAGCCCTGCCCGAGGTGTCAGATTTGGATCCACAGACCAGTTCGCTTATCCGAAGGGCCCCGAAGAATGCCATAAGGGAGGCTGCATGGAACAAAATTGCCTCAAGGCGACACAAATCCCCACCCATGACTGCCGTAAGCCCTTCAGCACATTGGGCGAAAGGGGCACCCTTTTGTCCTTCCTTTTCCCCCTCTCCCTAGCCCAACCCTCCAAAGCTGTACGGATACGAAAATCCCCTATGTGTTCCGTGGCGCCTTGGGCTTTAAGCCAAAAGGCTATGGCGGAAAGCCTACCCCTAACTGATGAAGCTGACAGGCCCCTGGTGTACAGGTGCACACAGAATTGCATCAGATGTGTCACAGGGACATTGGTACCTTGACCTAACCCCTCCTGCTCCCTAAAATGACAGAACTCCTGGACTGCCCTTGCTTAGCTTTTCCGGGTGCTCAGCGCCACTGACATACCTAGGGCCCTGCACATTATTGCCCATTAGGACAACTGATTCACATCACTTTGCATTCTCAGAGTTGAAAGTTGATTGGTCAGATGAGTGCAGGGGGCAGAGCTTGCTAACAAGGCAAGTACCCAAAACTGCCATGTTGGATTTTTGCCCTAGTGATTGTGTGCTGTGGCAAGAAAATAGCCTTTTTTTTTTGTTTGCTTCTTTGTTTAAGCAGAAGATTTCATCTTGGATTTAGTTTTTTTTTAACTGTTCAGCAACAGCAACTCAAGGTAAATAACAGTGCAAGTAATTCACTCATGCCTGCCATCTTGATTTGCAGGCATGACCCTTGGGAACGCGAAAGAGGATAGCTTCGCATGCTTGTGATCTTCAAATAAATCCCATTACGACAAATAGAAGCTGCTATAAATTGGCATTACTGCATACCAGTCCACATTTTATTGCTTTGTACAGTTGTCCCTCTGTATCCATGGATTTGGTATCCATGGATTTAAGTATTCACGGTTTAAAAATAGTTTTAAAAAAATAATCCAAAAAGCAACCCTTGATTTTGTCATCTTATTTAGTGACACCATTTTGCTATGCCACTGCATATAATGGGACTTGAGTATTCACAGATTCTGGTATCCACGGTGGGTCCTGGGACCAAACCACAGCAAATATGAAGGGACAACTGTATAGACAAGTCTGAAGTCACCATAGCTGAATTTTTTTTCCAACAAGACTCACTGAAAGAAACTGTAGAATGATTCTTTTTGTAGAGTGCTTGCTTTATTGAGTGATTGCATTTGGTCAACCTCTCTCTTTTAAAAAAACAGGTTCAGGTTCTTTTGGCAACTGTTATTTTTAATGGTTACAGTTTATAGTGCAATAGTTTTAGATTATTGGATCATTGTATTTTATGTTGAGTTTAGATGGGTTTATATTGATACACTGCTTTAAGATTTGCCAAATATAAATACTGTAAAGAAATAAATAACCATGGTTTATATGAAGATAGATAGTGGATAGAATTTTTAGATGCTATTGCACTGAAGTGGATATGGGAACAAAATAATTCAATACCACTAGCTGGACCCGGCGTATCATACGCCATTAAAAAACTCCCCCCAAAATGGCCAGGAGACCTCATGTCAACCCTTTGAGGTAGGCTGGTGCATTTAACTCACCCACCCGCCACTCATTCTGCCCCTTGCCACCCCCACTGCTCGTTCTGCCCCCTGCTTTCCCCCACTGCTTGTTCTTCCCTTTCCACCACTCATTCTGCCCCTTCCCCCACTCGTTCTTCCCTTCCCACCACTCATTCTGCCCCTTCCCACCCCACCCCCTGCACTCCAGAACACACAGGCACACACCTTTGAGATCTACATGGTCCGGCCCACAGTGTACTGATTGGCTGCCCAACAGACCTGTGATTAGTTGATCAGTTCCCTAAGCAGCCAATCAGCACACTGGAAACAGCAACATACCCAAGAGAATTATATATATAGATATTTCTTATTTACTGAAAGAATATTCCATTTTTGTGTTATTAAGCCTAAAAAAAGATTAAAAAAAATACTTGCATCTATTTATAGTAAGGGGACTTTAAACAAAAATATTGAATGATGATGATCAGCTAACAAAATGAATGTATTTCTGATTTACTTCTTTTTAAATCCCATCCTTCTCCAGTTGTCCAGAAATTCAATGAAGACTCCCAGAACTGTGTAAACAAATGCAGCATATACAGGAGACAGGAGGGGGGGAGGGGGAGAGTATAAAGTTTGGTTTAAATTTCTCTGTCACCTCCCACATTTGATAGAAAGAGCAATAGCCAGAGGTGCAGGCAGCTTTAAAATGATTGAACTATTCCATATTTTAAAGAATCTCATAATTCCAAAAATTAAGAAATTCCCATGTTATGAGATTACTGACTATATTCCTTTAACTACAAATTTGCCCTACTGTCAGGCATGTTATTTCATATTTGGGTGGTTGCAGTAAAGATTCAAGAGCCTGTTCACCTATGACTTCAGGCTTTAGATGTGAAAATACAAACCAATATTACATTGGTCCATTATGTTTTTTTTCCAAAATCTTTATTCCTTTGTCAAAGGAATTCTGCTAAGTAGGAATTCATTTTAGGGTGAAAAAATATTATTGTACAAACCAATTTA
Source organism: Gambelia wislizenii (assembly GCA_030847615.1). Classification (NCBI taxonomy): domain Eukaryota; kingdom Metazoa; phylum Chordata; class Lepidosauria; order Squamata; family Crotaphytidae; genus Gambelia; species Gambelia wislizenii. The sequence continues at coordinate 100,428,460 of JAUMIR010000006.1, forward strand.
CCACAAACATTTACTGATATAAATGTTAAAATAACAGAATGTTATATGGACTCTACCTTTCTTTTTTCTTGAGCACAGGCAGCAGCATCTCTTGCTTCCCTTTAAAGCCACTTGGAGAGTAGGATTTTATATTATTCCAATGGAAGTTACGGCAAATTGGAAGCAGTTGCTTCACTATCCTGATCCTTTCTCCCCCATGTGGAGAAATTACAAAATTTCAAAATTACAAAAGAATTTGAGGGCATGATGCTCTGCCATCAAACTACATGTAATCATTTAACAGTCATGTGTTGTGGTTGTTATGTCTCCTGCCAAGACCTCTTGGTTGGTGGGCTGGTGTAGGAGAATTCTGAGATTTCTTGACGATCAAAGATATACTGATGATAATTCAGTGACATCCAATCTAGAATTTGGCCCAAATAGATCCTTTCTCAAGTGGCCTTTTGTTCTATGGGATTTCTGTGCTAGGTCAGTAATATTGGGTGCTTGGAGACCAAGGAGCCCCCACTTTTCCACAACTAAAAGGCACAACTAAAAAAGCACTAAAGATGGATCTCTTTTGGCAGGCCTTTCCTGATTAGATCCCGGCCTCAGGAGCTCCTGGCCTCTTTTACTCTTGCTGGCTATCGTTTTTTTTTTAAATGTGATTTTAGATTAGCTGGCTTTTTAATTTTATACTGGTTTAATATCTTTTTATGAGAGAGGGTGGGGTGGGTGGTGTTTAGGGATTTTAATCTGCATTTGTATTTTAATTGTTGTAAGCTGCCCCAATTGTTTTTAACAGAAGGGTGGGGTAAAAATATTTATTATTATTATTATTATTATTATTATTGGGCATTTTTTCCCCTTTCTATGATAATTCCCCCTCCCCCCACACCCCAGAATATGGAACAAATAAAGGGAACATACAGGAGATCTGTAAATTCAAGTTGTGACTGTCCAGAGCTCCCATGAACATCCATTGATAAGGCTGTATGATTGCACCTGGAAGTACTCTAAAGATCACCACTGGGAGACTGAAAGATCTAGGTTGTAATATAGCTGTGGGATGAACTGAGGCTTGGTGAAAAACCATAAAAGGTTATGGTATGCTATTGAAGGATAACAGCTTCCTGTGTTTAAGCATGGTTTATGGCAGGGGTGGGTACTGTTAAATCACTGGGTTATTTGAAGTAGATCAGCAAGAATTTTGGACTCCCAATAATGTTTTGACAAGTGTTATAACAACTCCAAAAAGATATAGGTGTCAGGGAAGACATTTCCAGACTTACCATGAATACTTGAAGCCACAGGTAATATTAAATCCCATAGAATTATGATGGAAAACCTAGGAAATGCCTAGAAAGGCTGCCTCACTCAGCATCTCTAATGTGAAAATATGGTCTCTCTAGGCATTTCCTAGGTCTTCCAGCACAACTCTATAACAACATCCACTGGAAGTTACTATAGAGTTGTGCTGGAGGACCTAGGGAATGCCTAGAGAGACCATATTTTTCAGACAGTGGATAATTGAAACCACATGTACTAGTACCACACATATGGGGGGGGACCTGTACCAAGAAACCAATGGTGGGAAAGTGAGAATGGAGTTTTTTTTCCTCTGCTCTTAGTTCAGATTTCAAGATTTTGAGGAGAAGCTGGAAATATGAATAATATATATATTGTTTTATATACCTAGTATGAAATGGAGGCTTAGATATGTTTCCAGCAGAAGGTCATCTGGTTTTCTGGAGCAATAAATCCTTGTTTCAAATATTATGAAAGACTATGAAAACAGATAATGTATGACCCCTTTGAACTGCACAATTATAACTTTGATACCACTGTAACTGCATCTTTTGGAATTATGGGATTTATAGTTTTGTGAGATGCTAGAGTTCTGACAGAGAATTCTAAATACCACACAGAACTATAAATCCCAACATTATTTAGGATGCAACCATGATATTTAAAGTCGTATCAAAGTGCAATAATTGTGCAATGTGATAGTGGGCTTAATTATTTCAGTTTCCATTTCTCCAAGTTTGGTAATCTAAAGTGACTGAGACAAGGCTTCTTAATGAATGCATCCTTCAGCCAGAATTGATTGCTAATTAAATAATTAGCATGCATCAATAGCTATCCCTGATTCCCCCTCCCCCTCCCATGAAGATATACATTTGAGGAAGGGGTTGGGCAATGGGAAGAATATGTAAGTTCTAAATGTACAGCTGGTGGGAACACTGAAGCCTTCTTGGTGGCTACTCCCAGGCTGTGGATTACCTTTCCCAGAGATGTTAGACTGGCACATCTTTGCTAAACTTTTGTGAGTAGATAAAGAGCTTCTTGGTGGCTACTCCCAGGCTGCAGAGTTCCCTTCCTAGAGATGTTAGACTGGCACCTGTTTGCTAAACATTTGTAAGTAGATAAAGTGTTATCTGTTTCAGCAGGCCTTTGAGATGTGACTGGTTGGGGAAAACAGCCTTTCATGTGGTGTATTCTTTTTATTTGTTGTTGTTCTTTATAATGGTTTATCTTTCATGGCTTTTAACTTTGTTGATAGTTCAATTACATTTTTAACTTTTATATCATGTAATTTTTAAAGCTTTACCTGTTTTAACTTATGTAAGCCGCCTTGAGTCCCAGACTAGAAAAAAGGCAAAATATAATTATACGTAGTTATTTCCATTCATTCAATTAGCTGTCTTTTCTCTTTTTAAAGGAAGGTTTTTTCTTCACTCATCTTTCCCTTTGAAGTTCTGTTCCAGTTTACAATATAATCTGCTAAATTTACTACTCTGACAATAAAATGTTCATATTCATACCTTGTTGTTAATTTGTTTGCTTGCTTATATGCTGTTTTTGTTATCCCACACTTGATTGACTGAAGGATATCCAAGGCATCTCACTGAAAAAGTGATTTAACAATAATAAAAAACAACAAAACCACAGAGAACAATTTAAACCATCGCAGCAAAATACAAGAAAATCAAAAGCATTACAGCCAGAAGAGAAAGCAATATCCAGCTAACACTTGAATGACTTTTTACAGTAAATAACTGGGTCTTTAAGCATACTGTGCTAGAAAAGCATTCCTTCATTGTGGGTTCCAGCATAGTTGAAATATGGGATTAAGAGACTGGCTGTCAGTGTAATCTCCCTGTGAATTTCCACTGTCAGCATGCTGTCAACAGCATGAGCAGAGATGAAGGTTGAGTTGACTCTCCAAGATACATTTATCTATATGGTGGCACTAGTTAAAGACATGTGCCCATATTTTGAATTAGCATAGATGTGGGGTTGGTCTGTGTCTGAAGTTCTTTGCTTTTGGGTTGTAGCTACAACCTTAACTTTTTTATTTAAACTGTTATCTTCCCTCATTTATAATATGTTTATATGAATGATCTAAATCAGTAATAGGAAATGCATTTTATTTATCATCAATTCAAAGTAGAACTGGTGTAGTCATATATACTGACATTTTTGATGTGCTGAATGGACATGGCCCAAAACGTAGGTGGAATGTAGTTCCCAATCCCTTCTGTCCATTCATTTAACTTTTTAGCATTGATGAATGCTGGAGTTTAGCTGTGACACACATTATCACAAAGACAAATAAACAACAAGCAGGCAACATTTTTGAAAGTACAGCAACAACCTACACCTGTCTCCCCACTTTTTTGACTTTCCCTAAGGGACCCAGGAAAGTTCCCTAAGGGACCTGAGGAAAGGAAAGGGAGAGATGGCACAAGGCTAGCAGTTTGCTTTCCAATCACCTCATTTTTTTTTAAATGCAGGTTTATTTGTTTTTTAATTGAGAAGGACAGGGGGCCTTGGTGGGTGCCAGCCAAAGGAAACATCTGGGTGGTGCTGTGGTGCCCATGGTTGCTATATTGACCCCAGCACTTATGTATTTGCATGATACATACACAGAAATAGAGTGCGACAAAAACCAGTAAAAAACCATTCCTTTTTTTCCATTGTAGGAAACAAATACTCAGCTTGGGAGGCTTGAAAGATAGGTGGATGCACCTTGAGACCAAAATTTCTTCAGATAATGGAAGCTAACCAGTAAATCATTAATTAAGCAGAGAGGCAGCTGCCAAATACAAGAAACAGGTGAGTAAATGAATGTTTGTGCCATCCATACAGCAGATCTGATGATAACATATGGCTTTAAGCTTTTAAAATCCTTTTCTGAAAGCATTTATACATTATGAATAACCTTACTGAATGGGCATGTGGAATTGTTTCGGAACATTCCCATAACCTCTCTGTCGCAGCAGGTACACATTATTGTCAATCAAAGTGGCACGAAGAATCATCTGTGATTGTTTAGCGGGACTTGTCCTCAAGCTCATCTAGCTTTTGCTTATAGAAACATAACATTTTGCCACATGAAATACAGGGAACATGTATGGGATGCTTACCATTTATATTAGGAATTTATACACACCCACAAGCAGTCATATAAAATGCTTTGTACACGTCTGTACCAGTGTTTAATCACCAGGATGCATTCCTGAAACAAGAATGAAAAGGGATTGCAAAATACATTGCAACCAGAGTATAGAAGAAAACACATTAAAATATCAGTGATTTGCCACCTGAGCTTTAAGGTTTTCTTATAAATGCAAGGCAATTCTTTTGTCTGTACAAAACCTGCTTTAAAAAGAACAAAAGTCCTCTCTCTTTCTCTCTGTTTCTGTGTCATTTTCACCCACTATTAGTTGGGGAAAGATTTGTTTTTAATTTTCTAGGAATTTTTGATTGCATTGACTGACCTTTGTACCTCTAAGCATGAACCATCACCTGATAGTAATGTACTTACTTAGAATGTTTCCTTAGCATTTAGAAGTCATTTTTGAGTTTGAAGTTGCACAGCATTGGGAGAGACACACATTCTCCAGCTTGCTTTTCAGAAAAAGAGTTACGGTATATATTTGCATATAAATAAAAAAAAAAGTGCCAAAAATTGATCAAAAAATCCTGGATTGACTTATACATGGGTAAGTGCAGTAGCTCTGTCCATTGCAGAGCCACTTCTGGTCTTCTGTAATGCCTGCTCAAAAAAATGGTGACAGTCACTCTTTGGCACTTCCCTGCCGTGGCAGGGAAAGCAGAAGGGGTAGGTGCTTCTTTTACGGTAGGTTCTCCCCAGATGGACTAAACTCTCGCCTTAGTCCAACTGAGAAAACGTTTAAAAAGCACCCACCCCTCAACTCTACTACCACCTGCCCACCCTGGCTCTCTCCTCCTCCCCTCCCCCATCCTTCTCCCTTTATCTGCCCCACAGAATTACGCACCACCTCCCCTCCATCCTCCCACTCCCTGCATCCCACCCCCTACCTGGTTTCAGTCTGAGTGAGTGAGCGAGTGAGGAAATGCTCATGCAGCCCCAGCAGATCAATAGGGTTAATAGGGTCTTTCCCTTTTTGTCTCTATCTCCACATGTGTTTGTGTGCACACAGGGCAAAGGGCCTTTTTGGGGTCTCTCCTCAATTCATTCCACAGTGACCTTGAATTCTGGCATTATGAAAGTATGGGCTGAGAGGGGAAAAAGAAAGAAAAAATCTCTTCCCACTTTCTCCACACCATGCTTTCATTTGATAAACCATCACAAATGCTCCCTTTGCACTTGCCACACTGTCCCCATTTCAAAATCCCACCATACCCACCAGCCTTTCTTATTGGGGATGTTGATTCTGTCTCTTTTCCCACTGCTCTATAATATCCCTCCTCCCAGCTCTGTTCTCTTTCTTTTTGGGAGGTGAGGAAGCAATGGCTGAAAAGGTCCCCATAGTGTCCCCAAATGAATCTGTACAGCCCTGTCACCTCTACTTCCTCTTAGTGCACTTTCCCACACCTGAAGCCTCTCTTTGTGTCTCTCATGGGTATCTCCCATGTGCCACCACTCCTCTCTCTCTCTCTCTCTCTCTCTCTCTTTCTGTAGTTTCCCCCCTCCTTTGCACTGTAGCTAGCCCCTTCCTGCTGGCCTTGCCACCATCCCATCCCATCCCATCCCATCCCATCCCATCCCATCCCATCTCTCTACTCCTTCCCTCCCCATTATGCTCCCTCCATCTGCCTCAGAGACCTGCACACCACCCACCCTCCCTCCCTCCCTCTGTCTCATCCCCTTTCCCCCTCCCACCTGAGTGAGTGAGTAAGTGAGGGAACACACACACAACTGGTCCAATTCCATTAAAGGTTAACCTTCAGATGTGGAGGGATGACTGTAGAATAGTGACAGGTGAGAGCTTAATCCATCCTGGGAGGACCTAGAAGAAGCACTGACCCCCTCTACTTTCTCAGCACTCCTTAGAGAGGAAGCACCAAATTGCTGCCACAGCCACCATTTCCTGTCCAGGCATTCAGAAAGGCCAGAAGTGGCACCACAGAGGAGAGAGGGTCAGTGTATTTTAGGTTCTTCCAGGATGGACTAAGCTCTCGCCTTTTGCCACTCTACTTCGAGAAGGGATGGTTCCAGTTCTGATAAGAGTTAGTACCACACCTTCACTTATATCAAAAAGGAACCATTCCCTTCTTTGAGGCCTTTTTGAATGCCTAGGTAGAAAAATGATGGTGATGGGTGTGGCTGGCCTCCTGAGCCGTGCTGGTACTTTCTACTCTCTGTAGCATTGATCTGAGGAGCCCCATGCTGAGCCCCAAAGTCTTACTCTTATCTATGGGTCATATAAAAATCCACCATTAGCTCGCAAAACTGCCCTTGACTTATACATGAGGAAGAATATACATGAGTATATGTGGTACACTATGAGCCCTTTTCCAGAATGAAGCTAAAACTTGACTTAGGCAACAGAACTGATTGGTATAATAGGAAGAATTTCAGAGTAATTTATAAAAGAACTAAATTTTGAAGTAATAGACATCTCCTTAAATAATGAAATATTAACTAGCCATAGTGTTTTGCAGGGAGCTGTCATAATTAATAAGCACTCGTGCACAAGGCCTACTTGGTTAAATATAGTGCAATCCTTATAGGAGTTATTGGATGGAAAAATTAACTTGATTACAGGAGACAGAAGAAAAAAGAGTAATCAAAGCACCCTCTGTAACTCACAGGCTTTAATAATAATTATTTTCCCTCTTGCAAAGTGCAGGTGTTCGTTAGGAATTTTGAGAGTAGCTAAAGATTTGTCCTTAAGGTCTGATTAACATTTAGGCTTTTTTAACGTTAGAGAAGCAGTAATCAGATCTTTATATTTTGGATAGTTTTCAGTTTGACTAGTGATATAGTAATAATCAAACAGAATTACACAGTCATGTGTTTAGAATTAAACTCACAGGCCCTTTCAGCAGAGAAAATTTCTGTGATTCATGGCTATGGAACACAGGCAGTGTGTATTATATTTTCTTAAAGGGGGTGAGAATATGTGAATGTGATTTAGATATGTTATATAATAGTAAAATACCTTAACAACGTACTCGTATGTATTTTCACTTAGTAGTAAATCCAATTAAGTTGAATGAACTTTATTACTAGATAAGCAATAAGGCTTTGACTCCATGTACAATTACCTGGGAATAAATCCTACTAACCTCAGTGGCACTTTTCTGAGGAGTAGGATGATTAATTGTGCAACAGTTATGGTATAATCAAGGTAATTTTGTGGTATTATGCAAGGGATTATTTGTATATTGATGGCATTCACCAACAAATCAAAATATGACCTTTCCCATTTATTTCATACAGATATTAAATAACATATGACACAGGATGAAACCCTAAAGTGAGTGGCTAATGGGTCAAACAGGGCCCACCAGCATCAGCTTTGAGATCTACTGAATGCGTTTGGAACCCAGGCTACTTGTAGACAGAAATCTCAGAGGATACCAAGGGCAATGGTATCAAAAACTGCCGAGAGGCCTAGCAGAATGAGCAAAAGTGTACCTTTCCTGACAAGCATTTGACAAAGGTCATCCACCAAAGCAATCAGGAACTCTTGGTGTCAAAATTAGGCCCCAATCCAGATCGGAAAAAATCCATACATGGATTCCACTCTCCTGGTAGCTAAATGTGAAGCAAGAATATTGATTTAGTAACGATTTACATCAACAACCTTGAAAACTGTTTTCACTGATAAAGTAGACACAAAATGTCACTATTCTTCAGGTGTCATTCTTATTCCTGTAACTGTTAGCACATCATACTAGATCAATGAATTCGTAAATTAGTAATTTTGCCTAAAATTCCAGCTCTTACTGTTATTTCAGACATTTAAACTGTGACTTCCAGCATCCCCAGGCTGCTTGAAATTGTAGTCCACCAACATCTGGAGAGTTACACTTCATGCAACCTGATGGACAAGTATTAGTTTTGAGTTTCTGTGCATGTATTGTATATATTGCTGCTGTGTTTGGGGGAAAAAGGTCTAGCAATTAAATAGTTTATTTAGATGATCCATCTGCCTTTAAGTAGGATCCAGGGAATCTGGAAAGATACTCTCTGTGCTGTGTCTCAGTATAGCACAGAGATACTTGTTCTTTCCTGCACTGGATCTCTGGGCCATATTCTATGCAAAACAGTCCTTTGGTTTAATGTTGGTATCAAAGAAAGCTCTTCTGAAGGAAAAAAAAATAACGAGAGTAGGGTAGGAGATGCAGAACAGGAGAAATTAGAGCTAGGTTTTTGGTTTTTTAACAACTTAAGAGAAATACTGCTGAGAGTAAATACTACTGTTGCTTAGCAGTAGTCCCAGGAATCCTTTATAAATCTTCCTGACCATGGAAAGCAAATGGCTAGCCAAAGGAGATGAAGCCATTTTGGAATTCAGGAACCCTCTACTGTCCAGGTAATATTCCACCGTGACTTGGTGGCTTCCCACAGTGGGCAGTAGTGGGTACATTTAGTTTTAGCATTGGCAGATCCTGGCACATTGCTAATGGTGACATAGGTCAAACCTACACTACACAAATAATCTCGTTTGAAACTGGATTATTTGCCATGACTCCTTCCTATTGAATCCTGGGATTTGTAGTTTTATAACTACAAAAACTCTCTGCTAAAGAGTGCTGGTGCTTCACCAAACTATGAATCTCAGGATTCCATAAGCAGGAGTAATGACAAATAATCCAGTTTCAAACAAGATTATTTGTGTAGTGTGCATTTGGCCATAGATCCTTTCAGATATCTACTAATCTGGTTTTGGATTAAACACAGTTTTGGTCAATATTTTGAGGCAGCCTTTCCCTTTCTCAACTGAATTGTAGCATGTATTTGATTAGAAGAAGCATGCCATGCTGGAGAAATTTGGTCTTGGAGAGAGAGCTTGTGGTATTTATAATTATGTGTATTATTTTTTAATAAATAAATAACCAGGGCATGTTTTAGCTAATCAGGACTTCTAACTGATTGATATTATTCACTGGTTAATTTATTAACTGGTTTTCACTGATAGTTTATTAAACAATGCTGTTCTAAGTATAATAAAATAGAAACTTAATATAAATGTGGTTATTAAAAATGCTGAATACCGAGCAAAACCAACTTGGTATTTACTTTCCATATCATTAAGCTGAGAATTGCTGTGGTAATTTCTATCACATTAAAAATAACTAACTTCTACCAAAAAGCAAGGTTGAGATATAAATTTATGTTGAAACCATGATAATGGCAAGCCAAGTGATATTGACATCAGCCTGGTGGGTTTTGCCATTGCTGAAATAGCAGCAGTTACTATTTAATTCTAATGCGGTAAGATAGCCTGCAGCTAAACAATACATTTCTGTTAGCAATTATTTAGCACAATCCTGAACTGCAAATACATTTACATAATAATTTGTCTCTTGTAGAGTGTACTTACAGAGAATGTAATTGGAAGTATAGAGAAATACAGTGGCTTGAAATGGATGAAATGTTTGCATTACACGAGAATTAGCATTCTCAAATGCTTCATATAAAATATATGCAAGCCACAGTTTTTAAAATACTAAGTAGGCATGTGCATTATTTAATGATACACCGTCTAAAACAATTGCTTTTTGAATGACTATATAAGAATCTTTTAGAATTCCTTCTAACTAGGATGACCAGATACAAGAAAGTACATGGACTCTACCTGTTTAACAGCCATGTAGCATGAGAAGCTGTGGTTGTTGTTGTGTGCCTACAAGCCGTTTCCATCTTATGACGATCCTAAGGCAAACCTATCAGGATTTTCTTGTCAAGATTTGTTCAGAGGCATTGCCTTTGCCTTCCTCTGAGGCTGAGAGAATATGATTTGTACAAGATCACTTAATGGGTTTCCATGGCTGAACGGGGATTTGAACCCTGGTCTTCAGAGTTGTAGCCTAAAATGCTCAAACCACTGCCCCATGCTCTCTCCCACATGCTCAGATTTCCTGTTCTGTGGAACTACACAATTAGTAGAATAGAACAAATGCTCTTGTCCTTTTATATTTGGTCACCCTGAGGCTTAGTTAGGTTGGAGCATCTCCTTTTATCTATACATCTCTGTTCCTTACTTCCCTTCTTTTCCTTATCTCTGCTATTGCCAAAATCGAGATCGTAAGCTCCTTGAAACAGTCATGTCCTGGAAATGACTTATACTTATATCTTTGTATTATTGTTTTATGTAGCATATATGTTCTATTTATCATCTTCTACATTAAGAAATGGGAAAAAGTGACATCCCCAGTTGAACATATAAAACAATTCTTGTTTTGGAACAAGGTTAGAATACAGAGTGCTGAAAGTAACAAAATAAGAGGGAAAACAGTCATTATCTACTGTTGCTTGTATTTTTAATGTTTTTCTTTTTGTATTTTTTTTTAATTACGAAGACAGTATATATAACATAAAAAAGTTCTATATGACTGGATAAACCAATGGAAGTAAATTGATGAAGTTTCATATAGAATTAAAGATTTGTTATTCTAATTGATTATTTTATTTATTTTCAGAAACAACATAGACATAAGATAATGTATATTAATTACATAAGTTTGTATATTTAAATAAAAATAGTAATAAAAAAAGAAACATTCACCTCTGTTTTGCTTACAAGTGTACAATGCCCTGAAAACCACACATGTATTCAAAGGCTAACACCCGTGAGAGTTTAACTGGTTTGGACAAATGCAGCAAACTGACTGCTTGATGTTGAAAGTTAGCTGAACTGACTTAACAATAGCTGTGTGCATAAACCCTCAAAAATCAAAAATGCTCTGTATAAATCTCCCTCATCTTACACAACTTAACTGGCGGAAACTCTCCAGGTTCCAGCTACAACCCTCGGGCTTTCTCTATTTCAACATCTTAGTCACTAAAGACCTCTCGCAGCTACTCCCTTGAAACTACAAACTAGTTACCACTTGGATCTGGAAAAAACTGAAAACATGACAGCGCTTACAGTTTTCATTATTGGGGTGTATTGCATTGGTAAAAATGTTTCTTCTTCCCCACCTGTTGTTCCTGTTTCAAACACTCTTGCAATTACCACCTGCATCTTGTATCCAGAATTGGAACCGCAAATTCAACTCCTACATTTTCAAAAAATAAAACTCTAGATTCTCAAAGAATACTAGATTTACTAGCTCATCTAATGGGGGCCTCATGATTCCATCACTTGAACTTTATTTTAAAGATTTTGAAATAAATCAAATAGCTCAACTAATTAAAACAAGACGATACCAACCTCAGGGCCCAAATGGAGATTGCTGACAAGGCTGCTCCCAGATTCTGCCCTTTATTTATTATGCCTAAGTTTCTTGAAAACATTCAAAACTCTTTTCTGCACACTGCACTGGTGCTGTGGAATAAATGGTGCTTCCTATTAGCGCTGGACCTTACATCACTCTTCCCCTTCTTACTGTATCCGTTCCTTTCTCATCTGGACAAGTTTCCACAATTTAAAGAATAGAAAACCAAAGGACTGTACACTGTATGGGAACTTTTTGTTGAAACCTCCCCAAAATCATCCCAGGAGCTACACGCACAATTAGCCCCCTTCCAACCTAGTTGGCTACAAATGCATCAGATCTCTGTGTTCCTCTCAACTTTCTAGAGATTGACTTTAACTTCCTGCCCTGTCACTCAGTTCAAACTACTGTACTGTATTTGTAGCATAGCACACAAATCAAAGGGCCCCCCGCCAAGATCTGTTCTTGGCTTTTGGAACATACGTCTGGAAATGGCACTGCTCATAAAAAAGGGTATGAGTTGGACCTTGGCACTGAAATACCTGATTTCACTCTGGCAGAGGATCTGGAACCCCCCCCCTCAACTTGCTTAAGTCAGCACTAACCAGAAATGGAACCTTGACATTGGTACATAAATAGTACTCTCTCCCCACCCATGCATTGTGCTGATTACTAAGAAAACATCACCTAAGTGATGGAGGGGTTGTCACACCATAGGGACTTACTCTGACATGTGGTATGTCTATGATAGGATATATCAATTCTGGCACCTGATATTGATGATTCTCTTTGATCTCATAGAATCATAGAGTTGGAAGAGACCACAAGGGTCATCCAATCCAACCCTCTGCCATGCAGGAATAAACAAACAAAGCATTCCCCACAGATGGTCATCCAGCGTATGCTTAAAAAACCCCCAAAGAAGGAAACTCCACCACACTCCGAGGCAGTGCATCCCACTGCCGAGTAGCTCTTACTGTCAGGAAGTTCTTCCTAATGTTTAGGTGGAGTCTCCTTTTCTGTAGTTTGAGTCCACTGCTCTGTGTCCTAGTCTCTGGAGCCTCAGAAAACAAGCTTGCTCCACCCTCAGTATGACAACCCTTCAAATATTTAAACATGGCTATCATGTCCCCACTTTACCTTCTCTTCCCCAGGCTAAACATGCCCAGCTCCCTAAGCCACTCCTCATAGGGCCTGGCTTCCAGACCTCCCACCATTTTAGTCACTCTCCTCTGGACACATTCCAGCTTCTCAATAACCTTCCTGAATTGTGGTGCCCAGAACTGGACATAGTATTCCAAGTGAGGTCTGACTAAAGCAGAATAGAGTGGCCCTATTACTATACTCCTATTAATGCAGTCTAGAAATCACATTGGCTTTTTTAGCTGCCGCACCACACGCTGTACACTCATGTACTAGATCCCTTTTGCATGTACTGCCATCAAGCCAGATGTCACCCATCCTATCTCTGTGCTTTTCATTTTTACTGCCCAAGTGTATTATCCTACATTTCTTCCTGTTGAAATTCATTTTGTTAGTTTTGGCCCAGCTTTCTAATCTGTTAAGGTCATTTGAATTCTGATCCTGTCCTTTGGGCTATTAGCTACCCCTCCTAATTTGACACAGAGGGAGGCTGTTACTGGGTTGCAGCCCCTTCCTATGATTTATTTTGAAGATATAAGACACCCCCTCCCCGTCCCCAGCTGACCTTCTGAGCTGAACTTGGGCAGGCACAGGTCTCCCAGTCCTTCCATTATAACCCTGCTATGTCTCCTCCACAGGCTCCCCCTTTTGAGGCACATGATCAAGGAAGAACACCACTCTCAGCATTCAGCTACAGGAGCCTTACTTGGAGTTACAGCAGAATGACCAGGAGAAAGGAAGGAAAGGAAAAGGGGTCAGAATGAAGGAAAGAAGTAGGAAGCATGGAGAGCATGTGATGAGCATCTGATGGAATATTGAGGAGCAATGGGAAGAGAGCATGAAGGAGCCAATCCTGTGGCAGGAAACTGGTATGGGTGGGGTCTCCTAGAGTGAAGAGAGGTGCATGCCAGTTGAGAGAAATTGAGATGACAGTTGAAACAGAGAGTTGAAGATGTTATGTGTTGAGGAAAGTGCTGGAATGTGTGTATGGCTGTGACCGGAGCTGAGGGAATGTATGTGCAGTGAGAATAAGTGTTAAGAAGAATAAAGGCTGATTGGAGTGCAGAGTGAGAGGAAAGAAATAACCTCACAATTTGTTATTGAGTCTGGCAGATTTTGAAGTTATATGGTCACCACAGAGTGAGACTAGTAACGAGTTTAAAGTTAACCAAGTTGAAGACAAAGTCCACAGCAAATCTGTTCTATTGTTCAACCAATAAACCAATCTTTATGTTTAGTTTATCAAGTCCAGACTACTCATCAATTCATTTTCCTTTACTAGTATTTATTTGGCATGCTAACCCTGTGAGGAAACACACCCCAATATGAGTACTATCCATTGCAAGTAAAACCTCAGTCCAAGGAAGAGATAAGGGGAAAGTTCGACATAAATATGGTAACTGTGGAACTGCAGTCTCCACAGATATTTATTTGGTGGCAGCATAAGTGACGAGGCAGCTAGGCTAAACAGTTATATTAATTTGGCTGGTGCGTCTGAGCGTCACAGAAGAAATGGGGGTGGGCCTCATTGGCAGCCCCCGTTTTACTCCTGAGGGACCTTCCTTCTTGCTTGTCCTCCGTGCTTGCCCTTTAGCCAAGATCTCTTCCTTGGCAGCCTCATTTCTCTCTCGGACAGTGGAAAAACAGCCCAGCAAAGCCAAACTCAGGTTGGCACAGGTCTCCCAGTTCTTTTGCTGTAACATGGCTGTGCCTGCCTCCATTGGCACCCCCTTTTGCAGCCTGGGATTGTGGGAGGAACTCCACTTTCAGTGTTCATCCAGTGGAAGCCTTGCTTGGAGTTACAGCGGAAGGACCAGGAGACCTGCACTTGCCTGAGTTTGTTTTTCATTTATCCCTCTGCTTGTCCAGGAGAGAAATGAGTGAGGTGGAGGCATCATAGTGGCAAGGCAGGAAAGGGAGATATGAGCTGAGGTAAGGGCTGGGAAAGAAGATGGAGAGGAGGAGGAGGAGGCAAAGAGAATGATGATGACACTGCAGGAGGTTTTTGCAGCAGTGTTGTTATCCTCTTAGGTGGCAGAGGTGGACAGAGGCAACAGAGGAGTGAGGCAGAGATTTTTGCTGTTAACAGAATCTGTAGCATGCATGTTTGTTTGTTTTAAAAATATTTATTTCTCCCCATTTTCATGGGGATCCTGTATCCCTAACCCCACACAAAAGTAGTGGGCCGACTGTATTATTATTCTAGCATTTAATTTTATTTTTATTTCACTTTTCCAATTCTGTGTGCTCAGGATGATTGGTTGGGTCATGTAGTGAATATGCAGGGAATCAAACTGACTACACACTACAGTACTGATAAAAGGTAGCCCTTGATGGATCCCTAAATAGATTCTTAACTTGAATTTTTCCATTCTAGTTATCATTATGTCCAAAAAACTTGCATGTTACTTTTTAGTTTATCTGCAAGGGGCCTAAAAGACCTCTTAAATAGGCATAGTTTTAAGCTTGTTTATTAACTGTACACCCTCTAAGTTGTGTTATGTAAAGTAAAAATCTTGCATGCTAAAATTTCAGCATTAATTGAGCTATTCAAATAAATGTGATTAATATATGAAAATTTGCTTTTAAAATCTTATAATTATACCCAGCTGCATTCAAGGGCCCTTAATCTTCCTTGAGAGGAAAGAAAGATCAGTGAATGAATATCATAACTGGCCCCCCTCATGTACTTTTTTTGGTGGTGTTCTGTGTTGCTTGGGCCTTGTTTAGTGTTTAATATTAATAGCATTATATCAGACATGTGAATGAAGCTCATTTGCAATTAATTTTTTTGGCCTAATCAATCAACAATTACTAGTGAAGTCTCAGAATGTTGTAACATAGTAGTAGCTGTTATCGGAAGAACTCAGACTAACACAATGTTTTGTGTTCCTTTAAAGTATTGCTTGCTTCTGTTTATAAGTCTTTTTAAATATAATACAGTGACCATTTGATATGGTTTTAAGCAGAGTTTGTTTGTATGAGTAGCCATTGCTTGTATATTGTGTAGTCCTTATCCTCCTGGTGTCTGGAAACCTAAATGCTCATTTTTCTTATCCAAACTCCAACATGTGTCCAACAGAAATAGCAAATATATACAGTTGGACTTCTGTATCTGTGGGGGTTCAGTTCCTGGACTTATCACAGATACTGGAAACTGCAGATAGCAGTGAGCCCTATGAAAATAAAAGACTTCTGGTTAAAAACATACCATAGAGTTGCATTGTACGACCTAGAAGATGCCTAGAGAGATGCCTCTCTAGACATTTTCCAGCACAACTCTATGGTATGTGTCCCTATTTTGTGTCCTACGGATTACTGGTGCCTGTCCACTCACTGTTGGCCCACTGAGAGACACCTGGCACACCCTGGGGATGAACTAACCGAGGTGTAGCCAAGCAGCAGTACTGCACAGCAGAATGGGCAAAAAGATTAACTCAGGAACAAAGGCTTCAGCTAGGAGGCATGTCACTGCTCTGACCCACTTTCACACACAAGAAAAAGACTTACAGGATTCGAGGTTTGTCCGGAGATATCTGGAGGCATTTATCTTCAGTTGCAGTGTAAACAAACCAAGTATATACACAACAAACCTCATCATCTTAACAGAAATATCTCCAACATACATGAGCATTCCTCTTCACTACAACACCAACCCACACACTATGCAACTTGTGGTTCAACTATATAAGAATGTTTGCCTGTCAGCCCTCTGCTTAGCCACAGCTGTGACCAAACTTCAGCTGTGCTAGCATGTGGTCTGTTGCTTCAGTATTTTCCTTTGTTCTTAAAGCAGTAGTACCCTGACAGTTTTGTGGATATGGGGGTCTGACTGTAGATATAAGTATATAGGTATTGATGCAGTCATTCAAACAACCTGTATAGTTTTTAATTTTTTGTTTCTATTTTAATTCATACAAAAAAGGCACCTTAGGGTAGAACTGTTTGTAATGTGATATTTTTAGGAACATTTGTCCTTAGAGAAAATGCAACTGCTGATGCTGTAATTTGAAGGAGAAAGGGACATGCTGGCAGTGAGCATTTTTAAATCTTTCTGTTTGGGCTGTTTATTTCCTAAATATTGATCCCATAAGAGGAGATATATGGGTTTTCCAGAAAAACAACTCCACCCTACTGTACATGGCTACATTTTATTTACATAAAAACCATATACTTTTTGTTGGCAGCACAAAACACAAATCAAGTTTAGTTGAGGCTACAGCCTATAATTCTGAAATTAATTAAACAAAAAACAGTTATACTACATACAGAGGGAAAATATTGTTTGTTAAGTTACAGTCATAATGTACTATACTTCCACTGTACTTATTGGGAAAAGGAATAGCTTTTTATCTAACCTAAATGCTCATTTTTCTTATCCAAACTCCAACATGTGTCCATGTTGCTGTTTCCCAGCACTTGTCTGTGCCTTAACACTCTTCTTTGTTTTATGAAATTAGTAACGTGGCAGCATAGTTGGCACATGATTCAAAATATAGCTTGTTATGCTGACAAACTCATCATTAGGAGAGCCTGGAAGTAATTGTTGCAGTAACTGTCATTACTTGTAACAAATTACATTTTGCGGGCTAAAGGGAATGATGTCATTGGGTTTATGAAGACTGCAACTCTCTTCCTTTTCAAAACCCACAGGTAGATTTTTTTCCCCTCACATTGCATGTTCAAGGTGTGGTGGGGGTGTTGCCAGCACTTACTTTACAAAGTGAATAAATTTGTTTGATTGTCTTTGTTTCTAATTTTTTAAACAAGGGTCCTGGACCATAGAGCAGCATAGGAAGCTGTTGCTTCAGTTTTTCCTTCTGTTAATCTGTTGTGTTATCTAATGTGACACAACCAATTGCTTTCCTGTACTGGATCATTTTGGAGGAAGCAACATGGTCTTCTGATGTTACCTACACCTCCTGCTACTCTAAGACAGTGATTCCCAAAGTGGGCACTACCGCCCCCTGGTGGGCGCTGAAGCGATCCAGGGGGGAGGTGATGGCCACAGGTGAATTTGGGGGCGATGAATAACTGTAAGGGGGTGGTGAAAGCATAAAAGAAAAAAGAGAAAATTTAGGAAAAACTGATTTATGTATTCTGCTCATAATGCTTAATTTTTCTTTGAACAACATACTGGACGTTGGTTCGGTTCCCACATACTCTCTTACTTGCATTGAGGTATGTGCAATCGTACACTGCTACTGTTCATGTGGTGCCACTGAATTGCCGTTCCAAAACACCTGAGTACTATGAGCTTTGCTGCGGGCAACTGCCACTCGTGCGATTGGTCAATCGGAAGGCCAAAGCCTGGAACGGCAGCAGCAGTACTGGCTACTGGCAGTACTACCAGCAGATTTGGGAGCACGCTATGAATCAGGAGATTTCCCGTAATTATTACGGGAAAATTACAGTGTAATATAACTCTGAGGACATTTTGGACAGAGAAATACACCGCAAGAAGGGTTGTCCCTCTTGCAACGCTGCTGTGCGGCAGGGGGGGTGTTTCATATGACGCTGTTCCCTTGCCGATTCTGTTCCGGTACAGATTGTAGGTCCAGCAACTTTTGCTTCTCCAGTAATGGTCAACTTCTGTGATTAAGAAAAGGCCAAATATGACACTGGAGCTGCGATCTGTACTGGAACAGAATCGGCAGGGGGACGGCGTCATACGAAACACCCCCCCCCGGCGCGCAGCAGCGTTGCAAGAGGGATGACCCTTCTTGTGGTGTATTTCTCCATCCAAAAAAGTCCTAAATTAGATTGTTGTGATATTGTGACAAGTTAAAGTTAACTAACAAATAGTGCAACTATAATTGGTGAGTATTATTTATTTATTTTGTAATAATTATATGTGCTTTACAATTAATGATATCATGTTTATTTATTTCATTAGTATTTATTTTAGTTTGTTTTTTACAAAAATATTTCAAAATTATTCTTTCTACAGATAATAATGGCTCAACCAAAGAAAAAATGTAGACACTATAATATCGAATATTTGAAATATGGCTTTAGAGTCGCTTACCAATGTGCCTGATTTGCCAGAACGCTTTATCAAATGAAGCTATGAAGCCTTCCAGACTACAAGAACATTTGACTAAAATTCATGGTGATAAAAATGATAAGGATTTATCTTATTTTCGAACACTAAAAGAAAAATTTATCAAACAACCGACATTAGCAAAACTCTTTTCAACCGCAACCACACAAGATGGTGATGGCTTGCTTCCTTCTTACAATGTTTTGTTAATGATTGCCAAATCAGGAAAACCTCATACTATTGGTGAAGAACTAATTATACCAGCTATAAGTGAAGTAATACGTACTGTGCTACACAAGCCAGCCTCTGATATTATCAAGAAAATTTCGTTGAGCAATAATACAGTGCAAAGAAGAATTGATGAAATGGCCCAAGATGTTGAAGATTCATTGTGTGGCTATTTAAAAACATCTTTGTTTTCTATTCAACTTGATGAGTCAACTTCGTTAGGAAATGAAGCTTTACTGTAATAATGATAATAATAATAATAATAAAATTTTATTTCTATCCCGCCCCTCTGCAACGCAGTTGGGGTGGCTTACAATATAAAAACTCCATAGACACAGTACCCTAGCCCACCCACCCCTTAAAATAATATTAAATTATAAAAGATTAAAACATACAGTAATTAAAAATATATAAATTAGAAAGAAAAAATTAAAACATACAATAGTTAATTAGCTGTTACCATATGTGTGATTCACAAAGGAAGAACAAATTTGCCAAGAATTATTATTTGCTAAATATTTGCAAACTGATACTAAAGGAGAATCAATATTTCATGCATTGGATGAGTTTTTTTTAAAGAAAAAGAAATACCACTGAGTAATATTTTATCAGTAGCCACAGATGGTGCTCCAGCGATGGTAGAGCGCTACAGGGGTTTTCTTGCATATTTAAAAAAGGAGGTGCCGAATGCATTCACAGTACACTGTATCATCCATCGTCAACATCTAGTTGCCAAAAAATTAAGTGCATGCCTACATAATTCATTACAATATGTAATTAAAGCTATCAACACAATCAGAAGCAAATCATTGAATGACAGATTATTTAAACAGCTTTGTATTGAAAACGATTAAGAATTTAATCATTTGCTGCTTCATACAGAAGTTCGTTGGTTGTCAAAGGGTGCCTGTTTAGATAGGTTTTATAAGCTGTTTAACTCGGTGCTGGAGTTCTTGAAAGATAAAAATGATGCTTTACGATCCAATTTAATTCAATTCAAAAGTGACATCGCTTACTTGACCAACTTGTTTCAAAAATTTAATGAAAGCAATCTTCAGCTTCAAGGTGATGAACTGAATTTAATAAAACAAAATCTGTTATTTCTGCATTTGTGACAAAACTTATTCTGTACAAATGAAATTTTGGACGAGGGGAATTCAGCCAGTTCCCAAATTTATCAGGAGCAGAAAAAAAGAAAAAAAAAGAAAAGAAAAGATGAAGACATACTTTCTTATTGTGAGCACTTGGATGCTCTCCATTTAGGTTTTAATCAACGATTTGATGATATTTTGAAAATGAACATACCTGATTGGATTTTGGATCCCTTTTCAAGTGCAAACACAGAAGAATCTCCACAGTTACAAAAAGAACTGATGGAAGTAACTACAAATGAGGAATTGAAATTTAAATTCAAAAGCGGCTACCAACAATTCTGGCTGCAAAAGGAGATCCCTATGGCTTATCCTGAAATATGGGCTGTAATTCAAAAGTTCTTAATTGCATTTCCTTCATCATATTTAGTGGAACATGGATTCAGTGCGGTAACCAATTTATTAACAGAAAAAAGAAACCGATTGCAAATAGTCAATCGCGGTGATTTTAGATTACTGCTGACGAAAATAGAGCCGAGTATTACTAAATTGGTAGCAGCATACCAGGTTCATCCTTCTCATTAAGATGATTTCAAATGTTTTAACTTTTTTTGTATTACCTTTCTATTCTGAATTCAATAGTTTCATAATTTCAGACTTCAATGTTTCTAATTTACACCTTTCTTTACTATATTTTACGAAAAAGGTAGAAACATTAATACATATATCCTTCTGTTTAATTGCTATTAAAATTAACAAAAAATAATTTCCAGGGGGCGCTGAGTAATATTTTTTCTGGAAAGGGGGCGGTAGGCCAAATAAGTTTTGGAACCACTGCTCTAAGAAGTGTTGGGTTGTGTCCAGTGGCAGCACTAGGGGGTGCAGAGAGGCCAAACCGCACTAGGTGACACCATTGAAAGTTAGTAAGGCCACAGGTTGTGTTAGAAGAACCTGTTGCTTCTTCTGATGTGACCTAGCATAGAAAGTGTTTGGTCATGTTGAACCTAGAAGCTGAGAAGACATTACAGAGTCCTGTATTGTCCTGCAATTCAGGATCCTTGCAGAAAAGCTAACAAATACAAAAATAATAATAATAATAATAAAAAAATAATCCTACCTCAATCTCACTTTAAACTCATGGAGCAAGTAAAGTTGTATGTTATGGATGTCTCTCTCTCTCTCTCTCTCTCACACACACACACACACACACACATATATTCTCATACATTTTCCAAAAAAGTGTCCCCCCCTCCAAAACCACACACTACAGCAATGGGACATGGAGGAGAGCTGAAAGGGCCTGTTAGGGGCATCAGAGTTGCTTGCTTCATGATAGTTTCTTGCAGACTTCTGGCGTGGCATGTGGAGCCACAGAAGAAGGTAGTTAGCTTGAAATGTCCTGCTGTGTACTGAGGTGAAATCTTCAGTATAGTGGATTCTTGGTATCCCCCTGGGTTTGGTTTCAGAACCCCCCCCCCCATGGATACCAAACTTCATGGCTGCTCAAGTCCCATTATATACAATGGCATAGTAAAATGGTGTCTCTTAAATAAAGTGGCAAAATCAAGGTTTGCTTTTTAGAATATATATATATATATATATATGAATTATTTCAAGCCATGGATGGTTGAATCTGTGGATATAGAATCCGCGGATAAGGAGGGCTGACTGTAGTTTTATAACTGGTTGGATTTTTTTTTTTTATTACACAAAATAATTCCCTTCCTTTTAAATCAGGGTTGGGAATCATGCAGCCTCTCCACCATGTTTGTAACTTGCAGCTCTGAACATTTTTCACCATTGGCTCTCCTGGCTAGGGCTGTTAGGATTGCATTCCAACATCATTTGGAGAGGTGCATGATTCAAACTCCTATTTTAAGTGGATGCTTTTTTTTTGTTCCTCAGAAGTTATGATAGAACTTACATGCACTATATCTAATCTCTTTAGAGTGTCCAGTACGAAAACAGATATGCTTCTATCAATCTCCCCTGATGGTGCCTGTTATTTCATGTTGACAACTTATGTTTTCACACTTCACCTCCAGATTAGTGCACTAAGCTGAAAGATGAAGTATGACCCACTTTGGCTATTCAACATCTTTGTGCTGTCAATTTGCAGCTGCCAACACCAAGATGATGATGAGGTGAATAAGGTTGTGTCTTCAATCACTTTTTCAGTCTGTTGCTTTGTACACATCTCCACAAAGTTAGAGTTTTGGAGGTGGTGATTAAACTCCATTGTCTTCCAAGGTCATGGATGTATTTATTTTAAGCAATGTCAGAGTACTGCATGGGAAAAAATACATGTGCATGGGATGAGATGAGAAAGAAGATATATTTGGTCAACATGTGCAAGTGATGAAGAAGATACATACAGTTTGTGGTCTTGGCTATATGAGGGAGAAATAATACGAACACGTCTGAAAAGGCAGGCGTTTGCAATGATGCAATCTGCCTACACGGCCAAAACTCCTCCCTAAATGCTGTATGACCCTCTAGCCAGCTGGCCACCGTGAGTGATTTAGTCATGATTTTAAATCTGCTGCCACCATTTTTTTAAAAAAAAGTTTCCTGTGGAGCGGAATTTTTTATTTAAAACAAAAAGAATTAAAAAAGAGTAAAAATTGCCACTTGCTTGACTTACCAGACCCTCGCTTAGCCGAAAAGCCAACATGCCACCCGCAGCTGCTTCCCTTTTTCCTAGCACCACCCAGTGCTCATCCACCAAATCAGGTTGCGCTGCCTGTTCGTAGCTTTGCAAACGTGAGTGTTCAAATGATCATATATTCACACACTGTATGGATTTTTTCTAAAAATCTGGACGAAGCCCTGGATGTGGCATGAACAGACTTTACAATGGATTTTGCTGCCCCCTTCCGAATGACACATATTTGTGTGAACGGTTGTTTGTACGGATCGCTGTACGTTCGTATGCCATTTATATATATATATTTTGCCATTTAGAAAGGCCTGTGTTTTCAACATTAGGACTAAAAACTATGTTTGTTCTGCTTCTCTAACTTCTGGGTTCTTAAAATGTTAAGTAAATTCCAGTTGTAGTGATGGAAAGAAATTCTGACAACATAGGACATCTGGGAAGCATAACGTGTGTGCACGTGTGTGTATGCATGTTCATGTTCATGCAAGAGTAATTGTTTAAGGATAATAATAATAATAATAATAATAATAAAATTATTTATATCCCACCCCTCTACAAAATGTAATCGAGGCGGCTTACAAGATTTAAAATATACATATAAAACCCTCCATCCCACCCACTCCTTAAAATACAATTAAATAATTTAACATTTAAAGATACTTAATAAATACTAAAACACACACACACACACACACACACACACTAAAATAACTGGAATAGAGATCGGACCAATAAGATTTTTTTTTTTCATCTGATGGCCGGGTATCTATTCAGGAAAGGCCTGCCAGAAGAGGTCTGTCTTAAGAGGTTTTTAAAAGCTATTTTAGGTGGTAATGTGACAGATCTCGTCTGGCAGGCCGTTCCATAATGTGGGAGCAATAGCCAAAAAGGTCCTCTGGGAGGTCGAGGAAAGCCTAGTTTTTAAAGGTTGCAGCAGATTCCTCCCAGAGGACCGGAGTACGCGGGGAGGATTGTATGGGAGGAGGCGGTTCCAGAGATAAGTTGGACCCAAGCCATTTAGGGCTTTAAAGGTGATAACCAACACCTTGTACTGGGCCTGGAAACTAATGGGCAGCCAGTGAAGTGATTTTAAGATTGGTGTTATATGGTCTCTTCTAGATGTACCCGGGACCAGTCTGGCTGTCATATTCTGTACTAGTTGAAGTTTCCACACCAAACACAAGGGTAGCCCCATGTAGAGTGCATTACAGAAATCAAGAAGGGAGGTTACCAGAGCATGTACCACGGTCTCAAGGTCCCCAACTTCCAGGAAAAGGCGCAGCTGGAAATTCTGTGTCAAGTATTCCTTTCCTTCTAAGCCTCACCTCAAGAAGAACTGCATGAACTTTTAAGATGAGGAGTATAAACTGAGAAAGAAGTCATAGAAAAGCACTCCTTTGAACACCGTATATTCCGGCGTATAAGACGACTTTTGAGCACTCAAAAGTGCCCTCCAAAATCGGCAGTCATCTTATACGCCGGATATACTTTGCTTCGCCTGCCTGCCTATCTCCTGCCTCTTCGCAAATGGAGCAAAGAGGCAGGAGATGGGGCAGGGGGGTGAATCAAAGTGTTTTTGAAGTTCATTCGCCCCCCCCTCCTCTGCCTTCTTCCCCTTTGGGGAGCAAGGGAATACAGAGGAGGGGGGCGAACGTTGCGGTTTGCCGCGGCCGCCGCTTGGTCGCCTCTGCAGCGGCCGAGGCAAACCGCTAGATTCGCCCTTTCCCCCCACCTTCCTTGAAGGTGGGGAGAGGGGGCGAAAGTGCCCCATTTGGCTGCACCGCCTCCGCATCTTCCTCGTGGGCTTCCTCCTGGAAGGGAGCCCAGGAGGACGATGCAGAGGCTGTGCTGCCAATTCCGGGATTCTCCCCCTCTCCCCACCTTCAAGGAAGGTGGGGAGAGGGGACGAACATGCTCCGTTTGGCTGCACAGCCTCCGCATCTTCCTCTTGGGCTCCCTCCTGGAAGGGAGCCCAGGAGGAGCTTGCAGAGGCTGTGTTGCCAAACTCAGGATTCACCCCCTCTCCCCACCTTCCTTGAAGGTGGGGAGAGGGGGCGAACGTGCTCCGTTTGGCAGCACAGCCTCTGCATCTTTCTCTTGGGCTCCCTCCTGGAAGGGAGCCCAGGAGAGCTTGCAGAGGCTGTGCTGCCAAACCCGGGATTCGCCCCCTCTCCCCACCTTCCTTGAAGGTGGGGAGAAGGGGCGAACATGCTACGTTTGGCTGCACAGCCTCCACATCTTCCTCTTGGGCTCCCTCCTGGAAGGGAGCCCAGGAGGACGATGCGGAGCCTGTGCTGCCAAACCTGGGATTCGCCCCCTCTCCCCACCTTCAAGGAAGGTGGGGAGAGGGGGTGAACATGCCCCATTTGGCTGCACAGCCTCCGCATCTTCCTCTTGGGCTCCCTCCTGGAAGGGATCCCAGGAGGACGATGCGGAGCCTGTGCTGCCAAACCCGGGGTTCTCCCCCTCTCCCTTCCTTCAAGGAAGGTGGGGAGAGGGGGCGAACGTGCCCCGTTTGGCTGTACAGCCTCCGCATCTTCCTCTTGGGCTCCCTCCTGGAAGGGAGCCCAGGAGGAGCTTGCAGAGTATGTGCTGCCAAACCCGGGATTCGCCCCCTCTCCCCACCTTCCTTGAAGGTGGGGAGACGGGGCGAACATGCTATGTTTGGCTGCACAGCCTCTGCATCTTCCTCCTGGGCTCCCTCCTGGAGGAGGATGCAGAGGCTGTGCTGTCAGGAGGAGGATGCAGAGGCTGTGCTGTCAAACCTGGGATTCTCCCCCCCTCCCCACCTTCCTTGAAGGGAGCCCAGGAGGAGCTTGCGGAGGCTGTGCTGCCAAACCTGGGATTCTGGGAAGGAGCAAAGATGCCAAGTTTAACCCTCCAGCCCCGATGCCTTCTTCTGGGCTCCCTTGCAAAGGGATCCCAGAAGGAGGCATCGGGGCTGTGGAGTTAAACCCCTAGATTCGCTCCCCCCTCCCTACCTTCCAGGAAGGTGGGGAGAGTGAGCGAAGGTGCCAAGTTTAACCCTGCAGCCCCGATGCCTTCTTTTGGGCTCCTTCGGAAGAGAGCCCAGAAGGAGGGATCGGGGCTGTAGAGAGAGGCGAATCTTGGGGTTTGCCGCAGCCGCCCCCACTTCTCCTGCCTTGGTCCCCTTTGGAAGAGCCAAGACGGAGGGAAGGGGGATGCTGGGGCAAACTGGGCATTTTCGCCCCTTTCCTCCACCTTCGTGTCCAGTTTGACTGGAAGGTTGACGAGAGGGGCGAATGTTGCCCTGCCAGCTGATCCTGTTTGCTTTCCCAACTCACGAGGAGATCCTCCTGAGTTGGGAAACAAAGAGGATCAGCTGGCAAGGCTCCCCCAGCCAGTCAGCCAGCCAGCCAAATTGGGGGGCTGGTCTTATATGGCGAATATATGCCTAAGCCTAGATTTTTGGCTGGAAATTTGGGGGGTAGTCTTATACGCCCAGTCGTCTTATACGCCGGAATATACGGTACATATTTTCCTTTTCCATGGACAGCTCCACTGGCTTTGTGTAGTGATGTATTGGCATTTTTTAATGATTGCCTCTTGCATTTGTTTTTTTCATTTCACCGCCACCAGTTTTTTTTTTTTTTTTAAACAGGTCATCCCAAAGTGTGTTGGTGAGATAGAGCGATTCTCCAAAGCAAAACAGAAAATATTGATCCTTTTTATCATCTTAGTGAGTGAAATGGCTGCGCTGGGGAACATGCAGGCTGCATGTGCAGAGACTCTTCCATTGTTCTGCCCTAAGTGCAGTAACATACATTTCTCTGTATTGAATTTCATTTTGTTAGCTTTGGCCCAGCTCTCCAGGTCATTTTGAATTTTGATCCTGTCCTCTAGGGTATTAGCTACTCCTCCTAATTTGGTGTCATCTGCAAATTTGATAAGTATGCCCCTAATTCCATCATCCAAGTCATTGATAAAGATGTTGAATAGCACTCGGCCCAGGACAGAACCCTGTGGCACCCCACTGATCACATCTTTCCAAGATAAAGAGAAGCCACTGCTGAGCACCCTTTGGGTTCAGCCAGTCAACCAATTACAAATCCATTTAACAGTTAACTTGTCTTGCCCACATTTTATAAGCTTGTTTGCAAGAATGTCATGTGGCACCTCGATATAACTAGTTCTACAGAGATTAAAGTATACTGTAGTGATTGCACTAATTCACTATGGGGGTGGGTGGGAGTGGTCCAAAATATATTATAGGGACAGTTACATGTGAATTCTACCAGCAATATTGTGCAAGTTTATTTAAAAATTGATTTTCAATGAGTTTTGCCAATATTCCTTTGAATAGGATGCTTGCTGAGTAATTGCATTAATCTGATCTTCTCCAATACCTTCAAATTTATTTGCATTGATTTTATTGAATGAGCTTTGATTTCTATTATACTTAAGGAACCAGCATCTTCAATTTTTGGGGAGATATTTTGAGATTTACAGTGAAAGTGCTACCATTATATATACCTTTTTTTCTTCTGGGATATACAGCCATGCAAATATGGAACCTTTCTGACAGATCAAAAGGTGGTATTATTTGTTGCTGTTTTTCCTGCTTTTTTTAAAACAAAGATTCAGAAGTCATTTTGCCAATCATGTGATGTTGCATTCCTACGTACTTGAAAGATGAACTTTTAAAAATACTGACAGATTTTCTTATCATGTCGGTTGTGAGGGCCAATGTGGGTTTTTCAAATTTCTCCCTCCCTCCTCTGTGTATAGGATGTTTCTGCCCTCTTCTCTTTTTTCTTTCTCAGTCCTGCCCCCAAAATATTTTTCTTAATTTTTTTATTTTTTAAAAACTCTCTTGAGACTTTGTGCTAAAGGCTTAATCTCTAAGAATGCTACTGCTGTGTTTAAAAAGATCAAGGGGTGGATGTTCCCCTGGGAAACAGAAGAATACAAGATTGCAAAGGGTGGTTAGGTCATCATTGCATTTGAGTTCTTCCACTAGAGTTCAAAAGAAAGAGAAATATAGTCTGTAAAATGCTTTTGACTTCTTCATGCACAGTTGTGCAATTGGTAGTGCTGGGAAGAGTGAGTGAACGAGGCACCACTGTTGAAATTAAGTTGTGTATGTGTGTGTGGGGTTGATCTTTCTGATCACAACTACGTATAGCATTATTGGAGCCTACTGCTTTATCACTAAGACTCTACAGAAAATTTCATTGAAATACAGTGAAGTGTATGCAATTATTGCTAAATAAAGAACTTACGGATTTCATTTCCTCTTCTAAAAGTATGCAGTGTCTCTGTTTTAATACTGCAATCATGATATGACACAAAATCTGTTTCATGTTTGTCAGATGTCAAATTGTATTCACTTTTGCAGTTCAGAAGAGCAGATGTAATTCTGACTATTCAAAATAGCACTTTATTTCTATGCATTTTGCAAATAATAGGCAGGATATTTCTCCTCTGTTGTACAGTATTGCTTAGATAGGGCTTTCCATAGAACATCATTGAGTTCCCTTTCCCTTCTTAATCTCCCCCCACCCCCTCCAAATTCCTTGTCCAGCCAGTGGCAAGGTATCACACCAGGAACCCTGGTGGCTCAGTGGTTAAATGCCAGTTCTGCAAGTCACAAGGTTATGAGTTCGATCCCAGAGGGCTCCAAGGTTGATTCAACCTTCTATCTTTCTGTAGGTCAGTAAAACGGGAGTGCTTCAGCACTGATAAGGTATATAAATATCAATGCTATTGCTGCTCTTTTCTTCCAACCTGTTCACATTTCCTACAGAAGGAGCCAGTGAGCTAATTTTCTCCCAGGGCCACATCGTACATGATAATCATGCTCTGAGTGGGCTGGGAAGGAGGGTCTTGGTAATGGCAAAGCTGCTGGATCCCTCTTTTGAAAATTAATGACCAGGTACATTGCCATGCACACATTACAATATGCTGTCAGCAAAGGACTAATTGGAGACAAGAGGGAATAGAAAAGAACCCAGTGATGCTTTATGGAGATGCTTTCCAACAAGTGCAGAAGGAGTTCTGCCATTTATTTGTCTAGAAAACAAGCTTACAGTCACCCAAAGAGCATCATATGATTCATTATCTACAAACAAGTCATCAAACATAACAGCATTAGTTCCTGCAAGGCTTACACTTTAAACTACAGTATGAGTCAGTGGAGTAAGTGAATAGATCTGGGATAGGAATCATGCAGCCCTCCAGATGTTGCTGAACTGCAACTCCCAGCATCCCTTATCATTGGCTATGCTGGTTAGGGCTGATGGGATTTGTGTCCCACCCCAGAATACATTAAAAAGGCAAGATTGGTACATTGATTGATTGATAGATTGGCCACCTTTCTACTCCACAGACCTAGATAAATTAACATAAGCTACAAATAAAATTAATGAAATTAAAATTCAAACATGAACAGTCCTCAATTAAAAACATACCAGATTAAAGCATAAAATAAAAGAAGAAATAAAAATGTTTCAAGAAGAAAGAAATAACAGCATCCTCTTCAGAAACAAATAATCTTAGCTTCTAAATTCTTCTCTGGATAAAAGTGCCTTTGCTGTCCAGTGAAAGGACAACAGAAATGGGGGTAGACAGGCCTATTTTGGCTGGTGGTTTCAAAGCTGATGTAGCATCACATGTTTCACATTTGGGCAGTAAGCAGAATATTTCTCATCAAGGCATCTGCCTTCTCTTTTTCTCTGGTTTAATTTGTCTGGATCTCCATTTTCAAGCATATGTGTATCAAATGTGAGTACATTTCATTTGACAGATATAGTTAAATGGGTTGTTTAAAATCCCAAAATGTAAAATGAAAAGTTTCTATAAACCAGTTTGTCTTTAAAATGCAACAAGACTGCTGTTTTTGCTGCAAAACTATAATAGCTCTACTTCTGTAGAAAGATAAATGGGCTTACAAGAACAACTTGGATACTTTTTTGTACTACAACTCTCAGAATCTCCCAACCAGCATGACCACACTTGCTGAGGCATTCTGAAAGTTGTAGTCCAAAAACACATCCCTCCCAATAATAGAAATGATAATAGCCATAGCTAATTATTAGTAATTGTTTGTGGTTTAGAGCCAGTGTGATGTAGTGGTTTGAGAGTTGGAACTAGGACTATAGAAGACCAGGGTTCAAATCCCCACTCAGCCATAGACACCCGTTAGGTGTCTCTCACCCTCAGAGGAAGGCAAAGGGCAAAGCTCCTCTGAATAAATCTTGCCAAGAAAATCCAGTGGTAGGTTTCCCAAGTCAGAAATGACTTGAAGGCACACAACAACAGTATTAGTATTTTTTTTAGTATAGAATGAAGCAAAAATAGTGAAAAATTTTCTCTTTCCAGCATACAGGGGGATTGCAGCATCTGAAGAGGTTGTAAAGTTGCAGTGCTTCTTAAGTGCATAACCATTGTTCCTTTTCAACCATTTCAAGACTGGCTGGCAGGCCTTTCCCTCCAGGTATTCTTGTACTGGCTTATACTGCAGACTATGATACTACATTTGTGAACTTTGCTATGTTGCCCAGAGTGCGTTTTAGAGAACCGTTTGTCATCGGAGTGGCTTTCTATTTGTAAACCTTTGTCTGTTAAATGCAAAGTACTATGTTAAGGCAGCATTACTGTTGAGATTTATACTCGAAAGGCAAGAAGTTCAAAATGATGGTTCCCCTGACAATCATATGGTGTTCTCTTGCTTATACTTGATGATTAGCTTTTATTAATGTGCTTGTGTAAACTTGTATATAACAAAAATTGTCAAGAAGCTCTTCCCACTCTTGGTATTCTGACACTAGGCTTGGCATTTTGTTTCATTGTTCAAATTGTGCAGCTAAAGAATGTCCTGTATTAATGTCCTCTCCATGTTCAAAGGACAGGAAGCCATTTTAACCCCTCTAATTTTAATTAATTTAATTAATGCATATATTTTACATTAATAGTGGCATGAAGTCTCTGGGGCTTAAGGCTTTTTTACAGCAAGCTTGGCAGCTTGATTGTGGGATATGTCTCTAAATGCTATTTCATCAGAGTTTCCAAAGCAACTAGAAGAATCAAAGCCACGTTATCCATTAGGCACTTTAGGCACAGTGCCTAAGGCCTACAAAATGCTTAGGGCCTGCGAAAACAGGATTAACAATTTTTTTAAAAGAAATTGGGAAGGAAAGCAAAATTTCAAAATAAATATATTTCATATTTTCACCCCCCCCCAAAAAAAAGTCTGCCTTCAAAAACCTTAACACAACCCTGGGAAGAATGCTGTGTATAGCCTATTGCTCTGTAGTCTTTACAGATGTGGATTAGGCAGTCTGTAGGGCCTAAATATCCTGAAGGCACCAGATCCTGTCTGATCATGGAAGCTAAGCAGGATCAGCCCTGGATAGTACTTGGCTGGAAGACCACCAACAAATACCAGATGCTGTAGGCAATATTTCAGAGGAAGGAAATGGCAAAAGCACCTCTGAGTATTCCTTGCCTAAGAAAATCCTATGAAGTTCATGGGGTTACCGTAAGTCAAGAGATGACTTGAAGGAAAAGCTGTATTTTTACTTGATGCTTAAACGTGTCCATCCCCAGAATCAAACAGGCTTCCAAGAGGAGGGCACTTTCACAACTGGATGCCATGGCAGAGAAATCCCTTCCTTGCATCCAAGTATCAACATTTAGTACCTGCATTATGTGGTTTCTGTAAGGCATTCCTGTCATTAAGCTCTCTGATGCATATCGCACTAGCTTCAAGTTGCCTTCAGGGGTAGCCCCATGATGCATTGTACTAGTCTAAGTGGGAAGTTGCCAGGACTACTATTCAAAATGACCTGGATAGACTGGAGAGTTGGGCCAAAGCTAACAAAATGAAATTCAGTATGGAGAAATGTAAGGTACTGCACTTAGGGCAGAAAAATGAAATGCATAGATATAGGATGGGGGAGATCTGGCTGAATGAGACTACGTGCAAAAGAGATCTAGGAGTCCTAGTAGACCACAAGTTGAACATGTGTGATTTTGGGCTGCATCAATAGAAGTATAGTGTCTAGATCAAGGAAAGTAATAGTGCTGCTCTATTCTGCCTTGGTCAGGCCTCACCTAGAATACTGTGTCCAGTTCTGGGCACCACAATTCAAAAAGGATATTGACAAATTGGAGCATCTCCAGAGGAGGGTGACTAAAATGGTGAAAGGTCTGGAAACCATGCATTATGAGGAAAGACCTAGGGAGCTGGGTATGTTTAGCCTTTAAAAAAGACGGTTAAGGGGCGATATGATAGCCCTGTTTAAGTATTTGAAGGGGTGTCACATTGAGGATGAAGCAAACTTGTTTTCTGCTGCTCCAGAGACTAGAACATGGAACAATGGATGCAAGCTCCAGGAATAGAGATTCCACCTCAACATTAGGAAGAACTTTCTGACAGTAAGAGCTGTTCGGCAGTGGAACACACTCCCTCAGAGCATGGTGGGGTATCCTTCCTTGGAGGTCTTTAAACAGAGGCTGGATGGCCATCTGTCAGGGATGCTTTGATCGTGATTCCTGTGAGGCAGGGGGTTGGATTGGATGGCCCTCGTGGTCTCTTCCAACTCTACAATTCTATGATTCTATGATTCTAGGTTGTGCCTCTCCAGGAAAGGCCATAGCTAGTAGGCCAGCTGAAGCTGGTCCCAGACTATTTCATTCTTGTATATGAGGACAAATAGTTATGGTAGATTGGGGGAGAAAACAAATATTCCTCTGCACAGTTATCACTTTATTTGAACATCCCAAAGTGCTGCAGAAGAATTATTCTGCAGAGAAAAGCATATGCGTGTTTTGTTTTATTTTGCTTTTTATCAACAAAGTTTTCTGCACAAGAAACCCATTTTCTGCACAGAAAACATTTGCACAAAAACTCATGTGTTTATTCCCTGCAGAATAATTCCTACACAACATTTCAGGATGTTAAAAACTAAAGCAAATTGTGCAAAACTCTTGCTGGTCTCTATTCTTCCCAATGGGATTTTCCAACTGTCAGGAAACCCTTTATTTATTTATTTGACCTGAGAACAAATAATTACAAATCTTTCCATCCCTACTCTGAACCATGGAGTCCACTTGAGGCTTCAATCCCAGGCATGTATTCAGGAGAACTCCCAGTCTATATATATGTTCCTTCAGTAGTGGTAAAACCCAGTCCAGGCCAGGTTGCTCACCCAATTTCTAGACCTGGAAACTACCAGTTCACTCTATCTGGTCATTTGAAGTTTATTGTTCCTCATCCAGCTCATTACAATATCCAGACAACCATTCAGCCACCTATACAGCTTCAGCTTATTCTGATGACAAGGAGAAATAGACTTGGAGGTCATCCTTGCGTTGCAGAGGGGCGGGATAGAAATAAAATTGTATTATTATTATTATTATTATTATTATTATTATCAGCATTCTGACAACACTCAAATTCAAAACTCCTGATGATTTTACCCAGCAGTCTCATATAGAATTTATATTATAGATATTAATAATAAAACCATACTACAGATAATAAATAATGTAACAACATTACAGATATTAATAATATATTCAATAGCATGGGAGATAGAGTAGAACATGTGGCTGAACAGAAATACTCTAATGTCATTCCCTGAAATGGCCCTGAAAGAAGCAGTGGAATATGATGCCTCTTCACCCACATTACCTCGTGTTTGAAAAAGCAGGAATATGCACACACATGATTAGTTATACTTCTTAGGTTCAGCATTTTTAATTTGAAACTATATTAAAGATAATGAACTCATTATGATTCACAGAACTCACATAGAGTTGGAAGAGACTGCATGGGCCACCCCCTGCTCAGTGTAGGATTTGTAGCTAGAGCATCCCCAGCAGATAGCTGTTCAGCCTCTTTTGGAAGATATACAAAACACCCTGCCAACTCTCTAGGCAATAGGGTCTGTGGGTTATGTCAGCAGGTTCTTCAATACTCTGGGATGTAATTCATCTGGCCCTGCAGATTTGAACTCGTTTAGGTTAATTAGATGATTCCTAACTCCTTATCCGTCTTGATTTGCAACCCAGATTCCTTGCTATGGTGTCTGCCAATCCATGGAAGGACACAGTTCTCTTCTGGGGGAAAAACTGAAGCAAAATAGATATTAAATAGTTCTCCCATTTCAGTATGATCTGTTAGCATTTTACCATCCTTGCTGTGCAGTTATCCCACCATTTCCTTCATCATTCTTTTGCTTTGAACATATTTGAAGCCTCTCTTTTTGTTGCTCCTTCCTTCCTTAGGTAGTTTCAACACATCTTGAGCTTTTGCTTTCCTCACACTATTCCTGTAAGCTTCAGCTACACTTCTGTATTCTTCCTTGGTGATTTGTTCTTACTTCTATTCTTTATACATGCTCTTTTTTCTTTTCACTTCCTCTTCTAGTTTACTGTGCAGTCACATTGACTTTTTCAGATATTTCCCATTTTCCTTCTTCCATGGAATTGTTTATGATTGTGCTTTTAGCAGTTCCTTCTTCATGAAATCCCACCCACGCTGGGTTTCCTTTTCAGTTAGCATCTCTAGCCATGGGATTCTGCCAAGTATTTATAAGCTTAATAAAATCAGCTTTCCTGAAATCCAAGGTTGGTGTTTGACTATGCTCTTCTTTGGTCTGTCCCACAATCATGAATTCTAGTATTACAAGATCAATTCCCTTTAAAGTACCAACTGCTTTGAATCCAGTGACAAATGCCTACCTGTTGGTTAAGATCAAGTACAGGATTGCTGATCCCCTTGTACCTGCCTCTACCTTTTGAAAGAGGAAATAATCTGCAAGGCACATCAAAAATTTGTTGGAGAGCCTATGTTTAGCAGAGCTAGTCTCCTGGCAGAAAAGAGGCTAATAGAAACCCCCCATAACTACTATCGTATATCTTATATCGTACAGTATATAAGATGACTTTTTAACCCCCCAAAATACCCTCAAAAGTTGGAGGTCGACTTATACGCCAGGTATACGGTTTGCCTCACCCACCGCCCGTTCTCTTGCCTCTTCGCTCCCTTCGCAAAGGGAGCGAAGACGCAGGAGATCGGGTGGGGGAGGTGAGGCACAGTGGGTAATGGTACATTCGCCCCTCTCCTCTGCCTTTACCCCCTTTGGGGAGGAATCGAAGGCGGAGGAGAGGGGCGCATGCAGTGGTTTGCCTCGCCCACTGCTCATCTCCTGCGTCTTCGCTCCCTTTGCAAAGTGAGCGAAGACACAGGAGACCGGGCGGGGAGAGCCTGGCTGGATGGGGAGGGGGTCTTCTCCATGACTAAGTCACGGAGAAGATCCCCCCCCCGCCCAGTGAGGCTGCACGGGGTGGAGAGAGCCTGGCTGGACAGGGAGCGGGTCTTCTGCATTACTAAGTCATGGAGAAGATCCCCCCGCCTAGCGAGGCTGCACAGGCTGGAGAGAGCCTGGCTGGACGGGGAGGGGGCTTTCTCCATGACTAAGTCATTTAAGTTTTGCTGTCATTTTCCAATCTTCTGGCACTTGGATATGTCCTCGAACTTCTGCTATTCAGTGGGGGCCGGTTTACACAGCAGATTTATTGCGGCAACTTGCGGTTTAATTATTTTCCGCAGCTGTGCCAGTCAGGTTTTTTTTCCTAATTATGTCGCTTTGAAGTTCAGACTTGAATAAGTGTGGGGGGTGTGGCTCTGTGTGTCTCTGTAAATCTGCCTGTAAATGAACTCACTCCATAAAGCAGAGGGAGAGTAATCTCTCTGCTAAAAGACCTTGCTGCCATGCCGTGGATCGCAAATTTTTCCAGCTGCTCTCTCTCTCTCTCTCTCTCTCTCTCTCTCTCTCTTTCTCTCTCTCTGTCTCTCTATCTCCCCCTCCCTCCCTCCCCCAAGCAGAGAGAGAGAGAGAGAGAGAGAGAGAGAGAGAGGGAAAATAGCAGTTCAGCTTGCTACAGCCCTTTGTGAAATGGTTTCTCTCCCTCCCCTGTGCACAGGATAAAAGTGACAAACGAGCTTTTACATACTTTCAAAACAGCAGAGAGGATGAGAAGGAATGCTCCCTGAATGAAAGTTGTTGGGCATCCTTTTTTTTTTTTTTGCAAACTGGCTCAGAAAATAGCAGACAGGATTTTTGCAAGTTTCTTCTCTAATGGCTACTGTCTTTGCCTCCTCCCTGCCCCTCTTTTAAGCCCACCCCTGCATTATCAGCCAATCACAATGCAGCTGTGCTTTAACCCTTAGCGGAATGCTAGTTTACACTGCCAATAAAGCACTACATTGCAAATATTCCTGCAAAAATAGCGACATCCCCTGTCACGCTATATTTGGGTGTTTTATCTTCCCCCCTTCTGAAAGAGGCGATGCTGTGCTGTGATCCGTGAGAACTATGAGCTATCTTAGCGGTATATTTAGGGGAATATTTGCCCATGTAAACGACCCCTAGGTTTTTTAATATTAAAAGAAGACCATTCATTCCTGCTGCACTTAGGGTATTTGAGGCCAACATACTGCCACAACTGCTGTTTGCTGTTCCAGTTTGGCTCCTTGGCTTCTCTCCTGCTCTGGAACAAATATGTCCAGCTTTTCTTTAGCAACTGTTCTGTGTAGCAAACTGTATTTACTCCACAGTTTTATGGCTTGAGGCTGGTCTTTCATCAGCAGAATGTACTGCTTGGTGTTGGGTATTAACATACTGGCTAAAACTCTCCCCTGCCCCCCACCAACACCTGAATCAGGTTATAAACATTTTATTCCGGAAGACAATCCCATTAGCCAGTGGTCTCAAATTATTAGACACAAATTACAAAGAATAGGTTTCTCTGATAACTTATTTTCCACCAAAGAGTTTTGAAAGGGACTTTTTTCCACCTGTAAGTCACACATTCCCAGTATCAACTTTAGCTCCAACTTTATTTAGGGAAAGAAATGCATTTCTGTCTCTCACCCTGACAGAACAGAAGCTGGAGGGAATGAGAACCCTAAGCCATAAGCTCATACATACTAATATATTTTGCCAAGGTTGCCAAGTCACTACTGCAAAGTGCATGTGCTGGGAAAAATTCATTAAGCTAACAAATTCAACAGAAGTCAAAACTCCTAGACATCAGTTGATCATGTAGCCCCTTGTAAGGTAAAGTACTGATCTTCTTCATGGACTAAGTCATGGAGAAGATCCCCCCATCCAGCGAAGCTGCACAGTAGGGGGAGCCTCACTGGGCGGGAGGGGCTGAGCCTCTCCCCAGCCAGGCAGCCATCCCCTGTGATTCCTCAGCCAGCTTTGGGGAGGCTTTGGGAAGGATGTCTGGTTGGAGGGGGGAAGCTCTCCAGCCACCACCCGCCCTCCCCAAAACAGCAATCGGGAGTCTGATTGCGGCTTCAGGGAGGGCGGGTGATGGGGGGTCATCTTATACAGCGAGTATATCCCACACTCTATATTTTAACTTAAAAATTGGGGGGGGGTCGTCTCATACATCCAGTCATCTTATATGTTGGAATATACGGTAGTTCTTACGTCTTAGAGATTTCTGAGATTTGTTTCAGAAATGTATAATCCACCACCTCATCTTGGCTTGATGACATGTAGTGAACTCCTACCACAATGTTGTTTTTATTTGTTTCTCCATTTTTTTTTACCCAAATGCTCTCCACTGATTCAGTGTGGATTTCTATATGAGTGCATTTGTCTTTGACATATAATGCTACTCCCTCTCCTTTTCTTCCACATCTATTCTTTAAAAAACAACAACTTCCAGATGATATCTCTCAATTGTTATATTCCAATAATGGGAGTCATCCCACCAAGTTTCTGTTATTCCTATACAATCATATTTATGTTCCTGTACTAGGACTTCAAGCTCTACATGGTACCTAGAGTTGCTGACGCCAAACAGTTTTTTAAAAACCATATCCAAGGTGCAAAAGTACGAACATCTGTTTTAACAAAGAAGCAAACAAAAAGGAGGCTATTTTATCACTGTAGCACATGATCACTACAGCAAAAATCCAAAATGGTGGTTCCAGGTGCTTGCCTTTCCAGCAAGCTCCACCCCCAAGCACATCTGACCAATCATCTTCCCACTTCTGCTCATATGGGGAAAGCGCATCAGTTCACATCATTTGTCCCAATGAGCAGGAGTGCACATTTCACATGCTCTTTTAAAAAAACTTTGGGGAAAGCCCCAAAGGCTTTCCCCTTGGGGTATATGGCATTTTTGGCCTTCCTCCTTCACAATACAGCAAAATAATATGGGATCCCATTGGGGAAAAAAGGTATTCTCCTCGAATTCTATGAGGAGTATTTTCACTGTTTAGACAACCCTAGAGCATGTGTAATCACCTTCCAAGAATATTTCTACCACATCAGGAGAACCACATTGATCTATTATTATTTTCCTACCTTTAGTATAACTGGACCTTCCATTTCAGCAAAGCAAGAAAGAGTACTTAAAAGCCATCCCGTCACTTATCCCAATCCTATCTGGTTTCCACTCTGTCTCTGCTGCTGATAGATGTAGACACAATTATTCCCTTCATTCGTAGCTGACTACACCATTCTTCATCTAGTAGCTGACCCTCCTATAATCTTTCCCCTGCAATGACAGTGAATTATAATTCAGGTTCTCACTGGACTAGAGGAGAAGAATGGAAAAATAAAGGAAAATCAAGGAACACAGCAATCTGCACATGCCTGTAAAACAGGATTGGGTATTATGAAGCCTTTCACGTGTTCTTGGACTGCAATTCCCAGCATTCTTCACCATTAGCTATGCTGGCTATGACTCCTTCGGTGTGCAGTCCAACAACATCTGGAGGGCTGCATAATACCCACTTTTGCTCTAAAATGAAGGGTCTAAATGTTTCAGATTGCAAATTGCAGCCTTTCAGATGTTGTTGGATTACAGTTCTCATCAGCCATAGCCAACATGCCTAATGGTGATGAATACGGGGAACTGCAGTCCACCTACTTCTGAAGGGTCCCACTTTGCCCACCTTTATTATATCTTAATTTGTGATACTAGCTACATCTTACTACTAGATTATTTTTTAAAAAATGCTACCAGGTACACCAGGGAGTGAAATGCTTTTTTATTTTAAAACGTACATGTTCTAGATTGTCCCATTGTTTACAGCACAAGTAATCTGTACAGCTAAATCAGTGCTGAACATCTACGGTTTTGTTCAAATTTGGTATAAAATGTTGTGAGAGGTAAGGTCTAAAGTATTAAAAATGTACTCAGTTATCTGCCTCCAGAAAATCCCTTTTAAAATCCCAGAATGTAAAAAGAATGGTTTTAATCACGCTCTGATGTCACAAACATAATCAAATGGAATTTGAAAATAGCTACAAAAAGTAACCTTTGGGCAAAACCATGTAGCAAAAACTGCAACCAAAGAGAATGAACCCTTACCTTCCTGTTTTGCCTGAGAAGGAAGTCTGAAGTCCCTGACTTAAAAATTATTTTAAAAATAATGTCTCATTACCTAAATGGGTGGAGAACCAATTGCCAGTATAGTGGTATAATGCAGCCTGCATTGTTTGTTTGAGAGTTTCATATGTTGAGTAGCTGCTAGGTATATTAACATTTTTGGTTTAAACCAGATGTATGATAGTAAAGTGAAATTGCCTGCCTTTTAAAAAGCTCAGATTGAACCTTGGCACTTAATCTAAATGCGGTAGCAGTATGAATTTTCCAGGAGGCAATTTAATGTTATTATTAGCTGATTAAAGTGTTTCTTTACAACAGCTTCAATCATAGATTAGCTTTCTATGTTGCAGAGTTTACAGTTTGTGATTTTGATAGATACTCTCATTGAATATTTCCTGTCTAAATAGAACAGACTGCAGTAGTATCTCCTTCAAATTTTGTTTTAGCAAATATTATTTATTGTCGCCCCTCCCCCTCTCCTCCTTTTCTTCTCCTTCCTCCTCCTAAAAATACCTACAGTGTGGGGAGGCCATCCTTGACCTCCAACACAACCTGAAAGCATGGCTTTCAATTAATCTGTTTCCTGTAACCAAAGTAGGAGAGCTAACCTGGTTCCATCCTGCCTTGCACACGGATGACAGGGCTGTAGTTCTACTCCAGTTTGTAGATGGCATTTGGAGGCCTAAAGGATTTGAATTAAATCAGTTTCCAACAATATGATTCTATGATTCCCCCACGTTTACTCCACCCTAATTGGGACGTGAAATCCCCATTGGGAGAGATGGACAGAGCTTTCAGTCCTGAGTTGTCCTGGGGGGGGTGTAGGGCTGTTTGGCCAGCTTTGACAGTCAAGGCAGCCTCTTTGAGGCATGCCCACATGTTTTACCTTGTTTGGGGAATCTGACACCTCTTCTTTCAAGTGGCAGAATCAGTGGAGGCTTGCAGCAGCACTTTGATTGATGGAGCTGAGAATATGAATAGAGCTGAATGATGCTGACCCCCCACTTCCATCCCTTATTATGGGAGGTCAATTTCTGCATGCCAAGCTTTGCCACTAGATTTCATTAATCACCCAGTGGGGCAGTGGAGCCTCTGGACTTGGGGGGCAGGTGGGAAGCAGTGGTGACCCAGCAAGAATAAAAAAAAGCTTGATTCATGAAAGAAGCATTCAGAGCATAAAAAATGCTATTGCATGCCCAGTAGAGATGACCCAGGCTCTCCTAGGTCTGCTAGGGGGAGTCTGAGGCACAGATTCTCTAGGAGGATTCACTCCTCCAAGTGCTCAACATTGTTGCTGGATATTCATTGCTCTGGGCACACAGTGGGGGAGGATCTTGCAAGGGTAGGGTCTCCCACTGCTTTCCCTTCTGGAAGACCAAAAGAAAGTGCAAACATACTTTATTCACCTTGAGGGTATCAGGCTGAACCACTTTAGCCTCTCCTTTCCTCTCAGACAGAGAAAAGGGCAGATTCTTTCCAGAGGAGGAGGAATGTTTTCTCGATTGTACTACTGTGTGCTTATTTTCTGCAGATGATTTTCTCATTCTTCTGAGGAAGGTTGAAAAAGATTTGAACTTGGCTTCAGCAGGGAAATCCTTTGCTGAAGGTGTGGAGAAAGAGCCTGAATTAGAATTAGAACTAAGCAAAACTAAGAATTAGAGGGGGTGGGTACACTGTGGTGCTGTTAAGTCTGCACTAGCACATTAAAAAAGTACACATATATTCTTTACCACCTGAGAGTAGGGAAAAGCCAAAGAGCCCTCATATTGATGCTGCTAGTGCTGCCGTGGTCTTGGGGTCTTTCCCCTCAGAGATGGGGACAACACTCCCCAAAATGCTGACAATAAGAAATTAGAAGCTGACAAACAGTGGCATACCCTCCAACCGTCCTGGTCTGGCAGAGACAGTGCCAATTAATGCTTTATTTATTTATTTATACAGTACTATTCATAGAATCATAGAGTTGGAAGAGACCACAAGGGCCATCCAGTCCAACCCCCGGCCATGCAGGAATAAACAAAGCATTTCCGACAGACGGCCATCCAGCCTCTGTTTAAAAACCTCCAAAGAAGGAGACACCACCACACTCTGAGGCAGTGTATTCCATTGCCTAACAGCTCTTACTGTCAGGAAGTTCTTCCTAATGGTTAAGTGGAATCTCTTTTCCTGTAGTTTGAACCCATTCCTCCCTGTCCTAGTCTCTGTAGCAGCTGAAAACAAGCTTGCTCTATCCTCAGTATGACATCCCTTCAAATATTTAAACGTGGCTATCATGTCCTCTCTTAACCTTCTCTTCTCCAGACTAAACATGCCCAGCTCCCTAAGCCGCTCCTCATAGGCATGGCCTCCAGACCGCCCACCATCCTGGTCGCCATCCTCTGGACTCATTCCAGCTTCTCAATATCCTTCCTGAATTGTGGTGCCCAGAACTGGACACAGTATTCCAGGTGAGATCTGACCAAAGCAGAATACAGTGGCACTATTACTTCCCTTGATCTAGACACTGTGCTCCTATCGATACAGCCTAGAATCACATTGACTTTTTTAGCTGCTGCATCACAGTGCTGACTCATGTTCAGCTTGTGGTCCACTAAGACTCCTAGATCCCTTTCACATATATTGCCATCAAGCCATCCTATATCTGTGCATTTCATTTTTACTGCCCAAGTGTAGTATCCTACATTTCTCCCTGTTGAAATTAATTTTGTTAGTTTTGGTCCAGCTTTCTAATCTGTTAAGGTCATTTTGGATTCTGATCCTGTCCTATGCAGCCTTTCACCCAGAATGGGACCCAAGGTCCCATTTTTTTCACACACATTTTTTCAGCATCTTCTAAAATCTAAAATTTCTAAAAGGTCCCACACATTTTTTCAGCATCTTCTAAAATTTTTCAGTTTTGCTTCTCCCCCTTTGTCTACCCTTTGTCCTCTGCTTCCTTCAGTTACTACAGACTAAGTTCAAAGTCAAAAGTAGTTGCACTTAACTCTGTGGGGAGAGGAGACTCCCTTGTAGACTCAGGCAAAAACAAACTGCAACTTCACCTACCTTGTGTGTTCTTCCTCATTAATACCTTTTGCCATCTTGACCACAATCTGATGTTTCTTGGCCCACATGTGTCCCAGTTTTCATCAGTGAAACATTGGAGGGTATGAAGTGTTTAGTTTCAAAAAGGTCCCAGTTTCCACAGTGCAGAAACAGTGGAGGAGAAGAGGGGGCTCAAGGAGGCTTTAGGCTCAAGCAGGCTTTCACGTGTAGTGTTTACCTTCAGAGTTTTATCCAAACTGGGTAAATTATTGGATTTGGTCTTTTGTAAGGGTGATAATTTCCTGTCATTTATTAACAGGATTTGTTGTTGTTGCTGTTAGATGAAACATCTTAGATATTTCCACACACTCTGAATTTATTAAATGTATTGATTGCCCCAGTCAAGCCATTAAAGTGATATCTGGATTTCTTTAGCTAACATCTGTAACCTTTTCCAAATTGATGCTTGTATGTCTGAAATGGCATTGCTCTCAGAAAATGACTGAGCTGGGAGTAAAACTCATGACTGACTTCTCCTAATATGGACATTTAAAAATCTACTCACCCAATTTGCATTGTATTCCTTAGAAACTGTTTTTGTAAACCTTGGAACTGCTTATGGATCTTTCAGTCTCCTGGCACATGGTGATATCTAGATTTCCTAAAAATAGGCCACAGGCTTCATACAAGTCACAAAAATCATGCTGAACACAAGATTGCACTGTATCTTAAAAGAAAAATGCAAGGGACCCAAAACAAAAAAAGTATTTCAAATGTTCTTGTGCTGAAACACTGATCTGTTTCTTCAAACATATTTATAGTCAAATACCTTTCAAAATATAATCTTACTGAACATCATTGAGTATATGATCAAAAGCAGTCTGGTATCCAGCAGAGTTTTTGTTAGAATAATATCTTCTAAAGTAAATTCTCTTAGGCTAGTTATTTATTTATAAGATGGTATAACAGTTTTAACTTTTTTATATTTTGCCCTTGATTTATTTTGTTTTGAATGTAAAAGAAGAACATAAATGAACTTGTTATAGATTATTTATATTTTTTTTGTAGCTTCAATATTAAGACATTATTTTTTGATCTGTAAAAATAACATTCTCTCCATTTTTTCTATCAAGGCAGATGGATAATTTCTTCGTACAGGTTGTCCTTTCTGTCATTCATCTTACCAATTCTCTCTCTTTTCAGATATTCTAGTTTTTAAGATTGTCAGGAACACAGTATCAATATTACTCACAAAGATCATAAACATGATTTATGATGGTAGTGGTGTTATAATAACATTCCCTGGATTGTTTTATGCCTTGTGCATAACAAAATGTTCAGGTTTCTCTCTCCCTTTATAACTTAGGTCACAGAAGAGAAAGGATAGTAACAATGACTCTGACATTTTCTTATACGTCTTAATCAGAAGCAAAGAAAAAAAACTTTCAATTGAGATAAGTAAGTTGTGAACAAGTTGTGATAGAGCAAGGTTATCTATTTATTTACTTTGTAGATTTCTATCCCACTTTTACATCCACAAAATGGGACTCAGGTCAGTTAACAATAAACTAAACTTAAACAAGTATTGTTAAAAACATGTAGCAGATTAATTAAAACATGAGGCAGTTCATAGAGCAATTACACGTTTATCTCAAAGTATGTTTGATCTTAACCACTGTCGGCTAGTGTAGACAAGCCTTT
The DNA here is from genome assembly GCA_030847615.1 of Gambelia wislizenii. Taxonomy (NCBI): domain Eukaryota; kingdom Metazoa; phylum Chordata; class Lepidosauria; order Squamata; family Crotaphytidae; genus Gambelia; species Gambelia wislizenii. Next base: position 100,472,378 of record JAUMIR010000006.1, read on the forward strand.
TGTATGGTTCTGTATATAAGACCCAATGCAGAACAATTCCCTTTCTCCTGCCAGTACTGTGTAATGGTATTGCCTGATGTCCCTTGAATTATACAGGGTTATATGGATTTGTATGTGACTCTACCTACCTTAATCTCCCTGTGGATTATAACACACTATACACAAGCACATAACTTAGTGAACCTATAGAATTCTTATTATCTGTTCAAAGACAAATTTCCCTGTACACTAGGAACTAGAAATACTGTCCTGTTTTGTCTCCACTTTCTGCTATGCAACAGAGATGAAGCTACTGGAACTCATAATTTTTGTGTGTGTTTCTAAACACAGAGATTGCTATAAAATAATCAGATGATTTGGCATGGGAGTATTGTTTTGCATAGGCTGATTTTCATGAGTTACCAGCTCTGCAAAAATGTAAAACTACCCATTATCATCACCTAATTTCTGGTGCTGCAGGTAGCTTGTATTTTCCTCACTTTCCTTAATTCAGGTTCTTCTCATTTTTCTTTTGCTGACAAGTCATTCATAAGGGTAATTGGCTTTTGGTACTTGTGGGTTTTCATGTTTTTTTTCTTTACCAGCATAAATTAAGATTCCAAAAGACCCCAGGTGCCTTTATGTGTAGAGAAAACAAATGTTTATGTTATAAAAATATGATGTACCTTTCCTTTGTAACAAAATCATCCCAGGGAAAACCCTATGTTACAAAGTACTACCACTCTTATTTTAAACATTACAAGCTCAATTTGAGGAATATGTAAGGAGATAAAAAGCACTTAACATATACAGCATTCACAACACAATCACCTTCAAAGTGTTCATTTGAAATGTTGGCAGAATTTTCTGAGCATGTGCCTAAAAATGATTTTCAATGTCACATCTATGTAGGTTAAGGCCTGAGCTGCAAAAGAACATCTTGTGTAAACAATAGCACCCCTATACCCTCCAGCTGTTCTAATTTGGCAGGGACAATCCTGATTAAGCCTCTTTTGTCTACCTTTTCAGTTGTTTTTAATATATCCTAATTTCTCTCTCTTCTCCCCACTATCCCTCTTTGTTTTCAACTTACTTCAGTTGCTGGAAACTAAGTTCAAGGTGCAAAAGTAGTTTGCATTAGCAGGGGAGAGAGGAGAGGAGGGATGGAATCTTGCCCTTCCCAGTAGGGTCAGTCAAAAGCAAACTGCTGAAGCCTCTCCTAGCTTGTGTGTTCATCCTCATTAATAACTTTTACCATCTTGCCATCTCGACCATTCATAACTTTTGCCATCTTTTACCATTCTCCTCATCAGTAGCTTTTGCCATTTGATGATATAGGTTGGCCACATATATTCTGGTTTTCATTTGTGAAATGTTGGGAAAGTATGCACCAAATTTGGTCCATCCACCAATTTTATAAATATATAAAAAGTTTTTTTTTTTTAAAAAAAGCCCTTTCCTCTAAGAGATGCAACCCCTTCCCAGGGCCAACAAGGGCCTTTGTCCCAGTGCTCTAGTACAGTGGTAGGAATTATATGGCAATCATCATCATCATCATCATCCTGTCTTTCTTCCAAAATAGGGACTCAAGGTGGCTAACAATGAGTTTAAAACAGTCTAAGTTAAAAACAATACAAATTATAAAAAATATAAATCTTAAGTTTAAAAACAAATTAAATAATTTACACCATTAAAATCACAAACATTAAAATATTGAAATAGATAAAGGCTATATGTGGGCTGAGGTGGAGAGCTTGCAGCCCTTTACATCAGTCAGATCCTCATCTAACCCCTACCCATTACGACATGGGTTACATTTCCTCCTTCCAACATACATTTGTTTCAGGGCCCCCCACCATGAAATAGCAGAAAATCTCCCCCCAACACTGGAACCCATTTCCAGTCAGCAAAAAATGATGGCAGTTTTTTTCAGGATCAAGAGGAGTTGAAAATGGGTCTGACCATCTATGCATGCCCATTCCAACAATACACTGGAGAGAGATATGAGACGGGTGAGGAAGATTTCATCCTTCCTTTCACCTTATAGTTAGAATATCACTGTTGCCAAGCATTTAAAGGGAAATGGGGGCTGGAGGGTGAATTTAGTTTTGCATGACAGAATATTCATTGTTTTCTGTTGGGGAATATTTCAGTTTCTTTCTAAGCTAATTTGACATGAACAGAAGCTCTTCCATTGCTAGTATTTCCATTCCAATAAAAACATGAAATAACCCCCTTTCTTGTGGCAAAAGGTACAAAGGGAATGCTCCCACTAGTGATAAATATGATGTTGCGGTTCAGGTATCTGAAGTATCTTTAGTAGTGATTTTTTTTTGTTAGTGCTTTTTTCTCAACTGTTTCCAGTCTCTGGTCTTGTTGGATTTGTCATGCTGAGGCCTCATACACTTCAGTGCCTTTATCACTGCTAAATACTTCTGTATGATTTATATATCCAGCTGTGGTGAAAGCATGTGCTATTATGAGACAGGAGGAAGAGGAGTTTTCTTTGTTGGGGTAAATTATTGTGTCAGAGGAGTGGTCAGAAGATTGCTGTTAAAACAGAGGGGGGGGAGATATAATTGGTGTTGTTATTTTTACTGTAATCTATAATGTGCTTAACAGATCTTCTAGCTCTAGCCTCTTTTTCAGGCTGATACTGAATTAGGACTACAATAACAGTAAAGGATCTCCTGTGAAGTAATTTCAGCCTTATTTGGGTTTCTTTCAGTCCCCACCCCTAGTTTGTTCTTGCCTTATTTTGCTCTTCTTTCTTGTGTTCCTAGGTCCAAAATAGGTGAAATGTAGAGGTCTGTGATCAAATATGTCAGTGTTTTTATCTTTGGTTCAATCAAGCAAGGCCATTGTACTAGGAGATTATGTGCATTTTCTCTCTCCATGGTGCCGTTTACACGATGAAAATGTAGTGGGAAGAATTCATGTTGAACCTTGGTTGTTTACATGTACATCGCATCGGGCACGTGATTTTCGGAAAGGGGGCCATCTTTTATCCCACAACCTGCAGGACTTCCAGTCCCGTGGTTTGTGGCGGTTTTTAAAAAAGTCACAGAAGGATTCAGAAAATTGGAAATCTAAACAGCCCAGGACAAGGTATCTCGGTACTAGGTGATGACCGGAAATGGTGACCGGGGACGGGCTCAGAAATCAGCGACCAGAAAAGGAGGGGTCAGTCACCCGTTCAACAGATTCAACCTCACCAGCTGAAAACAAAGGGATCCCTTCCAGCAGCATGAAGGTTTGTGTGTGTGTGCGTGTACTAAATCACCCTGTTCAATGGATTTCTACACTGCAAACCCTTCAGCTTTAACCTTTTCCTCTCCTGCATGCTGGGTTTAAATTTTAAAGAGAGAGTAAATTATAAAGAGATCGTGGGCGGAGGATCGCCCATTCATTCCCTGCCTGGATCGCCTCCCTGGGTCTGAACGGATAATCAAACATTCACCTACCCACCCCCAAAGCACAGTAAAAAATGCCAGAGTCTGAGCGAATGATCACACATTCATTCACCCCCCCACAAGGCACAGTAAAAAATGCCAGCGTCTGAGCGAATGATCACACATTCATTCATCCCCCCCACAAGGCACAGTAAAAAATGCCAGCATCTGGGTCTTTCAAAATGCTTTGTGTGTCCTCCTCTTATGATCGCCTGCACTGGCTTGAAACCTTCACTCCACAGCTGCCTCTGCTTAAAGGGTTAACATTTTAAAGAGACAGGAGAACCGCAAGCCTCTGCCCCCTGCACTCGGCTTATACTGGCTTGGGCTTGTGTGTGTGTGTGTGTGCATGCCTGCCGCAGCTCCAGTCGCTCTGCTTTTGATCTCTCTCACACTCCCCAGCACCAAGCTGGCTTTAAATGGTGATCTTTCATTTCTAAAGGAAAGCACAGGGTTTAGACACTGATCGCTCCTAACACTCATTCACCCCCCATCCCCAACCTGAAGCCTGAACAAACATTTGAGCCAGCCAATAGCATTGCTCGTGGAACGGAACTCTAAAGGAAGTATGTCACTGAGGTTGTGAAAAAATGAGTAATCACACCCTTGATTGACAGCTAAAAAAAACTTCCGGTACTGTAAACTCGTGTAAACAAAAAAACCTGGGATAGTATATAGTGGGAGAAGGTACATGTTGGAAAATATAGTTTGCAGTCCAATAAGTGGAAATGGTTCTGCTATTTAAGGGTTAACTGAGAAGCCGTATGAGATGAGCTGATGTAACTTCCTGAAGTTTTGCTATTGGGGAATCTGGGATGAAGGGGAGTGTCTGAGTAGTCGTCTTTGTTCCAGAAGCCATGATCCTTTAACAAACCTTTGAACTGAGAGGACCCTGAAAGGGGTGTCCTAAACATAGTTTTGTAACAATGTAGTTTTAAAGTATTTTTTTAACTAGTTTTAGTTTATTTTGATGGAGTTTTTGTTCCTGCCAAGAATAAGCTCTCTAAACTGTAAGTAAAGATGCTTTTGTACTTTTTAAACCAACTTTTGAGTCTTGAGTGGTTATATTGCTAGTTAAACAACTTGGGAAAAGACAAAAAGGTGTTTGGTTATTTAATAAGCTATGTATGCTAACATTCTGATGCTAGATGCTGCTGCGTTTGCATTAAACTCTGCTAAGTTGACTGTATTCTCCACTAATGTGTGAAGTACAGTGCGGATGTTTAAACAGGGACAACATGCCCTGATATTTTAAACAGTGTATTTTATACACATTCCAACAGTACATATCATGGGATGGGATGCCATGTAAACAATGATCCCGGGATCTCCCGGGATATCCAGTTCAGACACAAAAATCGTGTAAACAGGGAAGGACGAATTTGGGATCAAGAAATCCCAGGACGCCCTCTGACAAAAATTACTGTCTAATTAGCACCCATGACTAATGTGGTCTTAAATATGGGATAAATTGTCTTAAGTATATAGAAATCAAATAGACTACATAATTGGAAGCAGAAGATGGAGAAGCTCCATTCTCCTGCCAAAACAAGACCAGGGTCATGTCTGCATTGATGGGAAACCTTGTAGCCGCAGCACATTTATCTGGTCTGCAGTGATCCCATTCACGCCACACTCCCCATTGCGAGATTGGAGTAACTCCCCACAAATTTCCCTCAGGTTAGCTGACATTGGTGTAAAAGCGTGGTTCCATAATGATCATATATCCTATACTTTGTGGTATTTCTGGCCACATAGCCACGGCTGCTCTGCTTTTTCTTTTTCCTGTCATGCATGCAAATGTACGTATTGCTGCATTGTCAGCAACCAATTGCCTTTTGAACCCTACAGATATGCATTCCCATTGGATGGCTTGTACAACTGGGCAACCACACTGTGATTTAAGTTAGCCCGCACACATTATTCAACTATCATTGCTTATCTGGTTATTGTCATTGTCACTGACAGTCACTGATTAGGGAATTGCAGATATTGTAGCAATGTTCTCAAATACATTGGTGTTGTTATGCCACTCCTACTGTTCCTGAACCTTCTTCCCCCTGCCTCAAATGGCAATGAGGTCGAGAGTTTCCTACCTGCTCCATGAAGCTCCTCTGCCTCCTTTCTTCCTATGGCTTGCAGGGGCTTCGGTGTCCTAGTAACTCAAAGTGCACTAATACTGACTTGCCAATATACTGATCTGCAGTTATCTGCACACTCACCCCCCTCCCCCAAACTGATTGCAAATTATTGAAGGTGAAATTCAAACTGTATCACTTCCTGACAGGAAAGATCACGTGACTTCCTGGCCCTCCTGCCAGCCTGTTCTGCACACTGAAAACTCTTCCTTCTGGCTTCACTCTGACATTGCCTTGGAGCACCCACCACACATACAGTTCTCCGGATCTTCCAGGCAACTGTGGGGTAAAAGGCAGTTCTCTTAAAATCTGATTATCAGTGGAAAGCTCTGCATTGCCTGTAAATTTTCATGAATGTGGTATGTATGGGTCACAGTGGCTATGAGTTGAGTACAGGTTTTTAGGCCAGTGCAGACCAAAACAGATTGTGGAATTGACCATGAACTGCTAATATCAACATTTTGAGTAAATATGAACACTAAATCAACCATCATGCCAAAATACAACTTGAAGAACATCCATGTAGAATTGAAAGACAATGTAAAAAAATGTTCTTGTGTGTGCTCCTGTCATTTCCAACTTGCAGCATCCCTGAGGTGAACCTATCATGGGGTTTTCTTGGCAAGATTTCTTCAGAGGGGGTTTCTCTTGGCCTTCCTCTGAGGCTGAGAGAGTGTGACTTGCCCAAGATCACACAGTGGGTTTCCATGGCTGAACAGGATTTAAACCCTTATCTCTACAGTCATAGACCAGTGCTGAAACTACTATACCACAGTGGTACCAGGTGCCATTAGCACATCCAACCTCTTCAGAGGAGCCGAAGGTACTTCATCTGACTTGGATCTCTTCTGATGAGATGAAGGATCCGGTAGACTTAGACTTCTTCTCACAAGATGAAGGAACATCTGAAGGCTTCTTTCCCTTCTTAGAGACTTCAGATGGAGCCCACTTGGATTCATGTGGCACTGAAGGTCTTGTTCTGGTTTTGGATGAATCTGAACTTGATTGTACCAAGCTCTTCAATGAGAAGAGCGAGCCTTATTGGTACTAGCATGATCCATTGGCACATCAATTTAAGATATACAGATGAAATCATACTACTGCCAGAAAACAGCAAAGACTTGGAATGATTACTGAAGAAAGTCAAAAAAGAAAGTACAAAAGCAGGTTTACAGATGAACATTAAGAAAAGAAAAATAATGACCACAGATGATTTACATAACTTTATAGTAGACAATCAAGACATTGAAATAGTTCAAGATTTTCCATACCTTGGCTCAGAGTGGAAACTACTGGCAAGAAATCAGAAGAAGACTAGGGAGGACAGCTGTGAAAACTAGACAAGATCCTGAAGTGTCAAGATTATATCACTGAATACTAAAGTTAGGATGGTCCATGCCATCATATTTCCAATTTCTCTGTATGGTTGTGAAAGCTGGACAGTGAAGAAAGCTGATAGGAAGAAAATCAATGCATTTGAAATGTAGTGCTGGAAAAGAGTTCTACAGATACTGTGGTCTTCTAAAAAGACAAATAAATGAATCCTAGAGCAAATCAAGCCTGACCTTTCCTGAGAAGTCAAGATAAGTAAGTGGAGACTGTTGTACCTTGGGCATATCATGAGAAAACAGGGATCACTAGAAAAGACAATAATGCTTAGTGAGGTAGAAGGCAGTAGGAGAAAAGGAAGCCTCCATTATGGATGGATATACTCAATCAAGGAAGCCAAGGCCCTGAGTTTGCAGGACCTGAGCTGGGCTATTGATGATAGGGTGACTTGGAGGTCTCTTGTTCCTAGGGTCACCATAAGTTGAACTCAACTTGAGGGCAGTTAACAACAACACATAACCATTATGTTTAACCACATATTCTCTAGTATAAATGACTTATTCTGTTCTATCTATATTTCTTCTTCAGCAGAAGTGAATATATCTGGATCACTTTGATTTCATCACTGCCTTGATGGTTTGGGGAACAATTTTATTTGTGGAAATGGAATAGAGAGAAAGCTTGTAGACCATTTTCCTCAGTAGCTTCACCTGGATCCCTTTCCTTTTAACCAATTGTCATGATGGAGTTCCCATCATCCTGCCTGCAGGGTGATGACACTCCCATCATTCTGCAAAGACTACATTTCCCATTATCTGCAAACAGTGATTGTCTTGTCAGCATGACATTAGGTTACCCAAGGGTTAAAAACCAGCGGGAGGTAAGGGACATCTCCTGAGATAGCATCATCAATACTGTCATATCACCAGACCAGAACTGGCCAATCACAACTCTGAAACTGGGGATTTGAGAAGGGTTTCATATTTGCCTTGGCCATGAGGCAAGAGAGGGACAAAGAAGGCCCTGAAACAAACACCATGTTTTGGCGCTGAGAGATGAACTGAAACAAAGAGAACGTGGGGATAGCTCTTGGAGCAGGGCTGCCTTGCCTAGCTCACAGCTTCCCCGATTTCAGATGGATATGATCTGCATCCTATGTATTACTGCTTGAGATTGTGAGTAGAATCTTTAGGGACTGTTTTAGATGGCATCAGGAATTTTATGTTATTTTCTTAAGCTTTGGCTGGATGTAGCTGAGATAACTGAATGCTTTGACTTTAATACTCTGTAACTCTAAGCCTCTGACCTGAAGAAAGAAGTGCTTTCTTCATGAAGTGATTTGCCTTAAACTTTGCCTTAAGCTCTGCCTCAATAAAATAAGCTTTATTAATTTCTCTTAATTGATGCTTGCATGTGCCTGATTTTCTACTTGGTTACTCTATTGCCCTTATTTTGGGATAAAAGGAAGGGATGGGTACAGCTCTGCAGTGGCAGGTAGTTCCCAGTTTCCTTTGGTCTCTTCTTGGTCCACAATTAGGGGTACTCAAATCAAGGGATGGTGGCAGCAACTTTGGGATATTGGGAACACTGTGCCTTTAAATCAAAGTAAAAAATAGTTTGTATGGCTGTAAAGGGTGTGGAGCACCAGGTGCTAGTCCAACATAATCACCACTGTATATCAGTCTGCTGCGACCCAAAGTTTGTGTGGGTTGTAGAGTGTGGGTTGTAGTTGGCTGGAGATAATGGATTGTGTATGTTTACTGAGACAAGTTACTATATACTATTGGAGATCATTGAAGGAGTGTATGTATGTATCTTGTATATATCCTGCAACAACAAGATAAAGCGCCTCCAAGGACTTTGGAAAAATCCAACAGTGTCTGTGCTTCATTTCAAGGTTGGTTAGTGCCAGATTGCCAAATACTGCTGGAGGTTTCTGTGCTTCTGCACTCTGCTGGTTTTAGCTACTCTTGGGGACAAGCACCTCAAGAAGCGCTGCTAGTTGGCGTCTCAGTGGGCTTAGTTATTGCATTTGTCACTGCACGTTTTTCAGGATGCACAAGAGAGCCAACAAGGGGTTATGGGCCCAGTTGTGCTAGGCTGTGCGAGTCTGTAACTGCCTGTGCCTATTATTTTTGAATCCTGTGCTTGCAATCAGTTTTTGTTCCTCTGTTGAGCCTGTGAGTCCCAGACTGTTTTGTGCTGCTGGAAGGCTGAAGGAAAAAACTGTACCACAGAAGAACAGCGTTAGCAGTTTGCATTTTGCTTTTCCTGTGTGTGTTTTTGCAAGCAATTAGTGGTGAGCATTTGGCTTGTTTTGAGTTTGTGCCTGACCAAAAGAAACAACCCACAAATCAAAGAGTTTGTTTTCCATTTTTGAGTGACTTGTTTTGAAATTAGCCTGCTGGTATAGCTGGAGTCAAGGGAACAATGAGCTTTGCTAAACTAGATGGCACCAATTATTCCACATGTTTTGTGATGGTACAGAGTTTGCTTGTTTGAGAGAACCTGGTGAACTACATAACCAGCCCACCCCCTAGACCATGGAATACTGAGCAAAGACTTGCTGACCAGAAAACAAGAGCTACTATTATTTGGTGCTTAGAAGAAGACCAGATAGTCTACTTAACCACCATGGTGACTGCATTGGATGTTGGCAGAGCTTGTAGGACGTTTACCAGAGAGACTCCTGTGTGTCCAAGATAATATTGACACACAGATTTTACAACACCAAGCTGAGAGATGTTGAGGATGTCAAGTGCTATTTGGACTAAATCAGGGCTCTGTTCATTGACTTGCAGAACAGAGGCATGAATTTTGCTGAGGCACACAAAGCCTATATAGTCCTTGGCAGCCTGAATGAGACCTGGGACTTCTTATTCCACAGTCTGCAGAGTTTGTCAGAAGCTGAGCTGACCTTGAACCTGATCCCCGCCCGCATTCTGAAAGAGAATGAGTAGAGGGGCTTCAAGGCTGAAAGTCATGATCAGCAGTGTGCCAGGAGGAAAGCAGACAAGGAACAATACCAACAAACAGCGTCTCATGAGCAAGGTGAGGCTGTGTGCAACCTGGTGAGGCAGTGCTACTCGTGTGGAAGGGAGGGGCATCTCAAAAGAGATTGTCCTTCCAGGTTTGGCCACAAGAGGGAGAAGAGAAAGCAGCAACAGATGCCAGCAAGCAGCTCTTCTCAGGCAGCAGGGTGTGGTTTTCTCACCACAGTTGCTGGTAAAGCTGGAGCCAAGCCAGTTTGGCTGCTGGACTCTGGAGCCATGCACCGTATGGTGAACTGTTTGGAGCTGCTACAAGATGCGAAGTCTTCAACAGTCTCCAAAGTGTACATGGCAGATGGTGCTCCAAGGAAGGTTGAGAAGATGGGAACTGTGTTTATTCCCTGTCTAGGGAAACAGTTTTCAAAAGTTTTGTTTGCCCCTAGTCTGAAGAACTGTTTTCTAAGTGTATCTACCTTGACTGGTGATGGGTATAAGGTGATATTTGAAAGAAATCAATGTTTTGTTTCCAAGGGAGGTAAGGTCTGTGCCAAGGGTGTTAAAAGGGACAGACTGTATTATGTACTTCCATGTGCAGACAAACTAATATAGCCAATGTGACTATGACTAATGTTCCCTTGCATGATCAGTGTGTGCATTATCTCCGTAGGGTACTCGGTCATGCCAGTTTTGTCACATTGGCACAGTTGGCAAAAGTGTGTCCAGAGGTTAAAGTTAAGCCATGCCAGAAATTCCTGGACTGTACTGTCTGCAAGAGGGTCAAAGTAAATGCTTTTCTTGTAGCCAAAGAAAACAAAAGGATAACAAACCAGCCCTTCCAGGTAGTCCATGGAGACCTTGCAGGGCCATCTAAGGCAAGTGTGGAAGGTGCACATTATATCTTTGTATTAATGGATCACTTTACAAGATATGGGTTTGTGTACTTGTTGAAATCCAAAGACCAGGCATTTGCCAAGTTTAAAAAATGGGTGGCAGTGGTTGAGAGGAAATTTCTCTTTAAAATCACAATGTTTATTTCTGATAGAGGTAGGGAATTTCTTGATAATGCATTTCAAAATTGGCCGAGAGCAAAGGGCATTCAACATAAAACTACTAATCCATATAGCCCAGCTGAAAATGGTCTGACTGAACTAAGAGTAGGCCTATTGCAGTCCATGAAGGACTGCATTCTAGTTGATACCCAAGCACTTGGTAATCTGTGGGATCAAGCTGTGGTATGTGCAAGCCATATAATCAACAGGGTATTGAGTTCTAGCATTAACCAGACACTTTATTTTAAGTTATATGGGAGAGATCCTAGCCTGAAATACTTTAGAGTGTTTGGACAATTTGACAATGAAGATTCAGGAAGGACTCATCCTGTGTATTCTGCAAGCACGCAGATGACTACAAAGGCCAATCTGAGATAAACAAGTCCGGCTGCAGAATGTACAGCAGAAGGTCTCCTTGGGTGATATTTCTGGGTTGTGATTCTTTCTGCGTTGTCTTTCTCTTCAAGACTTGTTCGTCGTGAGTTCTCAAATAAGGCTGCAGCATTGTGGCTAGTGTGTCTTCATGCTTCCCAATGTGAGGCCAGGGCAGACCATTGTTGGTGATCAATTTGGCCGAGCCTGAGCTGCTGTTTCAGGGAGTCCTTGTATCGCTGTTTTGGAGAGCCCCTCTTACGCTGACCTGTGGTGAGTTAACCGTAGAGTACTATTTTTGGGAGGCGATGGTCCTCCATCCTAGAAATGTGCCCTGCCCAGCACAGCTGTGTTCTCAATATCATGGTCTCAATGCTGGTGATCCCTGCTTGCTCAAGGACTGCAAAATTCATCACATAGTCAGTCCAGTTTATATTTAGGATTGTGCATATACAGCACTGATGAAAGCGTTTGAGAAGTCGTAAGTGGTAGCGATAGGTGACCCATCTTTCAGACCCATAAAGGAGAATAGACAGTACAATGGCTCTATACAGATTGGTTTTTATGCTTTGCGTCAGGTGTTCGTTATTCCAGACTCTTTTGTAAACTCTTCCAAATGTGCTATATGCCTTTGCTAATCTGTGATCGATCTCTTTGTCATCTTAGGAGATGATGATTCCCAGATAGGTGAACTGCTGAACGGACTTGAGCACAGATTTGCCGACAGCAATGTGGGGATGGTGGTGTTTGTCCTGTGGTGCAGGCTGGTAAAGAACTTCCGTTTTCTTCAGGTTGACTTCCAGCCCAAACAGCTCTGCAGCTGTTGCGAAGCAGGATGTTAGGCGCTGCAGAGCTGCTTCTGTGTGGGCAACAAGGGCATCATCATCAGCGAAGAGCAGCTCATGGACTAGATAGTTTAGAGTCTTAGTGTGAGCCCTCAGATGGCTTAAGTTAAACAAGCTACCATCAGTACGGTAACGTATATAGATGCCGTTGTCTTCTTTAAGCTCTGCCATAGCCCTTTGGAGCATCATGCTGAAGAAGATTGTAAACAAAGTTGGTGCAAGAACACAACCTTTCTTCACTCCATTAGTTATTAGAAAGGGCTCTGAAAGAGCATTGCCATATCTGACTTGACCGCGGTGGCTGTCGTGTAGCAAGATAATCATTTTAAGGAATTTTGGGGGACATCCTAGTCTTTCCATGATCTGCCACAGACCTTTTCTACTCACAGTTCAAAGGCTTTGGTGAGGTCGACAAATTTTACATAGAGACTCTTGTTCTGCTCCCTACATTTTTCCTGCAGTTGTCTAAGGGCAAATACCATATCTGTAGTGTTCCTATTGGCTCTGAAGCCACATTGGCTTTCAGGAAGAAGTTCTTCTGCAATAGCAGGAAGTAATCTGTTCAGGAGTATCCTTCTGTTCAGGATTTTTCCAGCAATAGAAAGCAGTGTTATGCCTCGATAGTTTGAGCAATCAGATTTTGCTCCTTTTTTCTTGTATAGGTTGATGATGACTGCTTCTCGGAGATCTGATGGCAGTTCCCCTTTTTCCCAGCAATTCACAAGGAGTTTGTGAAATTTATTGTGGAGTGCATGACCTCCATGTTTCCAAACTTCAAGTGGGATTCCATCGATCCCAACTGCCTTGCCGTTTTTCATCTGCTGGATGGCCTTAAGGGTCTCTTCCAAAGTGGGAGCTATGTCCTATTCATTTTTCATGGGTTTTTGTATCATATGTTGGATAGCTGAGCCTTGGACTATTCGGTTGGCACTAAAGATACTTTGAAAATATTCAGCCCATCAATTCAGGATGGAGTCTTTATCAGTAATTAATGTTTGACCATCTGTAGTGTATAAGGAGTTTTGGACCTCATAAGTAGGTCCAAACATTGCTTTAAGAGCTTCATAAAATCCTCTACGATCACCCAGATCTGCAGAGCGTTGTGTCTTTTCTGCTATATTGATCCACCACTTGTTCTGCATGTCTCGGAGCTTTTGTTGAAGTTTACTACATGTGAGGCAGAAAGCTGCTTTTCTTACATGGCAAGTTGGCTGGGCGAGGTATGCCTGTTGAGCAGTTCTCTTCTTTGCCAACAGCTCCTGGATATCTTGGTTGTTTTCATCAAACCAGTCTTAATTTTTCTTGTGCGAGAACCCGAGGGATTCTTCCACAGACTGCAGGATACTGTTTTTGATATGTTGCCAAAGCACTGTAGGAGAAGGATCTGTAGGATGGTGTTCAAGTTTTGTTTGCAGGTTTGTCTGGAAGTTGTCTCTCATGGTAGCTTGTTGAAGATTATTGACTTGGAATCTCTTCTTTAAGATGCCACCCGTCTTAGGTTTGAATTTAAGATGAAGATTTAGTTTACATCTTACGATGCAATGATCTGTTTGGCATTCTGTACTCGGCATCACTCAGGTATGACAGACATCACGAATGTTTCTCTGGCGGGCTAGAAGATAGTCACTGAGGTGCCAATGTTTGGATCGGGGATGCATCCAGGTTGTCTTCAAGCTATCTTTCTGCTGAAAGATAGTGTTTGTAACAGTCAGCTGTTGTTCTGCACAGAACTCTTAGCAGGAGGTGTCTGTTATCATTGCAATTTCCAACACCATACTTGCCTAAGACACCTTTCCAGGCTTTGGAGTTCTTTCCTTCTCTGGCATTGAAGTCATGAAGGATAATATTTTTATCTTCTACAGGGGCTTTTTGTATGAGTTGGCGTAGGACTGTGTAGAATTTGTCTTTCTCGACAGGGTCGACTTGCATAGTTGGGGCATATATACGAAAGAGAAGAACATCTGGGAGGCGTAAGGAAATAATGCGATCAGAGTGTCCTGTTGGCAAGGTTTTGAGTTTGGTGGCAATGGAGTTTTTAATCATAAAGCCTACTCCTGAAAGATGATTTTCAGTTTTGGGTTTGCCTGACCAGTAAAGTGTGTAGCCAGTGCCGTGTTCTTTAAGGCTGCCTTCCTCATGGAGACGAACTTCACTAAGAGCAGTAATGTCAATATTAAGTTGTGACAGTTCATGGGCTATTAGAGCAGAATGACGCTCAGGCCGTCCACTATCTTCAGAGTCTCGCATGGTTCTGATGTTCCAGCATGCAAGCCTCAGTTTATTTACACCTTTGGAGGCTGGTGTGTGCCTTTGTTTCTTTGCCTTGGTTTGACCGCATCAGAAGATGCCCGTTGGCCGCAGCTAGCCAACCAGGTAGATGGGGATGAGCTTTTGTTAGGCCATCTTTTCTAGGCTCTTCTCCATATGGAGCAAGCACTGCTCTCCTTCAAAAAGGCTGCTTGGTCGTTCAGGATGCTGCCGAACAAGACTGTCATCTTCCGGGTCAGCCTTGAGCGACCAAAGTCCTGAACCGCCTGCATGTAGGGTTGGGTCTGCGGCTTCTAGTGCATCTTTACACCTGCCATTTCGTCCCTCACCTATCACTACAGGGCTGTTTTGGAACTGGATTTGTTCTCAAGCCTGTGCAATGGATTTTTCTGGTGGAGCACAGCATGCACAGAACTGGCCTCAGCCTTTAAACCAAAGGTTCATGTGCTGTGGCCTTTCAAGCATGGACAGTAGCAGCAAGGTCCTCGGGTCATAGGTTTGATTAGCGTTTCCTTCTCTTAGATGGTTGACCTTCCAGGGTTGGACGAGTACCATTTGCCCGGGTTTGGGATTCCCATCCTGCCCTTTGACGCTCTTTGTCAGACCCTTCGGTTTTGACCTGTCTGGCATGGGAGATCCTACTGGTGGCTATTATGCCACCGCCAGCATAGCTCAAAACATCAGTAGGGTACGCAAGCCTCTCTCCCACGACAAGGGGGCATCAATGGAGAGGATAGAAGACACCAAACAGAGAAAAACTACATAAGACAAAATGGGTATTAAATATGACTTCAGCAGACTGGAGAACTGGGTCAGAGCTAACAAATGAATTTCAATAAAAATAAATGCAACTATATGCGGTTTTGTATTTTGGGAGGAAAAAATAGGTGCAGGGGGGAATATAGGATGGGTGACACCTGGACTGATAGCACTACATGCAAAAAAGACCTAGGGAGTCTTAGTAGAGACCACAAGCCAAACATGAACCAAAAGTGTGATATGGTGTCAAAAGAGCTAATGCAATTCTAGTCTGCATCTACAGAAGTGTAAGATCCATATCTATCTGTCAGCCCAACCTTTCTACATAAAAGACTTCTTCCCAGCAATTGGGACATTTTACATCAATGTTCCCTAACTGTTAAAACTGTGGTGGGATTAAAAGCACCCCTGCCATAGATAGATCCTGATATTGATCACCTAGACTAGACTAAGAGATATCAGGCAAGAAAACTGCCAGAACAGCCCAAGATGAATGGTTCAATGTGGATGGAAAAATCCCATTGATTATTATACATTAATAATCAGCCCAATGATACAGGCTAAAGTGAGGAAAACCAAATCTACCCTCATTAGATGGAAGCTGCACACCTCTCAAAGAAATATGTTTGCGTGAGGAACCCTACATCAATTTCCAATACTCAGTATTAAATTTTTGAAAATATTTGCAGGGTATATTGAGCGGGATTCCTTGCATACTCCTTGTAGTTGCTGTGGTAGAGGAGATGAGTTAGAGGGAGCATGAAAACGTAACATTAATTCAGAAGACATCAAACTGTAGTTAACCATAACTTAGCATTATGAGACATGGGGGGATTTTTCTGCCCTATTGTAGTTGGAAGACACAGAAATGTTTAGGGGGCATAGGATGCTAGAAGAGGGCTCATTGTCCTGCTTAGACTGTGTAACACACTAGCCAGTAGGCATAAACTACTGTTCAGTTCTCAGCACCCCAAGCTGACACATAGTTCTGAGCTTTTACTCTTGCATTTAAATCCCTTTTAGTTGTTTGCTAAAAGGAATTCTCCAAATGCATTAGATTATTTGTATGCACACCATGTATTCGCTATTTAAGCAATTGCCTGTGGCTATTCTCGAATAAAACATTCATTCATTAGGAATGTGAAGATACAAGATCATGATGCATGTGTAAAGCATTTTGCACATCCAGCAATATATTTTCTTAATCTCCTAATGATAGTAGAGTACTTTTATGGCTGCATAATGTGCATTGAACACTCTTTGTTTCATAGTTAAAACAATTCTTTGCTTTTACTTATTCATCCATTACACAGTATATTTGTTTATTGTTTTGAATATTGACAAGCTCTGCAGAAAGATATCAGTATCATTAGCACCATTAATATTGTAAGACTTGGCTCAGTGCTTTATGAAATTACCCTTGCTATTGAAATTTGTAATAATGAATACGTTCAGATTTTTCTCAAGGCTGACCAGAAATATTACACAGCATAGTAATGACAGGCAAAGGATGGCTTTAATGCAGTTAAAAATGCCTTTTAATAATAACTTTCCATAGCTAAAATTTTAACAGTTGCTGCACAGGTATTATCTTCAGGCTTCTTGCGAAATATTGTTGTTTTGTACAGAGTGGGTCCCAGTAAAGAAGCAGCAAAGTGCATTAATAAAACTTTTGGACTTTGGGACAGAAAGATCTGGCTTCAGATCTCTACTGAACCAGGGAAATTATTGGTGTCCATAGTCCTGTCACCCTGTTAGTCTAACCTACCTTTCAGAGCTGTTGAAATTCCCCATTTTCACCTCTGGGTTCCTCTCAATAATGACATAATAAAGTATTTCTCCTCTAAAGCAAGGTACTGAGCCTTACTTTAGTGTGTGCATGTGTAATGGTGTTTTGGTGTCACCACCATCCAGAAGTGAATTTTTGACTGTGGAAAAAAAATCCCCAAAATTATTTTTTGATATATTTCATTCAAGCTGTGCTGTTGGAGACTTCAGTGTTGTAGGGTAGTGAATCTGCTCTGGGTTTTAGTCCAGACTTTAATGGAATTATCTAAGGTGGGGAATCCTTCCCCCCAAATAGGTTCAGCACCTTAGATACCTTCTTTTAAAATTTGGACTAAAATCTGTCAGGGTAATATTGCTTTAATTATAAAAGGAAAAATGTTGGAGCAACAGACCACACTAGCACAGCTGAAGTGGGTTTGTTTAGAGCTGTAGCTTGACAGAGGGCTGAGAAGCAAAGACTCCTATATAGATGAAGCACAAATTGCATCATGTGTGGGTTGGTGTTATGGAGATAGAGGAGTGTTGGAATAATTGCTGTTGTGCTTGTTAATGAGGTTTGCTGTGTATATACTGTGTTTGTTTATACTGCAACTGAAGATAAAGACCTCCAGATATCTTTGGATGAACCTCGCTGCCTGTAAGTCTTTTTGTGTGTGAGAGTGGGTCAGAGTGAAACAGCTGCTAGCTGAAGCCTCTTTTTTGTGCCCTTTCTGCTGTGCAGTTCTGCTATTTTGGCTACTCCTGGCTGTGCCAGGTACCTCTCAGTGAGCCTATACTGAGTGGACAAAATCCACAGTAGGTTCACCAGCCCACAGATATGGAAGCCACTAGCTGTCACTGCATTCAATCCTAGTCACGTAAAGGCCTCTGGCATGACAGTAAGGTGTGAAGAAGGAGCATGAAAACCCACAAAGGGACATTGTTTCACAGAAACTTGAGTACTTTCCATCACAATATCCCTGTGTGTCTTCTCTATTCATAGCACAGATAGGGAAGAGGGCTCACAGACAATTTCAATTAAAATAAACAACAACCAGAAACCAGGAAACTCAACACTTCCTGTACCTTGAAATAGAGTGAGTGGAGTGGGACTGAACTAGGAAAATATTAATTGGGTACTTTCCATTGTAAATTTAGAAGCCGACTGGAATTGGTGAATATATCATGTAATAGTAGCATGTTACTGATGTTTAATAAGTTACAGCTGTCTTCTTTTAATATCAACCACAACAGAGTATTTACTACCAAGGAGGTAGCCAAGTTAGTCTGTTGCCATAAGACTGAAATAATTTTTTGGCACCTTAAGGATTAAGTAGTTTCATTTGTATTAGGCTTTTGTGGATATTGGCCTACTTCATCAAATGCAAATGATGAAGTATGCTGCTGTCCATGAAAATCTCTGCCAAATAAAAGTTTAAAGTTACTCTGTATGGTGCTACAATACAGTTGTCCCTCCATATCCATGGATTTGGTATCCACAGATTTAAGTATTCACGGCTTGAAAATATTCTTAAAAAATAATAAGCCAAAAAGCAAACCTTGATTTTGCCATCTTATATAAGGGATACCATTATGCTATGCCATTGCATATAATGGGACTTGAGTATTCATGGATTTTGGTACCCACAGGGGGTCTTGGAACCAAACCCCAGCAAATATGAAGGGACAACTGTAATATTTAACTGTGCAAGTAGTGAATCACACAAACTACTCCTTTTGAGTAATGTTACAGACTTTGTTCTAAGTATGACTAAATTTTGGATATTTTTATACGCCTCATTTTCTCCCGTTTTGTTATACAGAATTGAATCAAGTTAATTGTGTTTGGATGTCATCTTTATATTGATGCTGTAGGTGAAGAAATTTTATATTGGCCCAATAACGTTTGGAAATCCATGGTGTGGCTATGTACACAACATATTAGATGTGAGATTTCTTTAATGAACTGGGTTGTGTGGGAGATACAGCCTTCATAGGATTTATAATTGAATCAAATATGTGTCCAGCTTAATAATGAAAAGCTCAAAGATTACATACATATCAACCCTTGATCATAGTAGCCTAAGGGCAGACAGCTAAGAACATGTGTTACACCTAGACCATCATATAACCTAGCCTTAGCCATTTCTATTGTTAAGTTAAATACTCAAGAATAGTGTCTGTCAAACAAACAATGGGAGTAGAGGATTTCTCAAATAATGTACTAATGTCCCCATTTTCATGTACTGTGGTCAGCCTGAGGCAAACTTCTAGCTAATGCAATGTGTTTGTATGCTTATTCATGAAATTCTTATTTTTTTTATTATTCATGCTATAATAATGGCAAATTGTAATTGCACTGCTGCTTTGCATGTAAGAATGCTTAATTGCATTTTGAGTAATCAATTATCTTCTTTCCCACACACTACACTCTTAGTACTATTGTTTTCAAGAAGAACAAGCAGTGTGTTGAACTGTGCTGCTGTGGGAAAAAATAATAAAGCAATATGTGAAGAAATGTTACCAAAGTACAAAAATAGAAATACTATATAGTAATAGTAATAAAATTTATTCGGTCTTTGACCAGTATAAAAACCAAGTCATACAATCGTACAATCATACAAATGGCGTATCAATAATACAATACCAAATTAAAATATAAACTAATAATGGACTGTATATGTACAGTATTCAAACAAATCTTACTGCACAGTGATAGAATGTCCATTTGTCAATTGAGGGCGCAGTTTACAAACGATGTAACAAAATTTAGCCACCTTGTGGGATACTGTGGGGTCAATGTTATCCAATAGAAAGTGCAAATAAACAGAGTCAGTTTTACCTGGAAATTTACCCAGTAGTGGGCTAATCAGTTGGTGACGAATGTCCCTATAAAATTGACAATATAGGAGAACATGCTCATTGGTTTCCACAGCGAAATACTATATATGAATATGTGAACCTTCATAAATATATGAATTTTGAATTACTTCTATTTACTGTACCCATCCCATCTCTGAGTTTTTAGCCATCTTGCATACAAGAATCACCATCTTCTGCCCTGCCCTGCAATAATAGCTCTTTTATAATTTTTAGACTAGGCACTGTATTTGTTTCTACCTTTTCCATGTGTGCCACCTGCTTCTTCATATCTCTGCAAAGCCTGTTGGAAATTGAGATAGTGCAGTTCTGCTTTCTTCACTAGATGATGTTGAAGGGGAGACAGAGGATCTAGTTATGCATACTGTGCCCTTCAGAACACCCCTGCATGTCCATTAACCTCTCTGTAGTCATTGCTGCCATCTTGATAGATATCTGAGAGCATTGGGCTGTGTAAGGATAAATATGATATCAAATATTATAGGATATTTAATAATAAAACAGCTGATATATATATATTGCCTTGTCTGGAGCTTAGATAAATGGGAACAGAAAATAATACCTAGTTCCTGATTTTATATTATTGATTATTTTCTTGTTGGGATAAGCAATTTTGTGAAATAATATTATGGAAAGTAACAGACACAAAGTTACTTAAAACATTTAGAGCAGTAGTCCAACAAAAGTAACTTCTCCAAAATCTGACTCAAGTTGACCTTGCAACATCAGCACTGGAAGGATACTACCTGACAGGCCTGGGAGAGAACTTTCTCTGTGATTTGATCAGTCATGTCTTGTTTGGTCACTTATATATTCTGTAAGAATTTGGACAGATAGAAACTCTTTATTTCATTCATTCACCAAGTTATCCTTTGAGATAAGTTACTGCTATTTCTTTATAGCTGGAAATGGAAGCAGAAATGTGTGCCTTTCACAAGGCCATGTAGAGAATTCATGGCTAAGATGGAACTCAGTTCTAGCAAGTCTTTTTGTTCATTGTCCTAGCAAGGAAATTTACTATTAACTATTAGTTAAAATACTTTCCTCTATGCAGAGTTTAGCAAGGTAGCAATATCTTGAGCACAGTTACTATTGTAGTTTATAATCTGGCATTTTCTAGGAAAAATGGGGTTGGGGTGGGGCAACCTAAATGCTTAATACTCTAATGAACACGATTTATGTATTTATTTATACCCCGCTCTTCAGCCACAAGGCTATCAGAGTGGCTTACAAATTGTTTTTTAAAATGTGTATCCTGTGTTTCTTTTCAAAATTAATTCAATACAAGTTACAAGATGTAACATATACTACATACAAAGATTTACAGCAGGGATGGGAAATTCTTATTCTGTCAATAACCACATTCCCTCAGGGGCAATGGAAAGTTAGGGCCAGTCTAGACGAGGGAATGAAGTGTTAATTGGGACGCAGAAATGCCAATTCGTAGCAGCTATCATCTGTTTCGATGATATTTTTGCAAGATTGCTGGTGTGCAAAGCTCTCCATGTTTCCTGTTCACATGTAGACATGCCAGCGAATCAAGATGGCGTCCGTGAATGAATTATTTGTGATTTTGTACTCCCCAACTTGCCTCTGCCAAACAATTTAAAAAATAAACTAACTCCAGGTGATCTTCTGCTTAAATAATAATAATAATAAAACAAGGAAAGAAAGCCTGTTTCATTGCTTCAGTGCATGATCACTATAGCAACAATCCAACATGGCGATTCTGCGATCTGCCATCTTATCAAGCTCCTCCCCCTGTGCAAATCAGACCAATCAGCTGTCCTCTTCAGCAATGTGATGCAATGCAAGTCTGTTCATTATACCTCCTAGTGAGGGATGGCGATGTCTGTCACTTTCATTTTCCCAATCATTTGATTTTTTTAAAAAATTAAACTCAAGCTGTGACATGTAGGTGTTACAGATGAGGAGCCTGCGGGGGTGGGAGAGGACCTGAGAACTTATGTTAGTGCTGAGTTAGTGAATTCAGCACTAACATAAATGAATACAAAGGGATTTGGACCCAGACTTGTAAGTGTTAAGTCCTCAAAACTTCATCCTGTATGGATGAATCTGGCAGTTTTAGTTCTTCCCCAAATTAATTTTTAAGAAACAAAACTTTTGATAAATTGGCATGAGAAATGAACTTGCTCATTCCTAGCTTAATCTGTGTGTTGCTTTGGCTACAATCTCAAATAGAATCTGAAAGTTAACATCAGTGAATTAGTGAAGAAATGGGCTAGTGATGGCCACATGACTCCAGATTGTTTGTGTGTTCATAAATAAGCCTTCTTCCACAGCGAGAAAACTACCTTTAAGCCATCAAGAAAAAAATGATTTAAAGCTTTCTGCAATTTTTATGTATGAAAAGTTTTTAAGTTTCGAATTGCAACCCAGACACTTTTTTCTTCAAGGAAGAAATGCACACCAATGCAAAAATTTAAATCTTTAAATGGCCATAAGGTATCCTTAGAAAAGGGTCACTGCATATGAGAGCTTGCAACCACAGAAATGTCAGAGACATGCTGAGGCAGCAGGGAACTGCAGTGTAAAATGTTTTGGTCAGTGAGGTAGGATAAGCATAGTGATCAATTCAAGTGATTTGTGACAAGCTGTTGATGACAGCAAATTTACATTGGCACCAAGAGGGAACTTTAGTGAGGCTACTTTGCTTGGTTGTGTATGGCTGATTTACACAAGAGTAAGATGCCAAGGTTTGTTTTATATGACATGTAAAATACATTATTGTTAGATTACTTTGTATAGGCAAATTCCAGAATGATAGCTGTGTTAACGGTGGGTGGGAGGTTCTAAAGAAAATTCATTAAAGTACTAATGAAGCATTAGGAAATATTTAATGTATACAGATATAGGTGCCATAGGTATAAGATGTTACAAAAAAAAAATGGCTCTGATATCACTGAAATGTTTTCGACTTTTTTACAAGATGTTATTCCACCACTGATGCTGAAGATCTTTTCTTGTCTATTTTGCATGCCCTTATCTTCATCTTGTTAGGGCTAGCAGCCTTGTATGAATCACTAATTATTAGTTGGGATGTTACATTATACGAGTTAAGGTACAGCTTATATTTGTCGTATAGTGATTTCCTGTTTGTTCATTCTAAACAACCCACTCTGTTCCTGCATCATTCTAAATTGAAGACTTTTTCTCTTCTCCTCTTTATGCACATGTTTTTGTAAGTAAAGCTACTTTTATATGTATTACAAAGAAGACCAAGTTTATTTATTTCTCTGCTAGACTGTGTGTATGCAGGGGCATGGGACTGGTTGTTGTTCTGCTTCTGTCTTGCAAATTTGATTGCTCTGATAGCTTTGCTTGAAAGATCTACTATTCTCTCACATACATTTCTCAACACATCGTGGGCCTCCAACAACGTATCTTAGATCTGTCTTAGAAAGTAACTAGCACTAGAGGCAGAGAGGCCAAACCACAACAGGTGACACTGTCAGGGAGAGGGGTGATACCAGCCTTAATAATGCCACTAAGGTAACTAAGAAACATTGAGACTTTGGATACATTAATATACCTTCAAATTTTTAAAATGACATAACTCATTACCAAACTATGTCTTGTAAGACACTTTTTAATATGAAAATCAAAATCAAATTTGGAGTAACACATTGATAATTTAATCAAATCTTCATGTTCCAGAACTGTATATTTTATAACATTCATATTAAAATTTATTTTTAATATCTGTTTTGCACATGTTTGTACATGGTATGTACATTTGCTATTTGGTATAAATCACTCAGACATTCATTGCACACTAAACCAAAGGTTATAGCTATTCAACATTATGCCTATTTAGTTGCTATTAAAATTAATCAGCAGTAAAAGAAGTGAGTTGTAAGGATGTTACAAAACCAACTCAGCCTGTTTCCTTCCCTTCCTTTGACTATAATTTTCAGTGTTCACTGATGTTACACATCACAAAATTCATCAGAGGTCTAGCCAATGAAGAGGAGATGCAGTTACTCATGAATGTATGCCACTGTATACACTGAGGTTTGTTTTGTTGTTAAAAGTGCAATTCAGAGTAAACCACTGGGCTGGAATATTCAGACCAGCAAATGTTTCTATAATGAGCACTTGGGGGAAATCTGCATCATGACATGTACATCTACTTGGTAAGCTAGTACACATGCCAGTGTTTGTTTTTTAAAAAAATCTGAATCATGACTGATCAGGGATAGTGTAAGCAGGGCTAGACACAAGTAATTTAACAGAATTTTTTGTATATGCAATTAGTTAATAAATTAAGAAGAAACCATTGTCATAACATCTGTAGTATGCAGAACCTAAGATTGGAAGCTGATCAGTATAAGCTATATCAGTATAAGTACTGGAAGCTATATCAGTATAAGTATTGGACTAAGTATCAAACTAAACCAGGATGAAGTCTTTTAACCCAAAGCAGTTTGGATGTCTCTATAAAGATGTTTGTCTGGCAAGTGGTAAGGTGCAGATGTGTTGTTAAAATTGGACTACTCGTGAAAAAAACATCCTAAGAGCCAGAGTTTTTTTAAAACTGTCATTCATTTACAATACCCCATTTTGGAACAAGGGGCTTGAAGGTGACAGAGGCACAGGTGCAGAAGGCATTGTAAAATACAGTTTGTCTAGGCTTTTTTCAAGTCCTAAGTGTTATACAATTGCAAACAAGCAGAAAGCCATGTGGCAACATGTACACCTTGTTTACAGTTCTGGTAGAGCTTCTGGGAGAAATCCCAAAGCACTTTTTAGGCCACATCAGATTCTGAGTTAGATAAGCAGCATGTGTTTTTCATGACTGTGATTATATCCCCCACATGCCAAGTTGGGTTTTTGCCACCACCACAGTAGAGTCAGTGACTGGGGAAAATAACAAAAACGCTGTTTTCTTTAATCCTTTGTTGTTGTTGTTGTTGTTGTTGTTATGCGTTGGTGACGCAACAAATGAAATCAGGTGACTAAAAGCCAAGGAAAGTCAGTCTTCACCACAGTGTCACCCTTTGGTTAGTTATGCAATAAGCAAGTTTCTCAGAGAGGTTGAACTGGTCCCATCATTGTGATTCATCATGAGGTTAAGATCTTTTTATCAATCCAAGTTAGTAAAAGAATACATATTTTAAATTATGAGCCTCTTAGTTTAAAAATCTATGATTTAATTGTGTTTTTGTTCATATATTTTTAATGTTTTCTCTCTGGCTTTTCTTCGTAAATGAAGATTCAGGAAGGACTCATCCTGCACTTTCTGCAAGCGCGCTGATGACTGAAAAGGCCAATCCAAGATAAACAAGTCCCGTTGCAGAAAGCACACCAGAAGGTCTCCTTGGGTGATGTTTTCGGGTTGTGACTCTTTCTGCATTGTTGTCGCTCTTCAAGACTTGTTCAGCGTGAGTTCTCAAATAAGGCTGCAGCATTGTGGATAGTGCGTCTCCATGCCTCCCGATGTGAGGCCAGGGCGGACCATTGTTGGTGATCAATTTGGCCAAGCCTGAGCTGTTGTTTCAGGGAGTCCTTGTATCGCTTTTTTGGAGCGCCCCTCTTACACTGACCCATGGCGAGTTCACCGCAGAGTACTATTTTTGGGAGGCGATGGTCCTCCATCCTAGAAATGTGCCCTGCCCAGCACAACTGTGTTCTCAATATCATGGCCTCAATGCTGGTGATCCCTGCTTGCTTAAGGACAGCAACATTCGTCACATAGTCAGTCCAGTGTATATTTAGAATTGTGTGTATACAGCGCTGATGAAAGTGTTCGAGGAGTCGTAAGTGTTGGTGATAGGTGACCCATGTTTCAGACCCGTAAAGGAGAATAGACATTACAATGTTTTTGTTCATATATTTTTAATGTTTTATATGTCTTTTAAAGATTGTATCTGCTTTGTAAGCCACACAGAATATGAGCCAGCTCCGACTAAACAGCTGACTTAGCTCTTTCAGTGATATTACTGTCATTTGCAGTTGTTTCTCATAGAAATAGTTGCTTGGAGCCAACATGTAATGTAAGAAGTAATTTCATGAAGTACTTCTAAGGAGTCCATATGTCTTATTCACCATAGATCACAAAGTTTACTTCTATCAGACACAGGTAGAAGTTTTGGATTCTCTCATGCAAAATGCAATTCTTCAGCTTTCTGCAGAGCACAAGCTTATTGAGGCATATTGGAAGAGTTTTCTGACACAGCTAGATGAGTTACGGGCTTGAAGGAGTTTGCACACTCAGCAGGGCTAGTATTAGCACTCCATAGAGCCTAAGCATAGAGTAAAGCTTCATTACAACAGTAGCTTCAAGGCTATTGTTCAATTTATCTTCCACATTCTCCAGTGGGAGAGAAGAAGCAAGTCTGCATGTGATGTCTTCAGAGGAGTAGAAAAACAATAGCCTTGATTCTCCTGTTTCCATTTCTAGGCAAGTAAAAAGAAAAGATTTAAGTTTCCTTGCCTCTTTATATTCTTTTTTCAGGGCTATTGCTTGAAGGTCCTGATGCAAATGACATAGAATGTAACAAATAGTCTTAAAACGTAGTAAAGTGGAACAGACATCATGGGTTGGGGCCCCAGCATGGTTTAATAGTTATTAAAAATGAGAAGAAATTTTAAAAATGACAAAGAAATCAAGCTATGAAGTGTTTGTAGATCTAGTGGACAGAATGTATGACATTATGCTCCCTGAACTCTTAAGTACTGTTAATTGCACTTGTGGTAGTGAAGCCTCTGACATTAATTTTTTGTGATGGTATGAAATGCTTGGCTCTTTTCGCAATTTAACCCCTCATGGATTTTTAGTATCTCAAAAGCATATAACCCAGGTAAGTGCCTGGACTTTCTGCTTCCTGTTGAGACAAATTCCAGTAGCTTTTAGTAGGATTTGGAAGCTGAGAAAAAAGTAGTAAGAACTTAATTTGACTTAGCATTGCAGAAAATATAGTAGCTGCTGTCTTAGATTTTAAATGTTGATATCTATACATTAATTATTTAAGCATTTAGTATTTCTAAAGCACTGACCAAAAGCAGGAACCAAAGGACCATTGCATTTATTTCCCATGCAGGCAAAGTGATCCTCAAAATTCTATAACAAAGTCTTTTACCATACATGGAGCAAGAAATGCTAGAAATTCAAGCTGGGTTTAGGAAAGGAAGAAGCACTAGGGATCATATTGCAAAGATACGTTGGATAATGGATCACACCAAAGATTTTTAATGGAAAATCTGCCTGTGTGTTATAGATGATAGCAAAGCCTTTGATTGTATAGGTCATGAAAAACTATGATAGCTTTTAAAGAAATGGGTGTTCCACAACATTTGAGTCTCCTTATGCATAACCTGTACTCTGGACAAGAAGCCACCATTAGGAGAGAATATGGAGAAATGGAATGGTTTCCAGTAGGCAAGGGGGTCAGACAATGCTGCATTTTATCACACTTTTTAAATTGTATTTTGAACATACCATACATAAAGCAGGATTAGACTTGGAGGAAGGAGGTGTGAAAATTGGAGAAAAGAACATCAACCATTTAAGATACGCAGATGACTTGGAACGATTACTGAAGAAAGTCACAGAAGAAAGTGCAAAGTCAGGTTTATAGTTGAACATTAAGAAAAGAAAAATAATGACCACAGATGATTTACATCACTTTAAAGTAAGCAATGAAGAGATTGAAATAGTTCAAGATTTTCTATACCTTGGCTCAGTTATTAATCAGAACAGAGACAGCAATCCACAAATCAGAAGACGACTAGCAGCCTGTCTATACGAGGCAAAAACAAAACAAAAAGGAGTGCCTCACAATAATAGCGTTTCGCAGCAGCAGCAACTTGTCTTAACAGTGTTTTTGCCCTCATAAGCTTCGCATGCAAGATGGCGGCTGTGAGTGATTTACTTATGTTACACCTATCTAAATGTGCCACCACCAAACTTTTTTTAAAAAATATGTCCATGGTGCACAAGAGCAATTTTTTTATTTCACAAGAAAGCAGACAGCCACACCTACACTGTTTGATCAACTTAGTGAGCGCTCACTAAGGTGAAAATTCAACATGGCAGCAGCGGGTACTTACCCTGTTAGCAAGCCCCACCCCCATGCTCACCTGGCCAATCAGCTTTGTGCTTCCTTTACTATGGGAAGCAATTCATATTGAATTGCTTGTCCAAATGAGAGGGAATCTGCACTCCTCTCAGTTTTTTACAAAAAAAAAAAATCACCTCCAGGGAAAGCTGAAAAGGCTTTTCCTGCTGTGTTTTTTTGCTGTTTTGCCCCCCTTCCAAATACAGTGGATTGATGCAGAATCCCATTTAGACATATCGTATTCCCAGCAAATTCCATGAGGGTTATTTTCACTGTTTAGACAACCCCTTGAACTTGTAAGGGCAACTATGAAGGAACTAGAGAAGACCCTGAAGTGTCAAGACACATATAGTTAGGGTGGTCCATGCCATTGTATTTCCCCTTTCTATGTATGATTGTGAAAGCTGGACAGTGAAGAAAGCTGAAAGGAAGAAAATCAATTCATTTGAAATGTATTGCTGAAGAACCGTTCTATAGATACTATAGACTGCTAAAAAGACAAATGAATGAATCCTAGAGCAGGTCAAGCCTGAGCTGACCCTAGAAGTCAAGATGAGTAAATGGAGACTGTTGTACCTTGGCCATATCATGAGAAGATATGATTCACTAGAAAAGGCAATAATGCTTGGTAAGGTTGAAGGCAGTAGGAAAAGAAGAAAACTGCATTCCAGATAGATAGACTCAATCAAGGAAGCCATGGCCCTGAATCTGCAAGACCTGAGCAGGGCTATCATGGATAGGATGACTTGGAGTTCTCTCATTCATGGGGTCACCCAAAGTTGAAATCAACTTGATGGCAGTTAACAACAACAAAGCACTGAAAGCTTCTTTTATACAAATCAGTTACAGAAATTAGTGTAGTATATTTTAATATGATGAGGCTCGTGTTAAGGTTCTTTCCGGCAGGAAGAAATTACTGAACTCCCTGGGTTTAGCTATCAGTTTAGAATGCCTGACGATTGTTAAGATATAGAATAGAATTTGTTCCAAAATTGAAAATCCATTCTGGAAGATTTTAATGATCTGTTGAAAAGTACTGAATGGTTGTTTTTTTTTAAAAAAAGAATTGGTTTTGTTATCTGTACTGTTGCAGGCAGTGTACAGTCTTAGCACAGTTGGAATGATTTATGCCATGTACTTAAAAGAAAAAGAATGCTATTCTTTGCTATTAGACATAGAATATTTGTTCAAGAATTACCTAGGACTGTTCCCTGACTATGCTTTAACATATTTAAATGATTTGCATTCAAAAATAATCACTTATTTTCTAAGACTGAGACTGAACTAAGAAGATTTCAGCAAGATGGGGTTATGTGTATAGCAAAAGAAATTATAGATATATGTATGTGACTGGTAGTTCATTTTAAGCATAATGACTTCTGAAAAAAAAACTTGATGCTGAATTCTGCCTGCTCCAGGATGATTAAGTCCTCCACTCCTGAGAACTGCTTTTAGTAACTCATATATAGAAATTAATAGGTGGAAATTTTTCCACAGTATGGCTATTAGGAAAGTGAAGCTTTCCCCATCGTTTTATTTCTGTGCCTGGAAAATATGTACATGATAATATTTAGTTTATTCTGTTCCTCTTAAAAACATCCGAGTGGACAGTAAAATGTTAGCAGTCCTAGAAAGGAGGTGAGTGTGTGAGTGTATGTCTAGGTTTTGTGTGGAAATAACAAAGATTTTCCACACTCCACCCTGCCAATTCTCTTGCCCCACTATTCAACCAGACAGTCGTACCTTATCAAAACAGTTGTGACCTTCTTTTTCTTCTATTTGTTTGGGCACATTTCAATGGATCTTATTCTGTAGATATTAGCAGGAAATGATGATAACGTCTATGTTGCTGATTCCTGAAGATCTAGCTTTTGTTAAAGGTGCAGGATCAAGCTAGAATTTACTTTTATGGTTAGTTAGGAATCTTATTTCCCTTGTATGGCAAAGAATATACTAGTGTGGTTCCATAGTCCTTATTGTTGCATTCCTGCATTTATGGCTGCAATGCAAATATGCTTACAAGTAGTGTATTTATTGAACACTCAATTGAACTCAGCTGAATTAACTTCTTAGTAAATATGCCTTGGCACTACCTTTCTATGATGGCATTACTGCATGCTCTTGTGAGGCAAGAGACTATGCTGATAGTAGTGTTGCTGTTGGTAGGATCTTCCACATCAAAAAGGCTTTTGCTGAGGAGCCAGATTACATGTGTGAAAGGACTGCTGGGCAGCAGTAGTGGGACTTACACTGATAGAGAATCTCTCAGAGGCAATGGCAGTGGCACCATAGCTAACTCTAAAGGTGCTAGTACTGTGCAGCCTGTGATAATGGTAAATCACTACTGAAGCATTTTACCTTGAAAACCCTGTAATGATACCATCCAAAATTAAACAAGAGATAGTGCCCGAAGGTAAGACTCCCAGGTCAGAAGGCATTCAGTCAGCTCCTGAGGAAGAGTAGAAGAGAGGTCGGAGTAGTGCTGTGTCTAGTGAAGCAACTGGATTCAAGCAAAAAGGACATTCAGTTGCTGATGTACTCAGAGGTGAAAAAAAGTCTGAAGCTGCACAACACATATAATAGGAACAGTGGAATGAGATAAGAATCAATCAGGGAAAGCGAGAAATCATAAAACAAGAAATGGAATGCATAGTCATAGCCATACTGGGTGTGAGTGAGCCAAAGTGGACAGGAATGAGACATTTTCATTTAGATAATTACACAGTATTTTATTTTTAAAATGATAATCGAAAAAGAAATGGGGTAGTAAGATGAGATGTAGCAAAAGCATTCAGGGATAGAGTGCAAAATCTGACCAAATAATACCAACAATGCTTTGATCACAGAAGCAGATGAGGAAGAAATTGAAAGATTCTGCATGGGTATCTAGGAGTATATTGATTACACACCATGATAGGACATATTGATAATCATAGGTGATTAAAATGCAAAGGTAGGAAACAGAGGAGAATGAAACATTGTAGGAGAAATCGGACTAGGATCAGGAAATGAAGCAGGAGAGTGACTAATTGAATTTTGTAAGACCAACAGTTTGTTCATTGGAAACACATTTTTCAGCCAGTCAAAGAGATGGCTGTACAAGTGGACATCTCAAGATCATAGAATCATAAGAGTTGGAAGAGACCACAAGGGCTATCCAGTCCAACCCCCTACCATGCAGGAATACACAATCAAATCATTTCCAACAGATGGCCATCCAGTCTATCTTTAAAAACCTCCAAAGAAGGGTATTCCACCACACTCCGAGGCAGTGCATTCCACTGCTGAACAGCAATTACTATCAGGAAATTCTTCCTACTGTTTAGGTGGAATCTCTGTTCCTGTAATTTGAACCCACTGCTCCGTGGCCTAGGTCCCGTCCACACGATTTAAATAATACGTACGGCGTGTAGAAGTTCACGCTTTGGTACACATGGCCGTGCAGATTCACACACATCCAAAAGAGGGCCCCCCGGTTTTCCACCCTGAAATACGCACACGCGGCATTCGGGAGGGAAAGCGGATCGCGATGAGAAATCTGTACTCCGTTTGGATGGCTGATGGGTCTGTACGGTCCGTTCGCACACATATGAACAGGCTGTGTAATTTGATTGGCTGGCCGAGTAGAGGGGGCAGGGCTAGCACAGAGGGGAATTGGGAGCGGCCGCCATGTTGGATGCCTGGCTAGCGAGAGTCCGGTAAGTCCGTGAATTACACATTCATTTATTTTTATTTTATATTGTAAATAGGGAAAACCAACTGTCCACAAAGCAGGAACCTTTAAAAAAAAAAGCGGTGGGAGATTTTAAACCGCCGCTTGGCTTGCTCGCTCCAGCCAGCTTGGGGAAGAGGGAGTCATACGGAGTTTAGGGGGGTAAAAAATCGTGTGTGTGGTTCGTATGCATACGAACGACAGCCTATTCGTATTTTTTACCCCCAAATGGATTTTTTTATGATTGTATAGACGCACCCCCAGTCTCTGGAGAAGCAGAAACCAAATTTGCCCCATCTTCAGTATGACATCCCTTCAGATATTTAAACATGGCTGTCATGTCACCTCTCACCGTTCTTTTCTCCATACTAAACATGTCCAGCTCCCTAAGACACTCCTCATGGAAGGAGAATATGGAGAAGCTCCATTCTCTTTGCAAAAACAAGACCAGGGGCAGATTGTGGGACAGGTCATGTACTGCTAATGTCAAAAATTAGATTAGAATCCATCATTAATCCAAATTACAACCAAAAAAACGTCTCTGTCAAATTTAAGGACCATAGAAGGAACAGATTTGCACTACTAAGCCTAACAGATGGGGAAACAGAAGACCTCTGGACTGAAACCTGTGACATTGTCAGGTAAGAATACAAAAAGAAAGAAAAGTGTCAGGATGTTGTGTCATTGATATGCAGAGTGCGGTCATTCACTGTTTATCTGAACAGTGATACATGCAGCAAAACAGCGTGAGCTTTTCTGAGCAAAACAAGTATTCCTCTGGTGCAAAGAAAAATGCCATCTGAAAAATTCTTTTATGGCTTTTATTAATAATAAACAAGTGAGAACAAAATAAACATTAGAAGACATTCACCCATGCTTCTATATGTCCAAGATTCTTCTGGAGCTAAGACAAGGAGTTCCTCAAAAGCAAGAAAAACACACGGGCTTGAAACTTAAAACTAGCTCCAATAACCCCTCCCAGTTATATACCCCCTGAACACCCAGTCTTTGCGAGAAACGAAAGAAGAACCAATTTCAAGTTTCGATTTCTCATTCTAAACCCCCAAAGAACAGAATAACAAAAATAGACAGATTTATGAGCTTCTGATAGACTGGCTGGCGCCTTGGTGAAAAAACTTACTCACAATATCTATTTTCCCTGACATGATGGGTGAAAGAAAGACTTCAGATGGTTAAGAACAAATGTGTTATGAGTTATGCTCAATAAATATAGATTGCAATAAATAAGAATTTTTATGCTTAAGGCAGGAAGCTGCCTGTTGCCAGAGTCTGCACACATAATCAGAGGCATATATTGAAAAGGGTAAGCCTGGATCCCTGTCCATCTCTAAGGTGTCAAGCCTCATTTTAAAGTACAGGCTGGAATCTTTCACTGACAAGGAAATGGTCCCATTGATATGTTCAGGAGAACAATCAACGCCTAACTGCTCTGCTTCTCTCCACTGAAAGGAGACCTTCCCAAACTGTCTGACTGGTATGTATCCCCCATTGTGAGGCATTCTGCAGTTTTCAGAGATATTGGGCAACTGATTAGATTTCAAAGAGAATACCTGATTGGCATTGTCTGAAGGTGTGCAACTCTATTGTTCGTCTCTCCCAGGCCATCTAAGTGTCATTAAGAGTACCCAGAGGGTGAAAGATCATGTTCACATCTGACCTTTTCACACACCACACTAAGCACATGGGCCTCTTGAACTCATCAATAGAATGACATTCCCCACCCAGAGGTGTCTCCTTCAATCCAGAAGAAAGCCCCAAAGTTAGAAAAGGCTATATATAAGCCAAAGAGGGTTGGTCTCTTGGCTTCTCCCTCCTGCCTCCTATCTGTTTCTCCTTCCACCTCCAAGAAGCTCTGTCCAAGAAGACCTGGATCACATCAAGAGGATGAGAAAATCCATGTGTGTCTTAGACTGTCAGCCCTTAAGCTCAGCTACACCCCTCTACCCCCCCAGTACACTGCTCTTAACAGAAAAAAAAATAGAAGTAAAAGATGACAGAAGCAGTGTCATAGTCCTGAAGGTCACTGTTCACTGACTTGAGTGAAGGGACAAAGAGAACTCTAGTCAGCCCTCTGTATCCATGGATTCTGTATCCATGGATTCCACCATCCACAGCTTGAAAATACCACACCCCTGATTTTCCCCCAAAACACAAACCTTGCCCTTGCCATTTTATATAAGGGACACCATTTCCCTATGCCATTGTATATAATGGAACTTGAACATCCATGGATTTTGGTACCCACAGGACGTCCTGGAACCAAGCTCCAGCAGATACCATGGGGCCACTGAGTTATAATATTCAATGAAAAGAAACAGAAGAAGAACACAAAAAAGGTACCTTTCCCACTGGATCCAAGAAACTAAAGGAAAATTCAAACCAAGAAATACGGTTGCTATAAGACCAACAGGGGAATGCATTAAATCATCAGGACATGTGGAGCTGTACAAAAAGAGATGAAATGGTGAGAGATTCCTTTAAGGAAGAGCCATTTGAAGATGAACTCACAGTTTAGAAAGTGAAGTGGAAAAGGCTGTCACAGCACTTGAGAGAAATAAATCACCAGGAACAGATGGCATACCAATGGATTTGTTCCTGGTTGTAGAGATGAAATCCAATCAATTCTAAAATCTGCCAAAAAATATGGAAAACAAACAATAGCCCATCGGTGGAAAACATTCAGTATACATTCCAGTCCCCTAAAAAGGAGACATGAGCAATTGTAGTAATGATCAGACTATTGCACTATTCTCCTACACAAGCAAAGTTATGATCAATACTTTACAAGAAAGCTTTTCTCCCCTGTATATGAAGTGAGAAATTCCAGATGCCCAAGCTGGGTCCAGAAGAGGAAGAGGAAGAGGAAGAGGAAGAGGAAGAATTCAGAAAAATACAGCCTGTGTTTTATAGATTTCAGCAAAGCCTTTGGATGTATACACCATAAGAAATTATGGTTAGGTCTAATAAATGGAATTGTAACAACATCTGATTTTCCTGATGCATAACCTGTATTCTGGATCTGAAGTCATTGTTAGAACACAATATGGAGAAACAGAATGGTTTCCAAGTGGCAAGAGAGTCAGAGAAGGCTGCATTTTATCACCCTATCCATTTAATTTATATGCAGAACATATATGGAAAGCAAGAATCCCTACAAGGATTCAGGGAAAGGAACATTAACAGTTTACAAAATGCAGTTCACATCATATTACTTGCAGAAAATAGCAAAGACTTGGAACAAGTACTGAGGAAATTTAATGAAGTACAAAAACAAGGTTGCAGTTGAATATTAAGATAAAAATAACCATATTTCTTTAAAGTGGGTAATGAAGACACTGAAGTAGTTAAAGATGTTTTATTCTTTGGCTCAGTCATTAATCTAAATGGAGGTTGCAGTCAAGAAATTAGAAGAAGATTAAGATTTGGAAAGGCAGCCAGGAAGGAATTAGATAAGATCCTCAAGTGTAAATACATATCATTAAATCCCAAAGTCAGAGTCATCCAGGCCATCGAAAGGTCATGAAAGCTTTCTACTTTCTATGAAAGCTGGACAGTGAAGAAAGATGCCAGGAAGAAAACGAACACATTTGAAATGTGGTACTAAGGAAGATTCCTACAAATACCATGGACTGCTGAAAGACAAATGAAGGAGTCTTAGAGCAAAGTCACACCCAAACACTCACGAGAAGCAAAGATGACTAAACTGAAGCTGTTGTACCTTAGACTTTTCATGAGATGATGTGACTCACTGGAAAAGATGATAATGGTTGGCAAACTGGAAGGCAATAGAAAAGAGGGAAGCCACATAGACTCAGTCAGGGCTATAACCTCCCAATCCTTGCTGAGTATTCTGGAAGACTATACCTCACCTGGCTTCCCCCACCTGCCACAAATGGGAGGAGTCAGACTAGGATGAATCCTTGCTTGTGTCACCTTGTCAGCCTCCTGATGTCACACAGGGATGGAATGGGAGAGCCCCCCCCCCTGACCCAAGGCTGCTAGGGATTTTCTTCCCCTGGAAAAGCCTCTTCAAAAACTGCATAGTTTTTGAAAACATCTGGTGTCAGGGAGAAAATTGATTAAATTATTTGTTCTCCATTTTGGGAACACAGCACATCGCTATAGCAACAAGTCTTATAGAGGAGCTTTATTGTTAATTCCATATTTGAAAGTGAAAATGAAAGATTGCCAAATGAAGACCTCATAGCACTTTTGTAGAGTGCTGCAAGATTAACAATAGTGAAATCAAGGAAAATGTTAAAAGGACTTTCTATACTCTCTCTCTGGCTTTTCTTCGCAAATGAAGATTCAGGAAGGACTCATCCCATGCTTTCTGCAAGCGCGCTGATGACTAAAAAGGCCAATCTGAGATAAACAAGTCCGGTTGCAGAAAGCACAGTAGAAGGTCTCCTTGCGTTATGTTTCCAGGTTGTGATTCTTTCTGCATTGTCATTTCTCTTCAAGACTTGTTCAGCGTGAGTTCTCAAATAAGGCTGCAGCATTATGGATAGTGTGTCTCCATGCCTCCTGATGTAAGGCCAGGGCGGACCATTGTTGGTGATCAATTTGGCTGAGGCTGATGTTGTTTCAGGGAGTCCTTGTATTGCTTTTTTGGAGCGCCCCTCTTATGCTGACCCGTGGCGAGTTTACCGTAGAGTACTATTTTTGGGAGGTGATGGTCCTCCATCCTAGAAACGTGCCCTGCCCAGCGCAGCTGTGTTCTCAATATCATGGCCTCAATGCTGGTGATCCCTGCTTGCTCAAGGACAGCAACATTTGTCACATAGTCCAGTGTATATTTATGATCGTGCGTATACATCGCTGATGAAAGCGTTCGAGGAGTCATAAGTGTTGGCGATAGGTGACCCATGTTTCAGACCCGTAAAGGAGAATAGACAGTACAATAGCTCTATACAAATATGGCTAGGTAGAGTGTTTTCTATATCACTGAAAGAAAAGATAACATATAAAACTGTATTAGCAAGAGGAGAATTCAAAGAAGATAAATTTGAAACTGGGAAGTCATTCATTATTTATGGTGTACATGGAAATTTCAGTCTTAAAGCCACTACTTGATCAAGCACTTTCTGTGTTTTGAATATTATGAACAAGATATGGACATTGTGCAGTACTTTTAAGATGATTTATATCTATAATGATTGGCAGCAGTATATAATTAGGTTCATTAAGTAAGCTATGGGGGTGGGGAGAAGAAAAGGAGAGGATGAGAGAACTTAGTATCATATTACATTGTATTTATAAGGTTGTGGGAAAATCTATATTCGAAAATTGATAAAATAAAAGTTTAAGAATCTAAAAAAAAAAGTTCACTATACAAGTGAACCTATATAGAGTTTCTGAAGCATATTCACACTCTTGCCCCGTACTTGTGTGCTTAAGGAGTTCAACTGTGTATTGCCAGTTAAGATGATTAAAGGCTTTAAATACATCTAAAGCCACCAATGCAATTGTGATATTACTTTTTCTTTTTGAAAATGTATTATATTTAAAGCCTTTCTGATGACATCAGACATATTTCTTATGTGAATAAAACCAAATTGGTGAAAATGTATAAACTGGTGTATAAAAAATTGACTGTATTGATGATTACGGTTGATCTTTATTTAAGAATGCAATCAGTCTAGAGGCCGTTATTAGCTATGCTTCTCTTTGGACTTAGGTGTGGCAATGATCCAAGCAAATTTCTAAGTTTCTGGGATCATATTTTCCTTAATAATATAATTATATAACTTGTTTAAGTGAGGAAGCTGCTCCATATTGAACTTACAAAAATTGTAACAGTCAAATCATTGTTCAGATGCTTGGTCATTCTTTAACTTTTTAATGGCTGAACTTATTTCCTGATCAGTTATAGGTGATGTTAAAGGCTCTTTTGGTTATCATCCAAAATTTTGATTGGAAGAGTATCCATAAAATTTGATGAACCACTGACATTGGAAGGCACAGCTGTATAAAGCTTACTATAATATTGTTTGAACACATTACACATTTCCCTTGGAACAGAGGACAAAGTTTCCCTTCCCATCTTTGATAAAGTTAACTTCTCTTTTTTTGGTTTTTTGTTTCAGCAGCCTAGCCAGCAATCTAGAATGTGTATTGTTGTAGTGTGCCTTCAAGTTGTTTCTAATTTATGGCAACCCTAAGGCTTATCTATTGTGGGGTTTTCTTGGCAAGATTTGTTCACAGTGGGTTTGCTGTTGCCTTCCTCTGAGGCTGAGAGAGTGTGACTTCCACAAGGTTTCTGTGGGTTTCTGTGGTGAATTGGTGATTTGAAACCTGCTCGCTGGTGACCTAGTCTCACACACAAACCATGATACCACATTGGCTCTCTAGAATATGTGCTACCAATTTCTTTACAGGACCTTTGTGTGTAGACAACAGCCTAACATAACAGACCCTAACCACTTTAGGGATTCCAATTCTAATTTATGTTTCATCAATAGTGCTTGCATTTGCCTTTTTACTTTCATTTTAAGCCTCTCTTTTTCTTTTTTTTTCAAAGCATAAATATTATTTTATAATGTGTCCTCTAAGAACAGCTTTTAAAGAATCCCTGAGGAGGGTGGAAGTGATATTAGGTGTCCTATTTTGTTTATAGAACTCTTTGATATTTTCCTTTACCTTATCCAGCACTCCTGCTTTAAATAATAAGTTTGAAATTACCCTCCATATTGGAATTTGAGAATGCTTTAAAAGAGATGTCTATTTAAATTTGTACTATAGAATGAACTGATATATGATTGGGGATGAAATTCATATCTTACTGAATAGACAGCTCCTTCGAAAACAAGGATAGTACCTATTCAGGAAGAGGGGTAATATTTACCTGAATAAAATATACAATGCCTAGCTTTGGGTAGAGTTGACTCCAAGCATCTACTAAACCAAATCTCTGAAGGAGATAGTGTTCCTTTTCTCTTTTTTTTCTTTTTCTTTTCAAAAATAGCTTGTACAGAAGGTGATGCATAATATTCCTCAAGTGTTATTATCCTATCGCCACTTTTACCTTTAAGAGAAGTAAGCCTACATTGGGGTCATGTAAACAATTTGTCACCTCATATCAATATGGGTGGAAAACTATTATTGACACCCCCTGCCCTGTGATTTCAGTGCCTCTCTGCATTGTATTGTTCCTCCCAAAGTGGATTTGATAGTACTATCTGCATATTCCACCCCCCCCACATTCATTTCCTGAAGCTTAATGTCTGGTTTCAAAGACTTAATAGCTTTAGTTACACAGTACTGCCCAGTCCATTAACAATGAACAAAAAAACATTTAAATTACCCATTGGATTTCATTTCCTTATAAACAAAGTGAGTAAGATATAAACAAAGTGAGTAAGACTTGGATTATGCCCATTAATGTCATTCTGATTGCTAATATTTATTAAGATAGTCTGCTAAATCCTCTTCTCCTATTCTCTCTCTTGCTCCCATCCTTTCCCCCTCTCTGCTCCTGTATCTCATTACTCAGCATTTGATATTGAGGCAAATGTGCCTTGATCTCTTTGCAGAGATCTGTGCCATTGTTGGCTCAGAAAGGGGCCAAGAGCACCTCACTCTTGAGCCAGAATTCCTGCTTTTTCCACTTCACCCTCCCTTATACTTTTAAGAATATTTTTTAAATTTCAAAACATGAGTCAGCAGTTCAATTATTAATTATCTTTCCAAAGCTGAAAGATAGTCCACCACGAAGGGTAATTAATTAACAGCTTATTACCCATCCACCTTGGCAGCACAAGTGAATTAGTACAATGTCTTTGATCCATGCGGGATTTTGTCCTGCCAGTTTTGTTATCATCAATGGAAATTATCAGACGAGCCTCTAAAAATGTTATTGTTCCACTATATTTTAAAGCGTTACTGTCCCAGCACAATAACCCTTTTTATCACACGTTGCTTTAATAGTGAGAAAGAGCAGTTTCAGATGCTCACAATGGCATTAAAACATACCATTGGCAATCTATTGATGGTTTGACCCATTGTAGTAACTTTAGCCTGGGGTCCTCTGCTTGGAGCCCTGGAAGTTACCTTTTTAGGGCACAGTCTTAGAGATTCCTCTAGCCTGGAAATCCCTCAGAACTATTTCTCACTTCCCTCTGTAGCTGCCACCACCTCTTGAATTGCATACCCCTTACACATGCTCCAAGAGGAGACCATGGGGTAACCTTGGAACCCCCTGCCACTGCAGAGATGTACCTTCCCTCTCCCTTCGATCCAGAAGCAGAGAGAATAGAATGACCAAGCAAAAGACAAGGCACATGTAGGCATCAGTTAAAGAGAAATTAGAAAAGCTTATTTTATTCAAGCAAGGCTTAAAACATGCAAATCTCTCATGAAGAAGGCACTTCCTTCTCCAGGTTCATCTTAGGAGTTACAGAAATAGTAAAAGCATTCAGTTACATCCAGCCAAAGTGAGAAATAAAACCACAATGTCCTAATGCAATCTAACACACACATTTTCCCTAGAACTACTCACACAATATACAGTCTTGTGTTGGATTCAGAGGGAAAGCTGGAGCAAGTCTATGTGTTCCAGACTGGCTCAACAGCGTCCTCCATTTTAAGTTCTTTGTCCTTTCATCTCTCTTTGGACCACAATGTGTTCATCCCAAGGCATTCATTTTGTCTCTCTTTGTCCAACTAACTGCTCTGGAAGCAGTATTAATAACCTTTTTGAAATTGGCACTCTCAAGTCCTGATTGGCCATGATCTCTCTGGTGATCTGATGTCATCACTGAGGTGATTCTGAAGGTGGTACTTTGGATCCCACCTCCAATTAACCCTTTCTTTACCTGGTGTTGCTTGCAGATAATCGCTGAACTTGCAGTATGATGGGAACTGAAGTACCCCCATCATCACATCCGTTAATAAAACTCAACGGCTTATTCATGGCAGCAGAACACTTTGAGAATGTGAGGGGATGACATCATGTGATGATATGGGTACCCTTTCACATTTTTTTGGCATCATTATCACGCCATATTTGCCACGTCTGATAATCTCTTATGTTTTCTTTCCCCTTCAGCTTTCCTCCCTCCTTGTTTTTTTTCTTTCCCTTGGAGCTTCCCTTAATCATGTTTGTTTAATGAACTGGTATTGGGCATATAAGCCTTTAAAACATTGAAGAGGTCTTGTAGCTATTAAGTGGTGGCCATAATACTTAGAATCATAGATTCATAGAATGACAGTTGGAAGAGACCACAAGGGCCATCCAGTCCAAGTCCCTGTCATGCAGGAATAAACAATCAAAGCATTCCTGACAGATGGCCATCCAGCCTCTGTTTAAAAACATCCAAAGAAGGAGACTCCACCACACTCCAAGGCAGTGCATTCCACTGCTGAACAGCAATTACTGTCAGGAAATTCTTCCTAATGATGGGCAGCTAGCTCTTAAATAGCTTCACCCTCCACCCATCGCCTCACGTCGCTGGTGCTTGCCAGTGACGCGTTAATCCAGGTCTCTCTCTCCTCCACTGGCCATAAAGGGGCTTCCCTGATGGAGGCTCCACAGGCCGTCGGAGAAGCCAGGATGTTTAGGTGTAGTTTGAGTCCATTACTCCATGTCCTAGTCTCTGGTACTACAGAAAACAAGCTTGCTCCATCCTCAATATGACATCCCTTCAAATGTTTAAACATGGCTATCATGTCCCCTCTTAACATTTTCTTCTTCAGGCTAAACATACCCAGCTCCCCAAGCTGCTCCTCATAGGTCATTGATTCCAGACGTACCATTTTGGTCGACCTCCTCTGTACACCTTCCAGCTTGTCCATATGCTTCTGGAATCGTGGTGCACAAAATTGGACATAGTCTTTCAGGTGAGGTCTGACCAAAGCAGAATACAGTGGCACTATTACTCCCCTTGACCTAGACGCTATACTCCTGTTGAGGCAGCCTAGAATTGCATTAGCTTTTTTAGCTGCTGCGTCACACTGCTATCTCATGTTCAGTCTGTTGTCCACTAAGACTCCTAGATCCCTTTTGCATGTACTGCCATCAATCCAGGTGTCATCTATCCTATATCTGTGGTTTTCATTTTTACTTCCCAAGTGTAGTATCCTACATTTCTCCCTGTTGAAATTCATTTTGTTAAGTTTTGGTCTAGCTTTCTAATCTGTTAAGGTCATTTTGAATTCTGATCCTGTCCTCTGGTATATTAGCTACCCTTCCTAATTTGGTGTCATCTTCAAACTTGATAAGCATGGCCTCTATTCCCTCATTCAAGTCATTGATAAAGATGTTGAATAGCACTGGGCCCAGGACAGAACCCTGTGGCACCCGCCCCCTGTCACTTCTCTCCAGGATGAAGAGGAGCCATTGGTGACTATCCTTTGGGTTCAGTTGGTCAACCAATTACAAATCCACCTAGCAGTTGCATTGTCTATCCCACATGTTACTAACTTTTTTGCAAGAATATCATGGGGGAACTTGTCAAAGGCCTTACTGAAATCAAGATACACTACATCCATAGCATTCCCTTCATCTACCAAGTATGTAATTCTATATAAAAAGAGATAAGATTGGTCTTGTTTTTCAAAAACCCATGTTGACTTTTGTGATCGTGACATTCCTTTCTAAGTGCTTACAGACTGTCTGTTTAATGATCTCCTATAGAATCTTTCCGAGCATTGATGTCAGACTGATTGGGTGATAATTATTTGGGCCTCCCCCCCCTTTAAAGATGGGGACAACATTTGTCATCCTCCAGTCTGCTGGGACCTCTCCTGTTCTCTAGGATTTCTCAAAGATTATTGCTAGTGGTTCTGAGATTAGACTTGTCTGATCTCAAGCCCAACTGCTAGTTTAAAGAGGAATCCTCAGACATAATTAATTCCATGGTTTCTGAGAGCCACTGTATACAGTTTCCACTCTCTCCTTTAAGCTGCACTGAGTCCCATTTTGGGAGAAAGATGGAATATCAGTCAAATAAATAAATATTTTTCATAGTTTTCTTTGCAAGTGGAAAACTTCCACTTTATGCTCTTTATACTGCAGATCACGTGCGTTAGATAATTCACTGTATGTTGCTGATTTTTGTTTGTAATAAGCAAACCTCACAGTACTTTTGTTACACTCCTGATCTGCTTCTTTTGGACCCATGCTTTCCAACTCCTCCATCATGATTCCTAAATCACACCAGAGGTCTTGGATCTATTTTGCAACTTTGCCCTTTAACTCTTCTTTCTCCCTTTTTTCCCTGACATTTCTCAAATGAATATTAAAAAGCTGGGTTTTCTCTCTCTTCTGGCTCTTAACATCCTTATTTCTTTCTGCACATCACTGTGTTCAGCTTCCTTATGTCATGCTAGATCAAAGACTTCACTTCTTTAAAGCTTGTTTTCAATTCTTCCAGTGTCTTTTTTTATTGGTGCCAAGGCTGTATTGAGATCTGCCTGTAGCTATTTTCTTAATTGTTTGAAATGTTTTTTTTAATGTCCTCATTAAATTTTCTGGCCAGTTTAGTTTTTCTTCCTCTCTCTCCCTCCCTGGCCTTCATTGGTGCCATGTTGCTCTCATCTGAAGAACTGAGAGTTTTTACTTCTGAAGGGAGCATCTTACCTCTTTCTTCTTCCAGTCTCTTTTTGTTTTCTCAACTTGTAAATTTTTCAGATTTTAATTATTCAGTGTGCTGGCTTGATTCATGTT
The DNA here is from genome assembly GCA_030847615.1 of Gambelia wislizenii. Classification (NCBI taxonomy): domain Eukaryota; kingdom Metazoa; phylum Chordata; class Lepidosauria; order Squamata; family Crotaphytidae; genus Gambelia; species Gambelia wislizenii. The sequence continues at coordinate 100,515,688 of JAUMIR010000006.1, forward strand.
TTAATATAAATTATGGGCAGCAAGGCTATGGAATAGTTCTCTTGTACTGCCATCTTTTTTAGCAGCAAGCCACACCCCTGGCATGTATCTGACTTGTGAGCTCCCACATTAAATACTTTTCTAATACAGTACTTATATAGCAGAGCAGCCAAACGTATCCATGGCTCATGAGGCCATTCACTGTACTGCTTCAGCAGCTCAGTCCCATTTAGATTCCATTGCAGAAAGAGTGCAAAATTAATAGCAGAAAAATAGTCGTACACATACACTCCAATTAACAAGGGATATAAATATTACTGTAAAATTTACTATCAAAATGGTAGGTTGATAAATATTTACCCTTTCACTTATTTTTATTGTTGTAGTAGTAGTTATTAATAACAATATTATTTATTTACTTTATTCGTGTCTTCCCTTTCTCCCAGTGTGGGACACAAGGCATTAAATAACATAGATTAAAACAGAATACAGTCAAAATCTATCATAACTTTAAAACAAGTAAAGTAAAATAAAAAGCAGTGAAATAAACTATTGCATGAGAACAGCACTGAATTAAAAACAGTTTAAACCGTTTAAAACATAATAGATAAGAAAATGTACAGCACACCTCATTAAAAAGTCAATATGTAGCAACCAGTTAATGCTCCCAAAGCTGTGTAAATAAAAAGGGTTTTGTCTGCTAGTCAAAGGAGAGGAGGGAGGAGTCCAGCCTAGCCTCTCATGGAAGAGAGTTCTACAGTCTTAGAACAACTGAGAAAGTCCTTTCTGCCAAGGCCACTGGTGTCCACGCAGAAGGGTAACTGCTCGTAAGTGGTTAGAAAAAATAAATGAGAGAGAATCATAATTCTGACACCAGCTTATTATTCAGTTAGTGAAATAAGAAAAGCAGATATGTTTAACACAAATTAACAAGCTTTGTTCAGCTTTTCTCTGACAGGAAAATGCATTCCATATCAGAACAGGGTAGTCATGATGAGTTTGGAAGAGGAGGATAATTTATGATTTCCTTTCCTCCCATCTCCAATTTCATCTTGAAATCCATATTGCCACCTGTGCTAGTTAAGTCAGAAATTATCACAAATGATAGCTCTTGTTTTTTTATTTTGGTTTTCCACAAAGGATATCTTTTTTTCTTTACTAAAACATACACACAGCTAATGTAGTCAAGCAAAGTTCATTGTACTTCTAAGCATCATCAAGCTAGAATTGAGTTCAAGGCTTCAGGGACTGGAGGTCTATGCCAAAACAGGGTATTTAAGTAGGTTCAAGATTTTGTGTTTGCTAATTTACATCTGCTGTGCTGTTTTTCACATTGTAGACTGGGAATGCATACACATTCTTAGACATACTGAAATCTCCCCCATAGTCAAATATGTTCATAATGCACTTTGGATAAATACTATCCATAACTACAGTCAGCCCTCAACTTTTGTGGAGGTTAGGGCCACAGAAACCCTGTGAAAGTGGTAAAAACATGATTTTTTTTGTCCCCCTCAAATCATATTTAACTTCAAGGTGGCAGGGTCCCTTCACAAATCAGAAGCGGGTGGTTGGCAGGGCCTGCCTCTGCTGCTGCCCTATGATATTTTAAATATTTTAAATAGGGATTTACTAGCCTTGACACACATTTGAAGTCTCTCTCAGTCTCTCTCTGTCTTCTCAGGCTTGCAGAGAGACTGAAAATGACAGGCAAGACTTATAAGTCCCTATAAAAAATGACATAGGGCAGCAGCGGAGGTGGTGGAAAATAGTCCATGAATAATCAAATCCGCAAAAGGTATACTGGCCATATTTGTATATAAATATTAACACTCCCAACCATGGACCCTGTAATGGGGATAGGGTGAATGAAGACACCCCCCCCCCGATACTAGACTGAGCAGGGTTCATAGAATCATCGAAGCATAGAATCATAGAATTGTAGAGTTGGAAGAGACCACAAGGGCCATCCAGTCCAACCCCGTGCCACACAGGAAATCACGATCAAAGCATCCTTGATAAATAGCCATCCAGCCTCTGTTTAAAGACCTCCAAGGAAGAAGACCCCACCACGCTCCGAGGAAGTGTGTTCCACTGCCGAATAGCCCTTACTGTCAAAAAGTTCCTCCTAATGTTGAGGTGGAATCTCTGTTCCTGGAGCTTGCATCCATTGTTCCGTGTTCTAGTCTCTGGAGCAGCAGAAAACAAGCTTGCTCCATTCTCAAAGTGACACCCCTTCAAATACTTAAACAGGACTATCATATCGCCCCTTAACCATCTTTTTTCCAGCTGAACATACCCAGCTCCCTAAGTCTTTCCTCATAAGGCATTGTTTCCAGACCTTTCACCATTTTAGTCGCCTCCTCTGGACATGCTCCAATTTGTCAATATCCTTTTTGAATTGTGGTGCCCAGAACTGGACACAGTATTCTAGGTGAGGCCTGACCAAGGCAGAATAGAGTGGCACTATTACTTCCCTTGATCTAGACACTATACTTCTATTGATGCAGCCCAAAATGTTACAAAATGTTGTGACAATCTTTTTGTAATTCCTTTTTTTTGGTATTCTTATATAAGATTGCCCTTAAAGCTTGAGTTTATTCTGTTCCTTCTAAACTTCCCAATTCTATAAGATCAACTTGATCCTAATTACTTAATAATTAAATAATTCCATTTATAATTTGATGATCAAATTTTGTCCAGATTTCTCCATTTTTTTCCTCCAATAATTCTTCACTGGAACCCATTCTTTCTCACCAGTATTGACGGTTTTATCTTTTAGCAACAAAGTTAATTTATCCATGTCCATCATATCTCTAAGTTTAATTACCCATTCTTCAACGGTAGGAATTTCTTTTTTCTTCCATTTGGTAATCGTGCCACTGATACCATATATAAAACTATTCTCCAGGATCGATTATTTAACTTCCCTCTTATTTCCGGGAGTTCTGGTGTGACGGTGTTGCGTCCAGCTGCAGGGAGCTCGAGATCTTGATTCAGCTGCTTGCTCTGCTTGCTCTGGTGAATCCAAAGCATAGAACTGACGGTGGCCCTACCTTGGGAAAGAAAGGCTGCGAGAACTCGTTGGGGGTTGAAGCCAGCTCTAGAGTCCAGTTTTGCTGGTGGGGAGGGGTCCAGGCTTCCTTCGGGAGTTTGGAAACCCCCGCTGGTTACTGGGGCGCAGGAGGAGCTGAGGAGACCTCAGAGTTTCTCAAACAGGGCAAACAAACCACATTTAGCGGCTCTAGCAACGCCAACGTCTTATTAAAGAAGAGAAAACAAGTGAGAGAGAACAAGCCAAGGAGAGTCCCTGTTGGAGCAAGGGCAAGGTTTGTCACCGGAAATCTCTTCTAAAATCAGTGAGGGAGAGAGACGGGAGAGAGAGAGAGGGGGGGGGAAAGGAGTGAGATGAGACGGTAAAAAGAGTAACAGCAAAGGGAGGAAAAGGAGGAGAAAACCTGAGAGCAGACAGCAATAGTCAGTGAACTGGAGAAGCAGGGAGAGAAAGAAAGTGAGAGTGAGTGGGAATAAATAACAGTAACAAGTAACAGCAACAAGTGGAGGGAGGATTACGAAAGGAAAGGATATGTGTGACGCAAGTGCACCCGTTGAAATTTAGGAATCTGAGAAAAGGAGCATGGAAAGAAAAGGTGAAGAGTTGGGTGAAAAACTGGAGGAAAGGTGGAGGAAAGGTGGCGTAGAAGAGCTTGCCTTATGTGTAAAGGGAGCAAGGAAAATAAAGCCTAAAGTAAAGAGAAGCAAGGAGAAGGAGGGGTATAAGGTTGGGCCTCCTTCTAACGATCTGGTTAAAGTGGACCACCAAGCCTTCATGTAGTTGAGCCTCCTCAGGAATTATCAGTCAGTCAATCAGAAGTGTACCAAATGATCAAGCACTAAGAAATGTTAGAACAGCTATTGCCATTGAGCCCAGGAATAATAAAGGCTCTCTCCAATCTATCCTATGCACACTTGCTTGGGAATAAGCTACACTGAAGATATTGGGCTTGTAAGAGTCTGTATATTTAAGGATGTTTCAATGATAATGGATGTAAAAATTAATTTTCCCTCCTTCTGCAAGTAGGCAGTACCTACAAGTAGTCCGAAAGTCCAATTTGTACTGCCGTATAATAATACAAATTTGGGGTGACAAGGATTTTAGGTGACAAATTATGTAGTATATCTCTGTCTAAGAATATTTTTTCTACAAAAAAAAAAGGAACTGTTGTTTTCAATAAGTTTTTAAATACATCCTGTCAGATGGCTGACTGGTTGCTTGGTTTTCACTTTTTTTCACATGGAAATACATTTGTTGACATACAGGTAAGGATAGAGGCAACAGAGATAAGACACAGACTGATTTAGATTTTCAGACTACACTGTTATAGTGTTACTATTCCACTTTAATTGCTCTGGCTTCCTGCTGTGGAATTCTGGGGTTTGTAGTTTAGTGAGGCCTAAGAGCTCTCTGGCTGAGAGTTGTAAATGCCCCTCCCTAAACTGCAAATCCCAGGATTCAACAGGAGGCAGCCATAGCAAATAAAGTGGAATAGTAACACTATAACAGTGTTGTCTGAAAAACTAGTAAGTCTCTTGTCCAGAATTTCAAAATATTCCAAAATCCAGAATGTCTTCATGGGTAGCTGAGATAGTGACATCTTTGCTTTCTGATGGTTTAATGTGCACAAACTTTGTTTCACGCACAAAATTATTAAAAATATTGTGTATAAAATTACTTTCACGCTATGTGTGTAAGGTGTACATGAAACATAAATTAATTTTGTGTTTAGGCTTGGGTCCCATCTCCAAGATATCTCATTATATATATATGCAAGTATTCCAAAATCTGAAATATTTCAAAATCCAAAATGCCTCTGGTCCCAAGCATTTCAGATAATGGAGACTCAATCTGTACAAGATCACTAAAGAAAGAAAAGTTCACATTGTATTTCTTAGTATATCATGTACATGCTGAGGGACAACAACAACAACAACAACAAGTTATTTATTACCAGCCTCTCTCCTCAGAATCGGGATGGGGTACAGCACCACCCAGCCTTCCATCCTTCCAAGGTTGGTAAAATGAGTACCCAACTTGTTAGGGGCAATTAGCTAAAAACACTGTAAACTGCTTAGGGAGTGCTTTGGCATGGATAAGTGGTATATCAATATCAATACTATTGCTAGTTGTGCCACCCTCTGTGCCTCAATTTTCTCTGTGCCTCAGTTTCCCCTACCCTTGCCTGCTTCCCCCCAGCCAGGTGGGACGTTAACTGAAGCATGGACCATCTATGCCTCATTTTCCTCTATACTTCAGTTTCCTTCTGCCCTCACCTGCTGAGTCACGGAGGCCACTGCCACTTCTGCCTCAGTCTCCTGTGCACCAGCCTGGGCAAAAGAGACATACACGGTTAGCAGGAGAAGGAAGAAGAGAAGGAGCAGGCCCCTGCATGCCGGGGGCCAGTGGGGAAGCTGAGGCGGTGGCAGCATGCAGGGCTTCTCCTTTCTCCTTCTGCATGCTTTGTATGTCTCTTTCACCCAGACTGGGGCACGTGAGACTGAGGTGGATGTGTTGGCTCTGAGAAGCTGTCCCAGGCAGGAGTAGTGGCTGTGGGACAAGGAGGAAGTGTCAGCAGAACCCTGGCCCTTTGCTGCTGCCTTCATGGAGGTGTCTTCACCTGGAGCCACCACTTGCACACAGGAAGAAGGTGCTGCAGTGGCAGTGGGCAGACTCCCTGCAAATAATAGGACACAATGAAGCATCAACAACTTCTGTGATTCCATGGAGTGTGGCATGTTGCTGCCGGTTGCCTGGGCAAAAGAGACACATGCAGAGAGCAGGAGGAGGAAGAAGAGGAGGAGCAGGCCTCTGAAGGCTGGAGGTCAGTGGGGCTACTGAGGTGGTGGTGGAGTGCAGATTCTCCTCCTCCTCCTGCTAACCATATGTGTCTCTTTCATCCTAGCTGTGGTGGAAGCAGCAGCTGTAGTGGCCTCCGTGACTCAGTTAGTGGGCAAGGGTTGGGGAGACAGGCAAGGGCAGAGGGAAAATAAAGCATGGAGGAAACTGATTCATGGAGGGTGGCCCAGTTAGCAGGTGAGGGTGGGTGGAGGGAACTGAGACATGGAGGAAACTGAGGCATGGAGGGAGGGTTGTTGCCACCAGTTACCCAGATGAAACAAAGACATGTGGCATGCAGGAGAAGGAAGAGAAGGAGCAGGCTCCTGCAGGCTGGAGGTGGTGGCTACTTGCATAGTCTGCTCCTCTTCTTCCTCCTCTTGCTGTGATGCTCAGTCCATGGTTGCTGACACCCATGTATTTCTAACCCATGGTTACCAAGGGCCCAATTTATGTGCTATATATCACACATATGATCTTTGTGTATAACTGGAAGAAATGACGCCGTAATTTCTTCCTTTAAAAAAATAAAATAAAAGGATTCCTTGCTTGCTAGACAAGCAAATAGACTTGTGGATAACCATAATCCCACACATTTTACCAGTCCACTGCTGTTTAGTTGGTTGCCTGGAGACTTCCAATTACATGCTATACACAGCATTGCTGCTATATGCAATTGCTTAAGAAGGTCTTTATGCAATAATCCAAGGTCATTATGTTCAAAACACAGAAGGAAATAGAGCTTTAAGAGGTGCCACCTGTCTAATCTGATGTGAAGAAATGTGTTACAATTTAAACTACTGGGTTAAAGTAGGAATCTCATCCATTAAGAAACAATACTTTTACTTCTCTTAGCATTTTCAAGGGTTGCAGATCAATTTATTTATTTAGAGTATTTATATTCTGCTCTTCAGCGAAAAAGGCTCCAAGAATGGTTTATAAATTGTCAATTTGACAATTCTCCACCTCAGGCTTAAAATCTAAATAAGACATGACACACAAGGAAAAGGGAATGGCAGTCAGGGAAGGGATTAAGTACAGCAGATACCGCCTGTTCCTTTTTCCTAGAGGCCAAAGCAGTGGTAGTTGGGATGGAGAGAGGGCCTTTCATCAGCTGTAGGGCTGAGGCATGTGCCTGGCTGATCTTCATAAATACATTCTAACCTCCATTCACTACCTGATTTTAACTGGGTTTCCCTGCTTGCTTTATTTGATTTCATACTTATGCATTTTCCTACAGCAGTAATGTCAATCCGTTGCCCCCTGCCATGTTGTTGGACTATATTGCCTGTCATTCCTGAATATAGAACATACTATTCCAGTAATATCTGGAGGACCAGGTTTCTTGTCCCTCTTGTAGAGTGTCTAATCTTCTTCAGTGTTCTGTTTCAACTAATCTATCACAGTCTATAGTTTCAGCACCCTTTTTTTTTGCATTTCCACCCCCCTGTTTCCCCTGCTTTAAGTGAGTCACTTCTGGGCTGGGTAGGAATTTTTGGCTTGCTTCCTGACTGGCCAAGTAGTATGTCTTATCACCTACTCTGCAACATTTTGGAGATTCAAGCAAACATACTTGTGTCAGGCTAGTCTGAGGGCTCTCGGTTTGGAACCCCCAGAGTTAGTTTCCCTCTAAAGGCAACGCTGAGCAGCATCACTCAAGGGGGCTCCCTAGAGGCCAAAACATTGCTACCACTCACTGAGTTGAACTCCCTTTGCACGCAGCACAGCAGGAAGCTGTGCAGGGTCTCTGATTAACCAGTGGAACTACTTGCCACTGTAGAACCAACTAACTCCTCCCTCCTATCCCCAGAGAGAGAGAGAAATGTAGCAGTGAGCAAGAGCTAAGGCGTGTGCAGCATCAGCTTCTAGGAAGATTAGAGAAAGCTTATTTTATTCAAGCAAGTTCAAGGCATGCGAATCTCTCATGAGGGCAGGCACCTTCCATGCATGCCCCCAGGTACACTTTAGAGTTACCAAAATAGCAGAAGTATTAAAGTCAAAGCATTCACTGGATGGCCCTTTTGGTCAATTCTAGCTCTATGATTCTATGATCCCCAGTGGGCATTTGGAGGCATTTTGTTACACCTCTTGGGGAAAAAACCTTCATTTTTAAGCCCTGGGGGGTAGCAGACCACACCTTAATTGGCATTGGGCCTGGCATTTCTATTTGGTCATCAACACAGCAGGCCTGAGTGGTCTTTCCCAGTTTCTTATATGATGGTTGCCTGAATGTAATCCTATGATATTTATACTTATACCCTTTGCATAGTTTGTTTACAGTTTAAACAAAGGGGAGGTAGTGTCAAATAGGATGGAAATAATTTTTGGAGTTAAGATTCATGACGACCGTATCTTCTATGAGGAATGGTTAAAGCAGTATTTTCCAAACATTGATCTTCCAGACATTTTAGACTTCATCTCCCAGAATTCCTGACTGTTAGCCATGGTGGCTAGGGTTTTTGGGAGATGAAGTCCAAAACACCTGGAGGACCAAAGTTTGGGAATCACTGGGTTGAAGGATTAGCCTCCATGGTCTGAGTGGAGCCAGTCAATCACAGCTTTTGGAACACTGAGGAGGGGGTGGTGATAGGGAAGTATATAAGGAAGAGACTTAACTGTTCAACAGTTAGATAGGGCTAGTTAGGAGTAGAGATAAAATCTTAGCTAGGAAGGGACAAGATTAAGATAGAATCAGATGGCCTTCTGCAACCGGACTTGTTTATCTTGGACTGGCCTTTTTAGTCATCAGCACGCTTGCAGAAAGTGTGGGATGAGTCCTTCCTGAATCTTCGTTTGCAAAGAAAAGCCAGATAGAGATTACAGTATAGACACATGTAGAAAATATTAATTCATACAGGCATTTTTAATTGTTCCTGAGAATTTTCAAGTGGAGGCAATGTGTTGGCTGATGTACTGTATGTACAAAATCTCCTGACTTTGCTACTCATTTGTGTATATTTTCTCCACACGTTGATCTGAATATGGAAAAGTGCCAGTATTTATGCATGCTCTGTGTTCCTCTTATGTTAACTACAACATATACATAATTTATGCTATAAATTAGTAATTTTTTGAAATAACTGAATAGGTTAGAAAATATTTGCATAGTTGTTAAGCCAAATATAGATAAAACATTGTTTTGATTGTTGTCTTATAGAAAAAATGCTTTGTAATCTTAAATTCATACTGCTCTCTAGTGGGGAATACTTTCAATGCAGAAGACACACTGATGTAGGAAAATAAAAGCAGGAGTTTGAGGGTATACTAGTGTTCCTTCATTATCTACATTTATCTACCGCTACATCCCTGCAAGAGTGAAAAAGCCTACACTTCCCCTTCATTTTTCACTTTTGTTGATTTTTTTGTACATGATATTTTGTGCAAAATTGTTTATATAAAAAGGTCCTAAAATACAAAGGCATTGAAAAATATGGGAAAACCCTGTACTATTGCCCAGTGTGAGAAAATACTTTTTCATATTCTCTTGCAAGTATGAAGTAGTGATTATTTGCATCCCTAGTGGAAATGTTCCTGAAGGTTAGATTAAACTTAAAAACTTAAGAATTTTTATGTGTGTAGTGTATGGAGAGGCAGGTTGGCCTTAAACACAAAGGGCAGAGAATGTTTTGGTCTTGTTTTCAACCTCTTCTCATCTCTCCATTTACCAGTGAAGAGACAATCTTTGCTGCTCTTGGGAGCCCAATTGTTGCTTTGTATTTTGGGACAGATTGTTAGAAACAGTATTATACCATGATGTATCATTGTTCCCAGGAACATTCTTGTCTGGCAAAAGATATCACTCATGTTTGAGAGACAAATGGAAAAGTTAATAGGTTCTTTGTATTAAGAGTATATACTAAAATTTCAGCCTTGTATCCCTTGTATATTGAATGGCAGCAACTCTTCAAGGTTTCAGAAAAGGGTCTCTCCTAGACATGCCTTCTTCTTCTTCTTTGTTTTACCACTGAACTATGGTCCTTCCCCTGGGTACTGTTAGATCAGCATTATTCTCATTTTGCAGATGGTAAGAGACTGACATTATGGTTTCCCTAAGGCTATCTGAAGAATACATGGCTTAGCTCACACATACAGCACAATCCTCTGTACATGTTGACCCAGGTATAAACACAGTTCAAGGAAACATTATGTTATTAATCTTTTTAAAGATATATAAGCCACTGCTTCATCCACAGGGGATTTTAAGGTATGTAGGATTTTAAAAGAACACGAATAAAAGTAAAATAAGCCAAGAAAAATGCAGAAAAGAAGGTGGGAAAAGGGGGTGGGAAAGGCCAATAAACTTCTAAGCTAACTTGTCTAAAAATAAGAACATACTCTCACTGAATAAGATTTAACATATTTAGCATGAGTCAGGCTGTTTATTTAAAATAAATTTGATTTAAATTGAACTTTTTAGTCAAAATTTCTGAAGATGTGAATATTTTTATATACAGAAAAGGTGAAAGTTGTGGCTTTCATGAGAAATTGAACAAGGAAGAGGGAAATTACATGTCATTGCGAGGTTTTTGCATTTATATAACACCCCCCTGACAAAACACACACACACTTTCTATATGGAATCTCCCCAAAGAACCAAGGTATCCATCATGCCATCAAAGGTCACTTTTCCCAGCCGCTTGACTGTAACGTGTTGTAAGGTCCGGTGAGGCCCCGCATGGCTCGGATGGGCCTGCAAGTTGCCCAGCAGACATACTGTGGCTGTTTTAGCACCCTCCATCTCACCACCAGTAACCCACACCTGAAAGACAAAAAGGGAAAAGCACAGATTAAACAGAGATGTCTAATGCATCAGTCAAAAGGAGACCTTCACTGTCCACTCCCTTGCATTGCTGCTGGATGCATCACTGATGCGGCCACAGCTGATGAAAAAAAAGGATAGAGAATGCTTAGCTGAGAAGCTTCACTAGCCAAGTTCAATAGCTATCCTGTTTCAGGGAGACATATACATATAACGGCTATACAGGCCCAGAAAAATTGACATAAACTCTATGGATGAAGGAATATTCTCTCTAGGTCTGAATCCTTGCAATAATCTCTGGATTTGTCCTTCGAGCCTGTGCAATGGATTTTTCTGGTGGAGTGCAGCGTGCACAGAACTGGCCTCACCCTTTAAACCAGAGGTTCATCTGCTGAGGCCTTGCAAGCATGGACGTAGCAGCGAGGTCCTCGGGCCGTAGGTTTGATTGGAGTTTCCTTCTCTTAGATGGTTGACCTTACAGGGTTGGACGAGCACCATCTGCCCGGGTTTGGGATTAGAGTTTTCCTTCTCCTAGGACGGTTGCCATAAGGCTAGAGAGCCCATCCTGCCCTTTGACGCTCCTTGTCAGACCCTTCAGTTTTGACCTGTCTGGCATGGGAGACCCTAGCAGTGGCTATTATGCCACCACCAGCATAGCTCAAAACATTAGGGTGCACAAGCCTCTCTCCTACAACAAGGGGGCATCAATGGAGAGGTTGCAATAATACCTGCATAAATAAATAATATCTGCATAAATAAATAAATGCTTGGACTGCCTAATAACCCTGCTTGATTCCTGAATTCTTATTCCAGAATCTGGGCTGGTTTGACCAGGGCTGGCTCTTTTGCAAAGAGACTTTCACAGGCAAGAATGTTTTTAAACCTTGTTGATTTATGGCCTCAGCTGAGATGCAGTTATTTCAAGGATGTGGAGCTAATTTTCTTCACCCTTGCAAGGTCTATAGAATGAGCTATAGCTGGGCCAGGGCATGTGACCTGACTGAGCAGGCCTATTAAGGCCCAGTGGGGCCAGACAATGGCATCAAGCCACAAAAGCACTCATGGTAATGCCTAGCAATACCTACTGAGGTTTGATGGGGACTAGGCATGGCCAAGCAAGCCTACTAAGCCATGATGAAACCTAGAACAAAAGCAACAGTCTGCAAAGGCAGCATGTGAGCCAGCCAATCCAGGTCTATCCAGGCCTGATGGGGCCTGACAAAGGAATCATGTGGCCTAATTGGGCACAATGGGGCAGACCAAAGAACAGGCCACACAGGTGACACTTTGCAGTGCCTTGCAGGAATAAAAAAGGTCTATTGGGGCCTAACCTAAACATAGGCCATAGTGGGGGGTATCGTGCACAGCCCAGTAAGGCCAATAAAGTCACACAACATGAACCAAAAGCTGACTCAGGTCCAATGGAGTCAGATATTGGTGGACTACTGCAACCACACCTACACACAATCTGCCTAGAAGCCATGCACCTTATTACCGAATAGTTCATGCATACTAAATGACCCTGGGGCCACACACTTTGTTTCCGCAAGCACCACACACACACACACACACACACACAATCTGCCTGGAGCCACCCATGCCGACCATCAGAAGCGCAAGGAGCTGTGTGGTGATCAAGGAGCAAGAAAAAAACAGCCACACATATCCACCAACTCCATGCCCCTGACAATAAGTTAAAGTCAAAATCAAACTCCCTAAGCAGCAGAGACTGACAGAGACAGAGCAGCCAGCTACACTCTATGCCCTGCCTTCACTTTCCACAATCACACAAAGGATGATCCTCCAATGGTAGCACATTCACTGCTATGACAATCCACATGCTTGGTCCCACACAGTGAAGCCAAAGAGGCAAGTGAAGCAGCAGCCAGGCCTTAAGTAGCCTCTGGCTCCATCCACATCATGTGCAGTGTTCTGGTGCTCTGTGCCACACGTGATAACTTCTGGCCTCTAGCCATGGAGACCATCAAAAGTATACCCTTCCCCGCATGATGGTTGGCTGCACAGGTCCAGATACCTATTCATGAATGTTTATATAACTTGTACTGTGAAAGACTGACTCAGAAAAACTGAGTTGTATATATATCTTTTAAAATTGTTTACTTCCTTTTTTTTTTTTTAACAAAGAAGCATATCAAAACTGATGGTTGAAAATCTTCTCTGTTCTAGTAATACTCAGTATTTGTACAAGCTCCATCTGTACCATTGTCATGGTATTTTATGTGGCTAAAAATGGATAATAACTCCATTTACACAGCATGTAACTGTTGTTAAACTGATGTGAAATACTGTAACTTGTCCAAATTGTACAGCAATTTTCTATCAGAGCTGTGCCTGGAGACTGCCTTTTTTGAGTTCAACTTAAACTACCTAAGTTAATAAAGCCCTCACATATTTATTTCTAGGAGCTTTGTCCTGAAAATCTGCAAATGTCTCATTGACTATGCTTTCATGGGTCTGGCCTGTTGCATAAAGAATTGCCAATTATTACTGGGGATTAGTACATTTAAATTTCCCAGTTGGATTCTGAGGCTTTAACATGTAATTACTTAACATTTTCCCTATAGCTAATGAAATTCGTAAATACAGACTGATGGTGTTGAGGAAAAACCTCAAATATCACAAGATTGGTTATGATAAAACTGTATAAATGTTAGCATGTTACTGTTTATAAAATATTATCCATTCTACGCTATGTGCATTAACAATAAGAGTTTAGAGCTTGAAACAAATCCCAAGGCAATCTGCTATCAGATTTCTTGAAATTGAAAATTGAAGTAGGTCAAAGGTGCATTTATTAGTAAAACATTTTTGATTAGTTTATTTTCTAATTCAAGTTCATTTAATATTCCTCAGTACTTGCTTATAATGAATTCATTATCAGAAAAAGAGGTTTGTGAATTTCTAATAAAAATGGAGACCAGGGGTGACTAGTGTCTTCCGTGTCAGAAGTATCCAGGGTTCTGACCTCAGTGCATCTTGTAGTTCAGTACCTTGGATAGTTCTGTTAACATCTGGAATGGATTCACTGAATCAAAAACGTGTAGATCTATGGCCACTCATGATGAAGGACCTTTGGTTGCTTTGTATTACCATGTTTTTCCATTGTAGCTCTGGATCAGACTTCACTTAGCAATACATCAAATGGAAATGAGTAATGGGCTGGACTGTGTCAATTCAAAGTACAAATAGGAAAGGTCAGTTTTAATGCTCTCCCAGAATGGACTCATGAGAAAATTAAGCTATCTAGGAACATGATCTAGTCTTCTCTTTGCCTGCTGTTCAATTTCTATATTTACTCCACATTTTTAAAAATAGAAGCATTTGAACACATGCTTCTCTATCTTGATTAGAAATGATGTAATCCATGCTACCATCTAATTCTGCTGAACCACATCATGTATGCATACAAAGGCTCCAGCACACACTGCTAGCCTTGACCTCAGTGTCCACACAGTGAGTTTCCTAATGTTGAACAAAGGGCCAGAGACCCAAGTTATTGCCAGTAGAGGCACTCTTTACCTTGATAAGGATTTCTTAGAATAGCCTGGAAGGATGTTTTTTTTTTTTAAAAAAATAGAACTTCATGGACAATGTAAAATACTTTCTTGTCAGCCAGTCTGTATCAATCATCACATGCACAAACTTAATAAACAACCAGAGAGCCAACCAGGTTGTCACATGACTGTTGTAGTCACCATGAGAGGAACTCAGTTGTGCACATTGTGTCTAAGTAAAGCCATCGACCTAAATCCAGTTGTTAGTGCCAATTAGTGTAGACCTACAGAATCCATAGAACAGAAGTTTTGGCTTGCCATGTTTCAACTGAATCAGTACGGCTACTCTAGCTAACACTAGCAATCGGATTTAGGGCATGGACTCCACAAGGGGAGGCTGACAGGGATTAGGAGCCCCCCCCTGCTGTGATTTTATTGTAAATTTTTATTATGCAAATCCATTTAGTTTTTTTAAAATAAAAATTAAATATTAATTTGGTGTCATCATTAAAATTGACTTATTTTAACTTTTTGTTCTAAAACCTGTAGAGCATCTTGCTGCCCTTAAACTAAGCAGTAGGTAGGGGGCCTGCCAAAGATCCTGATCTGGGGGCCAGCTTCAGAACATGGGGGCTTCGATTTAGAGTGTGAATTTCTGCAGTCTGAAATTCTGCACATGTGATATATGCATAACTCATTGTTTTTTCTTTTGGTTATCATAGAAATCATGAAGAAACCCTGGAGTCCTAGTTCATCCCAAGACAACGTTCCTTATACTGCAGATTTCACTTGTTTGCATGAAAGAGAAGGGGAGGCAGAATTAACACCTGATGACAGCAGGGGAAAACAAGACAGGGAGAAGAAACATGCCAGTTTTACCTTATGCAATGTGTGCAACATCCAGCTGAACTCTCCTGCTCAGGCGCAGATCCACTATAATGGGAAATCACACCAGAAAAGATTAAAACAGCTCAGCGATGGGAATCTGAAAAATGATAATGGTAAGCTTTTTGCTGTTTTCTGTGTTGTGACAGATGTTTATGCCTACCAGATTTTATTTGTGAATGTTTATTTGACATAATTTTGAAATTAGTGGTTGATTCCATTTTGAGGCCATTCTGATGCCTTGTATGATTTGCGCAATTGTGACATCATTTCAAAGTATAAGGCAAACCAAAGTATTGGTTTTTAAACAATTCAGATATATTATTAGTAAAGAGTAAATTTTGAGGCTTCTTTGACAATTGAAGGTACAGTTCAAATGATTATACTATTAAAAGTCAATTGTTGTGGCTGAGAAGGTAGTTTACATTCTGTGCTTTATCTGGAAGATAGAAGCTTGTTTGGAGAAGGACTTGGCAAACATTACATGTGCTTTTTCAGTATAGACTAGACTAGAACAGTGTTCTGTTTGAGATTGTCCTTGAGGTGTGTTAAGAAAACTGTGAGCTGTGGTATTATTATTGTAAGATCTTGATGGACTACTAAGGAGCTTCATGTGCAATAAGAGAGCTGCAGAATAGATTCCTTAGTTCAAGGAAGAGGCATTGTAGAATAATAATTTTAAGTAGTGTTGAGCCAAAGCGGGAACATGTGTTTCTAAAACATTGTCTCCCTGCACAAATTCATAGGGAGAAGAAATGTGAAAGTGTTCACAAAGAAGGAAGTGGGGGTGGCAGTGGGGGAAGGAATCCTGGATCCCAGTACAGTTGCACTGGGATGAGGACAGAGACTGGTAAAGATATTAAAGTTCCCAGAATTTCCAAGACAGTCATTGCCAGGCTAGTTGGGGAATTCTGAGCACTGAAATACAAAACCATAACTTTTTGAGCACTGTATGGAGAACATTCATTCATACTTTCAACAGGATATGTATTAAGATGATAATTTCAATTTCATCTGAGTTTCTATTCTGCAGCAACTGGGTGTATATTACCAGCCAAAAATATTTCCATGAAACACTGGCTGGAAATTGTATTGCAACAGTAACATGAGAAGACAGAAAACATTGTTACAGTTGCCTTTGCATTACTTTTCTTTCTTTCTTTTTTTTTTTTTAAATTAAGACATAAAGCATTTCACATACAACTTATATAACAAGACATATCTCTCTGTATACTTCTTTTGTCTTTCATCACACATCTATTCTCACAATCAAACCTTCTAACAAACATATTGCTCACTCATTCTACAAACTAACTTTCTGTACGACTTTATCATGTTATAATATTGTCTTCTATAATTCTTTTTTCCCCAGTTTCTGTCTTTGTATTTGATAGTTTCTCTTTGTACATTTTCCCCTATTTCCATTATTCTATGGCTTTCATTATTCCTGTTATTCCCCCTGTTCAACCTTCCCTTTTACTTTTTTATTTTTCTCAATTTAAAATACCACTGATTATCTTTTTATCTGTTCCTTTTTATTCAGTATACAGAGGACTCTGTTTATTTATTTTTTCCCTGCTACTTTTTATTTGTTTGTTACTTGTTCTTATTTAGGGATTGTTGCAAATTTCCCCCATTTGAGCTCTAAATATTCAGATAGCTTGTTTCAATCTTCCCGGTGTTTCTCTACATACTTACCTTTTAAAAGCATTGTTAACCGGTCCTAGAGTTTCCTTCTCTTAGATGGTTGACCTTACAGGGTTGGACGAGCACCATCTGCCCGGGTTTGGGATTAGAGTTTTCCTTCTCCTAGGATGGTTGCCATAAAGCTAGAGAGCCCATCCTGCCCTTTGGTGCTCTTTGTCAGACCCTTCGGTTTTGACCTGTCTGGCATGGGAGACCCTACCGGTGGCTATTATGCCACTGCCAGCATAGCTCAAAACATCATTAGGATACGCAAGCCTCTCTCCCATGACAAAGGGTGTCAATGGAGAGGTTAGGTGAGGGACAAAACAGCAGGTGTAAAGATGCACTGGAAGCCACAGACCCAACCCTGCATGCAGGCGGTGCAGGACTTTGGTCGCTTGAGGCTGACCCGGGAGATGACAGTCTTGTCATCCTGAACAACCAAGAAGACTTTTTAAAGGAGAGCACTGCTTGCATCATGTGGAGAGGGGCCTAGAAAAGGTGGCCTAACGAAAGCTCATTCCCATCTACCTGGTTGGCTAGCTGCAGCCTACAGGCATCTTCTGATGCGGTCAAACAAAGGCAAAGAAACAAAGGCACACACCGGCCTCCAAAGGTATAAATAAACTGAGGCTTGCATGCTGGAACATCAGAACCATGAGAGACTCTGCAGATAGTGGATGGCCTGAGCATTATTCTGCTCTAATAGCCCATGAACTATCACAACTTAATATTGGCATCGCTGCTCTTAGTGAAGTTTGTCTCCATGAGGAAGTCAGCCTTAAAGAACAGGGCGCCGGCTACACACTTTACTGGTCTGGCAAACTCAAAACTGAAAATCATCTTTCAGGAGTAGGCTTTATGATTAAAAACTCCATTGCTGCCAAACTCAAAACCTTGCGAACAGGACACTCTGATCTCATTATTTCCTTACGCCTCCCACATGTTGTTCTCTTTAGCATATATGCCCCAACTATGCAAGCCGACCCTGTAGAGAAAGACAAATTCTACACAGACCTACGCCACCACATACAAAAAGTCCCTGTAGAAGATAAAATTATTATCCTTGGTGACTTCAATGCCAGAGTAGGAAAGAACCCCGAAGCCTGGAAAGGTGTCGTAGGCAAGCATGGTGTTGAAAATTGCAATGATAACAGACGCCTCCTGCTAGAGTTCTGTGCAGAACAACAGCTGACTATTACAAACACAATCTTTCAGTAGAAAGATAGCTTGAAGACAACCTGGATACATCCACGATCCAGTCATTGGCACCTCGGTGACTATGTTCTAGTCTGCCAGAGAAACATTCACAATGTCCATCATACCCGAGTGATGCCAAGCGCAGAATGCCAAACAGATCATCACCTTGTAAGTTGTAAACTAAATCTTCATCTTAAGTTCAAACCTAAGAGGGGTGGCATCTTAAAGAGGAGACTCCAAGTCAACAATCTTCAACAAGCTACCATGAGAGACAACTTCCAGGCAAATCTGCAAACAAAACTTGACGCTCATCCTACAGATCCTTCTCCTGCAGTGCTTTGGCAACATATCAAAAATAGTTTCCTCAGTCTGCGGAAGAATCCCTCGGGTTCTCCCACAAGAAAAATCAAGACTGGTTTGATGAAAACAACCAAGAGATCCAGGAGCTGTTGGCAAAGAAGAGAACTGCTCACCAGGCATACCTTGCACAGCCAACTTGCCATGTAAGAAAAGCAGCTTTCTGTCTCACATGTAGTAAACTTCAACAAAAACTCCAAGACATGCAGAACAAGTGGTAGATCAATATAACAGAAAAGACTCAATGCTGTTCAGATCTGGGTGATCTTAGAGGATTTTTTTGAAGCTCTTAAAGCAGTGTTTGGACCTACTTATCAGATCCAAAACTCCTTATACAGTACAGATGGTCAAACATTAATTACTGATAAAGCCTCCATCCTGAATTGATGGGCTGAACATTTTCAAAGTCTCTTTAGTGCCAACCGAGTAGTCCAAGGCTCAGCTATCCAACATATGATACAAAAAACGATGAAAAATGAGTTGGACATAGCTCCCACTTTGGAAGAGACCTTTGAGGCCATACAGCAGATGAAAAATGGCAAGTCAGTTGGGATTGATGGAATCCCACCTGAAGTTTGGAAACACGGAGGTCATGCACTCCATGAAAAATTCCACAAACTCCTTGTGATTTGCTGGGAAAAGGGGGAACTGCCATCAGACCTCCGAGATGCAGTCATCATCACCCTGTACAAGAAAAAAGGAGCAAAATCCAATTGCTCGAACTATCGAGGCATAACACTGCTCTCTATTGCTGTCAAAATCCTTGCAAGGATACTCCTGAACAGATTAGTTCCTGCTATTGCAGAAGAACTTCTTCCTGAAAGCCAATATGGCTTCAGAAGCAATAGGAGTACTACAGATATGATATTCGCCCTTAGACACCTGCAAGAGAAATGTAGAGAGCAGAACACGGGTCTCTATGTAACATTTGCCTACCTTACCAAAGCCTTCAACACTGTGAGTAGAAAAGGTCTGTGCAGACCCTGGAAAGACTAGGATGTCCCCCAAAATTCCTTAAAATGATTATCTTGCTAGACGACAGCCAGTGCGGTCAAGTCAGATATGGCAATGCTGTTTCAGAGCCCTTTCTAATAACTAATGGAGTGAAGCAAGGTTGTGTTCTTGCTCCAACTTTATTTACAATCTTCTTCAGCATGATGCTCCAAAGGGCTATGACAGAGATCGAAGAAGACGACGACATCTATATATGTTACCATATTGATGGTGGCTTGTTTAATTTAAGCCATCTGAGGGCTCGCACTAAGACTCTAAACTATCTAGTTTGTGAGCTGCTCTTCGCTGATGCTGATGCCCTTGTTGCCCACACAGAAGCAGCTCTGCAGCGCCTAACATCCTTCTTCGCAACAGCTGCAGAGCTGTTTGGGCTGGAAGTCAACCTTAAGAAAACGGAAATTCTTCACCAGCCTGCACCACAGGACGAGCACCATCATCCCCACATTGCCGTCGGCAAATCTGTGCTCAAGTTCGTTCAGCAATTCACCTACCTGGGAATCATCATCTCCTCAGAGGCCAAGACTGACAAAGAAATCGATCACAGATTAGCAAAGGCATATAGCGCATTTGGAAGATGTTACAAAAGAGTCTGGAGTAATAAACACCTGAGGCAAAGCACAAAAATCTGTGTATTGCGCCAGTGCAAAATGGTTACAGAGGAAATATTACTATGTACAAACTGTAATATATTATCTTCGAACTCAATAATAAAGAATAAATTTTCTGTGAATCTCCAGTGTATATTGTGATTCTTTATGAAATTAGTTTTAGTGCATATATTATACCAAAGTGTCACATGCAAGTAATAATTACTCAATCAATAAATAAGTACATATAAATTTTTACAAACCCATAATCAAGTCCTTATGTATATGAACATGTGGGATGCAAATTCCAAAGTGTCCACAATGTCCATAAATACTTATTTGCAGGGTTTGGGAATGCATTCACTTGTATGCAGTCATTTTCCTTTCATCATTCCAATTAAACAGGAGAAGTATCTTCTTTCAAACAAGATGTCCAAATATGAGATAATACAGTGATGGATGGGGTAAGCCACATATTCCAATTACTCTCCAGAGTGCATTGCAGATGACAACCTCTAGAGATTAATTCTAGTTGATGTTTCGTTTCCTTTTTCAATGCAATGCTAGGAGTCTATAATTAATTTACACAAAAACATTTAGTGCCAACATGCCCCATTATCTCTTTTAAACATTGAAGATTATAGCGCATTTGGAAGATGTTACAAAAGAGTCTGCAGTAATAAACACCTGAGGCAAAGCACAAAAATCTGTGTATAGCGCCATGGTACTGTCTATTCTCCTTTATGGGTCTGAAACATGGGTCACCTATCGCCACCACTTAAGATTCCTTGAACGTTTTCATCAGCGCTGTATACGCACAATCCTAAATATACACTGGACTGACTATGTGATGAATGTTGTTGTCCTTGAGCAAGCAGGGATCACCAGCATTGAGGCTATGATATCAAGAACATAGCTGCACTGGGCAGAGCATGTTTCTAGGATGGAGGACCACCGCCTCCCAAAAATAGTACTCTACGGTGAAC
Organism: Gambelia wislizenii; assembly: GCA_030847615.1. Taxonomy (NCBI): domain Eukaryota; kingdom Metazoa; phylum Chordata; class Lepidosauria; order Squamata; family Crotaphytidae; genus Gambelia; species Gambelia wislizenii. Next base: position 100,536,549 of record JAUMIR010000006.1, read on the forward strand.
TTGCCACGGGTCAGCATAAGAGGGGTGCTCCAAAAAAGGAATACAAGGACTCCCTGAAACAACACCTCAGGCTTGGCCAAATTGATCACCAACAATGGTCCGCCCTGGCCTCACATTGGGAGGCATGGAGACACACTATGCACAATGCTGCAGCCTTATTTGAGAACTCACGCCGAACAAATCTTGAAGAGAAACGACAACGCAGAAAGAATCACAACCTGGAATTATCACCCAAGGAGAACTTCTGCTGTGCTTTCTGCAACTGGACTTGTTTATCTCAGATTGGCCTTTTTAGTCATCAGTGCGCTTGCAGAAAGTGCGGGATGAGTCCTTCCTGAATTTTTGTTTGCGAAGAAAAGCCAGAGAGAGAAAGAGAGAGAGAGTAACCGGCCCATTTCTACCATTTCATATGCTTTGAACAACCACAGTTGCCTTGGTATTTCTGTGTCCTTCCCCCTCACTGCATTTTCTTCAGCAACACAGAAACTTGAAGGGCTTTTTTTGCCATTTGTGATCATGTCAAATAATCAAATCTGAGCAGATGTTTGACAGAGTGAAGTAATAATATTCACTATGTGATTCTTGGTTGGCTGGAAATGATGGACAGCAGTTGGGATTTGTTGGGGCGGGGGAAAGGGAAAGCAAATAAGGGGGTATTCTGAGAACTAAGGTGTTTGCAAGAGATATTTTCCCCATAGGAATCCCTGTTTTTAGTTGCAAACTTAAAATGATAGAATATTTGGTCTAGCTCTACATCTGGCATCAAGCCTTTTCATTAGAGGTTCTTGGGTATTGTGCCCTTAGGGGTGGGGGAATCACAAGTTAACAAATGAGTTGCAAAAGCAAGAAATATTTTCTTTCAGTGCTATAAATTAGCTGGTAGAAAATAGTGTATGAGGAAGATCAGGCAAAAATGCTACAGATTTGCTCTGACTTGGATGCTGTAGTTGAAGCAGGTCCAGTGGATATAATCTTGGTGCCTGCTTGTCCTGCATTATTGGATAAGTTTCAATTTGTGCAGTCTGAGGATGTGGACAGGATCCTTTCCGTTGTTTTTAAGAAAAGCTCAGGGCAGTAAAGTGCATTGAGAGACCTTAGCCTTGGTATGCTAGTCCATCCATGATGCAGCAAAGATTCCTGTTATGCAACTGGTACAAACAAATTTCACACTTTGTATCTATTTTCTGCTGTGTCTCTTTCCCCTTCCTCTTTGTTTTAACTGTCTTTTCTCAGCATTAGTCTTCTAGAATCCTTGGGCTTGGTTACAGGATGAAAAAACCTCGTGAAGAATTCACTGAGATTCCTAGTTGTTTACACGCATTGCACCACAAAGTCACCTCTTTCAGAAGGAGGGGGACAGAAAAACCCATTAGTAGTGTAAGAAAGGATTTTGGAACTTTCCCCGACTTTTTCGGAAAGTAGCACAACTTAGTGCACTTTTCATTGTGTGAACGACCATTTCGCTAAGGGCTGTGTGAATTACCAGCAATCTTTCTGATACATTTACAGCAGAGCTTGGCCGTGATTGGTTGAACTTACCAGGGAGGGGTTTGGACAAGGAGGGGATGGAGGAGCCCAGATGAAAATATCCATCCACTGTTGTTTCCAGCCATGAAAAAGACCGAGCGAGTGCTATACCCATCCCAATCACCCAGCTGTTTCTTGCTTGGCTGCTCCTTCACTGTTTGTGTGTTTTCGTTTGTTCATTCCCTTGCCCCGCTGAGATTCCGTTTCTCTTGTTCCCTCCCTCCCTCCTTGGTATCTTCCTGTTTGGCTGCTGCCAGTTGAAGAATCCCCAGCTAGCCTTTTCCAGTCTCTCTCTCTCTCTGTGTGTGTGTGTGTTTGTTCATTTCCTCGCCCTGCTGTTAGCTTTCTGTGTGTGAGAAGAGAGGGGGGGCAGAGTGGGTGACGTGCTGACACTCCATGCTAAAAGAATAGAAATTAGGCATTTCTCTGGTAATCAGAGGATGTGCTTGGGAGGCCATGCCCCCGCCTCAGTCTGTGTGTGAATTACAAAGTGGAAAAAAGTGGAAAACTAAACCAATAGACCGATTTAGCAATAAATCATGTGAACGATGCAGCACTGGTGCGAAACTGCAATACAGTGCAAATTACCGCAATAAAAACTCCTGTGTAACTGAAACCTTTGTAAAGTCCCTTGCTGCAACTTGTAAACAAGTTCTATCAATTAACTGTTCTTTTTACACTGATGCTTAAACAGAACTATAAATGTACAGTGTTGTTTTGCATTTGCCTTCCATACTACACAGCTTTCATTGCGGAACAACCATGGTCCCAGAATTCCCAGACTGTTTTGATAAGCCATAGTCAAGTTTAACAGCAGTAAATTGGCAACAATAATAGTGAAAGGTTTGAATCCCGTGGCCATATCAGAAAAAGAGCCCAAGGTTCATGCATGTGATACTAAATAAAGACATGCAAGACACTTTGCAGATAAAATTGCTCAGATTTGCTCTGACTTGGATGCTGTAGTTGAAGCAAGTCCAATAGATGTAATCTTGGTGCCTGCTTGTCCTGTATTATTGGGTAAGTTTCAATTTGTGCAGCCTGAGGATGTGGACAGGGTCCTTGGAGAAGCAAGAGCCACCACATGTATACCGGATCCTTGCCCTTCCTGGCTCTTGAAAGCAGCCATAGGCGAGCTGACCAAGTGGGTGAAGGGAGTGGTGAATGCCTCACTGCAGCAAGGAAAGCTTAAAAGAGGAAGTGGGGAGGTCGTTACTAAAAAAGTCTTCCCTGGATCCCACTATTCTGAAAACTTATCAGCCAGTCTCTAACATTCCATTTTAGGCAAGGTTCTGGATGGAGCTGATTATTTAAATCCATTTTAATCTGGCTTAAGGTCTGGCTATGGAACAGAGACAGTTTGGTTGCCTTGGTATCCTACTCAGGGGGAGTGTGTCCCTGTTGGTTCTGCTGGGCCTCTTAGCAACTTTCGATACTAACGACCATGGTATCCTTCTGGGCCACCTTTCTGGGATGGGACTCGGGGGCACTGTTTTGGAGTAGTCCCAGTCCTTCTTGGAGGGGAAAACTCAGATTGTTGTGCTGGGGGCCTGTGGGGGCCTTTCAGGGCTCTGTTTTGTCCCCCATGCTATTTAACATCTATATGAAATGGCTGAGAGAGGTCATCCAGAGTTTTGGGGTATTGTGTCACCAATATGCTGATGACACCCAACTCTATATCTCCTTCCCAACTGATTCCAAGGAAGTTGTCTTGGTACTGGACCAATGTCTGTTGTCAGTAATGGGCTGGATGAGGGCAAACAAATTGAAACTTAATCCAGACAAGACAGAGGTGCTCCTGGTCAGTCAAAATGCAGATCAGAGAATAGGGCTGGATGTGGTCACACTCCCCCTGCAATATCAGGCTTGAAGCTGTGGTGTTCTCCTGGACTCAGCTCTGAGCCTGGATGTCCAGGTTTCAGCAATGGCCAGGAGTGCATTTGCACAATTAAAACTAGTGTGCCTGCTGCACCCGTTCCTTGAGATATCAGATCTGGCTACGGTGACACATGCCTTGATTGCATCCTGTTTGGACTACTGTAACACAGTCTATGTAGGGCTGCCTTTGGAAACTGTTCAGAAACTTCAGTGGGTCCAGAATGCTGCAGCCAGAATGCTGGTGGGCCAGTTATAGGGAGCATATAACTCCCATGTTAAAACAGCTTCAGTGGCTCACTGTTTCCAGGCACAATTCAAAGTGCAGTCTTGACCTATAAAGCTCTATATGACTTAGGTCCAGGCGGTCTGAAAGATTGTATCTCCCACTACAACCCTGCAAGGGTTTAAGATCTTCAGGGGAAGGCTTTCCCTTGGTCTCATCGACATCATAGGTTTGCTTGTTGAGGACACAAGAGAGAGTCTTCTCAGTGGCTCCTTCCACCCTCTGGAACTCCCTCCTGTGGGAGACTAGGCTGGCCCCCTCCCTGCTTTCATTTTGCTGGCAAGCAATAATGTTCTTGTTTAAGCAGGCCTTTGATATATAACTGTGCCTGCAGACCTTTTATCAGGGTGTGTTTTTAATGTTGTTTTTATTTGTTTCTATTTTTAATAATAATAATAATAATAATAGTAATTATTATTATTATTATTATTATTTATACCCAACCCCTCTGTTAAAACAATCGGGGCGGCTTACAAAAATTAAAATACAATACAGATAAAAATCCCAACACACACCCCCTCCCCCATAAAAAGGTATTAAACAAATATAAATTAAATGCAACTAATCTAAAATCACATTTTAAAAAATATAAATACAATAAATAGCCAGCAGACTAAAAGAGGCAGGAGCCCCTGAGGTCGGGATCTAATTAGGAAAGGCCTGCCAAAAGAGATCTGTCTTTAGTGCTTTTTTAAAGCTACTCAGGCTTGTCATCTGACAGATCTCGTTCGGCAGGTCATTCCACAATTTGGGGGCGATTACCGAAAAGGCCCTCTGGGAGGTTGCAGACAGCCTAGATTTTTGTGGCTGAAGCAAATTCCTCCCAGAGGACCGGAGTGCGTTGGGAGGATTGTATGGGAGGAGGCGTTTCCGGAGATAAGTTGAACCCAATCCATTTAGAGCTTTAAAAGTTTTTTTTTTTTACTTTGTATGCTTTTAACTAATTTTAATTGGTTTTAACTGTGATTTTAATTGTTTTGTGAGCTGCCTCATGTCCTTTTTTGGGAAAAAGGTGGCATATAAGTTGCCTAAATAAATAAAATAATAAATAAATACTAAGCCATAAAGTTTACTATAGTGAGGCCATCTTCTTCCTATTTTCTTGAAAGTAGTACAGTTAAAGAAATTAATTTTCCCTTTCAATATTTCTTTGTATAGCCATTTATCCACAAAGAGCCACCCATTGCATGGGAAGTTGCTTATTTATAGCTCACCACAATATACTGGTCTTGAAGAACTGGCCTTCCTTTTCTGCCATTTTCCTTTGCTCTTATTCCCTTTTGTATTTTGTCTATTTAGTTTGTTCAGCCTGAAGGCAGGGCCTGTCTCTTTTTTTAATTGATGTGAACCACTTTGGAAGATAATAATGATCTAGAAAGGGAGGAGGACAGTAAATAGATTGTTAGATCATCAATAAATAAGTTAGGGCTGTAAGCATTATGCTCTAATGTGTGTATATGCCTTCAAGTCACCTGTCAACTATTGTCCTTTTTTTGTTTTTCTGTATCCATTTTTCTCCTTCTACCACCCTAGTGCTTTTTCTTATTCTAAATGTGCCATTGTCAGGGTTCTCTTCATAGTTTCCTGACTTCAGATATTTGTGCTGACAGCTATGCACTGAACACTCTCTTCTAATTTTATCTGCCACAGTGTTGTACTTCAGTTTCTCCTTTTAATATACTTGTTCTATAAAGGCTCAAAACCCTCCTCCACTTGTCAAAACTATTTTAGAAATCTAAGAATTCATATACTTTGGTGCAGAACTGAATTGTGCTTGAAATTTAAGATGATGATTTATGATTATCCCAGCGCATATGTGTATCAAAAACACAATAATGCAGTTTTGTGGATTTCACAGCAGGTTAAAGGAAAGGTTTGCATTTTCTCTTCACAAGTGTAAGGTTAATTGAACATCCTGAATAACCATTTGGTGTTATTCATTTTACCCTAAGCGTGGCACCAGCAGAATTTGTGTATGTGTGTGTGCTGGGGGGGGTGGAATCTAAGGGCAGGGATACCTGCATTTGCTGCTTTAATTCCTTAAATTGTTCCAGTGTGCCTGGCACTATTTCTGGTCTATTTCTGCTTGTCTCATTGATTTGCTATATGCTATGGTAGTCTCTCCAGCTTGTGAGAGTCGGGCTTTTTATGTTTTTAAATATTTCAGTACTGAAATCTATTTCTGTCTTGGCTCCTGGTATTAATGAATGAGAAGGGACTGATAACCAACTCCCCCTACCCCTATCTTTTGAATAAACACTGTCTTTAACTTCTATTTTATTTTTTTACAGGAGTTAGGGCTCTATCTATGTGCTCACTATGTGCTCACTAGGGCTCTATCTATGTGCTCACTATGTGCTCAATTGCACATAGTGAGCACATCTGTTTTAAAAAGCTAGCCCTGTCATCCTTCCCTGAAACTAGACTCCCCTTTGTTTTTGCTCCCCCTTATTCACTGGGCATAATTGTCTAGTAATAACTGATTTAAGTCAGACCAAGGGCTTGTCTACATGGGCCAAACAACAATCTTACCTCATTTTCACACTGAGCCATCCAGATAACATACAGGTCAAATCCAGGTCTTTCAGTGCCTCAGGGCTTTAATCTGGACCAAAAAGTGTTAGGATTTTCTCCAGATTTGACCAGAACATCCAGATATTTGCATGTGTGTGGGGGCTGTGCTCCATAGCGACACCAGTGTGAGATCAGGGGGAGGGGCTTCGGCAGATGGGTGGAAGAGATCAGGAGGCTCCCTAAACCAGGTAATCAGCAGAACTATTTCCTTGTTTCAATTCCATCTTCATTGCCATTTATTTCAATACACAGCAGTTTTTTGGGAGACATACATACCAGCATACCCATATTGTTAGCTGGGCATATCTCCACTTAATAGGATTGTTACCAGAATTGTGTGGGGTCTGTGAGGAGCCCACTAGTGTCCAAAATTACTATGGGGAATATATAATTAACTCAATTATGGCAGCGAGAGGTTGAGCAACTGCAGGATATTTTAACTTATGTATACTGGTAGTAATGGGGGAGACTCTGAGCCAAAATGTACAATTAAATGATCTTTATTGGAAATTAGCAGTAACTACACTCACATAAATGCTCAGGCTTCAGACACTGACACAAGGTTATCTAAGAGAATAGGCTGTATTTGGGTAGAGGAACAGAATAAAGGGATTGCAGGTTATACTGTACCAGTCCTGCAGAGCTGAAATCGTGAAGTAGACCAACAGTAAGGGAGTCTAGAAGACAGGATGGCTACACAGTCTGATGTGAAGTCAAGAGAAAGTGGAACTGTGCTCACTTGGGTGTTGTTTTAGGGTGCTATTTATATGGAATAATACCCCTGAAGGGATAGGATTTTGTGTGGAACACAATGTTTCTTGGAGTTTCTCAGGACTAGAGAAAGGGTGCTCCAGAAGAGTTAATGATTGTTAATGGGTACTGTATTTGGAATTGAATAGGAGCAGGCAAGGTCTTTTGTTGTATGGGGAAAATGAAAGGAAGAACCCATTTTACAACCAAGGACTTTACTGTCGTTGAGTGGATTAGTGAATGACTCACCCCCCATGTGTTAAGTTCTGACTTGAGTATTTGTTTGGGGAATTTCCAAAGGCCCCTCTCTTGGTCATACATGACTCCAACCTTGGTATATTGGGGGATCCCTGGTTTAGCTGCTAATGACGTGGAAGGCCAGCTTAAACCAAATTATTAAATACACTAGGATCCCCTTATCTGCTGGGGATTGGCTCGGGGGGGGGGCGTAGATACCAAAAACCGCGGATAATAGCAAACACCATTGAAAGTAATGATACCTCCAGTTTAAAATACCATAGAGTTGATTTGGAGGACCGAGATAATGGCTAGAAAGGATGCAGTTTCTAGAAAGACTCTATGGTAGGTATGCTGTTGTGTCCCATGGATAAAGAATTAGCGAGTCCTACTGTATAGCCAATTATTTGATATTCCAAGTTGGGAGCTATCAGGGTGTCTGAAGCCTTTACAAGCCATGGGAAAAGAGGCAGAGGTGATGCAGACATACGTACATTCACACACATGGGGGAGGGGAAAAACTGGTGTGGCCATAGCTGTGTGGCTGCATGTACTGTGTTTTAGCAGACTGGGGTGAGTTTAGAAGGGATAACTGTGTGGACAGTACTCCCAAACCCGCCTCAGTGTGTGTGGCAATTGTGTGGACAAGCCCGTGGTTGCTGCAGACCAGGGTAACCTGAAGGTAAGCTGGATTTTCCTGTCAGTGTAGATGAGCCCCCAAACCTGTTAGATATATTACTCCTGAGTCATAGGATGGGATTTTCAGACATGCTTACTGATTGTGTTCCTCAGACAGAGTGATATTTACTTTAAGACTTCTTGCCAAGTGTTTTGAATCTTGTAATCAAAGCACTTTGAAATAATATTGTTAGAAATCAGTGCAGCTGTACCGACAATTGTCTCGCTATTTGGTGAACTGTAAAACGTGTGAAATTTAAGGTTTATAACATTATTAAAGAATCCCAAAGAGACTACAGTACTTGCTTTCCTGTTAAAATGCTAAAAATTAAGACTGTATATTTTTTTGGAGTAAATTGGCCATGGTAATGAACTATATTATTCAATTAGCCTACTGAGGGTGGTGATTATGTGGCTAGGGAATTTACTGACTTTTGGGGGAGATCTCTTTTTTTTGGGGGGGTTTACAACAGTTACTCCTTTCTAGCTAGATGTATTATAATGAATTAATTTTATAATGAATATTAGAAAATCTTTTATATCCACAGTTTCGTGTGTATTTTTAAACGATATTCCCATGACTTGGAATTTAACTGGTGTTAACTGGATGCTGCATTTGCTTACTGTAGCTAAAACTCTCTTTCTTCAATTTTGGAAAAACATATATTTACCACCCATCATCCAATAAATCAAACAAATCTTACTGTTTTAGACATGCATGGACATGAACTGTAGGTGTCAACTCCAAATAAACAAATGTATGGTCAGCATATATTAAAGTTTATGCTTAACTCTTGTTCATATCCTTTCTAGAACTCTCACTGTTTTTTCACTGGACCAGCTCTAGTGGAGGGAGTAGGAGGCATTGTATTATGGTGGCTCTTCTCCTAATTACAGGGCTGGTTCCAGAGAGTGACAGTGGGGAGCTCCTGCTATGGACAATATAACTATGGAGCTATGGACACCAAAACATGTGGATATCGAACACCATGTGGACACCAAAACATGTGGATATTATCATAGTGCACCAGAGGGCACGTGGACTGCAATATTGAAAATGGCAAAAATGAGATGTTATGTTTTGCTCAGTCCATCAATGTTGTTGTTTAATGATTTAAATAACTTTTTAAATTGCTATTATTTTTTTATAAATTAGAGTAATATTAAGCTGTATGATTGGCTGAAGAAAGGATTTGAAGTGGTCCTAACCTGACACACTAATCAACAAATTAGACTGCTGTTATACTGTATATGTATGTTAATTTGTTAAAGAAAGCACTGAAAATATAAAAATACAAAAGCTTTCATAATTATGTATTGTGGTTATCCCAGTGGCTCAATCTGAACATTCAGTACTAAAACTAAATCCCTAATATATATATATATATATATAGTCTGGTGGTCTGGTGGTAGTCTGACAATCTATGACTAGTGGAAACCTAATACTTTCCACTAATCGAGGCATGTAGACTTTATTGACTTGGGACTCCATTATATACTGGTTTCTAGTGTTCCCTGTGGAAAAAGACAAATTTTTCACATGCTTGGTTTCAGCAAAATTCTTCTTTCCATGCACTGTTATGAGAGAAGCCTACACTAGTGGTCCTTGAAATCAGAAAATCTCATACAAAGATTTGTACCCAAAATCTCATACAAAGCGTTGAAATATTTCATGTGAATTTTAAAAATAGGTACTGCAGTATTTCATTATGTTTTATTTGATTTTTATCTTCTAGTCTTTTGATGTCAGTGTCCCTTGATGCATACAGGTGGCTATGGTGTAGCTGAGAAAGCCAAAGTAAATGTATGTGAAGTGCCTGGTATATTATATGATATATAATACTGACACAAAAAGCTGGCATTTGAAGACTTTCTACTCATGAACAGAGTGTCTGGAAAACAGTTCTAAACTTGTAAAAATGTGTGGACATTGCAGATTATGTTTGCATTACAGTTGTCCCTCTGTATCCACAGATTTAATTATTCACGGCTTGAAAATATTCTTAAAAAAATAATAATCCAAAAAGCAGACCTTGATTTTGCCATCTTTTATAAGGGACACCGTTTTGCTATGCCATTGCATGTAATAGGACTTGAGTATTCATGGATTTTGGTATCCAGAGGGGGTCCTGGAAACAAACCCCAGCTAATATTAAGGGACAACTGTACTTAAAAGAAAACCTTCCAAATACTATAGCTGCAGTTCTAAGGACCTGTTAAGTAGGTTGGAGCAATCCAATACAGTTGTCCCTTTGCATGGGTTAGGAGCTCAAGACCCCCACAAATGTGAAAAAAATAAATAAAAATAGGCCTCTCAGAACTCCTCCACAGCCATCCCCACCTTCGCTTGCTCTGTCACCCCCACCATGCCTGCACTGCCATGTCCCCATCACCACCACCTTGCAGCCGCTGCCACCCCCACCATGCCGCTGTTGCCACCACTGCCACCATGCCCCCGGGGCTTCTGCCATCCCCACTACCATGCCCCCACTGCCCAGCACTTGGAGGCTTTGCGGCTCAGCAGTTTTGCCTCAAACTCCCTGGTCTCCTGGGTCTTTGCTTCCCTCCGCAAATGGCGGAAAGACCTAGGAAAGCACAGGGGGACTGAGGCAAAACCACTAAAATTGCCACTCTGCTGGGTCTCTGCTCCATTTGGGGTGGGAACCAAAGCCCCAAGAAAGCGGGATTTTGTTGGTTTTGCCTCATCTCCCCGTGCTTTCCTGGGTCTTTGCTCCATTTGTGGAGGGAAGGAAAGATCCAGGAGAGCGGGGGTGAGGCAAAACCGCCAAAATCCCACTTTCTTGGGGCTTTGCTTCCCACCCCAAATGGAACAAAGGCCCAGGAGAGTGGTGATTTTAGTGGTTTTGCCTCACCCCCCCCCCACACTTTCCTGGGTCTTTCCTCCATTTGCGGAGGGAAGCAACGATCCAGGAGAGCAGGGGCGGGTGAGGTAAAACCGCCAAAAATCGCCGCTCTCCTGGGTCTTTGCTCCATTTGGGGAGGGAAGTAAAGACCCAGGAAAGCAGGGAGTTTGAGGGAAAATCACGCAGCCTTATGGAAGGGCACAGTGGGGTTGGGACCTATGCAGCCTCCCTGGGAGCCTAGGAGTCCAAGGTGGAGGGTTGGAAGCCAAGGCTGACTCTGGGGTCCGCCAGTGCGCTTACCTCTGCAGCAGAAGCCAAGGCCCAAAACTCCCCAGCAGCGCCAAGCCAGAGGAGGCATTGCTCATGGGTTCCTTAGGCAGCTGGAGTTCCCCGGCTGCCCAGACTTCCCTCTCCCTGCCGCCACTCTTCTTCTTCCTCCTCCTCTCTGTTGGGACCAAAGCAGCACCCCCAATGCCTCTGAGTTGAAGAGGCAGCCAAGGTGGCTGCTGCTGCTTCTCTCACAGCACCCTCATCGCTGCAGGCCCTGGGGAGGGGGAGGAGAAAGTGGACAAACCGCGGATACATAAAACTGCAAAAGTCAAAGCTGCAAAAAAAAAGGGAGGACTGTATAAACAACTTGAAAACTTAAAGCTATGAAGGGATTTCATTACCATCATTCTGATACTCAGAATAATATTGTGAATAGGTTTAAACAGAGAGTGATTTTGTTGTTGTTGCAGGAACACAATTTTTTTCTTTAGAGATTTCAATCAGTTTGTTGATTCTGCTATGTTGTTGAATATTTGTTTTGTGAAAGTTTAACCTGAACCAAGCAAGTCAGGACTGTTTCTTTTAAAAACACTTCAATAGGATGCCACCTCAACTTTTTATCTTCTCCACCTACCTAGAATGAGAGATTACATTCTATGCCAACTATGGCTATTCTCATGTTGTTACTTTATGAGTGAAAAATAAACACGTTCATTCCACTATTCTACTCTTTTTACAGATTGTAGGTGTCGAGATACAGCATCTCTATATATAATTCTCTTGGGTATGTTGCCATTTTCAGTGTGCTGATAGGCTTCTTAGGTGTCAGAATCTGCCTCTCCTTTCAGGACTAGGCCCCTGGCTACAGCAGCCAGCACAGCGTCTTTGCAGACTCAGGCCCTGGCTGTGGGATTCTTGGAAGAACCAGGGCCAATCTATCAGATGCAGCCAGCTACAATCATGCAGCATACCTGAAGCAGCCAGGGGAGCCACTATTTAAGAGTGGCATTTGGCCTTCAGTCTTGGCCACCACACATGGTTTTCTGTGCTGTCTGTAGCTGCTCCTTGCTTTTGGTTTGGGCCCTTGGGCCCTTTGTGCTGTCTGTAGCTGCTCCTTGGGCCATGGGTCTTCTGTGCTGTCTGTAGCTGCTTCTTGGGCCTTAGGTATTCTGTGCTGTCTGTAGCTGCTTCTTGGGCCTTAGGTATCCTGTGCTGTCTGTAGCTGCTCCTTGCTTTTAGACATTGGGCCTCTTGTGCTGTCTGTAGCTGCTCATTGCTCTTGGGCCTTGGGCCTTCTGTGCTGTCTTAAGCTGCTCCTTGCTCTTGGGCCTTGGGGTAGAAACACGTGGAAAGCTTCAAGTCCTTTCTAAACATGGTGGTGGAGGGGCTCTTGCACCCTGGCGCATTTGTGTGTGTGTGTGTGTGTGTGTGTGTGAAGTATGCATGGGGTGTGTGTAGTGTGTGGTGTGGGGGTGTTGTGTTGTGTGTGGCATGTGGTGTGTGTGTATGTGGTGTGGTGTGTGTGTGCTGTGTGCATGTGTGGAGTGTGCACATATGGTGTGAATTGTGCATGTGCGCAGGGTGTGGTGTGTGTGTGGCGAGGTGTGTGTGGTGTGTGTGTACATGTGGTTGCATGGCAGTAGTGGAGGGGTTCATGTCCTGGCATACATGGTGTGTGTGTGTGTGTGTAGTGTGATATGTGTGTGTGTACATGCAGTTGCATGATGGCAGTGGAGGGACCCTCATGTCCTTGCACATGTGGTGTATGTGTGTAGCATGGTGTGTCTGTGTGTATAGACACAGTTCCATGGTGGTGGAGGGGCTCTCGCATCCTGGCGTGCGTGGTGTGTGTGTGTCTAGCATTGTATGTGTGTTTATGTGTCTGTGTGTATGCATGGTTGCATGGCAGCGGCGGAGGGGCTCTTGGCATGAAACCAACCATTATAGTTAATTTGAAATGTTATATATTAATATGTCAAATGATCATACTCTTGACAGGTTTCCTAAGTAGCCAATCAGCAGAGTGGGAACAGAAACATACTGAAGCGTTTTATATATGTAGATAATGGTGTATGTTACACCGGGTATAGCTAGTATTCAATATAATATATTGACCAGAAAATGTGTTGCCTTTTTTCTATTCTTAATTCCTAGTCCTGACAATGTATCCTGGGTGTGGATCAGGCCCGTTGTTCCCCATTACCACCTCCAGATGGGCCGGAGTTCAGGCAGGCATACCAGCCTGCTGCTGCCACCATCTCCCTTGCTGTCTTGGAAGGCAGGAAGCCAGCCTGCAACATGTGATCAAGGCCCTTTGCCTGTGTTGTCAGGACTGCAGTGCTCTAAGATGGGGGCTAGACGGGGTATATTGTCCATCTAGACTAGCCCTAAGTCTCATTGTTTTCAATTAAGAGTACTTTCAAATGATATAATATTTTATTACAGGACTAAAAATCAAGATATATAATAAAGTATGTGATTTTTCGATCTTGTTTTAAAATCTTGAAATGTGTCAGAAGCAAGTGCTGAAGTTCCTCCTAGCATGTGGATTACATCTCATATTGTTTCTAGGTGTGTAAAATCATTTCAGTTTTGGGTTTTTTAAAGTTTGTCCAAATCTCATCTGCATTTTTCCCCATCCTGTTTTATACTGCGTTGTAAGATGATATTTTTTCCCCACAGTAAAATCTGTGCATATAGTTTATGTAATTTGCCAATGCGAGCATTTATGTGGGCAATCTACCTAACTTATGCATAAAAGTGTGCATTTATATGGGCAATTTACCTAACTAATTTCTCCCATTGACTAAAGCATGTTAGTTCATTCTCCCCCATTGCGTTCATTACAACTATCATATTTTAAATATACATGTTTTATGCACACTTTAGTTCACAAAAGCACATTATAACATTTCCGAATGGTTACGGTTAGGTATCCATTTTGTCACAATAGGTATCGGTACAAAAATGCTGCTTTCATCAAGACTGTTGAACACATCAACATTTCTTTCCATCTCTAATTGCAGACTCAGCATCAATAGTGAACACACAAACTGCATTTCTGTTAGTATAGAAAATGCCACAGCTTTATTGCTTGCAACTCAAGAGGCTTGGATCCACATCCAGACATCAGTTGATCTGCTTCCCAGCTGGTGTAAACAATTCATCCAGCCCTCCTGCTGGGTATAACTGCAAATGCAGTTCATATGTCACATAGGAATGGGGTGGAGCCACATGCTTCTCAGATGGGTGTGACCCAAAATATCCATACTCCCAAGTTCTCATAAGGGGACACCCAACTGGATCTTAGGGCCTCATGATAAAATCCCCACAAGAGGTGGGTGCTCACTTCCACCTCCCACAAAAGCTTTTACAACTGCAACTGCATCCATAACCAAAGCTTATAACATATTGCAATCAAATGTCCTGCCCCCAGTCTGATAAATGTATCCCATTTGGCTGATACAGAGTCATGTTGATGAATCTACCATGCCCCATGCAGTGAAACAACATCCTCAATAGTCTTTGACACTTTGCACCTCATGGTGTCCCCTTTTTCTGAATTCTTAATCCCCCATCAGCTGTGATCCCCACATGTTGTGGTTTTCTCAACAGCATTAGCAAGTTGCACAACATTCCTCACTGGCCTAACAAAGTGATCTGCACACAGTTTTCCAGACACAGGTGTAATTCCCAGACATTCTTGGAGACATATTTTCAAGGCCAATGCACAAAGCTTTTACCACAGATGAACATTGATTTGAAATGAGAGGCTGATAACTAAATGAAAATGTGTCAACAAGAAAAACCCAAACCCAAGCAAATATAAGCCTTGTTAGTTCTGTAGAGCCATCTGCCAATGGCTTTTACGTTGGTCAGAGATAGGCCTCACTGCACAACTGATGTAGCTGACCCAGTGCAGAAGGAGTGCCCTCTATTCTGGCTGGAAGATCCAAACAGGTCAAGGTTACATCCTGGCTATCTGACACACTATATCTCTCCCATGAGTCTACCCAGACCCTGAAATGCACAAGACAGGCTCTTTTTAAAGTCCCACCAGCTTCACAGGTTGGTGGGAAGAGAAAATAGGCCCTTCTCAGTGGCTATAGACTTTGAAACTCCCTCCCCAGAGAGGCTAGAATAGCCCCCGCCTTGCTGTCTGTCAGCCAGTGAAGACTTTTTTTTTAATCAGACTTTTAGAACTGATGGTTGTTAAGAAAAGGGCAGTAAGAGGGTACTGTATTATTTTTCATTGTACTGTCTTAACAGTTTTTAAAATCTTTTTATGTCTGTTTATATATGTTTAAATTGTTTAAATATGGATAATAGTTTAATTCTATTTTAATGTTGACTTTTTCTTAATTTTCAGTGATATAGTAATAATTTTAATTTGTAAGTAATTTTGAATTCAAATCTCAGGGCAGGATATAAATAAAGATGATGATGATGAACAGCAACTTGCCCTGAGCATTGCAACAAACTGGTACCAGGTAAGGCAGGACTGAACAGTGTGTATAAGGAAAGGATCAGGACACTAGAGACCATTAGCCATTTTTTTTTTGAGACCTGCATTTGGGCAAGGATATGTGACTACTGCTTGCATCACTAAGACCTTCACCCCTCCCACACACAATGATCACATTTGGATTTCCTTCTCAATGACTTCACTTCCTTGACATGTCTTCTGTCCTATCCTAAACACATTTTCTAACTGGAGAGACTTATAGTTAGATTCCAGCATACCAACACATCGGCCTCCCCCAAAAGGCAAGTATAAAGGCCAGAGCATCCCCCCCACCCAATTCTGATCATACTTTAAAAACTTGACATGTTTGATAATCAGGAAGAAGATAATGGGCCTCCTGAAATCTGGATGGGGCAGAGAAGAACATCACCAATGTTCTAGTGTCCTATTGGCTAAGAAGACCCACAATGGTCGGGAAAGCTGCCAGCCTTATTTAAAATTGAAATGGTCATCACATGAACGGTCTAAGTGTGGGGGGCAGTGCCTTGTGCTCTTAAGCAAGCCAGGTGCTGTAGAATATGAGGTTGTGAAGCCTGCCACTTGGTCCTATTGTCTTATGTCACCAACAAGATGAGAAACCAGCTCACTCTTTTGCTGTAAGACTTGAGGGGGAAATGGGATTAAATACAGTTGGCCCTCCTTATCCATGGATTCCACCATGTGTGGTTAGAAAATCCCACCCCCCCAACCCAAAACTTGTTGTTTGCCATTTTATATAAGGGGCCCCATTTTACTACTCCATTGTATATAATGGGACTTAAGGAGCCACGGATTTTGGTATCTATGGGACATCATGGAACAAAACTCCATTGGATACCAATGACCTACTATACTCCTCTCCTGAGAAGCCAAAGTCCTCTTGGCAGGAGCTGAATTGCTATCTAATTCTGGTATGAAAGAGTAAAATTTGTCTTCCTGAAATCAAGATAAGGCATCTCTAGTCTTTTAGCTTGCAATATAATATGCTGAGAAGGAAATGTTAGATGATAGGCACACAAGGACAAAATGAGAGACCAGCCTCATTACCCTCTCCAATAGGAGGAATATATGTGTATAAAATCCAGAAACATCAAAACCTGAAGCTCTGGCAAGATGGACGCTAAATGGTTTTACTGGTGAAACCACCCTGCAGGCCAGTTGAGAAGTCCCAATAAGGCCTATACCTTCTTGGGGATACACCATAAGAGCAATTGTTTGATATATTTCCTAAGGTAAAGTGTCTCTAGGTGGCAGGATGTTCCTCATACTGAATCAAATCAGATGTCCAAGCTATACCAGTTTATTACTGGCCCTCTCACTCTTGTCCTCTGGCAAAGGTATTCACTATGCCCTGGCCAATCCCTGGAAAGTGGTTGAAACGTGACCTTAAACTTGGCCTGGGCTGGTCTGATGAGTAAGGCAACATCCAAATAATGGTTAACAAGCAGAGAGTTTACCGTTGTTGTCTTTACTGCTCATTCCAGGAATGCACTGAAAGTTTCCAATGCAGCAGAGGAAACTGGTCCTATCTCCAAACTGGTATCTGTTGAACTTAGCAGCCCAACAGATGGAAGTCATCTGGGTGCACTGGTGTTCTGTGTATCACATTTAGCCATAAAGATCTAGGACTGCATGACTGCATCAGCCTTACTACATGAGCAAAAGAAGCATATTGGAATGAGCACAATTAGACTGAGCTGGCAGTTGCCTTACGTATATTTCCAGCAAACTCACCATGAAGCATACTTCTTCCCTCCCCATCTCTGAAGCCTTGACTTTTCCTTTGATATGAGGCCAACCATTATAGCCACAGTTTATCATTACACAGACCCCATTTAGGTGTCCACTCTGCAAGGCTCTTTGCAAAAGGCTTCATCATATTCAATGCCAGTCGCATTGCCAGTAAGGATGCACAGCCTCAATGTATTCTTCAAGTGGCTGGGGAGATGCCATTCCTACTCAGAGTAGGCTTACTGGACTAAACTCTTGAAAACTGTATATCCTGGAAGCATCTGCTTCCTGGTCTTTCTTCCACACTGCCTAGGGATTCAATATTGACTGCTTCTCCCCCCACCCCCAAGACTGGCCCAGGTGGCCAGACTTGGGACATGCACAGTTGCCCACCATTGCAGCTCATCATCAGATGACTTACCCCAGATTGCATTGTGGTATGTCTCATTGTATTTTCTTTGCACTGCTTCCTCTTACCACCTCTTTCGTGTGTTTTTCGAATGGAGGTGGGGGAGTATGTGAAAGCGACCCTTAATTACTCATGTTTATTTGTAGCCCCCCCAGATATTTTTTGACAGGAGCCCTGGTGGCACAGTGGTTAAATGCCAGTCCTGCAAGTCACCGTGTTGCAAGTTCGATTCCAGCGGGCTCCAAGGTTCACTCAGCCTTCCATCCTTTTGTAGGTCAGTAAAATGAGTACCCAGCTTGTGGGGGCAATTAGCTAACACACATAGGAAACTGCTTAATGCAGTGTAGATGTATACACTGCTATTGCTTAAAACAATTTGTAAGCCGCTCTGATAGCCTTGTGGCTGAAGAGAGGGGTATAAATAAAATAAAATAAATAATAATAATAATGATGGTAGCTTCCATCAATCCTAACCAAGATAGTCAATGGTGGAAGATAATGGAGATTGCTGTTTAAAAAACATCTGGACTACTACATATTCCCTACCCTTGGTCTACAGCCTATGTGCATACACACATGTGTAGCAATATTACTGGGAAACAAAGGGCCTTAAATCATCCCAGCTTCCATCTATGTACATCTGTGGACTCTTGTTCATAGTTACTCTATCCATTTTTTTTTAAAAAAAGGGGAAATGCATCACAAAACAAGGATAAAAGAGGATGCAGATTTGCATACATGCATGCAATTATAATGTATAAATGGAAATTTAACGTTCCTTGCTATAATTTAAATAGAAATAGAAACTGTTTTTAAAATCTTTTTCTGGTTTTAGAATAATTTTTAAAGCAGGTTTTGGAGTGTTTTTAGTTGGCTTTTAGTTATTTATTTAACGTTTTTAAAGTGTTTTCATAGATTGCATATCACTTCAGAGGCTCTGGCAGGTTGAGAAGTGCTAAACAAATGCCTTGAATAAATACTAAAATAAATATAATGCATCTCATCAAAATGGGAAGACTGGGACAGGGTGATCTTTTTGCCTGCTCAACCTATCGTCCAGCAACCTTGTAGAGTTTGTGGAGTATACACTACATCATCATTGACCATTGGTCAGGCTGGCTGGGGCTGATGAAGGTGGAAGTCCAGGTTCCGCAGTCTTGAAATGCAAGCTGATAGCCCAATCCTGCAGAGGGCTGTCCTCTTTTAAGGGCCTCTCCATACTTTTGAAATGAATGCATGGAAACTGTTTGGGGTTTCTCCCCTCTCCAAAATGTATACATTGATGGTGTGACAGCTGCTTAGATTTTATCTATATGGCAGAGAGGAGGCACACAGATTGAATGTTATCCCCAGGAAATGTTTGAATCAAGCAAGGCTCTGCTGCTTAATGAAATATTCACCTCTGTGTTCTGTCCTGCAGTCTCTATAAGTGTCCAGCAATAGGTGCCAGAGCATCAATTATCTTTCTGTGAATTTTCCTAATTGGCTGCTGCTTCTCTCCCTCTCTCTCTCTCTCTCTCTCTCTCTCTCTCTCTCACACACACACACACACACACACGTGGCTGAATTGTAAAATGAATGTTGGTATGTTGGCAGCCTGAAAATGTGAAGCCTTGTTAGTTTCTTTGCTACAGAGAATAAAGAAATTGAGGAGGGGGGATCCTGACAACTGAGTTCCTTCTATAAATAACATAGAAATTAGGCACGATTGAAGGAGGGCTTTTGAAGGGCTTTCTTTCTGCCCATATTGTACTATGTTAGGAATACCATCATTCTGTGATTGAAAAGGGAGAATAACTGAGAGAAAGCCTTGCAGATATATTTTATGAGCTTGAATGATCTAAAGGCTTTAGACTGAAATAATTGAGCTCTCCTGCTTTTTCTTCCAAACATTGCTTTCTTTCCATTACTTTACCCAAGTGGTTGGCAGCAGTTGAATGTTCTGTATCCATGCTATAAAACTGAAGGCCTGAGGGCTGTCATTCCAAATTCAAGTAAACCCTCAAATATTTTGAAATATCCATGTGGATTTTAATGGGTGGTTGGCTGGATTTTAGGGACACCTCCATAATACCTTTCTAAATGGCAGTGATGCCTATTTATGTCTTAAAAGGAAGAGCTGACCTCACTGGGATTTGAACCCTGGTTACAAAATGTCTAGGCATTTCAAACTGGAGTATTAAGCAATTGTCCAGAAATGAGTCTGAGAAATAACTTTACTGACACATTTTTAGTTTTGGTTAGAGCATTAAACACACAAATAGGTTAGCTCTTCCAGTTCTGTTCAGGATTCTTATGCACAATTGGCAACTTTATTATGATCCATACTAAATTATGGGTAATAATCTGCTTATATAGAACAGTAAACAATTCTTTTGCTGTTCACTGAATATAGCCAATTTTTCTCTGGAGAGACATTTTTCTAACTAAGTGAGTTTAGACTTTTTTTTTAAAAAATACACTATTTTGTTTCCATAGTTCTGCACTAATACTGAGTGTCATAGCAAATTTTCCAGCAAAATGTGACCAGCAAGATTCAATTTCCTAAACTTTTGTAGCTAAAGCAACCTACTTCATCTTTCCGTGTGTGTGTGTGTATTCCTACTCTTCTACTGCAACACCCTAGGTGGTTTGCATCATAAGTTAAAGCAGATTACAGATAAAAAGTAATAAATTTTAACACAAAAGAAGAATTTAATAAGAATTAAATTGAATATAATTTTATAATCACACACTGAATTAGAACAGTTTAAAAAAACTTCTTAAGAACTACCAAGAAACCTTTCTGATCCATCAGCCTCCTAGAATGTCCAGATATTTTAAAAACCCTGCATTTTTAAGAATGATAGTACTATACTGCTACTATTCCCTGCACACATGGGGCTTTATGAATATTGTGACTTGGAACAATATGGGCAGCCCAGCGATGGGCAAGAATTTCTTTAAAGATGACATTGTGGAGGAAAGTATCTCTTCTTCAATATCTGAGATTCACTGCCAAATTAAGTACACCTTCCCATGGAGGTGCAATCACTTGCAAGTCTTATGGAACATTTAGGAGAAATAAAATACACATAAAGTCATGTGCATTTTTAAAAGAAATGCAAACAGCTAAGAATGCCTACAACTCAAAAACTACAGATTCCTTTAGTGGATCTAAATAAATCTGTATCCAGTCCTCTGATTTTAGTAGATCTGAAGTACTATGAGATATACATACTTATTAATAAGAATATGCAATGACTATAAGTTTTGGTTTGATTTTAAAAGTACCCTATATTACACTGGCATGATTTATCTTGAAACAGTTTGGAAAACATGCAATTCATACCTTTATTCATTTATTCACTGAGGCATTTTGGAGCATTTTTTTTTTACCATGGGTAGGCCTGGGGGGGCACATAAATGGCCCTGGGGGGCTCTAAGCAGCCCACAGCATGCAGTTTGCCCACCCCTGATGTTATGCAAAACCCTTGTATCTGTGTGTGGGGGAAACCAATTGTGTTCTACTCTTACAATGGGGAATTATAGCAACTTTGTTAGCATGCAAGAGGCTCCAATAAAATACAAGATCTTTGACCTGTGTATACCAATGGAACTAAGGAGCGACATGGAGCCAGAGATCAAAATAACCTGAAGAAACTTTATTGAACTGTTAACTGCATTCATATCACACTAATTCCTCTAGCACACAAACAAGACCATCAAAGTAAAGCAGGAAGTAGTTAGAAGAGGATTAGACTGAGGCTTTGGGGTTATACTGCATCTGATCCTGAAGTGGAGAAGTCCTCATGAGTAGCAGCAAGGTGATACACCAAAAATGGGGTGGGTGGGAATTAGAGTGGAGAGTTAAGGTACAGGTGTGCGAGAGGAATCACCTGTCTCGGCAGAAAGCCAGGGGTCAGAGAAGCATTAGACGGGAACACAGGGCTTACAGAGGAGGGGAAAGGTGGATCAGACAGAAGTGGAGGATAGAGTTGGAGGTCTGAGCACACAGTTTTCCAGAGGGTTTTATAGGAAAAATCCCTTTAAAGGTGCAATCTTGATGAAAGAAACATTTGTTTTCATATTGTTCCCAACAATTAAAACAAAGGAATCCCAGATGAGTCATGAACTGGGAGATAGGTGTAGCTTTAGACCTGATGATTGACAGACAACCTCCCTGTTGATTTGTAGATATGTAGATGAGAAACAGATTTAGCATGGCAATGAGAACTTCCAACTGTATAGGTGCTGTCCTCCTTCCCAGAGATAAAGCAGGAAGAACCTTTTTCTACTTCAAATATCTATTGCCTCTTTATGCCAAAGGTGTGAATGTTGGAAAATTTGCTAGGCCCCTTCTTGGCTAATATGTGCAGCCCTGAGACTTACTTTTCCCATCAGCCCTTGAAAGGTTCATTTAGCTGAATTGATATCAAACTATTGCCAATTATAAGTGAACCAAGGTGATGGGACTTGTTTTAGGGGATGGTAGGTCTCGTTCCCCTGGTTTAGAGTATCTGCTATGATCCTGTTCAACTGATCAAAACTTGTTCAACTGAACGTGGTTTGCATTATGGCCTGGACCTCCAAATATATACTTTGATTAGACATGGAATAATTCATGGGTGATGATAGTACTGAAGGAAGAAATTTTCAAATCTTATGCCTAAACTTTGCTGCATGTTTTATCAGCTCTGCTATTCAAACCTAATTCCTGAATCTCTTGCCTCTTTCACACATGTTTTTGGAGGTGAATGGTACACTTCTCTGAATCTGTAGGTCCATCACAATTTTGATGATGGCTTTTTTTGCTGTCAAATAGTTTTTCTTTTTTTCTCTTTTTTTGCAAATACCCTTTCAAATGGAATGGATATCCATTTTAAACCTTAACTGTTTCCTTGACTTAACAACTGTTTGTTTGACATAACCTTTTCTGTGTGCAGTTTTAGAACATCAATAGAGTATATTGATGATAACTTCATCTTTGACTCTTTTTAGTAACAGCAGTATGAACACATTAACAATTCATTTTATAATACACATGCAGTTATTATCCTAAGAGATTTCTGTAGCACTTTGAATAACATACAAATAGCTGCCCTTAAATTTTAGATGTAGAAAAAGAATATTTCTGTCCCCTTAAAATATATCTTCCATAGTAGTTACTGTATATAAACTCCTCAGCACTCAGTTTATAGGCATTTATCAACACTATATTTCTGTGCTATCTGTATTTAAATCCAAATAATCAAATTCAGATCATCTGTGTTCATGAGTTTTGAAACAGTAAGTTTTATAAGAGGTGAGGTGGCAGATAAATTATGCTACGTATGGCTACGTTATTTGTTTCAGAATATATAAATGTAAGAGAAAAAGACAGATTTTTCCATACATTGCTAACACAAATGCTAAATCTATACAGTCATTTTCCCCTCTGATATTTTCCCAGTCAAGTTTTAGAAATTTACCATCCCTTTTCCTAGATGGTGAAATATTCAAATCAAAGGATTTGATAGAGCAAGCATGCAAATCATAGGATGAATTCACAGGCCAACTTCTGTTTCAAATGGCATTTGCCTCCTGCACTACTTGTCTCTCCTGCCACTATCCTGCTTTCAAGATAGCAAACTTGCAGAGAAGAGACACAGGAGGCACCAGTGATAAGAAGAACCTTTTAAAAACAGGCGAAGTTTTCTTGGAAGCCTCCTTCTTACAAGGAAATAATAGCCCTGAGGATGACTTGCCTTATAATAAATAGCAATAGCAATCTGGGCCAGGAACATGTTTAGAGAGCTTTGCCCCATCAGCCTGTGCCTTTTTTGCCTAAAAAAATATTTATAGGGGTTATAGTATTTGTAGTGCTTATAGTGTTTGATAACATCATCTCAAACTAAAGCTGATTTTTATCTAGATCGAATGATTTTTATCTAGATATAGAAACTGAAAAAGAAATATACTGTTAAGCTAAAAGGTATTAGTTCATTTTTGTATTTAGCCTATATCAAGCTTTTTATAAAGGAAAAAAAGGTTAAGACCACTTATGCTCCATCCCCCCCACCCCACACCAGTTGTAGCTGACTGCAGACAGTTACGCTAGAGAAAGCCATTGTTGGTTGTACTGTACTCTGCACCTGCTTCAGCTTTGCACCCTGGATGAATGTCCAGTTTGCTCTCCCTTCAGGCTGGTCCTAGTCATGAAGGTCCTTTTCTTCAGGAGTGCACGGAATTACATTTGGAAATCAGAGTAACTAGAAATACTTTTTCTAGAAGAAAATGCTATTCCTGAACATACTTGGATGAACTTCATTTCTAGTTACAGGCACCTTAGCAAGATGACTTCTATCTCTAATTAGTATCCTTTGGTCTTTTTATGCACCAGTTCTTCTTATGTGTAGTTTTCCTTACTATTGTGTAAGGGAATAGTGAGGCTGGAATGGAAATAGAGACACTTCAGTATTTTATTCATTTACTTATGCTGCCTCTTGAAAACTCCAAAAGACACATAGTTATTTTGAGCATTTTCAAGGAAAGCTTTGAAGGGCAAGTGAAGAGAATTTTGCTCATTATTAGTTATTTCTTAGCTTTATTTGGTGACAGTGTTTGTGGGAAGAAATCTTTTTGCAACAAAGAGAGCATACCTGGAGATGAAGAATTCTGTCTCATATGACAAAGGTATTATTAAATGTAGAGGATGACATGGAAAATAAATATTGCAAAGAACATGAATCCAATATTTTCTTCACTACTAATGATTTCTCCATTCTGAAACTATTTGGATTTATACTTCTTAACAGCTTGATTTATATATAAGACAAGAAGAGCAAATTAAAAGTTTGAGCATTAACAGAGAAATTTTTAAGTTAAGGGCATTTGCAGATGATTTAGTGATTCTACTGTACTGGAAAATCCTTTGGAAAATATCAATGTACTGTTACATTGTACATTGTATTACATTGTATAATGTACTATTACATTATATTACCAGTGGGGTGCCACAGGGTTCTGTCCTGGGCCCAGTGCTATTCAACATCTTTATCAATGACTTGGATGAGGGAATTAGGGGCATACTTATCAAATTTGCAGATGACACCAAATTAGGAGCAGTAGCTAATACCCTAGAGGACAGGATCAAAATTCAGAATGACCTGGATAGACTGGAGAGCTGGGCCAAAGCTAACAAAATGAAATTCAATACGGAGAAATGTAAAGTACTGCACTTAGGCGGAAAAATGAAATGCATAGATATAGGATGGGAGAGACCTGGCTGAATGAGACTACGTGCGAAAGAGATCTAGGAGTCCTAGTAGACCACAAGTTGAACATGAGCCAACAGTGTGATGCGGCAGCTAAAAAGGCCAATGCGATTTTGGGCTGTATCAATAGAAGTATAGTGTCTAGATCAAGGGAAGTAATAGTGCCACTCTATTCTGCCTTGGTCAGACCTCACTTGGAATACTGTGTCCAGTTCTGGGCACCACAATTCAAAAAGGATATTGACAGATTGGAGCGTGTCCAGAGAAGGGCAACTAAAATGGTGAAAGGTCTGGAAACGATGCCTTATGAGGAAAGACTTAGGGAGCTGGGTATGTTCAGCTGGAAAAAAGATGGTTAAGGGGCGATATGATAGTCCTGTTTAAGTATTTGAAGGGGTGTCACTTTGAGAATGGAGCAAGCTTGTTTTCTGCTGCTCCAGAGACTAGAACACGGAACAATGGATGGAAGCTCCAGGAACAGAGATTCCACCTCAACATTAGGAGGAACTTTTTGACAGTAAGGGCTATTCGGCAGTGGAACACACTCCCTCGGAGCATGGTGGGGTCTTCTTCCTTGGAGGTCTTTAAACAGAGGCTGGATGGCCATCTGTCGGGGATGCTTTGATCGTGATTTCCTGTGTGGCAGGGGGTTGGACTGGATGGCCCTCATGGTCACTTCCAACTCTACAATTCTATGATTCTATGATTCTAATTGGTAAGATGTATTGTTGAACTTTAAATCGGAGGAGGAGCACGTTAAAAGAACGTATGATAAAATGGGCTCAAAATGTTGCCTATAACATACAGATGGAATGGTAGGAGAAAATCTGGTGAAAGAGATTGAAATTTACATTGGGTTATGATCTTAAAGAGAACTTTTATAAGATGATCTATCATTGGTATTTGACTCCAGAGAGATTGGATAAAATGGATACAGGGATTGCTAAGGTGTGTTGGAAATGTGAGCAGCAAGTTGGACTTTCTATCATATGTGGTGGACTTGTGAAAAGGCAAAAAAAAAAAAAGAGTAATCAGATATATAGTTTGATTTAGAAGATTCTGAAGATAAAACTTTAGTTAAAACCAGATCTGTTTCTACTGGGACTGATGGAAAATCAGATTGAGAAGAGATGCGAAAGATTGCTTCAAACAATCCCAATGGCAGTTAGGCTGCTATATGCACAGAAATGGAAAGCTATGGCAAGTGTGACAGAAGAAGATTGGCTACTTAAATTGTATGATCTCGATGAAATGGATAAATTAACTATTTTAAGAAGAGAAAATTTTATTAAAGATTGGGATTATTTAATTGTCTTTTTACAGGTGCAGGACAGTAAAGTGTCAACTGTGTTTTTTGAAAATTAGTAGGATTAAATAAACAATAGAAGGACTTTTTGTATTAGAAGAAACAAGATTTTATAGCATACATAACCATTGGTAAGAAAGTTGGAAGTCAATATTTAACTTTGTTTTTCTTTGTATATTCCTTTGTTTTTGTTTGTTGTGGTTTTCTCTATTATATTTTTGTCTTTTGTAGATTACTGTATTGTTTATAATTGTTTTAATAAATTGTTTGTAATAAAAATGTTTTCAAAACAGCTTGATATGTATTGTGTGCATGTAAGTTCTAGCTAAACTTTTAAACATTGTCTTTATATTGAGGGTTCTACCTAAAAGGTCTCATAGAAATAACTTTTTCCTTCAGATGAAAATGTATCATACTCTCCAGCTGTGCCAGTTTGTCAGATATAGTCCCAATTAACTCTCTGTCATACCACTTTTAAAATATTCCAATTTCTCTCTCCTCCTCTCATTTTCTCGAATTGTCTTTAGCTTACTTCAGTTGCTACAAATTGAGTTCAAAGGGCAAAACTAGTTTGTACTTAATCAAATCAGCAGGAGGGAGAGGAGAGGAGGAATTGGAATCATTCCTTTCCCTGCAGATTCAGCAAAAACAAACTGCTGCAGCCACTCCCAGATTGCGCATTCTTCCTAGTTAATAACCTTTGCCATCTTAAACACATTCTGATGTTACTTGACCATACATGCTCCGGTTTTCATCTGTGAGATGCTGAAGAGTATTTGATATTCCCATTCCTGATGTGTCTTCCCCAACTCTCCACCTAAATGAAGGCAAGAGACAAGACATTAGATTTTAAATTAGACAATATTTTTGTTAAATTGAATAATCTGCCACAAGCCAGTTGAAGCTTGTGCCATCAGCAATATGAGACAAGCTGCCTCCAAGCAAAGATAATGCCACCCTGTCTCATCCCCATTCCAGAATATTCTGCAATAGATTTATCACAGTCTATTTGAAATACAAGCAGAAGCCAACCCCACTCCCTTGATGGTCAGCTCCAGCCCAATTCATCAGTGTAGCCTTAAAGTGTAGGCAATTAGGGATGCAAAGCTTTCACTAGGTGGGGTGCTTCAGGGTGTTTACCAGTTCATCCTAAACCAAACACACCCTACAGGCCTGTATGCGACACCAGATGTGATGAATACTAAACAGCTAATCAAAACAAATCAAACTAACAATACATAGTACTTGAAAAAAGGTATCTCAACAAGCCAGTCAGGGTTAACAGCCCAAAATCCTACTCAGACCCAAAAGGCAACTAGGAAAATGCCATACATTTCTGATGTGGGAAGACACATCAGAATGTGAGCAGTGAGTTATCACATCAGTTTCAAAGAGGCTACTAAGATGGCATTGGAGCCTTTTAAAAACCCCTCTTCTAGATATCAAATTATGCAAAATTCTGAAGTCTCATGACAACAGGAAATTTTGTATGACTATCTGGTCCAACATGGGTCTTGGCAACTCTGCTTTAATGCCAAAGGAATGCCTTTATTCCACTACACTCATGATCTGTCTCTCCTTTTATCAAAACAACTCTCATTGCAAAGGCTATGTTAATATTTAAAAGACTTACGATACATGCTTTAGATTTCTGCACTATGAAATATTAACCAGTCACATGGAAAAACAAATGTGAACAGAATGATAGCTATCTGTTTTTTGTTTGTTTGCAGTGCTTATTTCATTTCCATGTGTTGGTTTTCCAAAGTGGTGAATAAAAACTGCTCATCTCCTACAGGTTCTGTTTGTTGATTTCTGCTAGGGATGGAAAAGGATCCTTCTAATTCAGCTATCGTACCACATCCTGCTAGACAAGACAGTTGGTGGAGACAATTTAGGTTGGGCCTATTTCCAGCCTTTTGCCTTGGCAAGTTGATGGTTTGTAATAAGATAGAAGTGACAGATTCCTGAATTCTTCTTAGCATTCTACTTAGCCAGATAATCTCAGCTTCATTGCTTCTTCTATATGGAGATATCTATTGGTTTGTTTTTATAGACTGTCATTAGTGTGTTCAATTAAAGATAAGTATGATATAATGAGACCCCCCATTTTCCCCTAAACATTCTTAGGTAGAACCCTAAACTCTTTCATTTTCCATTTTAAATCAAATTACTTACAAGAAGTAGCTGCAGGTTGCCCTGTATCCACAGGGGATATGTTCCCGTTTATAAGTGAAACTGTAGATAATAGCAAACCCTAACAAAATAAAGGACTTCTGGTGGAAACATACCATAGAGTTGTTTTGGAGGATCTAGCGATTCTCCAAGAGGACACCTCTCTAGGCATTTTGCAGCACAACTCTATGGTATGTGTCTCTTTTCCCCTCCCAGCCATGTATAACTGAAACTGTGGATATTGGTTGTGTGGATACGGGGGATTACCTATATGTCATATTACACAAAATCCACAAGACACCAATATGATTACCTTGAAATGCTGTTGGTTGTCTTTATTATAAGTGACTATTTGAGTTTTTTCGCCACCTTCTTTCAGATAATAGATTATTACCTGAGAATTATTTCATCTGAACTTGGTGGAGCTTACTTCTGTATAGACTTGTATAGGGTTACAATGTTAGAGACTTATATTTAGAAAAGTTTGGTCAATACTTTTTACCATTTAAATTATATTAAAAGGCAATTTAAAAGTTTAAGCAGAATGTCAGTAGTTGTTGGTCATTATACACACCGAATTATACGATGTGGCTTGAAAATGTCAGTTGACTTGTGAATGAAAGAAAAGAAATAAAGTGAATTAAGATTTTTCTCAGCACTATAAGCAAGTTTGCAAGTGAAATATTGATCTATTTACTCTCTCTCTCTCTCTCTCTCTCTCTCTCTGACTGACCAATTATTTACATATTACTTGAAAGGAGAAAGTTTATTTTCAGGTTTTTAGTATTTGACTTTGGGCACTGAAGAACTAATGAATAATTTACTATTTTGGAAAATCTTGCTAGATAACTTAATAGAGCTGTTTTCAAAATGGGAGTTTTATAGTACAGTGGGCCCTTGGTAACCACTGGGGTTTAGTTCCAGGACCTCCCATGGGTACCAAAATCTGTGGATGCTCAATTATATATAGTGGCATAGTAAAATAGTGTCCCTTATTTAAAACAGCAAAATTGAGCTTTGTTTTTTTGGATTTTTTTGGTGGTGGTGCTGGAATACATTTGTCCCTTCATATTTACTGGGATTTGGTTCCAGGACCCCCCGTGGATACCAAAATCCGTGAATACTCAGATCCTGTTATATGCAATGGCATAGCAAAATGGTGTCCCTTATATAAGATGGCAAAATCAAGGTTTGCTTTTTGGATTATTTTTTTTGGAATATTTTTGGATTATTTTCATGGAATATTTTCAATCCATGAATACTTAAATCTGTGGATACCAAATCCATGGATACGGAGGGACAACTGTATTTTGAATCTGTGGTTGGTTGAATCTGTGGATGTAGAACCCATGGATATGGAGGGCCAGCTGTACTGCTCTTAGCAATATAACGTAACATGATCTATTTTTTGATGTACATATGTAGTGTTCAAATTTTTCATATGCTGTAAAAGATTTCATGATGCTGTCACTCTAGAATCTTGCCTTCTTTTATTTTGGCTCTGAATTGTACCAACACTCTATTCACATCCCAGAATTTTGAGGAACTTTCATAATTTACTGAACCAAAATCACTGATTTAATAGCATTTCTCTTCCAAAAGTTTGTTGAAAAATTATGATCTTAGTGATAACACCAGAGTAACAAATGTCATTATTTAATAGATGTTACAGAAGTTAAAATGCCTAGATTTACTGCCACAGATGAATAATCTTTGACATGTACTACAGACTCTGGATTGATAACAGCAGTTTTGAGAAGAGCTCAACAAGTGACAATGTCAGAAGAGGGAACGAAAAGACAAACTTTTAACATTTTAAAGCTAAGCCCATAATAAGTAAATCACAATGAAGATAAATGAATATACTTTTGCTATTCCTTGGTTCTTCCTTTGTTCTCTTTCTTGTTGTTGTTGTGTATCTTCAAGTTGTTTCTGACTTATGGCAACCTTAAGACGACCCTATCATGGGGTTTTCTTAGCAAGATTTGTTCAGAGAGGGTTTGCCATGATCTTCCTGATGATGAGAGAGTGTGACTTGCCCAAGGCCACCCAGTGAGTATCCATGGCTGAGCGGGGATTTGAACCCTGGTCTCCAGAGTCATAGGAGATTAACAGACAAGTGTTTAAAAGTGTTTTTGTCCCACTATATTTAAAAGCATAAGTGTCCCGGCATAATAACACTTTTTATCACACGTTGCTGTAATAACGAGAAAGAGGAGTCCCAGAATTATCAGAGCACGACCGCTAGCACTGTTTACTTATGTGTTCACCAGGGTGTGTGATCTCAGTGGTTCTCGTGAGAAGATGCAAACATGCTTAAAAGTCTAAAAAATCCAAAACCTTTTTGAAGTACAACACAAGTAGGGTAGGTAGTACATACCTGTACTGTATTTGCAAGGCCAGAGAGACATAACTGAAGAAGAATGCAGCTGGAGAGAGACATGAGGATCTGTGAAATGATGGGAATCCATGCCTCCCACAATTTCACAGATTCTCAGTCTCTCTCCAGCCTCATTATGTCTCATTGTGCTTATGCAAATACAGGTATTCCAAAATCCAAGGAAAAAAAAATCTCCAAAATATGAAATGCTTCTGATCCTAAGCATTTGGGATAAGGGATACTCATCCTGTATTACACTGATGCCAATGAAGAGAAAGCAGGAAATCAGTCTTTGTCTTCTTTTTGCTTTGTTTTTCTTGTAAATTTGGTACGGTGGTGGGGTGTTTTGTTTTTGTTCTGTTTTGACTGTTCCCCTCCTATTGCTAGGAGCTTCGGTGAATCTATAACTTTAAAGGGAACACATTGAACAAGCTTATATTTCTAATCACACTGAGGGTTGGCAAACAACACAAAGAGATTCTTATTGCACATTAACTTATTCTACTTTATCTTCTAACCTCTGTTAAATTTCATGGGGATTTGCAGATGCCTTATATAAAGTTACCATCTCAGCTAGATTGAAATGAAAGACAGCTCTATCTGCTCTTTGACAGGTGGCGTGCTTAACTGTTCTGTTTTATAGCCCTCTTATTTAAAAGGATCAAAACAAGTTTGCAAGACTGAAACTTGGTACTCTATTTTTCTGACATTGATATAATCTATTTGCAGTTGCTATGAAGTCATCCACAGTGAAACAAAATAAAAGATATTTGACATTTGGAGTTTAGGAGCAAGTTTGGGAAACAAACAAACAAACACAAGGCAACTGAGCTTTAATGTCTCCTGTTTGTTACCTCTCATAATATTTGAACCCAGATTCATCCAGTGAAATTGAATTGTGGGAGATTCAGAACAAGCAAAATAACTTCTTCATACAACATATAATTAAACTTTGGATTTTGCTTCTGAAGAATGTAATGATTGTCACCAACTAGGATGGCTTTAAATAGTAAAAAAAATCAGTGGTGGCTTTTGGCTTTCATGTCAGTGGAATAATTTGGTTTCAGTCCAGAACTGAAGGAGCTATCCAGCATTCTAATCCCTGTATCCCCCACATAGATTCAGTACCATGTATAATTCCTTTAAAGTTCAGTCTAAAACTTGGACATGGAAGCCACCAAGCCACCATTCACAATTCCAAAAAATTATAACAAAACTGTTAAAATTGATATCAATAAAACAGGAAAATAATCTAAAATTAAAGAGCAGTTTTGTTTGCTAAAATCCTGGTGGAGCAGTATAATTTTATGTCACCTGAGGGCAAGTGTGTGGGAGCCAATCTGGCCTCTTCATATAGAGAGTTTTACTGTTTGGTGTTGTTTGCTTAGGCATAAAAATTTGATCAAATACTTGAGAAAGTCCAGCTGACCTCCTGCATGCTCGAACCTTGCCCCACATGGCATATTACATCTAAATAGGAGATGCCTGTTTGGGTGCAGGAGATAAATACACCACTTGGAATATGGAAGTGTTAACAGCCTCTTTAATTAAGGTGTTAATTATTCAACTTCACCTGAAAAATCCTAATCTGGGACCTAGATTTAGCCTAGAATTGGAATGGAAACCATTCTGTGGTATTACTGTTGTTGAAAGAGTAAGGAGAGGTAGGGAAACAACTTTTCGTTTGGCTCTCCCAGTAGCTTTAGATAACATTCGCCCTCCTTCCTGACAGTCTCTGAATTGCTTTTATTTGTATTATTTCCAGAAGGTGATGCTGTGGGATCATTTCTCCACTTCTTAGCATTTATGCTATGCTGTTTCATAGAGTTGGAAGGGGCCCCATGGGCCATCAGGTCTACCCTCCTGCTCAATGTGAGATTGCCAGCTAGAGCATCCCCAGCAGGTAGCTATTCAGTTTCTTTTTAAAGACGTCTAGAGAAGGAGACCTCACTACCTCTCTAGGCAATTGGTTCCATTGGCAAAGTGCACTCACTGTCAAGAAGTTCCTTCTAATGTTCTATCAAATTCTATCCTTGTGTAACTTAAAACCGTTAGACATAGTTGTAAGCTCCGAGGCAGCATAGAACAAACCTGCATCCTTTTCTTTCTTGTAGCTTTTTACTGGCAGACTATTCCCACATTACCATTGGCAAATCTGTGCTTAAGTCCGTTCAGCAGTTCACCTACCTGGGAAGCATCATCTCCTCAGATGCCAAGATTGACAAAGAGATCGATCATAGATTAGCAAAGGCATATAGCACATTTGGAAAACTTTACAAAAGAGTCTGGAGTAACAAACACCTGAGGTGAAGCACAAAAATCAGTGTGTATAGAGCCATTGTACTGTCTATTCTCCTTTACGGGTCTGAAACATGGGTCACCTATCACCACCACTTATGACTCCTTGAACACTTTCATCAGTGCTGTATACACACAATCCTAAATATACACTGGACTGACTATGTGATGAATGTTGCTATCCTTGAGTAAGCAGGGATCACCAGCATTGAGGCCATGATACTGAGAAGACAGCTGCGCTGGGCAGGGCACGTTTCTAGGATGGAGGACCATCACCTCCCAAAAATAGCATTCTACGGTGAACTTGCCACGGGTCAGTATAAGAGGGGTGTTCCAAAAAAGCGATACAAGGACTCCCTGAAACAACACCTCAGGCTTGGCCAAATTGATCACCAGCAATGGTCCACCCTGGCCTCACATCGGGAGGCATGGAGACGCACTATCCACGATGCTGCAGCCTTATTTGAAAGCTCACGCCGAACAAGTCTTGAAGAGAAATGACAACGCAGAAAGAATCACAACCTGGAAACATCACCCAAGGAGACCTTCTGCTGTGCTTTCTGCATAACGGACTTGTTTATCTTGAATTGGCCTTTTTAGTCATCAGCATACTTGCAGAAAGCACGGGATGAGTCCTTCCTGAATCTTCGTTTGTGAAGAAAAGCCAGAGAGAGGGGGGGGGGATTACTTCCCTCTACTAGGAAACTGTAGTTCTATCAATGCAGGCTAAGATAGCATTGCCTTATTTGCATGGAAGCAAACAGTTCTCTTTAGAGGAAAAAACCTGAAGCAAAATAGGAGTTGAGCAGTTCTTCTTTTTTCTTGTGATCTGTTAGCATTTTTACTATCTTTGCTGAGCAGCAGTTCCACTGTTTCCTTAATTGTTCTATTACTTCGACAATATTTGAAATCCCCTTTTTTTGTCCCTTTCTTCTTCTCTAACCAGTTTCAGCTCTGTTTGAGCTTTAGCTTTTCTTATATTGTCCATGTAAGCTTGGGCTGCACATCTATACTCTTCTTTGGTGATTCATCCTTTCTTCCATTCCTTTGACTTGTCCCTTTTTTCTTTTTACTTCCTCCTCAAGTTTGATGTGTAGCCACATTGGCTTTTTTAGATGCTTCCCATTTTTCTTCATCCATGAAATGGTTTGTGATTTTGCTTTTAGCTACTCCTTCTTCATGAACTCCCAGCATTGTTGGGTGTCTTTTTCCTTTAGCATCTATAGCCATGGTATTCTATCTAGTTTTATCCTCTGAGGCAGCAGAGAACAAATCTGCACCATCCTCATTCTGGCAGCTCTTTAGGTGTTTAAAGAGTGTGATCATGTCACCCTTTCTCTTCATCAAGCTGAACATGTCAAGCTCTTTCAACTTCTCCTCATATCTTTTGTTCTCCATACTTCTTATCATCGTCATTGCCCTTCTCTGAACCTGCTCCAACTCTTCTATATCCTTTTAAAAATGAGGCACCCAGAACTGAGCACATAACTCCAGATGAGGCCTGACCAGAATATAGGGGGACTATTACTTCCCTTGACTTGGAAACTATGCTTCTGTTAATGCTAAGATAGCATTTGCCTTCTTTTCTGTAGCATCACTGCTGGCTCATGTTCAACGTATGATCAACAATAATCTCAAGATCCTTTTCACATGTAGTACTTCTGACCCAAGTATCCCCCATCCTTTACCTGTGCATTTGGTTTTTGTGTAGAATTTTGCATTTATCCCTATTGGTTTTTTTAAAATTAATTTCAGCACAGTTTTCCAGTTTATCAATGTTCTTTTGAATTATTTTCCTATCTTCCAAGGTGTTAACTACCCCTCCCAGTTATGTATCATCTACAAATTTGATAAGGATTCTCTCCACCCATCATCTAAAACAATGAGGAAAATATTGAAGTGCATCAACCCAAGGACAGAACCCTGTGACACTCCACTTGAGGCCTCCTTCCAGTTTGAAGCACAGGCACTGATGACAACTCTTTGAGTACAGTTTTCTAACCAATTATGGATCCATCTGATGTTGTTTCCATCTATTCCATATATAGTCAGCTGGTAATAAAAATATCACAGAAGAACCTTATCAAATGCTTTGCTGAAATCCAAATAAATGACATCCACAACATCCCCACCATTTACTAAACTAGTGACCAATTTTTTTTAAAAAAAAGATATAAGGGTGGCAGGATTTGTTCCTGACAAACCCATGCTGGCTCATACTAATCAATGCTAACAGATCACAACAAAAAGGAAGAACTGCTCAACACCTATTTTGGTTCAGTTTTTCCTCTAAAGAGAACTATATGCTTCCATGCATCAGCAGAGAACTTGGCAAGAATGGAGGAAGCGGCGTCACGGGCAACAATCCTGAGTAAAATATGACGTGGCTTCCTCCATTCTGTCACGGAAGTGACACGGAGGGGTTCGGCAGAGGAACGGCATCATCCAAAACTGCTCCCCTGCCGCACGGCAGCAACGGAGCTGTTTTGGAATATATAGACCCGAAAATCGCGTCTGAAAATCTCCTTAGTCTCCGGGAGCGACAACGCCCCTCCCTTTCTGCTCATCTTTGGCTAAAGGTAGGTACCTGCTCTACTTCTTGCTGTTGCTCAACTATGTCTCCCAGGCTTGGACCCTGTGCTCACCTTCTGAGTCCTCAGAGTCCTGGCTGACCATGACACTTGCTGAGCAGTGGTCCCACTGTTTCTTTCATCATTCTCTTATATATGCTCTTTCTTCTTTTCACTTCCTCCTTCAGTTTGCTGTGCAGTCATATTGTCTTTTTCAGATGTTTACAATTTTTTCTTCTTCCATTGAATTGTTTGTGATTGTGCTTTTAACAGTTCCTTCTTCATGATGTCCTTTTCCTTTAGCATTTCTAACCATGGGATTCCACCCAGTATTTCCCTTTCAGCTTTCCTGAAATGCAGGATCCATGTTTGATTTGTTCTTAACAAACCAATGATGGCTCATATTAATCACTGCATTGTCATCAAGAAACTTGCAGACAGACTCCTATATTTTCAAACCTAGACTAAGTGAGAGCTTAGTCTATCCAGGGAGAACCTACTGTAAAAGACGCACCAATCCAGTGCAGCAGGAAACTGTCAAAAGAGAATATCAGATGCAGCAAAAACCATGACAAAAGATCATGATGAAAGTAGGAAGGGACGACCTTACCAGACGACAACATCCTCCAGCGTTCTGGGGCTGTAATGTGGGCATCAGTAAGACATCCCTTTTTGTTAGCGGCTTGTCCCCATCAATGCAAAAGGGAAGCCTCATCCGTGGCAGGGCTATGCCCCCAGAATGGCAGAAGGAGGTGGTAAGCTCGCTCTTTCTGATCTTGATACAGTTGGGAATGCAATTTTTTTGGTGCATTCCCCTATGTCTGATCTCCAAAGAGTGACTGTCTTGGTTAGGAAAAATGGTGCTGTTGCGGACAGGCTTATTTGATACTTGAAGGTCTCTCATTCATAGGGTCTCCATAAGTCAAAGTCAGGTTGACAGCAGTTAACAACAATAACAACAAACTAAGTGTGTTTTATGAATTTTGATAAGTTCTGCGCCATATTAAACCCTGTGCATCTCTCCCTTTTTGTGTGCTTCATGAGTGGAAGCCACAGTGGCACACTTTAGTCAAGGCTTAAATTTAGAGTCTGAAAGAACTGTGAAATACAATTTGTTTCTGAGCACCTTTTTGCCCAGTACAAATTTGACCCACTGTTTGTATTCTTCAGAAGCAACATTTAGTGGTGATGACACCATGCATTAGGAAACCATTGTTCAGGTACTAGATTTGACTGGATAAATAAATGCTTCTTGCTGGAAACTGGATTGTAGCCATATCCCTTTCCTTCTTCCCATACTAGTAACATTTGAAAACGCAATAGGACTTTTGGGTCTTTCTGGTTTGTTTCACCCAAAATCAATTCTTTTGGAAATAACATCCACTACAATAATCCCAGTCTGTGTGTACAGTGGAACAGGGTCATTAATCAGATGTGAGGTGTGAAGTTCCCCTCCAGGCTGTAAACAGCTGTTTCCACTTAATAGCTAGCTGCCCAGGCAGTGGTGCTATGTGCATGCAGAAATTTTACATTTCCTGATGCATTAAGGCCTGCTTTCTCCAAATGCTTGACCTTGAAATGCATAAAAATACATGTTAATCTCTTTAATGGGGTGATAATGACATTATCCTAGCATAGCTATGAAAGCATCATTAGCCTGGAAGGGAGCTAGTGTACTTAACACCCCATTATCAGAGTTCTGCCAATTTTACTTATGATTGCTGATTTCATAGAATCATAGAATTGTAGAGTTGGAAGAGACCATAAGGGCCATCCAGTCCAACCTCCCGCCATGCAGGAAATCATGATCAAAGCATCCCTGTCAGATGGCCATCCAGCCTCTGTTTAAAGACCTCCAAGGAAGGAGACCCCACCATGCTCCAAGGGAGTGTGTTCCACTGCTGAACAGCTCTTACTGTCAAAATGTTCCTCCTAATGTTGAGGTGAATCTCTGTTCCTGGAGCTTTTTCTATCATCTTCTCCATTCAAAGGAAATACATCTTTCTGATTTAAAAAAAACCCATAATATAACATGATAATTTGTAGCTGCAAGCTTCTGTATAGCTCTTAAACATATAGATCTGCCTTTGTGGCCCAAATTAACTCAAATAAAATATTTTCCCAAAGTTTTTAAATTCTTTGTTTACCTTTTATTTTTACAGCTGCATGATAATTCCTTCTACTGGTAAACTCAGGTGACTGAGTACTTATTAGCTTTAAAGAGAAATATTACATTCATATATTTTATATATTGTGTGTTTCTGTATTTTGAATTCGAAAGCTCAAGCCTCCTCTACATACGATCGGAGGCAATTTTGCCACATTTTCTCCCATCTGGGCTATGTGTCAGGATTGGTCCCTTATGCTCCTGCTCCTTCCATACTCATTAGTTTCCCCAGGGCCTTAAATTAGAGTGTGCATAGCTTTTTGTGGAGGGGGAAAATGATGTATATGTAGTCGTTTGGGCTTTGCTTGGGAAAGGAGATAACAAGGCACCTGCAATTAACGGTTTGAGTTTCAAGATTAGAGATGCTGGGAAGATGGTTACTTTCAGTTTAATGAATGTGTGTGGCAGTGGATGATGGACAACCAACAGTTATGCAGCTCACCAGATTTTGTTGGTTGTAAACTGTATATGCATTAGGTTCTCAGTATCAGCAATGACTTTGTATTGTATTGTAGCTTTCGGACAACACTCTCCCCTACTGGTACTGTTGCGGTACCGCGGGAACATTTGAGCGTTATATTTCGCCGGTTTTTAATCACGATCAACTTTCGTGCTTAAAAACTGGTGAAATATAATGCTCAAATGTCCCCGTGGTACCGCAACAGTACCAGCAGGGGAGAGCGTCGTCCGAAAGCAACGCCCTGCAGTGCAGCAGCCTCGCAACGCGCCAAGGCTGCTTGCGGTGTATTTGAGACGTACGAAAAAGTCCTCAGTGTTCCTCACCACTGGCTATGCTGGCTGGGGCTACAGGGAGTTGCTGTTCAATGGAGAGCTGTGGTTCCCACCTCTGGTTTAGAGTAATAACAAAATACAGTGTTGTCTCCACTTCTAAATTATGTTGTTTGTCAGGAAAAAAAAAAAGAAGAAAAAAACCTGGAGGAAAGTAAGGAGTGGCTTTATGCATTAAAGGACTGCAAGCACAGTTCTGGTACTAAAATACATTCCTGGGTTGAATGTATTCTGGGAAAGACCCTTTTCATTAATGAATTGTACAGTATATCTAGCTAGCCTGATATCTGCCCACCCCAGGCATTTAGGATTGTCACATTAAACTGTTGGAACCCACTGGAGCTTGAGCTGCACAAAGAACTTTCAGTTTAGGGTAGCCAGGTTGCTTCTTTAATGCTGATTATGACCTTTAACATTGGCCAGGTACAGTTGCCTTAGCTTTTTTTCTGGACATGGATTCACAGCTCTGCTCTTACTACTGTGCTTCTGTGATGTTGTCTCTCTTTTCATTCTTTTCATTCCTTATTACAAATCTGTTATTTCTATTTGGACCAAGTATATGTTTCAATATATTTTCTTGCTTTTATATAAAAATAATGTCATGGGGATTTTTTCCACTCTGGTGTTGGATTCAGCTTACATTAGTCACACCTACATCTCATTAAATCAATGTGTAAACTAAACAGCATAATCTTATATACACTAACCCAGAAGTAGGACTCAGAGCATCAAATGGGGATCAGTATAGGCTTACCATCGATGTCTTACTGATTTTACTGTAAGATGCAGTTGACTTGGGTGTGATTCTCTAACAATAG
Organism: Gambelia wislizenii; assembly: GCA_030847615.1. Classification (NCBI taxonomy): domain Eukaryota; kingdom Metazoa; phylum Chordata; class Lepidosauria; order Squamata; family Crotaphytidae; genus Gambelia; species Gambelia wislizenii. The sequence goes on from JAUMIR010000006.1 coordinate 100,575,992, forward strand.
CACTACCTGCAATATGCCCACACAGGTGGTTGAACGCCAGTTTCTCTAGAAATGGAGTGTGCAGGCCAGCCTGAAATGGAAACAAGAAGTCTGAAAAACCATGTGGTACCACTTGAGATGTCAACATTTTTGAGGTTCTCCTTAAAACAATTCTTTTAGTTGGAAGAATTTAGTAGTCATTAATGCTTCACTTAAAAACAACAACAACACACATGCCATGATTTATAAAATGTATTGATGGCATAATATTTTGATAACATTTAGTAGGAGCTGTTTTCAAATTCTAGAAACTACATTTAATTTAACTTTAGCTCTGGTACTGTTGTGAGTCCTGTTTTTTCTTATATGCATAGAATAATGGGCCTCCCACACAGTTCAGTTTTCAATGAATATATAATTCTGCCTCTGAACTGCTCTGGTTATTATGTGAGCCATACCTCATTAAGGCAGCTTATGATAGATGTTACTTAAGTTTCTCATAGAATAATTTTATGGTTACATCACAGCTCCATTTTTAGTCAACATCTTTTGTTAAATTATTTTTTCTAACTAATAAAACTTTACTGAATTGGTTATACATGCACTTTGGTCTTACATTTTATCTAAATTTAAAGTGGCCAGATGCAAAAAATGGTAGGGCTACTTCATTTTTAATAGTTGTATAGAAGATGGAATTTCTGTATGTGTAGCTGGCATGAGAAGCTACACCTTATGAAATTCCCTCTTCTACACCACTATTAAAAATTACAGGAACCCAGCTCTTTTTTGCACCAGAACATCCTAGCTTGAGCAATTACTAGGGTTGTCTAAACAGCAAAAATACTCTTCACAGAGAAACCTACCTGTCATTGTTCTGCTGTATTGTGAAGCAGGGGGACCCAAAACACCAAAAACTACCTTGGAAAGGCCTTTGTGGCTTTTCCCAGAGTTTTTAAAAAACAGCAGGGGGGATGTGCATTCCCCCTTGTTGGGACAAGCAGTTAGATATGTATTGCTTTCCCACATGAGAAGAAGCTCAAAAATGATTGGCCAGATGAATGTGCAGGTGGGGCTTGCTAACAGGGCAAGTGCTCGGTGCCACCATGTTGGATTTTTGCTTTACTGAGTGAACACTATGGTGAGAAAACTATTATTATTATTATTATTATTATTATTTAGTAAAGGCAAAATATCACACCTGTACACATTGGAAATAGTTTTTTTTTCAAGTTTGGTGGTGGCAAATTAAGGTAGTTAAAAAAGGGAGGAAATCACTTGTGGCCGCCATCTTGACTTGGAGTCATGTGAAGCTTATGCCTGCTGGGATGTGACAGATAGGGCTCCATGTGTCTGTGGGAACCTGTCCTGGCATGCTGTCCCTCACTGCCATCACCATCTCCCTGGCTCTCCTTGAAGCCAGGCAGGGGTCCCCCAGTGTATGACCAAGGATGGTCACATGCAGGGGGCCTTCAGTCACCTATTGTGAGCCAAATTCATGGCTTCACCATCAGCAGCAAAAATGGCAGTAGCTGCAGTGACAGGCCAGTGTTTCTGTTTGGACACCGGCCCATTTTCTCCAGATAACAGGGGCAGAATTTGCCAGATCTGGAGCCAGGATATGCCAGCAGGGAGTTGGCACATCCTGGCTGGTGTAGATAAGTCCCTTGTCTTCATAAGAAATGAAATATAACAAATTCTTACAGCATTCCAGACCATAAATGTATAGAATTTATAGTGATTTAAGATTTACTAAAAAAACAAAAAACAAAAAACAGGGTTGCTATTGTTTTTCCTCTTGCTTATTTTAATAGTAGAAATTTTTGTACATTCAGAAATTATTATTATATGGCATAAATACACAGGGCAGAGAAAATCTGCATAGTGTGGATACTATAGAAAGACAGCTGCTTTTTAATGCTGTGCCCATTTATTCAGACAACACTGTAAAACAAAAACAACAATGGAGTTGTAACAGAATTTAGTTTAGAATGTAATTACCTTATTTGAGGCAGAATGCTCAAATGAGCAACTTCCCTCTAGTGAGAATTTTTAATGTCTAGAAGTGGCTGATGGCATAATCTTTTGTCTCCATGTTTTTATTGCACTGCCTGGAGCACAACACATTTTAATTTTACTTGATTTCTGCATTAACGCAGAAGAAGTACAACAACTAACTAGGAACTCAGTTTTGCAAAGAACTGAGTGGTTGCCAATCCAACCTAGCCCAATGCTCAAGAATGTAATTGCCTATAAGTCATTGAAGAGTCTTCAATAGGGAAAGCACCTGACTGGAGATTGTAGTAATTTTTGTCAGAGAATAGGATTTGACCTCAGTGTGTTGCCTTAATCTTAAAGACAAAACTTAGAGATCTTTAATATTTGTAAAGGTGTATATGCAGTGCAATTTCATTCCATTTTAACTATCAGGAGGCCATCCTTACAGTCCTGGAATTTGGTGACCGACTTTGAATTCTCTGTTGATAGGCGCTCGAGCTCTCTATTGGAAAATTCTAAGTGGCTTGTAAAACTACAGATCCCTGCTTTCATTGGAGGCAACCATGACAGTTTAGATATGAGTACATCTTGAGTGTCCTGTGCAGTAGAATGGCACCACTGTTGGATTAGTGGATCCTGTGCTGGTCTTGGGGCTTTGGCACATGTTTGATCTCTCCATATAGAGGCAGCAGCTAGCTCCTTCACTATTTCATTCATCACCCAGATATTTATTTTTGGAGGATTGTTCCTGTGTGTGTGCTTCTGCCCTTCACCGCTCTAAACCAGGCATGGTAGATTCTGAAAGCATCAGCTCATTAATACTGGAGCAATCAAGAAATTTTTAAATCTGTTGATGATAGCGCTGGCATTTCCAACCCTCTTATAGTACATTGATGTGTATCTGGTTTCCTTCAGTGCTAAGCACTTTAATCAAGGTTTTGCTTTTGATGTGCAGAACTACATTAATTGATTAATGCATTACTTTGATTAATCCTGCTGAGCCACACTAATTCACCTATTAATATTTTTCGTCCCAGTAATTCTTAACCCTTAAATGCAAAGTCAGCTATTTTCTTTATGCTTCTGACTATAGCTAGGTGGCTGTCTTTTAAAATTTCCCTTAAAGAATTGGCATGTTAACAGCTGTGTGAAAAGCTGAAGCACAGTCACTGGAATTTTCACATCATTGTGTCTTCATGCCAGAAAAATCTATATCTTTTGAATTTCTGCTTTGCACACATGTGTTAGAGGCAGAAAATCCTAACCAGAAAAATGAGTAGCAACAATTGCTCTAGTGTACAATATTTATGCTTAATTAGTGAAAACTGTGTTGGTGTGTTCCATGCCCAGTGTTATGTAAGGTATATCTAACACAAAAAGAAGAGATTGGGCTGCAAATGCATCTACATGAAACTTTTCCACCGTGCAAGTGGTGCTGCAAGTCGGAGACAGAATATTCAGTGTAACACTCCCACCCTTGTTAGCTATTTATTGCCCAATATATACTAATTTTTGTTTGTGGTTTATTGCTATCAAGTTGGTTTTCGCTTATGGTGACCTTATGAATGAGAAACATCCAAGACACTCTGACACCAACAGCCATGCAACTCAGCGCTGGGTCTTCCATGACTGACTGAGACTATCCACTTGTCTGACATTCCATGTTTCTATTATATGCATCGTGCAACTTCAGACTTTTCTTTCACCTCTGATCATATTAACAGCTGAATGTCCTTTCTGCTTGACCTCAGTTGCATCAGTAGATACAGTGCTACTTGTACTTGAGCACTGTTCTTCCTCAGTAGTTCAGTGTCTTCTGACCTGGAGGGATCATCTCCTAGCCCTATCTCTTGTTTCATTTTGGATTGTCCCATCATAGAGTTTTCAAGGTAAAAGACATTCAGAAGTATTTTACTATTGCCTGCTTCTGAGCAGTGCTAACAAGAGTTAGCTAAGGTTACACTGCCATTGTCTCTGAGACATCCTCTGTCAATGTCACCTCCTCCCACTACTGCCACTGCCCAGTAGCTATTTGGCATATTAAGTCTGGCTCCTCAGCAAAAGTCTGTTTGATGCAGGAGACTCTACCAGCAGCAGTGCTGCTATCAGCACAGCCTATTGCCTAACAGGAGCACACAGTTCCACCAGGAAAGAAAGTGGTGAAGTGTCATGGTTAGGGTTGTCATACGTCTGAGAAATCCAGGAGAATCCCAGATTAAAGTGACTTAAAATTGTCCCATCTGGCTGGGCAGCTTGAAGCAGCAGATCCCAGATTCCTCCAGCTCTGGAGGGAAAAGAGATGCAGATCCCATATTCCTCCAGCTCTGGAGGGAAGAGAGTCTCTCTTCCCTCCAGAGCTGGATAAATTTGGGATCTACTGCTTTGAACAGCCCAGCCCTGGCTGGCATAATGAGGGAGGGAGGGGGCAGGGGTTGGTTTTCCCTGGCTGGTAGCTTTTTTGGGATAGCACTCCCTCCTGCCTCATTCCTATATCTCCTGCTTCCTTCCCTGCATGCCCCAGCCTGCTTGCTTGCTTCCCACGGAGTTGAGGTGAGTATTTGGGTGCCCTCTTCCCCCACCCCCCTGGGCCCTCCGGGTGCTCTGCTCATTGGGAGGGAGGAGAGAAGAGGGCTCCCTTCCCCGCCCCCCGCGGGTGCTCCAAGTTCTCTGCTCATGGGGAGGGATGAGAGAAGAAATCTCTCCTCCTCCTCACCGTGGGTGCTCTGGGTGTTCTGCTTGTGGGGAGAGTGAGAGAAGACAGCTCCCTCCACCTCCCCCTGTGCATGCTCTGGGTGCACTCCTCATGGGGAGGGGGGAGAGAAGAGGATTCCCTCCTCCTCTCCCCCATGGCTGCTCTGTCCCAGTTTTGTGGCAGAAAATTATGGCAACCCTAGGCATGGTGGAATGCTCTTTTTACCCCTCTTCCCTTTTTGGTAACCCTTTGAAACTTTTGGCAAGTTATACCAGCCAAAAGGGATTGCACAGTGATTATGATTACGTCCAGCTGCATGATATCATGGACGCTGTTCACAGTGAAAGCAATGTTTAATGTGCACACTGTTGATACTTTTTTTCTGGCTCCCCAACTCACCCACATTGCCAAATTTGGTAGGGCTTTTCTGTGTAGCCCATCAAAGCTTTCATGAAAGGTACTTGCTTTAAGGTCAGCCCTGCTGATGTAAAGATTCTAGACCATTTTTGGGGGGGTGAGGGAGGAACCCAACACAATTAAGTATTATATAGTTGAAATGTTAACTAGTCCTAAGTTATGGAGAAGTAGCCTTTACCAGAGATTGAAAAAAAAGTCCCTTGTTTGGACTGTGGCTCCCAGAATCATGCAGCTAGCATGGTTGCTGGCAAAAGATGCAGTGCAACTGCAAACATGGATATGCTAGCTCACATTTCAGCACACTGCATATCCACAAACTATAGATATTTTCCATTGGGAAACAAAGGTTGTATGCCTGTTTGAACCAAGCTTAAACAATGAAGATGAAAGTAAAGCTGATCTTGTCAGACTTCTGAAGATGGATGTTCAGCATGCTGTCCAATATCTGATGTTTTTTTTTAATCTCTGAAGCCAAAATCAAAGAGCAAATCCCAGGTGAAGTTTGATTTTTTGTATGGCTGGATGTGTTGAGGTTCTATACTTAAAAGCAGTGTGTTTGATCCAGACTGATAGCTAAGCTTAGATCCCATTTAAATCAGTGGGAAAACAAATGATGCCTTAAGTTTTATTGATTTCTATTGATAAGTTAAGCTACAATCTTATGCACCCTTACTCAGGTGTAATACTCATTGAATTCTGTGGAGATTTTTTCCTGAATAAACAAATATATGATCAGACTGTTAAGTCTGGAAGCAGTCCAATAACTGTGAACACTTCAAGCTTTGTGTATATATGTATCTTGGAACTAGAAAACATCATACAATATGCCAAATCGTTGTATACTAAAACATTTCTAGACTGTGCTCATTTTGATTTTATTACAGTACCATGCATTTCATTTAGCTGAGTTCCAGGTTTCTTTCTGCAATATTCATTGTTACATTTCTGGTAAAGAGAACCAGCCAAGAAGAAAAAGGAAAACATAAATATGTCCTGTCATACTATTTCTCTAATACTATAAAAGTACATTCTGCCTTGCTTCCACCCTCACAGGGTCAGCATGCCCCTGAATTTCATAGAGGTGAAGTCCAGTGAAAGGCTATCTAGTTCAGTGTTTTTTCAAAGCATGAAGTGCTGTAAGGCTATCTTGTTGAAAAGAACAAAAGCATTACTTTGTGTCATTTACCAGGGCTGCTTAGTTGAACATGTTCTTTAACTAGGCCTTCACATGTCACCTTGATTTTAACACATCAAACAGAAAACCAACATGATCTGGACATCATATTGTGCCCCCTACAGGTTTCCTTTTTTCCCCTTCCCCTTTTCTTCCCTGGAATTTGGTATTGAGAGTGACCTTGTGGTAGACAACAGTGTCAGAGGAGAATATATAACTCTTAACAGCATAAACATTTACACAATTATCACATGAGGGATGGAAAGACTATTTGAAAGTGGTTGAAAAACATGTTTCTCAAGTGGCAGGAAACCCTAAACAGGACAGACAAAAATCTTTGAACTTTGGGACTTATTCTGTGCAATATTTTGCACACGGGTGTTTGGGTTTCCCCCTCACAGAAAATAGAACTTTTATACAAGGGAAGGAGTATTTTCTATACACAAATAAGATGATAATATCAAGCCCAGGAAGATCTTACAGAGGGTGAGTAGAGGAGCAGTGGATCATCCTGTCAGGGTTGAGAATTTGGGGTTTGCTATTGGTATGGCTTTGATCCTTCCTGGTGGCATTGGTTGGCCTTTTGGGTACCTCAGAATTCTATTCCTCATGTACTTCAATATTTGTATGAAGTCCCTGGGAGATGTCACCTGGAGGTCTGAGCTAGTATGCGGATGACCAACAGCTTTGTTCTTTCATCTAATTCCAGAGATGTTGTAGATCTAAATGGATGTTAAGATAGTATTGAGATGGGTTATGATAGCTAGATGTAAATCATGTGGTTGGGGATATTTGATCTCAGTGAAGGTATAGAAGGAATGAAGTTGCAATTTTTTTTTTTTTTGAAGAGTAAGGCATTCAGATTCACCCTGTGCACCAAATTTTCTATCCCTGTCTTAAGCCCTTTGATCTTTTAACTACTTATTCCTCTTGACTCTGTTTATAACATTTTGAATCTTAAAATTTAATTACTCTAATTATACCAGTGGAAAAGAACTGTTTTGAAGTTTGTTTGTGACCATATTTACAAAGAAGTCTAACTTTCCCATGTTAAAGTTGTCCATACTTTTGAAGATATTGTTGGAATGAATTTAAATGAGACATACACAAAAATTGGCAGAAATTGTGTTTGTTATCATAACAGAATAAGCATTTGTGTACTATTTTCCCATAGATGGAATTTTGCATCCCTTCAAATATTTAGCTATAAACGTTTTAGTTGCTATGACCATGTTGATGCAGAGCATAACATTTTCTTCTTGCATATCTCATCACAATCTTTTAATAAGTTACAGCTATTTTTTGCCGTAAAGCACCACACACAATTTCCATTGTTGATCAAAACCATTTCAAACATGTTTTAATCAACCTTCTCTAGATTTGCATCTCTAACCAAACTTACAGATTTTTTTTTATTGGAGAAGAGTTCTATGGAAACCATGGATGACCAAAAAGACAAATAAATCAGCCCTAGAGCAAATCAAACCTGAACTTTCACTAGATTCCAAAATGCTAATCTAAGGATGTTGTACTTTGAACATTTCATGAAACAACATGATTCACTGGAGAAGATGATAATCCTGTGTAAAGAGGAAAGTAGTAGGAAGAAAGGAAGAACAGAATTACAGAGGAATCAATGCAATCAAAGAAGATATGGCCTTGAGCTTGCAAGCTTTTGTTGAGACTATTTATAATAGGGGCTCTCAGAATCTTGTCCTTCATAGGGTCACCATAAGTTGAAGCTGACTTGATGACAAAAAACAACATACAATACTATTGATATCTAATTTTATAATGCCATAAATATCTACTTATTTAGGTATTCACCACCTATGATCCAAGTCAGATTTAATTCCTATTTTAATTTCTATTTATCCATTTGTTGTTGCTGTTGTGTGTCTTCAAGTAATTATGGTGATCCTAAGGTGAAACTGTCAGGAGATTTTCTCGGAAAAATTTGTTCAGGGGGTTTGCCATTGACTTCTTTTCAGCCTGAGAGAGTGTGACTTTCCCAGGGGCACTGAGTGGGGATTTGAACTCCAGTCTCCTAAAGTCCTAGTCCAATACACAAACCACTACACCATGATGGCTCATTTATCCACAAGAGCATCCAAATATATCAAGTGTATAAAGTCTTGACCTTCAAAGTTTTGTCATGTTTCTTTTTTCAAAAATGCCTTTCATAAATTTTAAAATACTGAAAAGAAGAAGGGTTTCCTTTTCTCTCTCTCTCTCTCTCTAAGAAAGCATCTTTTTCATTAAATTACAATATGGCTGAATAGATCTCTTTCTTCTCAACCAAAATAATCACTTTTAATTTGAAGTATTCTAAATTCTTTAGCATAGTTTAGGGATGCAAATTGGGAACAAATTCATCCTGAAATGTAGACCAAGTTTTCATTGTACAAGATTTTGTAACATTACTATTTGACTTACAAAATCGCCTATATTCTGTATTCCAAAAAACACATTCTTTCAATGCATTCTGTACTATAATCACTGTACATTATGTGCTTTTCTTCCTATTTTCTTCATGAGAAGGCCAGTACCACAGAGGTCCCTATGGGAGATAACCTCCCTAAATTGGGGATTGCAGAATCTCTCCCTGGTCTCTCGCCAGTTCTAGAAATTCTATTTTTTCCAGAAAAGGATTAAATAATGGATAACTTTCAATGGTGTGATTTTGCTAGTGCAAATAACATTGTGCTCAGATACCGACTAAGTGGTGGATCAATTGTAGTGCACTTAAGGGCCAGAAGAAGTACACTACCACTTGTGCACCTTGGGGGGGGGATAGAACTCTGCCAGAGCACTGTTTTCCTCCATTAAAATGATAGTGCATTTAGCCCAATCTTTGCATTTTTCTTTTAAAAAAGTAACTTTTCAATAGGAATCATCAGTTCCCACTCCCTAGCATCCTGGATTGCTAAGGGTAAGTGAGGAAGCAGCTTTTCTGAACAGTATTTTTTTTTGGGGGGGGGAGGTTTCGGCCTTCCCCTTCCTAAAAGACTCTCCCTCACCTCGCCCCAATGTGGACATGTGTGCAAGTGCATCTCCTCAGTGTCCAGCTAAAACCTGTTGTAGCAGGCAGGGTTGAAACAACATTGGATATAGGTAAAGGTATGTAAGTCACAGGTAAATGATAACCTGTAGTGAGTGGGCATGGTCTGCTCCTTGGTTAAAAAGATGGGAGGTCTATGATTGTCTGTTGAAGGAGATAAATTTGATAGTCTACATACAGTGTCCATACTTTATCCTGTCAGTTGTTCAATAACAGCCTTTCAAACCCAATGCTCTCCAGATGTGTTCAAATGTAACTGCTATTATTCCCTAGTTAGAATAGGAGTTATATAGTCCAATCTATCCAGAGTGGATCAGGTTAGGAAAGCTTTTCAAGAGGTTCTCTCTCCCTTTTTCTCTGTGGGATTAGTTCTAAATGTAATGCTAATGTTAACATGTAATGTTTAAAAAAATTACCCTAGGGTTCCACATGGTCATTATCACATTTAAAAGGGATCAGTTTATGTGTACTCAGTATACTCAGTATGTAAAGGTGACAAACCCCTAGTATACTTATACTGGGCTCATAAGTGCCAAATGCAGATTAAATTTAATGTTCGCTAGATTACTTTGTAGATTATTTTGCTAGAGGGTTTTTTTTTAATTTTTCTTTTATTTTTAGAGAATGTTCCTGGTGTTAACATTTAAATCGGGCATGCTGCTCTCTGCGTGTCCTTCTTTCAGGTCAAATGTACAGCGCTGGCTCTGTGTGTTTCTCATGTTTTAACCCCTGGAGGGGAGGGGGAAGGGAGGGAGGCGGGGAGGGCCCGTGTCAGCCCAATCCAGCCCCCCCAGGTGTGGGATGGCTCCGCTGCTGCCCCTCGAGGAGCTGGGGGGGCCGGGGGGCTCTGCAGGGGGAGCCTGGACCCCGAAAGCGGCCGGGACTTAAAAAGAGAAGGGGGATTTTCGGGGGGCGGCGGCGGGGGAGAGGAGACCGAGATGTGTCAAGCAGGTTGCAGTCGGCGGCGGAGAGCACCAAGGCTGGGCTGGGCTGGGCTGGGCTGGGCTGGGAGGGCCTCCAGCCACTGGCACCATGGAGGGCCTGACCGAGGAAGGGTGTGGGAGCCTTCGCCAGGACTGGGCCTGTCAGCTCTGAGGCCGTGATGAGGTATATTGGAGCCAAGGAAGGTCCCATGGAGTCAGGGCTGGTGTGTGCCTGTCCGCATCCCACCTGATCTTGCAAGCTGGGGAGAAAGGCACAGGCTGGGCGGCGGGGGGGGGGGAACAGCAGTAGGAGTCCACAGATTTTTTCCAGTTGTGTTGTGTTGTGTTAGTGTGGAGTGGTGACAATTTCGTGGGCAAGATTGGGATTTTTTTTGGGGGGGCGGGAAGGAATTGAGTCAGTGGTTGAATTTCACTTGATGCCCCTAAAACCAGTGCCACCCATGCTTTCCTTCTCTAATTCCACCACCTTGCCCCACGTCAATTCCTTATATATTTTTTCCAAATATAGAAGATGAGGGCATGTTTTGTAATATGTAAATATTGTAGGTATGCCTCAATTCTCTCCCTTATCCTCCTGGAAAACAGAAATGTTCTGCCCACATGTATTATATGAATTATGAGCTTGTTGTAGATGGAGATCATTCATTTGCACCCTTTCCCAGAAGACAGTGTGGTGGCACCACCAATTTCTTCTTTGATTCTTCCTTGAAACTCACCTTCTAAAAATTGGATGCACCACTCAGAGGAACCCACAATATGGTCACATTTGTCCCTGTTCCACCTTACATGCCCTCCCCTGTGAAAAAGTAGAGTCAAAGTGGACATTCTATAACAATCCTTGTTCTGACTGCAGTAACTGTCCTGCTCCCTGTCCCCCCACCTCCATCCCATAATATCTGGAAGAACTTACCTGTGTTCTGACATCATAGTGTTCTGGGTTCCCCTGCCCCTGTGTATTCCTGCATGGCAGGGGGTTGGACTGGATGGCCCTTGTGGTCTCTTCCAACTCTACAATTCTATGATTCTATGATTATAAAGCTTTATTTTCCATAGCAAAATGCTCAGTTCTGTTCTTGATAATTTGTCAGAGTATTTAGCTGAAAAACTGTTATCCATCATATCACAAAAGGGAAGCTCTGGTCATTTTTCAATCTGCAGCAATCTTGAGCAGAAATTTCAGGGACGATCATGTTGATGCTTTGGCCTTATGTCATTAGTCAGTCATACTCTGCTCACAGGTGTGCTTTGCACTTGGCAAGGGGGAAAAAAATCCAGGGCTGCCTGTAATTCTCCAAGGGCATTATTTTACTCCCTTGGTAGGTGTGGATTCTTTGATGTAAACTTCTAAAGGCCATTTTCAAAGTTTCAATGTAACACAGCAGCAGTGTCTTCTATTATTGATTATAAGGAAGTAATTTGGCTTTCAATTCAGGGATGCTATGCCGTATATGACATTACATGACTGAGTTGATTCTGTCATTACATCTTTAAACATAGCTCAACACACGGTGCTGAGCAAACTCTTTGTATGGTGGTAAAAGGTAAAAATGGTCCCATTGCCCATTGGAAGATATTTGTGTATGTGTGCACACATCTGTATGCATAAAATATACACATGCATTAGCATGGTAAGATCACATGTATGCCAGACAACTTCATTACCTTGTTTTACCCAATTGCTGTAGTTAATACCTTTCAGTTGACATAATGAAGATTTGAGATTGGTATTCTGTGAGCACAGTGAAACCTTTTCTTTTCTTCCACACTCTCAGTGAGGAATTTTTAATTCACTGTTTTTATGGCTGAACAGGGGTTTTTTTTTTTTGCTATCTACTGTATTTCTCTTTCCCTCTTCCTGTGTCTTGCATGTTGTACTGTACAATTTACTTAATACCAAATTCAGCGATGTAGCCAAGATATCTTGGATGTCAGTTACACATTAGTTCTGTTGGCATAGTACTGCTGGTTGCTTGAAATCCTTCCACTTGAAACAGTCCAATCAATGCAGCTGTGCAGAGCTATTGGCATTTGGCCTGCCACATCCATGGCTGCATTGTAGACGTGCACATAAAAATGTGGCAACTGAAAAATGGCACTGCATTAAACATGCAAATTGTCACTGAAAAATGACAGCTATTGCCATGAGAGAAGGCTTTTTCCCCTGTATGGTTTTGTTATATGGGTTTGCTTGACATGGAGGAACTAAGTGGCCCATTGGGCCATACTAATACTGTTTTAATAAAGCATCATGCCGCAATCATGTCCAGGGTTTGAAAGCTGAAGTGTTTTGAGATCAGCATGCACATATCTAGGTCATTCTGGATCAGCAACAACCTAGAAATCACCACAGAAAAAAAATCCCAGTCTGTTGCCAAAGGCTGAAATTGTTATGTAAATAAACTTGAAGATTCAAGTAATCAGCATTGTACAATGATATGCCATAAGCTATGTAGTTGAGACTAGGGATACAAGCTTCAGCTAATTAATCAGTATAATTAGTTGACCAGAGCTTTAATCATATATCAAAAACTTTTTCTGATTAATCAGTGGAGCTGATAGCAAAAGAGCAATGATGGGGGCTCAGACTGGATTTGGTATTAAGTTGCAGAGTATGTTGTAATTTACCCTATATTGAGTGTGTGGTATATAAATGATGAAAATAAATTAGTAAACTGTGTTATACAATACTGTGGTTATTGAACTGTTATCTTTTTCATTCGAATATCTTACATATTTGTAATTGTTTTCAACTCTAGTGTTATATTTTTATATCTGATATTTATTATGAGCCACTTCGGCATAGCCTACCATGGAAAAATGAGATATAAACAAAGGCTGCACTGTCCTTTCAGCCTGATCTAAATTGATTTAGACTGATCTGGACCAAGCTGGTTTGGGTCCAAACTGGATCTAATCAGTCTGACTAGAATGATTTAGACTGGTCAAATCACTTCATATTGATCATAAAAAGAAAAAAAAAACAGTGTAAAATCTTTCACGGCAGCATCATGAAAGGAAAATTCCAAGGTGGGAAAAGGAGCAGAGGGACAATGGAACTGGACTTTATTCATTGACAGGTATAGCTCCAAATCTGGAGCTGAGATCTCAGTAGCACTCTCTAATTGCAGTGCTTATGAAGAGGGATTATTTTGCTCTTTTTCTAAAAGAGGAGAAAAGGTTTGGAAAAGGCTTTATTGTAACTGGCTGTTTTTTGTTTGATGAATTTATAGTAGCTGTCTTCATTCTACCAATGCCAATCTTAATTACTGGCTGGGATTAATTATTTTTTGGGTGGAGGGGGAAATAAGGGCATTCCCCCAAACAGTAATTCTGTCTTTCTGTATAAAATTTCTCTTCAGTCCTCAAATTTGTAGCATTTCAGAGTGAGACATGTTCATTCCTAGAGATCTTACATTTGCTGTGTTTGCATTTCCTTGGTAACTGTGCCTGCCCATTTTCTTTGGGATCTTAAACTGTTGTCTTGTCTAGATAGGCTATTAACCCATATTGCCCCCATCTTGGAGCCCTGCAGTCCAAATGATGCAGGGCTTTTGTCCCATTTTGGCCCTGGGCAGCGCTAATCACCCCAGGGGCAAAGACAGGGCTAAGACGAGGCGGGGGGAGATGAGTGTAAAGCCCAATGGGCATAAAGCAAAATACCCAGGAAAAACTGTCTCAGCTGAGAAAAAATGGATTGGGCCTCACGTGACTGCAGGAGTCCATACTGGCACACTGGCCCATTGCTGCAGCCGCCATCTGCACCACTCTGTCCAAAGCCAGGAAGGAGTCCCACAGCATGTGACCAAGGCTGGTTACATACAGGGGCCTTGATCACATTTCACATGTATATATTCTTAGTTTTGATTTTTTTTTAATTGCTGAAACATGTGAACTGCTCTTTTTCATTTTGTAGTTTAGTAACCTATCTGTGCTATTTCTTCATCTGGTACCAAAGTTTCTGTGAAAGAAGTAATGCCCAGGAACACACCTACTTCCTTAACTGAGGTATAATTGTACTGCTATGCTACAAATTTTGGAAAATTTAATTTGGGAGGAATAAATTTTTTATTTGGAGGCAATGTCCTGCTTTTGCCCCTCCATAAGTACAACTCTTTTCCTAAGGCTTTTCCAATCAAATCCCATTTTCCTTACTTTATAGTTGTTCTTTGACTCTGTGTGCCAATTATTTTTGTAGCAATTCTATTAGCTATTGGCATTTTCCATACTCCTTTATTCTCCTCCCCTTCTGGGCCTAACACCAAATGCTACCAAATATTCTAAAGGAATAAAGTGACTTTTAATCTGCAAAGAGTTGCTAATATTACATTGTTCATTTTTTCCTAAAATTTCCATCTCCGGGGGGGGGGTATCTCCCCCATGGCTTTAAAATTTCTGGATACTTTACATCTCCATTGAGAACAAATGTAATTCTCATCATACAAACATAGATCAACTTTTATTTTTACTGAAACTGAATATTTTTCTTCTCAAGGGAATGTCATGCTAAACATTTCAAAAGGATACAGGAATAGAATTGTGACTGTGCTAGAGTCTATTAAAATTCAGCATGTATCATATTGCCCACAAATGTAGCCAATTAAATACATTAGATTTCACTAAGTATAGGATACCTGTTACTTTTTGTAGGATGGCAGCTTTGGGAGTTTTCTAATTCTATATAATTTCTTCTGTTTACATGCAATTGTTGTCAGGAAATGACATAGATGTGACCACAAGATGGAGCTGTAAGCTTAGAAATAAAAGTAGTTAAGCTCCAGTGGCAGGTGTGTGTGTGAGTTAGCATTTGAGAGTATGCACATCTGAGATGCCTGATGTAACAGGCATTGTTTAACTGCCTATAAAAAGGAGATGGGAAATATCTCCAGTGTGGGTTTGTTGTGGATGGTGGTTGGCGAAGCAGTTTGTTGGTTTGAGAGAGATTGAGGAGTATTAGAGATGGCTGTCCTATACTCTGTGTGTGTGTGTGTGTGTGTGTGTGTGTATATATATATATTAAATATACTGCAAACAAAGATTAAAGCCCTCAAGTTGAGTGAAGGCTGGCCTTGTTGCTGTCTTTATTTGGCAAGCCAGAGCTCAAGGCAGTGTGCTGGGGTGAAGGAATTTTTCCTTCTCAGCCTGAAGTCTTTTGCAGAAGTCTCTCCAGAAAACCTTCTCCTTGGCGTCCTGTCGATGTGGAACAATTCTGCAGGTGCTCGTGGTGGACACAGCGCATCTTTCTACGCCCCAACAATTGTGTCCTTACTTCCTCTGATACTTTTAGTTTTTGGCAATGATAGATATTTTGTTGGTGTATATTTGTCCTGGCAGGAAATAATTCTATGAGAGCTAATCCATAATTCCCTCTGCCTTATCTCATTGTTTTCTATTCTAGAGGTAACTGCTGTGTTGGATTGTAGCTGAAGTGTTTGTAACAAAATCAAAACACAAGATCTCTCAGCGATATTCTCATTGAACCTTACAAATGAAATAATTTGAAATAATAAATAAATACAAATGAAATAATAAGAAATTGCAAGTCGTTACATGTTTTATTTAGATGCAGAAAATAGTATTTAGTTGAAGAAAATAATTGTCCCAATCAAAGCTTTTAAAAAATCTTTATTAAAAAAAGGGGGAGTTTTTTTAAAAAAAGAAATCTAGCAGCACCAAAAGATAAACTTCAGGGTAAGTTCCAGATGGAGAAAATAAACAATTTTACCAGTTAAGTATCTAAACTTTATTTTTGTTTAAAAAAAATGCCAGAAAGAATTGCAAAAGAAAACAAGTTTGCTTTTGGCCTCTGGCACAGGATTAGGTTTAGCATAACAAGTATAACTATGGGGAAAAGTTATTATTAGTACAGAGATGAAATGCATGGATAATGAAAGCAGCACTTCGTAGTGTCCACCTCCAGGAGAAACATGTTCATGGTTGAATTGAAGAGCTGTCAAATGATTTTGATTTGCTGAGTGTATGATGTGCTAAATATCAAGTTGTAGGTTGTTTTATTGACTTTTCCCAATAGAGGGATAAATCAGCTGGACTTTATGGCACTGGCAATCATTTGGCTTCAGTGGCTTTTTGTTGGAAAAAACATAGCAAGCAGATTGTAGAAGGATTAAATGGACCTGAAACACTTTGATTTGACTGCTGTTATTACATTTCCATAGGGAACTGACCAGTTCCAATTCACAATACACAAATGACTATTTTATTAAGGGCACAGTTATAATCATGTGTGACAGAATAAAGTCTGAAGTCTGTATATCCTTTTCTTATTATGAGTCTGCCTAGAGACTTCCATCTTGTTGAATAATCTAAATTCATGGGGCTAAATCAAATTCGAACAGATCCACTGAAATCAGCAGGATTTGTAGAAACAGTGACTAATAATTCCCAGTAATTTCAATTGGGTCTATTGGAATTGGGGCAAAATTTAGATTTAGCCAATTGAAATGAGTTTGCTTGATAATTTATATCCTAAAATAAGGCTCCAGAATTATTTCTAGTTGGCTTAAATTAATACTATGTTTATGTGGTCACATCTGTCTGACTGCTATGTGGAGATCAGCTATTCCAGTAGGATTGCCAGGTGAAAAGTAGGACAGGACTCCTATACCTTTAATGGTTGTGTGGAAGACAGAATTCCACAGGATAGAACTTATGTGGCAAGCAACGTTTGCTGAAAATCTCTCTCGATAAACCATTAAAAGTTCTAATTCCAGGGTAATTTTTGACAGAGGGAACCTGCTGTGAAATTGTAAGGGATGCCCTCATTATATAGCTTAATATGAAAAGGTTTTATTTTTTAGTGCCAGGGTCCATCCTTCTCAGTTCACTTGAAAACAAATGCATTTGAAACTGCACCATCATGTAAACCAAATCCACTAAATTAGTTAATCCTAAATAGAGCAGACTCGTTGAATCAGTGAAATTTATATACACATTGACTTACCAAGTTCCAATTGGTTCAGTGGCTCTACTCTGTTTTGGACTAACAAGTGGATTTCAGCCTATTGATTATTTTTATTTTGGCAGTTGCGCAGAGATGTTCGGGGTTTGTTATTTGGACCACTTTTTCATTAAATCTATTTTTTTTAGTACTGAATTCACAGTCACTGGAAAAATAATCTATACTTTTTTGTTAGCAGTTGGAGGCAAATTTTGAAGAAACTGTTTTTCCCTTTCAATTTGTATGAGTTTGCTTCATTACTTAAGTTAATTGTCTAATTTCAAAAAAATATATATATTAAGGGGAAAATCTGAAGAAGAAAGAAGAAGAAAATCTGAAGAAGAATTAGTTATGGCTGAATTTGTTTATACACGTCAGCCGTCCACATTCATGGGATTGGGGCGCAGGACCCCACAAAAGTGAAAAAAAGCAAATGTGTACAGTGCAGCTGGGGGCAGAGCACCCCAGAAGAGCTGCTCAGGTTTGAGAACCAGGTGGCTGGGGGGGTCCCTGGAAGGGAGTTATGAAGAATCTACTCCTGGTTGCCAAGCCCCTCAGCCACCAACTCACCTCCTGAAGTTTATGGCAGCTATGCACATTCATACAGCAGCCCCACACTGCTGTGCTAGTACATGGGGAAGATGGAGCAGCAGAAATCTCTGTTGCCAGGCATCTCTCAAAGCTCGCAGAGCAGCTGGCTTTAGGGGATCATGGCAACAGGGATAGCTGGTACTCCGTCTTCTTCAAGCCCCACGCTGCTGTGCTAGTGCTTGGGGAATAGGAAGCAGCACAAATCTCCATTGCCAAGAGTTTCCCAAAGCCCACAGAGCAGCCAGCTTTGGGAGGCAGTTGGCAGCTGCCATCGTTGGTGCTCCCCCTCTCCTGAATCCTGAGGCTGTTGTGTGAATGTGCACGCAGCATCCTTAGGCTTCAGGGGGACAGAGGGAAACCTGCAAATAATCAAATCTGTGGATGTCAAACCCATGAATGTGGGGGACAGCTGTACTGTGTTGTGACATAAGTCTTGTCTAGACAGGCCAGAATGGGCCACCTTCAGGGTAGTGTAATCTGACCCCGGAGCTGGCCTGTTCCCCTCCATTACTGAGATGAAATGTGCAGAAGTCCACACACACACACTTGCTGTTGCATGCACATGCCATCTGGTATTGGTGGGCACCTCCCCTGCTGTTTTGCATCACACTCTCTGAAGCCAGGAAGGAGGCCCTGAGCATGCGAACAAGGCTGGTCACATGCAGGAGGCATTGATCACATGCTGGGGGGCTTCTTCCTATCTACAGAGCAACTCCAGCAGTGGTGTCCAGCTATACATGCTGGCATGCAGATATGGACCCTGTGTTCCAGTGCCAGCTTGATCTGGGTTTCACACATAACACAAGTTTCCCCAGGGGTTAATTTAAAATGTGTTAAAGGGGTTTTTCCAGGCTTACCCCCAGCTTTACCTCAGGGGTCATCTGGGCTGCCCAGAGGGAGTTGTGGTGGTGCAGTGGTTAAATGCCAGTACTGCAGCCACAACTTTGTAAGTTCCATCCTTCAGGGCTCCAAGGTTGACTCAACCTTCCATCCTTTCGCAGGTGGGTAAAATGAGTACCCAGCTTGTGGGGGCAACTACCTAACACATTGTAAACTGCTTGGAGAGTGCCTTGTACTATAAAGTGGTGTAGATGTGTAAGTGCTATTGCTAAACAATTTGTAAGCTGTTCTGAGAGCCTTTGTGGCTGAAGAGCGGGGTATAAATAAATAAAATACTCTAATAAATAAATAAAAATAGAAAAATAGTTTGCATTTGTAGTTACACATGTTCTTTTAAATTATATTCCTCTGATATGGAATGTGGACAGATTTTATGTGCTTTTACTGTTGATAAAGGTTGGAAAGACCATTGTCTGTCACTTGAGAGCCAGTATGGTTTGAGTGTTGGATTAGGACTCTGGAAGACCGTGGGTTGAATCCCTCCCATTCAGCCATGGAAACTTACTGGGTAACCTTGGGCAACTCAGTTTCTTAGCCTCAGAGAAATGCAATGGCAAACCTCCTCTGAACAAATCTTACCAATGAATGCCTATGATAGGGTTGCCTTAGTTTCATGATAAGTCAACAACAACTTGAAGGCACACAACAATAACAAAAATATTTCACTTAATGGTCAGCTCCTACTGCTTTAGCTATACATGAACATGCATTCTGTAGACATCAGCTTCAAGAAAATATATTTTTGGAAACATGGTCAGCTTTTATTTTATTTTATTTTATTTTATCATTTTATTTTATTTTTATGTGAATGCTGATATCTCACCCATATTCATATCATCTGTACTTCTCCTTTCTCATTCCCCCTTTCTTCTTAGTTTTCTTCTTAGTTTTCTCTTTCTCTTTTTTCTTCATAATACAGCCATCCCTTCTTTTTCACGGATTTCCCTTTCGCGGTTTTGTGTATTTGCAGAGTCCCACCTGGCCTCGGCTCTTCCCCTGGGGCGGGGGGGAAGTGTATGTGTGTTGGAGGAGGAGAAGGGTGGGCATGTGGGGGCATGCGGTGATGACGGAGGGGCTCTTCTATCCCTGCTGCAGCTTTGGCTGGCCTCCCCCTCGCAAGGACTGCAGTATTGGCAGCAGCAGCACCACTGGCCGCCCCACCATCCACTCACCGGATGCATGGTGTGGGCGGTGTGGTGATGGGCTCTCCTGCCCCCACTGAGGCTTTGGCTGGCCTCTCCCTCGCAGGACTGTGGGAGCTGCTCAGCCCTGCCTTCCACTCAGCCTCAGTTCTTCACCTGGGAAGGGGGAGGGGGAGGGGAAATTGCGTGTGTGTGCGTTGGAGGAGAAGGGCGGGCAGGTGGTGGCACATGGCAGTGTGGTTTTTACTTTACTTTTCATTTTATTCACATTTAAAAAATTTTTTTGTAGTTGTGCTCTACCGCTAACCCCCACAAATGGAAAGGATGACTGTAATATTTTAAAAAACCCAATTAAAATGCTATACTACAATTCCAAAAGTTGTTGTTTTACTAGGAGTAGCAACACTGAATGGAACTCAGAATGTGGATTGGCAGCACTGAATGGAATCTCCTTTACGTATCTGTGTGGCTTTTGTTTTGTGTTTAATGGGAACTGCCAGCACTGCAATCCCACCTCCTTAACATTTGTACACCTTCTGCAGTGCCCCTTTGAGAAGCTGGTGCTCCTCCTTTAATATCTTCTGTCCACTTTCCCTAGAACACAGAAACTCATCAGGAACACTGCAGAAGTATATCTTGGCAAACTACTTTGACTTTGATTTTTATGATTATGTAGTCTTCCTAATGTACAGTGAAAGGAAGGTTCCTTGACTCCAGATTCTCTCTATATAAAGTATGTACAGTTTGTGAGCACGGTTCTTTTAATAGTTTACAGCATAATCTGTGTAGTTTTCCACACATCTACTCTGAGCAGTTTCTCACCTAAATTGTTATTTAAAAAAATAAATAAAACAACCCTGAGGATTTGTTCAGCATTGTGGCTTTAGTGGGAAACATGGCAGGGGGGTTATTCCTTGTGCAGAGTGCTCTTCCGTGTAAGACACACAGAACTGGAGCGTCAATGGGACATTTCTGAGTACTGGCTACATTCCTACTGTGTGGCAGCAGCTTTCCTTGGTTACAGACAATATTTCTCCTCAGTCCCTGAAGATGCCAGGGACTGAAACTGAGAAACTCCACATGCATAGCACGTGCTCTGTCACTGATAATTTCCCAGGTTAAGGGAAATGACAGAACTTGGAAAGTTACTTTAGAGAGGAATTGCTATAATGGATGCTCAGTTATGGATGGCTTCAGCATGTCATTATACAGTATTCATTCTCCTTAATAGCAATTTTACAAACTCTAGAAAGAGGGCACCACCTTTGTAAATTGTGCAGTGAAGATGAAAAATGGATGTCAATCAGATACATTTGCCATTTATATTTTTGCCCATGAAAGCCTTCCAAAACTTCTAGACATCATAGCCATGTGCCTGTTTTGAGTACTTTTACTGTTAAATGGATTTATCTACATAGGGTTTTTTTTTGCTTATGTGTGTTTGTCTGATAAACGTCTAAAAAGACAGGATTGAACTCATTCATTAATTATTGTGGATACTCAAGAATGTAAACAAAACCTTGTAAAAGGGTTTATTGCATCTCTGGGAATACTTTGTATGTGTGTCATAGTGAAAACTTTGGAAAGCAGCATATCATGTTAGTCATAGTGCTACTGAAGACAAGAGAAGGGTGGTGCACATCGAATAGAACTGTGTACTACATTACAGTCCTTAGTAATCAACACAATGTTTGTTCTCCTCATAAAATAAAATAAAATAAAATTGAAATGAGTATATCTTCTCCATTTCACAAACTGCTGGTTCTAACATTGTAGCCATTAAACTATTTTCTGTACTCAGTTGTACTCGACTGAAATTGTTGAATAGGTTTATATTAAGAAAGGGCATTTTCTGTTACATGAAGTACTGAACACTGATCATTTTGGGAGTTAGGGAGAAAAAAGCACACCACTTTACCCTTTGGCAAGGCTTTCACAGCAACACATTTCTGCTGATAGTAGTCTGAATTTGCTTTACTCACACCATTAATTTTTCTTATTTTTTATTGAAATGCCCCAAAACTACTCTCCTATTTCAGAACAAAGAAAAGAAAAGCAATGGGATGAAACCAACAATCATGTCTGATGTTGCATTTGTTTAGGAGATTTAGCCTACAGCTTGTGAAATATGTAGGGCTGCACCAAAGACTATAGATACTGCCTTTAAAATCCATAAAGACATTCAGAAGAAAGTAGTCTGATCGAACCATCCTTTTGTAAAATTTGAATCACTAAGGGTGAACAGAATTATGATGTAATTTGAACTGAATCTCAGGATTTTGACAAAGATATGTATGGCTATCTCTGTAAGCACAGAAGTGTTCTAGCAGGTAGAAGGTTGGACTGAGAATTGTTGAGTTTCAGGTTCTGTCAGGCTCATCCCTGAATTCTGGGTGTTGAAGTGGAATTCATGGAGGACCCTGTCATTTAGCTGGTTCAGGCCTGGCTCCTTCTCAGGCCCCAGAATGTCTTGGCGTGAGGCCAGCCCGCCTGGTAGGCATGGGAATGCCAGCTCAAGGCCGATTGAGGCCCAGGTGCAGACATCTTCTCCCCCCTTCTCCCTCCCCTGGCCAGTGGTGTCCTCCCTTTTCTGCATTTCTCACACTTGGTGCTTTTATCTACAGCCCTGCTTGCCTGTAATTCAGTTTCCAATGTTCCTGACACATGAATCCATGTCAATAAAGCAATTTATTGGTTGCATGTGAGCATGTGTTCTCGGTATTAGAGCCAAAACTTTAATTCCTTCTTTACAACCTACTCCTGAGAGTGGTTCTACTCGCGATGTCAGATGACGTGGAGACTGGAACTCAGACGGATCTGGTTGCCGGCGGCGACCAGGAAGCTGGTGCCTCTGGGCCGGAGGCCGGCACAGCAGGAGGTGTTGCAGCAGCTTCTGATGAAGACAGGAGCCGGGACCTCCGAAGGGCTGGGAGATTTATTCTCCCCTCCGACCCCTTGGAGCTTGGAGCCAAGCAAGCTCAGGGGAGGGGCAGTATGCCGCTCTTCGGCACTCCAGTTCGAGAAGTCTTGGCTCCCCTCTGGCCTTGGGCGGGCGACAGCAACTGGGAGGAATGTCGGTCCCGCCGGTGGGATAGGCCCCTGGGCGAGGGGGCTCTTGAGCCAGGAGGGCGGTTTTCCCTGGCAAAAGTGGGAGCAGAGGTCCTGCAGTTGAAGCAGCAAATGGGGGAGATGCAGGCGAGCCTCCTAGAAATCCTGCAAAGGATAGCATCAGCCCCACCCGCCCCTGGAGGGGGCCCAGCCTACCCAAGCCCAACCAGCGGCCACTCCAGCGCCTGGAGCAGGGGCTCCAGCTCTGCCTCCGGATGTCCCTGGCCTGCTGGCTCCTGGACCGGCTCCTCCTGGAGGGGCTGGGCCAGTTGAGCCGTGGGAAAGACCCGGGGGCCTGAAGCAACGGAATCTGAAGGCGACGTTTGACGGTGATGCAGCAAAGCTACCATACTTCCTGACCCAAGTGGTGAGTTTCATGACCAAGTGGGAAGGGGAGTTTCAGACGGATGCTGAGAAATGCAGTATGTGTCCAACCAACTAGATGGAGAGGCAGCACAGTGGTTGGTGGGGGTCTATGATATGGGAGCACCCGAACTGGGAAATTTCCAAGAGTCCTTGCTAGCCCTTAGAACCCAATTTGAAGACCCTTTGAGAGTGAGAAGAGCTTGGGCAGAGCTCAGACAACTAAAGCAAGGCACTAAGACAGTGGGAGAGTATGCTGTTGAGTTCCACCGCTTGGCCAGCCAAGTGCCTGAGTGGCCGGAAGATGTTAAGGTGTGGTTTTTCCAAGAAGGACTGAACGCTGACATCCTAGAGTGGGCGATGTTCCAGGGGAACCCCGAAACCCTCCTAGGGTGGGTGCGGCTTGCTGGGGAAGTGGAGATGCTGAGACGACACATCAAGATGGTACGCAGTCTGCAAGGGGCAGACGGGAAGGCCACCGTGTCCACCGGGAAGAAGGGCAAGTCGGCACGCTCGGGTGGAGCCGTGACCAGAGAGTCAGAACGGGAGCGAAGGATGAGAAAGGGGCTGTGCCTGCATTGTGGGAAAGGTGGCCATTCCATAGCTGAGTGCCCAGACAGGAGCCCTCGGGAGCCAGCGGCAGCTGACTAACCCCAGCGGAGGGAAGGGAGATCAGCGGTGTCTAAGACCCCACTCAAGCCCAAGCTGAAAGCAGCAGCTTGGGCCTTGGTAACGGGCCATGCCATGGGGGAGTCTTCGGATGACCCGGATGACAGTGGATCCTTCTCTTCCGACGCTGAGCCAGCGGGAAACGGATCCAGCCCGCCCTATTAAGCACCCGAGGGCGGGCTAACCCCAAAGGGCGCCCCGAAGCTGTGGTGAGTGAAGTAAAAGGACCCTTCTTTGTTAAACCCAGAGTAGGGGCCGAGGGGGAGGGCCCCACCCAAAAAGTAATGATAATGATTGACTCAGGTTGTACCCAAGTTCTAATGCACCCCTCTCTAGTCAGTGAATTGGACATCAGTACTATTAAGTTGGGAATGCCCGTGTGGCTGTCGCAGATGGATGGGGGGATGATGAAGGGGGGCGCAGCCAGGCGAATAACCAGCCCTATCCACATGAGAATGGGGAACCACCAAGAGGAACTGCAATTTGTAATTGCCCCAGGGTTGGTTCCCGCTGCTGTGGTGGGCTTAAACTGGCTAAAGTTTCACAACCCCACCATTGACTGGGTGAAAGAGACACTGACGTTTGCAGACCCAGTGTGTGTGCAGGAGCACCGGGTGGGGAAAACGTCCTCTAGGGAGGGGGACCCTCTAGAGGTTGATTCAAGAACTGCACGACTGCTTTGGTTAAAGGAGAACTGAAAGGCTTGCCAGTAGAATACAAGGCATGGAAATATGTTTTTTGAGGAGAGGGAGTGCGACATTTTGCCTCCCCACAGGCCCTTTGACTG
Source organism: Gambelia wislizenii (assembly GCA_030847615.1). Lineage (NCBI taxonomy): Eukaryota > Metazoa > Chordata > Lepidosauria > Squamata > Crotaphytidae > Gambelia > Gambelia wislizenii. The sequence continues at coordinate 100,600,769 of JAUMIR010000006.1, forward strand.
TGTCATTGAGATACTCTCTGAGACTAAACTACCCAATCCCAGGATTTATTCCATGACCCCTGCTGAAATGGAGGCACTCCGAGAGTTTATTGACAAGAACTTTGTGCGGGGGTTCATTAGGCCCTCAACCTCACCTGTGGGGGCCCCTGTGATGTTCAGGGCACAAATCAGATGGGGGTCTTCGTTTGATTCAAGACTATCGAGGGTTAAATGCAATTAGTGTCTCCAACCAATACCCCCTGCCCCTGATGAAGGACATATTAGCCCATTTGTCCAAAGGAAAGATTTTCACTAAATTGGATCTATGGGAGGCTTATTACAGAGTGCGGATCAGGGAAGGGGACGAATGGAAGACAGCATTTAATTGCCCTTTGGGGGCTTTCGAGTTCAAGGTCATGCCTTTTGGATTAAAAGGGGCCCCAGGGGTATTTCAGAACCTAATTAATGATGTTTTGAGAGACTTGCTGTACAAGGGGGTATTGGTGTACCTAGACGATGTGTTGATTTACTCTGAGGACTACACGTCCCATGTGAAGTTGGTGAAAAAGGTTCTTGCAAGGTTGGGTGAAAACCATCTGTATGCCACAATGTCAAAGTGTGAATTCCATCGAAGTCGTTTAGACTACTTGGGGTACGGCATCTCAGACAAGGGGATAGAAATGGACCCAGAAAAGGTCAAAGGGGTGTTGGCATGGGAAGCCCCTGTAACTAGGAAGCAACTGCAAAGCTTCCTGGGGTTTGCTAATTTTTATCGGTCCTTCATCCCTGTCTTTGCGACGGTAACCCTTCCTCTGACTGATTTGTTAAAAACCAAAGATGTGGTGAATAAGGGCAGGGGGTCAGGTAAGAGGGAAAAGCCTCCCCCAAAAATAGTGTGGACGGATCAGTGTCAACGGGCCTTCGAGAAATTAAAATCTCTGTTCACATCAGAACCAATTCTCAAACACCCTGACCCCTCCCAACCTTTTGTAGTCCAGGTTGACGCGTCTGATGTTGCAATGTGTGGGGTGCTGTTGCAAAGGGGAGAAGAGGGAGAGCCCAGACCATGTGCTACCTGTCTAAGAAATTTAATGAAACTGAGCGGAATTGGCCTGTGTTGGAAAAGGGGGCGGGTGCAATCAAACTGGCCTTAGAAACGTGGTGCCACCTGCTGAAGGGGTCTCCCTAACCTTTCGAAGTTTGGACAGATCACAAGAATTTGGAAGTGTTAGCCACCCCTAGATGGTTGAGCCCTAAGTAGGTCAGCTGGGCCAGTTTCTTTTACCGGTTCAACTTCACCCTGAAATTTATCCCGGGGAAAAGGAATTTCCTGGCTGATGCTTTGTCCAGGCTTCCACAACATGAAAGTAAGAGAAAAGAGGTCATTGATACTGTTTTCTCCCCCTCCCACTTGGGGCTGGCAGTCCTCACGTGTAGTAAAACCAAGCAGCTAGAATCATAAGCCAGCCCCTCAGTGGGGCCAAAGCATGAGCCCAAGGCAGCCAAGGATGGCGCTCCCCCGCCTGAGGCTAGGCCCATTGATGCTCCGCCTGCGCCAGAGCACACTCCACAGCCCCTCCTCCCATGGGATGATGGGGGTGGGTGGCAGTCCCAACTAGCGTCGGCCCTGCCCAAGGACCCTTGGTTCTTGGTCCACCCCTGGGAGGTGACCATGAGGGAGGACCTGGCCTGGAAAGGGAACCGTCTGTATGTCCCTGATGCCCTGAGAGCAATCATCCTCAGGCAGTGCCATGATGTCAAAAGTGCTGGGCATTTTGGGTATCTCAAAACTCTACATTTGGCCCGGAGGCAGTTTTGGTGGCCAAAAATGAGGAAGGAGGTGGAGGAATATGTGAAGAGGTGTTCCACATGTGCTATGGGAAAGGGAGGGACAGGGAAGCCCAAAGGACTGCTCCAACCTCTACCTACCCCAACCAAACCTTGGGAAGTCATCAGTATGGACTTTATAGTAGAGTTACCAGAAAGTAAGAAAAAAGACTGTTATTTTGGTGGTTACTGATCTGTTTTCTAAACAAGCGCATTTCGTGGTCTGCAGGAAGTTTCCAACGGCCTCCCAACTGGCCAGGTTGTTCATTCAGCACATCTACCGTCTTCATGGTATTCCTGCTAAGATTGTGTCTGATGGGGGGCCCAGTTCACTTCCCAGTTTTGGAAGGCTTTCACGAACCTTCTGGGGGTGGAGCTAGGGCTCAGCAGTTCCCATCATCCCCAGACAGATGGACAGACCAAACGTATTAATCAGATTCTTGAACAATACCTGCGGTGTTATGTTAATTTCCAACAACCAGACTGGGTGGACCTCTTGCTGTTTGCCGAGGTAGCCTATAATAATGCCACCCACCAAAGCACTGGCCTTTCTCCCTTTAAGATTTTCTCAGGACAGGATTTCAGTCCCTTACCTCTGAAGGAGGGGACTCCCACAGACCCGGTCTCGGTGACCCAGTGGAGTCAAAAAGTCAGGGACGCCTGGCCTCAGGTAATCTCTGCCTTGGACTTTGCCAAAGCACGCTACAAACATCATGCTGACCAAAGACGGGATCCCACCCCGGGATACAGTGTTGGGGACCTGGTCTGTTTATCCACAAAGTTCCTTAAGAGTCCCCAACCCTCCAAGAAGTTGGGGGCTAAATAAATTGGGCCCTTTCCTATTACTAGAGTGATAAACCCAGTGGCGTTTGAACTGTCTTTGCCTAAACTGTACCATCATGTGCACCCTGTGTTTCATTCCAGCTTGCTCAAACCGGCGTGCTCTCCAGACCAGCACCATCCAGCCACGGGACCTCCACTCCAACCTATTCTGGTCGACCACGATCAACATTTTCAAATCTCTGAGGTGTTGAACTCAAGGGTTCATCGGGGAGGGTTGCAGTATTTGGTGAAATGGAAACATTTGCCTCTGGGTCATGCTGAATGGTTTGATTCTGTCCATGTTAATGCTAAACGCTTATTGCGAAATTTCCATGCCCTCTTTCCTGATAAGCCTGGTTAAGGGGGTGATTTGTCTTCGGGGGGGGGCGGTATGTCAGGCTCATCCCTGAATTCTGGGTGTTGAAGTGGAATTCATGGAGGACCCTGCCATTTAGCTGGTTCAGGCCTGGCTCATTCTCAGGCCCCGGAATGTCTTGGTGTGAGGCCAGCTCACCTGGTAGGCATGGGAATGCCAGCTCAAGGCCGACTGAGGCCCAGGTGCAGACATCTTCTCCCCCTTTCTCCCTCCACTGGCCAGTGGTGTCCTCCCTTTTCTGCATTTCTCATGCTGGGTGCTTTTATCTACAGCCCTGCCTGCCTGTAATTCAGTTTCGGCTTTTCCAATGTTCCTGACACAAGAATCCATGTCAATAAAGCAATTTATCGGTTGCATGTGAGCGTGTGTTCTCGGTACATCACAGGTTCTAGTCCTTAGTGGGCTAAGAAATTCATTGGGTACCTCAGGGCCATTCATTCTCCCAGCCCGATGCACCTCACGGAGGTGCTATGATGATGAAGTGGCAAGGAGAGGTGGTAGGAATATAAGTTTAACAAACAATAACAAAAATAATTACTTCTGTTCTTGAGAGAATTAATCAGCCATAAATGATGTTCCCAGTGACAGTGTCATTGTGTTATCAGAATAGGTGGGGGTGCCTTTGGGCCCCACTCATGATGCCAGAAATATATAAATATTTTGGGGAATTATGATTAGCTCATATGTAATACTGTGCGAGGCAGATAACTTGGGGACCTTTCCACCTATATATACCAGTACTAACTGCAGAGAACTCCAATTTAAAGTGAAATAAATGTTTTTTATTGGAAAATAACACAGAAAGCACTCATACACACAACACACACTCACAGGAACCACACAAGACTCTTGAAGAGTTTAAGGCAGAATAGTTGGCTAGAGAAATAGATTTGAGAGATAGGACAATAGTTACCAGTCTTGAGAAGTAGTGAAGAATTCAGATGGAACTTGAGGGTGGCACTGGAGGTCTGATCTGAGGATGCACTGACAGAACGAGTGGCCAGGTGTCATTCACAGTGGCACACCTTTCTATTACCTGAGGCTAATATTTATACTATATTTCATGTCCTGAAGGGGTATTTCGGCTTTGAGCAAAGCTTTGCTGGATTTCCCATTGAATAATCAAAGGGAACTGAAACTCTGCTGATTGCTGTTAATGGCTGAGAGATAGGAATTGATGGATTTTTGACAATCTTGCATTGTAGAACAGGGAGTGGTGCTGAGGTATATTTCCTGGGAATATGAGTTGTTTAGGTAACTTGTTTGTTTGGGCTCAGTTACACAGCAGTTTTTATTGTGATAGTTTGCACATTAGCACATTTTTGCACCAGTGCCATGCAGTTTAAATGATTTAGTGCAAAACTGGTTGATCTGGTAAGTTTTCTGTTTTGTAGTTCACACAGGCAAAGGTGGGGGTGTGGCCACCGATCGCTGGCTGGGGGGCGAGAAATGTGCAAACAACCAATAAAGAACAGAGACCATGGGGCGGGGAGGAATAATGAGAAAAGGAGGCAAGGAAAACAGGCTAGATTCCCAGGTGGAGGATGGTCTTGTAGAATCATAGAATCATAGAGTTGGAAGAGACCACAAGGGGCATCCAGTCCAACCACCTGCCACGCAGGAAATCACGATCAAAGCATCCCCAACAGATGGCCATCCAAGCCTCTGTTTAAAGGCCTCCAAGGAAGGAGACCCCACCACGCTCTAAGGGAGTGTGTTGCACTGCTGAACAGCTCTTACTGTCAAAATGTTTCTCCTAATGTTGAGGTGGAATCTCTGTTCCTGGAGCTTCCATCCATTGCTCCGTGTTCCAGTCTCTGGAGCAGCAGAAAACAAGCCTGCTCCATCCTCAATGTGACACCCCTTCAAATACTTAAACAGGGCTATCATGTCGCCTCTTAACCATCTTTTTTCCAGGCTAAACATACCCAGCTCCCTAAGTCTCTCTGCATAAGGCATGGTTTCCAGATCTTTCACCCTTTTTTACTGTTGCATCATTGTTATAATACTTTACCTTTGAGAACTGGGCACACAATTCCTCTTATAGTTTTGGCATATTATCAGATTAGTCTGGCATGACTTGTTTCTCTGAAACCCATGTTGACTTTTAGTGATTATGGCACTGCCTTCTAAATGTTCACAGACTCTGTTTAATGATCTGCTCTAGAATCTTCCCTGGTATTGATTCAGACTAACTGGATGATAATTGTTGGGATCGTCTCCCCCTCCCCATTTTTGAAGATGGGTATGATGTTTGTCCTCCTCCAGTCTGCTGGGACTTCTCCTGTTCTCCAGGAGTTCTCAAAGATTATTGCCAATGGCTCTGAGATTACATTTGCCAGCTCTTTTAATACTCTTGGATGTAGTTCATCTGGTCCTGGAGATTTAAATTCATTTAGATTAAGAAGGTATTCTTGTACTACCTCTTTGCTTATTCTGTGCTGGATTTCCCCTATTGTGTCCTCTGTTCCATTATCCTCAGGTTGGTCACCCTTTTCCTTTTCTGAAAACACTGAGGCAAAGAAGGTGTTGAGTAATTCTGCCTTCTCTCTGTCCCCTGTTAGCATTTTGCCATCTTCTCCACGTAGTGGCCCTACCATTTCCTTCATCCTCATTTTGCTGCGGACATACTGAAAAAAACCCTTTTTATTGTTCTTCACCTCTCTAGAAATCCTGAGCTCATTCTGCACTTTAGCTTTTCTGACTTTACTCCTACTCTTGTTTGCTATCTGTTTGAATTCTTCTTTGGTGATTTCCCCCCTTTTCCATTTCCTATACATGTTCTGTTTAAAACTTAGCTCCGTTGAAAGTTCTTTATTCATCCATCCTGGTTTCTTGAAACAACTCCCATTTCCCCCCCATCAATGGTACTGTTTGAAATTGTGCCTTCAGTATCTCCCTTTTGAGAAAGTTCCATCCGTCTTGAGGTCTCTTCTCTTTTAGTATTCCTGACCATGGGATCACCCCCAGTATTTCCCTGAGTTTATTGAAATCAGCTCTCCTAAAGTCAAGAGTGTGTGTCTGACTATGCCTGGCTTTTCCTTTCCATTGTATAGCAAACTCCAGGAGAACATGATCACTCTCACCTAAGGAATCCACCACTTGCACCCCATTAACCAGGTCATCCCTGTTGGTTAGGATCAGATCTAAAATAGCTGACCCCCTTGTTGCCTCTTCCACCTTTTGGACCATGAAACTGTCTTCCAGGCAAGTAAGGAATTTGCTAGACCTTGAAGTGTTGGTTGAGTTAGATTGCCAGCAAATATCAGGATAACTACACCTCTCCTTTCTCTGTGTGTGTCATCTGTTCTAGAAAGGCATCATCCAATTCCTCCGTCTGACTTGGGGGTCTGTAGTAGAGTCCCACAATAACATCCCTGGTGTTTCCCTCCCCTTTAATTTTTATCCAGATGCTCTCCACCTGGCTTCCAGTATTGATGTAATGGATGTCTTTACTGGTATAAATATCCCTGACATAAAATGCAATTCCTCCTCCTTTCCTGTTAGGCCTGTTTCTCTTATAAAAGTTATACCCCTCTATTTCTACATTCCAATCATGTGACACATCTGACCAGGTTTCAGTAATGCCTATTATATCATATTTGTTTTGTAGTGCTAGGAGTTCAAGTTCATCTTGCTTATTTCCCATGCTCTGTGCATTAGTGTAGAGACATCTAAGACCATGTGTTCCCTTTACTTGCTGCCTGTGCAAGGTTTTTTTTGCCTCCCACTGTTGGGTTCTTGCGCTGTTTGCCTTGTTCCCTCTATGACAGTTTGACTATTTTCTCCAGCCCTGTTGACTTCCAGAATACTATCTCCCTCCCCCATATGACACAGTTTAAAGCCTTCCTGATCATATTCTTGAGACTATAGGCAAAAATGTTTCTGCCAACTGTCGTGAGATGCACCCCATCTCCTGCCTGAAGTCCCCCCTCATGGAAGCGCAGCCCATGGTCCAAAAATCCAAATTGTTCTCAGCGACACCATCTACGGAGCTAGTTGTTTACGTCAGCTATTTTCCTCTCCCTTCCTGGACCATGCCCTTCAACTGGCAAAATTGTCGAGATGACAACCTGTGCATCCATTTCTTTCAGCTTCCACCTCCGAGCCTCATAATCTCTTCTGATCTTCAGAAAGTTGTGCCTTGCAGTATCATTGGTTCCCACATGGACTAAAAGGAAGGGGTAATGATCGGTAGGCTTGACGAGTCTTGTCAGCCTCCTCGTCACATCATGGATCTTTGCCCCAGGGAGACAACACACCTCCCGAGACATCTTGTCAGGCCCACAAGCCACTGCTTCTGTACCCCTCAGCAAGGAGTCCCCCACCACCACATGCCTCCCCCGAGGCTTTGCAGCTGCTGTTCCTTGCGGTGGTACTCTCAAGGTCCCCTGCTCTACCCCTGAAGTTTGTCCATGCTGTTCTTCCTCAATGTCCTTGATAAGGGAGAGGGCTTCAAATTGATTCTGTAGCTGCAAGCTGCTCAAAGAATCCCTGGATATTCTTGTTCTGTGTTTAAAATTCCTCCTGCTGTCTACCTCCTGTGTCTGTGAAGTGACCCTCTCCTCCCCAGCCAGTTCCTCTGTGTGATCCCCGTCAAAGACTGTTTGTTCTGTTCTGTCCAGGAAAACCTCTTGTTCCAGAATCTGTTGAAGCGTAGCTACCCGTGTCTCCAGCTGCTGGACTTTCTCCTCCAAGATGGCTACCAACTTGCACTTGGTGCATGTGAAGTTCCCCACGTCTGTAGACAAGAAGACAAACATCCCACAAGTGTTGCAGGTGACTGCAGCAGTCCGCTCAGTGTCCATGGTGAGAGCTTTTAGGAATCTAAGAACTCTTAGGTAATGTTGAGAACTGTAAGCTGTACTTTTAGGTATGCTGTATTTTTGTTTGGTTTCTCAAATACTCACAGAAGCTCCACCCCCTCAGCAACAAGCAGCCTCTCCCAACAGTTTTTAAAAAATTCAAACTCACCCACTCAAAATGGCTGTCCAGAAGATGCTCTCCTTCTTCTTCCTGGCAGGAATCTGGCCTGGAAAGCCTCTGCAAGGAGTTATATAGAGCTAGGCTCCCAGCTCCATCCCCTAGTGACTCACAGATGTGTCTCACAGAAGCCCCACCCCCTCAGCAACAAGCACACTCTCCCAAGGGTTTTTTAAAAAATCAAACTCACAGAAGCTCCACCCCCTCAGCAACAAGCAGCCTCTTCCAACAGTTTTAACAAAATTCAAACTCACCCACTCAAAATGGCTGTCCAGAAGCTGCTCTCCTTCTTCCTGAAAGGAATCTGGCCTGGAAAGCCTCTGCAAGGACTTATATAGAGCTAGGCTCCCAGCTCCATCCCCTAGTGACTCACAGATGTGACTCACAGAAGCCCTACCCCCTCAGCAACAAGCACACTCTCCCAAGGTTTTTTTAAAAAATCAAACTCACAGAAGCTCCACCCCCTCAGCAACAAGCAGCCTCTCCCAACAGTTTTTAAAAAATTGAAACTCACTCACTCAAAATGGCTGTCCAGAAGCTGCTCTCCTTCTTCTTCCTGGCAGCAATCTGTAGGGGATGATCACCCAGCCGCCAGAATCAATGAAGTCACAGGCTCCCCCTTCACCCTGCTTCCCTCAAGCTCCCCTTCCCCTCACCCACTGCGACATGTAATGGCCAGCGGAGCAGACTGCTACTTACTCTCTCTCTCTCTCTCTCTCTCTCTCTCTCTCACACACACACACACACACAGAGGAACAGTAATTATGGCTAAGTGGGGATCCCTCAGCCGCAGCAGCCAAGCAAGCCAGGAGGCAGACAGCTGGGTGACTGGGATAGGGACAGCACTGGTATAAGAACAGTGGCTGGATCTTTTCATTTGAGGCTCCTTATATCTCTTGCAGGTCTGCCCCCTCCACAGTTGGTCCAATCAATCATGGCTCAGCTCTACTGTAGCTGTTTCAGGAAGATTGCTGGTAGTTCCCAAAGTCTTTTGTGCACCGGTAGTTCACACAACCGATTGTGCACATTTTTGTGAACTTTATCAAAAAAGTCAGGGAAAGTAGCAAAAGCTGATACTGCACAGTTTATGGGGCTTTCCCCCCTCCTTCTGAATATGGCGACTTTGATCTGAAAGATGTGGGAACTATTAGGACTCTTTGTGAATTCTTAGAGGATTCATTTTGCCATGTAAATGACCCCTTTATGATGTGTGACTCATAGCCAAGGGGGCTCAAGAGGGGATTAGCACATATCCTCCATAATGGTGTTGCTTACTAGGCGCTCCGCTTACTCCTGTCTTGGGTGTGTTTGCTAGAATCCCTCCAAGGCACCTTCCCAAGTTCTTGTGATCTCCATCTGACCTCCTTTTTGGTCCACCCCAGTCTGATAGACCTTTGAAATGTCTAATATTGCCAATTATGAGATATTACAGGGGAAAGGTAGTAGGGCATGGTAACAATTGTGCTGAGCGAATAGCTTCCATAACTCTACTGCCTGCTTATAAAAAACACATTCAGGGGTGGCTGTGTTGGTCATGCAGCAAAACCAAATCCAGAATCCACACAAAGGCAATACTTTTATTGGCCAAAAAAAATGCAAAACACATAACACAAGCTTTCAAAGCTCTTCTGGCTTCTTCATCAGGTAACTTTAATAAAAATATTTTTTTTAAAAAGATGTTTTTTAAAAAATAGAAAAGTGATGATGTCAGAGTCACAGGACTGCATGTTGTTTCAGATGTTCCTTGTATTGTTGTTCAGGCAAGGGATCTCATGCAGGCAGAGGCCATTCCTACTTCTTGGTCATGTTGGCTGAGACAAAGAACTGTGAAATTTAAATATTTTTGTATCAGTGAGGCAACCTATCTGGTATTTGGAATGACTCTGTCCCTTTGTGAAGCAATGAGCTCCTTGGATTTTTCAAGAAGTCTCTGTACTGCTGTTTCTGGAAACAATTTTTAGGTGCTGTATAGGTAAAACTTAGCCAATTATAGTCCAAAAGAAAAGTGTTAACTTTGTTGGTGGTAGAAACGTCGGAGAGTTTAGTACCAGTCATATTTACCTTTTGTTTAAGATTCCCCTTGTTGCAGCAAAATGCAGTATCTTCATATCAGGAAACACATTCAGGGGTAGCTGTGTTGGCCGTGCAGCAAAACAAAATCCAGAATACACAAAAAAGTGATACCTTTATTGGTCAACCAAAATGCAAAACACATTATTCAAACTCTACTGGCTTCTTGTAAGGGTTTTGCTTGTAAGGGTATTGAGTCCCCACTACCTTTTGGTGCTTGCTTATTAGTGGCAGCCTTTTGCTTCCCATAGCATCACCTCATCAGCACTGCTATACAAAATTTAGCTGTGATTTTTTTTTTAAATCCCATGTTTCATTTGAATAATAAATATAACCACTTGGTGAGTCATTGCCTGAAGATTGATCTGTCCCATGTCTAAAATACATGCTCTTGGATATTGAACTAAGACAGTGAAATATAACCAATATTAAAAGGTCTACCACATGAATTAGTACATTCCATTAATCATAAATGAGTAAGACTTATAGCTCTCTTTAGGTTTTCAGAATTTAAAAGTTACAGAGAAGATGGGGATGTGAACTCTGTCCATTTTCCTTCCACACCTGAATTCCTTGTGTTGATGGAGAAGATCTGGAGGGGAAATATAGTGAATTAGCCTGAAACAGCCCGATGTTTGATTGGGAGTATCTCTGTACTGCTGCTACTTTTACTTTTTAAAGGTAAAACTGGTTGTCTTAAGATGTGAGGTGAGAAGGTTAATGCACAGAAAAGACATACATCAGGAGGAAAAAAATTGAAAACTTGCCCAAAACATACGCTGGTTCCTTACAAAACAGGTGTGTTCCTCATAGGAAGTGATGATTCTGGGCTTGTCTACACAGGCAAAAAACCCTATACTCATCCCGTAGTCATGGGGCAGTTGCCACATGATGCCTGTGATGATTTGCATCTTCCATCGGTTTTCTGCAGGCAATCTGGGACTAAAAGATTTGTGGTTTGCTCTGCATTACAGGGGGAAACCCAGATTACTGGCCATGTGGTGGCCAGGGATTGGCTTTGGTGCAAAGCTGGGGGAAGGGCTTGTGGTGGACAGGACTCCATTCTGGTGCTTAATTTTTTTTATTTTTCAATTCTGCACATATCTGTGTAAGTGTTTCTCCATTATCTAGTAACACAGTACTCTGGGACAACATATATTTGAACGCACGAATCAACTGGAGAAAAACCTGGAGCAGCCCTGGCCATGTGACCAGAAATAATGTGCTGTATAGGACACGTGATCAGCATTGGACCACCCTTTTACATCACCATGAGTTTGCCTATGATTACAGTGCGACCAGATATTTCGGAGAAGCCCCAGTGAGTGTGGCATTTACAGGGCTGCTGCAGAGCAAAAACATCCATGGTGGCTACAAGGTGGGTTTGTGGTTTCCTGCCATTATAGACAAGCCCTCAGTCAAGCTTGATTTAACTAAGATTTCTCCAAAACTTATTTGTACTCAGTCCCTGTTGCATGTTGGATGACAGTATTTTAGTCTTCATAAAAATTTGTTTGTATTTTCATGCATGTTAAACTTGAAACACGCACACCTTTTGTATGCATTTTTTTTAAAATGTAACATTTTCAAGCAATTTCCCATTGAATAAACCCCTTTTGGTCCCTCCCCCCAAACCCCACAAGTTTTGTACACTTCTGTTGTATATGAACAGTGTTATAGACTTTGGAGATGTTGTTAAACATTTATTTTGTTGGCAAATTGTGTTCTAGTACTGTTAAGGTCCAGGAAGTGTGAATCTGGTAAGTTTGCACTGAAATACAAACTAAATAAGATTTTCACACCTTCCTAGTTCCCCTTCCCACTTCTGTGTGCATTTTCAGATTGAGCAGCATGCACCTGTGTATTCCACTTAGAAATTTGAATTAACTAGAGATGTATACCCAATTAAGGAGCAATCAGGACTCAAGTGTACTTTGGGTCCAGAATTTAGAACATGAGGGATATCAGGCAGTATTTCAGGATATGAGCCAACACGATGTTTTAGCTAAATTAAATATGTAAAGTTGATGATTCCTCAAAATATAGAATTAGATTATAAAATCTGATAGATTGTACTACAGTGCTTGGTATGGTAGAAGGCAGTGGGGAAAAAGGAAGATCATATTACAGATGAATAGACTCAATACTTTATCAGATGAGCAGAAATCGCGGTGTTAGGATGCAACGATAGCAGAAAGGGCAGAAATTATCAGACAGTGTTGTCGTATACTGTTCCCACTGTGTCATGCTGATGTGTATGAGGCATAACTATTTATTGACGATTTAGCCCATCAATAAAAAGGAACGCCTCATTCCCACCAGTGTGATACAGCGAGAACAGGTGAACAACGAGGATGTCTGATAATTTTGCCTTTTCTGCTATCATCATGTCCTAAATGACAGAGCTTTTCGCTGCTAGGACAAATGTATTTTACTGCAACATGCTTTCTGTAATGCACAACATGCAATTTGAATGTTTAAGCGGAAAGGAGAGAATCTCTAATGATCATAAATTACACCATAAAGCCAGGAACTCCTCCACTCTGCAGCTGAACAGCTCTTAAAATGCAATGAGAAAAGCAGCAGATTGACAGAATTTAGATGGATTGGTTTGATGTAATTTCAGGCTTCCTGAATTATTTTTTTTCTGTGACAAGCTCACTTGCAAGCCTTTCAGAGAAAAGAGATTCTTTGTCTACAGTTCTCAGCTACAGACTCTAGCAAATTTTGGCTTTCTTTCATCATATATTGTGGGATTCATTAGGCAAAATCAAATGATCATCTATGAAGAACTAATCACCCAAAGGCTACATACCCAATTGCTGGTGATACATTCAGGTTTGACAATTCTCAGTGTGATCCTAACTGTTTTTTGTAAAACAAAAGGGCAGGAGAAAAGCTCAGGAGACTTTCTTCTATTCATTTCTGTAATAGTTTTAATGCCACTGGAAGCATAAGAAGGTTTGCACTGCCAACTTCCTTTTCATTAGCAGGGACTGCAATGCTGTTGGGTAAGTTAATGTGTGCATGACTATAAGAAAAGGAGAAAGGTGTGAGAATTATGAAGTCTATTAAGTTTCTCATTATTTTTTTTAAAGGATGCTTTCCTTTTTTGAATGTTGACAAGAGTAGAAGAACTAAGGGATTTTCTGTTATAGTGTTTGTGCTAGAGTATTAGGATTTAGCCAGTTTTTTTGAAGGCAATACTATGCTTGGCTTGTTTGTTTGTTTGTTTGTTTGTTTTGGCAGAATGGTGTTAAAATTTTCAGTATTCATAGGGCTTAGAAACCTGATTGTATTTTCAGCAGAATCATGGTTCTTATTTTAGATTTAATAGTGCTTAATGGTTTCTTTGTATTTTGCTTTACAATGAAGTACAAGTGTTTCAGAATTCACTTTGGACACCACAGTGCCTAAAAGTGTCATACTTTGATTATTTTTATATGATTTGGAGAGGAGGAAAGAAGTCCTTTTGCTTCTACTAAAATGACAGGTTGAAAAATAAGTGACAAACTTTCTAACTAATTTGAGAGGCAAACTTTAATTTATTAGATACATGAGTCTATTAAAGACAGATTGTTAGCCTATGAGAATTGCAGCAGGTGGATTATGTGGTAGTGTTAATTGTTCTCTTCCTTTCCCCCCTTTTCTCTGCAATTTCATTGTAAACTATGTATACTTTTCCCCTTAATGTTGTATAATAGATTAAATATTAGTATATTTATTTAAAGATTAAATTACAAGTATGATGTGCAGCAACTTCCTCGATTAAAGTTGCAAACTGATCTGCAATCTTGTTAAGTGCTTGGATTTAGCTAGTTTAGATTTCTGGAAACTAGTTGACACAATGTAAGTATATAGTCACACTTAGCAGAAGTTATAAAAACCAGGATGTTAACAGACAATATATTTTTCAGGCATCCCCATATATACACCTGATAGTAACAAGCACTACCAACAACAATAACAACAAAAATTAATAAAAAACAAAACAAAAAACTCTCCAGAAGTCATATCATGATTATACAGTCGTCCCTTCACATTTGCGGGGGTTAGGGGCGGAAGACCCCTGCAAATGTGAAAAAAAACGTGAATAATAATAGTCCTTCCCCACCCGCCTGCAACAACCCACCCCGTCGCCACTCACTCCCACCCCCTGCCCTTCCCAAAGTGGCGAGGGTGCTTCTGAAGCCCCCATCATCACTCACTCCCACCCCCCCCAGCCTTCCCAAATTGGCGATGGGGGCTTCTGAAGCCTCCGTCGCCACTCACTCTCACCACCATCCGCCCTTCCCAAAGTGGAGCTGGGGGCTTCTGAAGCCCCCGTTCTCACCCACTCACTCCCACCCACCCACTCCCGTTCTTCCCAAAGTGGCGACGGGGGCTTCAGGAGCCCATGTCGCCACACACTCCAACCCCCTGCCTGTTCCAAGGTGGCAAAGGGGGCCCCTTGCTGCCTTGGGAAGGGACTGGGGTGGAGAGAAGGAGGGAGGGAGGCTTTCCATCCTCCCTTCCCAAGGCAGCGATGGGCTTCGTGAGAAACCCTTCATTGTCTTGGGAAGGAATGGGGTGGAGAGAGGGGGGCAGGTGGCTTTCCACAAATAATCAAAACCACGAATGTGAAAGTTGCGAATGTGGAGGGACAACTGTAATCTTAGGTTATCTTGTGTTACAGTTTTCATCAATAGGGTAACAACGCTATGAAGTTTTCAGTAAGTTATACCATTAATTCTGGGTATATTTCTGTGTATCTGTCTGCACATACAGGACCAAGCTATTTGAACTCTAAATCTGACAGCTAAGTGGGACAATCTGTACATGCCTTAAGCCCCATTATTTTCATTTGAAATTGTTAAACTAATTTCACCTGAATCCAATCTAATATTTAATTGGAAAGCAGGGCAGGACATGTATAGCCTGTACTATAATTGATTGTCTGCCCATCTCTTACACTCTACAAATCTGCAGACTTGTTCACAGAGTCACCAAATTTGGTGTGTTGTTCAAGAAGACCATAGTTGGATCCAAATTTCAACTATTTTTCTAACAGACACTTTGAATTTTTGGCTCCAGAAACTACACTTCTGAACTGAGTTTGATGAGACATTTAGGGGTTTAAAGTAAAACACCACCAGTTAAAACTGAGCTGCAGTGAAATTTAATGCAAGGGTGACTTTTACTCCAAGCAAGGAGAAGCAACACTCTCCAAAAGGTTGGGATAAGGAATCTCCCACTGTTTGGACTCTGGGCCACTTAACTTAGGAAGTAAATATGTAGCCAGTGCATCTTCTTTAGAATCAGGGCAATAATGTTTCATCTGGTTGTACTGTTTACAGTTCTGGACATCTCATTTAGCACTAGCTTCAGTGGCAGTACGATGTACAACACGTCATAGATTTTCAATCAGGAGATTAGCAGATCATAAACTACTGTGGCAAGACCATGTCTATAGAGGTATGATTGTAGCTGGTATACAAACCAAAGCTGTATCAAGGCTAAAGTGAGGGTCTAACAGTGAGGCACAAGCCAGGCTAATAAAGTAGATTAAAGCCCAAGTGCTATTTAAACCAGTTAGCATAGGGGGAGGCAACACCCACAGGACTGGGGACCATTTTTGAGGTTTAACCTGTGGGCCATAAAGCCATGGCGCATGGCTTGAGGGGAAGGAGAGGAGCTTAGCCTACTTTCTAAAATAAAATAAATAATAATAATAATAATAATAATAACAACATTTATTGTTACCTTGCCCCTTATTGTTACAATCGGGGCGGCTTAAACAATTAAAATAGAAATGCAGATTAAAATCCCTAAACACCACCCATCCCCACCCTCTGCCATAAAAAGATATTAAACCAGTATAAAATTAAAAAAGCTAGCTAATCTAAAATCACATTAAAAAAAAAAAAACCCCGATAGCCAGCAAGAGTAAAAGAGGCCAGGAGCTCCTGAGGCCGGGATCTAATCAGGAAAGGCCTGCTGAAAGAGATCTGTCTTTAGTGCCTTTTAAAAGCTACTCAAGCTCGTCATCTGACAGATCTCGTTCGGCAGGCCATTCCATAATTTGGGGGCGATTACTGAAAAGGCCCTCTGGGAGGTTGTAGAAAGCCTAGATTTTTGTGGCTGAAGCAAATTCCTCCCAGAGGACCAGAGTGCATGGGGAGGATTGTATGGGAGGAGGCGGTTCCGTAGATAAGTTGGATCCAAGCCATTTAGGGCTTTAAAGGTAATAACCAACACCTTATACTGGCCCCGGAAACTGATAGGCGGCCAGTGGAGAGATTTTAATACTGGAGTTATATGGTCTCTCCGAGATGCTCCCGAGACCACTCTGGCTGCCATATTTTGTACCAACTGAAGTTTCTGGACCAAGCATGAGGGTGGCCCCATGTACAGCGCATTGCAGAAATCTAGACGAGAAGTTACCAGCGTGTGCACCACAGTCTCGAGGTCCCTTACTTCCAGGAAAGGGCGCAGCTGGCGTATCAGCCGAAGCTGATAATAGGCACTCCTGACCGTTGCATTCACCTGACTAGCCATCTGAAGCGATGAATCAAGGAGCACCCCAAAACTGTGAACACAGTCCTTAATGGAGAGTGTGACCCCGTCCAGGACTCGAGGTTGCAATCCAAATCCTGGTTTGGGGCCGCTACCGTGAGCACCTCCGTTTTGTCCTGATTTAATCTCAGTCTGTTTTTCCTCATCCCGCCCATTACTGCTTTAAGACAGTCATTAAGAGGAGAGACGCCACTGGAATTCGAGGTCGTTGATATTTTATTGTTTATATTTTATTGTTTATATTTAAATTCCATTGCTTAGAAATATAATCTCATTTGTACCTGATTAATTGATATTTGAAAACAATAATTTTATTATTAAATAAAATTCCTCCACTCATACTTGATTAATTATTAATAAATTTATATTTATGTAAATGAACCTTATATGCACTTACATTGACTTTAATCAATATGATCTTGCCTATGGCATTGCCTATGCCATTGATTACTAAATTCGCTTCAGTGAACAGGATAATGAGTATCATAGCACTTAGTTTCATTTCTTATTGATTATAGTATATTTACTGGTTTGCTGTCAAATTCTGGCTGCATTTTTTAAAAAAGTTGAATGCCATTAAAAAAAAAACCTGGGTCATGAAAAAGGAATTGATGCCTCTGCTTTGCCCATCCTGAAATAGGGAAATGATATTGGGAGAGAATGATCCAGACTGGACAGAGAGATCTTTCCCCTTACCATTGGGAACATTAAAAAAACCCAGTTCGATTATTCCAGTCCTACATAACTTTATTTATAGCCTTTACTTAGGCAAATGGGAAACTGGGGAGTTGAGGACAAACTGATTTCCCGCCCCCCCCGTAAGGCCTTAACCAGGCAGCCTGGGTGGCACAGTGGTTAAATGCCAGTACTGCAAGCAACAGCATTGCAAGTTCAATCCCAAGGGCTCCAGGTTCACTCAGACTTCCATCCTTTCGTAGCTCAGTAAAATGAGTACCCAGCTTGTGGGGGCATTTGATGGCGACCCTAGATCATCTCTGCCTAAAGCAGGGTTACCTCTTTCTAAATCCCAAACCCGAGGGTTTTTATCTTCGAATTCCACCACCACTCACTGAGTTTTAACCCTTTCCTCGCCCAGCGCAGCAAGAAGCTGGACAGGCTGTGTTAAATATCTCATCAATGCCCTTTCCTCTATCCCAGAGAAATTCAGATAGCGATTCCAAACAGGCAGGTGACCATGGAGATTAGGTAAAACAGAAAAAGCTTTATTTTTTAGTTCAAGCCCTTAAGGTTTAACATGGAGGGAAATCATTTACAAGAAATATATTCAGTCATAGTATGCAAATAAATCATAAAAGTAACGCATGCTAGCTACGCAAATTCCCTACACTAAGAAAATAATAACTCACATTTTATGAAGTCCATAATCATCAGTCCATGTCCCAATTGGGATGGGCTAGACCAGGCTCTCATAGCTGACCTAGTTCAGTCTCTGGAGATGGAATTCAGAGTTATTTTAAATGGAAGTCTCTCCATTTCTTCAGGTATCCTTTGGGGCTCTTTGATGATATCAGGCCCATGAGGGAGATCAGCTTCCCCCAACCTCCATTATCATGTCTAGTTATCTTGCCGGTCAAGCCATGTGGCCCAAGCATCTCTCTCAGAACAAAGGAATCAGAAATTTAAAAGTCTTTTGGTCAGCTTTGATTGGTTCTGCCTTTCCAGGTTTGGATTGGCTCTTCAGTCAGTTGATGTGATGTCATGTTTAGGAAATGAGGTTCCCACCCCCTTACCATACCTGCTGCTATGGAAACCAGGGAGTGGAATTTTCCAATGCTGTGACCTGTAGGTTTTGAGATTATCTCTCCATAATGGGCTGGTCAGTCCATCATGACAGCGCAATTAGCTAACACACATTGGAAACTGTTTGGAGAGTGCCTAGCACACTGTAAAAGCAGTGTAGATGTGTAGATTCTATTGCTTAACAATTTGTAAGCTGCTCTGAGAGCCTTCCTGACTGAAGAGCAAGGTATAAATACCTAAAATATATAAATAAAATAAATAGTAATGCAGAAAGTTGTCCTTTTTTGCAGTTGAACCAAAACAGCTTAAGGGGAAAAAAGGGAAAAAAAACACAAACATTTGATGATTGATAAAAGTTCAGGTCTCCCCCACCATAGTTTCTGTGGAACCTTTACCCATGATTTCAGTTATCCATGGAACACAAAATAGGGACACATACCTGCTAGCATGCCCTACTATCCCTCCCCACAATATTCCATAAGTGGACATATTAGACACTTTTTGGGGTCACATTGGTTTAGGCAGACTGGAGGTCAGTTGGAGGTCACAATGATCGGATACATGTCTAGAAATATAATGGTGGGAATGCCCAAGTTCAGGACACATGTAGAAAAGGTGTGATTCCTCCTTTTCCCCCTGGAGATGTTTTTCACCAATAATGTTGCTTTTTACTGGCAAAACGCTGTGTTTGCCTATCCCTCACTACCTTGTGCAAAGGACGACCTTACTCTGCCATGATGATCCAGAAAGTCGACTCTCCTCCTGTTCAGCCTTGTGAGGTTGTCGCAAGCCAATCAATATTCTGTCTCCCCTCAATTAAAGCAATCAGTTGAGTTTTGGTTCCTTTTGTCTATTCCATGCGAGAGCCATCCAAACTTTGTTATTGCTAACTTGCCCTTCCAAGGCATAGGATAGAGTATAAATATGAGTGCACCAACAATATGTAGGTGTACCAAAGCTGAGGTGTGATATGGCCAGACCTCATCATTCTCTTCTTTGCTGTGATACTCTGAGATGCTTGTTTGAGTATCTTTGCTGCATGGAACTCTCTTCTGTTCAAGACTGGTAACTATCACCCTATCTTTCTAGATCACTCTCTCCTACCTTTTTGCATTATCTGGTATAGCCTTGTATGGATCATAAGAACATCTGTTGTATATGTTAGTTAACTTTCTGTATTATTTCAATAAAAATGTTATTTTACTTTAACTGGTGCCTCTTCTACAGTTAGTACTGGTATACATAGATGAAACCATCCCTGAAGTTACCCTCCTCTTGCAGACCTCCTGTTAGAGCTAATAATTCCCCTAACCAGATTTTGGCACCGCAGGTGGGAATCTTAACATACACCCCTTTTAGGGTAACATACCATAGAGCTGTCCTGGATAATGCCTAGAGAGGCATCCCCTCAAGGCATCATCTAGGACCTTCAATGCAACTCTATGGTATGTTTGTACAGGAAGTTCTTTATTTTAATAGGGTTTGCTACTATCCGTGTTTTCATTTATAGACAGTAAGTCCAGGAACATATCCCTATGGATATATGGGAGAGCGACCTGTAGGAATATAATAGGTGATCTTTCCCTTTCTTTCAAATTTATTACACTTTCTATTTATTTGGTATTTTTGCTGTCTGTTTCTGATATGGTATATTGACTTATTCAATAAATTTTCCTCCTTACACCAGTTAGATTATCATTTTGCCTTAGTCTGACCATATAAGTTTGACCCCTTAAGATTTCAGGGACTTTAGGAGAAAGTCTGTCTGAAAAGTAAGATAAAAATTTTAACTTTTTTATACAAGAAGACTGCCTTCCATAAACGAAAGCCATGCACAGAGTTTAATCTATTTTGGTCTTCAGAGAAACTAACAGTTCATTAATAGTAAAAAAGTTCTTGCAGAAGGACACCACTGTTAGTGGCTTGTATACCATAGAGTTTAATTGGCAAATACATAATATTTTGTGCAATACCTTCATTTTGGATAATGTTTCCCATATGAAGGAGGAAGATATCAAGATGAGAGATAACATTTTTTTTAAAAAAAAATGAAGACAAGAAGTATAACTATTATTCAGGTTGTATCAAACTACAATTGGCATGTTCCTGAGCAGATCAACTTAAAAGAAGGGCAATTTCTTCTTTTATTAAAAGCACTAAAACATGGTGCCTGTCAACAATCCTTCATCTGGAGCATTTTGCGGCTGCTCTGGGACCAACTTGATGGACCAATTCGGGAACTCCAGGGTCGGGATGCCTTTGTGACTGCACATGCAGGGGAGGGGGACTCCACCCCCTTTTTCCAGGCATGATGGTCTTTTCTACCATCAAGGCTGACTCTATGTGCCAGCAGGATAAACAAGGGCTGGGAAGCAGCCAAGCCCCAGTGATGGTTAATTGGGGAGAGCCAGATATAGTTCAGAACAAGCAAGGTTCCATTTCTTGGAGAAGCAACAATACAGGCAAGAAGGCACACAGAGAAGAGTCCAGAATACAGTCCAAAGGTCAAGGCTTACAGAAGGCAGTGTTGTCCAGAAGTTGGTCCATGGGTCAGCAAGATCAGGCAACAGGGTGGTCAGGAACAGTCCAAGTTCAAGGCTTGAGTCAAGGCAGCAAGGATTCAGGCACCGAAGTCAGCAGGAAGCTTTTTCCAGGGAGATCAGTTGATCTCTGACAAAGCCTCCATTTCCTCTTCCAGCCACCTGGCAAATTAAGGCTTTGTCAGGTGTTTCCTAATGAGCAAGTTCTTCTCATAAATTCTAAGAGACCTCCTTTGAGCCTCCTTTTGAGCTTGCTGCTGGGTATACGATGGTGGAGGTAAGTCTCTCTCCTCTTCTTCTTCCTTATCTGAGTGGGCACGACTCTCTGCTGGAACTGATGCCAACCCACTTGGACCAGGCTCTTCCTCTGCTCGAGCCTCTAGGTTGGCAGGGTTCCCTGCTGGCACAATTGTAGATAAACCTGTGTCAGGGTCCCTAGGGCCGTTCCCTGCCATGTCCTCCTCCTCTTCTGACTCTACAGCTTCATCAGACTCACAGGGCATGACACGGCCTTACTACTACTGCTGCTACTACTACCAATTATAATAACTGCAGATGTCTTTCTTGGATATTTGCAGCACAGAAACTGGGAAAGACATACAAATATAAAAGTAATCTGCTTTATTTTCCCCCAAAGTCACTGTATCAGAGTGAATAATGGTTAAATATACATGATAAAATATAATATGGGGCTATGATTGTTCTGGATTAAAGGTGTCGGTTCCATAATTTTCAAAATTGCCTTTGTTGCAGCTTTGCTTTGTTATACCCAATTTACATATGCAGTAAGTGATTTTAGTAAGACCTTTTTGATTTTCTTCCACTGATACAGTTTTCTCTGTATTTCTGTACTTCTTTTTGCATCATACAAATTCAAGTCTTGTTTCTGCTGTCCCCATGGTGAAGCTTACCAATACAGAGCAGTGGAAAAAGCTACTTTACAAAGGTCACCAATGAGAAAAATAAATGCCTGTAGGGAAGCCAAAACCCAAGCCCAAAGTAGATTGGTAACAGGTGTCTGCCTTGTCCAATGGGTTCACTGCTTCTGTGCTATGGATTAGTGTAATAGCTGAAATAAATTCTAAATATATGCATAGCTGTAGAAGGGAAGCTGATCAGATTTGCCAAGAGGGTCACTGTAGCAAAATGTGTCTTGCACTGTTGTTATTGCTTGTCTGAGAGATGGCTCAAGCCAATGCATCACATCTAGGATTGTTCTGTTTTCTGGAACCTAGTCCATTTCATGCAACTACTATATCTTTCCTTGAAGCCATTAACACAAATGGAAGTAGTGGATGATTCAGATTTGTACAATAGCCTTACAGCATATGATATTAGCCCCCTTCCTAGAGCTGGAGGACCTAAAGATAGTTGTTCTTAAACAACAACAACAACATTGAGAGCTTTTTCAATAGGAAGTATAAAATAGTTCAGACAGTCTTGCTGTTCAACAGCATTCCATTCATGTAGCTCCACAGACAGTCTGGAATTTTGATCAAGGAGACATTTATTCTCTTACCTGTAGATATATTTTAACCGAATGAAAAGATGATGGCCCAAACCTTAAAGGAATAAGATGGTTCCTACAATATATTCTGTCATAAGTCACATCCTCTGGATTCTGGATTCAAAGTAGTACAATCTCTAATGTCAGTCATCAACATCCAACAGAAATGGTATCTAGCATCCAGGAATCTCTATGAAATCTTATTGTTCACCAGTTTAACTCATTTGTTTGCATGTGTGTCTTGGGAATATTTGTGTCTTATAAATCAGAAAAGTGTTTTAAAATGAGGTTGTAAGAGTCCATAGCTAAGTTAAGTTGCTGCCTCTCTATATATCTATATCTACCTATATCTGTCACAAGAAGACTGTTTTAGATGTTTTGAAATCTCCCAAAATTCCAAGTTCACTTTGAACAAATGTACTGGGGCAATGGCACAACAATTGAGTAGCAGGTGAAATATACAGTGCATGCTTAAACAGTAGAGTCAGGGAATACTATACAGTATCTCTGTGCTCTGAATCAGCATTTAGTAACTGCTTCTTTAGCACTTTGCTTAGAATCATAGAACCATAGAGCTGGAAAAGACCACCAAGGTAGTCAAGTCCACCCCTACCATATAGGAATACACAATCAAAGCACTCCCAACAGATGGCCATCCAGTCTCTGTTTAAAATCCACCAACGGAGGCACTGCATTCCATTGCTGAATAGGTCTTACTACCAGGAAGTTCTTCCTAATGTTTAGGTGCAATCTCTTTTTCTGTAGTTTGAGCCCATTGCCCTGTGTCCTAATCTCTGGAGCAGCAGAAAACAAGCTTGCTCCTTCTTCAATATAATGAATGCAGGATAGCCCAAATTGTGTAAGTAGGTGGGTGCATGCATGAAAGCCCTGTCTGCAAACTTCCTTGCATGCACAGTCCCTCTTTAAGTGTTTTTAAGTGCATTTTGATGAACACAGTTGGGAATCCTGACATGATCCGATTCCTAACTGCACATGGAAGTTTGATGACCAACTATGAAACAGCGAGACCAGACACAAGTAAATGAGTTGAATAAGGACCACTTTATTGACCTATACCCCATTTAACCAAATTTTGGCCTGGGGATAAGCAAAGCAGGGCCTCCCCAGCCTTCCCTTGGGTGAAACACCAGACCAATGGTTGGTTCCCAGCCAGTCGTTTACTGGAAAGAAAACCCAGGGGGCTCCCTCCCCATATCACAAGACTTTATAAGAGAGAGTATACCCCCAGGTTGGCCCCAAGGTCAGACTCCTTCTCCATCCCCCAGGTCACATGACCTGTAGAGGCAGTTCCAGAGCCCAAGCCTTCACCAAAAGGGTGCCAAGGTGTACACTGATCTAATAAATTCTCCCTCTGTAAACTGCCAAGTGAGAACCTATTTTAAACACCACTCATAGCCAATTCTCCAAGTCCCATCAAATACAGTATGGAGTAGGCAAAAAAACCCTGATAAAGAGGGGAGGGAATTCCTACCCGGCCCAGAAGTGATCAGCTTAGCTCACACTGCACTGAGGGTGGGTGGGTCAAAGCAAGAAGAGCAAAGAGGACACAAGAAGGGGAGCAGGGAATTAAATAACCTCTGACTCCTTCCCTGTCATGTGACCAGCACTTGACATCACATGCCAAGTGCAGGGAATTCTGGCCTCTGTTCATGGAGGCCATCAAACCACCACCCCTCCTTGCAGCATTGTTCACTTTTGCAATCAAAGAAGTGCATTCTAAGTGAATTGTCTGAATGAACTCATCTCTGTAGCCATTTGCACTCTTCTAAGTAGAATCTCACCCATGCAAGGGCACTATGCCCCCTTTCCTGATGCTACCTCCACACTTTCAGCCTATGTGTGTTCATATCAGTGCAGTTGATTAGGAAGATAATTTCATTTCTTTATTAATTTGTTCAATGTATATTAAATTTGCTATACCTGGAGTGATGTTATCAGTTATGTGCCTGTTTGCTTTGCTGTGAAGTAATATACTGTATGCAGAGACAGCAGAAGCCATCTAGCTAGAAGCTTCAGATGGGCCACATGACAAGGTAGGCCTTTGCTGAAAGTTCTTGGATAACTACCACAACTTAAGGGAACTAGGAGTATGCAACACATGGCCCCTGGATTGCATATACCCCATAAACTGTGTGTCCCTGTGTTCTTTATCTCTCTTTCCACCACTGAATGCTACAGGTGCAGTGGCAAAAAGCCATTATTTGGCTCTGAAGGGAGATATGCAATTGTGTGTGCTTTACTCTCAAATTGATTTGAAAGCAAGACACACATAAACACACATCTTGTTTTAAAGCAAAAACATTTTAAAGCCAAAACATGTTAATAAAACATGTTAAAACCATCATATTTCAGAACTTCAGCATCACAGCAGTGGCTGAACATACACAAACACACAGCTTTAAAACAAGGCATACAGGTGTCTTCTGGTGCCCAACTACCCTGCCAAAAGTAGTAATCAACTTGAAAGCAAGGCATGCACTCTCATGTGCCTTGTTAAGCCAGCTGCCATGACACTGAAATTCTTATATAAACATACATACACATATACACATATATGTATACATATACATATATTTATTTGATTGTATATGCTTTTCCATATGTCTTCACTTTGAAATGTTTTGACTTTAAAACAAGTAATATGGATGTGCATTCTTTGCTTTGAAATAGATAAGCTGTTCTAGTTTTACTAGAACTCTAATCAACTTAAAAACAAGATGGATATTCTCTGCATGCCTAGTTTTAAAGCCAATTGCTAATTTTCTTTCCTTTTTGCCACTGAGCAAAATGTCAGCAGTGCATCAACAAAAGATGCAGTACTTGCTGAGTTCAGGGGGACCAATCGCCCCCCACATCATACTCCAGGATGATGTCCACTCCTGGAGTAAACAATACTGGCCTTACCTAGTAAGATCATAAGAAGAGCCATGATGGATCATATCAAAGTCAATCTAGCTTAGTATTCTTTTCTGACAATGGTCGTACCAATTCTAGTGGGAAGCTCACAAGCAGAATATGAGTGCAATATCTCCTTCCCACTTGTATTTCCAATGCTCAATTGATATTTGTAATATACTGCACAGTAGCAATTGACAGCTGTATAGTTCATGCAATTGTCTAGGGGCCAGTCTAGATGGTGAAATTAATCCTTTTAGAATCCAGGGGGAATGCCATCTGTCCAAATGGGCTCCCACAGTGGCCTGTCATTTTCACAAGGAGGGGGACCAAGATTTGGGGAAACTATGTGGGGAGAGCCTTCGTGGCTTTTCCTGAGTTTTTAAACAAACTGTGGGGTTTTTAAAGCACACTCCTGCTCATTAGGACAACCAAAGTGCATTGCAGCACATTCCTGAAGTGGATAGCTGATTGGTCGGACATGCATGGGAGGTGGAGCTTGCTAACAAGGCAGTGCCTGGAACTGCCATGTTGGATTTTTTCAGTAGCGATTGTGTGCGGACATGCAACAGCCTTTCTTTTTTCTTTTTATTTAAGCAGAAGATTGCTCTTCCATACCTTGGATTTAGTTTTTTAAGAACATACTGTTTGGCAGGGCAAGTTGGGGAGAATAAAACCACAAGTTATGTACTCATGCCCACCATCTTGATTCACTGGCATGTCTCTGTGTGAATAGCAAACACAGATAGCATCACACACCAGTGATGTTGCCAAAAACTGTGGAGACAAATGAAAGCTGCTGTGAATTGGTGTTACTGCACACCAATCCAAATGTATGTTGTGGATTAGAAAGCTTAAATGTTGCTGGAAATAAGATACCAATATACCATTATTTAAACTATTAATATTTTATCTGGGCTTCTTGATTAACGCAGAGATTAATATCAGTCTGTATATTAGTCTTTCATGCAATCATGCTGATCATGAATATAGATTGTATGATGGAAGAATGCCTTAAAATTAAATCCAAATGTAGCATTTTCTGTCTACATTTGTTTTGAAGATTGTATTGAGCAGATTATTTTATGTCGGATTTTCTATTTATCACTTCTTTCGGGATGTATGACATCCCTTTTTATGGCTAACAATCACCATGAAGTGCCAACCCATTGAACCAATGACTGTCACCATAATGCAGTGATTTTAGAAATAGTTTCAGTTTTAACAATTACGTTTAGTGATTTCTTGCCAATTAACATTGCTTATCCGGGGATTGCATTTTAATGAAAAAGCAGAATAGCCTTTTGGAGATATGATCTGTTGGCAAGACCACAATCAAATGAAGGAAAGGTTTAATTACATTTTTATTTAATTCAGTCACCTTTAAGACTGCCAGTGAAGAACACAGATAAAATTTTTTGAACAGAAGGACTGTTCATGAAATATGTAAACTGAAGGCTTCCCCCCAATTAAACTATAGTTTATCCATTCAGAGTGTTTGTATAATGCATTTAAAAAATAACAGAATTATAACATATTTTGTAAACAAATAGTGATAATGATATGACAGCATCATTGATAAAAATATAAAGTGAGGAGATACACTTTTCCTAGCCTTATTATGCCAATACAGTTTGCCCTGATTAGCTGGGGAACTTATTTGTTGATAACAAAACAAGCAACTACCTTCTGATTAATCTTTACCACAGGGTGTTTATTGAGTGCTGCACACTTTATATCATTATATGGTTGGGGGTTTCCCTAGCTTAAATATTTTGAATTTCCACATGATTTCCATAACGTTGGTGTCACTATCTAGCTTCAAATGAATAAAGCAAAATTCCCTTGTGTATGGAATCATATTAACTAAATGCCTAGCAGCTGTCTCCCAAGCATAAGACTAGATAAAGCAACCAAGCTGTAAATCTGTGCAAACTGCATGAAAGGCTGTATAATGCAAACTGATTACTTTAGGACTTGAATTAATGTGGCAATGAATAAAAATAACCCAAAAGCAAATCCTTTTCTAATTTTAACAACTACTGATGAGAAAATCTTAACAGATGGATCATTATGAGGTACGAGTCACTATTATGAACTAACATTGCAATGAAAGGCAAGAAAAAAACCCTCCCAACAAATTACTAATCCCAAGAAGTAAGACTTTTAATCTCTGTGTCAAAAGCCAGACAATTAAGATGTTAACATTAATTTGATAGAAGAACTTCATAGAGTACAGCTATCCTTTTGTGCTTTTTTGAAAAGAAAGACAGGATTGTTTTTGTATAATGCTTATGGGCATATACTGTGAGGTATGTTACTTAGCATAATTATTGTATGTGGAACAGACCCAAAAGTTAATTTTTTTGAGCTGCAACTTCCAGAATCTCTCTCCACCGCCAGGCAGTAAGAGGGGTATAAAGTAAAGAACAAGTGCACACCATGGTGTGGGAAAGAAGTCAGGAGACACAGCAGCAGAAGCAGTTGAGTTTCAGCTGGCGTCTTTGTGAAACACCACTGCCACCAGAACTGGGTCTGCCACATTCCCAATCTGACTGTAGCAGCAGATGGGGAAGGATTAGGAGAACAAGGGACTTGCTCCCCATTCCAGCAGAAGGCCTCAAGTTTGGGCCAAAATTTGGGTGCGTAGGTTGGCCAGCTGGAGAGAGGGGTAAGGAAAAGACAGTGAGGGCTGCGGGGTAGTTGGTACAGGAACGGAAGGAGGGGGGAGTCATAGTAGGGATGGTCCAAATATCCCATTCTTCTTCCTCCACAGTCTCTGATTTCCTCCCTCCCTCAGGAACCAGAAGCAGAGATGATAGGCCTTTAAGGAAGTACAGGCATATCACACTTATTTGACCAGAGCACTATAGGTTCCACATTTTGACAATTTCTGATTTTTGACTGTGTCCTAGTCCCAAACTTGTTGAATAAGTGGGGGACACCTGTACAAGATAGAACTATTGTATGCACTTTGAGATATTTTCAAGATCTCTACTGTATAGTCACAGCTGACAAGGTCACTTGTTGCTTTTTTAAAAAGGCTTCTTCCATCTTAGTATGCCTGGGTGGGGGAAGTGGCAAAATTGCCCTCCATGTCCCTTCATCTCTTATGCGCTTTTAATTGGTTATGTATTTTAATTGGTGTTTGTGTTTTTAACTGTGTTATATGTTTATTTGATGCTGCATTTTAATCTGTTGTTTCCCACCTGGATCCATAGGAAGAGTTGGGTAAGAAAGAATAATAATAGCAGCAGCAGCAACAACAACAATAACAGTCACATTTTAAAAAATGAGGAAGGATTGGCATATTGCGTGCATGGGATCTGGAGGTCACTGTTTCTTTATCCCTAGTCCACAGAAACAACACACACACACACACACACACACACAAATATTTATATCTGACCTCAAAACAGCTCCATGACAATTGAGTGCACTCTGTGGCAATGGAATGCTAACTTTTTGTTAAGAGTGGAGGCAGATAAATATTGTTCAGCATGCTGAAGAATGTGTTTCACTTCTTCAGAAGGATCAGTTTCATAGTCTGTGTGTGCTTGTGGATCCAGCTGTTGCTCGAGAGAGAAGTCTCTCAATGGCATGGAGTGTCTTCCAGCAGCTAGGGCATAACACCAGGTACAACCCTACTTGGACAAAGCTAGCCTGACTTCAGAGATCCATATCCTAGTAACCTCTTGCTTAGAGTACTGCAATGTACGTGGGGCTGCCTTTGGAGAGTGCGTGGAAACTTCCACTAATATGAAGTATGGCAGCAAGTCTGGAACTGAATTTTACAGTGATGGTATACCAATATTATGTCACCTTCACTACCTCCCAATACAGAGTGCAATTATTTTTTTTAAACACAAACATTCATTCATGGCTTGGAGCCACAGTTTCTGAATGTTTGTCCTTTCCCATATATTCCTACATAAACACTGATAGAGGACCTGCTCTAAGCCCCCTTCCATACTCTGAAATGACAGAAAGCTAGATAATGGGCCCTTTGAGCACGTGCCAACTTCATAGATCCTTTTCCACAGCGGTTGGATTGGTACCTACTTTTAAGTGACAAATAATGCCTTTTTATGCTCACAAGTCTTTTAAAGCCTATATATTAGTGTCACCATAGTATTTTTAAAGGTGCTTTCAACTCTGTGGAATTTCTTAGATTTGTGCCTTTTTCATGCCACCTGAGAGCAATTGTTGTAAATTGCCTAAGAAAATGAAAAAGAAAACAAACCCAGAGGAAGAAGAAATGGAATATTCTGGGACTAGTAATGGCTAGCTGCCATGGACTATTAAGTCCCTCCCCCAATAATCTAGCATGCGTACTGTGGCAAAAATAATTGCCCATTTATGTATTCTAATAATAAACGTAGGGGAAGTGATTTCATTTGAGAATGACTTTTATATATAGCTCTTTGCATGGGACTAATTTTCAGGTGGTTGAATTCCATCTTACTCTAGTAACGTATGTCTGAAGAAACACATTTGGTTGACTGAATGATGTTCATTTCCACAGGGATGTAATTCTTCATAAATTTCCTTCTTGAAGGAAGCAATGACTATTTTTAGCTATTTTCTTCCAACTGCGAGGGAGTCTTCAAAAACTGCATAGTTCAAGGATTATTCTGCATAAAATTTGCATGTGGGTTTTTTTTGCATAGAAAACAGCATTTTCTGCAGAGAAAGTTCTGCTTCTTACTGTTTTCAAAGTAAAAATACCACATGTGAATTTTTAACAGAATAAGTCTCCAACTATAGCATTTTATGTCCAAGAAACACTATTTTCTGTACAGGAAATAACATTGCTGGGTAAAAAATGCAGTTTTTGCACAAAACAACCACGTGTGAATTTTGTGTAAAGTTCTGAACTGTGACTATGGTCAATCCAGGATTATTCCCATCAGGGTTTCTCAACACTAGGGAAACACATTTTATCCATCTTTTCAAATAAAGTCTTGAAGAGAAACGACAACGCAGAAAGAATCGCAACCTGGAAACATCACCCAAGGAGACCTTCTGCTGTGTTTTCTGCAACCAGACTTGTTTATCTCAGATTGCCCTTTTTAGTCATCAGCGCACTAGCAGAAAGTGTGGGATGAGTCCTTCCTGAATCTTCGTTTGCGAAGAAAAGTCAGAGAGAGACAGAAAGAGAGAGAGAGAGAGGCAAATATATTTGAATATTCTTTCCATCCCTACATTTCCATGTTGGTATTGCCAGCATGCAGATACTAAACACATGCCATGGGATGGGATCATTCAGAAGCATTAAATCAGACATTAACTGTAGAAGGATGGCATGTAAACCCATAAATCGGTTATCATTTTACTTTGAAAAAGCAGGTCTTATTGTCATGAGTGTACATAGTACAGGTATTATTTATTACTAATTTATGTAATCATATGACTACTTTAATTATTTCTCAAAGTGGAATCTGCCTAGCCTGACAAAATCTCAACAAAATTTGGCACACCCACTCACATTCAGTTAAGTGCTTCTACTTATAGATGATTTAATGGGCTCTGTCCTTTTGTCCACTTCTAGCTCCCTTGATTACCTAATAGCAGGTAATTCTAATATCTCCTGCAGCAGTGTTCCTTAGCAACAAAGGAATTAGAAAAATAACAAGTGGAAGCATGAAAAAAAATCACAGAAAGGTTAATTCTAATTGGTGTAATCTACATTCAGACCTTCTCAAATCTGTGCACCCAACTGCAAAAGCATAGAGAGGACCTGTTCCTTTAATAGGGACTCTGTTCATTTTTCTCATAAAATGTGAGCCACTTGGAGGTGATGCAAGTGCCCTATGGAAACAAAGAACATTTATTTTTCTTTTCCATATCCCTTCTCACCAGCAGCATGGATTCTGAATCTCCAGTGTGAAGTGTTTCTCCCAGAATAGTTTCTGACATAAGAGCAGTTCAACCAATACCTGGCAAAGAGAGAAAATTATTATGGACCTGT
The DNA here is from genome assembly GCA_030847615.1 of Gambelia wislizenii. Taxonomy (NCBI): domain Eukaryota; kingdom Metazoa; phylum Chordata; class Lepidosauria; order Squamata; family Crotaphytidae; genus Gambelia; species Gambelia wislizenii. The sequence continues at coordinate 100,632,076 of JAUMIR010000006.1, forward strand.
CCCTGCCCCACCACCAGCAACAAGCCAGCCCTCTTGTTCAATTTTGTCATTTCCTCTGTTTGATACTAACTTCTGCATATAAGAGAGATGACAACTTACCTTCCATCAGACCCTTTGTAGACCTTATTTTCGTGAGTGGCTTTAAACCCGGTGAATAGTTAATGTCTTATTTGTACAGCAGTTCATATTTAATTTCTAATTGCAACTGTCTTTTACATTACATTGGCCATTCTATGTCAGTCTTTCAGTCTGCACTGGTACACATTCAACAGCCTTACCCCCACAAAGAAAACCCAAAGGAAAATGTTGGAAACGGAGTGGTAACTGGCTGAGAAATCAACATCATGATATAGTTGTTTGTACAGAAGTCTGAAAAAAGCACCCCAGCCAGTAAAAGGATTAAGCTTCTCCAACTGGTTTTCAGAAGCAAAGATTAACACAGTCCTATCATGCCCTTGAGCCATTTTGCAAATCAGTATAAGCTGTCATCTGAAAGTTAAAACTGACCTAAATAAGCAAGAGAAGGCTTATCTGCCAGTATGTCAAAACTTTTCCAAATTATGGGAATAAGAGAGTTGCCAGTTTGGCAGGCATCCTGCTTATAAATGGCATAAATAAATAAATAAAGTTTCCCACAGAAACAAAACCTTAATACTGTGTGCTGATTTCTATAGCATATGTATTGGGATACTGTAGTATCTTTGGATTTGCTACTTATATTCTTCAAATATAACCTGCTGACTTGTTTACAATACTTAACATTTATTATCACAGAACATATTTATATGTATGACTAAGGAGATTTTCAGACGGAGGAAATAACCCCTGCGGAGATTGGAGAGAAACGGGGCTCTTCCGCTGCCCGTACTCCATTTCGCACACCCCCATCCTCCTCCCGATCTCCATTTGTTCTCCCTCCATCCTACTTTCATTTTCCTTCCACTATTTTCTGCTATTTTTTTTTTTACTAACGATGAACTTCCGTTAGTAAAAAGATAGCAGAAGGAAAATGAAAGCAGGACGGAGGGAGAACAAATGGAGATCGGGAGAGGGACGGGGGTGTGCGAAATGGAGCGCTGGCAGCGGAACAGCCCCATTTCTCTCCTGATCTCCATGGGGGTTATTTCCTCCATCTGAAAATCTCCTAACTTTCAACATGAGAAGTAATTTTTGGGTGTGAAGGCTTTTACTATGTAAATTGAAGGCTTCTGGGGAAATGATCAGATCTGTTACAAATGGAACAAAAATTAACTGAGATATACTTCTAAGGCAGTTATAAGTTGAATCAGTGTGAGCTTGGTATTGCACATTTGTTTATGGAGTTTTGCTCCAACAGTCTTGAAAGCTTTACTCTCTTTGCTGTTGTGATGGATAAGTATTATCGGGATGGGGTGGGCTAGTTAAACTACTAGATGTAGTGCTTGAACACTACCAACACAGTGGGCTGAGAAAGATGTTACAACTCACTCTCTGCTGGAAGGAGGAACTGCATCTATTGGCTATATGTTCATGTACTTTTGCTTTGCCTCATAGGAATTTACCAAGACTCAGCTCTGAGATTTGATTTGAAATCTACATCATTGAATTGTTTCTCGGGTGCATGTTTGTTTGTTTGTTTGTTTGTTTACCATTGTGTAACTCCAATCATTCACTAAACATGTGAGATTAAAGACTGAGACTACCAGCCTGTTTAGATACGGCATCTAACTAATGCTAAGTACTTACTTGGGATACACATTTGCTGGGATAACACAGGTAGGGATGATACTAACCTTAAGATCCAGAATTCCATTCAGCAATTTGAAAAATGACCCACTCTGACTTGAACTGATTCAGGGTCAATCCAAATGTTTGTGCCTCCCATTAGCTGTCATTAGAACACTTGTAACTTCTTTTCTTCTTTGTTAGAACTGGATGACATTTTCAGGTTTGGGGTGGAAAATGATTTGATCAATTCTCCTCTCCCCATGTTTCTGAATTTTTTTTAATGAAAATGGCACACTTTCAGATATCTAGAGGGAAGACTCATACTAAGGTTCAGGATAGATTTGGAGGCTACTGAGTAATGTTGCTTGAAAAACAGTTAAGGTTTTTTAAAAAGTTAAGTATGATAGCACTGGAAGAATGACTATCTCATTGTTCCATTCTTGTCCCACTTCCTTTAATATTAAAGAAAATTGAAGCCCTTTAAAAGCAAGCCATAGAAAACAAAATATGTTCTCCTAACTCTCTTTGATAGTACCTCAAAATCTTTGTCTACTTTATCAAGTGGCATGAAGCTGTAATAATGAATTCTACTAAATACACATAGTGGCACCACTAGGGTTGGTGTCACCCAGTGCGGTAACTATTCTTTCTTTCTTTCTTTCTTTCTTTCTTTCTTCCCCGCTCTTCAGACACAAGGCTATCAGAGCACCTTACAAATTGTTTTAAGCAATAGCAATTTGCACATCTACGCTGCATTAAGCAGTTTCCAATGTGTGCTAGCTAACTCATGGTGTCACCCGCATGGATCTCCTACCTTACCATACCATTGTAGCTAAAGTACTGTATCATAATCTTCAATTGCCGCCTGATTCCGGGAAGTAATGAGGCCAGACACAATAAAGAGACATACAACAGATATATGGGTAAATAAAATGGGCTTTATTTGGCCCTACCTATTTAATGCCAACTAAAATCTTCAGAAGGGGGGAGGCAACCTAGTGGGGGGAGCAGCCGGGGCAGTAGGTCTAATGAGACCACACCCCCCAGCTTCCCCGGGCGAACACCTGGGCCCTCAGAGAGGAATCCCAATGAATGGGGTTGCTCTCTGGCTGGCCCTCGTCTGGAAGGTCAACCCAAAAGTCCCCCGTCCAATCCACACGGATTGAGGCGAGGGATTATCCTTCGGGCCAACCCCAAGATGGGTGTCCTTCTGTCCACCCAGGCCACCCGGCCTGAAGTGGCCCTTCCAGACACCCACCTTCACCAAAATAAGCGCCAAGGTGCCCACCAAATTCTACGCCTCCCCCTTTTTCCGCTTAGGATAGCAATTTACCTATTTAACCACACCCTTAGCCAATTCCCCAAAGCCACTGCGATAGTGTGGGGTAGGCAAAAAACCCCCCTTTTGGAGGGGGGAAAAAATTCCTACCCGGCCCCGAAGCGACCATTATCACACTATGTTAGCGGCGGGAGGGTGGGTCAACAATGCGAAAAGAGGGGGAGGCGAGGGGCGGAACGCCTTATAAGGGGTCTGTAGCCCCGCCCCTGCGCCTCCCAGCATCGGCGCAAGCGCCCAGATGCGCTGAAGCCGGCCTCCTTGCCCTTCTCAGGGCAGCAAAGATGGTTCCCCCCCGAATGGCTGCGCCCGACGGGGGATGAACCAGATTGCCGCCTGATTCCGGGAAGTAATGAGGCCAGACACAATAAAGAGACATACAACAGATATATGGGTAAATAAAATGGGCTTTATTTGGCCCTACCTATTTAATGCCAACTAAAATCTTCAGAAGGGGGGAGGCAACCTAGTGGGGGGAGCAGCCGGGGCAGTAGGTCTAATGAGACCACACACCCCAGCTTCCCCGGGCGAACACCTGGGCCCTCAGAGAGGAATCCCAATGAATGGGGTTGCTCTCTGGCTGGCCCTCGTCTGGAAGGTCAACCCAAAAGTCCCCCGTCCAATCCACACGGATTGAGGCGAGGGATTATCCTTCGGGCCAACCCCAAGATGGGTGTCCTTCTGTCCACCCAGGCCACCCGGCCTGAAGTGGCCCTTCCAGACACCCACCTTCACCAAAATAAGCGCCAAGGTGCCCACCAAATTCTACGCCTCCCCCTTTTTCCGCCACAGAAAGGGTCAAGCGTCCGCTTAGTCCCTTTCCCCCACCAGCTTGTCCAAAATGTCCCTCACCCCCTGCTGAAGATCACGTAGAAATATTAAATTCCCCGTGTCCGACAAATGAACCCCATCCGCTCGGTAGAGCTCAGGGCGTGCGAACACAATGTCTGGATGTGGCAAATAAAAACCCAACCCCCTACCCATGGCAGTCTTAATTTCTCTGTTGGCTCCACGCCGAGCCTTGTGAATTTTCCGTGGGTCCACCTCCCCTCGCCATATCTGCCGCGGCAGGATGGCAGACCATAAAAGTGTAACAGTAGGCCAACGGGCCTTAATTTTTTCCATATCTTGAATTGCTTGCCAAATAAGTGCTTTACCCTTCAACAAACCCAAATCATTGCCCCCTAAGTGAATGACCAGGACATCGGGAGGTGGACCACGACGCTCCTGAAAGAGCAAAGGCAAAAGACAGTGCCACCGAAGTCCCCTCCTTCCCAACCATTCAATTGTAACCCCCTCTCCCAGACTCAGGTGTGGTCCAAAGTGGCATAAACGGGCCTGCCGCGCTGCCCAGTAAACCATACTATGGCCGCAGATCAGCACCCGCAGCCTCCCTGGTGTCGACCTGAGATCTGAAAGACAAAACGGGAAGAAAATACATTAATGGCATAAGGGCCGAATGTAGCGCCGGTAGGCAGAGGATCTCCACCGGCCGATCTTCTGGATAGAAGCCGCTGGCATTCCAATGGCGAAGGCAGTGGAGGCGGCCCCGATCCTGAAAGAATGAGTTGCAAATTTGACCCCTTGGAGACCCAACTTACCCAAGGCTTTAGCTGTCACTGTCCAAAATTGATATCTAGTTAAAGGAGAGAGGTCAGCATGGATAAACAAGGGTCCCAGCATGGGTCCCCGTACTTTTAAATACTCACGGAGAGCCGTAACCGGGCAAAGGTCTGAGTCGCTGGCCAATGATAACTGACATATCTTACCTTTTCCTTTTTGATCCGTCTTGGAGAAACGTAAGGTCAAAGTGACCCTATCGTCCTCCAAGCAGACGTCTCGGAGCTCCAATGCCCTAGCTGACATATCCGATTTAGACGCCACGACGAGTTCACTGATTCGCAAGGCACCGAAAAATGCAACCAGGGACGCCGCATGGAACAGCATTGATTCGTAGCGGGTCGCACAAATGCTGGCCCACAATTGAACCAAGCCTTTTAGAATCGCAGGCGAAAGGGGGGCCCGAGCATCCCCCCTCTTACCCCGTTCCCTGGACCACCCCTCGATAGCCTTGCGAATACGGAAATCACCCGTGTTATCAGGTTGGCCTTGTGCTTTAAGCCAGAAGGCTATGGCTGAAAAACGAAGTCGAATGGACTGTGGAGCAAGGCCTTTTTTGTAACAGGAAATAGCAAACTGAATAAGCTGTTCCACAGGGACCGGTAAACCCTGTCGAAACCCTAACTGATCCCTAAATTGGAAAAACTCCCTCAAAGCCCGAGTGTATCCCTTCAACGTACTTGGGGCCAAGGACATACCTAAGGCTCTCACGAGCTCGGCCTCCCAAGCCTCCACAGGCTCGCCGGCATCTGCTCGCCGTCTGGAGCTGCGTCTGGGGCTAAGTCTCTGAAGCGCTCCATCTGCATGCGGGAAAGAGCGTCAGCAATACCATTGTCAACGCCCGCCACATGCCTGGCGATGAACAAGATGTTGTGCTTCAGACACTGTAATGTAAAAGCCCTAACAAGAATCATAACACGGGGGGACCTGGAAGTAAGGGAGTTTATTACCTGCACCGTTGCCAGGTTATCACACCAAAAGTGTACCGCTGAATTGGCTAGTTCACCAGCCCAAATTGTGGCCGCCACCACTATCGGGAAAAATTCTAAGAATGTCAGGTCAGAAAGTATTCCCGATGTTGACCAGTCCTGAGGCCACCGAGCGGCACACCAGCGGCCACCAAAATAAACTCCAAAACCCAACGACCCTGCCGCGTCAGAGGATATCTGCAAAGCCCCCTGCATCCTCCTCTCCTCGCGCCAAAAAGAGATGCCATTAAAATCTGCCAGGAATGTATTCCAAACCTGCAAATCATCCCGAATTTGTGACGTAATGCGTATTCTATGGTGAGGCGCCACAACACCTTTAATGGCATCGCACATTCGACGGAGGAAAGCCCTGCCCGGCGCTACCACTTTGCAGGCAAAATTCAAATGTCCTATAAGCTCCTGAAATTCCCTTAAGGTAGCTTTATGTTTGTTGGAAAACGTCACTACCCTTCCCAGGAGATCCTGAACCTTCTCTAAAGGCAACCTACTCTGCTGTTCAAGTGTGTCTATTTCAATCCCTAAAAATTTTAACTGTTGGGATGGGCCTTCGGTTTTCTCAGGTGCCAGGGGGACCCCAAGTTCTGCCGCCAATAACTCAAATTGGTGTAGCAGGTACTCACAATGCCCAGTTTGATAACTCCCAATAAACAAGAAATCGTCCAAATAATGGACAACACCCCTGGACCCTGTCCTCGTCCGAAGCGCCCATTCCAAAAAGGTGCTGAACGTTTCGAATGCATTGCATGAAACTGAACAGCCCATGGGGAGGGCCCGATCCATGTAGAACTGCCCTTCAAAACAAAAACCTAACAGGGAGAAATCATCCGGGTGCACAGGAAGCAAGCGAAATGCAGATTTAATATCGCATTTCGCCAGCTCTGCACCACGACCATGGCGCCGTACTTCCCGTATAGCAGCATCAAAAGATGTGTAACGCACCGTACACAGCTCAGGCGGGATGGCATCATTCACCGACTCCCCTTTGGGGTAGGACAAATGGTGAATGAGCCTGAATTCCCCCGGAGCCTTTTTCGGGACGATGCCTAACGGGGAAACTCGAAGATCAGGCACCGGGGGGTTAGAAAATGGGCCCAGAACACGCCCCTCAGCTACCTCTTTCGCAATCTTTTCCCTAACTATGTGCTCTAAACCCCGAATTGACAACAAATTATTAGACCTGTAAGAACGCCGGATTCCTTGAAATGGAATCCGAAAACCATATTTGAACCCTTCCAACAAATAACTGGCTGCCCTTGTATCAGGGTAAACTCTCAGCCATATATCCAACTTGTCCAACTTAATTGGACTGGGGCCCTTTAGGAGCTTGATTGGGTGGCCCTCCGCCTCGACCCCCTCCAGGGGCAGCCTTCCCCCCGCGAAACTGACCTCTAGTCCTGGTACAGTTCCGAAAGGAATGGCCCGCCCCACAAATGGAACATTCATGGGTAAAACGACAGGGCCTACGGTTACATGAGCCCTGCGAACTAAATTCCCAACACAGCATTTTGTTGGCATGGCCCGAGGAAGGGGCCACCCGCGGGGCTGGTGTAACAGGACCTTTAACCAAATGCCCACTGTGAGTACGTTCACCCTGTATTGGCCTAGCAGGGGTCATGAGCTGCATCCATAACTGTGGATGCACCATGTCCCACCGCAATGATGGATATATAGCCGCCCGCATACGGAAAGCCTCATCATACAAGAGCCAAGCTGGGCCAGCAAAATCTCCGTATGCCCTATGAATGATGTCTAGGTACTGAAACAACGCCCCTGCCCGCTGAGGCTGAGCCCGGGCGATAACCCCCGCAAAGATAAGAAAACCGGACAACCAGTTTGTCCAATTCCTCTCAACCTTGCGCCTTTTCAGTTTTTCCTTCTCCTTCTCATCCATTTCGTCCCGGTCCTTCTTCTCCACTTCCCTATACAACAGGGAAAACACATCTATATATTCCCCTTTCAAGATCTTTTCACGCGTAACCGGCAAAAGATGGTCACCCAGGGGGAGAGAAGTCTCCCCGAATGGGATGGCGGGATAGGCCACCGAATTGTAACCTAAGGCCTGAGACACCGCCAAGCCGGCTTGTTCTCCTGCTGCGCCGACCTGGGGCGGCACCCAAGGGTTCCATTGCGGGTTTGTCCAATTGAGTGTCTGTTGTGGCATGGACCATCCTAACTGTGCTGGAAGTGTTCCCGTGGGCAGTGTAGCCTGGCTTTGCTGTGTCCAACTACCCCATGGCCACACCGAAGAGAAACTTGATGGGGTAGGGTCAATTGGCCACTCACCTGGTGTTCCGGCAGCCTCCGTGCCTTCCGCCGCCTGCTCACGGTCAGCCCCGACTAGAGGTGCATGTTCAATATTATCTGCAGATGCAGAAGCCCCAGACGGATTGATGTTCTTCTCAAGCGCATCTAAACGGGCGAGAATTTCATCAGTGAGTTTTTGTGTTTTACCTGATTGCTTGGGCCGTGGAGGAGCCGGGGTACCTTGTATCCCCTGAACCCTCTCCAAATTTTTAATACGGTCCAGGATGGCCTGCCATGGCACCTGCACTTCATCCTCATCAGAGGAGTGATCTGGGCTTGCAGGACGCTTAGGTGGCACTTTGGCAGGGGCTTTTCCTTTGCTCTTACCTTTCCCCTTACCAGGAGCCATCGCAAGCTATTATTATGATTTATTGATCAAATAAATCCTATAATAATAATAATAATTATTATTATTATTACTATTATTATTGTTGTCGTTATCAATATTATACTTGAGGTGGGGAAGTCCTCGCACCCAAATCAGAACCTAGGGCCCAAGACTAATCCCCTAATTCAATCCACAAGGGGGGGGGATATGCAGCAAAAGGTGGGGTTGAAGCGCCAAGCCACCAGTGAGAGGAGGCCTAGATTGGCAGGCCACCGAAGAAACTCAAGGTAGCAGGCCGCAAGTGGGCCTAAATCTCCCAAATCCAACAGGTGGCGCTAGCACCAGGCTCTATATCCCCAATCAGCGCTGCACCCCCAACAGGCCCGAAGGCAGCAGGCCACAGCACGTGGCGGAGACTACGTGAGCGGAGGCCCCGCCACGCCCAAGGCCCACAGCACGCGGAGGAGAGTGCGTGAGCGGAGGCCCCGCTATGCCCAAAGCCCCGTCCCGCTGGCCTACAGGGAACAGGCCCGAAGGCAGAAAAGGCAGGGGAAAAGGTAGGGAGGCAGCGCGGGCAGCGCAGAAAAGGAAATGGGCGCGGTGCAAACGATCCTCCCACAGCCCTCCCTACCGTCCCCCGTCGATCACCAGTCCCCCCCCCGGGGGGAGGGACGCGGCCCCAGGAGGGGCGCGGCCTCCGTGAACGGGTAGCCCAAAACCACCCGACTACCCAAAGCAGCACACAGCCTCGCTTGAGGGGCCGTCCTTTCGCTCCCCCCCCCCAGAAACACCGCGAAGAAAGTGCCCAAGAGACCACTGTCTCGGGCAAGTACTCCCTGGCTCGCAAGATCAAAGCTCCGTCCCGGTTGACAGCTCAACAATGCGAAAAGAGGGGGAGGCGAGGGGCGGAACGCCTTATAAGGGGTCTGTAGCCCCGCCCCTGCGCCTCCCAGCATCGGCGCAAGCGCCCAGATGCGCTGAAGCCGGCCTCCTTGCCCTTCTCAGGGCAGCAAAGATGGTTCCCCCCGAATGGCTGCGCCCGACGGGGGATGAACCAGAGTATCCATGCACCCACTCCTCCTGCATCCTAAGATTGCGCGCGCACACACACACACACAAACACATACACACGTTCTTCCCTGCTTTGGTGCCCAGTTCCTCCCTTGCTGCCTCACTCCTGATGCCACCCAGGGACCACAACTGTCCCTATGGAGGCAGCAGGAACAGCTACGGTGGAGTGTGTCCAGCTGCAAGAGAGCAGGAAAAGAACAAGGTGGCTCCCAGGCTGGCTGAGTCCTGCTATCTTGTGGAAGAAATGATGCTGTTTAGCAGCTTTGAGGGCCCTGCTGCCCTCCTCCACCCTTTTCTCTGTGGTAATTTCCCCCACCCCCACGGTTAGTGTCATCACTCTGATGTTACCACTCAGTGCAGTCTGCACCACCCGCAGCCCCCGAGTGATTGGCACTGAATACACAGTCTCTCTTTTAAGGCACACTGACTGAAGAGGTCTCCATGAAACATGGTTTAGGGTTAGAAGGTGGAATTTTTAGCCACTTACTCCCATTCTTTTCTTCTCTCCTGGCTATTTTAATAGGAACAAAACTTAAAATATGCAATGGGGGAGTTTCTGTCTTTATGAACTCCAAAGCCTGAGCACAACCCTGAGTCCTTTGCCTCAAAAGCACCCAAAGCAACCCAAAGGGGCACATCCCTAATAAGAAGTTCCAGAGCAAAGTCAAGTAACACACACACAGTAATCTAAGATGTCAAGAATGATGCCAGAAATACTGCCTATTGTTTTAGGTAAGAAAAACTGGAACTCTACCACAAAACTCACAAGGATATAAAGCAACTTTAGACTTGTAAATAAGCAGAACTCTGTCATATCCATTTGCAGATTTGTTTAGGATGGGTCTGATCTTGGCTGAAGTTTAGGGTTACAAAATTTATACTTTTCTTTTTGTCACATCTTATCTGCATCTATGCCTCTGTACTTGAAATAGATGTGTTTTTATATCCTTAAAGCATATATGGCCTTGTGTGTCAAAGACACCCTGAACCAGTTTATGAGAATATTTGAGTGGTGCTCTGCCTAGAGGAAGAGATTGTTCTTGGACTCCTGAATAGACAGCTGTGTTGAGTAGCACTTTTAAATGTGTGCGTGTGTGTCATGTCCATTTAAAGCACTAAAGTTAGCTCAGCTCTGAAAAGAATCCCTATAAAGCTGATAGAGAAAAGCCCAATAGTGTAGTGACAAGTAATATGCCACATTTATAATTATGACAGGAGGTCAGACTGGACTACAGTTCTGCTCATACTTTTCCAAGTCATTCTTCTGGGGGCTTCTTTCCTTCTCAGATTTTTATCAGCTGTCATTTTGTCTTTGGTAGGAAGAGAAGCCAGCATGGCATTGTGGCTTGAGTGTTAGACTACAACTCTGGAGACCAGGTTTTGAATCCTTCCTCAGCCATGAAACCCACCTTGGGCAAGTTACATTCTCTCAGCCTCAGAGGAAGATAATGGTGAACCATTTCTGAACATATCTTGCAAAGAAAACCCTGTCATAAGTTTTCCTTAGGCTCTCCATAAGTTGGAAAATGACTTGAAGGCACACAACAGCAACACAGGAAGAGAAGAGGAATATTTTTGCAAGTGTTCTGATAGCTCTTCATTATTTTATTCTGCTGCTGTTCTGCCCCAATTAGGCTATGGGTATTGGATTTAAATATTAAGCTGGATGCTTTGTGGTTAGATAAGTTCACACTGTTTTCTTTCCTTATTCTATTTGAATACTCCTGTTATTGGCTATTAGTATGGAATACACAGGAAATATCCAAGTATCTGCATTAAAGAAGTGCTCCTAGAGGGTACAGTAATCCAATTTGCTGCTGTGTCACACTGTCACTGATGAATTATTTTAAGTTTAGCTCACACATTGCTTTTTTTTTTTTTTTTTTTTTTTAGTAACCCAGAATTAATGGGACCACATGAAGGTGAGTGTGGAGGGAAGAGAGAAAAATGGCACTATACTATGAGTATGGTTCAGGGTGTATTGTTTGCTAACATGGGGATGACTGCATGGATAAATGAACATGTGTAAGGTTTTATTTGATGATGATGATGATGGGAAGAATGAAAAGAAAGCAGAGTATACTTTTACATGTTGAAAACTAAGTAATGTGCCTGGCTATGTAAAATATAGAATATGCAGGCAGAATGACTGTAACCCTTTGAATGTAAAAGAAACCCTCATGCCAATAAACACTTGCTTTCTCAAATTTGAGGAATGCACTACTTCAGTGGTTCTTTACCTGGGGTCCGGGGACCCCCAGGGCTCTGCAGTGTCCTCACAGAGGGCCTGTGGAGAGTTGAAAGTCACTTGGCCCACCTCCACCCTGCTGAGTCAAGGCAAAGGCAGGCTGGGTGGCTGGCTTGGCCTGTACTTTGCCATTCAATCTGCTCCAGCCATGAACTTACAGGAAGAAGCAGGAAAAAAGTCCCCCCCCCCTCCAGTGCCTCTGAAGGACAGTTTCATGGATGGTGTAATTGTATTATTGTTGTTGTTTTAAATCTTGAGTTAAATCTTGGGGGACCATGGCAACGAAAGATAGTTAAAGGGAGTCCCTGGGAAATGAAAGGTTAAGAACCACTGCATTACTTGATTACCTGTGCACTGGGCTGCCAGAAACATTATGCCCATTCTCACATTCATCCAGCTCTGAATGAAATGTTCTTCTAAAAGTGCAGCTGAACAAAGAAAGAGCAGTGTGTAGAAAGGGATTTACATTTAAAACAATTTGTGAGGCCTGAGAGAAATGGACACTGTGCTCCAGGGTAGCTGTGGCATGATCTGAATTCCTCATTCAGGTTACAGAACTTGGGACTTTCTTCAGTTGCAGGCACCAAGTTTTGCTTTTTTTTTTTTTTTTTCTGGATGAAGAGTACACAGAAGGTTCTAATGTTTGTTGGTGCTGAAGTCACAATTTTCTTTCTTTCTATCTTGGTGTTCTGCTTCCTGGGAATGCCTGGGTTTCTAAGCTCCTGGTCTGTTCCCCATATCATTTGTTCCTCACTGCCTAACCAGGTAAGTAAAAAAAAGCGGCCTTTTCGAATTTGAGACCATCTTCTGTCCTCTTTCAGAAGCCCACCGAAGATTGCCTCCAGGGCTTTTCTGCTGCCCCCACCCCATTGGTCAGAGTGAAATGAGCTTAGAGCAACAATGCTGGAGAAATGAGAAAGTTCCTTGTGTATGTTAAGTAAAGACATGCTTGTTTCTTTGCTGCTTTATTAAAGTCTCAATGTTCAGTTGGTTGTCAGCAACATGGAGGGATACTAAATCTGCAGTTCTGATCATAGATAGCCCCAGTAAACACACTGTGACCTTCTTACCACTAAATATCGCAGGATGGCACCAGACATCTAAAATTAGGGATAGGGCTGGTGGCATCCCACTGGACCAACTTTTTGACAAGAAGTAGCATTGTGTCACATCCAATGAATTAATTAGGTCCATTTCAGAGTAACCATTTTATAGGCAATTTATATATTACATAATGCATATACCCACTACATTTAATACTTAACACAGCATGCATGAAAGAAAATAGAACAATAACAAAATATTCCACCATGTGTAATTTGATAAGGAGACACATATGGAACTTTATTTTAAAGTGAGAACCTTCCAGCCATATTTGGCCAACAATTTCTTTATTAAGTCATGCAGTTTGAAATCAACTGCTGTGCAATTTTGTGTATGTTAAATTCTCCACCGGAGGGAGCCCATATTCCGTGAAAGCATGCCTGAGAAATGCATTGGGAACAGCAGGACAAATACGTTTAAATCAGGATGTGTCATTTGAAAAAAAGTTTTTTAGCCCATAATAATTAATAGTTTTTTTTAAAAAAACTCTTATTTTAAATTGAAAAGGAAAACATACATATCCCCAGACTCTAAAATTATAATGTAAAATCAATACAATATAACAATATTCAATGTTTTACTTTTTTAAATAGAAAACCAGTTCCCTGTAATTACATAATCATTGTACTTATGTTAAGATGCAGTACTAATAAATTGTTAGTGTGACATATACAATGAATAAGCATACTTGTGCCTCTATCAAAACACTGCCTCAGTGTTCTACCTTGCTGGAATATATAGAAGACAACTGCAATGAACTCATTCCCTAGACATGGGAGTTACCTGGCAAGCCCCCTCCTGTTCCAGATTGTTTTCTTTTAAAACTTATATTGCTTCTAATATTTGACTGAAGGAAGACATATGAGCAGATAAAATTTCCATAGTTTTTTTTCATGATAATGTCTGAGGTCCTTTTTTGATATCCTAGATTCTCCATTAAATTTCATCTTTCATAGATAGAAATGATATTGCTCTTTTTCTAATTTAGCTAGAATAGCTACTGTAACCCTCCATTATAACAATACATTTGACTCTACAGATCAATACAAACTAACCACCCACAAAATGATATTAAGACATCTGAGGATATTTCTTATATAATTCTGTCTGGTATCATCTCACAACAATCAGTTGAGATGCATGAAGGTATTAAACCTAGCCTCCCTTTTATTCTTTTTTTCCCTGGGTGGATTATTTGATTTGTCATTTACCCCCTTTTCCCTCCTTGCAAGCTGTGTACTCAAACCAATTTGTGATAACATGAGTAGAATGCTGAATTCAGCTCAGAGTTCATGCTGGCATTGTTATTCTTCAAGAGAGGCTCTGGTGGGGACAGATAATGCCATAATTCAGATAACATGATGGAATGAGATCTTGTATCACAAAGCTTTTGGTGGGTGAAGAAATGCAAACATCTCCTCTTTTCATATAAATTAGAAGAAGATGTGGGGTCATATTGAAGTGCCAAGTGTGTTTTACTAGAGTTTAACCAGAATGAAGATTTAGGAAGCTGGTTTGCCATATTTAATTTGTCTAAATTTTATGCTTGTTTATGGAGGTTGAAATTGACTTTGACAAGTAGTTTTGATTTCACATGTTTGGATGAGGTAGAAAATAAAATAAGCTCAGTGCTATTTTTATTCTGGTGGGTATTTGAATAGTAAACTTCATAAACACAGAAGAGATTTCAGTTTCTTGTTTTAATTGGTTGGCCGTTAAAAATTATTTTTGAAATGTAAAGTGCTACTTACAGTGTCCCTTGTTGATGGAGATAATCCACTCAATAAAATATCGATCTTTGTGCAATATGTTCAGGTGAAAGATATATGTAACTCTATTGAGTTACAGGTGGGCTTAAGACTCTGACTAGTGACTTGTTTCTTTCTTCTCCTTCTTTTCTTTTATTTGGTAGGTAAGAACTCAAACCCCTCTCACAATTACAACAGAAGCATTTATTATAATTTGCTAGATTCATTAAAGTCAGTTGAAGATTTTCCACTGAATTTAAAATGATTCACATATGCAAATTTGATTTCAAAAGTGAATAGTTGTAATAAAGCCCTTTATTTTAAAATAGGATTTTCTAAAAAGCTAGAAGTTAACACAAATATAGAGGAAGGCATTTGCACTCTGGATAGAAGGGCTGGAGTCATGTTGGAGGGACCTTCTTTGCTCACACAGTGGACTTTATTACACCAGCCTGTTGTCTCACAGCAATTGCGATGTTGAAGCAAATGGGAACATACCAGTTTGAAAACAATCACTATCACACTTCTCTTCAATTATGCTCCTTTTATGACCCATGGTCCTGCACTCACTATTCCACACCATCTCGCTAAACCTGCCTTCCTCCCCCTATGTACCCTACATAGCACATGGATGCCTTTTGATTTTTAAAATTTTTTATTTTGCCACAATTGTGCAATTAGGTCAAAATGATAAAAAATTAAAAGAAATAGAAAATGAAATGAAAATGGAGTAAAACCAACCTCATCCAGCATGGGAATAGCGAGGGGCAAAGGGAGAGGGAGTGGTAGGGGTAGCAGGAGGATCATGCTCACTCATACCACATGGCTGCTGGAATATTGGAACTGCTGCAGAAGGATCTGTCACATCTGGGACAGTAATGGGAAGACACCAATATTGGGAGCCATTGATCAGTGTTCCCCATCAATGAAAAGGCACACTTCACCAATGACTGAAATGCAAAGCAGCAACAACACAGACATGTGAAAAGTACCTACCAAAGATGCTATTATCTGGATGTAATTGCAATTTATCATCCTCATGTGATAAAGTCCCATGACAAAATGGGCACCCAGGGCCTACCTTTATAAAAGCTACTGTTATGTATGGGATACTGCCTACTTATTCAGCCCTCCCCACATCTTTCTGTGAAGCTGATGACAGTGGTAACTGTAGTTGTCACTGTGTACATTTCCTCCCATATTATTTTGTCAGAGTACTATTGCTTTAAGGACAAAGGAAAATATTGAAGCAACAGACCACATACTAGTGCAGGTGAAGTGGATTTAGTCACAGCCATGGCTAAGCAGAGGGCTAACAGGCAAACACTCCTATATAGTTGAACCACAAGTTGCACAGTGTGTGGGTTGGTGTCATAGTGAAGGTGTATGTTGGAGATATTGCTGTTAAGATGATGAGGTTTGTTGTGTATATACTTTGTTTCTCTCTCTCTCTCTCTGGCTTTTCTTCGCAAACAAAGATACAGGAAGGACTCATCCCACGCTTTCTGCAAGCACGCTAATGACTGAAAAGGCCAATCCGAGATAAACATGCCCGATTGCAGAAAGCACAGCCGAAGGTCTCCTTGGGTGATGATTCTGGGTTGTGATTCTTTCTGCGTTGTCATTTCTCTTCAGGACTTTGTTTACACTGCAACTGAAGATAAAAACCTCCAGATATCTTTGGGTGAACCTTGCAGCCTGTAAGTCTTTTTCTTGTGTGTGAAAGTGGGTCAGAGCAGTGAAGCACCTGCTAGCTGAAACCTTTGTTCCTAAATTACTCTTTTTGCCCTTTCTGCTGTGCAGTACTGCTGTTTGGCTACACCTGAGTTAGTCTGCCCCCAGGCTGTGCCAGGTGTTTCTCAGTGGGCCAGCAGTGAGTACACATGTTTAACCTCACAAGTCTGGCTGAACAGGCTTAAGTCTGGCAAACTTAAGTCTGGTTTCTTGCTAGGAGCATATCAGAGTCAAAGAAAGAACAAAGACTCTCTAGCTACCATTGTATTAGGGGACAGTTTAAGGAGAAACCCAGCAGAGCCAAGGTAACCACTTGGATATAGGAGATGTGTTAGATCAAGGCAATTTTTTTTTTGTCAGGGGTTCCAGGGAATGGTATAGCAACAAGTTCGTCTGTGATCCTGGAGATACCAAACATATTTTAGGCTTTTTCTAATGACTTGGAGGTTTATGATTTGGATGTTTATATAAAAATGTTTATCTGTCTGATCAGGCCAGGTGGGAAGTATTTTGTAATTCTAGTTTGAGATTTAAGTTGTTCTGTTCTTTAAAAAAATTGCATTGGTTTACAATAGAACTATGGATTATTATCTTACTGCAGGCCACTGAAGAAGACCTATTGTCAAAATGTATTTGGCTTTAACTTACCTATTTTCACAACTTGGTCTTCAGTTACTCTTATACAGCTTTTTTTTTTATTATGCTACAAGTGTTTGTAAAATATATTTGTTATTGACATCTTTAAAATATTCTTAACTATGTTGTATGTTTTGATTGATGTTATATACTTTTTATGCTATATGTTGGCTTATCTTTGAAACAATGTGTTGATTAAGGACATTTTCAGTCACTCTAAATATGCCATGACAAGGATGCCAGGAGATCGCAAAAGGGCTTTAATTTCAGAGTATGACTTCCCTGTCCTGTTCCATGCTGGTTCCATGCTGCCCGCACTCCTTTTTATTCATGGCCTAAACCGTGAATAGATTGCCCATTCCGTTTCGGTCACAAAATGACGGGCAAGTGAAATGGTGCTCCATTACGCTGGCACAATGCCAGCATCACTGGGAGGTCCGTACCAAACACTTCTGGGTACGATCGGGACAAGGAGGTAAGTGACACACTTTTTTGTACCCTCCCTGGGTTACTTGATTTTTTAAAAACTGTATTCTTGTGCTTGGTGTCACTTTTTGAAGTTTCTTTTGTTTTTTATTTTTGAATTTCCCACACGCTCATTCTCTCGTGAGAACAGCTGGGAACTCAAACCAGGAAGTGAACGGGGCTCTGTTTGAGCTCCATTCATTCCCGGGCTGCCGAGGGAGGGGGCAGTCACACAAAAAGGTAGGTCTGAAATGTGGGTTTATTGTGCTGGATGGGGATGGGAGGGGGGTGGGAGAGAATATAGCAAGATGGGGACACTTTTTTTGTCACCATCTGATAATCTCCTAAGTGTGTTTTCTTTTCTTTTTTGTGCATGCAGTGATTTTTGCACCACCTCAAGACAGGTCCTAACCAATTGAGGTTTTGTTTTATCTTTAATGTCGTTGCTTTCTATTTATATTTTATTTTTGTGCTTTGCCATCCCTTCTGGTACCTCATAGCTCCAGGCAGGTAATTCAAGTTAACCATAAGAACATCCATAACTTACATGTGGGCCTCATGTTCCTTGAACACAGGCATTTTGCATATTCCAATAGGCAATTCACCAGCATCTACTTATCTTATCCATCCACACACTCCTGCTGAATATGACAAAATTAGCCTATTCAATGCAAACCAATAAACCAATGAATCCCTTACAAATTAACAATCCAGTTAGCAAAATCAGTCTGTAGATAATAGGTTGAACTCCTTGTGTAAAATGTGGCTAAGCCAGAATTCCTGCTAAGAGCCTTACCAGCTAAACTTGTACAGGCTGTACAATCTTGAACATCTGGCATGGAAAAGGCCTGGATGCTCCTCAACTGGCTTGTATAGCCTTCAGCACACAAGGCATGGTGTGGATCTTCTCACCTTCCTTTCCTGACTCCTTTGTGCTGTACCCTGAAAAGGAGTCTCCCATCCAAACTAGATTTGCTGGAGCAGGGGAACTATATTTCTATCTAAAATGCAGACACAAGAGGCCTCATATCAGACAAGTGTGTGCAATGTGGTGCAGAGAGGAGAGTGGTTTGACCAACGCCCCCTTAATTATTTTTTTATTAGTTATTTATACCCTTCTCTTCCGCCACAAGGCTATCAGAGCAGCTTACAAATTGTTTTAAGGTATAGCAATTTACACATCTACACTACATTAAGCAGTTTCCAATGTGTGTTAGCTAATTGCCCCCACAAGCCAGGTACTCATTTTACTGACCTACAGAAGGATTAAAGGCTGAGTGAACCTTGGCGCCCTCTGGAATCGAACTTGCAATGTGGTGACTTGCAGTACTGGCATTTAACCACTGCGCCACCAGGGCTCCCATTATGAAAATCACTCACTCCCATTTACTATTTGCCCAAAGTTCCAGGCTGCATTGCAGTGCTAAGGGCTGAGTTTTTGAAACAAAGGTGGGCAATTTGCCCCAGATTCCCCCATTGTGGAGCCCTGCAGTCCAAATGATGCAGGGCTCTTGCCCCAATTTACTTTTGAACAGTCCAGACCACATCCAAGGTGAAGTCAGGGTAAATCCTTTAAAAATGTTTCAAAATAACCCACACGAAAACTGCGTTGTGCTAGAAAACCAGGATGGGTCCGCCACGGGAACACAGGAGTCAGTACCTGCATGCCAGCCTGTATCACTGGATGACGCTGCATGTGTCGCTCTGAAGCTGGGATGGAGGCCCCCAGCATGTGACCTAGGCCCTCTGCATCTGCCCAGCCTTGATCAAATGCTGAGGGCCTCTTTCCTGGCTTCAGAGAGTGTGACATGCAACAGCAGCAGAAGCGCTCGCTGATACAGGCCAGCATGTGGGTGCAGACTTCTATCCATTTTATCATGGGCAGGGATCTGGGTCAAGAATATTCTGGCCAGAAAACAGAGTATTCTGGCCAGTGCAGACAAACTCAAAGAGACATGGTTAGTATAAACTCTTTTTAAAAAATTATCATTAAAGTCCTGTTTGACCCTCAGCTTAAATGACTAATGTGATTTTAAAAGAATCCCTTTTAAAATGTCCAAGCATTTTAAGCTTGGAATATAAAAGTTAATTTATAGTGCCCATTTTAATTTGCAAAGTGGCTACAATAACACTCCTGACTCACATCCATGCAGTAGTTCTTGATTAATATGCACAGAATGCACTGAGATTTGAGAAGGAATGCTTCTGAAGAACAAAGGTATTAAAAATGTGTGGGCATATGAGCATGTGTGTGTGTATGCACACATGCCACACACAGGTTTTCTAATAGCAAATGAAATTTAGAAATAAACAGATTTAAAGATCACAAAATTTGAAATGGAATCTGAAACAGAGAAAGAAATTAGACAACCACCCACAGGATACATTTAAGTCACTAATGCTGAACTATTTTTAAAACTTCTTAATCCCCCGAGTATGCAGCCTTATTAAGTGGCAAAGTATTGCTTTAGTATTCAGATGATCACATAAAACAAAAATATAAACACATTTGATTTAAAGAAATATAATTTTTTGCTGTGTCAAACATACACAAAGTGTAGACAGAATTTGATCCCAACAAAGGATTTCTTCTGAAAGAGAATGAAAGCACCATTTAAGTGTTCAGTTACTAAGGTTGCATTTTATTAGGAACAGGTGAACTGACTGAATATTGCTAAGGAACATGACACAAGAAAAGATGTAAGCTTTAAACACCATGTGAACATTCTTACAGCAGTCTCTGTGGATAATAGTCATGGTGTTATGGCAATTGTATGAATGTAGAATTGCTGGCTTGAGATGCAATTGACTGGGAACTTCTGTACAAAACCTACTGAAAAGAATTTCAGTTGCTGAAGAGCACAGTTTAGAAATAAGATGAAGATTTCTTAGAGGCTGATAACTGCTTGAAGAATAAGGATCTGAGGATAAAAAATCATGGACAGTTCTCACAATGAGAAATAATTACTTGGAATCATGTTGCTTTTCATTTATTAATAATTTACTTGGAATCATGGATAAGCAGTGAAACGACTACATTTGTAAAATACTTTATAATATTCAGAACACAGAATGCTGTCTAAGGGATTCTTGGAGTTGTGATTCAAAAAATTAAGATTTCCAAGCTCTTGATAAAGAGAAGTAAACTAGCAAATAAGGTTCACAGTGCACTCCTATACCTGTCTTCCCATTTGCTCGTGCGTTCCACTGAATTCATTGCTTCTAGGTAGATTGTGAAAGTAAATAAAGACAAAGAAATTAACACTGGGGTTATCTATCTACCTATTTATAGACATTTTGCGAACTTCATATGATTGGACTGGATGGCCCTCGTGGTCTCTTCCAACTCTACAATTCTATGATTCTATGACTATCTAAAAAGGTATTTGGGATGTGGCTGATGGTTTAGTAATAATATCAACACAGTGGGCTTGATCCAGACTTATCTGCAGGCCACTGAAGTCAATGGAATTGAAAACAAAAAAGAAATTAGTGGCATCTTAAAGACTAACATGTTGTATTATGACATAAGCTTTTCTGGTCTACGTGCATTTTGTTAGATGTATGGAATGTTACTTTAGTTGGCATATTGTTATTCACACACTTGGGTGAGTGGAGTGGGAGATTTTAATAAGTGGGATCAGAGAGGACTGAAAAAGCAAAAAAATACTTACCATTTGTTCTGTCTGACCCCACTGATTACAGTCCTCAACCTAAGCAAGTACACATCAGCCCCCTAATCCACAGATTCAGTATCCACAGTTTCACTTACCTGCATCCAAAAATGTATGTTCTCTCTAGGCATTTCTAGGTCCTCCAGTTTGATTCTATGGTCAACTTCTAGCATTCTTCTCATTGAAAATAATAGGTTTCCCTCTTATCCATGGTTTCGGATAGCCACAGGGAGTCTTGGAATGTATCCCCACAGATACAGGGGTCAAACTGTATATAATAATCTGCTAAATGAATTACATGCAACACCTCTGATGAAGTGAACTTTAGGCCATGGAAGCTGATGATACTGGACTGAATCAAATTGTTTGTTCCAAGTAGAGTATACCAATTTAATAGATGAAATTTACATAAGTGTTGACTTAACAGGTTTCCACTGATTCAATCCATCTATTCCAGTTATAACAATATAGGCCAATATGTGTTGGTCTTTAAGATGTCACAAGAGTCTTTGTGACATCTTAAAGTAGATTTAAGTAGAAGAAGAAGGAAAACAAAAAGATTGCATGCTATCTCATTTTTAAAAAAGCAAAGATGAATCTACATTAAACAGCATCGGAACTTTGAAGGCAATTTAACATATTTTCTGCCAGCTAATCTTTCTTGTGCCAAACCATTAAAGAATAAATAATATAGTACTTTCAAGAAGCCATTTTATGCTATCAAATCAGTGACATAAATCTACTCATATGGATTAGGAAGGCATCCTTATCTACTTATAGTATAATCTCTTCATGATGCATGGTATGTTCTGTTGTCATTTCTCTAATATGGTCAGAGACAAAGGACCCCGTTATTCATAGATAGCCATCAGTAAGGCTTCTGAAGTGATCTTTTAATGAAGGCCATTTTTAATAGTGAATTCTATATGAATGCTTAAAGAAACCAGCAAAATCGCAGGAATGGCCAGAAAGAGAATAAGGCTGCTATGAGAATATCATATTTAATATCTTTCCTGTTATTGGTTGTGCTTGTTCTTCAGTGCCTTCCCTGGGTCTCTGTTGTCTTTATAGCACAATTTGTGATGTTGTTTTTGACCTACATAGATTTTAATAGTTTTGGCCTAACATGTCTTGACGTACCATTTTCTTCTCTGTGGAATATCCTTCAACTCACAAAACACTGGGCTGTGGAACCTTATTGCACTACACTGTTATAGCACTATTATTCCACTTTAACTGCTATGACTGCCTCCTGTGGAATCCTGGGATTTGCAGTTTGTGGTGGGGCATTTAATATTGTCAGCCAGAGAGTTCTTAGACTTCACTAAATTATAAACCCCAGAATTCCAAAGGAGGAAGCCATAGCAGTTAAAGTGGAATAATAGTGCTACAACAGTGTAGTGCGATAAGTATTGGTTTTGTTGTCCCACCTATTGCTGCAGTGATTTATCAATAAATGATAAATTTGCCCTAAGATGTATCAGTATGTGATAAATGTACTCTATTTCCTTTCTTTTTCTTGTTGATTCCTGACATTATTAAATTAATTAAGATAAACACTCCTTTGGTTTAAGAAGGGAAGTGGGGATCTTGCACCTTTGAGACTTATGTCTTTCAGCATAAACTTTTGAGGACTCCATTCCACTTCATTAGATGCAGGAATGAAGCCCTCCATGGGATAGACACATGTAAGAACAGGAATGTAGTGTGGGGAGGGGAGGGATGAGTAAGGGAAATGTAAAAAGTAATGGAAATGCAAAACATGTTGGCATGATGATGGAGGACAAGTATCATCTGAAAAACGGTCATAAAGAGTAGTTAGAAGGGCAAAAGTGGGAAGCCAGTTTTGTGTTGAAGCACAGATAAGCAAGTAAACTTGTATCTTGGAGAAAAGTCTTTGTTTAGTGCATTGCTAAGGTTTCAGAAATGGTAAAATACTGTCATAAAGCAGATAAGAGGAGAATCTGTTCATTACGTGTGCATGCTGTGTAGAAAACACATGTTTTAATATATGAAGTGTACCAAGAAACCATTGTCTCTGTTCAGACCACCACTAATGGATTGGAATTAGTGGATGTATGTAACTGTTTCTCTTTTCAATCCTCTTTTCAAAAAATGTGTTCAAGAACTGCTACATGGAGGTCGGACATTAAACGAAAGTTTTCAGTGTCCTGCAACTGGTGTTTCCCATTTCTAATGTCAGCATAATATGAATATTTTTTTTCAAAAAAATCTAAATTTGTTGACTTCAAATCATAATGAAAGGGTGACAAAAATGGATTTCTGAATCAATGATTGTATCCACGTCCACATCTAACTGAATGACCCTGAATCAGTCTAAAGTGAAGCACATAGTTTTCATAATCACCAAATTGGGCTCCAGACTGATTTTTTTTTTTGTTAGGTGAAAATACATAGTATTCAATCATAGTATAAAATTTATACAATTCTCTGAACACCCATCCTTTTTCCTTTAATAATAATAATACATTGGAAAGGCAGTGTGGTGTAGTAGTTTGAGCATTGGACTATGACTCTCGAGACTAAAGGTTTATCTACACACGCCAGGATATGCCGGCTCCGTTGTTCCCTCATTATTGTCTCAGGCTGGAGTCCAGACAGTCACGCTAGCCCATTGCTGCAGCCTCCTCCAGCCTTGGTCACATGCTACAGGAGTCCTTCCTGCTTCAGAGAAAGCCAGGGAGACCAGCAGCAACAGTGAGGGCTGGCCTGCTGGGACGGGCTCCTGCAGACACACAGGGCCTGATCTGTTTCTTCCTGGGAAGAATGGATTAAAAGAGGTATTATATTAAAATACAGTAATGAGCCCTAGCCCATATTAGCCCCGTCTGAGGCCTGAATCTGCCCCGGGGTGGTGAGGGGAAAAGCCCTATATCATCAGGACTGCAGGTCTCTAAGATGGGGGCAAGATGGAGTATATTTTCCATGTAGATAAGCTCGATGGTTCGAAACCCTGTTCAGCTGTGAAAACTGAGCAGGTGACCTTGGGCAAGTTACAGTCTCTCAGTCTCAGAGGAAGACAATGGTGAACCACCTCTGAACATATCTTGCCAAGAAAACCCTGTGATAGAGGCTGCCATAGAGTTGGCATAATTTGAAAACGACTTGAAAGCACACAACAACAATAAATAATAGATGGTCAGTCAATATGCTATTTCTCTGTTTTTAAAGATTGAGAGAATATTAATGTTGGGAGGGGTGTCCTTGAAAATTCAAAAGTATTGTGTGCTCAGACAATTCCTTATTCTAATTAGTTGCAATGTTCTTTGTCCTTTACCCCAGTCAAACACATTGATAAATATTTGGAAAATTACTCCTGGATATATTTTATATGTTTACAGATTAATTACAAATGTTATTGTAGTGTATGTTCTTATACCAAAGTATATTTTGTAATCTAAGATCTTTCCCCTTTCTTAACAGTATTATAACAGGTTTAGAGCACAATTCCCTACTCAAAGCATCCACATTAACATTTTTAAAAAGGAGCAGCTGCAAAAATAGCAGAGAGCAGCAATATGATCATAAGGACATGAATAAATTGATCCCTTGTGCCTCCTTATGAGTGTAGACTCTGTCACTATGATGACTCCACACTTATGCAAAAATAATGTACAGAAATAAACTGGTGTTTTCAAGGTTTTCATTTCTGAAGTGTAAGAGAGACACTGAAGGCAATATAAAGGGATGTAAAAACCTTTGGGTTTTGAGTGCCTGCAAAAGAGGCAGATTATCTCATCAGTGATCTGTCTTGCTACTATAAAGCAAAATGTAAAAGTTTTGACATATTTGGTAGCACCCAACAAATGTACAAATGTAGTATTTGTGCATTTTCAGAAGCAATTTAAAATTTAGTTGGAATCTAGTTTGACTGCTAGCCTTGTTGGAATACATATGATTCTATGACTTTCAGCTTATTCATTAAAATTCACTCTCCCTTAGATTGGGGTTTTAAAATTTCCAGGGGTTTGAGAGCTGCACATACCTTGTTCTGGGCCTTGGAGATCTGTCTCTGTACTCCCTGGGCCCTTGATAGACCCCCCTTTTTTTGGCTTTTACTTAAAAAGGGGCACTCACCCTCTAAACAGTGTGGGGGTGAATTTCACCATGATTTTGCCCCCTAACCAGTTTAAGCTAAAAGATGTATTTCTTCCCAAAGTAGAAGTGACCAGAAGTCTTATCCAGTTTTGAAGTATCCCTCTGTGCCTAAAAGAGAATGGAGGGGCAAACATGTGGTAAAATTGCCCCCCCCCAATATCTGGAGGGCAGGGGCGTTTTGTAGTTTAAACAAGTAAACAAAAAAATAAGATAGTAAAACATATATCGTGGAGAAAAGTGTTTGTTTAGTGCATTGCTAAGGTTTTAGAAATGGTAAAATACTGTCATAAAGCAGGCAAGAGGAGAATCCGTTCATTACATGTGTGTGCTGTGTAAAAAACATTTGTTTTAATACATGAAGTGTACCAAGAAACCATTGTCTCTGTTCAGACCACTGGTAATGGATTGGAATCAGTGGATGTATGCAACTGTTTCTCTTTCCAACCCTCTTTTTAAAAAAATGTGTTCAAGAACTGCTACATGGAGGTCGGACACTAAATGAAAGTTTTCAGTGATCTGCAATTGGGGTTCCCATTTCTAATGTCAGCAAAAAATGGGCTGTACTTTGTAGTTTGTACTTTGGCCAACTCCTGCCTTAGAAAGGCAGGTGGAAAGGCATAAAAATGTTGGCAGTCTTTTGGGATCTTGGGATCTCTTCATGTGGCAAGATGTTACCAAAGGAAAAAGGGAGAGGACAAAAACTGATTGGATGTTGCTGTTGTATGTTGATGTATCTGCATGGTCCCAGTTTTGAGTTGAAATGAGAGGAAATGGTTGACAAGCATTCAAGTAAGAATCTAAGGCAGGGTGGTCAAACTTTAGCTTGGAAGCTTTACTTGTGATCCCATAGCTATTTTTGTGGGCATCCCAAGATTCCCCATCCTCCCACAATCTATTTTCATGTGCATAAACAGTTTGTCTTCAGAATTGCTCAACAGCACCCACAAAGCCTCCTCAAAGAAACTCCTCAAATTTTGTCAATTTTTTCAAAGAACTACATATCACGGCCAATTGAATAATCATATGTTGTACTGACAAATATTGAGACAGTGATATTCATCAGTCATGAATTTAACATCAACTTTTCAACACTCATCCTTAAATGGATTTTTCATGTTATTAATGCTGCTTTTCATCAGATCATAATATTATCTAATTGTCCTTGATGCACTCCTACATTGTAACCTATTACTGTATAGGTGAGCTAGCCTGGACTACTGTTAATTTTTTGTCAGTTTTCTGAAAGA
The DNA here is from genome assembly GCA_030847615.1 of Gambelia wislizenii. Lineage (NCBI taxonomy): Eukaryota > Metazoa > Chordata > Lepidosauria > Squamata > Crotaphytidae > Gambelia > Gambelia wislizenii. Next base: position 100,658,406 of record JAUMIR010000006.1, read on the forward strand.
TCATTAACAGTGAAATTTTTTACCTTCTTTACTAGAACACGAAATAATATTCTTAATTTTTATGGAGAGACTTTCTTTCTCTAAATTGGCCTAACTGCCTTTCTTGAACAAACTCTTTAAGTAATGCTAAATGGATGCTCAGTAATATCTTACTATATTTAGAAATGCTACTCAGCTCCTAGTACTGTTGTTCTGTAAAGTGTCTTAACACTGAATCATAATTCCCTTTCCACTGATTTTTTTTTTTTGCATTAATGGCTTTTAAAAAAACTTGTAGTGGAATACTGGGAAGTAAAAATAATATTTTGGGTTATATATTCATTTTAATGGATTACTTTTGGCCTATCCAAGGAATTTTTAATTATGCCTTTATCATTCCAGTTGGGGAAGAATGAAATCTATATATTCACTCAATGCTGTTATTGAATTGATAATGTACATGCTGCAGCTTGCACATTTTTTCTCCTCTTTGCCTGAACATATTTAGAGTACATTCGTCTTAAGGTTTTTAATAGCACTATATTTGCTTGGATAATAATTTACTCTTGGCTAGCCAGGAAAATTGCTTAATGATGGTTATGTAAGATTAAGGATGTCTTCTACTCTATAGAATAAATAATGAGTTTACTAGGATTGTTTGTGACATATAAATGTAAATATTTATTATTTTATATATTTCTTATTTTCAACAAAATATTATCAAAGTGGTCTGTATATAGTAGCTAGCCTGCAAACATGCTTAAATAAACTTGTTTTTCAACTCTAGCTGTTTTGATTTTCATAGTGGGGCAAAGAACAGTCAGGCACAGCTCAATTGTGCCTGGGCCCTAGAGGCTACTGAGAACCTGTCCCCCTCCCCCATGTTCCGACTGCCATTGCAGTGGCTACTGAGGGAGAGAAGAGCAACCAGGCACAGTTCCATTGTTCCTGAACCCCAGTGGCTGGTGTGATTCTCCCCCTGCAACTTTCCAATTGTGATTGCTGTGCTGTCTGAGGGAGGAAAGCAGCCAAGAACAGCTGAACTTAATTCCCATTCTCCTATCCCCTTTTTCCTTGTGTGCTGTGTTTTCTTTAGCTTGTAAGCCTAAGGGCTGTGGACAGTCAAACCAACTAATGGTGACACCAGCCATCATTGTATCCTGATGTACAAAACCAGCCATAAATGAAGAAGCTATTACTATTTAAAGTTCTGGAATGGATTTATTTTCTGAGGTCTCCCCTCAATTTCAAAATCATTAGAGATAGATCATCTTTAAATGATGAACAAATCTCTTTACTGTTGCATAATTCATTAAACAAATTAATGGTATGATCCTATTTGCTCCATTATTATGGAGACTCCAGAGACTTTAAGAAGAACAAAGCTGAAGCTTGGCGAAAAAGAGAAAGGCCAACAAGAGTGTTTGGCATGGGTGTGTGGAAGAGACAGCATTAGGTGAGCTTGTGGCTGTTGAATTACACTCCGGAGGCCCCACGAAGGTCTTGGGAGGGAGGGGAAGGACCGGGGAGGCCTCCGCGGGGCCTTGCGGGGCCCCACGAAGGCCTTGGGGAGTACCGGGGATGCCTCCGCAGGGCCCCGTGAAGGCCCGGTGTGGGAGGGGAAAGGGCCGTGGAGGCCTCCGCAGGGCCTTGCTAGGCCCCACGAAGGCCCGGGGAGGGAGGGGGAAGGCCCGGGGAGACCTCCATGGGGCCTTGCTAGGCCCCACGAAGGCCCGGGGAGGGAGAGGGGAAGGCCAGGGGAGGGAGGGGGGAAGGGCCAGGGAGACCTCCGCGGGGCCTTCCTAGGCCCCATGAAGGCCTGGGGAGGGAGGGGGGAAGGCCCGGGGAGACCTCCGCGGGGCTTTGCTAGGCCCCACAAAGGCTCGGGGAGGGAGGGGGGAGGGACGGGGATGCCTCCACGGGCCTGGGGAGGGAGGGGGAAGGCCCGGGGAGACCTCCAAGGGGCCTTGCTAGGCCCCGCGAAGGCCCGGGGAGGGAGGGGGGAGGGCCGGGGATGCCTCCGCGGGGCCTTGCTAAGCCCCACGAAGGCCCGGGGAGGGAGGGGCAAGGCCGGGGAGATTCTCCGGAGGCCCCATTGAGGGCTTGGGCAGGAGGGGGGTGGGCTGGGGAGGCATCTACAGGGCCTCGGGAGGGTCTCCGGAGTCCCCGGGAAGGCCTAGGAAGGGAGTGGGGAGGCTGGGGAAAGTGACTATGGGGCCTCCGGAGGCCCCATGGTCGCTATGGTGGGGGAGGGGGAGGGCAGTCGTTATTCACAGATTTTTCACATTCGCGGGGGTCCGTGGAACGTAACCCCTGTGAATGTGAAGGGACGACTGTACAGTGTATTAGGGAGCAGGAGGATGTCTTAGACAGAACAGAGCAGAAGGTCCTGGTTAAGGAGCATGCAGGGGATGTCTTTCTGGAGGAGATTAGTTCTGATACAGAAAAGGTTGATGCTTGGAAGAATGTGACTCATAGAAGAAGTAGGAGAAGGGACCATTCTACAAGTTTGGCACTACAGACCTAACTTCAAGCTCTCTCCCTTGTCAATGATGTCAAGGAATGGGAAGGAGAGCAGCAGAGCCAGGCCTCAGAGAATGTGCATGAGACCTTCGATGGCTCAGCACATAGATTGGCCTCTTCCAATCCTCAGAGGAGACGTTTGGTGGTGGTAGGAAACTCTTTGCTGAGGGGTACAGAATCAGTAGTTTGTGAGCCTGGTAAGATGTCTTAAGGGATGTGCTTCTCATAGGTGCAAAAATTCATGCTGTAACAGAGAGGCTGATGAGATTCGTGAAGCCCACTGACTGTTATCCCTTCCTTTTGGTCCATGTGGGAACCAATGAAACTGCAAGGTATAGCCTTCAGAATATCAAAAGGGATTAAGAGGCTCTGGATAGGAAGCAAAAGGACGTGGATGCAAAGGTAGTCTTTTTGTCTGTCCTTCCAGTGGATGGGTATGGCCCAGGAATGGAGGGAAAGATAGTGGAGGTGAACAATGGTCTGCACAGATGGTGCCACTGGCAACAGTTCGGCTTCCTGGACCATGGAGTGTGGTTTCATGGAGGTGGACTACTCAAAAGGGATGGGATGCACCTCACAGCAGTTGGCAGGAATGTTTTTGCTAAGATTTGATCAGGAGGGCTTTAAACTGAGGTTTATTGGGGATTTTAACTATCCTGCTATTTGTTGGAAGTCCAAGTCTGCCAAGAATTTAAGGTCCAAGAAATTCCTCACTTGACCTGCAAACAATTTCATTGCCCAGAAGGTGGAAGAGGCAACAAGGGGATCAGATATTTTAGATCTGGTTTAGATGAATTTTAACAGGGAGAAATGTAGGATACTGCACTAGGGAAGTAAAAATGAAAAGCACAGATATAGGATGGGTGACACCTGGCTTGATGGCAGTACATGCGATAGGGATCTAGGAGTCTTAGTGGACCACAAGCTGAACATGAGTCATCAGTATGACACAGCAGCTAAAAAATCCAAGGCTGCATCAATAGGATTATAGTGTCTAGATCAAGGGAAGTTATAGTGCCACTCTATTCTGCTTTAGTCAGACCTCACCTGGAATAGTGTGTCCAGTTCCGGGCACCGGAATTCCAGAACGATATGGAAAAGCTGGAATGTGTCCAGAGAAGGGCAACGAAAATGGTGGGAGGTCTGGAAGCCATGCCCTATGAGGAGAAGTTTAGGGAGATGGGTATGTTTCGCCTGGGGAAGAGAACGTTAACTGGTGACATGATAGCCATGTTTAAATATTTGAAGAGATGACATATTGAGGGTGGAACAAGCTGGTTTTCTGCTGCTCCAGAGACAAGGCCACTGGGCAATGGACTTAAATTACAGGAAAACATACTCCATCTAAACATTAGGAAGAACTTCCTGACAGTAAAGTGCTGTTTGGCAGTGGAATGCACTGCTGCGGAGTGTGGTGGAGTCTCCTCCTTTGGCGGTTTTTAAGCAGAGATTGGATGGCCATCTGTCAGGAATGCTTTGATTGTTTATTTCTGATGGTAAGAACTCTTTGATAGTGGGATATGCTGCCTTGGAGTGTAGTGGGGGCTCTTTGAAGGTTTTTAAACAGAGGCTGGATATCCATCTGTTGGAAGTGCTTTCATTGTGAATTCTTGCATGGCAGGGGGTTGGACTGGATGGCCCTTGTGGTCTCTTCCAATTCTATGATTCTATGAAAGGTTTTTGAAATCATATGAATTTCTTTCACTTGATTATATTTGTCTTTGATGTAATGCATGTTTGCAAATCTTTCTCCTTTTGAATGCCACAATTCCTCATGTTGCCTGAATCATGAGATGTTACCAACCTTTATACTTTTACAAACTGAACCTGGTCTTGTAGGACATTGTTTGTCTTGAGAGTCTTGCTAACAAATGGCTAGGGGAGACTTACTGTACAAAAGAAATGCTCTCAGGCTAGAGGAATGGGTATTGCAGGTCTTTTCTAATTCGTTTTACCAGATATCCTGCCCTAATATATGTAGGGGACTGAGAGAGAGGGACAATTTGCTTTCCTTATCCTGGCTTCTCCCTTCCTTAGGTAGTTTCTAGAAGTCTTCCATTGCCAGACATCGGTACAGTACGCTGATGACACCCAGATCTATTTCTCCTTGTCCCGATCATCGGCCTCGAATTCCAATGGCATCTCTCCTCTTAATGACTGTCTTAAAGCAGTAATGGGCTGGATGAGGAAAAACAGATTGAGATTAAATCAGGACAAAACGGAGATGCTCATGGTAGCGGCCCTGAAACCAGGAGTTGGGTTGCAACCTCCAGTCCTGAACGGGGTCACACCCTCCGTTAAGGATTGTGTTCTCAGTCTGGGGGTGCTCCTTGATTCATTGCTTCAGGTGACGAGTCAAGTGAATGTGACGGTCAGGAGCGCTTGTTATCAGCTTCAGCTGATACGCAGCTGCGCCCTTTCCTGGAAGTAAGGGACCTCGAGACTGTGGTGCACGTGCTGGTAACCTCTTGTCTAGATTTCTGCAATGCGCTCTACATGGAGCTACCCTCTTGCTTGGTCCGGAACTTCAGTTGGTACAAAATAAGGCAGCCAGAGTGGTCTCGGGAACATCTCGGAGAGACCATATAACTCCAGTATTGAAATCTCTCCACTGGCTGCCTATCAGTTTCTGGGCCCAGTATAAGGTGTTGGTTATTACCTTTAAAGCCCTAAATGGCTTGGGTCCAACTTAACTCCGGAACCGCCTCCTCCCATACAATCCTCCCCGCGCACTCCGGTTCTCTGGGAGGAATTTGCTTCAGCCACAAAAATCTAGGCTGTCTGCAACCTCCCAGAGGGCCTTTTCGGTAATCGCCTCCAATTTATGGAATGGCCTGCCGAACGAGATCCGTCAGCTGACGAGCTTGAGTAGCTTTAAAAAAGCACTAAAGACAGATCTCTTTCAGCAGGCCTTTCCTGATTAGATCCCGGCCTCAGGAGCTGCATCTCCTGGCTTTTTTTAAAATCATGTACCATATATTCTGGCGTATAAGCCAACTTTTGAGCACTCAAAACTGTCCTCCAAAATTGAGGGTCGTCTTATACGCTGGATATGATTTTGCTTCACCTGCCTACCTATCTCCTGCCTCTTCGCAAATGGAGCGAAGAGGCAGGAGATGGGGCAGGGGGTGAAGCAAAGTGTTTTGCAGTTCATTCTCCCCCTCCTCTGACTTCTCCCCCTTTGGGGAGCAATGGAAGACAGAGGAGGGGGGCAAATGTTGCGGTTTGCCGCAGCCGCCACTCAATCGCCTCTGCAGCGGCCGGGGCAAACTACTAGATTCGCCCTTCCCCCCCACGTTCCTTGAAGGTGCGGGAAAAGGGCGAAAATGCCCCGTTTTGCTCCGCGGCCCCGATCCCTCCTTCTGGGCTCCCTTTTGAGGGAGCCAAGGCAGGGCAAGCGGGGCTGCAGAGCCAAACCCAGGGTTTCTCCCCCTCTCCCCACCTTCAAGGAAGGTGGGGAGAAGGGGCGAAGATGCCCAGTTTGGCTCTGCAGCCCCGTGTCCTCCTTTTGGGCTCCCTTGCGAAGGGAGCCCAGAAGGAGGGATCAGGGCTGCGGAGTTAAACCCCTAGATTCACTCCTTCTCCCCACCTTCCTTGAAGGTGGGGAGAAGGAGTGAAGATGGCCTGTTTAACTCTGCAGCCCCGATGCCTCCTTCTGGGCTCCCTTCGCAAGGGAGCCCAGAAGGAGGCATCGGGGCTGTGGAGTTAAACCCCTAGATTTCCTCCTCTACCCACCTTCAAGGAAGGTGGGGAGAGGGAGCGAAGATGCCCCATTTAATTCTGCAGCCCCGATGCCTCCTTCTGGGCTCCCTTGCGAAGGGAGCCCAGAAGGAGTGATCGGGGCTGTGGAGTTAAACCCCTAGATTCGCTGCCTTGAAGGTGGGGAGAGGGGGCGAATCCCAGGGTTTGGCTCCAAAGCCCCACGTCCTCCTTCTGGGCTCCCTTCGGAATGGAGCCCAGAAGGAGGGATCGGGGCTGCGGTGCCAAACGGGACATCTTCGCCCCTTCTCCCCACCTTCCTTGAAAGTGGGGAGAGGGGTGAATCTAGGGGTTTGCCGTGGCCGCCCCCGCTTCCCCCACCTTGGTCCCCTTCAGAAGAGCCAAGACAGAGGGAAGGGGGCTGCTGAGGCAAACTGGGCATTTTCGCCCCTTTCCTCCACCTTCGAGTCAAGTTTGACTGGAAGGTGGAAGAGAGGGGCGAATGTTGCGGCTGGGTGGCTGGCTGGGAGAGCCCTGCCAGCTGATCCTGTTCGCTTTCCCAACTCACGAGGAGATCTTCGTGAGTTAGGAAACAAAGAGGATCAGCTGGCAAGGCTACCCCAGCCAGTCAGCCAGCCAGCCCAATTGGGGGTGGTGGTCTTATGTGGCAAATATATGCCTAAGCCTAGTTTTATGGTTGGAAATTGGGGTGGTGGTCTTATACGCCCAGTCTTATATGCCGGAATACGCCGGAATATATGGTATATATTTGTTTTTAATGTGATTTTAGTTAGATGGTTTTAATTTTATAGTGTTTCATGTCATTTTATGGGGATGAGTGGGGGTGGGTGGTGTTTTTAGTCATTATTATAATGTTTTAATTGTTGGAAGCCGCCCCGATTGTTTTTAGCAGAGGGACGGGGTGTAAATAAATGTTATTATTATTATTATTATTATTATTATTATACAGATGTAACTAAGCATGGTGACATTTGATGTCATCTCACAGAGTTGGAGAATTTTTACTGCAGACAATATGGCACTTCCTAGTCTTCCTGGCATATAGCAGCCAGGTAGGAGGATGGGAGGGCTGTACGTATATGAGGTGTCAGCAAACTGATCTCTGGCTATGTCTGGGGCTCAAAGGAGCTTATCATTCTGTGAATTCAGAACTTCACTGCCAGGAAAACCGCTGATGGTATTTCCACATCCTTAGAACTTTCTGAATATTTGGCAAGAGGATTCTGGGAAGAAAGTGCTTTCCCACTGGCAGAACAGCATTTCTGCAGTGTTCAGTGACCCTTCAGCCATGATGAAGATTGTACTTTTTTAATGTATTGTGAAGAATGTATCATTGGTATTGGACAGATCTGAACAAGATTTATTTGGCACCTTGTGAATGGTGTTGCATAGTTTGTACCTACTGTGTACTTGTTACTTCTTTAAGAGGCAAGCCCAGAAGACCTCAGTGCTAGGAGGCCTTTGGGAAGAAGCAAATGATATATTCGTTAAATATAAGAAAATGTTTTTGCAAGTATGTGTCTTGAAGGTACACTTGTCACAGAGCCAATATTGGCTGTTGTATCCTGTTCAGTGTACATTCAGTGGCACAGGCAGGTTTACTGTCACATAATGTGTGAAATGGCCTTAAAAATGACACTTTGACAGATTTCTGGCATTTGCTGTAATATATTTTGGTCATATAAAAAAAGAGCTGTATATCTTGCTTTGGCAATGTGTACCTGCATGATATCTGTCTGTGAATGAGAATGAGAGAGAGAGAGAGAGAGTTACAGTTGCCAGATCTGAGGGCTTGACCTTGAGTCATAGAATCATAGAATCATAGAATTGTAGAGTTGGAAGAGCCATGGGTCATCTCCAGGAAAGAGATGAAGGTGCTAATTCTCCAGTTTGATGGGTTCATCTTCAGGCAAGAAGAAAGACCTCTGTACAATTTTCCAGCTCAGTTAATAAAGTGGCAGCTTGCTACAATGTGTAAGACTTACAGTTGTCCCTTCACATTCGCTGGGGTTTGGTTCCAGGACCCCCCGTGAATACCCAAATCCGTGAATACTCAAGTCCCATTATATGCAATGGCATAGCAAAATGGTGTCCCTTCTCTCTCTCTCTCTCTCTCTCTGGCTTTTCTTCGCAAACGAAGATTCAGGAATGACTCATCCCGTGCTTTCTGCAAGCGCACTGATGACTAAAAAGGCCAATCTGAGATAAACAAGTCCAGTTGCAGAAAGCACAGCAGAAGGTCTCCTTGGATGATGTTTCCAGGTTCTGATTCTTTGACCCTCCGTGAATACCCAAATCCGTGAATACTCAAGTCCTGTTATATGCAAAGGCATAACAAAATGGTGTCCCTTATATGAGATCGCAAAATCAAGGTTTGCTTTTTGGATTATTATTTTTTTTAAGAATATTTTCAATCCGTGAATACTTAAAACCATGAAAGCCAAATCTGTGAATGTGGAGGGACAACTGTATTTGTTGCTGCAACTTGCTAAGACTTTCCAGGAGATGTATGCATTTACTTAGTTAGCTTCCTACTTTTCTCCCAGGGATTGTGGTACCAGGACTCACCCTCCACTCTGTTCTTCATACATCTTCTGAGTAGAATCACAGAGTTGGAAGAGATCACAAGGGCCTTTTGCAAAGGCAGAAGGGTTGGATAGAGAGAAAGGTCCGGGAAGATAGGGTGATAGTTTCCAGTCTCAAGGAGAAGAGAGTTCTGTAAAGTGAAGATACTCAGACAGGTGTTGAGGGTGGCACAGCAAAGAAGAGAATGATGTCTGGCTGTATCACACCATGGCTGTGACACACTTAGCTAATGTTGGAGCTATGATATTTCTAACCTATTTCATGCCTTGGAGGGGTGTGCTGGTTATAACAAAGCCTGGCTGGCTTTCCCATGGGATAGACAAATGAAACCGAAATGCAATTGATTGCTTTACTTCCAGAGTGCTAAAATATTGATGGTCTTGTGACAACCTCATACTCCTTAACGACTGGATTGTTAGCATCAACCCATTACTGGGGCTTTCCGCACAATCCTAGCTTGAGATTTCCCACTACTATATCTCTAGACGTGTCTCAGGTCATTGTGACCTTTGACTGCCCTACAGTCTGCCTAACCATACAGTCAACATGACCCCCCAAAAGTATCCAACATGTCCTGTAATGGAATCTCACAGGGAGGGTAGTAGGGCATGCTAAGAAGGTATTACCCATCCTATATCTGTGCTTATTTATTTATTTATTTGCCTAAGTGTAGTAACTTGCATTTCTCCCTGTTGAAATTAATTTTGTTAGTTTTGGCCCAGCTCTCTAATTTGCTAAGGTTATTTTGAATTCTCATCCTGCTCTCTGAGGTATTAGCTACTCCTCCTAATTTGTTGTCATCTGCAAATTTGATAAACATGCCCTCTATTCCCTCATCCGAATCATTTATAAAGTTGGTGAATAGCACTTGGCCCAGGACACTACCCTGTGGCATCCCACTAGTCACTTTTTTCCAAGATGAGAAGGGGCCATTGGTGAGCACCCTTCAGGTTTAGTCAGTCAAGCAATTACAAATTCACCTAATAGTTGCATTGTCTAGGCCCATTTTACTTGCTTGGTTGCCTGAATGTCATAGGAAGCCTTGTCAAAGGCCTTACTGAAATTGAGATATGCTACATCCACAGTATTCCCTTCATCTTAGAAGATGGAATTCTATCAAAAAGAGATAGGTGGGTAGGAATATTAAATTAGTCTGGCATGATTTGTTTTTGAGAAACCCATGTTGTCTTTTAGTGATCATGGCATCCTGTTCTAAGTGCTTACAGACTGTCTGTTTAGTGATCTTCTCTAGAATATTTTCTAGTATTGATGTCAGGTTGACTGGGCAATAATTGTTTGGGTTTTCGTCTTTTCCCTTTTTGAAGATGGGGACAACATTTGCCCTCCTCCAGTCTTCTGGGACTTCTCCTGTTCTCCAGGAGTTCTCAAAGATTATTGCCAGTGATTCTGAGATTACTTCTGCCAGTTCTTGGATGTAGTACATCTGGCCCTGGAGACTTGGATTCGTTTAGAGTAGACAAGTATTTCTGTACTACCTCTTTACCTATTTTGTGCTGCATTTCCACTACTACATTTTCTGCTCCATTTTCCTTTTGAAAGAAGACTGAGGCAAAGAAGGTGTTGAGTAGTTATTGTTTTTAGCCTTTCTAGTTAGCCTGTTACTATGATATTACTGTTACTGTGATATTGAGAACACAGCTGTGCCGGGCAGTGCACGTTTCTAGGATGGAGGACCATCACCTCCCAAAAATAGTACTCTACAGTGAACTCACCACGGGTCAGCATAAGAGGGGCGCTCCATAAAAGCGATACAAGGACTCCCTGAAATAACATCTCAAGCTTGGCCAAATTGATCACCAACAATTGTTCGCCCTGGCCTCACATCGAGAGGCATGGAGATGCACTATCCACAATGATGCAGCCTTATTTGAGAACTCATGCTGAACAAGTCTTGAAGAGAAACAACAACACAGAAAGAATCACAACTCAGAAACATCACCCAAGGAGACCTTCCGCTGTGCTTTCTGCAACCAGACTTGTTTATCTTGGATTGACCTTTTTAGTCATCAGTGCACTTGCAGAAAGTGCGGGATGAGTCCTTCCTGAATCTTCGTTTGCGAAGAAAAGCCAGAGAGAATAAGCCTGTACTCATTTGGCACTTTAGCTTTTCTGACCTTCTCTCAAAACATGCTGGCTATTTGTTTGAATTCCTCTTTGGTGATTTCCCTCCTTTTCCATTCTTGTACCTGTCCCTTTTAAATCTTAGCTCAGTTGAAGGTTGTTTAGATATCCATTCTGGTTCCTTTAGGCACCTCCCATTTTTCCTCCTCATTGGAGCAGTTAGAAATTTAAAAATCAAATCTTATATCTCACTTTAAAGAAACTCCCATCCATCATGAATTCCCCTTTCTTTTAGTATTCCTGATCCCACCCAGTATTTCCCAAAGTTTACTTAAATCAGCTTTCTTAAAATCTAGAATGTGCTTTACCTCTCCACTGTGCCACAAACACCAGGAGAACGTGGTCATTCCTACCTAAGGATCCCACAATTTCTACCCCATTAAAAAGGTCATCACTGTTGGTTAGGATCAGATATAAAATAGCTGATCCCCTTGTTGCTTCTTCCACGTTCTAGACAATGACATTGTCTGCAAGGTAAGTGAAGAATGTGTTGGGCCTTATATTCTTGGCAGAGTTTGACTTCTAACAAATATCATGATAGTTAAACTCCCTGATTACGACTTCATTTCTCCTTGCTGAATGTACGGTCATCTGTTCCAGGAAGGTATCATCCAAGTGATGCCTATTATATTATATTTGCTTTCCTGTGTTAAGCAAGTAGGCTAGATTAAATGTTCCTTTCCCCATCTCCTTAAGAGAAGGAGTAATACTCACATTTTACGTTGATCTGGGAACAGCCCTTTTAACTAATATTTGTGTCTTTTTATATAGGAAAATATGGTGTCAGCACTTCTGTTTAGATGATAATGTTGTTATAAGGGGACACCACATCTCAGGAATTTAACTTGACTTTATTTATATACAAGTGAGAGCCAGGGGTCTTGTACTAATCACTGTCTCTGTCCGGAAAGCAACTAGGTACCAGCAAAGTATAAACAGCACTAGTCTGGTAAGGGAGCTAACTGTTAATTAGCTCACAGGAATCAAACACAGTCAAAGATTTAGTCCAGTAACACAGTCCAAAATGTCAAACGCTTACGGCAGTCAGTCAGAGTGGGGCCAAAACACTCCGTGGTTTGACAGGAGCAGGCAGCAATGTAGCCAGGGACAGTCCAAGGTCTATGCACGAGTCAAGGTAACAGAAGTCAAGATAACTGGAATCCAGGCACCTAAGTCAGAAGGAAGCTTTCACCAGGAAGATCAGTTGATCTCTGACAAAGCCTCCATTGCCTCTCCCAGCATATATAATTAAGGCTTTGTCAGGTATTTCTTAATGAGCAGGTTTTTCTTATAAAGTCTCAGACTTCCTTTGAGCTTCCTTTTGAGCTCACTGCTGGGTATACGATGGTAGAGGTAAGTCCCTCTCTTCATCATCCTTATCTGAATGGGCAGGACTGTCTGATGGACCACTTGGACTAGGCTCTTCCTCTGCTCGAGCTTCTAGGTTGGCAGGATTCCCGGCTGGCACAGGTGTTGATAAACCTGTGCCAGGGTCCCTAGGGCTGTTCCCTGCCATGTCCTCCTCCTCCTCTGACTTTATACCCTCATCAGGCTCACAGGGCATGGCAATCTCATAGCCTCCAACTGTCCCAATTTGGCAGGAGCAATCCCAATTAATCCTCTGTCATCCCACCTTTTCAGCTGCTTTTAGAAAGCCCCAGTTTCTCTCTCTTCCACTTCTTGCTTTGTTTTCAGCTGACTTCAACTGATGTAGGCTGAGTTCAAAGTGTAAAACTGGGGGAGGAGGGGAGAGGTGAGGAGGGGGAGGAATCTTGCCCTTCCTAGTAGACTGTAGCAGTCTCTCATAGCGCGTATGTTCTTCCTCATTAATAACTTCTGCCATCTTGACCACACTCTGATGTTACTTGGCCCCACATGTCCTCGTTTTCATCTGTAACATTTTGAAGGATATGCCATCATGTTTTAATTTCTAACATGATGACAACAACAGCAACAAGGATTTCTCTTTCCCATGCTGCCACTCAAAGGCAGAAGACCCCCTCCTACATTTTAACTGTATATTTCTTTTCCAGTTCAGTTTCATTTTTAATAAATAAATAAATAAATGGTGGTTTCCAGCAGAGTCTTTAAAGAGAAAAGACTCATTTTATGTTTCAGTCTTAGGACTTTATCAAACCACCACCCACTTAATGTTCTTTTGCGAGCATAAACTGTGTCATTTTTATGCCGACAAAAGAACCCCCTACCACATTTACCTTGAGCAGTGTCCATGAGACTTCCCCAGCAGTAACGGAGCACAAACAGAGCTCTGTTTAATTTTGGGGTTGTAATCTCATTGAATCTCATGAGAAGACACTCACACAGGAAATTCAAAAAACAAAACAAAAATTCAAAATGTTCAGGAAATCACAAAAACACAAATTATAAGTTCCAAGTATACTGGGGAGGGTCATAAAAAGTGTGTTCCCCTACCTGGCTGTCCCAATAACACCCAGAAGTGTTTGTCCATTGACATTGTATTCACATGAGTACAATGGCGCACAGATTCAAATGCCGGCAATGCTGGCAACAAATCGCTGTGGGGGATCAATTGATGGCTTGGTCCATCAATAAAAAAAGTAAGGCTTTTTGACAGTACATGATCACGAAAGGGTGATGTTGTCTGGTTCGCACGCCCTTTCGCGTTCATTAGGCAACCTTATGATGCCGTATTTGACTCGCCTGATAAAGTACTTAAAGAAGCAACATAGAACTGACTACTTCAATTGCTAGTCAGTCTGTAGAACTTGAATCTGTCATAGTGAAAAATAAGATTAGCTGTGGTTTGTAATACAAGTAGACAATATTTTAGTTTCCTTAAAATGCAAGTGTTTTAATTTCATCTGGTATAAACAGAGAGAGTAAACTCTGTAATCTTTAATTGAGAGATAGATTGATTAAGTACTGGAATAGACCCATCCCAGGTGGGACAAAATTGATGTAGAGGAATCAAGAGCTTAATGTTGAGTTACAGTAGATCAAACACTGGAACTCAGCCAGTCAGAAGAGGAAAAGAGCATCACTGAAGAGATGAAACTCTGGAATGTTGCCACACAAGAAAAGGGATAGTGTGAACAGACAGCACTGGAAGTGGATCAAATAGTGTATTTTTATATTTCCTGGGTGGTTATTATACACTAATGGAGAGAGATCATTAGCAGGGGCAGAGCCATCCAGGAGAGACATACTGTACACTAATGATAAAACATTAACTACTGGAGCATATCCAGCATAAAGAGAGGGACCCCATCACAGCAGTGGACAGATCAGATGTTTAGCACATGGTTTTTTCTGTTTCAGATAAAAGAGCATGCCTAATGGGCCTTTCACCTACATGCGTTTTATATCTGCATTAACTCAGTTGTCTTCAGCTTGATTGCTCCTAGTGTAGCTATGAAACGAGAGCAGTGTCTGCTTTATGGAGTAGTTCATCAGCATTATTCATGGGCTTCATATCCAAGATAATAGATTTCTGGTTTATTTGAGCTACAAGCATCCTAGAACGTTTTATGGGCTAAGGCGCAGTAATTAGCGTTTTCTGTATAGCGGTGTTTGTGAGCACTGGAGGGTATGAGGATGAGGGAAACATGGGGCAAATGGCAATAGCATGGGGCATGGGAAGAAGGGGGAGTGTGGAGAGTGTGTCAAGCAGCTGAACAAGCTACAATGATGGGGGGTACATGGGCAGAGAAATAACAAAAGTAGAGACATCATTACCCCACCCCAATCCATATCCTAAAAGTTTATCCTGTAAATATCTCAGAATTTCACCAGAGTCTAGAGTTAGGAAAGGTCATTCAGCTAAGGTATTTGAAAATGAAGGGGTGAGATTATGTGGACCGGATACTACTCCATTCTTACGGATCACCTACACAAGCCAGGATATGTTGGCTACCTGACTGCATATCCTGGCTGCGGATCAGACCTGTTGTTCCCCCATGACTGCCTCCAAATGGGCCAGAGTCCAGATGGGCACGCTGGCCCATTGCTGCAGCCACCAGTGCCATCATCTCCCTTGCTGTCTTGGAAGGCAGGAAGCCAGCCTGCAACATGTGGCTTAGCCCCCCTGCATGTGAGCAGCCATGGACACATTCTGCAGGTCTCCTTCCTGCCTTCCAGGAGAATCAGGCAGACAGGTAGCAGCAGCAAGGGCCTGACTGCCAGGATGGACCCCTGCAGTCTCGCAGGGCCCAATCTGTTCCTTCCTGGTGAGAACGGATTAAAAGAGTTTTTAAAAAATCAACATGTTGTATCGGGCTCTACCCCACCATCTCCCAGTTTCAGCCTCATATCTGCCCAGTGGTGTGTGAGGACTGCCTGGGGGTAGAATGGGGTAAATGCCCTGCGTCTTCAGGGGTATATTGTCCATCTCTAGACAAGCCCTTAGTGGTTCCCATAAGATGTTGGTGCAACAAAGGGAACACATTGAACACTGGGACAAATTGTGGCAATTTAAACCCAGCCATTCCCCAGACAATGGGTTCACCAAGTGATGAGTTTAGTCCCATCACATTCTGCAAAGGACATTTATTTTCATTTGTTGGAGGGTATGAGTCTAAAATTAAAAATTTATTGAAAATTCCAGGGATCTAGCCCTTTTAAAAATCAAAATATCTTCTTTAAAAGTAAAAAAACCTTTCTTTCAAAGTACGTAAGCAGAGTAAAGGCATCGGAATGCAGACACAGTTCAATTAACATTTAAATGTGTGGTCTGATCACCCAGTCAATTAGACTCATTAAACAGCAAAGACATCAGTTTAAAAATGCATATCAAAAGTTTACTGAAGGTATATCAATCTTAATCTACATATTAAAACAAATTTAATTGTCCTTAATTAACTAAGAGGATTTAGGGTAGGAAAAACTCACCCAGCTTAAGCGATGAGGGCTGCATGGTAAAGGGTGAAAAATCAAGACTTAAAGAAAAGAGAAAAAGATGGCTACAGCCACATGGAGACAAATTTTAAAAGGAACTTAAACAAAGTGTAACAAAATATTTAAATTAGAAGGTCATGTGATGAATGACCCATTGCTTCATTTGGCTGAACCTTGGGTCAGAAGAAGGGGGAGTGGAAAACTCATTCATGCAGGGAAATTCCTAAACTGAAGTTAACATGGGATACACAAGATTGTATTGCATTATAATTTCCCCACAGCTTCCCCCTATAGGTCCCTTTCACTCATTTTGGAAAAACAAACCAAAACCAAAGCTAAATCCCATGATACAGGGAGGGCAAACCTGCCCTACTATACAAGTCAATGGGTGACCTATTGAGCTGTCCAGACAGATATGCTATTGAGTTAATGGGATAGATGGAGGCCTACTAAAGACATGGAGAGAAAGGAAGAGAAAGAGACCCCTTTCTGGAGTTTTAAAGTAACTATCTTACCATCTTGCAGCTGTTTGTGATAAAAGCTAGATAGTAATCTTATAAATGAATATAATACAATAAAACAAAATATTATCTGTAAGCCCTAAATCATAATGTTTGAATAAAGAGAGTGGATATCCATTACTGGAAATCTTTCATTTTATTTTCTGTCAACTTTTTTATTTGATAGGGTTCATAAATATATTATATAAATATTTATGCTTTTAGGCTTTTTGTACTGTAGTGCAGTGGTTCTTTTATCATCTGTGCTTTTTTCTCTAGAATTGCATTTCAAGACATTTTATGTATCTTTTAATTCCAAAATATCCAATACACAATTAATAATCCTTGCTGCTTTGTCCTCCTCATGCTTTAATTTGTCTGCTAATTGAGGTAATATTAATATTCAGTGTAAGTAAGGGAACTCTGTGGAATCTTTTATGCTTGATTTTTTTTATCCGTCACTTTTTTTCCCAAAAAGGGCATTCATTGGTATACATGGGTTATGAAACACAGTATGTTAACCAACCATAATACTATGGGATCTAGAATTAGCACCTAAGGATCCACATGAACAATTACATATATACCTCAGTTAGAAAAGTAGATGTGTTCCTGAGCATTACTTCTTTAACAGAAAATTTGGTACTGGAAGCAGAAGTAACATGGAAAAAATAGGTATACCACAAAAAAGAAGAGCAATTCAACATGCTTTAGTAAACTCCCCCCCCACACACACACACACAGTGAACAACAGCCAAGCCAGGGAAGCCTTCCATAAGTAAACAAAAACATGTGGAACCTTCTAGAGACCACCTGAAGGCTTCTTCCAAAATCCATCGAGGAATTACTTTTTCTTTCACCAGCTTCCACTTTTCTTATGGCTAACATTTTCGTTGCCAAATTTACAGATCTATGCTTTTTTTAAACATGCTGGAGGGAGTTGGTGGGGCAGGTTTATTTGCTTTCACCCTTTCTCTCTGTTTTGTGTTGTATGAGGGCAGACACAGCTACAGTATGATCTGCTACAGTACAAAATCCATTCTTCCCAGCTCAATCTTTATTGCACTGTTTACTGCTGATACACTGGTGCAGCCCAACACCAGAAGTCTGTGTTTCTCCAGCCCTCCTTCATCATCCTCCCACCATGATACTCTTTAAAAACTTCCAGTAGACAGAGAAGAAGGTAGAAAATGGGGAGTAGTGAGTAGGCATTATAAGACTATGTAAAAAGGAGCCTCACTATCAGAGGCTTTGTTAACTGAGGTATGCCTATACAGAGTGATTGTGCTTATTTCAGTAGTCTTGTGTTTGAGTATATATTGATGCTGTGGAAAAGGGTTACAGGTATTTTATCAGATTATTTTTTTAAAAAAAACACACACACCCTGCATTTTGTTCAATAACAAAATTCTGTCCATAGTAATTAGAGCAGGAGTGCAGTAATGTTATGAATCAGCAATCTATATAAAGTATTAAGTCCACCAATGATCATTTCCCTTGGTCTGCTTTCTCCTGGAGCACATATATGTACACATTCCTGGACACTGTTCAGGTTCTCTTCAGTTTTTCCTTGGTTCAGCTTCAGTTGTATCATCCCCATCTAGTTCCTGGCTGGAGCAAGATTAGAACTGGATGGATTAGTAAACGATGCAGTTAATTTAATGCTTGAATTAGTAGTATTTGTGAAGAATAGCATAAGAAGAATAGAATTAGTGAAGGGCTTTGAAGAACTAAGAGCCCTTTAATTCTTGAAGGTTGAAAGGCGTTTACACAGTGTGTGGAAGGAATTTATAACATTAAAAACAGTTTAAGAAGAAAGTCAGTTGAGCAAAAGGAAATGCTAATTTGCTTAAGGATGACTGCACCATAGTTTTTGGGGCTTGGAAAGTAGAGAAATATGAGATTGAGGATCTCAGTAATTTGTTTTGAGAAATGTGATTTTTTTTAAAAAAAAAGAAAAAGAAAAAGCTGTACAGTATTTATTAGCCATTTCCTACAAATCACTGGTGAAATCTGGTGGATCTGAAAGAGAAAATTGCTGCTTGTTCTATTATATGTGGAAGAAAATATTCTTCTTTTCACTACTGTATGGAACATGAAACAAAAGGCACGTATACATAGGATTTTTTTAGGGGTGGGGTGGGGTAACCCTTTGCTTGACAGCTTGATGGGAAATGGAGTTTATACTATTTCATATGGAGGTGAAAAACATGGCTTTTTGGAATATTACCTTATCCAAAACAGAGAGCTAATTCTAATAACAGCCATATTTCTTTTAAAGAAATATGCCTGTCTGTCTCTTCCAGCATAGGCACTGGCACCTTCAAATACATATGCAAGTTCCTATGAAAAGTTCCAGGTTTTGTGTTGGTCCAGCTGCAACTATGGCTTATTGATTAAAATTACCTATGTTGTTGAACTGATTATTTCTTGAGTTTGTGCAATTCAAACAAATAAGATGTATGAAGTAGCACACAAAGTTACCTTAAATGAATTCCACGTGTTTGAGACTATATTAATGGAACTGGTACTAAAGGAGATTGATAATGTAGTCCCAGAACCAGTTGCCTGTCGTCTTTAAGAAAACCCTAAGAACAAGTGAGGTGCCACAGAAGTAGAAGCAGGCAAATGCCCCAGTATTTGGAAAGGGAGGAAAGGATCCAGGAAAAAAGGCTTGTCTGTCTGATTTTGTTACCAGATAAGCAGCTTGTCAACCAGTCACTATATAAGCATCTTGATAACAATGAAGTGGTAAGTAGAAACCAGAATAAATTATCAAACATAAATCTTTCTAGATTTATCTCTTTTGAAAAACAATAACAAACAACACAGCTTTGTTTTAGTGGATTGTGGGAATACTGGATGTAATTTATATTGATTTCAGCAAAGCAACTGAGAAAATTCCTCATGATATTTCTATTTGCAAACTGGTTAAATACAGACAAGAGGAAAACATTACTGGGTGGATTCATAGCTGATTGGAAAGCTGTTCTCAGAGAGGTCTAAACAGAGGTTTCTCATGATTTCTAGTGGAATGCTCAAGATTTGTCCTGAATCTGGTATTTCAAACTTCTACCAGTGATTATAGTTAAAGGTATGGGGGACTCCTTCCTAAATCTTCATATTATAGAAAAGTGGGAGGAATTGCAGACTCCTCAAAAGACAGGAAAAAAAATTCAAAATTATATGTTCCTTAAAAATAGATGTAATCGTAACACATTCCAAGGGCAGAAAGTGTGACAAGCATCACAGGTAATCTGTATGCTTTGAGAGATAACAAAGACAGACATTAGCTGTTTCTATGTATAAACAGAGCTTATGTCTATAATCTCTGAGAATTCTTGAAAAATATGAAAGGTCCCTACAGACTGGATGCGGGCAAATATTCCTGTTTTCCAAAAGCTGGGGGAGAGGACACAGACAAATATTGACTAGTCAGCTTGAGGTTTATACCAAGAAAGGATCTAGAACTCATCATCAGTCTGTGAGCCCCTAAAAAAAGAACACTGTGATTACTAAGAGCAGCATGGCTCCTGCTTCCCAAACAAGTCCCAAGTCTTGCTCTCATTCTCAGCCCATTTCCAATGCCACACCCAACATAAAGGATCCACAGAGTGGTCTTTTGCAGGGAAGACTTGAAGGAAATTTCTGACAGCAAATTGCCATGCCAGTGTAGGCATTTGGGTTGATGTAAGGCATTCCGTTTTGGGTTTGGGTAGGCAGGTGTACAGATGTGCTTTGTACACCTTGCTCTCCAACTGCTTTTAAAGAATTCCAAGACTGCCACTTCTGCTTCCCCTGCAAACCCCTTCCAGGTGGGAATCCAGCTCCGAGGGCCAAGCTCACATTCTTCCTGCTACATGCACACCAGCCATCACAACTGACCTAGGACCACTTTTCATCCTGGCTCTAGTCGAATGCAGAACAGTTGCAGAATGCAGGATGGGCAGTTAGAGAGCTGTAATAATTGTGTAGAACAGGGAATTTCTACACAAGTGTACAAGTTACAAGTGTAACTCGTCACACAAGTGCACCTGGCTAATATATCTTATACACTACTATTAAAGGTACAGAAGCTCTGTCTTCTTTTTTCATCTGCCTACCCCAGAAACAGACCTTGCTTATTTTTGATTTCCATTACAGGACTTTGAAAGTTTCCAAATCAAGGTAAACTAAAGAAGAAACAACATTTCCAAAGCAGTTTTGAGGGCACATGAATGGGATATGCATCTCTCACTGATTTCAGAGTACCGTTCCAGGAGATAACTTGTATAACTTGTCACTCCACTTTTTCTTCCATTTTCTTTTCACTAGGGAAGCAATTTGTGATTTTATAAGCTGTATATTTTCATATTTCTATGTTCCATACCAGAACAGAGTCTCCTTTCAAGTAGGTACATAGTTTCCATTTTGTGCAGTTGAAGTATGTATGTGTACACACACTTTATTGTGTTTTAGTATTAGTGTTAATCTGATTAGTATTTATACTTTTCCCCCTGACTTTCTTATAGGTTCACAGTTTGTATCTGTAGTATGAATTATACATCTGTTTATCTAGTCGTATATTTATGATTATCCATTCATTTTTAAATAAATGCACAAACCTTGCCAAACTACACTCTTTAAATGTACTAACAGTTAAATTAGTGTATATTTGTAGCAATAAGGGTGCCTGAACTTTTATAGTTTATTCCTCCTGCTCCCATCATCCAAGCAGTTAAAAACCTTTATTTAACTCCCTTAATGGTTCTTTGCAGCAGATAAATACACAGTGCATTGTAATTGTTGTAGAAAGGATATAGTAAAACACAAATATGTTTAGTCTCATCTTGTGAATAGGACCCAGGAGATCTCCCTCTTTGTCCTGTGCACTCAACAAAAAAACAAACTCTAATTGTGTGTGTGTGTGTGTGTGTGTGTGTGTGGTGTAGTGTAGTGTATACTACAGTTCTAGCTTTCCCCTTTCTAAAATCATATGGCTGAATACCACACTCTCCTGACCTCCAAATTTAGTCCAAACAGAAATGTTTTAAGATACTTCCCAAAAGATATTTGGGCTCTGAAAAGTTCCAAATCGAAGGACATTTTTCACAAATGCACATCAGCCATCAGGAACATAGTTCTGTATGCTTTGCCTGTGAAATGGGTGTATACATAGCTCATACAAGAGAGTTCCTTTGGCTTAGTCTTGATATTTCAGAAGGAAAAAGAGAAGAAATCAGAGTGTGCTCAAGCAAATATGTTCAGTCCTTTTACAGTATTGTCTAGGTCAACCTTTCCTCTGCCCTGGCAGTTTTAATGCACTATACAGTTACCCCTCCACATTCGCGGCTTTCACACTCGTGGTTTTGATTCTTTGCAATTTAGCCCCGAGCCCCTTCGGGAAGGTCGGCGAGATGCGGGGAAACCTCCTGCCTGCACCTTCCCTGGCCTTCCAGAGGTGGCTCCAGGGTTTCAAAGCCCCAGAGTCCGCTCAGGAAGGCGGGGGCAGCCTCCCTCCCTCCCGCTACCTTCCCCGGCCTTCCTGAGGGGGCACCGAGGCTTCTAAGCCCCAGAGTCCACTCAGGAAGGCCGCGGGGAGGCAGGGCAGCTTCCTGCCAGCCTGACCACTGCCTTCCCCGGTCTTCCTAAGCGGGCTCCAGGGCTTCAAAGCCCCGGAGTCTGCTCAGGAATGCCGCGGGGCGGCAGGGCAGCTGCCCACCCAACCTCCCGCTGCCCTCCCTGGCCTTTCTAAGTGGGCTCCAGGGCTCCAAAGCCCCGGAGTCCACTCAGAAAGGCCGCATGGAGGCAGGGCAGCCTCCCTCCCTCCCTCCTGCTGCCTTCCCCGGCCTTCCTAAGGGGGTCCGGGGCTTCTAAGGCTCGGAGTCCCCTCAGGAAGGCCATGGAGAAGCCGGCCAGGCTGGCCAGACACCCTGCCACCACCTCCCTCCCTTGGGGGGTGGTGGGAGTAGCATTTTTTATTCACGGTTTTTCCACATTCGCGGGGGTCTCAAGACCCTAACACCAGTGAATGTGGAGGGACTACTGTATTTGTTACTGACCTAGATCCAATTGCTAGTTCCAGACCTTTTTTCCACCAATGGAATTTACATAAGTGTTCATTTATTACTCATTGGGTCTATTCTAGCAATTAAATCAGATTAGATTTTTTTTTTAAAAAAAATCCTTCCCTTAACTTCTTGCTTGTTTATAAGTAGTTACTGACAACTGTATTTATTTGTTGTTAACTGTTGTCAAGTTGACTTCGACTTACGCCAAATCTGTGAATGAAAGATCAAGGACTTTATCAGACACGCACAATACAGCGTTATAAGGGTACCACATAACCACAAAAAGGTGCGCGGATCAGACGATGTCACCCTTTCGTGGTTTTAAAAAGTCAAATTCACATACTTTTTAATTGATGGCTTAATAATAATAATAATAATAATAATAATAAAATTTATTTATATACCGCCCTTTGGTAATCCAATCAGGGTGGTTCACAACTTTAAAAAACCATATAGTAAAACAATATACTCTCTTCCCCCTTAAAAAGTTATTAAATCAATTACAAATTAAAACAACAATTAAAACATTTGATAAAAACACATACCTACATTTGGCAATAACAGTAGGTCCCTAGCGATATTCATTTCTGTTAACAAAGGAGGCTGTGGGGACTCTCCTGAAGGAGGGGGGGTTCCCAAAGCCAGGATAATCTATTCTGGAAAGGCCTTTTTGAAGCTGTCCAAAGATGTCAATTGATGGATCTCATCCGGCAGGCCATTCCGTAGTTTGGGGGCGACAACAGAAAAAGCCCTATGGGAGGTAGCTGAAAGCCTCGACTTTTGAGGCTGCAGCAAATTCCTACCAGAGGACTGGAGTGTGCGGGGGGGATTATAAGGGAGGAGACGGTCCCTGAGGTAGTTTGGACCCAAGCCATTTAGGGCTTTAAAGGTGATAACCAACACCTTATACTGGGCCTGGAAACCAATAGGCAGCCAGTGGAGGGACCTCAAAACTGGAGCGATGTGGTCCCTCCTAGATGTTCCTGAAACAAGCCTGGCCGCCACATTTTGTACTAACTGTAGTTTCTGAACCAAGCACAAGGGTAGCCCCATGTAAAGCGCATTACAGAAGTCTAGGCACGAGGTTACCAGTGCGTGAACGACGGTCTTGAGGTCCCTTGCTTCCAGAAAAGGGCGCAGCTGGCGTATCAGCCGAAGCTGATAACAGGTGCTCCTGACTGTTGCATTTACCTGATTTATCATCAGGAGTGACGAGTCAAGGAGCACCCCCAGACTGCGAACACAGTCACTGGCGGAGAGTGTGACCCCAACCAGAACTGGAGGTTGCAACCCAATTCTTGGTTTCAGGGCCGCTACCGTGAGCACTTCTGTCTTGTCTGGATTCATTTTCAATTTGTTGTTCCTCATCCAGCCTATTACCACCCGAAGACATTCATTGAGAGGAGAGATGTCATTGGAATTCGAGACCGACAAACGCGGTATGGAGAAATAGATATGAGTGTCATCAGCATACTGATAACACCCGGCTCCATAACTCCGAATAATGGCACCCAGCGGTTTCATATAGATGTTAAATAACATCGGGGACATGATAGCTCCTTGTGGAACTCCCCAGGTGAGCTCTCTTTTGCTCGAACAACTGTCCCCGAGCAGCACTCTCTGGGACCTGCCCGAGAGGTAGGACCAGAACCACTGCAATGCAGTGCCTCCGATACCCAACCCCTTCAGGTGGTCCAAGAGGATGCCATGATCTATCGTATCAAAAGCTGCTGAGAGGTCTAAGAGTACCAACAGGGTCACATTACCCCTGTCAATGTTCAGACACAGATCGTCAGTCAAGGCAACCATGGCAGTCTCAACCCCAAAGCCTGTCCTAAAGCCAGTTTGAAATGGGTTTAGATAATCGGTTTCATCCAAGACAGCTTGGAGTTGAAGACCAACCGCCCTCTCGATCACCTTGCTCAGAAATGGCAATAAAGAAATAGGCCTGTAGTTACTCATAACCAGGGGGGTCCAGGGAAGGTTTTTTCAGAAGCGGCCTAACAGCCGTTTCCTTCAGACAAGATGGAACATGTCCTTCCCTGAAGGAAGCATTGATGATATCCATGAGGAATCTCCCCAATGCTTCCCCCCGGACGGCCAGCCATGATGGGCAAGGGTCGAGAGGGCAAGTTGTTTTCCTCACCCTACCAAGCAGCTTGTCCACGTCCTCGGTACTCACAGATTGGAGCTGATCCAGAATAACTTCATTGACAGAGTCGCTGGACATCTCTCCTATGGTTTCTGTTAAAACATTGGTGTCTAAGTCGGCTCTTATCTGAGAGATTTTATCTGTGAAAAAGTTGTTAAATACATCACAGCAGGCCGATGTTGGGTTAAGTAAGGGATTCGGCACAGGTGTACCTGTGTTAGCTCCCTCACCACCCGAAACAGCTCTGCTGGACGGGACTCTGCAGACGCAATACATGCAGAGGAGAAAGATCTCTGTGCTGCACGTATTGCCTCCCGATAGGACCAAAGAAATTTCCTATGGCGAGTTCTGTCAGATAAGATCCCCCTGCTGCTTTTTTGCTGACATTGCTGGCATGTGATACCTCTGTCCCTTTAAATCACATACTTACCCCATAATGGCCACTCTGGCGCAAACACTTCCAGGTCAGATCAGGACATCCAGGTAAGTTTTGTTCTTTTTATGGCCCTCCCTGGGTTACTTGTGATTTTAAGATGTGTATATGTGCTTTGCTTCACCTTTAAAGGTTTATTTTTGTTTTAAAGTTTGAATTTCCCATGCAATGAAATGGTGTGAGATTTCAAACGAGGAAGTGAATGGTGTCCATTCACTTCCTCTTCATTCACAGGTGAGTGTGTGTGGGGGGGATGATCTTTTGCCAGAATACAATTATATTATTATTTTGTGCTGGCAAAAGAACATTTTAAAGACTGCGTCTGATAAAGTCCCAGGTCACCCCATCATGTGGTTCAGGTCTCATAGACTGAGGGCTGTGGTATCTTTCATTGAGTCTATCCATCTGACTGAGTCTTCCACTTTTCCTATTGCCTTCTACCTTACCAAGCATTAGTGTCTTTTCTAGTGAGTCATGTCTTCTCATGATATGTCCAAAGTACGACAGTCTCAGTTTAGTCATCTTGGCTTGTAAGTTCAGGCTTGATTTGCTCTAGGACCCATTTAGTTGAAGTTTAAAATTGGATTATTTGCCGTGTCTCCTTCTTATCCATTCCTGGTATTTGTAGTTTTACAAGGTGCTTAGCTTTCTCTGCCAAAGAGTGCTCGTGCCTCACCAAACTACAAATCCCAGGATTCCATAGGAAGAAGCCCTGGCAAATAACCCAGTTTCAAACTGGATTATTTGTGTAGTTTGGATTTGGGCTTGGCTTCTTCTGATTTTTTTATTACAGTCTCCATTCTGATTAATGACTGACCCACGGTGTGGAAAATCTTGAACTATTTCAGTGTCTTCATTGTCTACTTTAAAGTTATGTAAATCATCTGAGGTCATTATCTATGCATTCTTAATGTTCAACTGTAAATCTGGCTTTGCACTTTCTTCCTTGACTTTCTTTGGTAATGGTTCCAAGTCTTTCCTATTTTCTGCTAGTAGTATGGGGTCATCTGTATATCTTGAAGTGTTGATGTCCCTTCCTCCAATTTTTACACCTCCTTACTCAGAGTCTGATCCTGCTTTATATCTTTATTTACTTAGATCTTTGTCCTACCATTTTCCGAGGAACTCACATGGCCTACTTTGTAACAACCTTGCCAGGCAGATTAGGATGAATATGAATGGATTGGGATTGTCCTGTAAGATCCATGGCTAAGCAAATATTTAAAAGTTCGATCCCAGAGGGCTCCAAGGTTCACTCAGCCTTCCATCCTTTCGTAGGTCAGTAAAATGAGTACCCGGCTTGTGGGGGCAATTAGCTAACACACATTGGAAATTGCTTAATGCAGTGTAGATGTGTAAATGGCTATTGCTTAAAACAATTTGTAAGTCACTCTGATAGCCTTGTGGTTGAAGAGCGGGGTATAAATAACTAATAAATAATTAAAAAATAAACCCTGATTAAATTTAAATCTCTAATCAAGATAACTGTGTTCAACCTATTTTGTAGACATTTAAAAAATATATTAGTTTGCTAAATTCATTTGTGTGTGTGTGTGTGTGTGTGATGTGTATGCATGCTACAACCCCACACTACCTGGAAAGATTCACATGGTTGTGTAATTTAGACCCAGCTCCTATCTACATAGGATTGCTTTATTGACCAGTGCTTCCCAAGAAGTGTGGAATGTTTTAATATAATACAGAGTAACTGCAAGGATAATAGCAGTGTATCTATGTAGAATACAGAGCAATTCCTGTTAAATATCTTAAATGTGTACCTTCAGTTTATTCATGTATTTTCACTGAGTTTATATTTGTATGAGAAGAAATTTCAACCCATGATTTAGATGAGATAATGCCTTTCCTTCTATTATGTAGACACTGTTTCTGAAATATATTGACACAACAACTCAGTTTTGCTGGTTTCGAAGTTACTTAGTTAGTGTGCATGTATGGGAAGGGGGCAGGAAATTTACACTATTTCCTAAATTTAATATTAAATTTAGTGTGTTGAGTATATTGGGTGCTTTATATCTTATATGCTGCTGGTTCACAGCATATCTAAGCAATTACATTCATTTTATACCATTATATATAATGTGTTTCCACCCCCACACACACACCTTGAATAGACTTTCTTCCTGCTGTTGTGTAGTGAGTGGGTGCAGGAAAGGCTCCTGGAAGGCTATACCTTTTCAGCTCCTTGGCTGTCTTCTGTCAGCCACCTTGCTGATGCCTCCCAGGGAGGGCAAGGGGGAAAGGTAGTTGAGGACCTGGAAGGATTTGTAAGTTTAGTGCTTTTGGGGAGATGGGGTGGATATCGTTTCCTAACCATTCCTTTTTCTTTCTGCAAATATTTGTGGCAAAGTAAAACTTTTATTATTCACTTTTTATTTTTTTCAGTGAACTAATTTCTCCACTTCGGTCTATCAGTGTGCTTAATCTGTTATATTCATGGTGTACATCTATAAAAGAACCTAGCCATTTAGTGTCCCTTGCTTATAGATTCATAGGTAAAAGATGTTAACATGCATATATGACTGAAAAGATGGGAACAGTCCTGATAACACAATCTTTTGGTTTAGTACATTTGGAAAAGTTCTGAATATCCCTCCTTCAACCTCTGACATTTTCTTTATTACTAATCACCATCCTGTATCCTAGGAGATCAGACATGGCCCAAAAGTATATCATGAAACTATTTTGCTAAAGCTAAGCTGGTTCAGATCTGGTTAGTGCTCAGATGAGAATCCTTTCCCTTTGAAAAACATCGACAAGCATGATTTTGCACTGGAAGAAAAGAGGGACAAAAATGAAAGATATATATATATATATGTATTTAAAAAAAATATGCTATGTGAAATAAATATATTGACATATCAACGTCTTTTTTAAAAAAATGGAGGAACCAAAATACATTTGTGTAATAGCTTTGTAATCAGTCCTTAGAACTATTAAGACAAAACTAAACATAAATAACTTTTTAAACTAAATGTATACAGTATATTTAGTCCAGTTTTGATATATCCATTTGAACTACCCACATTTTTGTGATTACTGAATTAAACAGACCCAATGTTTCATGAAGAGGGTTAAGCCTCCTGAGTCTACCAATTCAGAGATAGATTGCTCAGCTAAAAGCTAATCTACCTTTCTACTGCTTACAAATCTTATCTGTGTCCTGCTAGTTCACAGAGGCTGTGTAGAGAAGTTTCATAAGAACAAAGCTGATTGATCAAACCAGAGCATCATGCAAGATTTCAGTTTCTTGCAAGAGTTCCCTCCTAGTTAATTAAGATAAAGAATTTAAGATTTGGAAAAATTCAAGATTAATTAAGATCCGATCCTATTAAGGTCAGAATGAACTCTTTAGAGTGGAGCAATATAAACAAGCTTTAAATCTACAATCCAGGGTTAACACATTGCAATGTGAAGGACCATAATATTTTGGTCATTAGTGAGGATAAATATTATCAGAATAAATACATTATTAATATACTTGGGTTAAATATACTTGGGTTTTTGCCATATGATGAATAGTAAGATTGTAAAGAATGTGAACACAGGCAAGGATGTTTTGAACTAAGCTTTTGATTCTAAGGTGTGGCCTTCTAGATAAGGGAAAGACTTAGCTATTTTGGCTTGACTATATTATCATATAGGATAATAGGAGCTTACTTCCTTTGGTAATTTCCAGAGACTGAGACTGATCATTTTTTTTAAAAAAAATCCATCTCTTCCTTTACAAAGCCAAATTCCTCCATATCTTTTTTGAACCTGCTGTGCACTTGTTGATATGAGAGCCAGTTAAACTGCCATCCTTCATGTTGTAGCTCCTCCCTCGTTTTTATTCCTAAATTTCCATCCTCTTCTTTTTTACACAGTTCCTTATATGTAATCCATCTGTCTGGTCTATCTATTCATCCCCATCTTCCAAAAAAAGGCCTCAGCTGGGGATATCCATTCTGGTATCTTCCCGAAATACTGTTTTTGTACATTGTTCCAGCTCTGTAGCAGCGCTCCCCATACGATATGGTTGCTAAAGTCTTTATGTATTGTCGCCTTGTTATATCCTAAGTACGCATGGATTTTGAAAAGATTATATGGGACAACAAGAGAAAGAAGATAGCGAGACTATATAACATTTTCATATCTAGGCAACTTGAAACGGAAGTGATAAGGGAGGCAATGATAAAATAGGCCAAGGATGTTGGGGAAGACATTCAACTGGAAGAATGGGAAGGGGCATGGGAAAAAACGAAAAAGTTTACAGCATGTCAGGACTTGAAGGAAAACTGCTTTAAAATAAGCAATAGATGGTATTTAATACCTTCTAGATTAAGCAAAATGTATGGCAAAAAAGAGAAAGGATGCTGGAAATGTGCAAAAGATACGGGAACGCTTAAACACATGTGGTGGACCTGTCCCATTATACATAAATTCTGGCTGAAAGTACACAAGATAATTAAAAAAATATTTAATATTGAATTTGAATTAAGCCCGAAGCTTTATCTACTAAATATCACCTCAATAACAAGAAATGAAGAGAAGAAATATTGGCGAGTATTACTATACTTATGTACAGCGGCTCGCATGATTATTGCGGCACAGTGGAAAAGCAAAGAAGAACCATTGATAGAAAATTGGCTGAATAAGATACTAATAATGAAAGAAAATGATAACCTAACCCGAATATTAAATCAAGACATGGTGGAAAAAACAGAGATAGAATGGCTACCAGTAATCAATTACTGCAGGCAAAGGTGGAATGCGGATAGAAACATTGAGATGTAGGTCAGGAAAACAACAAAAGTATAACTATGACAAATATAAGGAGAAAAAGAGATAGGAAACAATGAAGAGAAGGAAGAGGATTAAAGAATGAAAGGCAGATAGAAGGGATGAGAGGGAAGGATAATAAATATATGTATAGAAAAGATAGAAGCTGAAAGATCGCACTTTAGTCTCTTATATAAGAGGAAGACAGTAAGTATATATATAGTTGAATAAACCCTTTGAGTTGTTTATACAAAGGAAGTCAGGTTTTTTATTTAACCATTTTTTCCCCTCATTGATTGATATAATTATTATGTACACAACGGATGAAGAAAGTAATGAAGGAAATTTGCTTGTTCTTTCACTTATTTGAATCTGTAATGTAGATGTATGTGAAACAATAAAACATTATAATTTAAAAAAAAAATTAAAAAATCGCATTGGGAGTGCTTATGAGAAATCTCTTAAAGATAATTCCTATCATAGTTCTTTTTTTAGCTGACTGACCTAGGAAATAATGAGACCAGACACAGAAGAATGGGCTGAAATGGGCCACTTTATTTAATTCTAACCTATTTAATGATTGACACATGAAATAACGAGACCAGACACAGAAGATTGGGTTGAAATACGGGCCACTTTATTGTTATCTTACCTATTTATTTGTCTATTTCTTAGGGTATGCAAACCAGTAGGGGGAGATCCATTGCTGGGGCAGCTGGAGCAGATGGTCACATGTGACCTATCCCCCAGCTTCCCTGGGTGACTCACCTGAGCCCCGAAGGGGATCTCAGTACCTGGGGTTCCCTTTGGGCGCCATGTGCTGGAAGGCCCGGCACCAGGCTGCAAATCCTCAAGCCGTATAGCTTCTGAGGAGGATCGCAACCCAATGCTGGCCCCAAGGATAGTCTACCTTGCTGCACCCCATCTGTTAAGATGCCAGTACAGTTCAGTAAGTTCCATCCTTCCACTCAACTTGAGGTTGCCATAGGTGAACGCCAGATCATTGTCTCCCCACTCCCTGCCACAGATAAGGGGCAAGTGTCTACTTAACCCCTATCCCCCACACAGGAGGCCAATACAGCCCTCACCCTGTTCGCATACCCTCAAGAAATAACTGGATCCCCCGTCAGACAAGTGGACCCCGGGCATTTGTATGAAATTTCTGGGAAATTCCCAAGGCCTTCATCCATTGCCCGGTGAACAGCCGGTGAGGAGCCTTAGGGTCCTCCTCACCGGGGTAAGACTGTCATGGAATGATGTCCGAGCAAATCAGAAAACGTGTGGCCAAGCCACCTTGTTATGCCACATGTCTGCCAGAGCCTAGATGGTCAAAGCTCTGCCTTTCAACAGGACCAGGTCATTCTCTCCCAGATGTTTAACCAGAACATGCGGAGGAGGTCCATGATGTTCCTGAAACAGCAAATTGATTAGACCATTCCACTTCAAACCCTGCTTGCCATGCCATTCAACTGAGGCAATGTCTCCGAGACCCAGCTGCAGACCCAAGTGGCTTCTCCTGGCATGGTGTGCTGCCCAATACACAAAGCTGTGGCCACAAATCAATACTCGGTATCTCACATCTGTAAAAGAAAGCACAGACAGTCACAGAACACAACAACATATTCAGTCAATGGCAAACTGGATGGACATATCCCTTATAAGCACCTGACTACCATCGGCCCAGCTTTTTAATGGCCTCTGGCCGCATACCCATCACGGTGGCCATTGAGGCAGGGCCAATTCTAAAGGAATGGGAACAGAAACACATTCCATCCAAACCCAGGCATGCCAACGCGTTGTTTGTGATTGCCTTGTCAGGGGAGATTTGTCTGCGTGGCAAAAAAAGGGGGCCGAACTGGGCCGGCCGCAATTTCAAATATCCCCTCAGAGCTGCTACAGGGCAGAGGGTCCTGTCTTGGCACTCCCGCAGTATGGTACTCATGCCCCTCCCCAGCTGATCGTTTTTTGATTGCCTAATCAGGCTCGTTACTTCCTTGGTGCCCATGCTGATGTCACCCAAACTAAGGACAAGGCCAGATTTGTCCCTCTTCAATGTTACCACCAACTCACTGATGCGTAAGGCACCAAAAAAGGCCGTAAGGGAAGCCGCGTGGAGCAACGCCACCTCAAACGGTGTTGCCCAGATATTGGGCCACACCTGAAAAAGGCCTTTGAGAATTGCTGGGGAGAGTGGTTGCCTATTATCTGTTGTTTTACCTCTCTGTCTGGCCCATCCCTCCAATGCCTTCCTTATTCTAAAATCTGATGTGTTATCTTGCAGACCTTGCGCCTTACTCCAGAAGGCCAAGGCAGCCAACCTGGATTGTATTGACTGTGGGGAAAGGCCTTTGTCCCTAAGGAATACACAGAAATGGAGAAGGTGGGGGACAGGTACCGGCCAGGTGTTGGGTAGCCAGGTGTTGGGTAGCCGCACACTGTTCCGAAATTCAAAAAATTCCTAAATGGCTCGCTTATATACCCTTTTGGTGCTAGGAGCGATGGAAAGGCTGATGGCCTCTACTATTTCACCCGTCCAAGCTCCCACAAATCCTCTGGCATCAGATCTGGCATCTCGGCAGCTCCTGCTGCTAATTGCCTGAAGCATTCCATCTGCATGTGGGAGAGAGCATCGGCAATCCTGTTGTCCACCGCTGCTATGTGAGATGCAGTAAACAGAATATTGTACTTCAAGCAATGGAGTGTAAATGCTCTAACTACTGCCATACCCTTTTTGGATCTAGAGGTAAGTGAATTGTTACTTGAACCATGGCCATGGTATCGCACCAAAAACAGACCATGGAATTGGCGAATTCACACACCCACAATCTGACCGCAACCATTATTGGAAAGATTTCCAAAAAGGTCAGGTTGGAGGTGACACCTGGAAAAATCCAGTCGTCTGGCCAGAGTTCAGCACACCACCTTCTGGCATAGTATACTCCAAAACCTAGGGAGCCAGAAGCATCAGTGGACATCTTAAAGGTGTCCCGTATCCGCAACTCCTCTCTCCAAAAGGAAACCCCATTATACTGCTGCAGAAAGGTATACCATATGTCCAAGTCCAGCTTAATTTCACGGGTGACCCTAATCCTGTGGTGAGGTTGTGAAACCCCAGCAATGGCATCGTATAGGTGCCGAAGGAAGGCCCTGCCAGGCGCTATTACTTTGCATGTGAAATTTAGATGGCCAATCAGCTCCTGAAATTCCTTCAGCGTGGTCTTGTTCCGATGTAGAAAATATGCAACCCTGTTCATAAGGTCCTCTATCTTACCAAAGGGGAGCCTACAAAAACTGATCAACTGTATCAATCTCAATGCCCAGGAAAGCCAATTGGTGGCTCGGGCCCTCCGTCTTTTCATGTGCAAGGGGAACTCTGAATTCCTCCATAAGGGCATGGAATTGCTCCATGGAAGGAGCGGCAGACCCCCAAACCAAACTTGCCTACAAAGAGAAAGTAATCCAAGTAGTGTACTACCCTGTCGTGGCCAGTCATGGCCAGTCCAATGCTTAACGGGCCATTCCAAAAAGGTACTGAACTTCTCAAAAGCTGCACACGAGATGGAGCAACCCATTGGCATTGCCTGGTCAATGTAATAAAAACTGTCAAATGAGAAACCCAATAGCTCAAAATCATCAGAGTGAACTGGCAGGAGGCGAAATGCCAATTTGATATCACACTTAGCAAGCTCAGCACCGGGGCCATGCCGTTTGACTACTTTAATTGCTGCATCGAAGGAGGTGTACTGGACAGTGCACAACTCATGTGGGATAAAATCATTGACTGATTGACCCCTTGGGTAAGACAAATGATGAATTAAATGAAATTCGCCCAGTGTCTTTTTTGTGACAATACCTAAAGGCGAGACCCTTAAGCAGGGAGAAGGCAGGTCGATGAATGGGCCTAGGACCCGGCCCTCCTTGACTTCTTTCTGAATGTTTTGCCTGACTACATGTTCCAATCCCTGTACCGACTTTAAATTAGGTGCCATGTAAGGTTTGCGCACCCCTCGGTAAGGGATGTGAAAGCCCTCATGAAAACCATCCTGTAAGGAATGAGCTGCTGTCTGATCTGGGTAAACACACAGCCAGGCAGCAATAATATCCAACCTAATTGGACTGGTTGAAGCAGGGTTGTTTGGGCCCTTTCTTCCTCCCTGCTGTTCCCTACTAAACTGTCCTTTCCCCTTAGGACAATTGCGGAATGAGTGTCCATCGCCACAGATGGAGCACTCATGACAAATAGTGCAGGGGCAGTGGGAACAGGCCCCTTTGGAGCCAAATTCCCAGCATAAGAGCCGGCGATTTTGAATTGGTGACTGGGTCAACTGGCCCAGCATTGCCAGATCTGGCATTCTGCAACAAATGCCCACTGTGTGCTCTTTCCCCCAGTATAGGCCAACTTCGAGACATAACTTGCAACCACAGGTGCAAGTTAATAATGTCCCACCTCAAAGTTGGGTAGGAAGCAGCCATCAGCCTAAATGACTCACCATATTGTAGCCAAGCTGGGCCAGCGAAATCCACGTATGCCCTGTAGATGATGTCAAGGTATCTAATGAGGGCCTAAGACTTGTCGGGCTGGCTGTGAGATACTAGCCCCACATATATCTGGAAGCCTGCCAACCAGTTAGACCACGTCCTATCGACACATCTCCTTTTTATCTTCTCTTTTTCCCTATCATCCAATTCATCTCTCTCCTTCTTGTCCAGCTTTCGGTAGAGGAGTGAGAAAATGTCAACATACTCCCCTTTCAAGATCTTATCTTTTGTAGCCGGGGCCAGATGTTCACCCAAAGCAGGGCCCTGATCAAGGCCTAAAGGACTGTGGGGTTGCACCATTGGTGCTTGACCACCGAGGGGCGGCGAGCCAAGGTGGGTCAACATGTACGGGGACATTATTGGCAGTACCAGTCCTCCACCCTGTGGACCAGGATACCAACCATACATGGCATTCGTAGCTACGCCCTGGCCAACCCCTGTGCTCGTCTCCATGTCCATCATTAAAACACCTCCCCTGGATCTACCATTCTTAAAGATCCAGGGGGGGTGTCTGTTATCAGTCCTTCTAAAGAGCTTCAGTGGGGGGAGGCAACCTAGTTTGGGAGCAGCTAGTAGTTCTATCCCCCGCCTTCTCCCCAGCTTCCCCAGGGTGAAACATGTGAACCCCAGAGAGAAACCCAAAAGGTATGTTGCTCACCAGCATCTGGAAGGCCAACCCAAAAGTTCCTACCATAGTCACTGGACTTAAGGTGAGGGTTTATGCTTCAGGCCAGCCCCAAGGTAAGTCTAGTCACAGGACCTAAAGAGGCAGTTACAGAGACCACCCTTCACTGAAAATTGATGCCATAGGTGCTTACCCAACTATCACATCTTCCCCTTCCTCCAGCCAAGTGACATCCTGTTTAAGAAAACCATCCTGGCCAATTGTCCATTGCCACATACCAGAATGTAGGGAAGGTGAAAAAAAACCCTTAAAATGATGGTAAAAAATTCCTAGCTGACCCCGAAGCAACCAAAATCACACTATGTCAGCGGCTGGAGGGTGGGTCAAAAGCTTGAAAAAAGGAAGAGGCAAGGAGCAGCATGGTCTTAAATTACCTCTGCCCCTGCCCTTTGTTTTCCTGTACATAGTGCAAGTACCACTGTTTCATTAATACTGGCCTCTACATCCTGGTATGGCCAGCAAAATATGCCTCCTCACCCACAAGGCTGTGCTGGTTGGGAGATCTGAATAATTGTCACATGCATAATGCTGCTGGAACAGATCATCTCAAGCTCTACCTTAAGTTAATGTTAGTGGCTTGATAACAGCCAATTAGTGTGTCAGCACAACAGTTCAAGCACTAGAAATTTCAATTTTGAACTTAAACCCATGGCTTAAGAGGGTAAAAAAATGAAATTAAATCCAGAGAAAACAGGTATAATATTGGTTGGAGAACTGAGTGTCAGTGTTGTGTAAGTAAGATTTATGGGCAAGAGAAAGGGGGAAGGTCATGTAAAAATGGACAAGTTTCTTCTGGATCCTAGAAGGATGCAGTGAATCGCTTCAACCAACCAATGAACTTAAACAAAAGTGCTTCACAGATAATATCCTTCTAATATCATTGATTACAACATCAAGAGAACAACAGTTTATTTTGAGAAAATGTCTTCTCCACAAAAGACATTACTTGAACACGAGTCAACTATACATTCCATTTGTGGTGGATTAACATTCACATCTCCTATCTACCATGTGGCAATCAGGGAAACCAATCCATTAACAAATTCTGAATGTCTTGCCAGAGCAACCAGCAAGCTTTCCTTCCATTTTAGCTTTCCACCAGCCACCACATCTATGGAGATTGCTAGTAAACACTGTCCTGAAAATATCAGTCAGCAATCCCTGTTTGCATCTTTGTGATTCCAGGTGTTGAATCAACTATATGTGGAGATTATCAGATGTGGCAAAAACCATGTCAAAAGATCATGATGAGAACAGGAAGGGGCAATGTTACCAGATGATGTCATCCTCCAGCGTTCCAAGGGCATAGCACTGGTACCAGTAAGGCATCCCTTTTTATTAGTGGCTTGTCCCCATTAATGCAAAGGGGAAACCTTGTCCATGGCAGCGCTACACCCCCAGAACAGCAGAAGGACACTCACATCTGGTAAGGTTGCCCTTTCTGTTCTTGTAGCGATCTTCTAATGTGGTTGGGAACACGATTTCTTGGCACATTCCCCTGTGTCTGATAATCTCCAGTATCTCAAGAAGATTCACTTTTAGAAGCACAGTGACTGGCGGTATCTACTATAATATTTTGTTTAATACTATAGATATTAAACATAATATTACTTGCCAGTGCTGCCATTTTATTTATGTGATTGAATGAAGATGTCATCTGCAGTAGAAGGGGAAAAGAACTTATATAGACTTACTGTATGTACATGTTTCAGGAATGATCTTGAACAAGCAGCTTGAGCAATTAATGGGTAGACATTTTAATTCAGAGCACTGCAGTTCCAAACACAGACAAATCAGAGAGGAGGGCCCCTCTAATAGATCTCAATTCTTAGGCAGGCCTATATAGAGAGAGGCCTCTAGTGACAACGATGGATCTAGGTGTACACCCAGGCTATGCACCTGCTCCTTCAGGGTTCTTGAGTGCAATACCATCCAGGGCAGGCAACCTACACAATCCCAAGACTCAAGAACTGCCAATCCACAGAGCCTCCATCTTATTGGGATATAGCTTCAGTTTATTCGCCCTCATTGTGCCCATTACTACATCCAGGCCTGGCTGCACCACCTCCACACCTCCAGCTGATTCTGATGACAAGGAGAAGTAGAGCTGAGTGTCATCAGAATACTGATGGCACCCAACCCAAACTCTGAAAGAGCTCTCCCAGCAACCTCATACAGGTGTTCAGCAGCACAGGAAACAAGATTCAACCCTGGGACACTCCACAGCACAACAGCCATGGTAATGGAAGGAGTCCCCCAAGACCATACTCTAGAACCAACCTTGCAGATGGGAGTGGAACCACTGTAAAACAGCGCTTTCTACTCCCATCCATCAGAGCTGGTCCAGTAAGATAACATGATCAATGCTATCAAAAGCCACTGAGAAATCCAGGAGGATCAACAGGGTAGCACTCACCTTGTCTTTTCCTGGAGTAGGTCATCAGTTAAAGCAACCAAGACTGTCAGAGCCACCAAACACTCAAGCACCTTGCCCAAATACAAGATATTACGGATAGGGCAGTAGTTATCACATACCTCTGGGTCCAGGGAGGCCCTCTTGAGGATAAGGTGTACTATAGCATCCTTTAAGGCAGCAGACACCTACCCCTGACATAGTGAGGCATTTAGCATCCCATGGACCCGCCCAATCAATCCATGTCTGCTAGATCTTAAAAGCCAAGATGGGCAAGGGTCAAGACTACATGTGGTGGGATGGACCAATTCAAGATTCTTGTACACATCGTCAGGCTGCAACAACTTATTCTGACCCCAAGAAAATTGACCAGAAGGTGCACTGGACACCTTCCTATACTCTGCAATAACTGTGGCATCAAGTTCTGAATGAATAAGAATGACTTTCTGCTCAATGTGCTTGGCAAATTTATCACAGCAGAGAGCTGAGGGTTTTAATTCTGGCGTCTCTGAGCCTGACCCCAATAGTCACTTCACTACTCAGAAAAACTCTGCTGGATAGTGCACTGAAGATAGGAGACATAATAAGGGTTTTTTTTTTTGCCACCTTCACTGCTGCATAGTAAGCACAATGGAAAGTGTTTGCCAATTTTCAGTTGTATTCACTCCATGATCTACTCCACATTCCTTTTTGTTAATCATTCTAAGATGTGTGAGTGAGTATGTTTGGAGAGAGAGGGAGAGGGAGAGAGAGAGAACATTGGTATAATGTTGTTTTGATGACATAGATTAGATTTCAATTATTCACATCTTTCTAGCCTCTAAGATTCATATATGAAGAATGTTTAACCCTCCAATCAGTGTTGAGCAACGGTATGTGATTAGGGGAGCACACTGATCCTTCAGGGGACATTGGAGGGCATTACACACAACATGACCCTGAGGGTTTTTTTCAAATATTCTTCCCCTCAAATGCCTCCAGAGTCCATGGGGGCAATTTTACCACATTTTTGTCCCTATCTGGCCCATTTTAGCCCTGATTTTTTTAAAAAATAAACACACCACAATTCTCTTGGGGGACTAATAGGCCTCCCTAGGGATTAATAAAGGCCCCTGGGGGGCCTGCCAAAATCCCCCCCCCCCATATATCCTAAGTGATGTTTGGGGGATAATCTTTTTTGGGAAATATTTTTTTTAAAATATTGGAAGCCTGAGGCTACAATTTTATTATATCTTTTCTAGATGTTGCTGGACCACAGCCATCATCATCCCTTATCATTGGCCATGATGGCTAGCATCTATAAAATGTATAGTATAACATTTGGAGGGTGACTAGTTCCCAAGGCTGATCTGTGGAGTGCTCCCCATGCACAATGTTTGGAAACTTCAGCTATTACAGATTACTGTAGTCCTCATTTCACTCAAATTGGGATGGGCATGTGGAAACATTTTCAGTTGATTGTGTAGCTATCTCAGAGTTAATTGCATTAGCTAGCAAATGGTCTTCCTGGCAGAAAAGAATGTGGTGGTTTAAATCTTTAAAGCCCTACATTTTTTGACTCCATATTTGAGAATATATTCTTCTCAGATGAGTCCCCTTAATGAAGTTCTTTTTGGGATCTAATCCTCAAGGTGTGGAAAACAGCAAAAAATTATTGCATACAGACAGACCTGTGTGCAATAATTAAAATGTAGATTTTCCAATTTTTGCTGTATTTGACCTCAAATTTGTTTCAGAGTTCAATAGTGAACAAATGTAGAAATGGATGACTGCAGAAAACACAGTGACATAATAGGGAATATTTTGTGACTGTAAAACAAAGGGTCTGCACCAAAATTTGTATAATTTTCATATCTTTATACTCCTAGTAAACACAATTTAGTAGGCAATCTTATATAAACTTTTTCCAAGCAATTTTCTTTAATATGTTTTTTCTCACTACTATAAACATTTTCTGCATACGTCCTCCTAATATATACATTTAATTTTTTTTTGTTTTTGTTTAGAAAACTGCATTGCAAAATTCTGAAAAATACAAATTCTGAAGGACAATGGCACTTTAGTTTCTATATTGATTCAGGAAGTACACATTTAGTAACTCCTTAGCAAAATGTGAACCAAAGAAAGTCCCCCCTTCCTTGTCCTGCAGTTACTATAATCACTTGTATATCCAGAAACTGCATGACACCTTAAAATATTCTTAAGAAATACTGAATATTTTGTGTTGAAAAGCAGAGCTTTGTACTGAATACTTCCTGTTGAAAAATGGGTCTTTGTTTTATTCAGTGAGAGACTAAGTACTTTATCACAGGAGGGTTCTGTTTTAGGA
Organism: Gambelia wislizenii; assembly: GCA_030847615.1. Lineage (NCBI taxonomy): Eukaryota > Metazoa > Chordata > Lepidosauria > Squamata > Crotaphytidae > Gambelia > Gambelia wislizenii. The sequence continues at coordinate 100,698,111 of JAUMIR010000006.1, forward strand.
CTAAAGCAGGATACTAGCATTATTGGAGAGTACTTACTGCACAACATAATCTTTATCTCATTGGTGGTGTGTGCTTCAGTTGTTTCTGAAGCGCACCTTATCATTGACGGGGAAAATCCATCAATGACTCCCAATAACGCTGTTGTCCTGGTAGTTCCCTTTGTGCAGTAATCTCTTTTGTTTCAGAAATGGAAGAGACAGCTGTCACATGGCACAAAGTGGTGGGATTCTCTTCCTCTTCTCTTCTGTTCCCCCCTCCCCCATGTGGTTGTCAAGCAAGCCAGTAATGCCATCCACTTTTTTAATTTTATTTTTGCTGCTCTGGTTTGCTGGCCTGATCTCGCTTCTCTTGCCCTCCCCAGGCTGCTCTCTCACCCCTCCCTCTCCCCCATCCAATCTTGCTTCTCCTGCCCTCCTCATCCTATAGGCCAATAACGGGGAGGAAGCAGGAAGTGCAGAAGGGAATGTGCACCACCATACCAATATTGGAACAGAGGTGTGATAACTATTGTTCCCCTACTGCTATGTTTCTTCTTGCTTCCTCAACGGGTTTGCTGCAAGATGACTGCCTTGTGTGATTAAGTCCTAATGCTCCTCATTGTCAAGAATTTGTCAGCAGCAAGATTTCATTTTTATGGTCTGCATTGATGACTGTCCTATGTTCAAATGAGAAGACAGGAGTATCTAAATTTTTTCAGGTAATGGAATGAAATATATATTGTAAATGCTTGGGGAGGACTATATTTTGTCCTCCAGGCACCATTAAGTAGTTTAATAGTTGAAAAAAATTCTCAATAAAATGACAGGTTTGCCCCAAGTTTGATACATAGCAGTATTTGAATCATCAACTTAAATTGATTTTTAATAAAAATGAACAGAAAGCTTCTCCTAAGGGTCCACAGTGAAGGGTTTTTTGAAGCTGTACCATAAAATCTAATTAACTGACCTGAGCACTTCATTGTTATTGCTATTGTAATCACTAAGGTGTGTGTGTGTTCCAAAAATTTATTTTTCTTCTATAGTTGTGATTATATTTTGCTTCATTTGTTGTGTTTTCATTTTCATCAGACTTACCTTTTTTTCAGTCATTTATATCAATTTATACCCAGTGCATTCAAGTTGGATTGCTATCTGTTTGCTACCCAAAGTTGGCAGGTTAATTTTTCTGCAGGTGCCACATCCCAAAACCTTCTGTGCCATGCAGCAGTTGGACTTTTTATCTTTTATCAGTTTCTAGCCTAGTGGCTATTGTTGTTGTTGTTGCTGATGATGATGATGTTTGCCTTCAAGTAATTTCTGACTTATAGTGGTTTTTAGGGGAACCTATGATAGGGTTTTCTTGGCAGAATTTGTTCAGAATTTGTTCTGAGGAGTTGGCCCTTGCCCTCCTCTGGGGCTAAGAGAGTGTGGCTTGCCCAATGTCACCCAGTAGGTTTTCATAGCCAAGTGAGGATTGAAACCCTGGGCTCCCAGTGTCCTAGTGTAACAACTAAACCATTCTGGCAGTTGCCGAAACATTAATTGCATCTTTTTAAAAGACACTTTTGGAATCACCATTAAATATGCTCAGTAGTGCTGTGTGTGTGTCGAAATGACTGTCAAATTAGACAGTTATGAATGAGATCTTCATAGCTGTCTTATGCTTCTTTTGTACTAAATATCAAAACTTGGCAGCTGCTGAATAAGACTGTGAAAACATGAAACGAAAGGTGCTAATTTCAGGAATAGGCAAATGTTAGTGGTTTGGGGGAGGCAAATTTCTGCTCCTGGGACCCTCTGGGGAGCTTCATGGACGACCAAAACTGCCTTTGCAATGGCAAAATAACAGAATAGACCTGGAGTCCTAATTTTGAAAAATGAGTATTTATTTTAGTGTTAAATTTGCAGAGGGCCCCTAAAACCTATCTACAAGAAAAAATGCTGCTCCTTCAGACAGGTTGCTCCCCTTCCCTTTTCCCTAGGATTTGGGTCTGACCCCAGTTTTTGGAAAGATAGATTGGAATTCTATGAGCACACTAAGCTAAATATAAAAATAGTTTTGCAAGCAATGTACCCCCTCAAAGGATGCACAGGTACAGTCCCTAATGTAACCAATCATTCTGCAAATGCACTCATAGTTCTCCCTCTCTTGATATGTTGGATTGAGAACAAATCAACTGTTGTACAACAGATGAGCTCAAGGCCTTGATGCCCATTTCAAAATTGGTTATGCAATTATCAGATCCAGTGTAACTATAATAGTATATTGTTTACCATATGCTAAAAGTATATAGGATCTTGACAATAAAACCCAACATTTTAATTCAGATTTTTATGGAGAACTTGAAAGGTTGCTCATTATTTTGTGTCATTTTGGTAGGTCCTAATAACTATGGATTTTTCCCCTTTGTGAAATGGTATGAGTTTTTAATTGTCAGGTTTGGAACACACACCCCCTTGCATTAATATTAAATGGTATAAGGTCATCTTGTGTTTAGAAAAAAAACGAGCAACAAAATATAGATAAAAGGAATGATTATACAATCAGAAATATACTATTGGTGAATGATCACAGTGTAGAAATAAATGGATTTTTATCAAATAAATGGTTTTCAATCAGATTAAAAATGTTTTCATTCTTGTTCTATATTGTATAGAATGACACATTTTAGAATATGATTCACAAAAGGTGAATGAACTGTAATTCATGATAAATACTTTTGCTTCCTAAGCTCTACATTCACCAACAAGTAAGTACACTATATTTGTTTTTCATTTTCACTCTAAAGAAGGTTATATTACTGGGCTTCCTATATTCCAGAAGAGAAAAAAGAACTTCATTTTTACAAAATAAGCTATAATTCATAAAGCCATTTCTACATTGCAGAAAAAGAGAAATCTATATTTGAATATGTTTACTCATGCACGACTTAAGAAGACTTGACCAAATTTATTTATTATTTGAGCCAAATTGGAATTTATGCCTCTAGGGCAAGTAACACAATGTTATGTCAACTTGCTGTGCTGTTACATTTTGGAATTCAAATAAATTGCTCACTAATTCCAGCTCCATTCTAACACACAATGTTATTTCTTGAACATATAATGTCTACATTCACGCGTATAGATGGAGAAAGCACAAAGCATACTGGAAGAAATAAAATGCAAGATTATCTTGTGACATAAACTGTTCACATGATAAAAAATTGTGGTTCATATTATATCTTCACTGCTTCTCAACTCTGGGTTGGTGATCAAGGCTGAAATGAACCCTTAACCCTTTTTGCAAATGCACATCTGTGCACATATTTCCTGAACTGGAAACAATATTATTTGCCAAGAGGCATACAGAATAAAAGGAGCTGAACTTAACTCTACGCTAGCCAAGAGCTTGAGGGATATTTCTGGAATTCTGTAAAAACACACAGCTCAATGACAATGTATCAGGCATCAAATCCCACCAAGGAGGTAGGCAGCCAAGCAGCATCACATAAGTCTTCTGAATATGATTCAACTTTTTCATTCTGTCTTCTTTTTTCTAGTGTGGCATGAAAATTAGGCAAAGTTAAAATTTCTCCTGCATTATCAGGGTTGTACTCCTGTAACCAATTTAGATGTATGCAGATTTTATATAAACCTGTACTGCAGCGGAATGAACACTCTGCAGCTATTGAGGTCAAAGAACTGGCGGGCCCTTTGTTAGTTTTTCTTAATTTTAATTAAACCTAATTAATTTTCTTCAGTTTTCACTGAGAGAGTTCATTTGACTTTGAAGATTATACAGTACTTATAAGCTGCTAGGTGAAGCGTATCTTCTTTATTAAAACAACTGAGAAGTTTCAAAGAGAGATGTTATCACTGTGTTATAAAATATGATGATATTTGTAGTGGCAGTGTTTAATACATTTTTGTGGCACAGTTTCACTTAATACTTTATATCTGTAACTGTTCTGAAAATAAAAATAAATGTTTGCTCTTTATAGATGAATCCAATGAACTAGCCAGATTGCCTGATTACAGCCTGATTATAGTGATCTGATTGAATAAAGCAGAGAAGGAGAGCAAATCTGCCCCCCCCCGGCTTCTCTGTGGAGCAACAGTGGAGAACTGATGGGCAGAGTGGAGTGGCAGCGGGCATGATTATTCCTGAGCTTCTATTTTTGTGGAGTGGAACCAAACTAAACTCCTAGTTTTCAAGGGCATTGTTGATTATTGAATAAATAGCATAACAATTAAATTAATGGTGGTGTAAAAACCCAAAGGGAATCTGACTGGATACAAGCTTTAACTTATTAGTTAAAGTGGTAATGTTGGTGACAAAGCCATTTCTGTCACCCATTATGTCTTAAAAGAGCCATCCAATGGCACTTTCTCAAGTGGCCAAAAGCCTCTTATGAGGTGGCCCATGAATAGAACATATAGACCATTCACCAACCATGGTGAATGATTTGCTTGATTTTTATAGAACAAAATTGCTGGGATCCACCCTCGATTGGATGGTGTAGTTAATACAGGCCCAGAGGTTGTAATTTTGGACCCAAGCTGTCCAGTGATAATGGATACTAAGCTTGAGTTTATTGACAAGAGCCCTAGGGATGTAATTGCTTGCCTGTTTTTGTAATGAAGGAAGCAAAAAGTAATTTGAGCAGTTTTCTTCCTGCTGTAGGAAAGTTTTGAAAAATGGTGCAGTTTTTGAAGGCAATTCAGAGTTTGGGAATATTGTTTGCAAAATTTGTACATGACATTTTCTTGACAGAAAATAGCATTTCTGCATAGGAAAGCATGTTTATGCACAGAAATATTATTTTTTGTGCAAAAATGATGCTGTTGGAAATTTATTCTGAGCAAAATTTGCACATGCAGAAAATACTATTTCTGAGCAGAAAATCCTGCTTTCTCCACAGAAAATCAAGAAACATACTTTAAGACCATCTTCCCAATATTCTTTCCATCCCTACAGCACCCTTGGCATTGTCCATGAAAGCAACTAGTTGCCGGCAAAGTATATACAAAAAGCAAGAATATGGGAAAGTAGCCAACTGGTACTTAGCACAAAGGAATGGAAACACAGTCTTGCGAAGTTTAGTCCAGCGAAACAATTCAAAGAGTCGGGGCTTACAGAATTCAGCATGGGTCCAAACAAGTCCAAATAGGATCAGGCAGTGTAGTCAGGAACAGTTCAAAGTCTAAACACGAGTCAAGGCAACAGAAATCCAGGTAACAGGAACACGGAGTCAGAGATATAAGACATGAAGCTTTCTCCAGGAAGATCAGTAGATGTCTCCATAGCTCCCCAAAGCATATATATATATATATATATATAGTAATCCATCCATCTATCCATAGATTGTGCAGGGTACTCATTAATTTGATCTTTTTGTATAACTGTACATGTATGTGTATGTTGTATTCTTTTATTGTATTTTTTCTCTTTTAATTGAATTTTACTGAATTTGTAATGGCTTTTAGTCAAATACAATAAATGATAATGGATGGATAGTAATCAATGCTTTGTCAGGTGCTCCTTGAAGAGCAGGTGTTTCTGATAAAGCCTCAGTGATCTTCTTCGAGTTTCCTTTTGGGATTCCTGCTGGCTGAATGATGGTGGAGGTGAGTCTGTCTCCTCTTCCTCACCCTTATCTGAATTGGCAGGGCTCTCTGGTGGGACTGGTGCCAACCCACTAGGACCAGGCTCTTCTTCTGCTTGAGCCTCCAGGTTGGCAGGGCTTGCTGCTGGCACAGGTGTAGATAAACCTGTGTCAGGGTCCAATGGGCTGTTCCCTGCCATGTCCTCTTCCTCCTCCTCTGTTTCCATACCCTCATCATGCTCACGGGTCATGACAGGTATGATGAAAGCCACCATTCATGTGCTGAAACCTTGCTCCTCCTGGCTTACAAAGGTTGCTGAAGATGGAAAAGGATTGGGCAACTAGGCAAGGGAATAGAGGGCCCTCCTCTGTAGTAAGGTAGTAGTCTGGTTTAGCTAAAAGAAATGGAGGCAAGACCTTTGCTGGAAAAAAAAAACCAAACACACGTCACTGATCATTGAACATTCATCCATGATACCAGATATTTACCAGTCCCCAAAATTCCATTTTCATGCAGGGTGCTGGAGTGAATAGTGACCCCTCAGCTTTAGGATTCCTATATGCGACAATCACCTAGATCCATTTCAATCCAGTTTAGGCCTAGTTATGGGATGGAGACAGGTTGGGTCACCTTGGTGGATAACTGCACCAAAAACAAAACAAGGGGAGTGTGTTCCTTTGGTTCTGCTGGTTTCCTTCTAGTATGCCTCTTTGGAATGGATGTTGGAGACAGTGTTTTATGGTACCCTCGTAATATTCTGGATGAGAAACACTGTTCAGCATTTAAGGTGCTGTCATCTAAAAACATTTGCTATTATTCAATGAGAAGTCATATATGTGCACCAAGAGTTTTCTCCATGTGTGCATATTGAGTTGGAAGGAAAACAATGCCATGAACAACTGTTCAACATATGATTCTTCATCTCACTTTACCAGCTGGGGCTCTAAGCCCTGTTTGAAATCTCTGGATAGCACTAATCAACTATTTGGGAGAGTGAGTGAGAATTGTTTGTTGACCGATTTCTCTTCTCTGCCAAACAGCTGAAAAAGGCTATTCAGTTTCTCTAATAGGGGTTATGCACAAGGGGTCTCTGTGAAGAAGTGTGTCCTTTGCCCTGGATCTCCCATCATCTAGCTTCATTGCATGACCATGTGTTTAGCATTATGACAGCAGTTGGTTTTATTTTACTGCAGGCATCTTGGGATGGTATTTATGCCTTGTTCACTTTTGTGATGCACTTAATATCTGGTTAACCTGGTGTGTTCTATGGGGTGCTGTAATTGATATTCCTTAGGGCAGTGATTTAGACTATGACCTTCTCCTCCCTTCCAGCTTTATGAACAGCTATCATATGCCCTCTTAAAGATACCTCTTATCTGTGGCATAGCTTGGTATTTTTATATCTCTGCACAGGGTATATTTTCAGGTTGTAAGGAAATCCAAGTATGTAACCCCATAGTAGTGTACCCAGGGTTATATACATAGATAGTCTTTTCATTAGATGCGGCTGCCATTCCCTGAATGCTTTATGTGTCTGTGCTGTACATTAAACCTAATATACACTCTGAATCAGACCAGACATGTAACTGCAAACATTGCATCTCTTCTGCAAACAACCCCAAAGGCTTTGAGTGCTTTGCATGATTTATTAGAAGATGTCAGTAACTTAAACGCTGATTTTGATTCTTTGCTTTTGAACTGGCTGAAAGTCCTCTGGTTTGGTGAGTTGGAAGAAGACGATGAACCACTTACTGTAAATTTCAGGCTCTACAGTATGAAAGTATGTCAGTGAGAATGATAGCAAATCAGGTTCTGTATGGGAGACTTGTAATTGAATCTTCCAAACAAATGGCCACTTTTGTGACTGTGTGCCATGTTTTCTCACCTCTACCATTTTATATAGTGAATTTGAATAGGCCATTCTCATACAGTACACTTAGAGAAAGAGAAATGATTAGCTGGCATTAATAATATCTAGAAGATGATACTGTACTTACAGTAATAGGATTTTGAGTTTCATTTTCAGTTGTAACCTTGGTTGTGCTATGCTATTGGCAAGATAAATGATCACCAAATGATCCACTTCCATAGTAACTTGCATCTTCCTGTGTTATTACTGCTCTCTTTCTTTTAGTTTAAATGGAATCCAAGTTCTCTGTGTGTGTCAGATGATTTTGGTGTACACATGGGTGATTACTTTTCACGCAAAAGTTAGTTTTGGGAAAATTTAGCAGTTGCATCATGCTCCTGTGTGAAGAGGTTGCCTTATGTATTATTTTACTGTTGTAAGCCGCCCTGATTGTTCGCAGAGGGGCGGGATATAAATAAATTTTATTATTATTGTTATTACTAAATACCAATGCCCAAATGGAAAGGTCTCAGGGCACTTGTGGGAACGGCTCAAGTGCCACTTTTATTGCATCTGCAAGGAGAAGAGGTAAATTCAATGACAATTGCATGGAAATTTATTGTAAAAATAGGAAGAGATCATATGTGTGGTGATAATATTTGAAACATAGAAGTTTCCTTCCATGTTATCTTGTGCCAAATCCAATTGTTTTCAGAAGAACTACAGACTTGCCTCCTCACTAACTAGCCTAGGAAGAATGACTCAGGTTCCCTTGTATGAGGCATGGAGAATTAAAAAGAACGACGGATTAATCAGGAAACCACTCTCCTTTCTTTCTCATAATGTTGTTTATGTTGGAATTACAACATCTAAATACAGTTGGCACTCCACATTCATGAGGTTAGGGGCACAGCCCCCACAACAGTGGAAAAACTGCAAATATTGTAGAAAAACCCACATGCATGCTACAGATTTCTGCCAATAGCACAAGCCCCCCTCCCCAACCTTATCACCATGATGCCTCAGCCAGATTTTACACTCCTTTCCAGCTCATCAACCTCTATTCCCCATTCATCTTGCTCCCATTCCTTGGGAAAGGGAATGATAGGCTGGTGCTCTTAGAAGGAGAGGAGGTTGAAAGGAGGATCTAGAGGAAGAAGAATGGGGTGGGGAAGGGGTTTAAAATCCGACTGAGGCATCATGGTGGCTAGATGGGAGAGGGAGTGATGGGCTGATGTTGGAAGAAAAGAAGATTGAGAGGAGGATTGGGAGAATGAGGAGTTGCCCTAGTTAAACAGCAGTTACAGACTTGTGAATAATCAAATCTGTGAAAGAGAAACCTGCAAATGTGGATGGTTGGCTCTATGATGCTTTAGTGAGAAGCCATGTATCTATTTTATAGATTGTTTCTGTATAGGACATATTTGAAATTTGGGCATTTAAGTTCAGTGCCTGATATTCTGGTGTCCCCATGAATGTGTATTGAATGTTTAGTATTTGCATTCAGGAAAGCATAAGAGCATCTGACTCCATCCCAGAGTTGCTTTTGGCAGTATGATGGCAGTGATTCTATTACATCCTGTGACATTAATTATCAGAAATGTGTCAGAGAAGGTGTCATCTGTTATCTTAATTTTTCTGTCCTTAAATTTCAGTTCTGTAAAGACCGAGAGGATTTTTAAAACAATTAATCAACCCTTTGATATGTCTTGATGATAGCTATGATATGAGAGCATTGGATTATCATCTGGGCTTCATTCGTACAATGAGACCTGTCATGTAGATCTACTCCACAAATATTTTTGGGAGAAATAGACACCAATACCATGCACACTTACCTTAGAGTAATATCTGCTGAACTCACAATGGATTACTTCTGTCAGACCACAGTTTGTAAATGTTACTTTGTAAAAACGATGACTGGGAGGCATCCAACATGGGCATTAACTGACAACTGTAGTCCAGGAGAGTCCAGAGTAGACATGCACAGGATTGTGTACTGTGATGCATTCCTGTTGTGAGACTTTGTTGTTGTTCTGTGCCTTCAAGTCAACTGTGAATTATGGCAACCCTATCATAGGGTTTTGTTGGCAATATTTATTCAGAGGAGCTTTGCTGTTGCCTCCCTCTAATGCTGAGAGAATATGGGCTTTATCAGATGTACTAAATATGATGTCACTACGATGCCACATAAACGTGAAAGGACACACATACCAGATGATGTCACCCTTTTGTGTTTATGTCTTATCCTTGAGCCAATCTATTTTATTGACAGTCCAAGCCGTCAATAGATTGGTTGTGCTGGTCTTTTTTGCCAGTGTAGCCGGCGTATGTAAACTCACTCGCACCCACCCACATGCTTACCTTGTGAATAGCCGGACCGGCCAGAACACTTCCAGGTGAGATCGTGACATTCAGGTAGGTGACACACTTTTTATTACCCTCCCTGTTTTACTTGGACGTTTTAAAGTATGTGTATGTGCTTGATGTAACTTTTAATGTTTTATTTTTAAATTTCCTGCATAATGAAGTCTCACGGGATTTCAAAGGAGGAAGTGAACGGGGTTTTGTTCACTTCCACTTTCATTGCCAGGAAGCCTTTGCCAGGAAGGAAGGTAAGTGTGGTGGGGGGGCATTCTTTTGCTGGCATAAAAATTGATTATTTTTATGCCAGCAAAAGAACATTTAAAGGGGATTGTCTGATAAAGTCCTATGACTTGCCCAAGGTCACCCAGTGGGTTTCTGTAGCTGGCCAGGGATTCAGACCCTGTCTCCTAGTCCAACACTCAAGTCACATCATCACAGCTGCATTATTTAAATCCAGTGTAAATCACCATGCAGAGTAAATCCCCATTAAGCAATGAGTAATGCACTTAAAGCAGCTCATAGCGGATTGTTCACTTTTGTGGTCATCATCCCTGCTTTTTCCGAATGTATTAGTGATATGCATTTTACTAGACTGAACTCTGGGACTGAGTCAACCATCAGCTTGGTTTCTCCCCTGCTATTTCACTTGGACTATATGCCTCTATTATTATTATTATTATTATTATTATTATTGAAGTGCCAGATATACATTCATATATTTCATTTTATATTCTCTTTCTCCCTTCCTCCATCTCTGTAAAATTTTTACAAAGAACTGATTAGGCACAGTGGATAATATTTGTGTACAACAGAGATTACAAGAATGATAGCCAGTTAGCTTCCCCCCACCCCTGGAAGTTTGCAGAACTCTATCCCATCCAGTTAAGCTCAGGGGAACTTGCAAGCCAGCCCTCCTGTTTTACAAATATTACATTTATCTGTCACATAGTCAGTCCAGTGTATATTTAGGATTTTGTCAGCGTAAGAGGGGTGCTCCAAAAAAGTGATACAGGGACTCCCTGAAACAACATCTCAGGCTCGGCCAAATTGATCACCAACAATGGTCCGCCCTGGCCTCACATCGGGAGGCATGGAGACGCACTATCCACAATGCTGCAGCTTTATTTGAGAACTCACGTCGAACAAGTCTTGAAGAGAAACGACAACGCAGAAAGAATCACAACCCAAAAACATCACCAAAGGAGACCTTCTGCTGTGCTTTCTGCAACCGGACTTGTTTATTTCAGATTGGCCTTTTTAGTCATCAGCGCGCTTGCAGAAAGCGCGGGATGAGTCCTTCCTGAATCTTCATTTGCGAAGAAAAGCCAGAGAGACATTTATCCGTACCCTTGTCTCCTTGGCTAAATGGTGTAACTATGTTTTTTTAAAAAAAACTGACTAGTTTTATGATAGTGAAAACAGCTAAAGAATAATAGCATGATTCCTTGTTAGAAATATAACTATGTCTACCATAATGAGCTTAAAAACCAACTGTTAGTTTTTAATGAGATTATTATTTTTAACCACAACTACAAATACATAAAAGACTACACAAGCTCAGAAAATTATATTCAGATATTTAGTCAGTGAATTTGGTTCTGGTATGAAAGATAATGCACATTTATATACAAAATGCTTTTACTCATTAGCATACTTCTGTTCTTCAGTAACTGAAAAGCTTTAGTGTTTCAGAAATTGCTTAAACTCTTACATGGTTTTATGGATTACCAAGCACAGAAGAAATAAATGCCCTTATTATTCTGCCACATGTCATACTATATACTTTTTAAAATGTAGATATTGCATTATGAAGATGGTTGTTTTAATCAACAGAGTACCAGCAAAGGTTGATTGTGAGATAATACAGTTACCATAATCTGTGGATATATGATTATTATGTTTGACAGGAATGCAACATTTAAGATTAAAGGCCAATAGATGTTTCAGAATTGTTAGTACTGTCCAGGTTGACCCTTGTATCCATGGATTTGGTATCCGTGTCCAGTACTTCACTTATCTGTCTGAAAAAATATGTTCTCTCTAGGCATTTCTAGGTCCTCCAATGTGATTTTATGGTCAACTTCCAGCGTTCATCTCATTGATAATACAATAATTGAAAATAATAATCCCTATTATCCATGGTTTCAGGTATCTACAGGGATCTTGGAAGATACTGTGGATACGGTAGTCGAACTGTATTTAATGTACTGATGCCTTTATGTAGAAGGGGCCCTCCTCTGTGTTCCACCAGTGGGTGCCACACACTGTAGAATGACATGGGAGATGCCCTTCCCTGTTGTGGCACTCTGGTTATGAAATACCATTCCCCTCAGAGGCATCAATGCTTGCAACAATCTGGTGCCAAGTCAAAATAGGTCTTTTTTAAAAAGGTTTCAGGGCCTCATTGATTCTATATTATTTGCATATGTGCTATGGTCTACACTATTTTGAATTGTTTTAAGAGATTTAAATTGTCTTACTTTAAGCGAGAAATGCCCTAGTATGCATTTAGTCTTTTATATTTATTGTTATTGTTCTGAACTGTTTTTAAATTTTTTGTACGGTGCACTGAGATCCTGGGATATAGGGTAGAATGGAATGGAAATATTTAAATATTTAACAAGGAAAGAAATCCCATAATAAAAGACATTAGGTAAACAAACATCTACTCTTTTTTAGACTTTTTTTTTTAAAAAAACCTCAAATAATGCAGATGCAAACAGAAAAAGTAAAAACTAAGTAGATATTTTCGTTCATATCTTTAGCCCTTTTCATAGAGAGTCCATTCAGATGATGGTATTATTCTGCGCTTTTCAAGCAAACTTTTTTGAACCCCATTGGTCAGATGATCCAGTAGTCTTTTCCAGAATGCTAAAAAATGGCCTTCCATAAATATACGTGATCCTCAGATAGGTCTGTGGAACCTTCTCTGTTCATAAAGAAAATAATAGGTTACTAAGGATTGAAAATAATGTTCTCTGGTTTATATTTGATTCCTCCAAGTAGGTACCGTATATTAGTTCCTCATAAGTGTAGTATGCTCTGGACAGCCAGTTGTTAAAACTAAGAATGTTCTGAACCGTTTCAGAGGTAACTAAGGCCATTAAGTGAAAAAGGGGGTCTCAGGAAAAAAAGTGCTTGTTCACATAGCAAAATTTTCTAATAGCATCATTTAATAAAGGGCCTTATTGCACTAGGCTCTTCTCCCACGAAACAGTGCTGTTTTCAAAGGCACAGTGCAATCAGGACTGTTTTATTCTCTGTCGCAGCTTTGGAACCTTTCCATCATTACAGGCTTTATTTGCGCTAAAACCCTTATCGCACACAGCATTATGCAATGCCCACCAAGTACTAGCCCTTTCCCTAGTTTGGCAGACGTGTGTGCATGCACACACACAGACACAGACACAGACACAGACACACACACACAGATCCCTCCTCCCCAAAATAGAAATCAAAAGCAGTCTTATGTTTAAAAAGCCCCTTTTCCCTTACATTTCCAGGTATATGTGTGCATGTGGGTGGGTGTCTGCTCCCGCCCCCCCAGAGCAGGATAGATCATACTTCTCAGAAGTCTAAACTAATCATTGCCAAATGAAAGTCATCAGCTGCTGATCTATCTATCTGAACTATCTCCATGCAGCGATTAGTACCGTATGTCTGAAGGAAGAAACAGCCAGAATGTGAGAGAGAGACACAGAGACAGAGACTCAGAGAAAATGATGGCACCATTAGCGCATCATAGCACTATAGTGTTTTAGCATTGTAGAAACAGAACTGAGCTGGAAAAGGATGCAGGGTGGGGGGCAGTGAGCAAAGTTTTGGCTTCTCTGACAAGCCCTGGTGGGGTAGCTGTCATTTGGCAATGGATTTTTTTCCTATAGAGAAAAAAAATGTTTTAAAGTTTCTCGCAGTTGCTTTGCCAAGTGAAAGGAAATCAAATTGAAATATCCACCCCTTCACCTCCTTATCCACAGATCACATTTCCCTGCCCACAGCACACCCACTGACCACCCCTGGACATCCAAAATTGTCATTGAAGCAGAATTTAACTTTTGCACTGCAAATCCTAGCTGGATAGTTGCAAGAAAGGAAGTCATTAATGGATTATTTGTGCCAATAAAAAGAAACATGTTCAAAATAATCTTGCTCCAGAGAACAACAAGAGAGCAATGACATCATGCGGTAAGCCCCAAGCCTAGACACAATTATCCTGCTCTAGTTTCAATTTACCTACCTCGTGCGATAAGGCTCATATGGGGAGAGATGTTTCTCTTATAGATCATTAACAAGAGGTAGTGTCAGATTTTGTAGTTAAATGCTGTATAATATATAGATAGAGACGAGAAGAAGAAAATATCCCACTCCAGGAAACTGTGAATCTCTGGCAGGAGCCCCTGCTTTTGCTTATTGTTGGGGAGGGGAAGGAGAGGGAGACAATTCAGATGATGAAGAAGCACTGATTTCTGTTCTGAAGAGGTAAGAAATTAGGGTGTGCTCACAGATGGGGTGCAATGTCCTTTTCTTTTCTTTTCCTCCAGGGCCTAGAACAAATAGTTTTAATTCTTAGTCTGAATCACTCCCTTCCACTGGTAGGCAGCAACAGCAGCCCTTCCTTGGGCTTAACAGCTACCAGGGTTAGGTTTTGGATGGAGTGCAAAATGCTAGAGAACAGCTCCCTGCACCCTACCCACAAAGAGACATAAAAACATGTAAGACACACTCACATGTGTGTATGTGTCCAGCAGCATGCCACCCAATGTATATTATTTTAAATCATTTGAAAATACTAATCTGCTGAGGGTCAAAAATAATGGGTTTAAGTCTAAATGTACCCTGCTTATAAAAATTGATTATATTTCACGCTGAGGTGCCATGTCTTGAAGTGTCCAAAGCTGCTAGCTGTTGGAAGGATATACTCCAAAGCTGATTGGTTTAACCCTTTACTGAAACTGACTTGAAATTTTAAGAACAGATTAGCAACAACGACAACCCTTTCCAGAAGGGCAATGTCGAAGGTTCTCTGTAACATTTTAATACAGTACGAACACAGCTGATAACAACGGATCCCAATGATTTTTACTACCCTCCTGTGGTGTCACTAAGGCTGGTATCACTCCTCTCACTGATGGTGTCACCTGGTATAGTTCGGCCATTCTGCAACCCCCTAGTACCACCACTGCTACCCTCACAACCACTTCAAAAGCACTGATTACTTCTTTGCATATGGATGTGCCCTGTGACTTGATAGTGGCTTTATTGGCATGCTGTGGAAAACCATGTATGCTTGGGAGCCATGTTTTTGTGCTATTAGTGCCACTGGCAAGTGATGGATCTGTGATTTTCACTGTGCAGTGAATATATTCCCAAGCAAACTTCCATTTTTATGATAGTTTTAGTTTGATGCTGAATAAGTTCATGCACATTCAACTCCATCTCTTTTAGTTCTGCTGTTACCCAGGCACCATGGAAAAGCAAAGAATCTATGTGGAGATGATGGTGGGTGCAGTCTTTCTTTCTCTGTGTAAATGGAGAACTAACAGGCAGGGATGTAGGAGGAGTGAGATAACCCATGACTCAGTGCTCATGAAGGACAGGCATGAAATTTGAGAAGCTTTATGAATTCCATTAGTAAATGATCTTGCTTATCTAATTTACAAGCAATGTCTGGGACCTTTCTGTTCTGTAGACACCAGGCGTAAGCCACATCTTTTAACAGCAAAACATTTTATATTTTCCCAAGTCCTGGTGCTTCCCCTCCCCACCTCTATTTTTGTTACTTTTCAAACTCTGAGACATTCATTTCTACCAAAACTCTTAGGATATGCCAAATCACTATCTCTTTACCTTCTTATACTACATCATGGCAAGAAAAACATGACTCTTGATTTCTGCCACTGGTTTGTAAAGACATATCTAGAAATGTGCCAGAATCTACTGAAGCATCCCTTTCTCACCTTGTGTTGGAGCCCAAGAATCAAGTGAACTAGACAATGAACTAGAAACAGGGAGAGTTTCTGTTTGTGTATGTTGGGGAAATAGTTCTTGTGTGTGTGAAATAGTTATATATAAATATAGGGTCACCTTTTTGATGGATTGTTATTTATTTCTAACCACTTTTGGGATAGATTATTGTTTATGTTGCTATTTTCAATAAATTCAATACATTCACAAAAGAAAATTCAACTTTTTTTTGTCCTTTCTGTACTTTGAAGGATGATCCTATATCCTCCACTGGAATTAGAATTTCATTCATCTGACTTTTATATATCTAAACTGTATTCTCTTTAAGGAGACAGTGAACACAACTGTTTCACATGGTCTCTTAATAGCCCTGTGCCAGTGGAAGATAGGATCAAAAGCCTTTGACAAAGGTTATGATTTATTCATCTTCTCCCACCTCCTTCCCCACTTGCAGGGTTATTGTCTTTCTCAAGCCACCATCTTCATTTTTAGGTTATAAATGTCCAATGACAAGTGATCCTTGAACAATCCATGCCAAGTTGCTGCAAAATAATTAGGACAATGAAGGCACAGAGACAGTAAGTCAGTGTGCTGATTATTACCGTATGTATTTAGTTCAGTTACAAACACTGCTGGGTAGAAGGAAAAAGGCATTTTGTTTCCTTGTCAATTGCCCTACAAGCAATAGATGGGCAAAGCTCTGAATTTAACCCAAGTAAAAGTACAAATGGTTGGGAGAGGAATATGTTTTCAGCAATGGGTTGGAGAATCCCAGATTGATTAAAAACTGGATCTGGCTTTAAATTGATACACATTAGCAATGTGTTTCATATATGAATAAAAAATGAATTTGATATATCAGAATATGTGTAAAAAGCAAAATGTAGATAATATGATTAATTTGGGGGCAAATGGTGATTGGTAGGGTATATATATTTTTAAAAGGTTGAAAAGGCTTCTATTTCTTCATCTATACATATGTAAACTACTTGCTCCAATACCCTGCAAAACTCTGGACCTTATAAATACTAAAGGCTTTTAAAAATTTTGTGCTAGCTTTTGATAAGTGGTCCATTACCAATGAATAGGGACTTTCCCCCACTTTTATATTCCATAGATTTTACATGAAATGAACTCATTTGAACAATTATTGCTGATATTACAGAACACATAAATCTCCCTAATGTAGACCTGGGGGTGAGGGTGGCAAGTCAGGGCAGAAATTTGAATCAAGGAATATATTTGGTAGTGTGTGTTTGCAAGTCTCATTTTGAATGTTAAGTAAAATTAGACATTTACATTGGTTTGAATTTGCCTGCAAATTCCTCTTGGTCAACTTGACAAGCCTGTTTCTGTCAGATGTTTTACTGTGATGCAGTAAGTGGTGTTCTATATTGCTGGCCTCTTCGTATTCTAAAGGAAATTTAACTAGTCTTAGGACCCTGATATTCAAAGTGTGTCGGGTGAACTAGATTACACAGACTGATATTACTAATCACGATGAATATGTATTCCCTATTGCATTTCTAGTGTCACACTCATATCCTGATTGTGGCCTTCCCATAGGCAGCTGGTTGTCAACTGTGTAAGCAGAATGCTGATCTAGATATGCCTTTGGCCCAGAGACCATGTGAGCTACTGTACAAAAAGTAAAATATTGATATTCTCAAGCAAAGGAGTAGAAAAATGAAAAGGTTGACATTCCTTTGATTTTGATATTTCTAGTTTAGGTGCAGCATTTCTGTTCTTGGAAAGAAACTGAATTAATGAGCTAATAAACATACAAACAAACTAGCTAGACTTAAAATAATGGATTAGAGATATGGGAGAGTTGAATTAGAAAGTGTTTGTCATGGCCTGTCCTTTGTAGCTCAGTAATAGCATACAGGTGCTGTAAAAACATGCATGCAAATTCTAAGAGCTGGCATGTATCTATGAAGAATTGCAACATAGGAAAATACTGTATATGTTCTCTGTGGCTCTTTGTGTTATTTTCAGTAATAGATTTTGTCCTCAGAATTTACATAAACCTTGTTTAAGAATGTATGAAGGAACTGATGGCTATCAGGCATCAAATAAAAGGCTGTCAAAAAGTTGACTGTTGATAAGGTATGGCAGCAATTGGCTGGGTAAATCTCAATGTAAAAACTCCTGGCGATCAATATTGTATTAATCATTTAGTCTCTACTAGCTGAAAATACACTTCCTTCCAGGGAAAAGCAGGGGCACCTGTCAATATAGCAAATATTGTCACATTGGAAAAGCGGGTCAAAATAATTGTAGGAGGAAGCTCTAAATTGAATTAGTAGAGTGAGCAGTGAATGCACTCTGAGAATACTGGAGTCTTTATATTCCTTCAGGAATTTTCAACAAACGGAGAAAGTGGCTCCAAGGGTAATTAGCAGTAGAAATCTGTGGATTCCACAGTCCTTGGGCCTTCCTAAGATTCTCAGAATAAGAAAAACAAGGAAAAATGAACTTATTGCTCTTCTCTATTGTTAACTTCTCTATTGTTAAAGTTCTTCCATAGGATATAGTACACTCACCTATTCAGCTGGAGATACTGAACTTTACACTTGTCAGTTCCAGAGCTTGGAAAAGTTACCTTTTTGGATTCCAGATCTCAGAATTCCCCAGCCAGCATGGCCACAGGCATGCTGGCTAGAAAGTCTTAGGAGTTGTAGTCCAACCTGTAACTTTTCCAAACTTTTGTCTTTCATTTGAGCATTTTACTCAACACTACTCAAAGTTAGCACTTCTGGATAAAATAGTTATTGACCTGACATAAAAAGGTAGGTCTGTGAGTCACACTGCAAACCTAGTTTTATGACAGATGTCCATTGCAGTTCACCACTTTGAGTGAGGAAATAATTTTACTGTCTTAAGAATGGATGAAAGGGTTTGTCTGATCACTTCTTTTTGTTGCTTGTCCCCTCCCCACCCCAATTTTCCTCTTCTGAACTGAAAAGAACAGAGTGACTGGAAAAGTAGTAATTGTAGCAAATTGTGGTTTCAGATGCACTCTTGCGGGTAGTCTGTTCAATGTATTGCCTACTTCAGTACCCCTGGGAAAGAAAACATCTTCAAAAGGATCTTCTCTAAGATGTCAGTGGAATGTTCTCTCTCCTCTCACAGGATGGCTCTTCCACAAAGGGCACAGATTTTTGTATTAACCATCTGATCCTAATTAGAGATGCCTTAAGGAACTGAAGTGCAAGTCCATGTCTCTTTCTCTTAACCCAGTATGGGTGCTATTTAAAGTCTAACTGCCTTACTACATGAAGGGAAGTGGAATTGAAAACCCAAGAGTAGCACCTTCCACAACATCCACATGTTTCAGCTATTCTCCTGTTCCAGTCCCATGGGAGACAATGATAAAGTTGGATCTTTTTGCTAACATATTTTTAAATTTTTTAATTTTTATTTTTATTTGATTTTAATCATGTGACATAAACATAAATATATATATATATATTCATATATAAACAGTTCAATTTTGCTCATATAGTACAAACCTTAGTAAATATATAAATAATTTGTACATGTTTTCTCTTTTTTATCATTCCACCATCTCTCTTAGTATAAGCATGTTTCTCCAAACTTCCTTTATCAATTCTTTGAGTTAATTTTTGCTTCCATTCTTCAGATACCTCATTCCCTAGCACTCATTTTTAACAATAAATATATTACCCAGCTTCAATTGTATCTATTTCTCTTTAAATTCATACTCCCAGCTTTCTGAATTATTTCATTTACAATTTCCTATTAACAGCCTTTCTTTCCAATCCTATCCCTTTATTCACTTTCTTTCTTATTGGGTGAACTTCAGATATTCTCAACTTCCCTCAATATCATTATTTATACAATTAAACAACTACAATCGGTATATTGCATATGTCTTCTCTGTATCAATTGTTTACCTCCTATATAATATTTATGGTATTTATGTATTTCTTTCTATATCACTTTGTTAATATCCTTATATATGTCATCTGTGTCTTCCCAAAATGTTATCAACATGGACCATTTCTTTCTTGTTCTGCTAGTTTCATTATATCTCAGCCTGTTAGTTAATTCATCTAATTCTATTGTGTCTAACAACCTCGCTTTCCAATCCTCGATTGTTGGTACTTCTTTTTTTCCCAGTTCATAACCAATCTTACCGTAGTTATCATATATAGTACGATTTCCCAGTATTTCTATTCTTCCCTCCTATTCAGACCTTTTATCATGTTTAAAAGATATACTTCAGGTATGAAATCCATTTTAACCTTCAATATATGATTGAATTATCATATATTTTGAGCCAAAACTTTTTAATTTTATTGTATTCCCACCACACGTGGATTAGGGTGCCCTGAGATTTCCCCCATTTCCAACATGTGTCGTTTGCCTTTTTATTCCTTTTATTTATTCTCACTGGAGTGAAATACCACCTTTGAGTGATTTTAATGTAGTTTTCTTTTAAGTTTTGGCAAGCTGTAAATATCATGGACCTTTTCCTTGCTATTTCCCAGTCTTCTAACTCTAAAGTATGCCCTATATATCATGTCCATTTCAGCATGTATTCTTTAATGTATTCTTGTTCTAATTTCCTAGATAACAATAACTTATATAGCTTTGATATTTCTTTCTTCTTTTCTTCTTTCTTCTTTTTTTCCTCACATAAGATTTTATCCAGTTAATTTTGTTCAGTCTGTATTCCTTCCTTTCATAGATCTTCTTTTAATCTTTCATTTAATTGATAATATGTAAACCAATTTATATTATACTCCATTTGTAATTGTTCTTTAAGTATTAATGTGCTTACTGATCCATTTCCTTTCTCTACTATATCTGAGTACCTTAGCCGAAATACTCTAGTATTTTTCCCTTTAGTTTGAAATGCTTCTTGTGTAGACGTCCAGATCGGGATTTTAAAGTAAAATCTTTGTTTTACTTTGTCCCAAACTTTTAAGAGGCCTCTCCTTATACAGTGATTTGTGAAATATTTGTTCACTTTTTCTTTGTTATAAATTAGATAGGTGGGCCACCCATATCTTACATCATGGCCTTCTACATTCAGTATCTCTTCGTTATTTAATTTAATCCACTCATTTACCCATGTTAATACTGCTGCTTCGTAATATGTTCTTAAGTCCGGTAACTCACATCCCCCTCTTGCCTTCTCAGCTATTAGGTATTGCCATTTTATTCTGGCTTTTTTCTTTTCCCATATAAAAGACTTTATATCTTTTCCCCATGAGTCAAAGGTTTTTTCGTTGGAGATTATGGGTAGGTTTTGGAATAAAAATAGTAATTTTGGTAATAATACCATTTTCACAGCCGCAGTTTTCCCTAGCATTGATAATCCCAATTGGCCCCAAATTTCTAGATCTTTTTTTTTTTTACTTCTGTCTATACTTTTTTATAGTTGTTATCAAATAAGTCACTGTTCCTCTTTGATAGCCAGATTCTCAGGTATCTAACTTTGTTTCCTATTTGACAGCCTGATTTTACCTTTAACTCCTCTTCCCCTTTGCATATGAGGAAGTAGGCTAAGTCTATGAAAGCTTATGCTACAACTAGTTTCTCTCAGTCTCAAAAGGTGCTACAAGATCCCTTTGCATACTGACCTCCCCTCTGCAGTTCATCTACTCACTTCAGTTTGCCTATGTTTTAACATACTTGGGATTCAGCATTGTAGAGAAGGACTCTCCCAAAGCCTTCCTTACGATTCACAGCTGGAAAGACGGAGCTACAAGTCTTAGGGTTATCTACACAGGGCCAAATACCCCAGCTTTCCCCCATTCCAGAGCCCTGAAGTCCAAATGATGCTGGTCAGTTACCCTGATCTGCCTCCTCCTGGCAGTCCTCACCACCTCCAGGGCAGATAAAGGGCTGGAATGGGGGCAAGCCAGGATAGGATAAGCCAGTATAGGAAAATACCCTGTTTAATCCAGTACTGCTGGATCAAGCCCCACATGTCCGCAGGAACCCAACCTAGCACACCATCCCTCGCTGCTGCTGCCAGCTCCCTGGCTCTCCTGCAAGCCAGGCTTGTCACATGCAGGGACCCTGCAGTCACATGTTGTGGGACCCCTTCCTAGTTTCTGCATCAGTGGAGAAAATGGTGGCAGTGGCAGCAGTGATGGGCTGGCATCCTATTTGGACTCTGGCCCATTTTCTCCAGGTAATGGGGAGGGGAATGGGCCAGCTCCAAAGTCAGCATATCCTGGCTAGTGTAGATAAGCCCTTGGTTTGTTTCTTAGCATGACCTGTAGTCAATTAGTGTGGGGTGCCAGTCTTGCTCAACTTCATTTCTTGCTGATTTCAAAATATGATCTCAGTTCAAAACTAATTGTTGTCCAGAATACAACACTCCCTGATTTTGTTTATTTATGTGACATGCCTTAGGTTTGCCATAAGTTAGAAACAACTTGAAGGCACGCAACAATCGTTAGTTTTAATAAGGAATACTTATTACAGTGGGCCTTCTGGATCTACAAGAGTTCAATTCCGGGACCCCCATGGATGGCAAAAAGCACCAGTGGTTGCGTGCCATATTATTAAATGGTGACAACATGCACATGGATGTGTCAGTCGTTTTAGATATGGTACACAATGATCTGTGGGTGGTTGAAACCACAGATTGGGAGGGCCCACTCTATATGTATGCAAAAATATTAGAATTTAAAAGGTGTTAAGAGAATAAAACTCTGATATTTCAGTGCCGGGGTTAATTTTTTTTTAAAAAAATAATAAGCCAAGGTTATAGCTTCCTTAATTCCTTGCAAGTTGTGTCCAAATGAATGAGCTTATCCGATATAACAAAGAAATAGCAAAATGGGGGGGGGGTGCCAAAGCACTAAAGTGGTCTTAAAATGTTTGCGATAGGATCTGTACTTAGTCATAATGTCTGTCCTGAATAATGTCTCCAAGGCTGAAGAGACTGTTGTTATACTGCAGTTAAGTGGTCCAATGACTTTTTCTGTGAAACAGCCCACTCTGCAGCTTGTACTAAAAATACTGATTTTTTTTTGGGTTGGCAATACCATACTCTGTTTTTGGGCAGCTGTTGGAGCCAGAGCAGCTGTGCTGTACAGCTGGACTCTATTTGCAGCATGAGCACATCCAGCTGATCAAAATTTCCACATTCCAGCCCAGATAATCCCTCATCTCTGCTGTTTATCTGAGATGCTCTCTTGTTTCTGATCTGAGGCAAGAATTTAGCTGTGGGTGTCACTGTGGAACAGGGTTTGTTATCTTTGAAAAAATTGCTAGCATCTTAGTAGAATGCAGTGTTGTTACATATAACCACATGGGACTTGTACAACAGACCTGAGTATTCTTTCTTGACTACCACTTTCATTATTTCTTTCTGAATTTCTGTCATGTACGAAAGAGTTGTCCATGAATACTGCATGCCAGGAAACCTGATTTACTGATTTGGCAACCATCAAGCTATATTTTGAAATGTTTCATCTGCTGCCTGCTCTCCCTAGAATTTAAGAACTGCAAGGGATATGAAAAGCTGTATGATTTGTTGCAAATATATGAAGTGCAACCTTTCTAATTGACTTCTACTTTCCTTTTTACCTTCCCTTCTAGATTCACTTTCTAATGCAGTTCCCTTCTACATTCACTTTCTAATGCAATTCCCCTTTACATTCACTAATAAGAATTGTTCTTTCAGGGATTTGAAGAGTTGTCATTAAGTGAAGGTGGAGGGAAGTCTTGCTTGATTGTTGCTAAAATTCTTCCCTCCTCAGTTTTGTTTTGTGAGATAAATAAGAAGCACAGAGAAGGAATCCATTTTTACACATAATATAACAGTAATTCTTATGCGTAACAAAGCTGATACACTTTCTTGTGATAAATGTCAAAATATTTTAAAAAATAGTAATAACTAGAATAAATATCATTTGCTAGGTTGCTATTTTTAAAAGGCAAATATTCTAAAAATAGACTGGGATTCATTCTTGACATTTTGGCTTTCATTCATGAGTGCAATGAGAATTCACACCTCAGAAAATGTGTTTCTGAACTCTGAACTATTTATGTATTACTATCAAGCAACTGACTTGAAGCAAAGCAGTCAAAATATCCCAGCTCTCTCTTATGTTTTACTTTTTGACTTCCCCTTCTGCATTCTCTGCAAAAGCATTTTTTTAAAAAAAATCTTAAACATAATATAGGCAAAATGCTTCAGTTCAATCTTTATGCAAAATAAAGGTAATACAGCTTGTTGAAAATAGGTTCCTCACAAAGATCAATAAATGCCATGTGTAGCAGAGCAAAGTTATCAAAATGCAAATATTTCAAACAAAACAGAATTTAACAATTGCCAAGATAAGCTGTTCACTCAAAGTGTATTGTGGGCATTTTCTAGTTTACATAAAGTAATTAATTTCAAGCCTGAAGAATTCAAATTTTTTCCCAGAGATAGTATTGGCAACATGATTTAATGTGGTGTTAAGGCTGGAAAGTGTTGGCAGCTAGAAGGCTACAGGAGTATTTATTACAAAGCTGCATTTGAAAGCTGACAACTGTTTGCAAGTTTTGTTATGAAAAAGTATCCACTAATGGCTTCATGAAAATGAGAGTCTTTCAATTATATACCTGAGTCCCATAAAAAGGAGGGGAAATGGCATTTTCAACCCTAAAATATCAGCATTAAAGATACAGCAGAGTTCTGCCTCATTGGAATCTATGTAGGAAGCTTACGCGCCAGCATTGTGCTGGGAGCTGTTTTGCTCACATCTCTCAGAGAGATGGCTCTAGGTGTGACTTTGGGTCATGTGAAAGCAGCCAGATATTGTGAGATGTGTATCTCTCCTAGAACTTGACAGGCATGTTTAAGGCTCTGTCACATCCCAATAGTGTCTTTCCAGGCTATACATCAAGGAAAGCTGGTAAAAGAAGAACGTTCCTGTCATTTCCTAAAAAAGCATCCAGGTTGGGGTGGTGATGATGATGAAAGGGATTGTTTCTTTTTTGAGCCATTGTTTGGATCCAGGATGATGTTGCCCTTTTCCTTTGGGGACCATTGCTTAAGCTCCAATGAGATAGTGACCTGCACTTCATTTAGGATTTACTGCTCAGTCCTCATTGCAGTTTTGTTCAATTCTATACAGATGTGGCTTGGTCTGTTTCCATTATCACTGTCTTGAGACTTCTTTCTGGGATGTGGGGGCAACAGTGGAGCAGAGATAGATATATTTGGAAAGCAAGTCAAGGACCCTTGGATTTCTTACAGGTGATAAGTAGCAACCAGTTCATTACTGACACCTGTTCAGAACTAGAGCAGCTTACTTGGTTTTAGATAGAAAAAAGAGAGAAGGATTAGTGTTTTCAGCATATTCATTCAACCAAGCCCCAAAATTCTCCCAACAGTTTCATGTACAGTATATGTTAAATATAATGGGAGAAATTATGGAACCCTGAGGGAAATCATAGGCCAACAGCCAGGATGTGTCATAGGAATTTCTCATAACTCACCTCTTCAGGAACCCACCGCTTCAGGAAAGACCAGAGCCATTACCTCTTCCCACCACCCCAAAAAAAAAGACTCCCTCTCCTAGCCTGGAAACTGAGAAGGATGCCAGGATACCATACTCAATGCTAATAAAAGGCCACAAAGATGACAGACAGAACTGATAGGGACACACTGCTGAGATGTCACCACATGCACATTTCTTAACAATGCAATATTGGAGGCTGGCTGGAATTTATCTAGTCTGGTGGGGGAGATTACTTTGAAACAGAATTGACACCATCCCTCTTTAGGTCTGTGACTTGTCCAAAGAAGTGTTCATACCTGCTCTTACCCATTGACCCTGTCCCCTCACATTCAGCTTTTACAAGCCAAGAAGGGCAGGGATCAAGCACACAAATGGTGGATCCCACCTCTTCAAGGATTCCATTCTTGCACTATATAAATGGAAAGTATCCATTATATCTGAATAAATAGAGGACAAAGTTTTCCCCCTTGGCCTGAATTATCGAAGTCAGATGGGATCTGAGCAATTTTCTGTACAAAGTGCCTTGCAGCAATGTTCCTTGTGGCTCAGAATATAATATACCTTAGACTACCAAAACAAACTCCATTAGATGATTCTGTGCAATAGTTTCTTTGCCATAGGGTAAGTCTTTCTACAGAAATGCCATAGGGTAAGTCTTCGGATAGATTTTAAACCAGCTAGATTTTCAGACAACACTGTTATAGTGTTACTATTCCACTATATTTGCTATGGCTGCCTCCTGTTGAATCCTGGGATTTGCAGTTTAGGGAGGGGCATTTGCAACTCTCAGCCAGAGAGCTCTTAGACCTCACTAAACTACATACCCCAGAATTCCACAGAAGGAAGCCAGAGCAGTTAAAGTGGAATAGTAACACTATAACAGTGTAGTCTGAAAATCTCCCAGGTTTCCATAATGCCTGCTCTCCAAAAACTGAGAGCCTATTTTATCTACTTAGTTGATTGGGGCAGTTAAGAGCAATTGTTTCCTGTGTGTCAACCAAGGGAGCCTATTTTATCTACTTAGTTGGTCAGGGGCAGTTAGGAACAATTGTGTCATCTATGCGGGCCACTCCTCCATTACACAGGCCAACTCAGGCTTCAACAGAATCACTGCCCAAAGTGACAAAAATATTCTTCAGCTTCCTGGTTGTCCTTAACAAAACCTTGCAGAGGTTCCACGTATTCATAAACCCAAAGCCCACAAGGCTGTAATCAATCCAGAAACATAGGCTTTGGCAAAAGAAATGGAAATTATTCCTCTACATTAAGATAACCACCATTCCACGCAACACAAAATGTGCCCTGTGGAATGAGGGTGCAGATAGGGAGATTTGTGATGGGCACCTCTCTGCCTAGGTGTAGACCTCGATTTGATTTTGATTATCTTACTGATACACACAAACTTCTCTCTCTGTCTCTGTCTCTCTCTCAATCTCTCTCTCTCACACACACATGAAAATATCTCCCATGCTTCAACTCCACGCTGTAGGATAGCTACAGGTGAATCATGCCTCCTTAATTCTTTTGTACATCTACAGCATAGAGTTTGGGTTCCTTCTGCAATCCTGAACCAAAAATCATGTACACTGTTATTCCCCTGTATTTCAGATTAACAAAATTGCCAAGAGAGGAAAAGTGCCTGAAAGGCTGATTATAGCACAGGTCATCTGATGCTCTTCCCTTATTTCTTTGGGGCTTCACTCCTCATTTCACACACTCTTGTTTTAGCTCTTACTCTCTGCATTCCTTAGGAAATTTATATGGAATTAAATAAACTGGTACTCAAGTAAGTGTGTTTGAATATTGGACCTATGAACTGTGCATAGGTACATGTGTTTGGACATTGAACCTATGGATTGGCTTGTCAGACTTTGTGAAGTAACACTGAAAAGTATGAGTTTTCTGAATTCTCAACAACAGAAATCAGTGGTACTGTGGGCATAGTTTGATGGTTATCCTTTAAAAATTAGGGTTTCTAAGCTAAAGAGAAGAGCCAGGTAATGCTCTTGCTTTTGCTAGAGACCAACAACAGCTACGACACCCCAAACAGATGTGGCTATGGGAGATGGGGGTGAGGGTATTCATTCTTCAAATAAGAATTTTGCCCCCTCGCATGACATTTTCCTTCAGTCCCCATATTTCTAGCATTGCAGAGGTGAGACATTGAAAATTGTTCACACCAAGAACTATTATATTTGCTGTGTTCCCCATTCCCTTTGTAACATTGCCTTCCCCATTCCTTTGAATATCTAAACCGTATTTCTGAATGCTCAAAAGTTTTATGTTATTGCAATACTAGGAATGAAAGAAAGGGGGTAGAATTCTTATTTGTGGGGCAATATCCTCATTGTGCCCATATTGCAGCTACGGCCCTGCACCACAATGTTGTAGATCAACAGGATGAGCCTATAAATCTGTTTGTTCAAACATTCTGCTGTTGTAAAGTCTTGGGAAAAGTATATCCAGGGTGTTGTCTAGACGGTGAAAATATTCCTCACAGAATTTTCTGGGAATACCTTTTGTCACAATGTGATCCTGTGGCAATTCACCTTATTTGGAAGGAGGGGGGGTAAAAAACTCAGGTTTTTGCATGGAAAAGGGCTTTGCAGCTTTCCCTGTATTTTTAAAAATAATATGAGGAAATGAGTATTAGCGCCCATTAAGACAACTGATTCAATTTGCTGTACAGTTGCAGATATCTGATTTGCTGGATATGTGCGAGGGGTGGGCTTTCTGGCAAGACAGCACCTGGAAGCACCCTTTTGGATTTTCTGAATGAGCGATTGTGCGGTTTTTTTGTTTCACCAATCATCCAAATAATTTTTTACAAAGAAGGTCGCACTTGCACACCTCTGCTTTGATTTAAAAAAAAAAAATTGGCAGCAATTAGCACTCTAATTTATGTCCATCATCTTGATTTGCAGGGGTCTAAATTTCAAACTATGGATAGCTTCTCAGAATATCATTTTTGCAAAACACTATAGATACAAAAGAATGCAGCTGGGAATTGGCAGTAATGTGCAGGAATTAGCATTATTTCCTCTCATGTAGATGAGACCCAGGTATTTATTGTTGCTCCATCTATGAGGCCCAAATGCAGAGCTTGCAGAAGCTTCTTATTTTGGCTTCAGCTCCCAGAATCCTGCAGCGTACATGGCCAGTGATACCCTATTCTCATATTAAATGACCTGCAGATCATATTTGGCAGTGCAATATAAGAAAAGGGAGGATTGTTTTATTAGTTGTTTTTTCCCCACAGAACCTGAGTATATCACCACTGCTTAGATACCTCTCCATTTCACTTAAGTATCCCTGAGGCTGCCTTTTTGCTGCCAGGTGTGCTCTAAACTGAAGTGGCCTGAAGTATAATATTGCTAAGAAAGTACCCTTCAGGATGCTTGATATGAGAGATCTTAACATGTATTTCCCACCATATGGAAAATATTCCTAACAAAGCATTATTAAGTTATCCTCACTTGATGACATGCTTGGAGGTTTAGACCTGAAACCAAGGTACTAATGTCAAGCTTTTGAAACCATGGGTGGAACTGGAATTTGTACTTGTTTTTAAGATTATTTATCTTTTTTTAATTAGCACTGCTCCAATTTGAAGTTGTAAAATACTTCAGTATTAAGCTATGCGTACTCAAGTCGTTTTGGCGGAACAAGTGATCTTTTTTGTTCTTTCTCACTTATATCACAGTAAATCGGCTGGACCAATTTTCTTGAATTTTCTCAGGCAAATATTTTCCTTTGGATTGATACTCTTGGAGACAGATAATTACCAAAGAGATTTGTTTGATAAAGTTGTGTGTGTCAAGAAGAGGATTAGAATGGAAAGTCTATTTCAACTGTAGTGAGAGAGTTTGCTACTCACAAATGTAACCACTCTTTTGCTATTGAGTAAAGGCCAATTCACAAACATAGGTCCTGCAACAATCCAAGAAGCATATGGAACATTGAGCTTTCCAGAAGGATCTGGTTTGCCTTTGTGCAGTGGAGGAGAAATATGCCCCTTGAGTGTTCAGGAATGTAGTCCACAGAATGAAGACAGAAACACACACACACACACACAAACACACTTCTGCCCAGTGTATATATGTATGTATGTATATGTGTATGTGCACACACGCAAACATACACAAACACATACACATACACTGGGCAGAAGTCAAGATTCAAACTGCCAATCTGGCATGGAAGCAAAATCTACCCAGCAACAGCATATCTCATAATAGCAAATCATAGGAGTATACTGGATATATTTTAGCCAGTCATTAAACAGCAGTCATTAAGCCATAATGGAAAAGTTACAAGCAAGCACCAAATAAAAAGTGTTCATGTTAAACCTTTCCCTTACATTTCAGATTGTTACTGTTTTGTGAAGAAAGTGCCAGTTAGTCAATGCTAGGGTCAAAATGTTCTATAACTGCTTGATTTGCTTTTTTCTTTAGATACAGTCTGCAGCTTTTGAAATTTTCCTTGTTTCAGGATACTTTTCCTTCAGCATGTCTGGACTTTTAGTACAGCTGTGAGTCATACTTTGGTTTTATTGTTAATCTCTGACCTTTCCCTTCAGGGAAGCAAGATGATAGTTTACAATACTCTTTGCTCTGGTCCAGTCGGGAGTCTTCTTATCTTAATTATATGTCTCCTCTTAATATATGTACAATCAAAGGTATAAATTTTAGGGAGCTTCAGCAGAATCAGTGAATGGCCATATAAGTTCTTTACATAAATATTCTAGCAACAGTTACTTTCTGCCAATTATCTTCCTTTCCCAGTACTTGGTAATAATATTATAGTTTTGTAGATAATGTTTGAGTTTCTGCGTGGATTCTTTGGAAGATGACATCTTCTCTTCAAGGAGATGTTGTGCTGAAGCCCTTCTATGGCAAGAGTTGTGTGTGACTTTTCCCCTAAGACCAACTATAGAGTTCAAAACAATGTGTTTAAAGCACATACAGTGAACCCTTGCTATCTACTGGAGTTTGATTCCAGGACCCCCTGTGGATACTAAAATCTGTGGATGCTCAAATGAAGTAGCCAGGTGGACCCTTATGTCTATCTGCTGAATGCTGTCACCTTATAATCACTGTTTGGGGTCAGACTAGATGGCCTCCGGGTCTTTGCTAAATTCTCTTTTCTCTCTCTCTTCTGTCAGGCTTAGTCATGGTCCTTACCAATGAAACTCTGTGTTCCATAAACATGTGATATGCTGTTACCTTGTTATGTAAACAATTCTTTCTCTAATAACACTCAAAGTGTATCCAAGCTTATCTTGTCTTGTACTTACTGAACTGTCAACAATTGTTGCAAGAAAGGGAAGTTGCTGATACCAGAGAGGGAGGAGGGATTGCTCTTTGCATACTGTCATAACCACTATATATTTGCATTATGTAGCCATAGCTCTTGGTTCTAACATTTTGGAAAGGATTCCAGTCAGGCCCACCGATGTAATAAAACTCTCTTTCCAATCTGTGGGTCTCCTGTTCCATGATTTCTGCAACACAAACCCCAATATATACAGTGGCATAGTAAAATGGTGTCCCTTTTATAAAATGGTGAACAGCATAGTAAAACGGTGAACAGCAAGATTTGGTTTTTGGATTTTTTTAAAAAAATATATTTTCAAGCTGTGATTGGTTGAATCTGTGGATAAAGTATCTGTGGATCCTGAGAGATGTCTGTAGTTCCAGGCGAGCTCTCTTGAGGACTGCCCCACCCTTTGGATGAGAGAAAACTCAACACTTCTAGCATTGTGTAATATTTATTTACCTATGGTTAGACAGAGCGTAATCAGAGCATAAGATGCACTCCTGTAGGGCAGCAGGTACTACCTCACATCAGGTCTTCAGAGAGGAACTCCAGTTGTAGGCAATCAAGTGTACCTACAGTCAATTCACAGCTCTCTCTCTTTCTCCTACTGTTTCTTCCAAACTTCAAAAATCAATCTTTTTCATACATAGTACACATTCCTCTACCCTATTGTTCCTTTTTACAGATCTTGTTAGAATTAATAACTCTAACTCTGGAGCCAATGGCAAGTCTTCTCTTGATTAGTCTTGCCAAGAAAACTCTATGATAGAGTTCTCATGAGTAAAAGTAGATTTGAAGGCACATAAGAAAAAGGGAAGGCTAGCCATCCAGGAGGATAATTTGAAAAAAAAAAAAGTGTTTTCCTACCATTGATTTAAAAGGCCGATCATTATGCATATGGAAGTACAGCTGACCCTCAAGTTTTGCAAGGGTTGGGGTGCAACCCTCTGCAAAAGTGGAAAAAATATGAGTATCTCCAGAACCCCCAAACCTATTTTAACACACACACACCAAAGTGTCTGTTCTGATGGGATGGCTTGGATGGCCACACACACATTCTCTCACTCTCTCACTCACACACTCATGCAGTTGGTCAGGGAAGGAGATGTGATGGGAGAGGGAGCAGGACGATGCAGAAAGGAGACAGCCACCCCATCACCTACCCCCACCCATGCATGTTTTCATGCTCCCCACCCCATCCCATCCCCCCTGTCTGCAGGAGTGAGTGAATGCATGTACTCTCCCTCCTCGCACTTCCCATCCCATACCCTTCCCCCCACCCATGCAAGTGAGTGAGTACACATGCCCTCCCGCTTCATGCTTTCCCATTCCCATCCTCTCCCCCATGCCCCCTCTGTGCAAGACAGAGAGTGAGTGAATGCATGCCCCCTCCCTCCTCATGCTCCCCTGGCGCAACCCCTTCCCTCCCACCCACATGAGGCCCAGCCACCCTGCCAGTTTGATTTCCTACCAGCTACACTGGTGTTATTAAAGCCCCTGTTAAAAATGGCATAGGGCAGCTGTGATGGTGTAAGCAAATACATTAATCCACAAATAAGTAAATCCATGAAATTGCAAATGGTACAGAGCCATTGTATTGTCTATTCTACTTTATGGGTCTGAAACATGGGTCACCTATCGCCAACATTTATGACTCCTCGAATGCTTTCATCAGCACTGTTTACGCACAATCCTAAATATACACTGGACTGACTATGTGACGAATGTTGCTGTCCTTGAGCAAGCAGGTATCACCAGCATTGAGGCCATGATATGGAGAACACAGCTGTGCTGGGCAGGGCATGTTTCTAGGATGGAGGACCATCGCCTCCCCAAAATAGTAATCTACGGTGAACTTGCCACTGGTCAGCGTAAGAGGGGTGCTCCAAAAAAGTGATACAGGGACTCCCTGAAACAACATCTTAGGCTCGGCCAAATTGATCACCAACAATGGTCCGCCCTGGCCTCACATCGGGAGGCATGGAGACGCACTATCCACAATGCTGCAGCCTTATTTGAGAACTCACGCCGAACAAGTCTTGAAGAGAAACGACAACGCAGAAAAAATCACAACCCGGAAACATCACCCAAGGAGACCTTCTGCTGTGCTTTCTGCAACTGGACTTGTTTATCTTGGATTGGCCTTTTTAGTCATCAGCGCTTGCAGAAAGCGTGGGATGAGTCCTTCCTGAATCTTCGTTTGCAAAGAAAAGCCAGAGCACACTGGTGTTATTGAAGCCCCTGTTAAAAAATGGCATAGGGCAGCTGTGATGGTGTCAGCAAATACAGTAATCCACAAATAAGTAAATCCATGAAATCGCAAATGGAAATGGATGACTGCACTGCATTTAATGACAAATTGTGAAACTTACTTATCCCAAGGAACAAAAGGAAGCTGAAGAAACTTTTTTTAAAGCCTGAGCAAGGAAAACAGATAGAGTTACTGAACGAACCAAAATAGTAGCAGAATATTTTCAGGAGCCATAATTGAGTTTAAAGTCATCTAACTTCAAAAGAGAGTGTATGAAAGGATATATGTAGACCATGTTGCTCAAATGCAGGCTGGCATTTTGTAACTACCAAACGACTCTGTCAATCAGATGAAAAGGCAGGAGAACAGAAAAGCTCTTCTTTTTCAAATTAATTCATATAAATTAGTTAGCATTATTGGCATCATGCAAGACAGTCTCCTTGTACTAGAAAGAAAATGAAGCACTCAGCTTTGAAAAATACAAAATAATAATAACATAAATAAAATATTAATGAAAAAAAGAAAAATACAAAATCAAAACAGTTGGCCTCCCCAAACAAAAAATATCTTGCTCTTGTCAATAATAAAGGTCAATAGAAATCTTCAGCATAAATTATTTGACTTTATTTGTTCTGAAGGCAAATTTGCTTGTCTTAAGCTGCAATCCTATGCATGTTTACCTGTTGGATTCAATAGAAATTGGATCTAGGTAAGCCTAGTCAGCAAAAGGACAATGCAAGCATCATAAATCATCCCTCCATATCATTTTATGAAAGAATGGGAAATGTTTCTTACTTATATACAGTCACATTGGGTATCAATTTTTGTTATTGGCCTAGAAAGTTAAACATTTA
Source organism: Gambelia wislizenii (assembly GCA_030847615.1). NCBI lineage: Eukaryota > Metazoa > Chordata > Lepidosauria > Squamata > Crotaphytidae > Gambelia > Gambelia wislizenii. The sequence continues at coordinate 100,731,786 of JAUMIR010000006.1, forward strand.
AAAGTTTAATTAATTAAGAAAAAGTTTATTTTCAAGTAGCAAAGTATGGAATACTTTTTTATCCTTACCAATTAAGAAGTATAATAAATTTTTGCCAGAAAAAGTTACCAGTGGGTGGGAGGGTAGGGAACCATAGTTGTAGCTAGATTGTAAGTTTTATAGAATTCTTTTGTGCTTTTGTCTTTTTTCTTCTTATGTATATTTGGTTCTTCTTGCTTTTGTAGTTTTTGTTAGTTGCATTATATATGTATTTTGTATTTGTTAAAATGTAGGTGTAATAAAAATATTGATTTAAAAAGTTAGCCCTCCATATCCACGGATTCTGCATCCAGAAATTCCACCATCCACAACTTGAAAAATATTCCAAAACAAACAAACAAACAAACAAACAAACAAAACAAATCCAAAAATCATACCTTGATTTTCCCATTTTATATAAGGGACACCTTTTTACCACACCACTGCATATAATGGAACTTGAGCATTCACAGATTTTGGTATCCACGGGGGTCCTGGAACCAAACCCCAGTAGATACCAAGGGCCCTCTATATTCTGGTTAAAACAGAATCATTAATGAGTTCTGCTCTTGTAATCCCACTTCTTTTTTGTTATACAACCAAAGTAAAGTTAGATATAGTACCGTATTTGTAAATCTCATTTTCAAACTCTAAGGGCTCATCTACATGCGCCAGGATCTGCCAGTGTATGTATCCTGGCCATGGATCAGGCTCATTGTTCTCGCCTTCCCTGCATGGAAGGGGAGAAAGGCTTAACTGGTGGCCCATTGCTGCAGCTGCTGAAACCGCTATTTTTCTCACTGACTTGGAAGGCAGGAAGGGGTTTGCAACTTGTGAACAAGGCCTCCTGCATATGACCAGACTTAGTCACATGCTTTGGGCCTGCTTGCGGTTTTCCAGGATAGGCAGGGAGATGGTGGTGGCAGTGAAGGCCAGTCTACCAAGATAATAGAATCGTAGGATCATAGACTTGGAGGAGATCACAAGGGCCATCCAGTCCAACCTCCTGCCATGTAGGAATACACAATCAAATCATTCCCAACAGATGGCCATCCAGCCTCTGTTTAAAAACCTCCAAAGAAGGAGACTCCACCACACCACGAGGCAGTATATTCCACTTCTAAACAGCTCTTATTGTCAGAAAGTTCTTCCTAATATTTAGGTGGATAGTTTAAACCCATTCCTCCATGTCCTAGTCTCTGGATCAGCAGAAAACAAGCTTGCTCCATCCACAGTATGACATCCCTTCTGATATTTAAACATGGCTATCATGTCCCCTCTCAACCTTCTCTTCTCCAGACTAAACAGGCCCAGCTCCCTAAGCCGCTCCTCATAGGGCATGGCTTCCAGACCTCCCACCATCCTGGTCGCCCTCCTCTGGACACGTTCCAGCTTTTCAATATGCTTCCTGAATTGTGGTGCCCAGAACTGGACACAGTATTCCAGGTGAGCAGTAGAGTGCATAATAGAGTGGCACCATTACTTCCCTTGATCTAGACACCATACTCCTATTAATGCAGCCTAGAATTGCATTGGCTTTTTAAGCTCCTGCAGCACACTGCTGACTCATGTTCAGCTTGTGGTACACTAAGATTCCTTGATCCCTTTCATATGTACTGCCCTCAAGCCATGCCTCACCCATCCTATATGTGTGCATTTCAGTTTTACTGCCCAAGTGTAGTATCCTACATTTCTCCCTGTTGAAATTCATTTTGTTAGTTTTGGCCCAGCTTCTAATCTTTTAAGGTCATTTTGGATTCTGATCTTGTCCTCTGGGGTATTAGTTACATGCTTTGGACCTGCTTCCAGTCTTCCAGGAGAGCCAGAGAGATGGTGGTGGCAGTGAAGGACAGCCTACCAGGATAATGGAATTTGGTGTCATCTGCAAACTTAATAATCATACCCTGTATTCCCTCATCCAAGTCATTGATAAAGATGTTGAATAGCACTGGGCAGGACAGAACCCTGTGGCACCCCACTGGTCACTTTTCTCCAGAATGAAGAGGAGCCATTGGTGACTACCCTCTGGGTTCGGTCAGTAAATCAATTACATATCCACCTAACAGTTGTATTGTCTAGATCACAGGTTACTAGCTTTTTTGGCAAGGGGACTTTGGGCCTGTCTACACGGTAAAAAAAAATACGTACGCCATTCGGAAGATCAATCTTCTGTACACACGGCCGTTCGGATTCATGTGTGTCATTTGGAAGGGGGAGTAGTGAGTCGAATCCCCTGTAAACTCCGTGGATTCGGTGTTCGGAAGGATTAGCGGATCTCGGCCTAAAATCCGTACAGCCGTTCGAATGGTTGATCGTCTGTACCCCCGTTCATACACATACGAACAGGCAGTGTAATCTGATTGGCTGGCTGAGTAGTGGGGGCGGGGCTAGCAAGGAGGGGATTTGCAAGTAGCTGCCATGTTGGATTCCTGGCTAAGTGAGAGTCCAGTAAAACCAACTGTCCGCAAAGCAGGCACTTTTAAAATAAATAAATAAATAAATAAGCGGTGGGAGATTTAAAACCGCCGCTTGGCTAGCTCACTCCAGCCAGATGGGGAAGGGGGTCATGCGGAGTTTAGGGGGGGGGTAAAAATTGTGTAGTCGGATCGTAGGTATTCTAATGACTGCCTATTCATATTTTTTACCCCCAAAACAGATTTTTTTTTAAATCGTATGGATAGGCCCTTTTTCAAAAGCCTTACTGAAATCAATATACACTACACCCACAACATTCCCTTCATCTATCAGTTTGTAACTGTATATAAAAAAAGAGATAATATTAGTCTGGTATGACTTGTTTTTGAGAAATCCCTGTTGACTTGTAGTGATCAAGGCATGCCTTTCCAAGTGCTTACATGTCTGTTTAATGATCTGCTCTAGAATCTTTCCTAGTAGATGTCAGGCTGACTGGGCAGTAATTATTTGGTTCTTCTCCCCACCCCTTTTTTAAAGATGGGGACAACATTTGCCCTCTTCCAGTTTGCTGGGACTTCTCCTGTTCTCTAGGAATTCTCAAAGATTATTAACAGGTTCTGAGATTACTTCTGCCAGTTCTTTTAATACCCTTGGATGAAGTTCATCTGGACCTGGATACATGAACTCATTTATACTCTCCAGGTATTCCTGAAGTACCTCTTTACCAGTTCTCTGCTGTATTCCCCCTACTGCATCATTTGCTCCATTATCCCCAGGTTGAGGACTGTTCCCCCTTTGGGAAAAGACTGAAGCAAATAAGGTGTTAAGTAGTTCTGCCTTTTCTCTGCCCACTGTTAGCCTTTCCGCACCTTCTCCATGCAGCGGCAGAGATGAAGGTCTCCCTCCTCCTCCCCCCTACAGGTGCTCTGGGTGCCGTCCTCATGGCGATGGGGCAGAGAGAAGAGGGTCCGTCCTCCCCAACATGGGAACTCTTTCCCAGTTATGTGGCAGAGAATTATGGCTACCTTACCCATGGTGTTTAAATTCAGATCTGTCAGCTCTTCTTCAGCATTCAGGCTCTTGCTGCCTTCCCAGTCTTCCTCAGTCCCTTTTGAATATAGGTTTGGGGTTCATGGCCTTATTTTTATGTAATCAATTTAACTGTCCCAATTTTGACAGTATGGCATGGAGCTGGATCCAGTTTTCAGGAGGAATATTAGGACTGCACTCTATTAAATTTGTTGTGGCACAGGCTTTGGCTCATTCTGAGTACTGTCCTCAGTTTGCAGATCTCTCTCTCTCTCTCTCTCTTTTCCTGGACTTAAAATATTTATCATTTAGAATTGAGCACAGAAAGGATAAATGTGCATAGGGTGGTTTGATGAATGGATATGTAAAGATATGGTATAAAAATATTATAAGTAGTGGAACCAAAAAATCTCTAAAATAGATTTAATTCCACCTATGATATTTCTGTGTAATAACCAGATTTTACAAGACAGTCAAGTGAACATTTACAACAGTAATTAGTTATAACACAATCTGCTATACTAATTTAACACTTGAACATTTGAACTAGGCAAGAGAGGGGGAAATGTTCTCTGAATTGGTGACGTAGTCCAACATCTCTGAAGGGCATCCACTTTCGTAGTCTGCCTTAATGTCTGTTTGAACAGACACCTGTAGAGGCTAACAGCACAATCTTACACATGTCTACTCAAAAGTAAATTCTATTGAGTTTGATGTAGCTTATTTCCAGGAAATTGTATAGGATTGCAACCCCAGTCATTCTGAAATATGAATGATAAAAAGTATGTAGGTCAAAAAACTTATCTGCATTACAAAGGCACCCCCTGTTTTCTCATAATTAAATGTTCACATAAATAGTATGAGAGTGTTCAAAGCCCTACATATGAGAATTCCCATTTCTGAGGTTTGATGTGTTGAAAATAGCATTATTGCATGTGGAGTCATTCTGAAGGACTTTGGGAGAGGTAAATGATGGCGTAGCCTACCACTGTTTTTAATCTGCTACGTGTATCGGTCAGTTATCTGTACCACAGAGATAATGTTTCCCCACCTTACAGGAACATTGGGGAAACTAAAAATCCATTAATGTTTGTGAAGCCCTCAGATGCTAAAGGCAGAGATGAAGGTCATATCTGACTCTTACAGTGTTGACAGATTGCTGCATACTTGTTTTATGTGAAACTGTGTATGTGTGAGAAGATTTAAATTGAATTGTGATATATGGTTTTGCCTACTTTATTTAACTTATGTGGCAATAGCATCTGCTACAAATTTTGATCAATATACGTCACTAAAGAATATCATTTCTTGTAAACATTAATTAGAATTGAAGTGTTAGATAAGGCAGGAGTCTTTGAAAATGATCATTTGGGTGTTTGTTTTTAAAGGGCTTTCTATGAGAGATTGTTAATCTGCACTGAGATTCGGGGGAATGATAGTAGCTCATATCTTTTTAAAAAAGAAAAATCCTGACATCTTTCAATATTAGTGATTTTCATAGTTCTGAAAGGTCCTGTAGAAAATTCCATATTCTTACAGATATAGTAAAGCTGCTGCATGAACTAAAATTGAACTGATAAAGTCTGCATGGCTAAGATTTGCAAAGACTCTGCACGTCAAAGGTGAGTCTTTGTTTACCTCTTGAAAATGCCTCTGAAACAGGTTCTGGAAAGCCATTTCCAATAGAGAAAGGGCCAGTTGATCAGATAGCAGCCAAACTAATGAAAAGCATCATGGAAGTGACAGGAAGATTAATTAAGTCCCTCCAGTTGTATTCACAGGTGGCTATACAGAGTTCCTTTGGGTACTGCTGCAGTTAAATAGTATTCGTGGTGACAAATATTGCAAATTTCTAGAACTGACACTTCTAATTCAAGGGTAAAAGAAAATGAAAAAAATGCACTACATTCAGTAGTTTTGTCCAAGGAGGACAGAAAACCCCAGGGAGAAGACTCTAAGACTAGTTAAACACATACACACACACAGCCCAGCAGCCTTTTGAAAAGACACTGCCATTCAGGAAGGAGAGTTAAATTTACTGCTTTTATATGCACAAGAAAGCAGCCATCACACCAAACCATCACAGTGCTGGGCCATACTATAAGGCTCAGCATTTTTCATTATTTTGGGGAGAGGTAGCAATGGAATGAAAATGCTGCCTGAATATTGGATTAATCTTTTGTGGAGAGGAATCAAAGTACAGTTGTCCCTCCATATCCATGGATTTGGTATCCACGGATTTAAGTATTCATGGCTTGAAACTATTCTTAAAAAAATAATAATCCAAAATGCAAACCTTGATTTTGCCATCTTAAATAAGGGACACCATTTTGCTATGCCATTGCATGCAATGGGAGTTGAGTATTCACGGATTTTGGTATCCACGGTGGTCCTGGAACCAAACCACAGCAAATGTGAAAGCACAGTTGTACTTTCATCTGAGTAGTGGGCTTACTTTAAACACAAGATATATAACAGCTTTCAAATACAAACAGTGGCTTGACTGTCCTTTATGAATGGGTGGTGTTCACCTTTTAATTTGGACATGGAAATGAGACTCCATAATAATGTAGAATAATTTCCTTTGAGGAGGAATGGTGGCTGTTCCATTGAGCAATTTGAAAAGGAAACTCAAGGTGGTGTGGGTGTGTTTTTTTTACCAAGCAGGTCACCAACATTTGAAAGGTCCTCTAATGTGTGGGAGGGGATAGTTAGCCCATACCTATTAGAAAGTGGATGCACAAAGCAACTTCCCATGTCAAAGAATGCCATAAATAATTGTGGCCTCCTCCAACACATCTGACTCTGCTGTGTGGGGCAAAACACATTATAAAATATACAGAATGTGGCATCTGATGGCTGAATGATTTTATGCAGAGATCAAGGATTGGATTGCATCTATGGAGTAAGGAGCAGGAGGGTCTACCATATGGAGGTCATATGGAGGTCCACATGATTCTCATCCTTGGGTTAGGCCATCCCTGACTCCATGCTTTAGGCTAAATTTCAATGGGGTGTCCCTTGGCTCTTATTAGAAGAAAGGAATATACTGGGAGATTCAGTCACAGCTCTGTCACACAATGCAGAATTTAGCCCTTAACACATAAACTAAACTTTCATATTGTCAAGGTAATAAAAGTTGTAACTTGTGGATGGGTACAGAAATAATGAGCTTTTTATGATGTATGTGTGTGAAAGAGAAATCTGAATAATTTCTCTTGATGGAAATGTAGTCTCTTCTGTGAAGCAGCACTAGCCTGGGGTTTGGAAAAGTTACTGTTTGGACTACAGCTCACAGAATCCTCCACAGTATGACAAGTAGATTTGTAGATTTGTAGTCCTCAGAGTAAACTGTCCAAAGCTCTGTATTAGCCCTATTCAGATGTAATCAAACTTGTGAATGAGAACAGGAAATACCATATATCTCTGCCTCCTGATGTTGCCTGTTCCATTTAGCTCTGCAGTGTGAGTGATGGAAGTGAAGTGGTCTTTGCATAAAAAACAAGTCCTGTGCTGCTGGAGTGCCAGCTCACATGGAAGATTCCAAGCACTCAGTTGGACACACAAAGCCATCCTTCCTCCAGGCCTTCTCCCTATATGTCTGGGAGCTGGTGGAGAAATTACAAGGCATGTCCATTTAAATAATAGTGATAATGTATGAATTGAACTAATGTCTTCATCAAGCATATTTGTTTGGAGGAGAAAGAAACATTCTCTTTAAGTTTGGTGGTATTTTTCTCTGCAACTGCTCTGTTCTCTTCAAGAGCCAGTTCAAAGATACATGCCTTCACAAGCTCATACATCTATGATTATACAAACTCAAAATGTATATAGATGATTTTTTTTGTTAGCTCTCTGCATTGTATTAACATTACGTTGGGTGAGATTTTGGATTGTGGTATGCAGGAAAAATTCACATGCAGAATTTAAAAAACCACATTAAAAAAAATAATGTCCTACAGATGAAGACCTTGTCTAGATGGGCTATTTACCCTGTCTTGCTCCCATCTTAGAGCCGTACAGTCCAAATGATGCAGGGCCTTTGCACCATTTTGCCACCGGGAAGTCCTCACAACCCCTAGAGCAAAGATGGGGCAAAGACAGGGAGAAGACAGGGTAAAGCCTGATAAAACGTTTTAGCAAAATCCCCGGGGGAATATATCTCAGTTGAGAAAAAATGGGTCGAGTCCCATGTGACCACATGAGTCCATACTGTCACACCAGCCTATCACTGCAGCTGCCACCCATGTCACTGTCTCTAAAGCCAGGAAAGAGTCCTGCAGCATGTGACCAAGGCTGGCCACAGGCAGGGGGTCTTGATCATGTGTTGTGGGCCAGCTTCCTGGCTTTGGAGATTGCGATGCGGGTGGTGGCAGCAGCGGCTGCAGGGATGGGCTGGCATGGCAGTCTGGACTACTTCCCATTTTGTGCCAGTAACAGGAGAGGAGTGGGCCAGATCCGCAGCCAGAATATGCCGGTGGGGACCCAGCATATTCTGGCCCATGTAGATGAGCCTGAAGTCTGAGATGTGCATTGATTTGAAGTAATTATGCCACCAGTGCATCCATGTTGGAATTGTCTGTCAGTGTCAAGATAGCCTTAAGATGGGCAATAAAGAGGGTTTTTTCCTAACCAAATCTGGATGGATTCATAGAAAATATCTAGGCAGGGCATTTAACTCTGTTGGACCTGAGGCTCTAGATTGTACTCACTTGAAGACATTTCCAATTACTTTTGGCTCCAAATGTTCCTTTGCATGGTTTGTTCTTCCACAGAGCTATGTTTTTCTTTTTCTTTTTTTCTTCCTTTTTTTTTAAAAAAGTATCCATGTTCCAACAACACCTAACTTTTCTTAGTATTGGTTTCAGTTACATTTTAAAACTATTTTAACTATGGATTGGAGGGTGGGAGACAATAATAAGAAAAAGCAAGATTAAATATGATCTTGCTTGCTCATCCCTGTTTGCTTTCTGTTATAGTACAGTACATTTTGATCCCCAATAGCTGTCTGGGAACAAAAGATGAAATTTATTTTAAGAAAAATTGGAAACTTCTCAAGTGTGCACAATCTTTTCACGTACCACACAAGGCATCTTAACTGATAATGTTGTGTCACTCTCTGTCTTTTGTTGCACATTATTATATTTCTCCCAACAAAAGAGGCCCTGGATGGGCTGTTGCTCATATTCACAGAAAGGTTCCTTGCCAGCCTCAAACTGAAATTCATTTACTGTCAACCACTAAGAATCTGAGTATAGATCTATTATTTGTTGCCTCCTGTGAGATTTCAAAAGTAGCAGAGAGGTTTTGAGGAAGCCTCAAGAGTTTAGCAGGCACAGTAATTTTTATTAAATATTAATTAATGGTTGTAGTAGGCTTGCCTGCAAGTGACAGTTTTATTCTTAGCATGGAGCAAAGTGTGAACCATTGGTAGGTGTGAATTTTAGAAGAGAAGATATAAATTCATTAAGTCAGGTTTATAGTGAACCATTGCAATGTACAAAGAACCATATAACATTTGCATTCAACAAGCCAAAAAGTGGGCAATTCAGTACATGAGGATTTTTTTTACAAAAAGGTGATACTTATCTTTCTTTTCCAAATGGCAGGTATATTAGCATGTATAAATACTCACAGAATACTTCACTGTCATCCCCATCATGCTTCTACCACCAGTTATAATCAATCCAGCAGATGTTCCATTTTTGCCTATTGCTCCATCATGCTCCACATCAAGGCACTGTTGTTGTCAGAGGCACAGAAGCAAATGATTCTTCCCATTTAAAGCCAGTATCTCAAACCAGGCAAGTTATTTTGGTGTATGAAACAGAAGATCCCACAAGCACATCCTCTCTTCCCAGTAAAATATTGTTTCATGATGTTTACAGGCTGAGATGTCTGCCTCAATCTGCCAAATGGCATGCCCAGTTCTGCTCAGTGGTAAGTCACACATTGCACTGATAAAGTTTAGGAGCTAGCATTATGTGGCTTGCCTGGAGCTCGTGGCGATTTCCTATACCAATCTGAATGCTTGGGGGCTTTGGGGGAGTCTTGGGAAAGTCTAGGGGCTACACAAAGCCTTTGGAAGCCACAAGCAGCCTGGGATCCATACTTTCCCCTCCCCTGCTTTAACCTCTGATTGTCTTAAAACTTTCCTTTTCTCAGCCCCAGCTCTTCAATTCCATTGAAGGTGAGCAGTGCTATTGTAGTGAGAAAAGAGAAAAAGGGGCAACCTGCAGCCCTCAGACATGCCTTTGAGAACTGATCTCACCTGTGGAAGGAACAGATGTGCATATTCTCTCTCTCTCACTCACTCTCTCTATCTCCCTTCCCCCTCTGTCTTTTGGGACCGGGCCTGACAGTAAAATAAATCCTCTTAGAATTCAGGGGGAATCCCATGTGTTTAAATGGGATCCCGCAGCGGTCCGTCATTTTCAGAAGGAGGGGGACCAAAATTCTGGAAAACTATGTGGGAAAGGCCTTTGTCGCTTTTCCCAAGGTTTTTTTTTTTTGTTTTTTTTTTTTAACTGTGGGGGAAATGTGCACTCCTGCTCATTAGGACAACCAAATTGCATCACAGTGCATTCCTGAAGTAGATAGCTGATTGGTTGGACATGCGCGGGGGACGGAGTTTGCTAACAAGGCAGTGCCCAGAACCACCATGTTGCATGCAAACAGATTTCTCAGTAAAGATAAGAATTCATTAAAGTGTTCAAAGTTAGCAAGAAAAGTACACATGTAAAATAATTGTAAAAGTATTGTTTTCTTACCTCTTAAGACAGAAGTCTTAATATACATAGTGAAAGTACAAAAGGAGGTGGTCTTAGGACCAGTCTAGATTGTGAAATAAATCCTCTTAAAATCCAGGGGAAATCCCATGTGTCCAAATGGGATCCCACAGCAGTCTGTCATTTTTGGAGGAAGGGGGACCAAATTTTGGGGAAACTACATGGGGGAAAAAAAAAACCCTTTGTGGCTTTTCCCAAGTTTTTAAAAAACTGTGGGGGAAATGTGCACTCCTGCTCATTAGGACAACCAAACTTAAAAAAGCACTAAATTAGGCCTTTCCTAATTAGATCCCAGCCTCAGGGGATCCTGGCCTCTTTTAGTCCGCTGGCTATTTATTGTATTTATTGTATTTATTGTTTTTAAATGTGATTTTAGATCAGTTGCTTTTTAATTTATATTTGTTTAATATTTTTTTATGGGGGAGGGTGGGGGGTGGGGTGTTTAGGGATTTTTATCTGTATTGTATTTTAATTTTCGTAAGCTGCCCCAATTGTTTTGACAGAGGGACGGGGTATAAATAAATATTATTATTATTATTATTATTATGATGTACTTTTATGATTTTATTGTAAGTTGTCTTGAATCTTATTCATGGGAGAAAAGTGGAAGTAACTGACTGAAAAAGCAATTTTTGTGCCCCCCCTCCCCAGGCCTTTTCTGTGACAGTTGTGTTGCCCAATTGCTACTGAAATTGTGCCTCTTAAAGGTCCATTGAAGGCACCTAAGTCACTCTTGCTCCTCCCACCCCAACTCTGGGGAGCAGGGAGGCAGCCACACTACTTTCCTCCTGTCTACCCCTGCCCCAAACATAACTATAGCCATTTTCAAACCACAGCACTTGCCTATAATGCACTTGCCTCCCTGTTCTTCCTGTGACAGGTCTTTATGGTAGAGGATGGTGGAAGATGCTAAGAAAGAGAGCCAGCATGGTGTAGTAGTTTTAGTGTTGAACTACGTCTCTGGAGGCCAGGGTCTGAATCCCTGCTTAGCCACGGAAACCCACTGTGTGTTCTTGGGCAAATCACACTCTCTCAGCCTTTGAGGGAGACAAAGGCAACCCCCTCCTCAAACACACCTTGCCAAGAAAACCCCATAACAGGTAAGTTTTAAGGTTGTATAAGTCAGAAATGACTTGAAGGCACACAATGACAAGATATTATGAAAAGCTGAATGCTTTTGTGGAACCACTTCTGCAAAAATTTCATAGCAGTTGTGGTGAAAGTGGCCATAGAGTGGGGGAGGTTGTGGTTCCTTAAGTGTTATGGAATGCTCAAGGCAACCTTTGGTGACAAGTTAAGGTCAGACTATGATTGGGATGTTCCAAATTCAAATCTCTTGTTTACCCTTGAAGTTTACCAGTTGAGCAACTCTCTGTTTAATCCATGTCCCAGCTTTGTTGTTGTGTATCTTAAAATCATTTCTGATTTATGATGACCCTAAAGCAAACCTATCGTGGGGCTTTCTTGGCAAGATTTAAGACTGTGGCTTGCCCAAGGTCATCCAGTGGGTTTCCATGGCTGAGCTGGGATTTGAATCCTGGTCTCCCGGAGTGCTTCGTTCCACACACAAATCATTATAGCATGCTGGCTCTTGTCACAGATTATTCTGAGTAAAATAGGGCAGAACCATGTGTGCATGTTTGAGCTCCAAAGGAAAATTGGAATACAAATAAAATAAATAAAGAATGAATGCCTATTTAGGGAGCAGCCAAATGCATGTAGTGTGTGCATCATTTGCAAATGGTTCCACCCACATCTGAGATTTGTGAATGGGAGACTTTCTCTGACACATGTAACAGAAATGAGGTAATTTTCCCTTCCTAATGTGCAAGTTTCAAGCAAGTGATTTTGGAAGCTACTTCTTAAAGTGTCACATGTTTGGAGCACACCACTGATGTATCACTGTGGACAAATCTCATTCCTTGCTTACATTTATGCAACTCCACCGAGAAGGCAAAACTTGGCTTGTGTTAAGTTGAAAATTTAAAGCTTTTAGTAAATTGATGTGGGGATGCAGAGGTGTAAACAAATATAGAATCTGGCTCAGAGCTACATTCAATTTGTTTTGTGGGTGTTTGCCAGTACAGGCTGCTGACTTTTTTTTTTCATATGTTCCGTAACTGAAGTGAAGACAGCTAAACAAAAGCAATAATGGGCATTTTTAATATATTTATGACTTGCTTTGTTTACATATAAAATAGCTGAATGCCTTTATTGGATCTTAGTTAAATTGTAAAGCTCTGTGTGGGCAGTTCTGGCAATGTTATTCTTTTGCAGGGCTTAACCACTGTAGGCATGCGGTGGTGTTTGAGGAAAAGTAAAACAGCAGTAAATGGAACTAAGAAAATAGTATGCTTTTATTAGGATCACAGCAGTTTTAAAATGAATGTTTTTAGCCTGCCAATTTGAAGGAAAAAAAATATGGTGTCTTTATGCCTCCTGTCTAATGGGTGAAGAGATTGATGAGGACTTCTAGTGCTCATCAATTTAAGACTTCCACAGTGCAATCCTATACTGGTTTCCATAGAAGTTCTCCCAGAGAAGTGTATATAGGATTGAAGGCTATATCCCTCTCATAGCAGTATATTTGTCCTTCTGAAATGAGTTGAATCATAACTGTTTCTCAGAATCTCCTTTCCTCTAGATTTTTTTGATCTAAGCTTCTGTTTTATTTTGTCTTTGCAAGAGAGACAATGTTATGCTGCATTGTCATTTTTAATTATTATATCATTAATTTTAAATATTGTATCAATAATGTAGGTACCATGATAAAATGGCTGCTCAGTGAGGATAACCAGTCACAAAATGTTTGCCGTGGTAGTTGTGACCAGTTAGTAAATAGTAATTTCACAGGAATGCAAACTGGTGAAGCTAAAAGACAAGAATCTGAGTTTACAGCAGAGGTAGAGTCTGAGCCACAGGACACAAAACCAGAGATTTGAATCCATCATTTCTGTTCAAAGGGACCACCCATTCCACAGAAAGCCAAGGAAAGCATTTATCCAAGTCACATCTAATGTTAATTTATTCCCCCAAATGTATTTCCCAAATTGAGGGGGTTGGAACCATTATATCTCTGGCTTTTCTTTGCAAACGAAGATTCAGGAAGGATTCATCCCGCACATTCTGCAAGCGTGCTGATGACTAAAAAGGCCAATCCGAGATAAACAAGTCTGGTTGCAGAAAGCACAGCAGACGGTCTCCTTGGGTGGTGTTTCTGGGTTGTGATTCTTTCTGCGTTGTTGTTTCTCTTCAAGACTTGTTCGGTGTGAGTTCTCAAATAAGGCTGCAGCATTGTGGATAGTGCGTCTCCATGCCTCCCGATGTGAGGCTAGGGCGGACCATTGTTGGTGATCAATTTGGCCAAGCCTGAGATGTTGTTTCAGGGAGTCTTTGTATCGCTTTTTTGGAGCACCCCTCTTACGCTGACCTGTGGCGAGTTCACCATAGAGTACTATTTTTTGGGAGGCGATGGTCCTCCGTCCTAAAAACGTGCCCTGCCCAGTGCAGCTGTGTTCTCAATATCATGGCCTCAATGCTGGTGATCCCTTCTTGGTCAAGGACAGCAATTTTCGTCACATAGTCAGTCCAGTGTATATTTAGGATTGTGCGTATTCAGCGCTGATAAAAGCGTTTGAGGAGTCGTAAGTGTTGGCGATAGGTGACCCATGTTTCAGACCCACAAAGGAGAATAGACAGTACAATGGCTCTATACACATTGATTTTTGTGCTTCGCCGCAGGTGTTTATTACTCCAGACTCTTTTGTAAAGTCTTCCAAATGCGCTATATGCCTTTGCTAATCTGTGATCGATCTCTTTGTCAATCTTGGCATCTGAGGAGATTGATGCTTCTTCCCAGGTAGGTGAACTGCTGAATGGACTTAAGCACAGATTTGCCAACGGCAATGTGAGGATGATGGTGTTCGTCCTGTGGTGCAGGCTGGTAAAGAACTTCTATTTTCTTCAGGATGACTTCCAGCCTATGGTCCAGGAGCAAAAGTGTCATCTGTGAGTTCCTTAGAAAAAAGCTTAAGGGATACATCTGATCAAGAACTGGAAAAAAAAAACCCAATTTGTAGCCTAACCAGTAAGTGTCTGTAAACTGGTGGTACAGTAAGCTACTGGTACCTCCACATTTGTGGGCTAAGAATTTGAGGATTTGATCAATATGTCCCCTCTAGGCATTTGCACGTCCTCCAGCACGATTCCATAGTCAATTTCTGCTGAAAGGGAGCCATAGAATCATGCTGGAAGATCTACAAATGTCTAGAGAAGTGTTCTCTCAGTTTAAAAAAATATTTGCGGTTTTTCCATTTTCACAGAGCTGCTGCGCCTTTAAGCCCCGTGAAAGTTGAGGGCCAACTGTATTTCTACTGTGGTTCTTGAGGTGAGACCAAATTGTGGCTCTTATGAGAATTTACTGTTTCATGCTTAAGTAGTGATGCTATAAAACTTGAATTTAAAACCATTGTATTTTTATACAGCTGTCCCTTCATATTAGCTGGGGTTTGGTTCCAGGACCCCCCATGGATACCAAAATCCATGAATACTCAAGTCCCATTATATGCAAAGGCATAGCAAAATGGTGTCCCTTATATCAGATTACAAAATCAAGGTTTGCTTTTTGGATTATTATTATTTTAAGAATATTTTCAAGCCATGAATACTTAAATCCATGAATACCAAATCTGTGGATACAGAGGGACAACTGTACTTGATTTAAGAGAGATAGCAGCAGATGCTCTGTATTTTCCTTTCTTTCACTGAAATTCTTCTGTCTCCATGTGTAAATGATGTACTACATGCCATCCACATTGAGCTTGCTTTGTGATAATAATAATCCAAAAAGTAAACCCCATGGTTGCCCTTCTCCTGGGATGTCTGTGGTCCCTTCACCACTGGGTTAAAGAACTAGACTCCTTTAAGAAAGGCTTATTTTACAGGCTCCACTAAAGCTAAGGAGCTGAGCTTTAAGTGTATTATATTGGTGATCCTTCTACTTTGAGTAGAATAAAGCATTCATCCTATTAAATCCTGCTTTAAAAAGATAAACAGTGAAGAATGTTTTCACTTTTAATTTTAGGCCCTTGTTTTCTCCTACATCTAAAACTGATATTGCCACCCAAACAATTCACATTGACTATAATGAAAAACAACATCCTATAGACATAGGCAGTGCAGTCTTCCACATACTGTCTTGTCAATTTGCATCAACTCTGACCCAGGGCATCTCCTCTTAGAAGAGTGTGTTTTTCTATGTGTCTTTGATCTCTGTTTTCAGAGACTGCCTACCTCCATGCCAAGATGCCAGTTGCAATAGTGTCTCAGATCATGTATGAACTGGCCTGAGACATCACATTTATCACACAGACAAGGCAACCACGGAGCCATCATCTCCTGTTCTCATATCAGTGCTGCTTGCACTCTGTGCAAACTGAGGGCCTTTTGAAGAAAGGTTCAAGTTTGCATTATAAATCTCTCTTCCCTTCTCATTAATTACAGATAGGAGGACTCTGGCTTGCCATCTTTGTGATGGGCTAAACATTATTATTTAAAATATGAGTGTGTGTACTATAGTGATGACAGACAGGGAATTCATGCAGGATTTAGTTTTTCACTGCTTTTAACTGGGAGGTGAAATGTGATTTATTATTTCAAATAATCTCTCTGTATATGAACTGAACATAATATTCAGAGGGGTGCCAAAAACTGTCAAAATTTTCTTTAGAGTTCATATACCCTACAGTGAAGGAGGGCTTACAGTGAAGCCCTCCTCGATTTTTTTGTGTAGCCAAAAAAAAAGCACCATTCATGTAGTGGCTAAGGAAGGGAGGGTTAAGGATGCTTTGTAAAAGGGCAGAATGTTTACCAGAAATACTGGAGGGGGAAATCAAAGAGGAGCCCACCCCAATATTCCAATTATAATAGTAGTCTGGGGGTATGGAATTCTGCTGAGGTTAGGATTTCCAGATAGAAAACTTAGAGCTCCTGCACTTTTAATGTCTGTGTAGAAGAAATGATTTCAGCCTGTGTTGCTTGTCATGCAACTGGGTATCAAGCAACACTTGTTGAAATTCCTTCTTCTTCACAGCCATGAAAGGCATCATAAAGGAGCCCTCTCCAATTCTTCCTCTGTCAAACATAGTTGGGGACGAATGGGAGGAAAGAGGTAGAATAGAATAGTCTCTCTCTCCTATCACCTTCCCCCAGTGTTAAACGCAACCAGTCCTTTCCACTTCTCTTTCCTTATGAACTTTGGAGGCTAATCAGAGCCACTAAGAGTTGGCACTGCACTCAGAGCAAGAGGCATGGTCTGTATCCCCTTCCCTGAATTAAGCACTGTATTCATTCACTAAAGTGGTGAGATACCAAACTTTATTGTGTACTCTCTTGTTTTTTTCATTCAGGCCTCCAAAGGCCAGGGTCCTCCAGAAGTCTGAACCCTGAAGATTTTGCCCTTCTCTCCCCACTCCCACCCTTCTCTCTTTGTTGTCCTTGTGGTGTGCCTTCAAATCATTTCCATTTTATGGGGACCCTAAGGCAAACCTATTACTGAGTTTTCTTGGCAAGATTTGTTCAGAAAGGGTTTGCCTTTGCCCTCTCTCTTTGTGTGTGCACATGTAGGTGCCTTCAAGTTGCCTATCAACTTATGGTGACTCCATGAATTTCATAGGGTTTTCTTAGGCAAGGAAAACTCAGTGGTGGTTTTGCCAGTCTCTTCCTCTGAAATATAGCTTGGGATTTGTTGGCAGCCTCCCATCCAAGTACTAACCAAGGATGACTCTGCTTAGCTTCCAAGATCAGATGGGATCTGGTGCCTTTAGGGCATTTAGGCCACCTCTTCTCTTTACCCCTGAAGTAATCCCTGTCAGGCTGTGCAAACCCTAAAGACAACTCTTTTTACATGTTTAACACTTGGTTGCCTTCCTGGTTGGCACCTAGCTAGCACTGTCCACCCTTGCCTTCAACAAGTGACCATCCTCCTCCTGTGTGGGTGGGTGTAAGATGTAACATGTTCAACACTACCAGCCTAGTTTCTCCCCTGCCCTCTTCTTAGGTGACCTGAGCATGTTATGACACTGGCTGTCCTTGATACCAGTTTGGGGTGTGTGTGTTGGTCAAATATGGTGAACAGAATCCCTCCCCGCTCCCATGAGAGGGTTGTTCATGAGGGTCTGCTTCCAAGGATAGAGGCACTCGTTGGGACTGGAGCTGTGGTTGATCTTTCCTGAAGATCTTAGATTTTGGGCAGGCTTATATGGGAGGAGGCGGTCTTCAGGTAACCTGGTCCCAAGCCATGTATGGCTTTGTAGGCCAAGACCTTTGAGAGCGAGCCAGCATTGTGCAGTGGTTTGAGCAGGGGAGTAGGAATCTGGGAGAGCAGGGTCTGAATCCTTGCTTGGCCATGGAAACACACTGGATGACCTTAGGCAAGTCACACACTGCCCTGGTGGCGTAGTGGTTAAATGCCAGTACTGCAAGTCACCACATTGCAAGTTCGATTCCAGTGGGCTCCAAGGTTCACTCAGCCTTCCATCCTTGCATAGGTCTGAGTGGGGGCAATTAGCTAAGACACCTTGGAAACTGCTTAATGCAGTGTAGATGTGTAAATGCCTATTGCTTAAAACAATTTGTAAGCCGCTCTGATAGCCTTGTGGCTGAAGAGTGGGGTATAAATAAATAAATAAATAAATAAAACACTCAGCCTCAAAGGAAGGCAAAGGCAAGACCCTCTCAGAATGAGCCTTGCCAAGAAAACCCCAGTAGG
This sequence comes from Gambelia wislizenii, assembly GCA_030847615.1. Classification (NCBI taxonomy): domain Eukaryota; kingdom Metazoa; phylum Chordata; class Lepidosauria; order Squamata; family Crotaphytidae; genus Gambelia; species Gambelia wislizenii. Next base: position 100,749,804 of record JAUMIR010000006.1, read on the forward strand.
GTGGCTCTGTGTGTGTGGTGGTGGTGGGGACAACTTGAAGGCAAGACAACCCTTTGGATGTTCACAAGTTCAGCCCCTGTCTTTGATCCCAGTTTGGAGTGGGAGTGTGTGTCTATGGTTCCAAGGTGGGAAGGGGCCGCTGAGAGGTCTGTTGGCGCGGCTCTGCTTCCAACGACAGGGGCGCCCTTGGAGCCGTGGTGGGGAGAGGAAGGAGAAGAGAGGCAAGGGCGCCTTCTGCTGCTCCTCCCGCTTCGTGGTCGTCGTCCTCGTCGTGTGGCGCAGGCAGGGCAAGGACAGGGCAAGGAGGAGCCAGAGCCCGGGCAGGGCAGGGCAGGAGCAGCATGCCGCCAGAGTCCCCGCGGCTCCAGCAGAGCGGGTGGGGGGCCGGCAGGAGGAAGGGCAGCAGCAGCAGCAGCAGCAGGAGGCGGCGGCCAGGGCGAGGGAGCCGGCGGGCTGCCCAGCCCTGATTCCCAAGGAGGTGCTGCTCGCCTCCTCGCTCAATCTTCGTGGGCTGGGAAATTTCCACCGCACCATGTAGGAGGAGGAGGAGGATGAGGATGAAAGAGGCTCGCTCGGCTCTGCCTGGCAGCAGCAGCAGCACCACCACCATCCGCAGGAGCAGCTCGGCGCAGGAGCTCATGCGGGACCCCGGCTGCAGGGGGCTTCATGAGAAACATCATGTATTTGGGTAAGTCCCTTCCACGCCGCCTTGCTTTCGGGGGAGGCTTTTGGGGGGCCCTGGTAGCAACACCACCCCCCCCCCAGGCGCGTCCATTCCTGCTTTTGCAGGGAGCTTGGTTCTCACCCAGGATCGGTGGGTCGCCTGCCTAGCCCTGGCCGGATTTCTCTCCCTCCGGATGCCACCCAGGCGTGGGAAGTTGGAGGCAAAAGTTCCTGCGAGACTGAGCGACGGGGGAAGGGGGGGGAGACCCTCTGCCACTCGGAAGGTTTCGCCTGGCAGCCTTGGCTGGATCCCTTCGCCCAGCCCCGGGTTGGACCCAGAAAGGTTTCCTTCGCCCCCCTGCCCTTCCTGGCACCGAGATCGCGGGAGGGGGGGTCCTGGAGCTGCCAAGGCAGGCAGGGGTGGAGGGTGGCCCCAGGCGGAGGAAAATGCCTTGGGCGCGCAGGGGAGTTTATCCTTTGCAACCAAGCGGGTGTGCTTGTCTCTCCCTCCCTGGGTTTGCAGAGAGAGAAGGATGGGTGTGTGTGTGTGTTACAACCCGGTGAGCTCGCTTGGATAGGCAAAGACCCCCACATTTAATGAGTAATAAGCCGTAGACTGAGGAGGAAAAGTATATTTGTCTCTCTCTGTGTGTCTTCTTTGGCTTGGGCATGAGGAGCTCCAGCAAGAGTTCAGTGCCAGTGATGGGTATTCCGTGGTGCAAACAGCAAGGAAGTCGAGGTCGGGTTTGTTGTGGCATGGTTAAGAAGCTGGGCTTTTCTTTGACACCTTCCTAGCAGTTGCCTTCTGGGGGCAGATTTGGAGGGTGGGAGAAAGGCTCCAGGAAACCCGGGCTCGGCACCCCCGTGGCCAAGAGGCCACGGGGGTGCCGAGCCCGGGTTTCCTGGAGCCTTTCTCCCACCCTCCACCCTCTCCGTCTATCCAGCCTTCAAATGCCATGTGCTCCAGCTCCTGCAAACTTTAATTTCCACCGAAAGCTTAGAGACAGTCGGGAGAGGGGAGCGTGAAATCCCGATGCCTCAGGAGGTGAAGGGAGGCAGAAAGGCGGAAAGCAGTGGCGGCAACAGTTCTTTTGCACGATCCGGTCCGTTCTGGGGTTTCAGCCGGTTGCAGGGACTCTTGGAGCAGCAGCAGAAGGACCGTATTCTCTCTCCTGATGCAGCAAACCTGAGGTCGTCGCCAGCGGGATCCTATCTAGCCGTGCCTCCCCAGAAATGCACCCCAACAACTCGGGGTCGCCTTTCAACTCCCTGGCATGTCTTGAAACGTCCCCTTTCCAAACGGGCACTGATGTCCTGCCAAGGGGAGCTTTTTTAGAATAGACTTCTCAGCCCTCGGCTTTAGAGGAGTTGCATGCTTGATCTTGGCATCTAGGCTATGTATGGCCACAGCTGCGGGTTTCAGTAATCCGAGGTGCAAATCATCTGTTTGGTAACAAATAAAAAACATCGCTCTGGGATGTTTCCATGCATGGGTAATAAAAGGCTCAAGCTGGAAAGGCTGGTCCAGCAGGCAGCTCTTTGCTGTTCGGATTGCTCCTGAATGGTCCTTAAAGGGATGCAGTGTCCAGCCATTCATCTATCTAGGAGGGGGGGGGGTTCCCACTGCTTTTCATGTTTTTAGTAGCTGTAACATCATTGTCTCAGTATACCAAGGGCTCAACTAAACCTGCAGGGTTTCGTGGCAAGGGGGGATATTTTCTTCTCTCTGACCTTTTCCTTCAAATTAGTGCAGGGTGTGGAAGTGGATGGAAGCCAACCCTGTTCTGTTTGAGCAGCAGAGGAGTTCCCCCCCCCCCAGAATGTACACTGAAAAACCCTGCTGTTGATTTTTCTCTAGCTCTTTTCGCTAGTATCTTGTTCCTACTGTCAGGAGGGTAAAACTCATAATCTCACCTGTTCCTATTAGGAATAGAGCAAAACAGACTTGGCTAGGGCAGCACTGACCAAAACAAAGACTGAGCATCATGCCTTGCTCTTTTCTTCACAGGAGAAATGGGATACAAGAGATTCCCTACAGTTAGCAAATAAACATATTGAAGCTTTTTTAACAAAGGTTTTTCAAATAATACTAGTCGCTTCTGACTGTTTATTTCCGTATCTTTTATGGAGGAGTAGCTTCATAGAAAATGTTGATCTGCATTAAAAGTTTTATAAGAGTCATACAATTATATCTTGTAGGACTTGTTTAGTAGGTCAACATTTTCTTAAGTTCTCTGTCTTACCACTACAGAGCTTCTAATTTGGGTAATGTTATGGTGCCGTGTACTATCTGCTTCATTTCAAGACTTTTAAGCTGAGTAGCTAGAATAAGAATTCTTCTTGTCCCACCTCCATATATTTCTGTAGATGGTGTGCAGTATCGCATACCTCTTGCTAAAGGAAAGCCGCCTAAGTTTTGTTCCCAGTAAAGGCAGAGATATTCTTTGTGCGGTTTAGTATTGACAGCATTTTCTTTTCTGTTAATTGAAAGTAGATTCCCATCACCTCTAGATACTAGACACATCTTTCCAAATGTCTGGAGAGCATGACTTTTGCATTCAACCCCAGTATGAAGTCCTACTAACTCTGTTGTGGTTAGTCCTGTGAGAATATTGTGTCACTTGTTTTAGTATCATTGTAAGTATTCGTAACTGGTCATAAAATAGGAAATGTTATTGTTGCAGCCTCCTTGTATAAATATGGACACATTGGTCAGGATGTTGTCCTGTCTGAGTCCCATTGAGTTAAGAGGATCTGCCAAGAACACTGTACTTTTGTACATCTCCAACTCCCATTTACTTCAGTATGGAGAAGGACATCCTTGTTAAGAAAAGGGATCCTCCCCACTTAATACTGGGTCAGATTAGCTCAGCATTGTCTATTTTAACTGGCAGTGGTGTCTCAGACAGAGAAGAGTCTTTCCCACCTGGTACTTGAGCTGTTTTCTTACAACTATTATTACACCATATGTTGATGTGGCTAATGTAAGAAAGCCTAAAATGAATAAATATTGGCTGCCAACATTTGTAGCACAATTTTTGGAATAAAAAAAAATCAAACTCTTAGTGTGTTCATCTGCCTAGAGTAATTGTGTTAATCATTTAGCAGCAAAGAGAGAGGGGAATCTGCTGTGAACTTTCTCTGCAGATTTTTTTTTTTTTTAAAAAGAGACTGTGGTTGATAGTGTAACTGAGGTGATATTATAAATGATTTGCACCATTCCTGTGCAATACAATCTGGTTTACACAGAGACACTGTTATGACAGACAGATCAGTTACTTTCAGGAGGCCTGCTCTATTTGAACAGGTCCAACAGGAAATGTCTACTGCAACTGAGTTTGTCCTTGCAGCATGCCTGATATGGGAAAGAGCATACTATGATCTCATTCTGGGTCCTATAGAAGCATCTGCCTCCTCAGTTAGGCCCTAGCATCATGTATGAGGAGTGACTTTGTTGACCTGAATTCAGTATGCATTTCCTTTTTAACACTCAGGAGATATAACTAGGAGAGAGAGGCATGTTTAGGGGGCTTTATGTGCTAGCAGTGTTTTATAGCCATGATTGTCAGTCAGAAGAAATGCTTCAATAATATTACAATTACATGATTGCCCATGCTCTCTCAGAAAATCCTATAACCTTGGCAATGGAATGTCAGCTGAGTATATAAATCATTCCATTTTGCAGAAATGTTCTTTCAAGGGGGTTGCTTCAAGAGGAACAGCCTATCCTGATAATGCTTTCCTCTTATGGCTTTGCTGCGGTACTGCCATGTTCAAGGAGCTTCCATTACTCTCACTGTTAGCACTCTGTGTTTCACAGTGAATTATGTTACAACAGTGTGCTTAATCTATCAGCGCCTATCTGATTTGGGGAGCAAACAGCCCTCAGTGAATGGAAGCAGCAGAGAAATCTATCACATTCTTCCATGTATTTTGGCTCTTTCTAGGCCCATGAATACAGTAGTGGCTATGATCTTGTCAGCCTTCATATTCCTTCATTGAGTATCCCTAAAAAAAAAAAAAAAAAAAAAAAAAAAAAAAAAAAAAACTTCTGACATAGTTACATGTAGGAGAGATTCATGGTGGATGAGTCATGAGGAAAAGACCCCCCCCACCTAAATCTCAGAGGCACTTTAAAGAAAATATATATTGGAAATGTGAAATAAATCACTTGCCATTTCATGGAAAGTACTTCAGCAGCTCCAATTTGTTCAGAGGAAACTGCAGCATAGATTGTGGAAGATTATATAGAGCAAAGACCTTTTTCTAGTCTTGCTTATTTTCATGTGTAGAACAATGAATCAGGAAAAGTCTTTAAGACAACATATTAACAAAATAAAATGCTGTCAGGTGCTATTTATACTGAGCCATTCACTGGATGGTGTTTTACCACTAACCTGCCTAATAAAACTGTGTAGTTAATACATAATGGATGTTGATTGCAACAGAAGACTGTTTCTGAAGAGAATCAAGTTGTAGAATCATGAAATCTAAAAATATTCTGTAGCGTGCTCATGTTTGTTGCAAAGTGTGAAGTGCTTATTCTGAAATGGGGAAAAGACAAACAGACAAATGAGGAGTAAAAGCATTCTGTAGAATAATCATCAGCATGAAACTATATTACAAATTCTTCTTACAAAAACCCATAGTTTATATTATATAACCATTTAGGTTACATCTTGCCTGTTTGTTTGTTTTTAAAGACATTTCCCTGGTTGTACAAATTTTTAGTAGGTTTATTTAAGGGATATGTTGCATGGATTCTCTTGATAATGGGCACTCCCAATAAACCCCTATGTAGGTGGCATAAACTCTCAGGCATATAAAGCAGTAGTTCCATGCTTCATGGGAAAGGATGAACTCACTGCAGCTTTTAATTGAAAGATTTCTTAGAAGAAAACACAATGGTGACAATGGTGTGTATTTTGCTCAAGGAAATTTCTTATGGCTATTATAAAAGCTGTATCAGAGCCATTGTATGTTCTTCCATTTTTCCATTGTTGACTGCTTTGTATACTAATTCTAATATAATTCTGTGTCTTTTTATGATTGTCCTTAAGAAGGACAAATAAATGTTTCAGGAAGCCTCTTAAGGTTATAGCCTTTGTAATGTTGGCTGATATGTTATTCCCATCTTAACAGCTGTGGCATGGAAGCTTCATAAACAGTGGCTTGCTCAGGTTACCCAGTATCTTAGGTTAGTGAGTATCCAGAATGATTTAAAGAGCAGAAAGTTCCAGATTTTGTGCCTGTTCTTTCCAATTTTATTTTGGAGATCCATACATGTTTTGTTTATCCCAAATGTTTTCTACAAGCTCCTGAAATGAACAGAGTCTTTTTATGCCAGCTTTGCACGTCAGTTTATTTTAACCTAGTATAAAACTGGAAAGACCAGGAACAACATTTGAGACTTTTCAATCAGTCTGGATGCACCCTTAGTCTGCTGAAGCTTGCAGGGACAATTAGACTGATCTTGGCCAGGCCAGGCATAGGCAAAACCAAAACTGCCAAATCTCTCAAAGCCAAATTCAGAACCTTGGAAAGCTCCTAGTAGGTTCTCTTGGCTGGACAATCCAGCCCTGTTTTGCTTGAAACCTCATCTCCTAGAAGGAACCATCTGTAATCCTTAGTGGACCCTTGCCTAATTCTGAATCCTTTTGCTGGACTTGCAGGGTCCAGGAGATGAAGGGGCTTATAAAGGTTTGAGGCAATGGGGCCACATTCTCTGACCATGAATGCATGAAAGGAGGTACTGAAAGTTTCCCTTTGGTGAAAGTGACAAGAAACACATTCCAGAAACATTCACATTGAATATTTCTTAAGAGTGCTGTGAAACCACAGTGACATTATGACTAGAATAATCTTGTAGTTACAGGCACAAAAATCATTCTGTTAACCAATACTGTGCATCAATATTTTGGGACTGACATTGTTGGAGGATATGTTCTGGGCAGTAGGCATTATTAAAAATGCATTTTTACATTTTTATTTTGTACATGTGTGGATGTATGTGAATATAAGATTGTCCAACCTATGACCCATAATATATTTTGGAATCCAGCCTTACTTTTGTAATCATGTAATTGTTACAGAGTGTAACAAATTCATGTTACATTTTTTTTAACAAAATAAACGGAGAGATCACAACTCAAATTTGCTTAGATGTTTGGCCTTGATCAGAAAAATATTTGCACTTTATATTAGGTCATGAATTGCTCTTAAAATCCAACAAAAACTATATTCCCTTGAATTTTTTTTAAGGAATGGGCTATTACATATCATTTACTGCAAGGTTTAGTGTTGCAACTGAATTTCACAGATGAATGGCAGCATTAAGAAGCAAATGTGGTCAGAGAGGATGGATAGAAATACCAAAGTCCTCAAGTCAAATTGCTATGGTTGAAGATGAAAAGATGCTTCACTCTGTTGCCTCATTAAGTAACTATATCGAAGGGCAGTGGAGTGTGGATCTGTTTTGTTTGCACAAAATTTTTGTCCTAGCAAATATATGAAACTGCAATCTAGCTGTAGAAAATTGTGGGGATCAATAACCTTCTTTAAGAATTATTGGTTCCCTCAGTCATTTGGGACAATTCCCCCCCCCCAGACCTCTGTTTCATATTTTGGGCATAGCAGAGTTGCATTCTTCCTCGCATGTGTCTCCCAGTTTGTTTTCCTCCAGCAAATATGCTACATGTATTGTTCCAGTTCAGGATGTATGAAGTATTACTGTGCACCTGTACCAGTCTGTTGATGGTGGGGGGACATTGATAGTATGTGTGTGTGTTGATGAGAGGAATAGGATTTTATAAGTTTAGATAGTGCTACCTGTTTCAGAATAGGAAGAGAGAACTGAATTCACCATTCCCATACTTCAAACGAACAATCACTGATACCATGAATGGAAAACTACAATCAAATACCTGTGAAACTGTTCACAGGCAAGGAAATACCAAAGCAGATGGGGAAGAAAGAGAGAGGCAGTATATAACCAGGGGGGTAAGGGTCTTCTAGATACTAAGGACAGTAAGCAAGCATGATCCAGAAACTTCTACTTTTCAAGGGCTATCATCTGTACTGCTTTGGCCTATCACAAAAGAGCATCCTTGACTGGTGTGATTGGTCTTTCAGTAGGTTCCTTTCTTCAGCTAAATGTGGAGATAGCATCTTGACTTTGATTCATGAAACGTACAGAAGAACCTCATGCAGAATGTGGCAACCCAGCTCCATGAATCTCATACACACATGGTAAACAGCTGTTGGTGTCCATGGTTCCAAATCCAGCATCATTTGCAAAGTTAGAAGCCTCTTCCTATCATGTGAATCTTAACTGGAGGAAATTGCATGCTCTTCATCTTTCTCACCCATGGGTTTTATGTTTTAGAGATCAATTTGGAGTTTCCAGTCATGGAAAACAGGAGAAATGCACACACAGTTGAGCTTCTGATGTCTTATCTATTTTCTTGAACTTTTTGTGCTACTGTGTAGGCAATTTAATGTATTGATTATATGAGTCTTTGTTACTATAGTTCTAAGCCATCTGAATGTAGAAATAAAATGGGTCCTTTTTTCCCAATAAACAAGAAACATATTCTGCATAAGTTCTGTCTAAATTTCTTCTGCTCTTGTTTGGTATTTACTGAGGAAGGAAATTTTTTGTCCAGACTATCTACCACTCCCTAGATTTCCCAAATGTGGCCTTACATTAATACAAGTACTGTGCTTCTATGATGTCAATGTACTGAAGAACCCTCTCCCTTATGCTTTAAAACTGTTCTATTGAATCTGTGGTGCTCTACTCTATACATTTCTCATGCCTGTCGCCCGCCCGCCAACAACAGCTTTTGGCTTCAGGTGAGAGCAACTGATAGCCAGATGCAGGCAGACAAGAGCAGGGTTCTGGAAGCTCTAGGCGGGTTAGCATTAGATACTGAAGAACTTATTTTGAGAGCCCAGTTGAATTTAGCTGAATACTGCCCTGGCATTCTGTCTCTTAACTTAAAATATTATTTTAAGGGGTGGGTAGGCTAGGGTATTGTGATTATGGAGTTTTTATATTGTAAGCTGCCCCGATTGCGTTGCAGAGGGGCGGGATATAAATAAAATTTTATTATTATTATATTAGTATTATTATTATATTAACTATGAACTAGCAGAGTGAGACCTATGCTCAAGCACTGTTGAGTGGCCTGTTTTCTTCCTACACAAGAGCTTACACAGAAAGGTTTTATACTATTATGGTTGGTGTGCTGGCATAGCATTTTATTTTGTAAGCCACTTTGAATCTCAGTTTTTGGGGAAAAGGTAGACTATAAATAATCAGCACAATAGTATGCAACAGAAGATGTTTGTCTTTTGGCTTGAGAAGTCTCTATCTTGATGAATGAGTCCATTGTAAAGTCTTTCACTTCAAGACAGGCCCTGAAGTATTGTATTTTTATTTGCTCCCGGCAGGCCTGAGAAATGTGGTGTCAATTGAGAAAGGACCTTCCTGGTCTAGCGATGTCACTTTAAACTCTTTTCCTTAAAAAACATATATGAGCACACACCTGCATCCACATCCACCTGGTTTGAGGAAAAGGTTACAAGAGATGGGAAACAAGTTGTGGCTAATGACAGGAGGAGAAGGCCAGAAAGGAAAATGGCTGCCCAATGTGGAAAATTTCCTCTGCTTTCCTGACAGAACACAGTAATCAATTGAGTGCTATAAAAGAAACAGTGGGGTGGTGGGGAGAGGAACAGTGTATTTGCTATGCTGGAACCTCTTTTTCTCTATTCAGCCCATACCTTTCAATCCAAGATAAGCCTTTACTTCTAGTTTCCTGACTTCTACACAATGAGCTTCAGGATTTCCCCTTTCTCTTGCTTAGAAGAAAATTGGAGTACTATATTCTTATTGTTTAGTATCCATTATTTCTTTCAAAAAACCCTAAAAATAAGCCAATGGCATCTTATGTAATTTCACATTCTATTTTCAATTTGAAAAATGAATATAAATACTTTTGCCAGGTGGTTTTGATGTTGGTGGTGATATTGCCTTACATAATTCTCATTTCTGGCTTATATAGTTTTGGAAGTCAGCAGCAGATGTGTCAACATTCAATTTGCACTAGTTTACAGTTGTTGCTTTTTCCATGTCAGTATAGGTTGAGTACTCCTTAATCAAAATGCTTGGGACCAGAAGAGATGTAGCAATAACTATAGAAGTGTTCTCTTGGGTAAATAAAATAGCATTCATGATTATATGCAAAAATTGCTATATTCAAAGGGTCCTGGAACAAATCCCTAATGCAATATGCCGGCCTATATTTGTGGCTTTCCCACTTTTGTGGAGATCCTGTACCCTTAACCTCTGTAAAAGTTGAAGGCTGAATCGTATATGCATATGCATATACATATAATCCTCCTTTCATTTCACAGATCCTTACATCTCTCTCCAGCCTCCTGTCTCATTCATTTGCTGCTTGTGTTGTGTATATGAGGTGTGAGGCTGGAGAGAGACTGAGTATCTGTGAAATGGTGGGAAACTGAAACTTTGCTGCCAGTCGCAGTTGAGCTGAGGACAGAAATTCTCTATGTAACTGAGAACTCACTCCTCTAATTATAACTATGAGTCCAGGGATGATAAAATACTTTGACTGTAGAATAGGTTTGATGGCACTAGGGACCAAACCAGAATTGACAAATTTTATGTAATTTATATATAAGCCCTTTAGCACTCTTGATATTGTCTTGAGAAAAAGAAATGTCTAGCATAGGTTTTCATGTATTCCAGTCTACCCTTTCCTGTTTTAGGGTGGCCAGTGCCCAGGCGAATACACACATAGCTTGAAATTGCAATAAAGGAGGAACCAAGCCAATCTAGGGTGATGCAGAGAGGGCCAGAAGGACAGGTGAATGGTCAAGGTAGTCCAAGGTCTAAGCCAAGAAGCAGTCAACACAATGTCTAAAGCCACTCAGGCAGTAACCAAAGAAAATACTGTAGTTCCAAAAGCAAGCAAAGGTTTAGGAGAATGTAGAGTGGGGAACACTACAATGCCAAAGATAAAGGAGCTGTTGTTCTGCAGCACAAACACAACCTTGGCTGTTCTCATTTACAGCTAGCTGTAAACAGCCTTGGCTGTTCTAATTTAGAGCTAGTACAATTGGTCTCATTACCTCAGCATTTTCCTTTTAAGGAAGGGCACACCCTTGCCTGTGCTTTTGCTTCTGTAATTTAATCTGTGATGCTGTAAAGGATGAAGTAGGTCAGCCTTCAACTCTCTCTCTTTAAGGTCAACATGCGATGGTCCAGGCTCTACTTCCAGTGCAGGACTGGCAGCCTTCTCTGGTCCTGACTGGAGACTGTTATCTGGACTTATCTCTTCCCTTTCCTCATCTGAGGAGTTCTCCTCCAGGTAGGACACGGATCATCAGATGCATGGAGTGATTTTTTTTTTGATTGGAGTCCCCAAGAAAGCTTATGCTAGAAATTTCTTTTTCCAAATTAGTCACTAAGGTTCTATGTACAAGATACCATTATATCCTTTTATGCTGAAACAGACTAAAACAGCTATGTTTTTTATTACTATTTATGTAATTTATTTAGTGGTGAAAGTCCTTACAAATCTGATGATGAAAAGTTGAACTTTCTAGGTGCCAGTGAGCCTTGTAGGCATGATGCAAAATGAGTGCTGAACACATTTAGCATTATCTGCAACAACATAGGATTAAAACATGCACATATCTTCCTTGGTCACATCTGGAACAGTCAGCTGGCCCCAATAATATACTATTGATATAAGGTTATGAAGGCTGAAAAGGAACAGTAGTGATTTTCATTTTCTTTATCTTTTCTGCCTGCCTGTCATTTTCTTATGTATTTGTTTTCTGAAACAATCTTGTTCCTGATTAAAGCCCAGATTGCCGAGTGTACAAAAAACTATTCTCCACTGCCCATTTTATTTTCCGACCACAGAAAATGTGCCCAGCTGTACATTTGAATAATGTCTTCTTGACCACAAATCTAGGCTTGTTAAATGGAGAAGTGCCACACAAGTGCCTGTTAGAAACAAATGATAGCAGAACGTGCCCAAGGAGTGATGAGCAGTAGCCTACCCAGCCACCTTCTTCTTCAGCTGTGTTTCTGTGTCACCTAAAGCAGAAATGAATAGTGTGAGCTATATGAATACACAATCCTTTGAGTGTTGATAAAATGACAGCAGAGGAAAACAAGGTAAAGAGAAGACAACAATGCCCTGACCAATCCCTTTCCTGTCCTAGACATATGTTGATTTTGAGCATCCATGCCTTAGCCATTTCAATTTCTGCATAGTGTGGGTCTAAAATTAACAAGTACAAGTCATAATGCACCTGGACAAGCCTAGTCTGCCAAAGAAGATCTGAGTGAGTTCTGTTTGCATATGTGTCTGTCTCTCTATCTCTGTCTATCTATCTTGTCCATGTATACAAGTAGAAATGATGTGTGTACATACATGTTCATCAGTCAAGGACACCAACATGAATTACTTGTACATGTGAAACACATTCCAGAGACCCAATAGTGCAGACATTGCTTTCATAGAACCTAAACTACATTTCTGGGACACAGAATGCTTAATCATTTAGTGATAAATAAGTTTCCTCACAGAGGGAAACTGTCCAGTTTTTATCAGTGAATGTCTGCCTTCCTCATACCATTTCATTATTACTCTCCAACTCTCCTACACATTTTCCAGGACACATTTAGATTCATGAACAGCCCTTGAGGGGGTAGATAGGTCTGCCCCATCAACTGTTCCAGTATTCAAAAGAGCACCCCAGACACTGACATTCATGAGAAATCTAAAATCCTCATTCAAATGTGCAGACAGCAATTTTAAAATACCTTCATTTTTAAATGTTGTTTTATTAGGTGCCTTGAACACCTTCCAGCACCAAAACTAAATTCTAACAATTTGTAATAGTCTTAGATGGAGCAGTGTCCATTTCCACTGATGTGTTTGTGGAAAATGGTACTGTTCGCTGTGACTAATAGTGCAGGAATCTGGATCTTGGCTATCGAGCACTGGCTGAACAGCTCTTTGATTATTTTTACACCCTAAAGTCCTTTTGGCTTTTCAGGGTAATGCACATCAGCTGCAATACTGAGAAATGCCTTGTGGTGCCTGTTAGAAGTATATGTAGAACCAGTTGATGTTTTAACAGAATGCCTCAAGATCCAAATGACTCGCTATATTTTGCAGATGTGTGTTGAAACTGGTTAATGTGTTTTGTACATAACACTATAAAATTTAGGAATCCACTTATACTTTCTGTGGAGAAAACTATCACTTATTTTGTATAAGCAGACCACAGAGGGGTGTTTTTTTTCATTTGTTGACCTTGTTTATTATTGAATGTAGTAACTCATGAGGACAGAAGAAGATAATGGCTGTGTTTTCCAATACAGCTCCCAATCCTTGTGGTAAGGATCAATATTTTAAAAGGCAGAGTGTTGACAAGTTCTTAAGTTGTAAATGTGCAAGGAAAACTAGCAAGCAACTTAGTACAGCATTCAAGACTGCTCCTTTTTTGCTAAGCCAGGTTATTTTTCAGTACATATCTGAGGCTCTATTGTCTCTCCAGTCCAATGTTTAGCAAATGAGTATTTGTCAGCATTTGCCTGTGGGAGCCAATCCAGTCACCTTCTGTCAAGAGCACCCATTTATCAAAAGCATTTAGCCTGTCACAAATTTGAGTATTATATAAAAAGCATACAACTTGAGCTATACTATTATTATTGCTAAGTGCTGCAGCTAGGAGCAGCAAAAATTCTTCAGTAGTATGGCCATCTGAGATTACCTGCAGTTGAAAAGCTTTACAGCAACCCAAGGCCTATTGGTATAGCTCCTGAGGTTTTTTTCTAGTTGTTTTCTTTTCCTGGTAATCTTGTCCTGAAATGATCTTGAAGATTCGAGGGAATATAGAAGAGCCTTCCCATTTTTAGTTGGCTATTGCAGTTTTAGACTTTGAAACACAGGAATGTAGGAGCCTGCCTTATACTGGGTTACTGGCTATTGATCATCTACCTCAGCATTATTAACACTGATTGGCAGCAACTTTTCAAAGATTCTGTCTTTAGTCCTACTTGGAATCTGACTAGAACCTCTAGCCATGTTCTGTTTCTAACTATACCTGGAAAGGCTAGAGATAGAACCTGAGACATTCTGTATGCAAAACAAGCGCTGTGCTACTGATGGACATGGTGGCTGGGGTTGAACATATCTAGAGGGTACCTGGTTTGGAGAAGACAGATGCCATAGATCAAGATATACCACAGCCAGTTTTCATGGTTTCAACACATCCCTGTGTAATAAAAGAAAAAGAAGCCAAATCAAGGCTATGTCACTGAAGGGTCTAGACTAGGGAGATTTTCACATGGGCTATATATCCCATGGCAGGAACAGAACAGGATCAGGAAAGGTTTTCCCTTTCGGACGACGTTGACCCCGTTCTGTCCTGTATCCATCCTACTTCCGTGACTGTTCCAGAACAATGTAATCACGATTTTTCATCGTGAATAGACCTCCCGTTCCGTCGCTATCACGCAATAACGGGTGTGCGAACAGGAGACCCGTTCCTGTTCCGAAATGACAGCCGTGGAGAGGAGGTCCATTCTGAGCACTTCCTGGTGCGATCCGGACATCCAGGTAAGTGGCACCCTTTATTTTACCCTCCCTGTTTTGATTATGTGATTTAAAGAGTGTTTTTGGGCTTGGTGAACTGATTTTATGTTTGGGGGAGTTTTACTTTTTAAATTTACCATCTGGCTGTTATCACGTGATAACATGATAACGTTTCAGAAGGCCGGTCGTAAAAGCAGCCTTACGACGGCTGCATTTACGGCCGGCCAGCGAGGGGAGGGGGAGCCCGTTCCTGCCGCGGAATTAAGGTAAGTGTGTGAAAGATTTATGTTATTCCGTGGCAGGAACGGGAGAGGAGGTGGCGGGGCAGTAACGGGGCATTTTGGCCCCGTGTGAAAATCTCCTAGGACTAAGTTGGAATTTTGGCTTCTTGAATTTATCTTTCTGTTGGTAGAGGGCATGGTTTTTGGGTCCCCAAAACAGGGAGGATTTCAGGGTGGGGACTTAGCCTTGGTCAGGAGTATTTCCTTTGATCACTCTTTTCTTTTTACTGTAAAGTTTATTTTTATTTCATGCTTAAGTATGAAACCTTATTCTTGTGATCCTGGAGACAGAGAAAAACATTTATACTGTATAATTAATTATGACCCTTATTGCTGTATTTCACTGGCCATTTATTACTACTAAAATCTTTGACATAGTTGAAAAAAAAATCTAATTATGATGAACCATTACCAGCACTCCAAACATTTGTTCTGGCATACTTAGCACCAAGTCATTTTCAGGGTCTCCTATACTGCATTGTCTCCTCCCACTTGAAAGAATAGATTTATGCTAATTAGTTACAGCCTTTACCTGTTGTGGAATAGACAGGTCTTCCTAGTTCCAGATCCTGCCTGCTTGAATTGTTCAGCAGATTTAAAGGGCCTTGTGCTGGCTAATTCTTTACAACCTCTACTGGTTAGGACTGAGCTAGACATAGGGTGCATCTGCACTGTAGAGATAATGCAGTTGACACCACTTTAAGTGCTATAACTCCATCCTATGGAATCTTGGGATTTGTAGTTTTACAAGGTTTTGTGAATACAAGTGCCTTCTTAATGGTGTTCGGGATGGACAACCTAACTTCCCAGTGACCACAATACTAGTATATGCCTTCATAGCATCTAGTCTTCTTCAGAGTACTACAGGTTCTGTTAGTGGCCCCACACTGGTAGAGAGATGTGATCTCCATTTTCCAATCTAGGATTTGCACCTAGTCCTCAGGGCACTCACCTCCAAACCATTTGAGTGGTTAAAGCACCTGGAGCTAAAATACCTTATGTGAAACATCCTATTTCTTATGGTGAATATGTCCATGCCTGGGGTAGCAGAAATAAGGGCATTCTGCACCTCTGAGAATGTGTGCATCTCCTATAAGGATTCTGCATTACTCTCCTTAACACATCCTTTGTTCTGAAGGTGAGCAGTGTATTTCACAAGTCACACAAAGTCATATTACCATCCTCCTTTTTCAATCCCAGGCAGAAAAGGAAATGGATGTCAGGGGATCACACAAAATATATCTGTCTCTCTGTCAGTGGAGTTTAGGCCTTTGAAGTCTTAGTTCATCTCTTTCCAATCCAGATCAAAGGGAAAGAAAGTCATCTGTGACTCTGTCCAGATGGATTAGAGTGTGTGTTACCTTTTGTTACTCTGCCAATACCACTCTTCTGCCTCTGCTCCGTCAGGAATCACAGTCCTCTTTACTAGGAGCATGGTCACCTTGGCTACATTCAACAGAAGGCTCTGTAGGGCCATAACCTGTTCCTCTGCATCCACTTTTGTATGCCACTATAAGTTGACAAATACCATTCTGCAGACACTTCCTTTAGTAGCAGAAAGGGGTGGCTTAAGACTCAAGAATTTCCCACTCTGGGTGACTGCTCTGGAAAACGGAACATTGATACTGGAAGCCATGCTCTATGAAGTGCAGCTTAGGGAGCTGGGCATGTTTAGTCTGGAGAAGAGAAGGTTGAAAGGGGACATGATAGCCATGTTTAAACATTTGAAGGGATGTCATACTGAGGATGGAGCAGGCTTGTTTTCTGCTGATCCAGAGACTAGGACATGGAGCAGTTGGTTCAAACTATAGGAAAAGAGATTCCACTTAAACATTAAGAAGAACTTCCTGAAGGTAAGAGCTGTTAGGAAGGGGAATACACTGCCTTTTAGTGTGGTGGAGTCTCCTTCTTTGGTGGTTTTTAAACAGAGGCTGGATGACCATCTGTTGGGAATGATTTCATCATGTATTTCCTGCATGACAGGGGGCTGGACTGCATGGCCCTTGAGGTCTCTTCCAACTCTATGATTCTGTGATTCTACTTATTCAGAAAGTCCTTTTTCAACAGCAAAACAGCATATCCTATCCTTTTTGTTTACTAAGGATTTTGTTTTGCTATACCTGAGCCAAGGTTGTGTTTCAGTTGTATATTGGCTAGGGTCCTATATTGGTTAGTTCAGTTCTCTCATTCTCTCACATCTGGAGCTTGTTAACTGTAATTGGGGGCAGGGGCTATCTCTCCCATAACAGGTAAAAGTTGTAACTATTCAGCATAGATCCTGCCTATCAAGTGGGTCAGTACCAATGTTCCATTCCTTTAATAGCACAATTTCATGCTCTATGAGGCAATTAGAACTCCTACTTATAACTTCTATAAGCCTTATGACTGAGCAATAAGAAGATTAACTAGGAAATCAGATTTTCCTGCCAATTGGAGGCAGGTAGGGAGAGAGCAGATAAAATCCTTTATATTTTTTACTTAAGGTTTACAAATTTCAGAGTGATACAGATTGTTCAAAGTTCAAAGATAAATATGTCAATATGGTCTACAGCAGTTCTAAGACATTACAGATGCTTTCCTATTGGTTTGAGCAAGGTCCTGAAAGATCACACATAACACGCACAAGCTGAATAGTCAAACTTATTCAATATATCCATTTCCTTACTTCAGATTCACAAGTTTTTAGTTGCTAAGCCTGGCAGTGTATGGAAGCCCATTGTTTATATCATGGTGAATTTAGCAGTTGCAAGGAAAGAGTTCTGCCTCCATGCCTGTTCATTTGTAAGCTTTTCTGTGAAATCAGACTGTTTGTATGGATTGCAGCTTTACTGAGTGTTGGCATATAAAGGAAGAACACAAGCTAATTTGCCAGATTTTAATCTATCTGCCACTGAGTGGTGAGTACAAGATCCTTCCTGATACTTAGTCGGACTAACATCCATCTAGATTAGTGTGGTCTACATCAGCCTCCTCCAACATGGTATCTTCCAGCTGGGATGGTCAGAGTAATCCCATCTGGTACAAACAGCCACCCAAAGGGAAAGTATTTTTACTATACATCAAAGGAGTCACAGACAGAATAGGGAAACTGATGATGAAACACATCTTCCAAACAATCTACCAACCAAGAAAATCCAAGAAATGCTTCATTCAGCGAAGGACAAAATAGACCCTCTCACAGCTGCAGGAGTTTACTGCATACCATGCAGCTGTGGACAAGTTTTCATAGGGACCACTAAATGCAATGTACAAACATGAATTAAGGAACATGAGAGGCACTGCAGATTGGGCGAACCAGAAACATCCGCAGTAGCAGAACATGTTATAAACTAGCCTGGACACAAAATGTTATTTAAAAACACAGAAATTCTGGACCAGGCCAACAACTATCATGTCAGAATGCACAGAGAAACTATTGAAATCCACAAACACCTGAACAACTTCAACAAGAAAGAAGAAACCCTAAAAGTAAACAAAATTTGGCTTCCAGTTTTGAAAAACAATGGAATCAAAACTCAACACTTACGAAGGAATTCCACCCAGGGACAGGGGGATTCCCAGCAGATTATGGGCCATCAACCAACCATTAGCCAAACAGACATTAATCATCCTTGCATTTCTGTACCCAGAAACTAACCATTCAATTACACAAATTTACATATACTCCCCAATAGGAGTTCACAATATATAAACACCACACACATTCCTACTCAGCCATTCTTTGAAGATGCCAGCCACAGATGCAGGTGAAACATCAGAAAGAAACTCTTCCAGAACGCAGCCTCACAGCCCGGAAAAAAACCCCAAGGAAAATCTATGGATGCCGGCCATGAAAGTCTTTGACTTCACAAAGTGTCCCTGGTTTGCTTGTAGCTGGTTTGTTGTTTGCTTATTTGTTTTCTCAGAGAAAGCTAAAGCTCTTTGTGAAGCTTTTGAGGAAGCTGGGAAAGATACCCTCTGGGGTTTTGCACCCAACCAATCCTCACTAGACATCCTCTGTTGTTACCAACTGTTGTCCCTGCCATCACTTTCAACATCTTTGTCTTTGAATTCCAGGTTTTCCAGGACCAGTGAAAGCTCCAGACTAAGTTTAGAAGATGTATTGGTCACAGGAAAGAATGGGAAATGTACTTCTCCATTTTTCCTGCCTTGATCCAAAGATTTGAGGGAAGGACAAAATACAGTTGTTTTTAGTTGTTTCCAGCTAAACAACTAAAAACAATTTCCAATGTTATTTCCAATGGAAATAAGGCAGATGGCTCTCCACAGTGCCTAGCCCCTATTACAAGGGAGAATTTGGAAGGAGCAGATCTTGAGGCTCCTCCAAGAATGCCTGGTGCTGAGTTAATTCTTCCTGAAAATGGAGACTGACCTTTGTTGGGGTTTGGAATCAGTATGGCATTCATTCATGGAGTGATCTCCTGTACTTGCCTTTCTAATCCTCTCCTATTAGAAAATTTAATGCCAGCACTATTGAAAACCATTAACATTTCCATAATCATGTGTGTTTAAACATAATAACAAACCAATACTGGATGGGTTTTTTCTCACTGAATGTCTAATGATTGGTGACTGGCATAACCTTTTGAAGAAGAGAGACTTATCCATAATGAATATGTAATTCCATAGTTATCCCTAGTGTCTGCCCATGGTAGTAAAGAGGATTCGATTGCACTGCACTTCTTTAGACGTCCTATTACCCTGTTAAAGCATTACTTCTCTGGTTTGAATCCCCCCCACACACACACCTGTCCGTTGTTGTTTTCCTCACATGGAACGAAACACATTGAAAGAGAAGGTCCTGTTCTACATGAGCAAGGGAACTGGAAAATTGTGGTTCTTGATTAGGTAGAAGCTCTCCCCACAAACAGGAACTTCTCTTCAGAATTTTAACTTTCCACCTCAGAAAAGTGATACTGGACAGGGTTGGGGTCTAGCACTCCCCTAGTCATATACTGGTTGACAATGGGAAAGTAATTTATTATCAATAATAATCCCACAGTCCTTTTCAATGACAGATAATTTATATCTATCTGTCTATCTGTCTAGATATATGAACCTTAACCTCCTTCCTGATAGGATATGTCATGGCTTCAGCATTATTTCATCTGTTGTTTTTAGCTTACAAAAACTTATTGCTAGCTCTGTACACACTCCTAATGTTGACCAAAGATATTGCTATTTTCTTTGCTTCTACTGACTTAGAAAATGTGTATACTTAAACACCATTGGCACTTGAGTGCCTCCCCCCAACTTAAATAGCAGGGTACACATGCTGATTTCTCTATACATGCTAGCAACAGATTCTGCATAGCAACACCCAACAGCTGTGTATGCTGCATATCTCAAAGCGATTCAGAGTATAATTTAGTTGTCAAAAGAGCATAATAAAGAATGTGTGACACACCCTACTTGATGTCTATCTTTACACAAGGAGAAATTCTACAGATGTTTCCCAAATTCATAGGTGCAGATTAGCCAAAACTATGTATCAAAGGAAGGGAACTGTTAGGACTTCAGGATATTGAACTAAAACTCCCCTAGCCAATATAGCCAATGGCAAAGAATAATTTAATTTGCAATCCAGCAACACTCAGAGGGCCACACATTCCCCATTCCTCTGTAAATTAGAAGGGCTTGTATAAGCTTTGACATTAGAGGGGTAGAAATGAGGCACTACAATTCAACAAAGCAGTATTTCTGGCTCTAAAGTCTTTGATCTTGGAATTGAGACAATTTCATTCCAAAGGGTGTTGTACTTGAAATTTATCTAATCTCTGGAATGTGGTTAGTGTTGGCCTTTGACATAAAATGTTGACTTAAGTTGTACTCACTTTGGTGGTATTTAATTTCAGTCTGTTTGTGAAGATCATGCTTGTTGAGTAAGCTTAGCCTATTTCACATGTGGTGGGTTTTAGGTTAAACTATATTAGGCAACCTTTGTAGCTCCTTTGTCTCATCAGCATGTACCTTTCTGTTTATATGCTTTTGCAAATTTGTTTAATATTGTGTACCTATATACTTTAGGCAAAGGCCTTCTTTTAAGCTGTGAATCCATAGCTATACAGCTAGGGGGTAATCCCCACTGAATTCAATGCAATTTAGATGTAGAACTGCATTGTTGATGTATACATATTGTTAAGATCTGAAAATAGAGGCTTTGAATTTCATTCTTTAGCAATGTTATTTTTGTTTCTTGTATGGAATAGAGACTTTGTTGTACATCACCCAAATCTAGAACAAAAGATCTGAGTCACCCATTTGCTCATACCAGTGGATTCGCGATACAGCAATAATCTTGAGAATCAGTTTTGGGAATGCAATAGCTAAGGGGCTCTGGTAGAATATAATCCTTTTAAAAAAAAATGTACTAGCTATTGTAAAAGCAAAATGAATATTATTTTGGAGGCACAGGAGTTTAAGGAAGGAATAATAATTACCTGATCTATTTTATTTTATAGTTTCACTTACCTTAATGATTCAAATAGAGAAATAAAAACAGCTAGCTGGGTAATCTTGTATATTAGTGTGTTTTTTTTTTAAATGTAGACACTCATAAACATGTTTTGCAAAATTATAGGTGCTCACTCATGTTAACAACGAAACATTTATGTATGTGTTCTTTCAGAACACATAACATATTAGTATTTAGGATTTTATTTTATAGGGCTAGAAATAAACAAATGTGGAGAAAATATTTTTGTTTTTTTCTTCTGTAAGGGTAGTTATTTCATGCTTACAACCATGCAAACTTGAAAGAATGGAAGTATTCTTTTGTCTACTAAGAACAATTTTATTTATTTATTTATTTAAAGAATACTTACCACACTCTTCCAGAATACATAAAATCAGTTATAAACAATACAGTCTCTGCCTGGAGGTTTACAATCTAAAGGAAATGACATAAGCGTGGGGGGGGGGAGAGAGAGAAGGGGCAAGGGAAGAAGATTCAAGGATCAGTTTCTTATTACAAAATGTATATAATGACGAGCTTGAAGAGAGACAATTTCAAGAAAGAAGACACCAAATGGAGCTCTTTGCTCCATTGTTCCAGTGCAGTATGTCTTGCTTCCCATCTCTCCCTCAGCTGTCAGAGAAGATCGGCCTATGATAATGGGGACACAGTTCCACAAAGTGGAATGCATATCTATGTGTAATACAGTAGAGCCTTTAGTATCCTCTGGGGTTTGGTTCTAGGACTCCACAAGGATACCAAATCTGTGGATGCTCAAGTCCCATTATGGACAGAGTCAGAAAAATAATGAGAGCACACACAGATATGGGATGAAATAAAATTTTCTTGATTTATTAACTGTACCTATTTATTTCCCATTAAGTCTTCAGCAGGGGCAGGCAACCTAGTGTGGGAGCAGCTGGGACGGATCGTCCCTCTTGGACCTATGCCCCAAGCTTCCCTGGGCGAACACCTGAGCCCTTTTGAGTAACCCCAAGGCCTGGGGTTGCTCTCAAGCCAGCTTGTGCCTGGAAGGTCAACCCAAAAGCCCCTCACCCAATGCATATGTATTAAGGTGAAGGGAGTACCCTTCAGGCCAACCCCAAGGTAGGTCTTCTTCTGTTCTCCCAGGTCGTATGGCTTAAGGAGACTGTACCGGAGACCATCCCTTCACTGAAATTGGTGCCATAGGTGCCCACTGTAATCTATGCCTCCCCCTTCTTGCCGTAGATAAGGAGCAAGGGTCTGCTTAGTCCCTTTAATCCCCCACTAGCTCATCTAATAAGTCCCTCAACCCCTGCTGAAGATCTGTCAAAAAAATTGAATTCCCCATGTCTGAGAGATGGACCCTATCTGCCCTGTAGATCTTGGATCTCTTGAACAGGATATTGGGATGTGGCAATTAATGCCCCCCACCCTTGATCAAGAAGTTATGAACCTGCCTTTCACTGTCCACCATGCCTTGTTAATCAAGTGGGGGTTCCCCTCCCCTCACCACAGCTGTCTGGGCAGGATGGCCGACCACATGATGGTGACCCCAGGCCAACATGACCTAATGACCATCATATCTTGTGTCACCTGGATAACTAAAGCCTTACCTTTTAGAAGGCCCAAATCATTCTCTCCTAGATGGAGAATGAGAACGTCTGGCGGAGGCCCCCGTCGCTCCCCAAACAACACAGACATGAGGCCATGCCAACAAAGGACCCTCTTCCCCAACCATTCAACGGTCACCCTGTCCCCTAGGCTGAGGTGAGGTCTGAAATGACTGAGCCGGGCCTGCTGGGCCGCCTAGTAAACCATACTGTGGCCACAAATCAGTACCCAGTGTCTCACCATCAAAAGTCTAGCACCTGGAAGACAAAGGGGGAAGATAAATTTAGTAACAGAGTAGGTGGATATACCTCCTATAAGAGGAGGATCTCCAGTGCCCGATCTGCAGGCAACATGCCCATGGCAGCAGCGGTAGATGCATCCCCTATGCGGAAAGAATGTGTACTGAATTGGGCTCCGGGTAGCCCTAATTGCTTCAATGCCTTCGCTGTTCAAGACCCAAAACTGATACCTGGTCAAAGGGGAAAAATCAGTATGTACAAATAAAGGGCCTTGCATGTTACCATGCACTTGCAAGTAACTCTGCAGCGCAAAGACTGGGCAGAGCTCTGCAGTATCACAGCGGGACAATTTAATTGTTTTCCCCTGCCTACTTGGTCAGTCTTGGAGAAATGTAGAGTGACTTTGACTTCCAGGTCACTTACTGGCACGTCCCTCAATTCAAAGGCTCTCCCAGACATATTGGATTTTGATGCCCTGATGAGCTCATTCACTTGTAGGTCACTAAAAAATGCCATAAGGCCTGCCGCAGGAAAAGCAGCGCTTCATATGTTGAAGTAGAAAGCTCCAGCCAGGACTTGTGCAAGCCCTTCAGAATTTCGGGGGAAAGGGAGACCCTTGAGTCTGCCTTCCTACCTTTCTCCCTGGCCCATCCTTCCAGGACTTTCCAAATATGGAAATTCCCTGTATTGTCAATAGCAGCTTGGGGTTTCAGCCAAAATGCCGACGCTGAAAGCCTGCTCCGAATTGATTGTGGGGTGAGACCCCTCCTATATAGAGAAACACAGTATTGCGCGAGCTGTGTCACAGGGACCTTTACCCCCTGGGTTATACCTTCCTGCTCCCTAAATTGACAGAATTCCCGCACTGCCCGGGCATAGCCTTTCCTAGTACTGGGCGCAACTGACATACCTAGGGCCCTCCAAATTTCAGACTCCCATGTTGCCATAGGCTTGCAGCATCCTGTCACCCTTGGGTGCTGCATCTGGAGCCAAGTCTCTGAAGCACTCCATCTGCGTGCGGGAAAGAGCGTCAGCTATCTCATTTTGTATGCCCGCCACATGCCGTGCAACAAACAAAATGTTATGTTTCAGGCATTTTAAATTAAAAGCTCTGACAAACCGCATAACCCTTGGTGACTTTGATGTAAGGGTGTTTATTACCTGGACAGTTGCCAAATTGTCACACCAAAAATGTACTGACAAATTAGACAATTCCTCTGCCCAGATGGTGGTGGCCACTAGGATCGGGAAGAACTCGAGAAACTTAAGGTCCCATGCAATTCCCGTGCTGGCCCAAGCTGCTGGCCATCTGCTAGCACACCAGCAGCCACCAAAATAAACCCCAAACCCAATAATCCCAGAAGAAATCAGAGGCTATTTGAAAAGTGTCCTGTAACTTCCCTTCCTCCTGCCAAAATGAGACGCCATTGAAAAACTCCAAAAAGTCCTTCCATATCCGAAGGTCCTCCTTGATGTCTGCTGTAATTCTAATCTTATGATAAGGAATTTGGACCCCCACAATGGCATTGCACAACCGGTGAAGGAAAGCCCCCCCCGGGGGCCACCACCTTGCATGCAAAATTCATGTGTCCAATCAAAACCTGAAATTCCCTCAAGGTGGCTTTGTGCTTGCCCCTGAATGCGCAAACATGTTCCCGCAGCTCAGTTACCTTAACGGTTGCCAAACAGCATTGTTGATTGACCGAGTCAATGTCAATACTTAAAAGCATCAACTGCTGGGCGGGGCCCTCAGTCTTTTCAGACACCAAGGGAACTCCCAGTTCCCCAGCCACCTGCTCAAACTGTTGCAGTAAATGGCTGCATGCCCCTGACCCAGATTGGCTAATAAATAAAAAGTCATCTAAATAATGGACCACCCCTCTCATCCCTGTCCTAACTTTTAATGCCCATTCCAAAGATGTGCTGAAGGTCTCAAATGCCTTACAAGAGACTGAACAGCCCACGGGCAGGGCACAGTCCATGTAAAACCACCAATCAAATTGGAAGCCCAATAACTCGAAATCATCTGGATGGACAGGGAGAAGGCGGAATGCCAAATTAATGTCACACTTTGCCATCTCTGATTCCAGCCTGTGTTGACACACCTCCCGTATGGCTGAGTCGAAAGAAGTATATTTAATTGTGCACAACTCTGCAGGAATGGAGTCATTAACAGATTATGCCCTTGGGTAGGAAAGGTTGTGAATTAGCCTGAACTCCCCCGGCGCCTTCTTGGGAACTATGCCCAATGGCGAAACCCAAAGGTTGGGCACAGGGGGTAGGGTAAAGGAGCCAACCACCCTTCCCTCTGCTACCTCCTTATGGATTTTATCCCTGACTACAGCCTCATTGCCCTTACCCGATAACAAATTATGTGCCTGAATGGAGCATCTTACCCCTTGGAAAGAAATGTGGAAACCCGAATTAAAACCTTGTGATAAATATGCAGCTGCCTGCCTGCTGGGGTATATCCGCAGCCATTTGTCTAATACATCCATTTTAATTGGGCTGGGGCCCTTTTTGAGGCTGACTGGAAGTGCCCCTTCCTCTACCCATACCCTGTCCTCCTTGACCCCCTAAACTTCCCCTTCCCTCTTGGGCAGCTTTGAAATGAATGAGAAACCCCGTAGATGTAGCACTCATGGCTAAACCTGCAGGGCTTCCATGAACAGGTCCCATGTGAGCTGAACTCCCAACACAGCAACTTCTGTCCTACGTTGGGCCCAGTAGGGGCCTTTGATGTACCGGTGGCAGAGGTCCTAATCAAATGACCACTGTGTGTTTGCTCATCTTGAATTGGTCATGCTGGTGTCATCAATTGCATCCATAACTGCAGATGCATCATATCCTAATGTAAAGTGGGGTATATTGCTGCCCGCATACGAAAGGCTTCATCGTGTAGAAGCCATGTGGGGCCAGCAAAATCCACATATGCCCTGTGAATGATGTCTATATATTGAAACAGGGCAGTGGCACGCTGGGGATAAGCTTTGCCGATAACACCCGCCATGATAAAAAAAAAGCCTGACAACCAGTTCGACCAATTCCTGTCCACCTTCCTTTTTTTATTTTTTTCTTTCTCTTTCGCATCAAGTTCTTCTTTGTCTTTCTTCTCCAAATCTTTATATAAGAGGGAGA
Source organism: Gambelia wislizenii (assembly GCA_030847615.1). NCBI lineage: Eukaryota > Metazoa > Chordata > Lepidosauria > Squamata > Crotaphytidae > Gambelia > Gambelia wislizenii. Next base: position 100,775,821 of record JAUMIR010000006.1, read on the forward strand.
AGACATCTACATACTCCCCTTTTAAAATTTTGTCCCTAGGCGACTGTAGTAAGTGATCCCCTAGGGGGAGGGACATCTCTCCAAAGGATATAGCAGAGTATACTATGGAGTCATATCCTGGGGCCTGTGCAGGCCCTGGCAGGGATAACTCACCCGATGGGGGTCCTAATTCCCCTCCCAAGGTATATGGGCCCCAAGGTGGTGCCCAACTAAGGGGCTGTTGTGCCATGGGCCAGTTACTATATGCTGCGTGAGCCCCTATCCCATGTGGTGTATTGCTGGGCATAACAGGGGACCACACGCCCCATGGCCATGTAAGCCCAGTGGAATGAGTCACTGGGTCGGAAGGAGACTCACTGGATGGATTTGGGACCAACTCTGGCACAGGCTCCTTGTCTGGCTTGGACGGCAGTTCAGCAGCATCATCAGGCGGCTTGGATCCAGACGCATTACCACCATGGATCTTCCTCTCCAGGGCATCTAGACGGACAAGTATCTGATTAGCAAATTTGCCCTTCCCCCTGGGCATTTGGGCTTAGGCAGTGCACCAGCTCCTTCCACTCCTTGCAACCTTTCTAGCTGCTGGATCCTGTCCAGGATCGCCTGCCATGGTATGTCCTCATCCTCATCATTTGATGAGGGAGGACAAGCAGGAAGTGCCGGCCACTTAGGGGCAGGCACTTTCCCTTTACCCCCGCCTTTGCCCTTTTTTGGAGCCATGCCACGTAATGAATGACAATGTTTAACCTGGTGTGTACACACCTAGGAGGCCAATCCGATGTATTCCTTCCCCACTAAAACAACACTCAGTCCTGTTACCCAAATTGAGAGTCAAGCAGTATTCGCAATAGATTCAAACAGTATTAGTGGACTGGATTAACTGGTGTTGTTATTATTGCTACTATTATTATCAGTATTATTATTAATAATAATAATATTAATATTAATATGGCTGTGATGGGCCTAAGGCCCTACATGAACATACAAAGGCCCACCAAAGGCCTCAGGCGATCAGCCAACAAAATATGATTTCCTGTAATATATTATTATTATTATTATTATTATCAGAATGGACCAGCTGCCCAGGTCTTAACCTAGCCTACCAGGCCTCACCCAAGGTCTACCAAGCCTCACCCAGGGCCTACTAGGCCTCCCTGTTTTGGCCTACAGGCCTGCCCCTGTCTGCCCTGCCCATGAGGCCCAGTAACAGTGGCTGCGCGGGTCACACCAATGCCACCAATCCCTCTCACCCTGGGCCTCCTAGGCTCCATGGGCCAACGGCCCACTAGGCTCTGCGCTCTAGGCCTATAGGGCCCAATCCCGGGCGAGGCCTAAACTTGCTCCCTATGCGGCCAGTGTAATGGTTACGAAAGCCATGCCCCCTTTCAAATTCCCTCAGGCATGCAAAAAAAACAAAACCCTGGGATTGCTAAAATAAGCACCTGCTGCCAAACTGCACTGCCGCTGTTGTCCCCAATCGCCACCCTGGTCAGACACCCCCCTTGTGGCTCCCCAGGAGTCCGCTCCTGCTGTTGTGCACTCGGCAAATGAGCCATGCGACCAGCGCTGCATTGCCTATCCCCCCAGATGGGTCACCCCCACCCCACGGTGCCCAAGCCGGTCGCCTCGCTCCTCCCTCACTCATGGCCCAAGCTCCATGTGGGATTACCCTGAGGACCCGCCACCCCCACCCAGGAGACCCCAGACCCGTCTCAAATGCCAAACTCATGGGCCGATCGTGTGCTGCTCCGCCTCTTCCCAGCGTCCCAGTCCCCCGCTCCTCTCTCCAATGACCCCTGCTCCGCCATAGGCTCTCTCTGCTCCAAAGTGTTCCCTCCACTCTCCAACGACCCTGCTCAGTAACCCCTTGCCTCGCATCGCTGGCCTTTGCCGGTGATGCAACAACATGGTCTCTGCCTCTTCCCTGCTCATTATTGGGTTTCCCCGCAGGAGGGTGGGCCTGCCTGCCAGGGAACCGCGTTACATACAATGGCATATTAAAATGGTGTCCCTTACATAAAATGGGAAAATCAAGTTTGCTTTTTGGATTTTAATTTTTTTTCAAGTTGTGGATGGCTGAATCCATGGATACAGAGGGCCGACTGTACATATCTCTTAACTGCACATTCTCCATTAGGCATGTGCCCAGCTTGGCCTTTTATTTCCATGGAGATTTCAATTTCTAGAAGGGCGGGGGTGTCTTCTTCCTCAGGCTTCCCTGTTTCATTGCTGCTCTTTTCAGGTTTTAGATAATATGCAACGTCTTGTGTACAAAGGCTATAAAAAGGAATAATCTTCCTTTCTGCAACCAGTCAATGGTGAAACAGAAAACAACACAGGAAGCAGTGGAGGGACATCTTGTGATTCATTGCAAAGGTAGTGGGCAACGTTATTCTCTTCAGCATTTGCATCAAAATCTTGTCCAAGGTATTGCGTAGTTACCACTTCTCTCACTTGTGCAGGTGCCTTCCTTGGTAGAAATTAAATCAAATAGTATCAGATATAAGTTGGGTTTGTGATGCAGGTTGACTTCAACAGAAGTACAGTACCCATATCTGAATATTTCTCTTGGGTATGTTGCCTTTTCCAGTGTGCTGATTGGCTGCTCAGGAAACACACCCAACCAATCACCACCCACATGCAAATTCCCTCTCCACATCACAATCCACTCAATCTACATCACCACCTCACAAGGGCCCCGCCCTCCTCTAACTCCCTCAGCCACTCATCAGTCACAGGCTGCAATGGGATCCAAGCAGTCAGCTGATGGTGACGGGAGGATGCCACTGCTGCCACTTGGCTGGAGCCAGGCAGTCAACTGGTAGCAGCTGTGGCAGGGTAACAGAGTGAGTCACCCTCAGTTCCAGGAAACGTGTGGAACACTAAGAAGGGGGAGGAAGAATTTAAACTCCCGGCCTACCTTAAAGGGTTGTTGTGAGGTCTACCAGGAGTTTGGGGGGGAGTTTTTTTTAATGGTGTATGTTACACGGGGTCCAGCTAGTTTAGAATATTTCTTATTCCCACTATAATGTTTTCTGGATTTAGTTTCAATTCCTAGTTTTTTATGAATTTGCATTTATTATGGTGAGAGGGCCAGCATGGTGTAATGCTTTGAGTGTTGGACTAGGACATTGGGAGACCAGTGTTCGAATCCCCACTCAGCCATGGAAACCCACTGGGTGACCTTGGGTAAGTCACACTCTCTCACCCTCAGAGGAAGGCAAGAGGACCCCCCCCCGGAACAAATTTTGCCAAGAAAACCCCAAGATAGGGTCACCTTGGCATCACCATAAGTCAGAAATTATTTGAAGGGAGACAACATTTGCCTGTTGTCCCCTGCTCCCCCCGCCCCCCGAAAATGTGTTCAGAGTGATCAGAACATTCTTCTGAAAATTCTATTTATAGAGTCACAGTTGATATAAATTTATCTAGTTGAGTATGTAATCTTTGTAAGATTTATTTTCAATGTATTTTAGGTGATAGTGACAGAGATTATTTCATTGGTTATACTTAATATCTAAGAGAATGTATTGCATTTTTGGAAGGTTGACAAGGAGTACAGTGGTTGTGCCTCTAATTCAACCTTTACAGTTTTTTGTATGATGAATTGCTATATACACAAGTGTTCTAAGCTACTTAGAGCTCTATATAAGATAGTTTGGTAGGTGTTTTAATGATTTAACTCTTGTAAGGATCTCCCTTTGTTCTTTGGGTGACACTACTTTATAAATGTCAAACAAGTTTTCCTTCAAAGTACTCTGTAAGCTGCTCTGTTTCAAAACTGATCTTTATGTTTAGTCTTATAGGCAGTAACCTCTTTTGTCTGTAGAGGATTCTGTTCCAAATGGTTGCAGTTGCTATTCTGTTTAATAAAAAGAGGTTTTATCAGCATATCTTTAAATACTCTACTTAAGGATATCTCAAGTCACTGAAATAATATTTTCCTCCCAAAATTGAAGTAGGTATCCAGACTGATTGAAAGTTAATAGAAATTTCCTTTTTTAATGTGCTCCCTGAAGCTTTGCAATTGAAGTTAAGTTAAAAGGTTTTACTGGTAGCTTTAACAATGACCTTAGATATTGCTTGGCATTGTATTTGATACCCAAGGGGAAATACTTCATCTCAAAAGAAATACTGTTATAACTGATTTTTATCTAGCACCTAACTAGTTTGGGGCCAATAGCTTATTTTAAGTGTATACCCTTGACTCTTTCTTTACATTTCTTTTTTTGTCTTTGTTGCTGTTTGATAGATTATCTTTCCTGGGAAATTGGGCAAAACCAATTTATTGTCTTGCTTACTTAGTTCATTCAGCTGATATATATTGCTGTTTATTTTTTTATTTAAAATACTTCTGGTCAAGTAATCTAATTTATCTGTTATTTTTTTACAACTGACTATTTACCTGTTTTCATGTATGTGTAATAAGGGTGCACTGATTGGCCAAAATATCCACATCTGATTTGTTCTGTTTCAGGACATGGTTAGTATCAAATCCGTTATCTCTTTCAGTATTATTGCCCCGAAATTTATTAACTTTGGACTTAGAACCTGTATATAATTTTGTTACCGCTTTCTCCAAGGGAGAAAATCTATTAGAAGTTGTTATCCCAATTGTCAGGCTCATCCCTGAATTCTGGGGTTTAGAGTGGAATTCATGGAGGACCCTGACATGAGGCTAACTTTGGCCTGCTTCCTTTGCCTAGGCCCCTCTGTCTTTGGAGGGGTGCCAGCCCGCCTTGTTGGCCTGGGAACGCTGCTCTCCACAGCAGCTCAAGGTTGCAGCTCCAGGTGCTGGCTGAACCGTTTCTCCTCCCTAAATGCCTTTCTCACGCTGTAAGGGTTTATCTGGGGGTTTGTGCTAGCCTGTGTTCAGTTTCGGCTTTGTTCTATGTTCCTGATGCATGATTCCTTACTAATAAAGAATTCTTATTGAGTGAATGTGAGCATGTGTTAATGGTACATCACACCAATGTAGGTTCTGGTATCAGAGAACTGGTGAACCTATCTATTTTAGCTTAGCTTTAGGGCATTTCCAATCTGTGGCACTTTTTTTTAGCACTCCTTAATTAGTTAGTTATTATTTAAGCACATCTTTCTTAGTTTTTATTTAACCAACCAGATAGACCATTAGCCAACAAAACATAAACATCTACCAGAGTCCAGTAAAGTCTCGGCAGAGTTCAAAATAAAATTGTAATGACTTTATAATGTATATCTTTTTTGAAGCACTTACGATGAAATTAGACACACACACCCCTCAACAAACTCATCAAGATTTAAGCAAAGTGAATTCCAAGGTAATAATTCAGTTGCAACTTGGGCCTTGTCTGCATTTTTATTTATTTATTTATACCCTGCTCTTCAGTCACAAAGGCTATCAAAGCAGCTTACAAATGGTCAATTTAATAGTTCCCTGCCCTCAGGCGTACAATCTAAATAAGACATTACACATAAGGAAAAGGGAATGGCAGTGGGGGTAGGGATTAAATCCAGTAGATACTGCTGGTTCTCTCTCCCTCTGAGGGTAGGGCCATGGCAGTTGGGCTGGAGGGAGGGCCTTTCACCTGCTTCTGGGCCCAGGCCTGATCGAGTTCTGCTTGCCTCTTCTTCTCTCCCTCCAAGGGCAGGGCGGTAGCAGTTGGGCTGGAGGGAGGGCCTTTCACTTGCTTCTGGGCCCAGGCCTGATGGAGTTCTCCCTGCATTCTGGCCAGAGTATTCTGGCCCTGGAGCTATCCCGGATTCCCCACACATTACCATGTCTTCTGTTGCGGGAACGGGCAGCTGTCCGCACACGTGCACTACACTGTATCAGCGGACACTCCCATGAGTGGTGTCATGCATTGTGCTCTCTGAGGCGAGAAACGGGGTGCCCAGCCTTGATTACATGCTGGGGGCCTCATTTTGGTCATAGAGATCCTGACGTCTAACACCAGTGGCACTGGCACCCACCGATACTGTGTGCATGTGGACAGCTGCCCATTCCTGCCATGGAATGCTCCAGTTTTCCCCACAGGATCCACTTTTCCCAGGTATTTTTAAATTCCATTTTAGGGTCTCTTCCCTGCCCCTGGTTTCTTGTTGAACTACCCAGATGTTGTCCAGACAGTTCAGTCTAGAATTGGGGCCAGAACCCTGCATCATCTGAACAGTTGGGATGGGAACAGGGGGAGGCCATTTCATGCAGTCCATGCAGATAAGGCCTTGATCCTAAATACCAAGCAGACTCCAAAAACAATTGAGTGAAGTTCCTGTCTCAAGGGTAGTTTCAACCAAGACTCTAAGCACACAGCACACTTGGGCCCATAGCAAACGGGCAGTGAACAGAAAATTTCCAAAACACATTAACCCCATATGTTGGCTATATCAACAAGGCTTAGGCCTCATAAAGTCTACCTGACTTTGTCCGCCTCTTTCTCTTATGTCAGGTTTCATGCTTGGCAAGAAATAAAATTCTTACTTGTTTCATTTGTCAAGACTGATAAAATTTTCAAATTCTGGATCTGATAAATATACTGAGATGAAACCAACCCAGATGAAAACATAATGCTTCAACGGGGAGTACTCTGCACATAAATTGTTAAATGACAAATTCTAGGAATATAAGAAGCCATTCCCATCTACCCAATAACTCCCAAATTAATCCATTCTTGTAACTCAAAGGGATGAAGAAGAAACAAGGAATTAATGCTAGAAATCCAAGTTGAAACTACAGATTACCATTTCACCAATTATACTCCATTGGAGCAGTCTACACTGAAGAAAACTAATAATCTGCCAGTAAAATTGGTAGGTGACTGATTTATCAGGTACTGGAGCAGCTGAAGAGGAACTAGTATCATAACTACAGTGAGAATACTCCCAGTAAATATTGAGAAAGTGTTCAGTGACATCAAGGGCACACTAAACTACATTTTTGCTTGCAAGTAGCTTGTTTGTTTTGTTTTGGGTGTTCTTTTTGTTTTGCTTTGTCTTATTTATTTATTTATTTATTTACAACACTGTTTATACAGGTTGGGTCTCTCTTATCTTGAATCCCAAAATCCAAAACTTTTTGACACCAGCTGCTCATTTCTGCCTTTGGGTAAAAGGGGCTAGTTACATGTTCAGCACCCACTGGGTTTTTCCTCAAGGAGCCCTTCTTTCTCCATTGTCAGAAAGTTGATGGGGGAAAGAGAAGAGGGGAAGGCAGGAGGACTTTGATTCCTATGAAGTGAGGGAAAAGTCCAAATGGATTCAGCCACCACTGCCGAGTGAAGCTCTGCACTGGCTAAAGGAAGGGAAAACAACAGAGAAAGTGGAAAAGAGAGGTAAAGTAGCTTCTCTTCATGAATCCACTCAGTGGCTGCCTAGAAATGAAGTGGTTTCCCACTTTCCAGTTTTCCCTTTCCTTTGCAGCCAAGCTCCACTGCCTCCAGCAGCTGCTGGCCAGGACTGAGGAGGAGCTGTTGAACAGCCTCTCTCCAGAGCTGCCCAGCTGAGGGATAGTGAGGAGCCCTTGCCAAGCACTGCTCAGTTGGCTCTGGCAAACTGGTGCTTCACTCACAGCCTCCAGTGCCAACCTGCTCTCACCAACTTGGGCAGGGGCTGATCACTCACTTACTTGCTTTTCTAATTCTCTCACTTCACCCCAAAAGCATTAGGCAGTCGAGGATTAAAGTAGAGTGACACTTCACAACCCCAGTTGCAACCACTTTGCTTCCGCTGCTGCCCAGTGGCACAGGGCACTGTCTGGGACTTAGCCAGCTAAGCTGCCGAATGCCTCTTGGGGTGGAGTGAGTGAACCTGTCTCTAACAAAATATGAGGCATTATATATAATACAAACATTGACAATTAAACGGCAAATCTCTCTCTCTCCTGGGTGTGAGAATCCAAATATGGCCTTGCACAAAGCTCGAAGTATGCTATTTTGCGAGCCAGTTTGGAAAAAAAAAAAAAGGATTCCCAACAACTTCAAAAAAGGATTCCCAACACCTTTCAGGGAGCATTCCTTCTCATTCTCTGCTGTTTTGAAAGTATGTAAAAGCTCATTCATCACTTTTATCCTGTGCACGGGGGAGGGAGAGAAACCATTTCACAAAGGGCTGTAGCAAGCTGAACTGCTATTTTCCCTCTCTCTCTCTCTCTGCTTGAGAGAGAGAGAGAGAGAGCAGCTGGAAAAACTTGCGATCCACGGCATGGCACAAGGTCTTTTAGCAGAGAGATTACTCTCCCTCTGCTTTATGGAGTGAGTTCATTTACAGGCAGATTTACAGAGACACACAGAGCCACACCCCCCACACTTATTCAAGTCTGAACTTCAAAGCGACATAATTAGGAAAAAAAACCTTACTGGCACAGCTGCGGAAAATAATTAAACCGCCAGTTGCCGCAATAAATCTGCTGTGTAAACCGGCCCCGAGTCAACAATCTTCAAGAAGCTACCATGAGAGATAAATTCCAGGCAAACCTGCAAACAAAACTTGAAGACCATCCTACAGATCCTTCTCCTACAGTGCTTTGGCAACATATCAAAAACAGTATGCTCCAGTCTGCGGAAGAATCCCTTGGGTTCTCCCATAAGAAAAATCAAGACTGGTTTGATGAAAACAACCAAGAGATCCAAGAGCTGTTGGCAAAGAAGAGAACTGCTCACCAGGCATACCTTGCCCAGCCAAGTTGCTATGTAAGAAAAGCAGCTTTCCATCTCACATGTAGTAAACTTCAACAAAGACTCCAAGACATACAGAACAAGTGGTGGATCAATATAGCAGAAAAGACACAACGCTGTGCAGATCTGGGTGATTCTAGAGGATTTTATGAAGCTCTTAAGGCAGTGTTGGACCTACTTATCAGGTCCAAAGCTCCTTATACAGTACAGATGGTCAAACATTAATTACTGATAAAGCCTCCATCCTGAGTCAATGGGCTAAAAACTTTCAAAGTCTCTTCAGTGCCAACCGAGTAGTCCGAGGCTCAGCTATCCAACATATGATACAAAACCCCGTGAAAAATGAATTGGACATAACTCCCTCTTTGGAAGAGACCCTTAAGGCCACCCAGCAGATGAAAAACGGCAAGGCAGCTGGGATTGATGGAATCCCACCTGATGTCTGGAAACACGGAGGTTATGTACTCCATGATAAATTCCATGAACTCCTTGTGAATTGCTAGAAAAAGGGGGAACTGCCATCAGATATCTGAGATGCAGTCATCATCACCATATACAAGAAAAAAGGATCAAAATCCGATTGCTCAAATTATCGAGGCATAACACTGCTCTCTATTGCTGGAAAAATCCTTGCAAGGATACTCATGAACAGATTAGTTCCTGCCATTGCAGAAGAACTTCTTCCTGAAAGCCAATGTCGCTTCAGAGCCAATAGGAGTACTACAGATATGGTATTTGCCCTTAGACAACTGCAAGAGAAATGTAGAGAGCAGAACAAGGGTCTCTATGTAACATTTGTTGACCTCACCAAAGCCTTTGACACCGTGAGTAGGAAAGGTCTGTGGCAGATCCCGGAAAGACTAGGATGTCCCCCCAAATTCCTTAAAATGATTATCTTGCTACACGAGGGCCAGCGCGGTCAAGTCAGATATGGTGATGCTCTTTCAGAGCCCTTTCTAATAACTAATGGAGTGAAGCAAGGTTGTGTTCTTGCACCAACCTTATTTACAATCTTCTTCAGCATGATGCTCCAAAGGGCTACAGTAGAGCTTGAAGAAGACGACGGCATCTATATACGTTACCGTACTGATGGCAGCTTGTTTAACTTAAGCCATCTGAGAGCTTGCACGAAGACTCTAAACTATCTAGTCCGTGAGCTGCTCTTCGCTGATGATGCTGCCCTTGTTGCCCACACAGAAGCAGCTCTGCAGTGCCTAACATCCTGCTTCGCAACAGCTGCAGAGCTGTTTGGGCTGGAAGTCAACCTGAAGAAAACGGAAGTTCTTTACCAGCCTGCACCACAGGACGAACACCACCATCCCCACATTGCCGTCGGCAACTCTATGCTTAAGTCCATTCAGCGTAACATGGTAAATCATCCTTTATTCCTTTTTTAATAGGCAATGGAGGTCAGGGCAGTGAGGTGTGGGGAAAGTGGAGATATAACTGGATGCATATATTCTAACTGTAGTTAATATTGAACATTAAGAAAGCAAAAAATAATGACCATGGATGATTTACATAACTTTAAAGAAGACAATCAAGACGTTGAGATAGTAAAAGGAACCAGACAAGATCCTCAACTGTAAAGATATATCCTTGAATACCAAAGCCAAGATTGTCCATGCCATTGCATTTCTGATTGCTTTGTACGGATGTGAAAGCTGGGCAGTGAAGAAAGCTGATAAAAAGAGAATCAACTCATTTGAAATGTGGTGCTGGAAGACAGTTATGTGGGTATGCTGGGCTGCCAAAAAGACAAATAAATCAAGCTTAAACTCTCCTTAGAAGCCAAGATGACTAACCTGAGACTGTCATACTTTATATATATCATGAAAGACGTGACTCACTAGAAAAGACAATAATGCTTGGCAAAGTAGAAGACAGTAGGAAAGGCAGAAGACTGCATTTCAGATGGATAGATTCAACCAAGGAAGCCATGTCCCTGAGTTTGCAAGATCTGAGCAGGGTTGTTGATAACACAGTGACTTGGAGGTTTTTCATTCATTGGGTTGCCATAAGCTGAAGTTGACTTGATGGCAGTTAACAAAAAGTTAGCATTCCATGCTTACATCCTACAATACTGGAACATAGCACACAATTTAATTTTTAAAAATTAAATTAATAAAATACACTCTAACTTTGCCTCAGATTTACACTGGCAACACTAATACAGTTCCTACTGCTGTCACCCTCAGCATCAGGGAAGCATTAATTTGTTAGTCTTCCAATTCTACTTATGTTTCTTCTGCCAGAAATGCCTCTCTACATTCTACATAGGGCAAACAGGGCTGTCTCTATGCAAGAGAATAAACAGACAAAAATGTGACATTACAAATGGCAGTATAGTCAGACCCGCATACCTATGGAACCAATATCCAAGTTTTCAGTTATCTGCAGGACACAAAATAGGGACACATATCATAGAGTTGCACTGGGAAAATGCCTAGAGAGATATCCTCTCTAGGCATCTTCTGGGTCCTACAATGTAGCTCCATGGCATGTTTTTGACAGAAGTCCTTTATTTTTACAGGGTTCATTATCCACACTTTCTGGTATTCATGGTATGTTCGGGAACTGAACCACTACAAATATGGGGATTGAGCTGCCCAGCTATGTCAGAATACTTTAGTCTTATTGGACACTCTGCCACTCCGGGCTCATCTATGTGGGCCAAATAAAGTAATCTAACCTCATTTTCACAGCGAGATGTCCAGATGGTGTATCGCTTGAATCCAGATCTTTTCAGCGCCTCAGGGCTTTAATCCAGATGCAAAAGAATTGGGATTTACTCCAGATTTGAGAAGAAAATCCAGATATTTGTGTGTGTTTGTGTGTGTCTGTGTGTGTGTTGACTGTGCTCCATAGCAATGTTGGTGTGGGACCAGGGGGAAACGTTTTAGCAGATGGGTGGAAGAGGTCAGGAGGAGGCTGTTGGGGAATGATAGGACTCTCAACCCCTGGCAGAAGCCAAAGATATCCCAACAGACTTAGCAGCAACCCATTCCCAAAATAATACTCTCACACAGAGTGTTTTTCTTCCTATCAATAGGAGGCACTTTATCTTCAGCTCAACAGCAGTTGCAAGTTATAATACATACACACTGCTATGCCAGGCTTCAGGCTTGGCCAAGAAACAACATCTCTCCAAGTGTATATTGTTACATCACGTCTAGCGTCCCGTCTCTAGCCTCTGGGTAGTCTCTTTCCCACGTCTACTCAGCTTAGCAAGCCTAGCACTGAGCTCTGGGCATAACCTCTTTTTGATACAGTTTCACAGGTGTCACAGGGCACTGGCTGCTCCAATCACCTAGATGCCATACATCATGTATAAGCCCTTCGCACACCGCCCTATACTTTGCACACCTTCCTTTTCTTTGCACTCATCACTTAAACTTGTATAAGCACTTATATAAGGATGATGTGTGCAGCTGTGGCCTCCAGACTCTATAACCTTGGCCTTGGCCTTAGCTAGCTTGGCAATGACTTGGCAACTTTGCTGTTGGCTGGTCATTTTGTAAGGAGTTCAGGCCTCTAACTACTGACAGAGGCTCCCTGGGCCAGGTGGTCAGCTGACCATTCCCATCAGGAAATGCCTCTTTTCCTGTTTCAATTTCACTTTTTAGTGGTCCTTTTCTCTTTTCTTTTCTTTTCTTTTCTTTTCTTTTCTTTTCTTTTCTGTTTCTTTCTTTCTTTCATTCTTTTGCATATGCGTCAGTTGTTTGGATAAACACATACCAATGTGTCAGCATACCCATATCGATCAGTGTGCTGACATATGTACTTTCACATGCATGAGGGAAAGTGGGGGGGGGGGGAATGGAGCAGCCATGGCTGTGTGGGCAGTGCTCCCAAACTCACCTCAGTGTGTGTGGCAATCATGTAGACAAGCCCATGGTCACTGTTGACCAGGATAACTTGAAGGTAAATGGATTTTCCTGTCAGTGTAGACAAGGTATACATTCATAATCTCTCAACAGAAGTTTGAACACACATTGTGGTTTCTTAGAACACTACACACACTAATATGCTGGTTTTCATTACAGTTATGTTTAGACAAGTATCTTTCTCCAAGAAAAGGCTTTGCCTGGTTTAGGACTATATTTGTATTTTTCCCCAGCTACAAACTTAAAGGCTGAATGCAACTGGTGTTTTATGCAAGTGTAAGTTCCCCATGGAAGCAGGTGGACATTTTCTTTCCTGATGTGCAACATCCACATTCATTTCAAATTTAAGGAAACATAGTTTTGCATGTGCTGCCATTGTACATGCAGATGCATGTGCACATGAGCATGAGCTGTGCATTAGGTTGTGTGTTGAGGTTATTATTCAACACAAGGTTGTGTAGCACAATCAATGGATAACTCTACATGCAGAGATTTACACTGCACAATTCCTGTTCAGGATCTTGAAAAAAAGACTTTTTTCTAACGTGCATGTACTAGATTAATCTACTTATTTTAGAGTGTAAAAGTATCCTCCTTTGTCTATTTAATTACTCATTAACAATCACCATTAAGGATGTACTTGTCACCCCTTTACCATACCAGCATGGTTTCCCCCCCCCCTATTACATGCCATATCCACCCTTGCATAATATCTGTCTCTTGAGAATGCACTCTATGGATCTGTCTGTCTTACATTACAATAAATTAGTTAGTTTTTAAGGTGTCACAAGACTCCACTTTTTGATATTACAAAAATGAAGTTCAAGCTGTTCCACTTTTTGAGTGCGTTTTCTAAAACAGCCTCATGAAGCTTTCAAACCATAATTTTGTATTCTCAAAAGAGAATCAGTTCATGATCAATGCAGTTCATTTTAATTTAGCTCTTTCAACATATTTCAGTAAAAATGATTAGTTTGGTATCATCTGTATATATTGTTACATGGTACCCTCCTGTAATAAATTTATGTGAGCATGTTTTGAATGCAAGATGTCCTTTCCTATCAAAATCCGTCTGTTATTATTCCATAAATCTGTTTTGCTGATATTCAGAACCTGATTAGTCTGCCCTATTGGGGGTTAGAAGCAATAAATCACATTTTAAGAGCATAAGAAGAGCCTAGCTGGAGGAGATCAAAAGTCCATCTAATCCTGTTCCCATGTGGCATCCAACCAGATGCATTTGGTAAACTAGCAAGATTGCCATGTAATCAACTGCCTTCTTTGCTGTTTGTTCCCAACTACCTTGTGTTTAATGTCATATAACTTCTGAACCCAAAGACAGAGCTTGGAAAAGTTACTTTTTTGGATGATGGCTCAGAATTCTCATCCAAAGAGGCTGGTGGCCCAGGCTTCATTGTTTTCCTAATGCTGTGGAACCTGTTGCACTCCAGAAGTTGGTGGACTGCAGCTCCCGCTATCTCTTCAGCAGTTCAATAACATCTGGAGGGCCACATGCACCACATTTCTCTTATGTCTCCTAGCCTCTGACAACCCTATTCTTCAAGGATTTGTTGAGTTCCCTTTTCAGAGCTTTCAGAGCCCATAGGACAGTCTTGTGGCAGTAAATCCATAAGTTAATTATACATTGTGTGAAGAAGAACTTCCTTTTGTTTGTGTCTACTGACAATCAATTTCTTCAAGAGATGGTGACTTTTCAAGCCAGAATTTGTAAGCTTCTTTCATGTCTCCTGTTCATAGGCTTGTTTTTTTCAAGTAATGAAAAAGCCCTAGACAACTTTCTCACAATGAAGGCAATTCAACCACTTCATTGGTTTTTCTTGCCCTTTACCAGCTCTGTGATGTCCTTTCTGAGACATGACTGCCAGAACTGTGTACAATATTAAAATGCAGTCAATATCACAGATTTATAGTGAAGATATTATAATACATTTAGTCTATTTCCTAAGCATTGCTGGCATGGAATTTGCTCCTCCTCCCACACTACTGCTGCATACTGAAATGGCATTTATTTTATTTTATTTTATTTTATTTATATCCCACCTTTCTTCCAGCATGAGACCCAAGGCAGTGGCATTTCCACTGGACTATTCACTACAAACCCAACATATAATTCCAGGTTAATGGTTGCCACTTGAACTTGGATCAGCGCAGAGCTTGGAGCAACTAGTTACAGACAGTGACTTACTTGCAATTCATTGTTTGATGCAATTGCTAAGGCATAAATTATATTATGATGGTAACATTACAAGGGATAATGTTTTGTGTGTAACTGTAGCCTTTAGTTGTTTTTACAGTTGCAAAGATGGCCTCACTGGCTTCATAGGCTAGTGGCTTGTAGTATTCTGAATAATAATAACAACAATAATAATAATAATAATAATGGAAAGCAATAATTTAGCTAACTTTGAATAACATGAAACGGGGGTGCTACTTTTAAAAATGTAATTATAATTGTAACTCATTTGGGGGCTTAGATATATACCTAATTATTTTTAAATGTGGCTTTCAACTTCTGCATGTATATGTCTGACGTTCTAGATATATATGTCTGCATATAAGTGTCTAGAAGTTGTAACATTTACTTAGTTTTAATTTAGAAATTGCAGGATGCTGAGTTAAACCATTGGCTCACATAGCCTATTGTTGTATACTATGATTAGCAATAGTTTTTGCTGTTCTGGTTAGTAAAAACTTGGGACCTTTTCAATACAAAGAAAGTGACCCAATAATGTGCTATTGATCCTTGTTGAGCTAACGCCAGCTCAGCAACAATGGGGAGGTTCTGTTGGTGTTCTTCATGGCCTGCTCTTGTTTTCACTGTTTTAAAGATATTTTGGGGCTGAAGACAGTGACATTTCCCTGAAATATATGACCTGGCTTACATACATAGTTTAACTAGTTATTAGTCATATAGATACCTCACAGTAATGCTTCTGTTGTCTGCTTTGCCTAACTGTGGTCTGGAAGGTGTAGGTTGGTCTTGGGTAGGATGAGCAGGCTAAGATGTGGATGTTCCTAGTGAGATGAGACCAATAAATAGATCTGGTATGATTTTTATTGCACGCTGTTTTAACTATCTATGTAACACTATTAGTACTGATACAGTATTTCAAGTATTTATGTCAATTTACAAAATTATGTAAGAGGGAAAGGTCCCACCTCTGAGGAATTTAAAGCCCAAATTAGGCATGGAAACTCTTTTGACTCTTCAGATTTTGGACTGCAAATGCCCACTGTACTTGATCATTGGCCATGCTGGCAGGGACTGAGGAGAGATGTAGGACTTTCTCAAACCACCCCCTCTTCTGTCCTTTTGTAGGCATAATTTGTGACATTTTTATGCTGGCAAAAGAACCCCCTTTACCACACTTACCTTCCATCCCATCCAAAGGCAGCCCCAGCAATGACTGAGGAATGAACAGAGCTCCGTTCACTTCCTGGAATGAAATCCCATAGATTCTCGCGAGATGAGTGTGGGAATAAAAGCAAAAATAACACACAAAAAGTTTACAAAAGCATGGAAACACACTTTAAAAGTCCCAAGTAAACTGGGGAGGTTCATAAAAAGAGCGTCACCTACCTGGATGTTGTAATCTCACCCAGAAGTGTTCTGGTTGGACTGGCCATTGATGCTGTATTCACATGAAAGAAAGGTGTGAGGTTTCAAATGCTGGCAAAAAAGCGTCACAGCCAATCTGTTGACAGCTTGTCCTGTCAATAAAATAGTATGGCTTTTGTACAAGACATAAACACGAAAGCACAACGTCATCTAGTATGCATGCCCTTTCACGTTTGTGTGGCATCGTTATGATGCTGTATTTGATGTGTCTGATAGTCCATAGTTCAGCTTCTTCAGGAGAGCTATAGGCCACCCATAAACCTAATGTAGACTGCTGGGGCAGAGGAGAAGAAGACAGAAGATAGAAGACATTGCCAGGGACAAATAAGAACAGAATAGTCAAGGAAAACAGAAGGAACAGAATAGTCATGGGATCTGTAAGCATAAGAAACAGTTGACCTGGTAGAGACTTACTAAGAGAACATGGCTGAGCATTGCATTGTGGAATAATAATCCAGTCCATATCTCTAGAACTGAGAATCCTGCCAGAAAAAGGAGTTGTGACTCTTATGTGTTGCTGATCTGTTATATTAACATCTATCTCAGTTTTCCAAGTGTTCTCACTTACGTAGCCATGATGGCACCAAGGAGTATCAGCAGCATTTGAGGCAACTCTGCAGAAATAGAACAAATCTGTTGGGCATGTGTGTGTGAGAGAGGGGGGGGGTACAAATGGAGGAAGTTGGGATCAGCTAAATTTGATTGAGACCTTGGAATACTGACTGCTTGAGGGAACCTCACCTATGAGAGGTGGGAAAGGGGGTTGGACTGGACTCTCCCTGAACAGAAGCATTCCACAGTGTGACATTTTTCTCAAGCCCCTCTTGTATACAAGAATGGCAGATGGGAAAAGTAACATGAGTGCACTTGAGCCTTTTAAGTACAGGCTGTAATCAGTTTGAGACAGAAGAGCCAGAGTAAGAAAATCAAAACTTGGAATGATTTGGCCGATATTCAAGAATGGAATGGCCTAACAAAAGGAAGAACTGTTTCGAAACCCATATCACTTGTTGACTAACTTGTGCTGGGTAGCATAAATGTTTATAGCACTTAAAATGTAAGCCATATCTAACTGTGAGATATTTAAATGCCTTTTAAATGTCTAATCTCATTGTGAAATCTACCCAGCCCTTGGCCCCACTCAATTTTTGCACTGTTAGTACTAGTAAAAAATAAATGAAAGTATCTTACCCTTCCCTCTCAATGATGCCCTCCTCTGCATCTTTAGAAATCAGTTCTTTAATCATAGAGACATAGACTTGGAAGGGATTATAACTCCCTGCAAGTGCAGGGATCCACAGCTAAAGCATTCCTGAGGGGTGGCCACTCAATCTCTGCAACAAAAGCTACAACAAAGTTTTGTTTGTTTGTTTGTTTCTGTGGTAGTGTGTTCAGGTGTCAAATAAAGTTATCCCCAAGAAATTCTTTCCAGTGTTTAGCTGGAATCACCTTTCTTGTAATTTGTACTGATTGGTTCAGGTCCTGTCATCTGGAAGAGCTGAGAACATTCTTAACGTCATTTTCCATGTGTCGTCCCCTTAGATATTTAATGATGGCTGTCTCTAAATTTCTTAACCTCTCCTTTGGGCTAAACACAGTTACCTTCTGTGAAGGGAAGAGCTGGGCAAGCATGGTTGGTTCCAGCCAATCACAGCTCAGGGAATGCTGTGAAGGGGGACTATGAGGGAGAAAGGGTTTAAAAACTGACGTTTGTCTCTGACACAAAACAGATAGGTGAAAGATGGCCTAGAGATAGGGAAAGGATTGCAGAGAGATGGCGAAAGATGGTTATGGATATAGGGGGAAAGCTGTATTGGAGGTAGGACAGTCAGCTAGGACGGAGAATAGGGTTTTGGAGAGCCCTGAATGATTAAATGGTTCAGGGATTAATGTGTGATCTAATTGTGTGTTAATAAACTTCTACTTGTTTATTTTTTTACAACTGTGTCTGGATGTTCCTGGTAGGTTTTGATAAAAGGGTCTGGTTATGCTTACCACAGTGAACTCACAGAACAACGTATCCACTGGTCCATATAGGGATCACCTTGAGGCCCAAGTACGACATCCAGGGAACGATCTTGAGGAGGAAAGGGGTTAGATGAGCGATAGGAGCCCAAGAGTTTGGAACTGCCCCCCCCCCATTGTCCTTTCAGTAAGAGGCCAAAACCTTTCCATTCAGGCAGGCTCTTAAAGCAGAGTTTGTAAAGAACAGGCTAGGGGGTGCTGTATGGTTGTATTGAATTGTTACTAAAAGCTTTTTATCTTTCTTTAAAAAAGAAAAAAGTTTTAAATATTTTTCAGTATATTTTATTATATTAAATATTTTGATTTTTTTAAATAATGCAGTTAGTATAATACTGTTTTAATGTACACTTTTTGTATGTTTTAATTTTGTGTTTTTTAAAAGTATGAGCCTCTTTGGGTCCCAGCCTTGGGGAAAATGCAGGTTATAAATATAATAATAAATAACAATTACATTGTAAATACTTGTGAAAATGTTTACATCAGACAAAATTGTATAAAATGCATTTATTCAGAGAATTGCACATAAAATAAAAATGAATGTTCATGAAAATATTCTGTATGTTCAAGGGGTTAAACATTTCGATTCCCTCTGAGCCCCCCCCCACCTAACTACGTATATAATAATCTGCTACTGAGGCAATTGTCCTTGTATCTGATAAAGTGGATTGCAGTTCATGAAAGTTTATGCCAAGAAACCTTTGTTAGTTTTTAGGTTACTACAAGAATCTTTGTTTTAATTTCCATTGATTTCAGTTGGGCTACAGTGGATTTAATTGTCAAAACCACCTCTGAGTATTCTTTGCTCACGAAAATCCTGTGAAATTCATAGGGTTGCCATAAGTAGTAGTAGTAGTAGTAGTAATAATAATAATAATAATAATTTGTTTTTATCCCGCCCCTCTGCAATGCAATCAGGGCGGCTTACAATATAAATACTCCATAATTACAATACCCTAGCCCACCCACCCCTTAAAATAATATTAAATTATAAAGGATTAAAAACATACAAAAATTAAAAATATATTAAATTAGAAAAAAATTAAAACATACAATAATTTAAACAAAAAATCCGATTGCAGCTCAGAGGGAAAGGACAGCTGAGTCTTGGGCTGGGATAGTTATTCAGAAAAGGCCTGCTGGAAAAGATCCGTCTTGACAGCTTTTTTAAAGCTGTCTAAGGTGGTAATAAGACGGATCTCGTCTGGCAAGCCATTCCATAATCTGGGAGCGGCAGCAGAGAAGGCCCTCTGGGAGGTCACCGACAGCCTTGTTTTCATAGGTTGTAACAGATTCATCCCAGAGGACCGAAGTGCACGGGGATGGTGGTACAGAAGGAGGTGGTCCCGGAGATAAGTTGAACCCAAGCCATGTAGGGCTTTAAAGGTTATAACCAACACCTTGTACTGTGCCTGGAAACGAATAGGCAGCCAGTGGAGAGCTTTTAGCACACGTGCTATATGCTCTCTTCTGGAAACACCAGAAATCAACCTGGCTGCCTATTAGTTTCCGGGCACAGTACAAGTTGACAGGTGACTTGAAGTTGCCAAGTTGACAGGTGACTTGAAGGAACATACACACACAATATCGTAGTGTGGATCCAGCCCTTAATTTGAAGAAATAGCTGGGTGCTCTTGTGAGTCAGCTTAAAAATCAATAATGAGGGAAAGTGTGTGTGTGTGCATTTGTACACATGCAGCTTCAAATCATCTGTAGACATATGGTGACCCCATGAATTTCATAGGGTTTCCTTGGGCTAGGAATAATCTGAGGTGGTTTTATCAGTTCCTTCCTCTGAAATATAACCTACGGCATTGGGTATTCACAGTCTTCCATCCAAGTATGAACCAGGACTGACCCTACTTAGCTTCCAAGATCAGACAGGATCTAGTGCCTTTGAGGGTATACTTTTCTATTACAGGGTGAGTAATCCCTTAACCAAAATGCTTTGGACCAAAAGGGGTTTTGGATTTCAGATTTTTAAAGATTTTGGAATATTTGCATATACATAATAAGATACCTTGGAGATGTGACCTAAATCTAAAAACAAAATTTATGTTTCATATATACCTTATGTCTAACGTCTAAAACAAAATTTATTTATGTTTCATATATACCTTATACAATAGTCTGAAGATAATTTTATAAACAATATTTTACTAATGTTCTGCATGAAACAAAATTTGTGTACATTGAACCATCAGAAAGCAAAGGTCTCACTATCTCAGCCACCCGTGTGGACAATTTTGGATTTTGGAGTATTTCGGATTCCAAATAAAGGATACTCAACCTGTAATATCTTTTCATTAGAATGAGCTGGTTGGGCCTGCAAGTCACTAGTTCAGACTGTGAATTTCTGTGAATGTATAATTTCCCACTGGAATTAGTTTACATTTGGCAGCATTGCTTTTGTTATCTTCCATATACTTTTACAGTTCTGCAGTCCGATGCTTTTCCACTCTTATTTCCCTGCTTCTTAATGCAGGAAGACTAGAAAGTGTTTACTACCAAAATGTCTGAGGAAGATTCAATTTACATGAGGCGTGCAGGCCCATTTGCTTAACAGGGCAAAACTGCCTTCTGCAGAGCACATGGTAAGACTTTGGAGATTTTCAGACACCTCTTGCCGCCTCTTGCCCTGCAAGCAGCCTCTGGAGCAGTAACGAGGCTGCTGCGCGGCAAGGGGTCCATTTTGGACGATGCCGTTTCTCTCTTGGCGTCGTCCGTGACTGTTGCAGCTAGCATTGAAGGCGGCCGCGCTGTTTCATTCACAGACGGGGGCTTCAGGAGCCCCCATCACCACTCGCTCCCATCCCCCCGCACTTTCCAAAGTGGCGAAGGGAGCTTCAGGAGCCCCCGTCGCCACTCACTCCAACCCCCCTGCCCTTTCCAAAGTGGCAACGGGGGCTTCAGGAGCTCCCGTCACCACTAGCTCCCATCCCCCTGCCCTTTCCAAAGTGGCAAAGGGGGCTTCATGAGCCCCCGTTGCCACTTGCTCCCATCCCCCCGCCCTTTCCAATGTGGCAACAGAGGCTTCAGGAGCCCCCCCACTCGCTCCCATCCCCCCGCCTTTCCAAAGTGGTGACAGGAGCTTCAGGAGCCTCCATCACCACCTGCTCCCATCCCCCCTTTCCAAAGTGGCGAAAGGGGCTTCAGAAGCCCCCGTTGCCACTCCCTCTCACCCCCCTGCCCTTTCCAAAGTGGTTACGGAGGCTTCAGGAGCCCCCGTCACCACTCTCTCCCATCCCCCCGCCCTTTCCAAAGTGGCGAAGGGCCTTCGGAAGCCCCCGTCGCCACTTGCTCCTTTCCAAAGTGGCGATGGGGGCTTCAGGAGCCCCTGTTGCCACAATCTCTCACCCACCGCCCTTTCCAAAGTGGTGACGGGTTTCAGGAGCCCCCATCGCCACTCACTCCCCTCGCTGCCTTGGGAAGGGACAGGGATGGAGAGTGGGAGGGAAGGAGACTTTCCACCCCCCCTTCCCAAGACAGCGACGGGCTTCGCTGCCTTTGGAAGGGACAGGGTGGGGAGGGGGGCAGGCAACTTTCCACGAATAATCGAAACTGCAAATGTGAAAGTCACAAATGTGGAGCGGCAACTGTAGGGAGTTTGCTTTGTAGTGTGTGCTATTATTTCTAAGGATATTATCATACATGGTGGAATGTGGCAATAAACTGCATTCCGAACAGCATCAGAAGAATGCCACAGAAACAGAAAGGTTGACGTTATCTTACACCCGTGCCCTCAGCCAATCCTGGGATGTAGCACTTCCGTGGGCTTCCCATTTGTTTTGACAAGGACAAGCTACCAATAAAAAGGGACACCTTACTCACACCCGCACTATGTCCCTGGGATGCTGAAGGATGACATTGTCTGATAATCTCACCTATTCCTGTTCTCACAATTTTCTGGTGTGGTTTTGCCTTGTCTGATAATCTCCTAATACCATTATGCAGTAATTGTACACAACTTCATAATATATCCATAAATGAAGAAATGCTCCCTTCTCCCTGCAGCTTTTCCAACATAACGAGGAGGCAGAAGAGCTACGTGTATTCAGTTTAACAGTTGTATAATGCCACTTGTATAAAAAAATGTAAAGAACATTCTCTAGTTGAGACTGATATAGATTTGTAAATTATGGTCATTTAAGCCCATTCTGGATGATTTATAATGGTGTTAAGATCCTTTCCCCAAACTAAATTAAAACACATTTGACTAGGGAATTTAGCATCCACAAACTAAGGAGATTATCAGACAGGAACAAAAAAAGTGTTCCCTAGTCAAAAGATTCCCACAATCTCCTTTCTCGCCCCTCTCCCACCCCTGTCCCAGAACAAGAATGAAAACTTTCACACTTACCTGAATCGTTCTTGTGCCGTGCACCCCAGGAAGTGAAAGGAGCTCTATAACTCCTTTCACTTCCTTGTTGTAATCCTGGCACTGCTCTCGCGAGAAGAGGGGAGCCAGGATTTAAAGGGACAGACTGGCGAATGGGGGGGTGGAGGGCTGGCTATCGGGGGGGGTGATGGGCTGGCTATCGGGATGGAGGGCTGGTGATTGGGGGGGTGATGGGCTTGCGATCAGGGGGTTGAAGGGCTGGCAATCAGGGGGTTGAGGGCTGGCGATCGGGGGGGTTGATGGGTTGGTGATCAGGAGTGGAGGGCTGGCGATCAGGGGTGATGGGTTCGCGATCGGGGGGGGGTGATGGGCTGTCAACCGGGGAAGTGATGGGGCTGGCGATCGTGGAGGTGGAGGACTGGCGATTGGGGGTGATGGGCTGGCAATTGGGGGGTGGGGGTGGAGGGCTGGCGATCGGGGTGCAAGGAAGGGTGATCTGGGCGGCAGCAGCAGGGGCCTGTCATAAGGGATGCATCTGGAGTTGTTTTGACACTCTGGACCTCCCACTAATGCTGGGATCCCACCAGCATAATGGGCACCTTTTCACATTCCCTCCATTCCATTACAGAAACGGAAAGAGGGATCTATTGACGGCTTAAGCCATGAATTAAAAAAAACGGGGGCAGCACTGGAGCAGAATGAGAACAGAACGGGCAGGGAGAATGTCGTGTGAAAAGAAAAGCCTTTCCCGATATTCTGGAGTCCCTGTTCCGCTTTATTTGGCATGTCTGATAATCTCCTAAGAATATAATTTGTCTGAAATGCCTTTGGAGCTAAAGTCAGAAGTATCACTCATTTGTTCAAATAGCATTAAAGCTCTCCAGTTAGTGGTGTCTTTTGCTAATATTTTTGCTAGTGAAGTCACTTGTTCTGTATGTAACCACATGCGTGTAAATGTTTGAAATTTAGCTACAATTTGTTTTTTAGTAATTGGCCTGCCAATACAGATTAAACCTTTGACTTTATATATCCCAGGATTAATTCATTCTTTAAACTGAGAAATTTTAGCAAGACTATAAATGTTGTGAAGCATCAAGAAAGGGTGAAAGGGAAATCAAGGGGAAGCAAGAACTTTTTGTCTAGCAACCCCATATTTTAAGCGCATTTAACAGAATGGGTTCGTAGTTTGGCTAAATGAGATATGATTAAATGTAATGGGGGGCATTCTAGTCAGGTATGTGTTTTGTTCTAATTGGCCAGTTATTCTGGGTAGAAATTCAAAAAAGGGAACTCAATTGTGTTACCTGAAAAATTATCCTAGTACAAAGTAAGGGGTTGTCTACATGGCGAAAATACTCCTTGCAGAATGCGAGGAAAATACGATCAGTCTGAATGGCATCACACATCATTTCACTGTATTGGGAAGGTGGGGAGCCAAATCCACCATATACTGTACTGCATGGGACAGCCGCAAAGGCTTTTCCTGAAGTTTTTTAAAAATGGGGGGGGGTGGGGTGCACATTCCTGCTTGTTGGGACAAGTGATTCAATTTAATTTGCTTTCCCTATATGATCAAAGTTGAAAGCTGATTGGTTAGACATGCACAGAGGGCAGACCTTGCAAACAAGGCAAGCGCTCGGAGCCACGGTGTTGCATTTTCGCCTTAGCAGGCAAGCGCTAAGGCGAAAAAATGGCTTTTTTTTTGTTTCCCTTTTGTTAAAGTGAAAGAGTGCGCTTTCACACCTTGTATATGTGTATGTATGTCCAGTCGTAGCAAATTGAGGTAAATAAAAATGTGAGTAATTCGCTCATGAATTCATCTTGATTCCCAGACATGCCAGTTTGCACAGAAAACGTGGATAGCTCCACATGCCTGTGATTTGCCAAAAAACCTGTTAAGTTAAGTAACTTCTGTGAACTGCCATTTCTGAGGAGCAATCCACATTTTTTTTTGCCTCATATAGACAAGCCCTAAGATTGGGTAAAGCCAAACCATCTATTTATGATTTCCTAAATCTAATTTTCTTTGAGAAACTCCATGTCTTACCGTTTGTTGCAAATATTATTGTCATCTTTTGCCACTTATCAATCCTAGTTTGAGAAGGATGCAGAGTTGTCTTGAAAAGGAAAATGATGGCAGAAGAGCTATCTTTACCATTGTGGTAGTTTTCAAAGAAGTAGCTGTGTTAGTCTCTTGCAGCATTAAAAGGAGTAAGTGAGGGGGGAAAAAGAAATGGGGCAGCACCTTTATAACTAACTGGTTTTTATTTTGGCATCAGTTTTTGTGCCTATCATTTCACTGCTTTGGTTGCAGTACCGAATGGTATTAAGGCATCGGGTATAAGGGATATTTATATAGTTGTGGGAGTGGGATAGACTGTAATAGGATTCAGAAAGATGCAAATCATGGCCCTTGCCATAAATTTTCAAAGGGCTTGGTGTGAGGTGATGCAAGTCTTTCAGATCTTTACATTGGTCAGTTAGTGATGATGTGTGAAAACAATAAATCTGCTTACCAAATGTTAGTTCCCCTGGATTCAAAACTCTCTGAGAAGATTCCTTTGGTTATATGTGCAGTGGTGAGGACTTGTATTAATATATGAAGCCATTGTCATATCTCTGCTAATGGACTGGAATTTGTGAATATAATTCAATTCAGCTGTTTTTATTTCTAGTCAAAAATCCTTGAATTCTTCTGACTTTTGTTCAGTCAAGTCAGTTAATTTCCACCATAATCCTCTACTCTCTAGGATTTACACATCAGTAGTGGTGGAAAACAAATGGATAGAGAAAAAAGCCAAAATTTAATGCGCAGTTTAAACCAATTGATTCTCGGTGTATTTAAGCATACCAAACTGGGGATTGGATTGAACAGCCATCATCTTTGTATGTTTAATCAATGTTATGCTGCCTGATTTTTTTTCCTGTTTGCATGATACATTTGAATGCTTCTAGCTCTGAAATATTTGCTCCATGTCTGTTCTTTCAACAGAGAAATCAGAGACTTTGTTTCAAAATCTCTGCTTCTTCCTATTTGCTTTTGCTGTGTGTGGTTTAAACAAAGACATCATAGCCACAGAAGGAAAACATTATTTTATTTCCTTATCCAAGTGTGTTCTTGAGAACTGTGGCTCTTGAAATAGTAAGTTCTAAATGGGGGGAAGGAGGTTTTGAAAATCTGGTTATAATATAACGTTCCTCTCATTAATAACACTTGCAAGTGTGTGCTTATTATACCATAAACATGACCTTTAAAAAAGATTGAGAAAAACCAAGTGTGGAACTAGTCAGGTCAAAGACTTTTAAATGTCAAAAGAGTACAATGCTTTTACATTGATGTGACATTACCGTAACTCAGCTGTTGCTAGCAAATATATTTTGATGGGATTTAAGGTTTATTTAATATGGAAGGGGATTTGTGCCAATCATTTTTATTATTCATTTGCAACCCACTTTGTCACAGTTATAAACATTTTTATTACTAGTGGAAGAAAAGATCATGGAACAAAAGAGAAGGGGTAGAGTCACCTTGCCTTTTCTTCTCCCCACCCCCAAACTCATTGAGTCCCTGACTGCAATCCTATTTGGCCATCTGCAGATGTGCTGAATCCAAACCCTCTACCTCTAGAGATAATAGAAATTGCTTAGGATTACTCTCACCCTGGCCTGACTTTGTGCCAGCATTGCATCCCCCCTCTTCCTCGCTTTTTCTAGCCAGCACAGCAATTCTGTTGACAGATTGTTCCTTCAACAGGTCTCTGAGATAAGCTGCAGAACAGGGTACTACTGTCAAAAGAGTTCATGCCTGATCCTAACTCAGTTGACAGATGTTTGAGTTAGGATTACATTGCTTGCCAGTGGTATGCACTCTGTATAATGTAAAGTGGTGTACAAATTGTATCCCATTGTATATCTAAGCTACAAAACCATAATGCTTTGATATCACTTCAGATGTCATGGCTTCGTCCTGTGAAATCTTGGGGTTTGTAGTTTTGTGAAGTATTTGGAATTCTGTGTCACACAGCTCTATTGCTGTAGTTCACAGAAGTGCACTAGAAAATTCTAATTCCCTCACCAAACTGCAAATCCCAATATCCTATAGAAAGGAGTTGTGGTAAAAGTTTCATCAAACTGGTATAATGGTCTGTGTGGGGAGGTAAGCTCTGTTAATTTCTATTTGGAGACCTCACTGAGATGGTAGCAAAATGACTGCAGGCATGCAGTCTGGATTTTTGAGCATTTAGAACTTTTGCTACCATCTCAGTGAGGTCTCCAAATAGAAATTAACAGAGCTTACGATATTTATGAATGGGGTGGCCATAGCCTACGGTAACATACGTGCTTTGTATGCAGAAGATCCCAGATTAGATCAGGTAGCAGGTGATAGTAAAGTCATATGCATCTTCCTCTAACATAATACTCTCATTCTTGTGTCCCCAAATATTGTTGAACTACAACTTCCAGAATCCTTCATCATTGACCGTGCTGGCTAAGGCTTCTGGTAGTTGGTCCAACAACATCACAGGATCTTAGGTTTCAGAATATTGCTGTAAAAAGCTCAATGTAGCATGTGTGATCCCTCTCATTTTTCTCACAAGAACTCTGTTAAGAGAGAGAGAGAGAGAACAACTGACCACTCTAAAGTCAACCAGTGATAGCTTTGCAGTTGATTTCATACTAGAAAGCAGGACTCCCTGGTCCTAATCCAACACTGTAACTGCTGCAACACCCTGGAGAACTACTGTAGGACCCCCGTTTCCACGGGGGATTGGTTCTAGAGGGCTCTGCGGATAATGAAATTTGCAGATAATAATGAACATCCCATTTCTGCCTCAGGAGCAATTGTGGGGGCAAAGGGAGGCAGAAGCAGATTTCCCCTCCCTTTGCCCCGTACTGCCACTTCCGTCCCGGGAGTGATCCCAGGGAGCGATCCTGGGGGCAAAGGGAGGCAGGAGGCAGATCCCTCCTCCCTACCTTAGCCCCTGTGCTGCTGTTTCCACCCCAGGAATGATCCCAGGGGATGATCCCTGGGGACAAAGGGAGGAGGGAGTTGAGATCGCTCCTCCTCCCTCCCTCCTCCATCCACCCACCCTCTGTCACCATCCATGGATAACTGATTCAGCGGATGGAGGGATGCTACTATACTGGATATCTGGAGACCTAGTATAGTATAGTAGGGATGTAAAGAGTACTCACAAGAAAACCTGTGTTTTATGCAAAAACCTTGTTTTGGGCAACCCTACCCACTCATGTTTTTGCCCACAAAATAATATATTGGGCAGAACATAGAAGCTGCACAAAACCAAGGTTTTTGCTCACAAAATAATATATTTTGTGCAAAAATTGGGTTTTTTTTTGTTAAATATTTACCCAAATGTGAAAAGCCATTGAAAAATGTGTAGAATTTCTCCTAATCTTACTTGGTTGGGAGAAAGCTGTTGAAATCCTTTGTACTTGCACATGAGAGCAAAATAAGTCAACATTTTCATCTTATACTATAGCATCAGTAACAAGCAATTAATACACCTATACTGCCACTTACATTTAGCATTTGAAGATATGCTATCATTTTAGATTAATCATTACAGTGAGAAAACCATCTATTTTTCTCTTTGTACCTCTTCAGTGAGTTTTTTTATATTAACACGTTGGCAGGGACACTCTCAATAGATCTTCTGTCACCTGTATTTTCAGCTGCTTTTAAAATATCCCAGGTTCTCTCTCCCTCCTCTCACTTTCCCCCTTTGTCATCAGCTTACTTCAAATGGCTGATATGCTAGCTGCGCCCTTACCTGGATACAAGGGATCTGGAAACTGTGGTACATGCTTTGGTAACCTCACATCTGGATTACTGTACCGCACTCTACATGGGGCTACCCTGGTGCCTAACCCGGAAACTTCAACTGGTACAAAATATGGCAGCCAGGTTAATTACAGGTACATCTAGGAGAGAGCATATAACACTTGTGCTTAACTCTCTCCACTGGCTGCCAATCAGTTTCTGGGCACAGTACAAGGTGTTGGTTTTAACCTTTAAAGCCCTACATGGCTTGGGTCCATCTTATCTCTGGGACCGCCTCATCCCATATGATCCCCCCCTGCACACTTCAGTCCTCTGGTAGGAACCTGCTGCAGGCTATGAAAACTAGGCTGTCGCAGACCTCCCAGAGGGCCTTCTCTTCTATGGCTCCCAGACTTTGGAATGGCCTGCCAGGTGAGATCCGTCTTATCACTACTCTTGATAGCTTCAAGAAGGTGCTAAAGACGGATCTCTTCCGGCAGGCCTTCCCGGAATAACTTCCTGGCTCAAGTGGAGCTGATTGCTTACCCGCCCCTTTGCCGCTATTGCCATTTTTTAAATTTATGTTTGTATGTATTTATATACATATATTGTATTGTATTTTAACTTTGTTTTAATTCTCTATTAGTTTAATTTAGTTTTAAGGGGTGGAAGGGTTAGGGTTGGGAAGGATTGTTTTAACTTGCTGTTGTTTTAATCTTGTTGTAAGCTGCCCCAGTTGCCAAGCAGAGGGGCGGGTTAAAAATAAAATTTTATTATTGTTGTTGTTGTTGTTGTTTCAAACTGTGATCAAAACACAAAAGTAGTTTGCACTCAGTTAACTCAGTTGGGGAAAGAGGGAAGGTGGGGGCAGAATCTTGGTCTTCCTACTAGGCTCAAGCAAAACCAAACTGCTGCAGCCTCTCCTAGCTTGCGTGTTCCCACTCATTTATAACTGTCGCCATCTTGATCGCACTCTGATGTTGTTTGTCCACATGTGTCCTGGTTTTAATTTCTGAACTGATTGAAGGTGCGTGTGTGTATCAATATATTGTTTTAAATCTTTTTATGTGGGTATTCATTTTATGTGCTATTTATATATATAATATTTGAAACTTCCTTATATCCCACTGTATTATACAAATAAGGAAACAAAGAGTTGAAACACTGGAGAACACAGCTGTATGTGTACCACACAGCCTGACTTGCACCCCTTGGCTAGTCTCTTACCCTGAAGTCCAGTAGAGGCAGTCAACGTTGAAGTAACACCCGTCTGCTATTCTGCACATACAATGAGTGGATGCAAAAAGATCATTTGGATCCTTGCCTTAGTCACCAAAACCTCTTGGGCCAGCCCTACAGCTTTCCTTGGAGAGCTTTTTTCCTTTGAGATTACAAAGTTCTGTCTGTGCTGATTAATAATATCATTTTCACACAAGCCTTGAAGTCAACAACTATGTATGCATGCTCTGGACCCTGGGGTATAGTTCCCTGGAGTCTATTTAATTGGGGGATAGCTTCCCCTGATTTAAGTACTTATGTATTTGTACTGCTTCCATTCAGAATTATTACCCCTGTGGGAATTTTATTATGAGCTACTGGATGAAAGTTTATTAATCTTAACTATATGCTGTTGGCCAGCCCAGTGTTGTATGCTTGTTATGCAGCAAGTAAACTGATAATATTAAGAAAAGATTATTACAGGAAACAATGCTTTATACTTCCCCAAAGTTGGCCCTACTTTGCCTTTTTAAGGGTCTAGGGATAAAGTTGCCTTTTACTACCCATTAGCAATTTTCTTTTATGCATCTAAATGTCACTAATGTGTGTCTCTGTGTGTACATTTTTCTATCGAATTATCTAATTAGTGGTGTTTACACATATATGTGTATATGTATGGCATACCCTTCAACTGCCTTATTTACCAGAGACCATCCCAATTACAGCTGTTGTCCCACTTTTGAGGTGCTTTTACAATGTCCCAGTTTCTCTCTTCTCCTTCCCGTTACATCAATTGCTGCAAAATGAGTTCAAAGTCCAAAAGTAATTTGCAATCAATTTACTCAGCAGGGAGGAGGGAAAGGAGAATACGGCAGAATTTTGCTCTTCCCAGTAGGCTCAGACAAAAGCAAACTGCTATAATCCCTTTTCTTGTCTTTTCTTCCTTATTAATAACTTTTGCCATCTTGACCATACTCTGATGTAGCTTGGGCACATGTATCCCATGTTTCATCTGTGAAATGTTGAAGGATATTATATGATATGTATGTTTGTGTGTGTGTGTGTTTGTATTGTGCATCTGTATATATACAATGTGCTGTGTGTGTGTGTATCATTTTATGTGTTTGATATGTTTTGATATGATGCTGTGATGTATAGATATAATTTTTAAAGTTTTCCCATTAAGCCTAAGGATGTGCATGCATTTGAATGTGCAAACTGGATTTTAGCTCCTAGCACATCTTGCCAGTTCATGTTTCCCCAAGAGAGTAACACTTCTTCAAATAGCAAAGCTAGGGTAAGAACCAGTGGGAAGCAATCATTGTTCAGTCCCTTTTGGCATAGCCTAAATAGGACCATGGCCAAGATCAGTGCAGGATAAACAAAGCTATTATTTAATGTCTTTCTTCCATGCTGTTTACCTTAACACTTTGTTTGCTGAACCATAGGTTAGGCTTAGAATAAATAATAGATGATCTAATCTGGAACCACTACTCTGCACTTTCATATGGAGAGCAACAATTGTAGTCCTTGCTTATAGAGGTTTATCTGCAGAATATTTAAAAGTTTTTTTTGTGGGGGGGATAGGTAGTACATTTCTGGAGGTTTTTTTTTTTTTTTAAGCAAAACAAAACCCATTGTTGTCTTTGTACACAGAGAACAATGTACTTTTTCATCTCAAACAATTCACTGTGTCACCACAAAGGCACACATCACTCTTCTGGTTTTCTTTCTCAGGTGATGTCACAATCATGTGGCCTAAAGAATGTTGATGTACTGATGAGTCCACTTGAATATCCACCCCAAAATTAAATGCCTCAGTTTCTCAGTCAAAAACATTTGATGACATGCTGTTAGATATGCATACCAATTGAGCTCTGGTTTGATGTTGTCTGGTGACTGATGAATCTGAAATGTATACATGTATTAGAGACATGTTCAAGCAAGATTCCTTGCCCTGAAATCAAATGCACAGTCATTTCAGAACAATGTTACTACTGTTAGATGGTGGGGCTTTAAAAACCCTTGTAGTGTTTTCTAATGACTTTAAGGATTTTGTGGTTTTAGCATGCAGTTGTGTTAATTTTTAAGTTAGAATGGAAGGAGAGATCACAGCCTGGAAAATTACTTTTAAAAGGAAGTAGTTACCATTTTGGATCCACCCCAGGTCTATTATATGAACCATTATAGTTAACATTTTTCTATTGCTCATATACTAAATAGTTACAGTTATCTGGTGTGGAAGACACAGCATGAGTTAAGACTTGAATCATATGAGTTGTGATCTCACAACTTTTTAACTGTAAAAGCCAATTGATTCAGCTACAGTTGTACTGCTAAAGAACCATAATTATTTATCATTAAGTTGCAACTGAAATGTAGTGTAGTCTAGTTATATATCATTATTGGGAAGATGGGGTGAGGTCCGATAAAACTAATTAAAAGTATCTCATTATTTGTAGCAAGTTATTTTCATGCTTAGTTATGTGAATGGCAAAACTGCAGTGTTTGATAGAACAGTGATGTTAGCTCCAGTGTAAACTCATTAGATTAAGTAGAAATGTATTAATTTTTATATAAATGCTTTCATTTTTTTTACATAACACAAAGACAAGACCCTTTTGCTGAGATATTATGAAACGTATATTGTGTATCAAATAAAAATTCTAATTAGCAAATATTAGTAGCTGAGGAAGGAGATTTAGGCTGCATTCCTATGCACAATTATCATGGATAAGTTTCATAGAAATTAATGGGACTTACTACTGAGGAGACATGTAAAGTATTCTGCTCTTAGCCAGTCATAATAGATGATTACTGGGTCCTTTTTTTTTTTTGAGGGGGAAGATTATGAAACACCAGCATGCAAAAAGAAGACTAATTCATACGGGCATGTTTGAATGGTAAAACTTGGAATCAGTAAACTGACTGAGTCCTTTTGGGGGAATTACACATAATGAATAAGCATTTGGAGCTTGTCTGCATGGGCAAAATACCCTTTCTTGTCCCTGTCTTAGAGCCCTACAGGGCTTTTGTCCTGTTTTTCCCCTGGGCAGACCCCCCAAGATGGGGATAAGTCCAGGGGAAGATGGGGTAGGCCCCAATAAAACATTGTAAAATAATACGTGTTTTAATCCGTACCCAATGGGAAGAAATAGATTGGGCTCTGTTGACCATAGGAGCCCATCTTGGCAGGATGGCCTATTGCAACAGCTTCTGGTCTGCTTTGCTCTTCCAGGTCAAGGCAGGAGTCCTGCAGGCTGGTCACATGCAGGGGGCCTTGGTGACATGTTGGGGGCTGGCTTCCTCACTTCTGGGGCAGCAGGTGGCAGTGGCTACAAAGACAGGCTGGCATACTCATCTGGACTCCGGTCTGTTTTGTAGAGGTAACAGGGAGGAATGGACCTGATCTGCAGCCAGGATACACAGGGAACCAGCGTATCATAGCTCGTGGAGATGAGCCCTTGGTTTCTCTAAATACACCCAAGAAATGCAAGCTAGATTTGTTTTGAACAAATATTGCTGTCCAAAGTTTCAAATGACTACATAAATTGGCTTTGGGTATACATAGATGTTTATTTTAAATTCACATAAACAATGCAGCACAGAATGTAAAGATACACTAACTAGACTACAAGCACATGAACACACTGTTTAGGAAGGGTTGCACACAAACAGATTTCTCAGTAAACATAAGAATTCATTAAAGTGTTCAAAGTTAGCAAAGAAAGTACACATGTAAAATCAATGTAAAAGTATTGTTTTCTTTCACATAGTGAAAGTACAAAAGGAGGTGGTCTTAGGACCAGTCTAGATAGTGAAATAAATCCTCTTAGAATCCAGGGGAAATCCCAAGTGTCCAAATGGGATCCCACAGCAGTCTGTTGTTTTTGGAGGAAGGGGGACCAAAATTTGGGGAAACTACATGGGAAAAACCTTTGTGGCTTTTCCCAAGTTTTTTAAAAACTGTGGGGAAAATGCACACTCCTGCTCATTAGGACAACCAAATTGCATCTCAGAGCATTCCTGAAGTGGATAGCTGATTGGTCAGACATGCACAGGGATGGAGCTTGCTAACAAGGCAATGCCCCAAACCAACATGTTGGATTTTCTCAGTAGTGATCGTGCGCTGACATGACAAAACAGCTTTTCTTTCTTTCTTTTTTTTTTTCCAGTGGAAGATCACTCTTCTGCACCTTGGATTTAGATTTTTTTTAATGTTTATTTATTTATTTAGGTATTTATATCCTGCTTTTCAGCCACAAAGGCTGTTAGAGTGGCTTACAAATTATTTTAAGCAATACCGGTTTACACATCTACACTGCAGTAAGTGGTTTCCAATGTATGTTAGCTAATTGCCCCCACAAGCTGGGTACGTATTTTACCAACCTATGAAAGGATGGAAGGCTGAGTGAACCTTGGAGCCCTCTGGGATCAAACTTGCAACGTGGTGGCTTGCAGTAGTGATATTTAACCACTGCGCCACCAGGGCTCCATGGAGTTTTTCAGGGGAAAGTTGGGGAGAATAAAACCATGAGTGCCCACCTTCTTGATTTGCTGACATGCCTCCGTGTGAACAGCAAACATGGATAGCTTTGCACCCCAGTGATCTTGCCAAAAAACTGTGGAGACAAATGAAAGCTGCTGTGAATTGGTGTTGCTGCACACCAATCCACATTTGATTCCCTTATATAGATAGGCCCTTAATGAACAGAATAAAAACATCTAAGAGACTGAAACTTAAGAACTGATGTCGTGGCAAATCCTGCATACCAGCATTTTTAAAATGTAGATTTACAATTCATGTCCCATGGAAATGTCAACTGTTTTCAAATTTTCCAAAGTGGTGTTGATACATTCTACATTTTTCTTTGTCTCTTTGGAAACCTAAGTATTGTGCAGAAGGAAAGCTGGAAAGCTAGTATCTTCTCTTCCAACCCATCATTGTTAATTATATGTCTCTTCTTTTTTTTAAGGTACCAAAGTTTTTCAGGCTTGTCAAAAACAATCATTTATCTTCAATGATGACAAAGGTCTGTGGCAAGTTGAAAGTTTCAGATGTTTTCACTTTAATGGAAAAGACTTGGTTGAGTGACTATGCACTGCACACACACATGCACGTAACATTATTTTTATTCTATTTTTTTTTCTCCCTCAGAGTGTCTTGCTCCACTTCCAAATTCTGGAAAAAGATTTGTCTGTTCCCTCTCAAGTGTAAAATACATTCATATGTAGCTGGTTGTCAGGAAATAATAGTTTTTTCAGATGATCAATCAATGTACTGTATGTCCCAATTATTTTTTTCCACATTACCATTATCCAATACAGTGGGACAAGATTTTAAGTCCATACTTGACACTTTCATGTTGGTAGACTTGTGGGGATGGGGCAGTTTTGCTACTGCATATGCACTAATCTCCAAGGGAATGGTATCCATGCTATTTTCTTTCTCATCTCACTTTAAAATATGCAAATTTGCTACTGCATGCTAGAACTTGAACAGTGAATAATCTTTTATTTTGTACTTTTTGGCCTTCAAGTACTGGACAGCGTAGTCCAAATTAGAAGCTAAATCATAAAAAGTGGGTGTTGAAAATGTCAGTACAAATATGAAGAAATGCACAACTATTTTTCTGCAGTTGATATACTAATTTGAGGGTAAGTCCAGCAAAGGATTAATAAGTGCACAACTACACACAAAAATATGATATTCTAACAAGACCCTTCTAAATGATCTTCCATCTACTGAGCCACATTAATTTTAGAGATGGACTTCGATAATTAAGTGGAACTTGGTTGTTGGTACTGGAAGTTCACAACTGATTCAAAGACAAGTTTTCTCATCTGTTGGCAGGAGTATACTTATGTGTGCACAAAGGCTAATTCGCTTATTGAATGCTAAGTCATACAGACCACAGAAGTGGGGGAAGATAATTTATGAGGGACTCATGCTTTGTTGCCCCCCCACTTCCACTACAGTATGGGAAGAACAGAGATTGGAACTAATATGTTGATATTATGTTACTTGCTTTAAAAAAAATCTCTCTCTCTGGCTTCTCTTCGCAAACGAAGATTCAGGAAGGACTCATCCCGCTAATGACTAAAAAGGCCAATCCGAGATAGACAAGTCTGGTTGCAGAAAGCACAGCAGAAGGTCTCCTTGGATGATGTTTCCAGGTTGTGAATTTTTCTGAGTTGTCGTTTCTCTTCAAGACTTGTTCGGCATGAGTTCTCAAATAAGGCTGCAGCATTGTGGATAGTGTGTCTCCATGCCTCCCGATGTGAGGCTAGGGCAGACCATTGTTGGTGATCAATTTGGCCAAGCCTGAGGTGTTGTTTCAGGGAGTCCTTCCATCGCTTTTTTGGAGCGCCCCTCTTACGCTGACCCGTGGCAAGTTCACCATAGAATACTATTTTGGGGAGGCGATGGTCCTCCATCCTAGAAACATGCCCTGCCCAGCGCAGCTGTGTTCTCAATATCATGGCCTTAATGCTGGTGATCCCTGCTTGCTCAAGGACAGCAACATTCGTCACATAGTCAGTCCAGTGTATATTTAGGATTCTGCATAAACAGCGCTGATAGAAGCCTTCGAGGAGTCGTAGGTGGTGGCGATAGGTGACCCATGTTTCAGACCCATAAAGGAGAATAGACAGTACAGTGGCTCTATACACACTGATTTTTGTTTTTCACCTCAGGTGTTTATTACTCCAGACTCTTTTGTAAAGTCTTCCAAATGCGCTATGTGCCTTTGCTAATCTGTGATCGATCTCTTTGTCAATCTTGGCATCTGAGGAGATGATGCTTCCCAGGTAGGTGAACTGCTGAATGGACTTAAGCACAGAGTTGCCGATGGCAATGTGGGGATGGTGGTGTTCGTCCTGTGGTGCAGGCTGGTAAAGAACTTCTGTTTTCTTCAGGTTGACTTCCAGCCCAAACAGTGCTGAAGCTGTTGTGAAGCAGGATGTTAGGCGCTGCAGAGCTGCTTCTGTGTGGGCAACAAGGGCAGCAGCAGCAGCGAAGAGCAGCTCACGGACCAGATAGTTTAGAGTCTTAGTGCGAGCCCTCAGACAGCTTAAGTTAAACAAGCTACCATCAGTACAGTAACGTATATAGATGCCGTTGTCTTCTTCGAGCTCTGCCGTAGCCCTTTGGAGCATCATGCTGAAGAAGATTGTAAATAAAGTTGGTGAAAGAACACAACCTTGCTTCACTCCATTAGTTATTAGAAAGGGCTCTGAAAGAGCATCGCCATATCTGACTTGACCGTGCTGACCCCCGTGTAGCAAGATAATCATTTTAAGGAATTTTGGGGGACATCCTAGTCTTTCCAGGATCTGCCACAGACCTTTCCTACTCAAGGTGTTGAAGGCTTTGGTGAGGTCAACAAATGTTACGTAGAGACCCTTGTTCTGCTCTCTACATTTGTCTAAAAAAAATACCTCCAATTTTAAAGCACGTGTAATTTTAACGGTATTCACCCAGGAATGATATCGGAAAAGATTGCATTTTTATATGTTATGCTGTTCATCTCTGCTTTGTTACCTCTTCATCTATCTTCATCTGAATCTTTCACTCCATGGCAAGTAGAATAGTGGTGGCTGCAAATAGTGTGTAGTATGACTGACAGCAGCAAGAACAAGAGCAAGGAAGGAACAGGAAGAGGAAGCATGTGTTGTGCTGCCTGAATATGCTTTTCCGCTTCCCCTGTTTATTTTACTATCAACAGTTACTTGTTTCATTCTGATTGCCTATTAACTGTTTATTGACCAGTTCTTGGTTGCTTCTTAACTTCCATTTGTGTGTTGTCATTTGGCTTGCAGGCCTCCAGTTTTGTTCTTTGACCCTCCCTTCCCACCTACTAGTTATTTTACCCAGTGAACAATCAGCTGCTGTTAGCAATAGCAATAGCACTTCTATTTCTATACCACATATCAGTGCCAAAGCACTCCATAAGCGGTTTATAATGTGTTAGCTAATTGCCCCCAACAAGCTGGGTACTCATTTTACCAACCTACAGAAGGATGGAAGGCTGAGTCAACCTTGGAGCCCTCTGAGAACTTACAAAGTTGTAATTGTGGTACTGACATTTAACCACTGCACCACCAGGACAGTGGTTTTATCCACTCTATCATGCCTACCCTCCTTTGCATTTGTTTAGCCTTTTCTTTTCCTTGCAGTCATGCACCAGTTATCTACATATTAACTCCATCCCCTTTGAGGCTCAGCAAGCATTGTATTGCTTGCTGGATCATTGTGTTAGGGGTGCTGGCTTTTCTTCAAGTGTTGTGAGATTTATAGGAAGATGGGGTTGACTTTGTGGGGGGTGTGCTGTGGTTGACATAATACTAGCAGGGGTGAGATATAAATAGTACATGTCTCTGATAAAATACATGAATGATTTTGCAGGACAGGGGCACTGATGGACAATAAAAACCATGACAATTCAAGTTAATTCAGAATACACTGGATTTACTTTTCCTCTTAGGGGTCTCTGGTTCCTGCTTCCAAACTTATATAGGACAATCAAATAGAAAATCCATAGCTTTTTGTGGGGGAAAGTTTTAACCAGAGCTTGGAAAGTTATTTTAAATGTAATTTTTCAGTCATAATTCCAAGGCTCAAGTTACTTACCTTAAAAGACATAGTGTTACTTCTTAATAATAACTTGTTATTTTAGTTACTGGTAAAGCATCTGAATGCAGCAGCTCAAAGCAGCACTTGAACAAAATGGCATCAGTTGTTCTCCACCATTCAGTTCTCCACCATTCAGTGAAGCCAGCCCTCTTGTGACAATTAAAAACAGTTAAAAGTTACTGTTACACTGCAGAAGTTATTCCTTCTTATAGTAATTATGTATATTGGTTTTTGGGGAAAGGAACTAATTACAAGTAACTTCTCTGCAACTACTTTCACCCAGTCTTTAGTACTGTCAGCAAAGAAAAGTTTGTTAATCACAGATATATCACAAACATGTTATCATATGCTGTTCAACATCTCTGTGTTACAAATGCAAGCTGTATTGTGTAAGATAGGAGCCAACACGGTGTAGTGGTTTGAGTGTTGGACTACAACTCTGGAGACCAGGCTTTGAATCACACTCTCTCAGCTTCAGAAAACCCTGTGATAGGTTCACCTTATGGTCACCTTAAGTTGAAAACCTTGAAGGCACACAACAACAATTGTGTAAGATAGAACAAAAGTGCGAGAGTCAAATGCATAAAGTGTTAAATGCTTAATCTGCCAATGCGTATTTTACTTAGAATGAAATCCCATCATAGCAATGCAAAAGAAGCGGGGGGAAAAATGAAAACCCAATGCTGTTGGCTCATCTTCAGTCTTCACAATCTGTTAATGTCATGAGCGGTTTAGAAGCTTCAAATTATCAAGACTGTGTAAATATTTAGTTCTCCTTTCTGTTAATTTACATACACATTTTCCCTTTCTGGTAGAGGGACCTAATCCTACTGTCAGAAAGTTGTCTGAAACAATAGTTCCCCTTTCCCTCATGTAAAATCAAGCAGAAGAAAAAGAATAATTGGGGATACAAGAGACCATCACGTTATCAAGTCTGTACTACCTTGAAACACAAATTGATTTTGTTTAAAGCCACTCACCCAGTGCTTTCTAAAGGGATACATATTAATACTGAAATCATATGCACATTTTCTTGGAAAGATGTCTTACTACACAGAATGTGATATGCTTCTGTATAAACATGCAAAAGTGTATGCTTCACAAAACTGTGTGCCAATTCTGCAGGAAGGCTTGTAATACTGGACTTTCCGGACAATTAAGAAAACATTGCTGGCTACATTGTTGTGAAAGATTGAGGCAATATTGCTTTAGCTAGTGCAGAATGATTTTTGTATTTTTCAGGCACTGGCACTGCAGTTTAAATTGATAGCAAAACATTACTGTATTCTTCTCTCAGCAGGAGAAATCTGTGCTATTGTGATTGTGCTGTAGAATATAGTTGTGTAAGAGTTAAAGGATTTATTTGCTAGTGCCTGCCATGCGAGTGACAAGAGATATAACAACACATGCACATACACATGGGTCACATTCACCATTTTGTGAACATTTTCAATTTTTTTTTTTTAAGAGCAAATGTTTCAGTGTTGATGCTGCAAAGTGAGCAACCCCATATTGTCCTTAAGAACTAGAAAGCCAATGACTGCTCAGAACTAAATTCTCTCTGAGAAGTGGGCAGGCCAACCTAAGTCACTCTAGCCTGTTGCTATAACAACATAATTACTTTAAATCATAAATTTATAAATTCACGCTCAAGATAAAATGTTACATTATTGAAGGGGAAAGAAAGAGTCTGGGTGGACATATTCTCTTGTCACCATTCAACACTTGGACAATAATTTTCAAGAAGCAGAGAGTAACTGGGTGTCCCTCAGAATCAGGGAAAGCCCAAAGCCCAAGCTGAATCAAGCTGGTTTGGACCAGTTCTGGTGCTCCATGTGGTGAAATGGGCTTAATTTAAAAGTTACAGAACTGAAGGTAGAGCCACTAGTGACCTATAGTCCAAGCAGGAGAACATGTCTCTTCTCCCACTCAGAGCATAGGCTAGTAGTTGGATCCAGATGAAGCTCTGTATGGGATTTGGGCTTCAGAAAGACAGTTTTCAAACAACACAACTACATCCTTTTGAAACACTGCACATTTCTTTTCTGTGGGATACTCCATAAATGTACCATTTTGATACTAATTGTCCTACGAAGCATAGTTGAAAGGAAGGACAAGTAAATCACTCTATACTATTCCCCAAATTTTGGGGACCTCCCTTCCACCTAAACTGTTGCACTCATCTTTCTGAAACTGCAGTTTTTGGTTGTTAACATTACATCTATGTGGAGAATGGTCGCATTTATAAAAATGATCATGCTCATTGGAACTCAATTAGTCTGATCCAAAGTGCACCATTTTTTGAAGTACCAATTCAGGTTCTGAACCAAATCATGTGTTCAGTGGACATCCCTTGTAATGTCTTTATCTCATATAATTCATTTATTCATTGTTAAGATCCATGTTTATTACACAGAGGTGATTTGTTGCCTTCTGGAATATTGTTGGTACATAGTTCTATTTGCTTTGATGTGAGTGAAATGCCATGGACTAGGTCTCCAGGAGAGGGAGCAAAGAAGAACTCACAATATTTTTAAAGATTTGTCAAATGGGAGTTATTTACAGACAAGGCTGTGATCAACAAGACAAGGAACCAGAGCAATGTAACATATTACTGTCCAATAAGGCTTTGATAAATCATACATTGTGTAACTGAACTGTACAGCTATTTTCTCAGGACACATCAAAGTCATGGTGATCCTAAATGAATTCCCGTCAGCACCACTTTCGTTGGAGCTGCTTCTCAGATTTTGTAAAGATCCAAACAGCTAAGCAAACAAGTTAGCCTCATATTTCAGTTGTCTACATTACGTTATGTAATGGGTGATTCAGATGAACTGAGAGTTTTGGGTCTCTTTGGTTGAATGAGCTAGTTTGGAATGAATGGGTTAAATACTTAGAGAGCTCAGGGCCCATTACTGCAACATCAGAACAGTGTGATTATGCAAACAGGAAAAGTTCTTTAGACTTCTTTCTGAGAACTGTGCTTTTCTAAAAGATTGTTCCTCATCTTTATCAGAACTCTCAAAAGTTTATTCTGTTCATTTAGTGGGATCACTTAACACCAGATGGATCTTAAGACAAGTATCTCAAGACAAGCCTCTCTTGACACCTTCCTTGAGGACTGAAAACCCTGCTCTGCATCCGGATTTGCAAATAGAATACATAAGTAATAGAACCCACAATTATTCATAGGGAATGCCTTCCTTTTATTCTCAGATTGAGACATGATTAATGATGCTTATGAAGTTAACAATAGCTCCACCTACACACAAGAGGGAAGTCTCACCAGGCTCTGAGGAACTTGAGGCTTAAAAGAATACCAGAGTTTTCTGACAGAAAATGCTAAATACTACAAATTCCATGATTCCATAGGATAGAACTATGGTGGATAAACTGATGTCAAACTTCTGTATTTCTGCAGTGTAGACAGACCCTCTGAGTGTGTTCAGAAGCCATGGATAATGACGGACCATTGGGGAGGTGGGAATGGAAGACCAAATAGCTGGGGTGGGGGGACTGGAATAGACTATCATGGAGGAAGAAACAGCTAAGTGAAGTGAAGAGGAACACAGCACAATCCAGCATTTTTGACAAAGTTTCTTCTCATTCTCATTTAATAATGTTCTGTTCAATTATTGCAGTGAAGTACTGGATCAAAGAAGCAGCCTGTCTAGCCAGATTTCTTGCTTCCCACAGCATTGCTCCAGAACTCCCTCAGGTCAATTTAGCTGATATTTAAATGGCTGATAAATGATCATCTGGTTGCCCAAGATGAGTGTTGACTTCTTGTATTATTCTTTTATCTTCTCTCCTCCCGTAATGGCCCTCTTCTAAAGGTCGGATTCAATTTCCACTTTCACAAGTGCTATAAATCACAAGAGATTCCAAGGAAGTCAGTGTATAGTGTGAAATAAATATGAGGCATAAATTGATATACCTGATTTATGAGACAGATGCTTCCATTTCAGTAAAACTTTTGTCAAGTATTTTAGCAAGCAATAGAAGAGACAGCAAGACAGCACAGTTACATAATTGGGTTGCCAGTTGATTTCCTTCCAAAAGTGAAAAAGCTGATAATTTGATAGGGTACGTTAATTCAATCATATGCAGTGAGCCTTCAATTATAAGTATTAAAATGCAGCTCTGGTTAAGAGCTTTTCTGGCTGCATTTTAACATGTTTCAAGTGAATCCATCCAGATACTTTATGTAACAAATGTAATGGGAAGGGGGTTATCTTACCTAGATAACAGAGCATCTTACGAGTTTTGAAATGGACCTACCTGTGAATTTACTCATCCTTTCAGAGCCCATTTGTAAATTAATCCTACCCTTTGAGCCATACTTTCCCCTTGACAGAGTTAGTGACAGGTTTGATAGGGGCCTGGACAAGATATCCACCTATCTCCATTCCAGACTCTCCTGGATGGGGTTCACTTTCTCTCACACACATGCACACACACACATATTCTCCAACTATCCCAATTTGGCAGGGACAATCCCAATTAATCCTTTGTCATACCACTTTTCAGCTGGCTTTAAAGACTTTATCAGACACGGGCAAAAATTGTGGGATTATGACATCTGGGTAGTGAGAATGGGTGCAGCTATCGCATGACATTATCGTCATCTCGTAGTTACTCTGTTCCCCAGCCGTGAATACGGCATTGCTTTTAATTGATGGGATAAGGCATCAATAGATCATCAATATCATTTTTTTCATGGTATTGAGGGCTTGTAAAAACATGTCCTGTTGCAATCATGAGATCACAGCATGAATGGGTGGCCCTTAGCAAGAAAATGTCTGGGTAAGAACCTGAAAATGAAGCACAGGGAACTCTCCTGTTTAGTTTCAGTGTTTTTAGGTTTGTTTCGGTGCTTGTGTGTTCATTTACTTTGTTAATTAAGGTGTTTTTGCTGTTTTAAGTGTGCTCGCATCTTTTCATGAGAACCGCTGAAATCTCACCCATGCTAAATTGCAGAAGTAAACTCCCATTCTTGAAGCACTAGTGGTTGTGCGATAATTCTGTGGCATTTATTTCACATGATTATAGCTACATGTGATAATAAGTATTATTATCAATGTTTCCACTATCCACACTCACGGAATTACAGAATTTTTATACGCTACTCTGACAATGTCTTAAAATGTCCCAGTTTCTTTCTCTTCCATCCACTTGTCCCCTTTGTCCTCTGTTTACTTCTCTTGGTGCAAACAAAGTTCAAAATGTAAATGCAGGTTGTACTTATCTCAGTGGGGGGACAGGGTAGAAGGGGGGAAGAGTCTTGCCCTTCCCAGTAGTCTCAGGCAAAAGCAAACTGCTGCAGCCCCTCCTTGCTTGTGTGTTCTTCCCCATAAATGTGTAACTCTTGTCACCTTGACCACACTCTAATGTTGCTTGGCCACACACATCCTGGTTTTCATCTGTCAAATGTTAGAGCATATGCACATTGTCCAGGTGAAACAGATACAGCAATGGTACAGAAAGTAGCATGTTTCCAGTAATGTAAAAAGAAGCATTGGACAGACAATTTCAACTGCTGCCACCATCATGTTTCTTGTGCCCAGTACCTCTGGGGTCAGATTCCAATGCATATGCTTCTCTCTACAGGTCTGGGGCATAAAAAAGTAAACATAAACGAGGGTTGGACAGTGTGGTGGGCCATCATGTACCCATGGTCCTCAGTGCTTACTTCATTGTGTCATGGGCTAATTCCCAGCTTGTTCCTCTTCACTATTAATGAAGTTTATCTGTTAATGAAGTTTAGCTATATGCAAGAAAAATAGTACTCACTGTGTGAGCTGCCCAGGGAGTTCACTCCATTGGGAGTAAACCCACTTACCAGTCCCAATTCACTTTTTGGAAAACAGTGCTTTATATGAATTAATCAAATTTCTGACCTCTCATTCATCCACCTCCCCGCTTTTATAATGGGTATCTGAACTGAAACATAGGGTAAATGTCCCTACTACATTTTGTTTATGGAATATTTGGGGGTGGAGGCAAAGGCTGGATGCTAACCAGCAGCTTTTTATCTTCTGCTGCATGCCCGTCAGATTAAAAAACTACAGGCACAGTTTAAGACTTCCCTATGAGTCAAAGAATCTTAATTAGCAGTGAATTGATGTTTTGGAAGTGTACCAAAAATACAAGAAGCCATTGTAAATGGGGATAGGATTTGAATATCCTGTCTTTCAGGCAACTGAATTTGTTGTGGCCTCTGACAGGGAGCAAACAACAAATAAAAAATTGTGGTCCCTGTTGAAACAGGTGCCTGCTTATCAGTATGCAGTGGGATTGCTTAATTTCCATACAGTTCCCAGGGAACTGCTCAGAAGCAGCCTTAACAGGAGAGGAGGGTTTTCTGCTTTTCAAGGCAATTCTTGATCTCCCTAACAATGGTCCACAGGGTTTGCCAATTGTTCTGAAGAGCTGCTCTGGCCACCATTTGGGAGAATGGTCTTGTATCAGGTTGTGTTCCTTTTAAAACAGCTGCTTTAGAGATGGGTTCCTATCCAGCATTTCAGGCTGCTTGGTTAAGATTAGCCTTTGAAGTTAATTGTGAAGCCCTGTGATTACTTTGGAGAAATACATGACTTCTTTTATTAAGAGTGGGGAGACAATCTTTAAAATTATCACAAACATGAATGGCTTTTTATTGCATGGGGTAAATTGAGCAGATTCTTTCTCCCCCCTCCCCCCCCCTCATTCTTTCTTCTTTTCATTCATATATTAATGGGCTGCCTTTGCAGACAATTCTATTTCATCTGCAGAAGTTA
This sequence comes from Gambelia wislizenii, assembly GCA_030847615.1. Lineage (NCBI taxonomy): Eukaryota > Metazoa > Chordata > Lepidosauria > Squamata > Crotaphytidae > Gambelia > Gambelia wislizenii. The sequence continues at coordinate 100,820,777 of JAUMIR010000006.1, forward strand.
CACCTCAGGTCCAATTCTCATATTGCTTTTGCCTGGAGCCTGTTAAACATAAATGTTGGAACTATCTGAACCAATTCTTCAGGTAGAAGTTCTCAAACATAAATCAGTGACAGAAACCATTTTATTGCTTTAGCACAAAGCCATAGCAAACAGTAAATACAATACATACATTACATACAACAAAACATTATAAAATGTTCCCTCAACAAATTTAAACACATTATATCAATATATGAGTATACAAACATAAATGCTGAAGCCAGATTTTAGGGGGGCAGGTTCACCACCCAGAAATTGCAGGCAATTTTGTGGACAAACATTTTTGAAAAAAGTTAGAACAACTTATTAATTTCAGTGATAGTGGCATAGCAATACCTCTTAATTTACACACACACACACACACACCCTGCTGCCACACTGCAGAAATAATGCAGTTTGACACCACTTTAATTACCATGGCTCCATCTTATGGAATCCTGGGACTTGTAGTTTGTTGTTGTGCATGAACTCTCTAACAGAGAAGGTTAAATATTTCACAAAACTAAAAATCTAAGAATTCCACAGCATTGAGCCATGGCAGTTAAAGCAGTGTCAAGCTACATTATTTCTGTAGTGTGGCAGCAGCCATATCATTCATATATATATATATATATATATATATATATATATTTGTTTTAGCATAGACATGATAGAGGCTGTGGAGCACCTCTTCGTGGTTCTCCCTTTTTTTTCTTTCTAGAATACTCAGAGATTCTGACACAAACGCTCAACTGTGGCCAGCTCCAGTAGTTCTACCATCACCACTATGGATGGTGGCACTAAAACAGTTTTAAATAAAGGAAAAAAGAAGTGTAGTATGTTAGTCTGTGACTGATACCAACATTTCCTTCCAAAAATATTACCAAAATGCCTTCTTCCATTCAAATATTCACTCTGCAGATGAGCAGTGCTTAAGGGTCAGCAATACTGCCCAAAGTGATGCTAGACAGAGGCATCAGGCATGCACTTGGAACATTTCTCCGAAGTTGTGCAGAAGTTACAAAAAGCACATTAAGCCGTACTTCTTACCAAAGAATGCATGCTTGGAAAACTAACATGACAGTCCAAACTGAGAGCCTACATGCATGTCAAGCACATTTAAGTGAAATTGGTGTCTACTTTTTCCAGAAAAAAAGTATTTTATCATGGGTCATTTGGAGTAGAAAAGTAGAGAGATGGGAAACTCAGTTGTGCTCTATCCATTGCCTCTCTTCCTCTTACCTCCTAAGATGCTTTTTCCTTATGGGATTCCAAAAAGTCTTATTTGCCTTTGTAAGACATATGTAGGACAGGCTGGTTGTTTGGCTGTGCTTCATCTTAGGCTGTTGTCAGGCCGAAATAGGCAACAGAGCTCCATATGAGTTTTTAAGGGCCCAACAAGACTACTCCAACAGAAGAACTTAGAAGTGTTTTCACTAATCTTTATCACCATCAGTCCATACCAGTGAATATCTACACAGCCATCTATGTAGCTGGACTTACTAGACCTGGGAAAAGATGGTGTCCTGGGCTTTGTGCCTTGGTTAACATACCACTCCAGGAAAAATATATCTGGAAGGAATTAAAAAGATGTGCTTGGATACTCTAGCAACTACTGTTGTCTCTGTATGGGAGCATTACCCATATGCTGGCAGTCACTGAAGTGACAACAGTGGAAAAAATAGGGAGAGAAATATTGCCTGCCAGGCTGCCACATTAACAAGAATGGCTGATTATGTTCCTTATTGATGTGGTGTAAATACGTATTATCCAAAATGGAATGAAACTTGTTGAAAAAGAAAACCGTTATCTATCATTTCACCTGGTGCTGTCTTTCTTCCTCATCTAGGAGGTACATGCCAGAGCCCTGCCCTTCCAGCCCTGGTACGTCCTCCAGCTCCACCCTTGCAGCCTTCGTTGGATATCAAACCCTTTCTTCCATTCCCTCTGGACACTGCAGCAGCTGTCAATCTCTTCCCCAACTTCAATGCAGTAAGTACTTTGCTGAAGAATTAATGTCCTTGTCCTATGCCATTCATGTCATTCCTCTTTTAGAAAAACAAACAGTGACATGTATGGGTGAGGGATTCAAACACTCATGCTTAAGTATCAAAAGGAGCAATGGCAGCTGTCTTGTAAGAAATAAAATCCCAAACTCATACGTTCATATTACCTTTAATTGGTCAATCAAGAAGGTACAAATCTATCTGCCTGTGTTCAGGTTCCTGAGTGCTATTCATTAGACAAAATATTACAAAAATCATGCAGGAGAAAAAAACCACCAGAAAGATGTGATCTTTAAGTAATGTCATCTTAATGTTGTTGTACTGAGGGAGAACACAGAGGATAATGCACACTGCAAATTAATTGCACTTTGATAGCTCTTTAACTGCCATGGCTTCATCCACTAGAATCTTGAGTTTTGTAGTGTTGTCATGTACTGCCAGAAGGTTCTCATATTGTAGGTCAAGGAAATGTCTTACCCTAAGATGGCGGGGGGACATTGGAGTCCCACCCACAATGCCAGCGTCTCATTGAAATTTGGGGGGATTGTAGCTCAAAAAGGAGGCCTGTAAGAGGAGGGCAACTTTGGGGATTTTTTCACCTATCTATACCAGAACTAAATGTAGAGACTATTCCAGTTAAAGGTAAATGAATTATTTTATTTGAATTAACAGGGGATATGCTTACATACAAGAACATACAGTCTTAATAACCATACAAGGCTATTGGAAGCAAGGCAGGAAATCTTGGATAGAGAGAAGTCAGGAGTGGAAGAGTGATAGTTACCAGTCTTGGAGAAAAAGGTCCGTGCAGCAGAGGGACCCAGACAGCACCTGAGGGTGACGCAGAGAAAAGAATGGCTGGTCTGGTCTGTGGGACACATGGTTAGGGTCGGCACTAGAATATTGATAATATACTCTATTTCATAACCTGGAAGGGTGTGTTAGTTATGACAAAGCCTGGATGGCTTTCCCATGGAACAGACAAAAGGGTCCAAAGCAGAGCTGATTGCCTTAGCTCCAGAGTAACAAAACATTGATGGGATTTGCAACAACTTCTTAATGTTTGGTCAGGTACAGTGTATAGGAAATATTTCTGTAGGGTCTGGGTTAAGGGATGAACCCACTAACAACTGGGATTTCCACATAATCCTATCTAGGTTTTCATGATTCTGGACAAATCTTAGGTCATCATGAACTTGACTGTCCTCTGGTCATCTTGACCCCAAACAATGTCTGGTCAGCATGACCCTGAAAAGTGTCCAATATGTGCAGTTATGAAATAAGGGTGGTAGGGTGTGCTAACAAATGCAGTAGAAAATTCTAAGGACCTCACCAAACTACACATTCCATAGGATTTGAGAGGCTGGAGTCACCACAGATTAAAGTGGTATCAAACTATTATAATTGTGCAGTATGGATACACCCAAAGAGTCTGCAGATTCACAAATGAGCTCCTCAGGTGACACTTTGGTATTAGGTTTCAAGCAGACTAGTCCCCTAAGCTTGCTGGCAATGGGAAATGCCATAATGCTTATTCTCTATTTTAAAAATACAATGACTCTTCTGTAAACTCAGAAATGTTTCCATCCTATACAAAGCTTACCATCTCTGTTATCAATTAAAAAGGGGAGTAGAAGCAGGCAGTGGAGTGAGTATAATAGTTTGAGTGTTGGTCTGCATCTCTAGAGACCAGAGTTCGAATTCCTGCTTAGCCATGGAAACCTCCTGGGTGACCTTGGACAAGTCACACCCTCTCAGCCTCAGAGGAAGGCAATGGCAAATCCCCTCTGAACAAATCTTGCCAAGAAAACCTTGTGATAGGCTCACCTTAGGGTTGCAATAAGCCGGAAACAGGTTGAAAACGCACAATAACAACAAAATAGGCAGTGGTGTTACAGTGGTAAGGCTGGACATAAATTTAGATAAGATGAAGAAACTGTATAGAACAAAAAATGGATAGTTTGGCTCCTCTCCTGGGAGAAAGGCAAGGTTGTAGCTAGAGTTATGCTTACATTTGATATGGAATAGCTAAGATTCAACTGTAGGGACAAATCTGTAAAAATTTAGTAAGCAGACAAGCCCCATTTGACAGAAAAGTGATATGCTTTTCATTTATATATGTCAGGTTAGTAATTGAAATGATCAGGACTAATGAAGGAACACGTCCACTCCATCTTTTTCAAGTAGTTAAATATGAATTAATATTTAGCAGTGTTTATTCTTGGATTCTTATTAATTGCTCTAAATAAGTATTTAAATTATTCTTACTGGCAAATAATTAATGTAGGCTGATTAATCTCAGTGACTGCATGCAAGATGGTTATTTTAAAAACTCTCTGTAAATGAACAAGAAAAGGTAGGTCATTAAGACCCCCACCTCCGGGCAACATTTACTTTATGTTATTGTTTGTTTCTTACATTTTTAAACCAACTAAGAGCTAGTGTCCTATTTATAACTAAGGACTTTTTCAGACAGGACTTAATAATAATAATAATAAAATTTATTTATACCCCGCCCCTCTGTTAAAACAATCGGGGCGGCTTACAAAAATTAAAATACAATACAGATAAAATCCCCGCGCAAGAAGACTCCAGAATAGTTACGATGCTGTCGCACGGCAGGGGGTCCGTTTCAGACCCCGCCGTCCCTCTCTCGGCATCATCCGTTTCACTTCCGTGTATGATTGGAGGCAGCTGCGTCGTCCAAAATGGACCCCCTGCCATGCAACAGTGTCGTAACTATTCTGGAGTCTTCTTGCACTGTAAGTCCTGTCTGAAAAAGTCCTAAAAGTGTATAACCAAGTTAAACACATAGACTGGAAAATAAGAATACAGGGGCAACAAAACAGCACAAAATAATACCAGAAGTGAGGATAAAAGTAGCGTAGCTTGTTTTATGTTTTTCTTTCATTTTACAGATGTAAACAAAATAAATGTAAAATTGGTAATAGCGATGGGGGGGGTGGGAAGCCCAAAAAGCAGTTCTTAAAATACTGGGAAAATTTAAAAAGATCTTCACCTGGTACTGATAACCTCAGAGTTTAGAATGTTAGGTTTAAAAATTAGTTGGTTAATGTTAACTGTTAGAATTGTTAGAAACAGAGAGGTTAACTCATTATCCCAATAAATAAAATAGATTAATTTATAACATTAACATTAATTGGTCTGCAACATAAACAATTAGTTTTTAAAACAGGTCATAAGTGGGATGGGGGTTGTCACCATTGACCTCTAAGGCATATTTTATTATTGGCTACTTCAAATGTTCTCTTTCTTGTTACAAATTTGCCTTCCTCCAGCCTTGTGGATTACAAAGCCAATTCTGCAATTGGGGATGGTGGTCTAATGTATCTGAAAACAGCTAGATTGGGGAAGGCTATCCAAAATCATAGGATCTTACCTTACAACCTATTCATATTATCACTGATCTATATCTCTTGTCTCTTTTTCCCACTCCCTGCCAACAAGTACAGTGTTTATTCATCCTTCAAACAGTTTGTTTGTTAAAGGTTACTAAGGAGTGATGTTAAAGGTTATTAAAGAATGATGTCTCTATTGCAGCTAGAGGACACTGATCCTCTGCAAGTGCAGCAATAAAGTGGCTGACTATAAAGATCAAGTAAACCAAAGGCAGGGAATTCTTTTGAGTGCCTTTCAAGATATGTAGAACATTTTCTACATAATTGAACCACTGTATTTTCCACCTTTTCAATCCTAATCCAGAAGTGTGATATGCAAAGATCATTGGTAGAGAACACAGGAGCTAGTGATCCCACTTATATTTCCATCATATTCCATCATATTTCCATCATATTTCCAGATTAAAAGATCAAGTATTTAACAAGCACATTTTTCTCTACATCCATTTTACCTTAATACTTTTCTTTTTAAGTCTCGTAACCTTGTACTCTTAAGCGTAACAAAAAAAATATTTGTGCACAATTATTTTGTTGTTAGTCTCACATGACACATATGAAATATTTGCAGCTAAGGTTCAGGAAGTAATTGAAGTAGCCAGGGACTGATGAATATATGTTTGTTAAAGCAGCCCAAAATATCTGCTTTGGCAGCCTGGGATTGCTGGTCCTCTGTGATCAAGAACTAAAACCTCTTCACTCTTACCTCTAGCCACCAAAGCAAAATGCTCTGATTAGAATAGATGCAGCAATCCCTAGTAACCCCTATTGATTTCTGTGTGACTTAGTTCTGAGTAGATATGCAGGATAGCATTTAGCTAGCTGAAACTTTTGGCTTCAGACTACAGTTGTCCCTCTGTATCCACGGATTTGGTATTCACAGATTTAAGTATTCACAGTTTGAAAATATTGTTAAAAAATAATAATCCACAAAGCAAACCTTGATTTTGTCATCTTATATAAGTGACACCATTTTGCTATGCTATTGCATATAATGGGACTTGAGTATTCACAGATTTTGGTATTCACGAGGGGGGGGGTCTTCCAACCAAACCCCAGTGAATATGAAGGGACAACGGTAATAACCTCAGTTCTCCCCATGGCTGTCTCAGCCATAAGATCAAAAAGAGAGGTCTTAAAGCCCTAAAACACATCAATAATTTAATGAATGGATTGAAGATTTTTCTCTGTCTCTGGAAAATATAATGTAAGTAATAAGCAATACCACAGAAAGAGCATGAGAAGGGCTATGAACCATGCTTCCAGTTCCTGACTCCCCTAGCAGCCACACTTCTGATGGTGATGTGACTAGCAGGCATACAGCAACCCGCCTCAACAGAAGAGGTTCTGCAGAGCAATGCATAATTACTCCATGCATGGGAAGGACCATTCTTAGACCAGTGTCAGGATGAGTGTTATGTGCATATATTGGTATGCAGTAGAACTCCTTCCAATACATAATCAATGTGAAAGGCACCTGGTATCAGCTTCAGAGGGGTAGGGTCATGTACATATCCTTATAACTCTTCTTGCATATTCAGAGAGAGAGAGAGAGAGAGAGAGAGAGAGAGAGAGAGAGAGAGAGAGATGTATGAATCCCTCAAAGCATTGCCAAACATTAATTTTTGCTTGGGGATGGGGAAAAGAAAAGGGGGGGAGTTCTTTTCAAACAGAGAGCTCTTTTCAGCCTGCTAGCCTAAAAATTATACTGGGAAATCTAAATTAAAGTTATAGGCAGGGCCGGTTTAACCATACCGCCAAATCAGCATTGGTGGGGGGCTCCACAGCTGCAGGGGGCCTCGTCCTAACCTTCCTCCTACAACAAAACAAAACCAGGAGAGAACCAGCAGGAGCAAGAGAACAGCCAAAAACCTCCTGCTGGCCTTGCCCTTTTTTAATTCTCCTGTTTCCTTCCTACTTTCCTCCCTCCGCTCCCACCGAGCAGGACAACCTGCAGGAGGCCCCCTCTGCATGGACTGCGCCGCCCTGGAAGTGACTCTGGAGCAGGAGGAGAGGTGGCGGTGGCGGCGGCAGAACCTGGGCTGGGCCCCATGGCTGGCGCTGCTGCCTGTGCCTTGGCGGGAGGCACCCTGCGTGCTGGCGCTGAGCTGGAGCTGCGAGCGAAGCCTAGCGAAGCCGCCACCCCCTTTGTGAGGTGAGCCTGGAGCTGCCTGCCTGCCTGCCTGCCGCCTCCCTCCGGGCGCTGGGGCAAGCTGGCCTCTCTGTGGTATTCTGGGAGGGAAGGAGCTCCTCTTCACTGCAGCAGCGGGGAAAGGCGAGCAGCAAAGCGGCGGCGGTGGCAGGAAGCAGGGCAGGAGAGGAGCGCCAAGAGAGAGAGCCTCTTTGGGGCGCGGAGTTTCTCATCCCTTCGCCTTGCTCCACAGCTGGCGCTCAGTACTGCTTCGGGGGCAGCCAGGCCGGAGAAAGAGGAGAAAGAGAAAAAGGCAAGGCCTGGCCCGGCCTGGCTGCCCCCGAAGCAGTACTGAGCGCCATCTGTGGAGCAAGGCGAAGGGACAAGAAACTCTGCGCCCCAAAGAGTCTCCCTCTCTTGGCGCTCCTCTCCCGCCCTGCTTCCTGCCGCCGCCGCCACTTTGCTGCTTGCCTTTCCCTGCTGCTGCAGAGAAGAGGAGCTCCTTCCCTCCCAGAATACCACAGAGAGGCCAGCTTGCCCCAGCGCCCGGAGGGAGGTGGCAAACAGGCAGGCAGCTCCAGGCTCGCCTCACAAAGGGGGTCGCGGCCTGCTAGGCTTCGCTCGCAGCTCCAGCTCAGCGCCAGTGTGCAGGGTGCCTCCCGCCAAGGCACAGGCAGCAGCGCCAGCCCCCCCCCCACAGATACACACCTACTGCCATCCCTACCCACCACACAGGTGATCACAGGTTGGGCCGTGTGTGTGTGTGTGTGTGTGTGTTGTTGTTGTTGTTGTTGTTGTTGTTGCTGGCGAGTTGGGGGGGGCAGCTGGAGGAGCTCTGGTGGGAGCTGAGCACCCTGGTAGAGCGCCTGAGGAGGAGCCAGCGACACAGCACAGTACAGGATATTCAGATTAAGGTAGGACCCCTGTATCCACTGTTTCATTATCCACCAATTCAATTATCCACGGGACACAAAACAGCATACCTACCATAGAGTCTTCCTAGAAAATGTGTCCTCTCCAGCCATTTTCTAGGTCCTCCAAGGCAACTCGAGGATATTTTAAACTGGAAGTCCCATCTTTTTAAATGGCGTTCAGTATTATCCACGGTTTTTGGTATCTGTGGGCCTCCCCAGAACCAATCCCTAGGGATATGGGGGTCCTACTTTATTACTAATAATGTTTTTGCAGGAGGAGGGTTACAAGGGGGGCCCTACAATGATAAGGGCCCCTGCGGCTGCAGGTGCTGCAGGGCCCTTGAACCAGCCCTACCACCCTTGCCCGGTGGACTCCGCAGGGCTTACCAATCCAGGGTCCCTGGAACCATAGGGTTACCCCAAAGAGGTGGCTAGGGGTTGTTCAAGAGATGGTGGGGTTGGCCACATGGTGAAAATGCCCCTCACAGCAGGGACAGTTGAAGGGCCCTGCAGCAGCTGCAGCCGCAGGGGCCCCTCATTGTGGGGGGCCCAGTTGTAACCCTTCTCCTGCAAAAACATTATTAGTAATAATCTGAATATTCTGTACTATGAATAGCTTAGCTTGAGTTAGGTTACATTGACCTGAAATAAACATGGGGCCCCCAAAATAAAGTGTTGCAGGGGCTCCCAAAATTCCTTAAACCGGCCCTGGTTATAGGAAATGCTTATTAACTTTTTTCCTAAAGGAGAAATGGAAATAGATTTCCAAATGGAAGAAGGGTTCAATCTGGAAATCGGAGTCTAAGTTTTAAAAAGTTAAAAATGATATTTTACATGGTTATGTTTCATACTATCTTTTTTTTAAAAAATTCTGCCTTTCCTTCATTTAAGTATAATGTAAATAAGCAAGAAGACATACTCATTATACTTTGCAAAAATGAAGCACAAATACTGAGTTGAGCAGGTGCTCTAAAGGAAAGGTCTACAGAAAAGGACATTCTGTTAGTCGTAATGTTGAAAAAAGGTAGAAGTGTGTTGTGATATGATGCTATTTGCATAATTGGCAGTGATGTATTCCAGTTTTTTGCTCCAAGTCTCAAGTTAAGTCTCAAGTCTCTACCATCAGGTCTCAAGGCAAGTCTCAAGTCCTTGAAAGAAACTTTCAAGTCAAGTCTAAAGTTGAGTCTCAAGTCTGAGAGCAACTTTAACAGAAAAAAGGGAGGTGGTAGTGGTTTGTGTGTATAGTTTCAGTAACTAGAAAATCAAGAAGATGTGCACAAAGTTAGGTAAAAATAATATTATCAGTGTACATGTTAGGCAATGGGCTTGAGGCAGGGCTTGAGGTCTGCTCAGCAGCCTGTTTCGGCTGCACATTGGAGGAGCCTTGAAAAGCATTAGAAGGATCCTTCCATCTCAAGCCTATTGCCTAACGTAATTGCTGTTACCACTTCTGTCACATACTGTTAGGCAAAAAGCAGTGAGATCATGGAAACATTGTTAAAAGGAGAAAAAATGTTTTCTGCTCCATGTTTTAGATGAATGCATTATGTTACTGAAACAAGGTCAGCAAGTTGATTGCTGGAAATATACAAGTCAGTGCATCATTTATTGTTAAGTCCAAGTTGAGTCATTGAAGTGACTTGAGTCCAAGTCAATCAAATCTACATCACTGATAATTGGTGGTTTGGTTCATGCCTATCCTAACCTATGTTATTCTACTATTTTAATTAAGGCTAGCATTAATCTAACAAAGAAAAATATGTATGACAGTAATTGCAGTAAAAATGTGGGAATAGAACAAGAAGAAAATGAGAACATTGGTCCAAGTTGTCTTCTCTGTGTCAGATTCTTCCATTCTTTGCCTCTACATTTGTTTCCCTTGGGTCATGACTTCAGAGTTTGGTGGCTGTTTATCCCCACATCACATGAGTGGCTATTATGCTCAGAGCTTTTGAACACTATTCCCTACAGTTCTGGGAATTGTAGTCCGACAAAGTGATCATCACAAGCTTTCTGATTATGATGTCATGACACATCATGGTACAAAGGTGAGAAGAGAATGTACCATAGAAATGCAAGGGCCAAGCATTATTTTGTGGTGGGATGTCTGTGTCCCCACTGACACAGGTAGCACAAATTTATCCTGTCCATGAATTTTGAAATGGAAATGTTGATGTGCAATATGAAATCATATTTTCTAAATGTCTAAATTCCAAAACACTCCCCCAAACACTCTCTCCTCCCTTTTAATCATTTTTGTTCAACATAACATGCAGTGAGAAGAAGGGTCATAGAAAACTTGCCAGTTATTGTTTGGTCAAGTCTTGATTCTTGAGCTAACTTGATTTCATTGAAGGAAGGATGCTTCTGCTAGAGTCGCAGGTAATGTACAACCCATCTGTATGGCTATGCAAACTTTACTGAAAGTAGTTTATATTCTTTTCTAAAAAAAATAGAATAGAAAGTGTTTCTCCACACACCCCATACAAATCATTTTGCAATCATTGTTTTTCAGCATGATCTTTAGGATACTGGTGAAGCATTGGTTAATTGACGCAAGATAATCTAACTCTTTGTTCCACTCAGCTCTGATTTTGTTAACATCAAATTTAGTGCTTTCCAATAAACATTAATAAACTAGACTTGTCAGTTTCTGTTTCTGTAAGGATATGATTAATGTTTCCAACACAGCAGGGGTGGCAGTAGCACTCAGTGCTGTGGATCTATATATAGAAAACAATAGGTACTTCAGCTGTAAATATTGCCACAATATACACACTGGTAACTGATAATTAGACAGCACTATTGAAAATGGCAAAAATTCTTGGTCTGGACCAATCAATTATTCCAGAGTATAAATCCCACAGTCCTCCATAAAAAGGATTGTCTTGCAATCTTCAAATTAGGATGGCAGCATGGAGTTAGTTTAACACAACTACTGTATATCAATCAAATTTTAACTGATGTTATTGTATGCAAAGCTATCCTGGCAGCAGAGATCACAGGGGACACCACCCCTTTCTTTCTTAAAGTAAGAGAGCCTAAAGCAGTCAATCCTTTAAAAAGGTTCCAAGTTAGCTGATTTCCAAATTGTCCAATGATAATGATTTGTATTAGGCCAAGTTATCTAGGCCCATTTCAAACCAGCTTCAGAGCAGGCTATGGAGTTGAGACTGCTATGGTCACCTTAGCGGATGATCTTCATCAGAGCACTGACGGGGGAGTATGTCTCTGCTGGTGCTTTTGGACCTCTCAGCGACATTCGATACCATCAACCATGGTATCCTTCTGGAACACCAGAGGGATGTGGGAACCGGAGGCACTGTGCTTCAGTGGTTCTAGTCCTACCTCTCAGGCAGGTTCCAGTTGGTGGTGCTTGGGGATAGCTGCTCCTCAAAAAAAGAGCTGTTATATGGCATACCACAAGATATTTCTCCACATCTTCAAAAACACCCTCAGCTAAGGATAATGTGTCTCCTCTGAATGAATGCCTTGAGGAGGTAATGGGGTGGATGGGGAAGAACAAACTGAAGCTGAATCCAGACAAGACAGAGGCGCTTACGGTCAAGGGTCCTACTATGAGGATGGAGGTATGTCAGCCAGTCCTGGATGGTGTTACACTCCCCCTAAAAGACTATGTTCACAGCCTGGCAGTGCTTCTGGTTTTGTCACTCCAAATGACAGCTCACGTAGATGTGATGGCCAGGAGTGCTTACTACCAGCTTTGGCTGTTATGCCAGTTGCACCCATTCCTAGAGTTGGAAAATGCAAAGATGGTAGTACATGCACTGGTAACCTCAAGGCTAAACTTTTGCAATGTGTTGTATATTGGGCTACCTCTGTACCAAGTTCAGAAGCATCAATTGGTTCAAAACATGGCAGCCAGATTAGTCATTGGTACAGCTAAGAGTGATCATATCACATCAATATTAAAACCACTCCATTAGCTGCAATTAGTTTCAGGGCAAGGTACAAAGTGTTTGTTATTACCTTTAATGTCCTACCTGGTTTGGATCCAGGTTACCTACGAGATTACCTTATCCTGTATAATCCACCCCATACACTTAGGTTTTCTGGGGGTCATTTGCTCCAGCCAGCTAGGACTAGGTTAGCAACTGTCACCCAGTGGACTTTTTTTTCCAGCTGCCCTAGACTCTGGAACAGCCTGCCAGAAGAGATACAGCAGCTGAATACCCTGTCATATTCAAAGTAGTGTTAAAGATCAGTCTCTTCCAGCAGGCCTATCCAGATGATTTTAAAGTGTGAGTTTTAAACTATGTACTGATCGTTTTAAAATGTCTTAGTCTTACTTGGGTTTTTTTAATCTCTAAGTTTTAACTTATATATGTTTTTAAATAATATTATGTTTCTATGTTAATGTGTTGTTCCCTGCCTCGATCCACAGGGAGAGGTGGGTAAGAAATAAATACTACTACTACTACTACTAGTATAGTTGCCCATTATTTGTAGAAGTCAGACGATACACCTTATGTCACAAACTCAAGTCTTGAAAACTAAATCTAGCTCCTGTAAATGAGAGCTGCATTCTTTTGAGTGAAAAATAGGATGGTAAAGACTCCCATACACAGTTCCTAAAAGTGGTATTGATTTTCTGAAAGTAAACCTGAGGGATATGAAGTGAGATACTTTAGAGAACATTGACTATCCATGGTAAAACATAGGTCTTTATTAACCTTACCACAAATACATAATTTGATTGATGTCCACCTATCCAATCCAGTGATATTTCAGAAAGCCATGCAAGCAAATTAACCAGTGGAAAACTGCCCTAACTTCAATAACTAAAAAGACTAAAACTCTTTAGACCTGAAATTAAATTTCATATCCTGGATAAACTGGACACCATTACGCCCTTTTAGAAAGAAACTGCTTCAACCAAATGTTGGCAGTGTAATGCAGATAAGTGACACAAATGGCATGCTAGGGTATGCTGTAGTAATTGTGGCATGCAAGGTTATTTAAGGCAGTACTTCTCTGATTTGGGCCTCTTTGCCATTTCTTCTCCCTGCCTGCCAGCCTCTATATAGCAAAGGAATTTCCCTTCACCTTTAGGGGTTAAGTAGAAATTTTTATTGTGCCACAATTTGATGGCGGCACTCACTGTTTTTCTTGCTATATAATGATATTCATGATATATCATGTTTTAGCCTGTTGGCTAAGCATTGATTTATGTCACAAGTGGCAGGGTGTGGGCACTTGGTGTAAATTGGCTCACTTTGAAGGCTTTTGGTCATACTACAAGTGAAAGAATTCACCCATTTCCCTGTCATTGCCAACCAGCTTGGGGGGAGACGTTTGGGTTTTTGTCCCAAGATGACTTCCTCAGGAAAGAGTGCCAACCAGTGGCACCTGGGGGGAATCCCTTGGGATCTCTTATTGGAATCAGTCTAGGACAAACCACAGGATCTGTACCCTGGATTTCAAACCTAGAAGTCTCTGGCTTAACTGTGTTCCCACATGCAAATTCATGCCGGCATGTCCCATTTGCTGCTGCATTGCAGATTCTTGAGGTTAATAAAGCCATGGCTTTATTTCATCCAACTCCTGTGTTTGGTGTCATCATATGGGTAGGAGGGCAATGCTTCCTTGTGGCATATGATATGGGTGTGTTCAGTGCTTCTTCCTCTTTGGAGAGATGTGTTACAATGTGTTAATTTTATATTAGAAAAACTTTGGTATTTATGGATGCACTTGTTCTTTAAAATTACCTTCCTGTAATGTGGAATTTGACTGAGGTTCAACATTGTTAAATCCTGTGTACTTTTACTTTTGCAATAGACTTATACTCAACCTTATGAATGAGAGAGACCTCCAAGTCACACTGTCCTTAACAGCCCTGGTTCAGGTCCTGCAGACTCAGTGGCTTCCTTAATTGAGTCAATCCATCTGGACTGCATTCTTTCTCTTTTCCTACTGCCTTCTACCTTCCTAAGCATTATTGTCTTTTCTAGTGAGTCATGTCTTCTCATGATATGGCCAAAGTACGACAGTCTCAGTTTTAGTCATCTAGGCTTCTAGGGGGAGTTCCGGGTTGATTTGCTCCAGGACCCATTTAAATGTCTTTTTAGCAGTTCCCGGTATCCGTAGAATTCCTCTCCAGCCCCACATTTCACATTCCTACAATTTTCATGCTTCCTTCTTCGGAGTCTAATCCTGCTTGACATATGTTAGGTTTGGAGTACAAGTTAAATAGATAGGGTGATAAAATGCAGCCTTGCCTGACCTCCTTGCCAATTAGATACCATTCATTTTCTCCATATTCTGTCCTGATGGTAGCCTCTTGTCCTGAATACAGGTTACACATCAGGACTATCAAATGTTGTGGCATACCCATTTCTTTAAGAGCAATCCATAGTTTTTCATGATCTATACAATCAAAGACTTTGCTACAATGTATAAAGCACAGGGTGATTTTCTTCTGAATTTTTTTGGTGAGCTGCATGATCCAATTATGTCTGCAATATGATCCCCAGTGCCTCTTCCTTTCCTGAACCCAGCTTTCAAGTATTTGTTCTAGAATTTTTAGTATCCCTTTGCTTGCATGGGAAACTAAAGCAATGGTCCTGTGGTCACTGCAATTCCTGATGTCTCCTATCTTGGGATCGAAAGGTATATTGAGTGTTTTCATTTAGTAGGCCATTGTTTTGTTTTCAGTATCTGTTGACAAATTTTAATTAGAACCAGAATAGATTCTGTCTCTGTAGATTGAAGCAGCTCTACTCGTATGCCATCAGTTCCTGTTGATTTATTTCTCCTAGGTGCTCTGAGCACAGCTTCTACTTTACTTTCTAAAACTATAGGTTCATCTTCAAATGGCTCTTTCTTGAATGAAACTGTCATCCTTTCTCCTCTTTTATATAGTTCTTCAATTTATTGTTTCCATCATCTTTTTATTTATACTTGGTCATGTAATCTGTTCCCCTGCTGTTTGTAAAGCATTCCCTCTCTTGGTTTAAATTTCCCTTTTATTTCTCAGATCTTAGATCTTTTATTTCTCAGATGTGGAAGAGGTCTCTTGTTCTCCCTTTTTTGTTGTCATCTTCTGTTTCTCTGCATTGATTGTTATAATAGTTCTCCTTGTTCCTGTGCATGTCATTGAACAGTTGCATTAAGGTTTCTGACTTACTGTAGTCACTTTTACTATAGCTTCTCATCTGTCCTTAACTACTTGAAGATTTTAATCTGTCATCCATTGAGGCTTTTTTTTTTTTTCTGCAGATAGCATCTTTTTGCATTCCTCCTTGACAATGTTCCTGGCTTCAGTCCAGAGTTCTTCTGTCTCCCATTCAATTAGGCTTAATAGTGCACATCTATTTTCTCATTATATGTAAATTCTGTTTGGATGTTCTTCAGGTTGCAATTTGGCATGATGGTTGGTTTATTGTTCTCCTTTACCTTTATTTTTTTATATTAGCAGTTCATGGTGTATGCCACAATATGTTCCTAGTCTAGCTTTTGCAGAGAGAATGGAGTTTCTCCACCTTCTGCTTCCAATTATGTAGTTTGTTTGATTTCTATATTGGCCATCAGGTGATACCCATGCACACAGTTGCCTCTTTGGTTGCTTGAAGAATGTGTTTGGTATGAACAAACTGTTGGCCTTGCAAATTTCAGCAAGTTGTTCTTTGACCTATGTGGTATTATTGAATATAGGTAGGGCACACACTTTATTTCTATGCCTAGTTGGTTAATGACATTTTGTAAATACATTCATTTGGAGAGAAAGTCTAGTGTATTTTGAGAAGTTTTGGCAAATCTTTGGGGACATGCCAAATCCACTAGAAAACTATGAGCCTAGGAAAATGTGGTCTACAAGTTGGATTTTACTTTACAGAACAGTTTGACAAGCACATAGCTTTTAATGTTTCTGAAGAGAGTTCGTAGTCTTTAGAAATGATTTTTCATGTAATTGTATAACGTTCTGAGATTGTCACTGTTTATGTTTGCTCGCTCCCTTCCTAAACAGATCTTCAGGTGAGAGTAAACCTAAAAATACATTTTAATGTCCAAAGATAAATGAAATAAGTAATTTATCAAGATATCTCATTCTTCAATTCTGCGACCTCTAGTGATAAGTTATCACTTGAAATGCTACATTCTGTCATTAGTATTTCCATTTTCCAAATGTGTGCCATCATATAAATGATATACAGTGCAAACAACATCCTTGTCAGTCTGAACACCTTGGTAGGTATAGTTTACTTGTAATGTATTTGTGGATTCCTTACATACCCTTAAGAGTGTGTAGCCACCATTGCATCACATGTTTCTTAGAACAGGGTGGTCAATGTGCAGGCCACGTGTGGCCTTTGAACTCTTTTCCTTCTCCATCCTCCTACCAGATTGCCCTTGGTTGAAATCACTGCCAAAAACATGCCAGAAAGGGCATGTTTTTGCCAACCATTGCCTCTTCAGTAGTTTCTTTCAGCCACAGAACCCTGCGAGATAAACTCCCCTGTGTTTTGATAGGACTCTATGGTTAGTTTGACGGCCAGCATAGTGTATTGGATTATGACTCTGAGAGCACAGGCTTACAATACTGACTTGGCCATAGAAACCCACTGGATGACCTTGGGCAAGTCACATTCTCTCAAGGCTTCTCTACACCAGTGAAAACCCCTGAATTCCCCCCAAATCCAGCTCGATAATGCCACACAATGTGCGGCCTTTTCCCTGAATCTGGTGCAATAGTGACACATGATGTATGGCCCCATTTGCACTTGACTTGGGGAATACCCCCTTAATACGGGTTTTAGAAAACTTCCAGTTTTCTCTGGAGCTTGCTGGAAACTCTGGAGAAAACTGCCATGTGAACAATCCATCCACACTGGATTGTGGGCAGGGGAGAGGAAGGATAAGTGCTGCCTGAGGTGCCACCATTTCCCCCCCCCCACTTCAGCACCACTTCTCATTCCAAATGCAGAGCAGTCGTCACTCTCTCTGAGTTCAGAACCCCCAGCAAGCCCCACCATCATGAAGCTAGCCACCCATTCTGGCTTCAGAGAAGATGACTACTGCTGGCACTTTGCTTTTCCAGCACACAGTCACCCCTCTGAGCTCTGGGAAAAGCAAAGCCCCAGCGATAGTCACCCTCTCTGAAACCAGATTGGGTGGCTACCATTGGCATGTTGCTTTTCCCAGAACTCAGAGGGGTGATTGTTCAGCAGCAACACCATCACCACCAACATCCTCAGTGAGTCCTGTAATCCCTAGAACATTCCCTGTCTCCATAGCTGTTATTGATAGTAAGCAATAATGATGAAAGAAGTGACACATTTAGTGGAATTCTTCTGTTATAGAGCTGCTTGTCTTCCAGGCACTGGGTAAATTCTTATTTGTACAATAAATGCATTATATTCAGGGAATAAAGAACTATTTTAGTTGTTTGTTGTTTAGTTCGTTTTCATAGTTTTTATTGTCTTTTATAAGACATTTGCAGTTGGTGATTTTATGTATTTGTAATTCATGATTTCTCCAGTGTGCTTTTATGTAGACTCCTCTGGGCTGCTAGAATTGAGGACAGAATAGGAGTAGTTATTATGATCCTGTTGTTCAATTTGTCTCAGTGATCTACAGTAATAAGTGTGTGCGGTCTCACTGTCATGTAATAGTACTAAAGTTACTTGCCATCTCTTTTGTGGGCTATTGTAACTTTTTTTTTTTTTTTTTTTTTGGCCCAAGGAAAACACTCTATTCATGCTCACATGATACTTCTTTCCTTCTCTGGTCATTTTCTTTTGCTATGGCTAGTTAAGATCCTACCATGGTTAGTTGTTTGGTAGAGGCATTCTAGTGTGGAATAGGGATACATCCCCTGACTAGGTTTTTATTTACTATACTTTGTTGATTTGCAATGGTTGTGTCCTTTTATCTATAATATTATTGTCAGTAGGTGCGCTGCACTATTTGCATATAATAGGTGTGTATTCTGTGTGACTTTAGAGGCACAAGGGAAGGGAAGGGAGGCAGCAGTGTACCCTGATAATAGTGCCTGCTGTCTTGCCTTATTGAACAACATCGGTATTAAAACAGCTGTTCTTCCATTTCAGTCCTGTGGGAGATGGTGGTAATCACAGGTCTTTTTCTAACTAATTTTTTCAGTTAGAAAAAAGACTAGCGTTTACTACCATCTCAAATGAGTCCAGAACAGTGGTTGAATGCCCTAGCACAATTGGAGGTCAAAGGGAATTACAGAATTATAACACTACATATAAGCACTTGTAGTAGAAAGGGATTTTTATTCTTTCATGAAGCATCCCATATTATGTCAATTAGAGCAGAAGCTTTGTGTGATAACTATGATGAATGCGATGGCAGGGGCAGGTATTTGGGCTAGAAGATCAGAGCTTCAGATGGGGTTACAATCACTGTCTTCACCACTGTGCCCAAATTACCCTATATCAAATGAAACATCATAGAGCCAGCAAAAATTGCTGCAAGGATAGTGTAAGCTGCAATATTCCTCACATAGCAGCAGTTGAGGTAACTTTTAATGATCATGTCATCCAGTTGCATTAAGTAGGGCTTTATGAAGCATAATATAAAATGGCATGCTAATTAGCAAACTGGTTAGCAGAACATTTGTAGGTGCTATGTCTTTAATTGTATAGTATATGCGTACCCCCAAGTCATATGTAGAGAGAAATGTTAACAGCTAAGCCATTTAAGCTGAAAACAGCACACTGCTGTGAAAGCCCCAGAGAAGTTTTTAGTTCATGGGTTCAGTAAGAGTTTATCTAGTAAAAGGAATGAAGTTTTTATTGATTCTACTTCAGAATAGGTCTATTAAAATGCACATACAACAACAACACCAGAATTTTATTTCCTAGCTTTTCTGACTTAATATAGACAAATATATGTTTGATACTGGAACAGCAGTAAAGTGGGAAGGAGAGACATTTCCCAAGTATACTTGGAAACTCCTTCAACAACCACAAAAAAAATCCCATTCTATTACCTGCAAAATCAGATACTTATGTAGCATGCAAAAATTTTCTTTATTATAGCAGTTAAAGTTTCAGCATTTATATTAGCATTCCATAGAATTAACAAAATTCCATAACATCATTTCATCTTCAGAAAGAAAAACTGTTGATTGCTAAGCAGCAACAAACTTTATCTGACTCACATTTGTATCCTCACTGGCTGGAAAGTTCAATACAGTCTGTACCAGTAAATCTATTGCTTTGTTAGAATTAGACTAAGGGCTTGTCTAGATGGACTATTTACCCTGCCTTGGCCCAGTCTTAGAGACCTGCTGTCCAGATGGCATAGGGCATTTGTCCTGTTTTGCCCCTGGGCAGTCTGTGCGACCCCGGGGGCAAAGATGGGGCCATGACCGGGTAAAGCCTGTTACACTGCTTTTAAAAAAATACCTGGGGAAAACTGCTTCAGCCAGCAAAACACAGATCAGGCCCCATGTGACCACAGGAACCCACATTGCCATGCTGGCCTGTCGCTGCAGCTGCCATTGCTCTTCTGAAGCCAGGAAGAAGGCCCACAATATGCGACCACATGGTCACATGCAGGGGGCCTTGCTCATGTGCTGCAGGCCAGCTTCCTTGCTTTGGAGAGTGGGATGTAGGCAGCAGCTGTGGCAGCTGCAGTGATGGGCTGGTGTGCTGGTCAGGACTCCATCCTGTTTTTTGCTGGTGACAGGGGAGGAAGATGCTGATTTGCAGGCAGAATATGCCAGTGGGAAAACGAGAGAGAGAGAGAGAGAGAGAGAGAGAGAGAGAGAGAGAGAGAGAGAGAGGAAGTAAAACAGATAATGTATTTTATCAGACCAAAATTGGTTACTGGGGGTCATGTTGGATATACAAGAGAGTTTTCAACAGCATGTGTCAGTGGTATGCAAAAAGTATTTCTGTATTTGTGTTTCTGGAACTGGACTAGGAAAGAACCCGTATTGCTGACACTCCTGCATGATCTGATTGTCATTGTTAAAATGGCAAAGGTACTTATGAAGAGATCTTATCTCCTTACAAATCAGCAGAAGGTATAACAAGGGCATTGAGTGTATGATGTGCTGTCACAGATGCTTGCTTTGTTGTAGGACAGTGTAGATGGATAAAGCACTTAGAAGGTGAGGGGAAGCAGCAAGATTTATAACTAGTTCCAAGATTCTGGTTTAAGCAAGTTTCTAGATGAACTGAGAGCAGGACATAATAAAACATTACCCCCCCCCACTCCTTCAGAATTGAATGGAGATGACATCACATCAGGATATTCTGGTTATAGGAAGGTATGGCTATGACAAAATGCAGCATGATGACTTCATTTATTGTAAACCAGCATTTCCATATTATAGGGGTCTCTCCCCACCCTCTTTCTCTGGCTTTTCTTCACAAACGAAGATTCAGGAAGAACTCATCCTGTGCTTTCTGCAAGCGCGCTGATGACTAAAAAAGCCAATCTGAGATAAACAAGTCCGGTTGCAGAAAGCACAGCAGAGGTTCTCCTTGGGTGATATTTCTGGGTTGTGATTCTTTCTGCATTGTCGTTTCTCTTCAAGACTTGTTTGGCGTGAGTTCTCAAATAAGGCTGCAGTATTGTGGATAGTGTGTCTCCATGCCTCCCGATGTGAGGCCAGGGCGGACCATTGTTGGTGATCAATTTGGCCAAGCCTGAGATGTTGTTTCAGGGAGTCCTTGTATCGCTTTTTTGGAGCACCCCTCTTATGCTGACCCGTGGCGAGTTCACTGTAGAGTACTATTTTGGGGAGGTGATGGTCCTCCATCCTAGACACATGCCCTGCCCAGTGCACCTGTGTTCTCAATAGCATGGCCTCAGTGCTGGTATGTGTAATACAAAATCATTGCCAATGATTTTTAACACTGCTTGGAAAGGAAGGGAAAATACTCCCCAAAAGTGAGGATCTCTTTGCCTGGGCTATAATTTTTCAGAGCTGCTGAACAGGTGTTGTTATAGTTGCACTATTAAAAAACTAACTCTTTACTTTTCCTGTCTCTCAAAAATAACTAAAGTACAGTACTTTTTAAAAAAAAAAATGGAATGTATTTTGTAGAGCAGCATGGGGCATAGCATGAACCATCACTTGAACCATGTGTTGTGCTCCTTCACTGTTTAATTAGGCAATACCAGAAAGCAATAAAAGTAACTGCAAAAGAACTGTCATTATCTTTAATTACATCACAATCATATTGTGATAGAGTTACACTTTAGTTGTTGGAAAACTAAATTAATTATAATTAATTAATTAATTGAGCTGCCTTGAGTCTCATCCTGGGAGAAAGGCGGTGTATAAATCAAATAAACAAATAATTGTACATAAGTAATTATTTCCAAGTACCAAAATTATAGTATGTATGACTTAGGGCTTGTCTAGATAGACAATTTACCCTGGCTTCCACTCTTGTTGGAGCCCTGCAGTCCAAACGATGCCCCAATTTGCCTTTGGACAGTCCTGACGATGTCTGAGGTGAAGCCAGGATAAATCCCTTTTAAAACTTTTCAAAATAGTCCCTGGGAGAACCCACATCATGCAGGAAAACCCAGATAAGTCCAGTGCAGGACTGCAGGTGTCTGTACTTGCATGCCAGACTATTGGCGGATGCATCTGCTGCTACCCATGGTGCCGCTCTGAAGCTTTTAAGGAGGCCTCCTGCATATGATCAACCTTAATCACATGGTGAGGGCCTCCTTCCTGGCTTCAAAGAGTGTGACACATGACAGCAGTGGCGGTACCCACTGATATCAGCTGGTGCGTGCGGACTTGTGCCCATTTTGTTTCAGTAACGGGGGATCCAGGCCAGCCCATAATAAATTGGCCAGAAGTAGACAAGCCCTTCGTTGCTAAAAAGTTAGGCTAGGCTGAGCAAAAGAATAAGTATACTACATCTTCATACTGCTGATAGCTATTCAGCTCACCTGTTCTAGGCTATTGCTCTAAAGTGGCCAGTGTGACTGCTATCACTATGGTTTTTATTTTTCTCTGTTGTTAGATAGTAGTAGGCAGACTGAATACTGAAAAGACTCAGTTTCTTGCAGGTGACAATCTGGGTAAATAGTATTAGAAGTGGCATGGAAAGGCTCAGTAGACCAAAAAGGAAGTAGGAAAACACAGCAGGAGTAGTGGGCTAATCTCTCTCACAAGCAATTTGGTTCCTTATATTTGCAGGTATTAAATCCACTAGTTCAATTCACAACCCCTGCCCCCTTTTGATGCTCAGTATATTCTTGGAAGACCTTTTTACTCACTTTTTACAAAATGAATTCTGAAAACTTACAGGTTCTTAAACTATGTAACAATTAAGGAAATGGAGTATCCTCTCACATGGAATGGGTTAAGATGTACTTAAGAATTCTTTCTAGGCTCTGTTCAAAGGGGTTGCTATTAAGAGGACCAATGTGCATAGTAAACAGCTTTATACAAAGGTGGAACATTGGCATATCTACCTCAGTATTGTCTGTCTATATAGATTGGCAGTGGCTTTGCAGAGTTTCAATCCGGAGTCTTTTGCAAACCTATAGAGAGATGCCAGGCACCTTATCCATGCAAAGGAGATCCTTCCCTCCAAAACTTCAGATTATGTTCTCTCTTAGCAAAAAAATGTGTCTCGGATGTCATGGTGGAAGGACTGACTTTGTTTTGGCCATATGGAAACAGTCTGTTTTTTATGTAATAAGGTTTTTTTCCCCCACAAAAAAATGTCTATAGGTTAGGACAGAAAGTGGAAGCATCAATCATGATGTTCATATCTGAATGGCAATGCTGTATACTATACCAGTGACAGCAAGATAACATACTTGAATATTACCCATCCCCTCACTAGAACTATTTCAGATTTGCCCTAAAGGCTTTCAGAAACTTGTCAAGAAAAGAGAAAAGTAGTTGGAGGACCCTGTGGTCATAGACTTCCCCCTGAGAAACAATTCTGATCATAATTTTATGTTACAAATGTTTTTGAAATGATAGGATTTATTTATAATGTTTTTCTGGTTATCTCTTTCTGCCTTCTATGTGTGCTAGAAGGCATGGCACGACGGGACTTGAGATTAACTGGCTCTACACATTGTAGCATCCTATAAAATAATAGCGCTATCCTTTTCTGTGCACTGCATGTCCCTTGGGCACTCATTTTGCATGCAAAACATCCTCACAGAGTTAATTAAATGAAGTACTCTTCAGATTCGTCACGTCTTGATGAGTAAAAATGCTTAAAAATAAATTTTAATAAAGCACTTAAGTAATGTTTTAATCAGCTGAGGTTTACAGCTTTTGTTTTAATGTGCCTGGCTGGAAAAGATCAGTAGTGATTTTATTCTCTAAAATTTTTACTGGGTGGTATTATAAGTATCACTCTTAAAATCTGCAGTTTAAGTATGGATAGCACTTATTAACCTGTTCATAAAATGTGGCAATTAGTCAAAGTAATCACTTAAAGGAATGGCTTAATTACTGTTTGGCAGAATAGGCAAAAGGGTGGAAATTAGGAGAAAGGTTACAATGTAGCTGTGGATGAGGAACCTAATCATGTTTTATTAAAAAGGAGCAAATCCTGTTTCGGTTTTACAATTTAATATGTATAAATAATTGTTTTTTGACTGTAAACTCCCAGAGGCTGCACAAAATAGCTAACGAAGCCAGTAGGTTTCCAGTTTGAATGAAGGGGCCTGGTAATGATATTTAAAGCTCAAATGGCTTGGGAGCTCCGTACTTGAGGGGGTGTCTCTCTCTGTCTACACCTGCCTGAGGACTGAAGTCTGTTGAGGATGCCCTCCTCTGTCTCCCATCAGTGGGAGTAATACCTTGTGGGAGGATGTGGGAGAGGGCTTTCTCAGCTGTGGTGCCCTAGTTGTGGAATACTTTCATTTTGGAGGCCTGAGTGGTGTCCACACTGGTGTCCTTCTGGTGCCAAGTAAAAGCATAGTTTTTTTTATTTATTTAAAACAAACACATTTCTGATTAGTGCTGCCAGATGCCCCTTATTATAAGGGATGTCTAGTATTGAATGGTCAGAAACCTTGGCCTAATCCACACTACACAAATAACCTAGTTTGAAACAGGATTATTTGCCATGGCTCCTTCCTATGGAATCATGGGATTTGTAGTTTTATAAAATCTTTAGTTCTTTATAAGGTCACTGTCAAAGAGTGCTGGTGCCTCATCAAACTATACATTTATTCATTTATTATTTATTTAGAGTATTTATACCCCACTCTTCAGCCACCAAGGATCTCAGAATGGCTTACAAATTGTTAGTAATAGCACTTACATTTCTATACCGCTTTATAGTGCTAAGCACTCTCTAAGCGGTATTACAATGTGTTACCTAATTGCCCCCAACACGCTGCTGGGTATTCATTTTACTGACTTGCAAAAGGATGAAAGGATAGAATCCCAGAATTCCATAGGAAGGAGCCATGGCAAATAATCCAGTTTCAAATTGGATTATTTGTGTAATGTAGATGCACCCCTTGTCTCTCATAGGAGTGGCAGGGATGGCTTATTATAAGGGATGTCCTCTATTGGAAAGCTTTTCCTTTGGAGAAAAAGCTTTTTCTCTGAACAAGATACCTCAAATATATTTTGGGGAGTGTACCCTTCATAAAGACAGAAATGTAATTTATGGATGTGGACAATATATTAATTTTATACATAGCTAAATTAGTGGAAATCAATACTTTAATTTGGTATTTAGGTAAAACACAAACTTGTTAATAGCTACTCCCTGATAAGAGGTATAAACAGTTTGCCACTTTTGTTATGCACATTTGCTTTAAGGATCTTACAGGATTTGGTTTAGTTAACATTTAGAGGGAACCAGCCTCATTCACACTTAACAAACTACATTTGTCCCTTCACATTCGCTGGGGTTTGGTTCCAGGACCCCCCATGAATACCCAAATCTGTGAATACTCAAGTCCCATTATATGCAATGGCATAGCAAAATGGTGGCCCTTATATAAGATGGCAAAATCAAGGTTTGCTTTTTGGATTATTATTTTTTAAAGAATATTTTCAACCGTGAATACTTAAAACCGTGAATGCCAAATCTTTGAATGTGGAGGGACAACTGTACTAGTTTGCAAATTAGAACCATAGAATGGGAGAAATGACTCATAAGCAACACAGTTCCCCCTTACTAATTAAGGTTTATTTTTGCATGAGGAAGGGAAGAGTCTAACAAAGTTACATTTCATAAATAAACAAGAAAAAATGCCATTAATTCATTGGTGCAGTAAGTATCAATTTCTAGTTACTCCCAGAATTACTTCTTAGGCCCTTTTTAAAATGTATTTTGAGAGTTCTTTTTTAGTTCTCTTACCAATGCTACCTTTTCTTCCTCTCAAAAAAAGTAATGGAAAGCAATAGAAAAGGAAGGAGCAATGTAAGAACTACCGTAATAGTACAAATTTGTTGTAACTTTGCTTACAAGAAACCAGATTGATAACTGGAAATGGCACCTGTACCTTTAATAGCTGTGTTATTGTTATTTATTGTTTTAAATTGATTTTATTTCATGCTGTTTTGAAATCCTCAGATATAGGGTGGGATAGAAATATTTTAAATAAATAAATATTTTTATATTGTGTGAATGAAACTTGAATGCACTTAAATCCATTACTAATATTTAGGGTTGGCAGGAGAAAAATGGAGATAGATCCTGTATCTTTAACAGTTGGGTAGAAGGGGGGATTTCAGCAGGTGTTGCTTGTCATACAACCAGGCAACATCTGCTGAAATGTTCTGTTCTATACAACCATTAAAGGTACAGGAGCTGTCTCTAGCTTACCCTTTGGTAATCCTAGCAATGAGTAACTTTCCAGTACCACAAGTAACAGGAAAATATTGCTTTTAAAAAGTAACTTTCCAAGCTCTGGTTGGAGCATAGTTTTGCCCTTTCAATTTCACACCTCATCAAATTCTCTGATGGAATTTTCTTCTTAAAATACAACCAAAATGTGTATAAAAATGTGCATTATACCATAAAATCCATATAACAGGCATATTCTACAATAAAATATGTATAAAATGAATATTTCACAATAAAAGGATTATAAAAGACAATCCTATAAGTATTTGTACAATTAAAAAATGCAGATTAACCTGGAAATGGAGTGGAACAGCCTCAGACCCTTGATACTACTGCAGCTGGGAAGCAGAACAACCTGTTCTTCCCTAGCACACAAACACCAGGGCTTCAGCCAGCAGCTCTTTATTCTGTGTCAGGACCTACCAGAAGTTTTCTCCATGTATCAGGAATGGTTTATCTGGGTGCAGAGTATCTAGTTTCTGGAGGGGAGAAGATCAATCCCAAACTGTGCTGTACTCAATCCACTGACCTGTGGAATGTGGCTTGTGAGTGACATGGTTGTCCCTGCTTCTTGACACAGTAACAAAGTCCCAAGACCAGCATATTTATTTATTAAATTTATTGAAATATTTACATCTAATTGTATATCACATGATCTCAGGGGGGGACATGCAAACAAAATCAATTTAAACAGTTTAAAACAATCTAAGATTTAAACAACAAAAATAATCCAAATAATCCAAGCATATTAAACAGATAGCAAGTTGCAACTGGTTTAAAATGTTGAAACAGCTTAACACCATATGTGTACACATTTTGGAACACGTCAATTAGTCCCCAAAACTTTTAACAAACAGCTATTTGTAATTGGAATGAAGCCACTCTCACCACCAATTAGGCTTCCATGAGGAAGGCAACCAAGGGGCCACAACTGAGAAGACTCTTTCCCAGTGCACTGCTGCCACTGTGAAGGACAGAGGGTCCCTCTTCTTGTTAGCTGCGTCAAGTTGACTTCAATTTATGGCAACACTATGAATGAGACGCCTCCAAGTCACCTTTCCTCAACAGCCCTCTCTGGTCTTGCAGACTCAGGGCTGTGGCTTCCCTGATTGTCTATCCATTTGTAATGCAGTCTTCCTCTTTTCCTGATGCCTTCTACCTTGCCAAGAATTATTGTCTTTTCTAGTGAGATGTGTCTTCTCATGATATGTCTAAACTGCAACAGTCTTAGTTTAGTTATCATAGCTTCTACACATAGACAGAGTTTGGATTCGATTTGCTCTAGGACCCATTGATTTGTCTTTTTAGCAGCCCACAGTATCTGCAAAACACTTCTCCAGCACTATATTTCAAAGAAGCTGATTTTTCCCCAATCAGCTTTCTTCACTGTCCAGCTTTCACAACCATGCATAGAAATTTGAAATGAGATGGCATGGACAATCATCTTCTGATTTGTTGATTTCTTTTCCTTAATGTTCAACTGTCAACCTGCCATTGCAATTTCTCCTTTGACTTTCTTCAGTAATCCCTCTAAGCCTTTGCTAGTTTCTGCTAGTAGTCAGGCACACAGCAAGGTGAGAAGAGACATCCTTCCAGTCCAGTTTGAAGGAAGATGTGTCACTTTCTTCAGAAATATACAAGTTCCTTCAACTCTCTGCCACATCTTCAGACTGATGAGATGTCAAGAAGTGCACAAGGTTCCTGTCAGTTCTCAGCTTGCCATTAAAGATGATTCATTACTTTAATGTGATGGTACCAACTGGTTACAATAATGTGAACTAAGCATGTTTGGGAATGAAGAAATAATTTCACTTGATTTTGCTCCTCTTCCTCTTCTTCTTTTATTCTATTTGCCCCTATTTCCACAAGCAGATAAACAGTAGGGTGTAATCTATCTGTCTGCCTATCTATCTATCTGTCTATTATCTGTCTAGTTTTCTATGAATGACATCTATCTATCTATCTATCTATCTCTATCTTGCCAGACATAAACCCCTCTCTCTCTGACCATCCTTTTTCCTTGCCTGTCATTGTCATCGTTATCATCATCATCAATATTCTAGAAAGATAGGAGATTTTCAGACAGCGTTTAATAGTGCCTACCGCGGGATGAGGTCCTGGGAGAGGAACGGCGCTCTTGCGCGGCAGGGGGTCATTTTTGGACGCCGCCGTCCCTCTTCAGGGATCCTTCGTTGCACGTCCGTGAAGCTTTGGAAGCAGCCGCGCCATATTTTAAGCACAGGCAACTCCATAGATCCAAACAGAGAAATACAGATTTATATCTGGAATACATGTTAGTCTGCATCTCAAAGATTTCACTTCGCACTGTTTTGAACCATTGTTGTTTGAGCTGCTGATTGACACATAGTTAGGAACACATTTATCTTGAGTCCTTTCCTGGTGTGAATGAAATTAAACATTTATGTATCGTCCACCTTGCATCTAGCATACTTTATCATCCTCCCATTATTTTCTGGTAAGAAACAGTTGTCCCAGTAGTTCATATTTCAAATGCATGCAGCTGAAGTTAGTGATAGATAGATGGTGAGATTTAGGATCCAAGTTCTCATGTTATTCACACAATTGTAAAATTTTAGGAATCAGGTTCCAGTATCCAGTTACAAAATAGTTTCTATTATAAAATTTGTATTTGTCTTACTGTTTGTCTCTTAAAAATACATGGAATTATGGCTGATCCTTTCCTGATTTTTACTTCAGGTTTTTACACATATTGGCATTGCATAAAAATAACCTATACAATTGAGGGGGACAGCGAAGTGGTTCATAACTGGATATATAGATAGTTCTAAGCTTTATTAAAGTTAGATTTTATTCCAAGTATAGTTAATGCTTAAGTTCAGTGTGTGTGTGAATTTTAGAGGGTCTGTCTTATGTGCAGTTGTAACCCACTAATTTGATAATAGGCTAGGCTCATTCAAATGACACTGTGGATCTCCCATACATGGTTGCATTCACATTTCCACTCAACATAAACACAAACCACAGCAAATGGATGAAAGGGTGATCCAAGGCAAGTACAAGCCAAACAGTTAATTATTGTCTTCATGTGTTTCACTTAAGTTATATTTTAAAAAACTGCAATGTCTTCAGCAATCCAGTAGTTGAATTTAACAATGCAATACTGTATATGTTTTAATATAAATATAAAATCCAAAGAACAAGTCCTAGAGATAAATCTCATAGTTCTTCCCATGGTGATGTTGTTTTCTGTGGTCCTCTTGCATCACTGTAATAAATACAAACAGATCAGTGTTCCCCTCAGGAGCAGCCCTAAGGTCCTTGCTGAAAAGCCTTCTGAGGGGAAAAACAATCTGCTTGCATCCACACATATAGGAGAATTAAACATATTTCATAGAATCATAGAGTTGGAAGAGCCCTCAAGGGCCATCCAGTCCAACCCCCTGCCATGCAGGAATACACAATCAAAGCATTCCCGACAGATGGCCATCCAGCCACTGTTTAAAAACCTCGAAAGAAGGAGACTCCACCACACTATGAGGCAGTATATTCCACTTCCAAACAGCTCTTACTGTCAGAAAGTTCTTCCTAATGTTTAGGTGGGATCTCTTTTCCTGTAGTTTGAACCCATTGCTCCATGTCCTAGTCTCTGGGGCAGCAGAAAACAAGCCTGCTCCATCCTCAGTATGACATCCCTTCAAATATTTAAACATGTCTATCATGTCCCCTCTCAACCTTCTCTTCTCCAGACTAAACATCCCCAGCTCCCTAAGCCACTCCTCATAGGCCATGGCTTCCAGACTTCCTACCATCCTAGTCACCCTCCTCTGGACATGTTCCAGCTTCTTACTATCCTTCCTGAATTGTGGTGCCCAGAACTGGACACAGTATTCCAGGTGAGGTCTGACCAAAGCAGAATACAGTGGCACTATTACTTACCTTGATCTAGACACTATGCTCCTATTAATGCAGCGTAGAATTGCATTGGCTTTTTTAGCTGCTGCATCACACTGCTGACTCATGTTCAACTTGTGGTACACTAAGGCTCCAAGATCCTTTTCACATGTACTGCCCACAAGCCATGTGTCACCCATCCTATATCTGTGCATTTCATTTTTACTGCCCAAGTGTAGTATCCTACATTTCTCCCTGTTGAAATTCATTATTGGCCCAGGTTTCTAATTTGTTGAGGTCATTTTGGATTCTGATCCTGTCCTCTGGTGTATTAGCTACCCCTCCTAATTTGGTGTCATCTTCAAACTTGATAAGCATGGCCTCTATTCCCTCATGTAAGTCATTGATAAAGATGTTGAATAGCACTGGGCCCAGGACAGCACCCTGTGGCACCCCACTGGTCACTTCTCTCCAGGATGAAGAAGAGCCATTGGTGACTACCCTTTGGTATTTACAGTATTATTTAACAATTAACAAATTTAAAAGAGCTTTATAACAACATTGTCTCCCTGATCTAGTGTTAAGATCTAGTGTTAACTTCTAATAACAGTAACAGCTTGTTACCATCCTAATAACCAATGTTTTCCACATAAAGGTGCTATTACACATATTTGTAATTTTGTACCACCCCCATATCCACTGATTCACCATCCACTGATTCAGTTATCCGTGGTTGGTGACACGCAGTGGCTGGGGTGAACGGGGGAGAGAAAGGAGGAGGAGAGAACTCGCCTCCCTTCTCCCATCCCCAGGAGGGCTGCAGTAGTGATGGGCAGTGGCTGGGGTGGACGGGGACAGGAGAGGAGGAGGAGAGAACTCACTTCCCTTCTCCCATCCCCAGGAGGGCTGTGGTGGCAGGGGTGAATGGGGGGAGGAGAGAAGGAGTCCAGCATTCACTGTTATCTGTGGATTTTAGTATCCGTTGGGGGGGGGGGCAGAACCAATCCCATGCAGATACGTGGGTGCTACTGTATTTAAAAACAGTTTAATTCTGTTCCCTTCAGGAGCAGCCCTTAAGTCCCTGCTGACAAGCCTACTGAGCATACTCTGTTTGTTGTTATGGAGGAGAGAAAGGGAGGAGCAATTGATACACCCTCTGTTTGGACCATATGGGAAATTATTTTATAGTTTACTCCAGGTTACCCCCAATTCTCAATAATGACAGAGGGGGCATCCAGACTGGTTAAAAAGACCAGAAATTCCCAGATTTTATTCCTGTTCTTTCAGATTTTATTTTGGAGATCAATAGACATTTTTTTATCCCAGAAAATTTTCTGTCAACTCCCAGTATAATCAGAGACTTTTTATGCCAGCTCCCCAGGTTGGTTTATTTTAACCTATTATAAAATCAGAAAGAAGAGAAACAAACTCTGTGACTTTTCAATCAGTCTGGAAGCACCCTTAAATAACAACGTGGGTTACACAGCCATTAAGGCCTTATCTACACTAGCCAGGATATGCCAGTCCCCTGTCAGCATATCCTGACTACGTAGATAGCCCTCCCCTACCCCCTGTTATCTGCAGAAGACAGCCTCGAGCCCAAACAGACTACCTGCTTGTCACTAAAGCCTCCACAACCATTTTCTCGGTAATGCAGAAGCCAGGCACATGTCCTGCAACATGTGACTGCAGGCCCCCTGCATGTGACCAGCTTTGGTCACATGCTGTGGGACACGTGCCTAGCTTCCAGAAGAGCCAGGGAGCTGGCAGTGGCAAGGTGGGCTCCCACAGACACATGGGACCCAATCTGGCAGAAATGGAGTAAACCACATATTATCTTATACTGTGATAAAGGACCCTATCCTGGCTTGCCCCGTTCCAGCCTCGTATCTGCCTTGGGGGTCATTTGGATTGCCCATGGGCTGATCAAGGTAAATGCCCTACATTGTTTGGACTACAGAGCTCTGGAATGGGGCAAACTGGAGTATTTGTCCAGTGTAGACAAGCCCTAAGTTTGAAGTAGGTTTTGTGTTGTAGCATTTATTATACATTTTTAAAATTTTGAAACAGTGAATTCTGTTCCATACCTTTTTGTGTCAAATTAGAGCAATAAGGGCAATACATTTAAGCAGGTAGTATGTGTAAAGATGGCAAGCAGTGAAGCATTAGAGTTGAAACAGGATACACTGTTACTCCTCCCAGGAGCTGCAAGATAATGAAGGAATTGAAAGGCCAGTCAATTGACAGGCCAGTCAACCTATATCAAACTATGCCCATTGCAGGGAGCATAGGAAACTGCTCTATGCCCATTGCCCTGTGGGCACTAGAGTTGCACACAGGACACATCTTCTGAGTGCTCAAGAAATTTAGAACATAATGCCAGGAGAAATTGAAGGCACTGGATACTTGGCTAGGTGTCCTCTGCATTTTTGTTGCAGGCATATATCTTTAGTAATGTAAAGAGTCCAATGACTCCAGAGCTCTTTGCACCTAAAAAGATTCTGTTGGAACATGATGGGGGAATATATAAATTTGAGATTGCAATATATTTCTGTATGCTTAAAAGCATAATTATTGATTTTGTATCTTGTTATAAATGGAGTAGGATTTCAACACATGTTTCACATTTCAGTTTTCTTACTCCTTTACTAATAAATATCTCACATTCATCAGAGATATTTATTGATCCCCTAAGATCACATATGAGACTATTTATGAACATTCTGCTTCAGCAAAACCACATGTGGTGTTCTGTGTGCATACCCCATCTATATTTTTCACTAAATGCAGTATTAAGGTTACTGCTGTGGCTTCTAAGTGTATTTTGAAGCAGGGGAGGGAAGTAATCATTTCAGTGACATTTATAGAAAAGCAATTTGGCTACACCTGTGAGCAAAACTGCTACAGTGGCATTTACATAAGGTCGTTCTATCTCATAGCCCCCAAATACAAACAAGAAGGGTATTCAGTAGATTTATTTATGAAGAATAATTCCGTTGTGTGTTTTGAGTTAAGATACTCATCATGATGTAGTTGAAGCATTATTCCACATAATTGAAATCATACCTTTGATACTCTGTGGCTTGCAGAATGAACCCACACAGTGCGCTGCATTCAACTGAACTGCATTCACTGAGAATAAATAGCTGAATTAATTTATTTTGAAAGTCCCATTGGTGTTTGCAGAATTCACATAGAAAGATTAACTACCCAATGATGACTTAAATAGATGCAGAATATTTTTTGTTGCTACAGTGATACACCAAAGTTCACAACATGCAGAAAAATGCAATTTATTAAAACTGCTGTTACTGTTCCAACAAGAATTGAATGCAAGAGAAAGAGGCAACGTAGGATAGCAGCTAGAGCAACTAAATACCACTTCAGCCTGAAGTCCATTCATTATCTTGGCTCTCATCTCTCTCTGCCCTCTTTCCCTCTAGAGCCAACCTACCTTATCGGGCTTGTCTAGATCTGCCAGAATATGTTGGCTTCTTGGCAATGTATTCTGGCCCCGGATCTGGCCCATTTCTCCCTGTTACCTACACAAAATGGGAGGACATCCTTCTTCCCCACGCTGGCCCATACCGACAGGTGCTTCTCCTGCTGCTATGCATCACCTCCTCTGAAGCCAGAAAGGAAGCCCTCAGCATGTGACCAAGGCTGGTCACATGCAGGGGTCCTTGATCATGTGCCTGGGGCCTCCTTTCTGGCTGAAGAAACTTCAATAGCAGTAATGGCTGGCTCTATATGTGATGTGCAGGTACAGACTACAGACTAACATATCTAGAAATAGTCTAAGAGGCAGCTGTGGGAATGGAAGTGTGGGGAGTGAACCCTTACCTGTTTGGGAGAATGTTGTGTAGCCCATGTGTATGAGAAATACTAACTATATAACCCATGACTGTACTGTTTTTGTATCTGTAGAACTAGACGTTCCCACACACACTGTCTTTGTACTTGGATTTTCCCGTTAGACTATGCACATGCAGTCTGAGCTGTACAGTGCAGGATTCTACTGTGCATCCACTGTGTTATGTAGTCTGTTTGCAAGGATTCTCAGACTCATTGTAAATATTGCCTCAACATGCTCTAGTAAAGGAAAGTAGTTTAGACACAAGCCTATGTCTGTGTGCCCATTTCTTCAGCCTGATGATTCAACTCTGCTACAAGAACTTTTGCTGCCTGGTTCTCTTGATATGCTCAGAGGTACCAGTGTGCTACTGTGACACAGTCCCTGTGTTCCTGTGGTGGCTTCCCACATGAAGTGAATTTTCCCGGGTGTTTAATTAAAATGGTTTAATCAGCTTTACCCTGGCTTTGCCGTGGGCATCATTAGTACTGTCCGGGGGGGGGGGGAGATCCCTGTGTTGTTTGGACTGCTGGATTCCAAGATGGGGGAAGCCAGAGTAAATAGCCCATCTGGACAAGCCCATAGAATTCTTATGAGGATAAAAAAAAAAAGACAGGGCCATGTAAACTACCCATATCTTCTTGAAGAATACATTTTAACAAATACAGTAAGATAAAATGTAAATACTCTGAAGATACCACAGGATGTCTGATATTGGATACTAGGCAGGGTGAGGCATGGTTAGTACCTGGAAGAGAGACCACCAGGGAATGTCAGGTGCTGTAATAGGATGGCAATGGCAAACCACTTCTATTCAGGGTTGTGCCAAGACAACACTGTGATAGGGTCATCGTAAGTCATATACAACTTGAAGGCCCATAACAACACTTCACTCTGTCTGTAGAAAAATCAAGATACAAAAGAACTCTGCTTGTATTGCTAACCTTCTGAAATGACTAGAATAAACCCAAAGAACACTGCCAAATGTAATCATAGCAGTATCCAACCAACTGCAGGAACAGAACAGCATTGCAGATACAAGGTGACATAAAAGAGAGGCATCCAAAGAATGGAAGGGAAGGAACATTAATTTGAAGTGCAATCCATAAAGATACAATCCATACAGAGAAATTTGGGATTAAGATCAATTAATATGCTAAAGTAGGTTTAAATATAACATATTTGATCTAATTCATAATGGTTTGTAACACTATGAATGAGCTCCATGCACATTTTTCTTTCTTTTTTCATGTCCCTAACTATAAGGAAAATGTCATGGTTAGTTAAACGAAACATACAGATTGGGGAACTAGTTTAGGTATTGCTAACAAACCAGGACATTCAGCCCAGGATTGAATGTTGTTTGAAAGAGAATTCAAACCACAGGCCCCCCACCCACAATTTAGACCCAAAAAAAGGGGGGGGCAGGATCTCAACCACAAGTCCAAAAAAACACACAAGACCATCACATAAACAAAACAAAAATATAACAAATATCAACAACCAATAAATAGAATATTTTTAGCAAATATGGAAATAGAGAAGTGAACAAAAAATAAGTAAGTATGACATTTATAGCAAATATGAACAAAAGAGAATAGAAATACAGTAGTCATTTCTGTCATACAGTAGGACACCCGTATCTGCTGGGGCTTGGTTCTGGGGAACCCCATGGATACCAAAATCCATGAATAATAGCGAATGCCATTGAAAATAATGGGACTCCCAGTTTCAAATACCATAGAGATGCCTTGGAGACCTAGAAAATGGCTAGAGAGGACACATTTTCTAGGAAGACTCTATGGTACGTGTGCTGTTTTGTGCCCTGTGGATAACGAATCAGTGGATAATCTGTGGATAATGGATCAGTGGATACAGGGGTCCTACTGTATATAAACAGTTAAATAGACTATCATACTGAACATAAAATATGAAAAATAACAGAACACAGCCAAAAGTCCTGGTACTTATATGGCAAAATATATAACAATTTATGAATGTGCAACACAAAGACCAAGGCTTATACAACTAAACAAGCTCCAGCTGTAGGATCAAGTAGTTGTTGTAAGAGTGATGACCAACCCAACAATAACAAAGAACTTATTCAAAAATCCAGCAAAGAATTACTAATGACTAGCAGGTTATAAATCATACCAGATGGTTGTTCCCAGGACTTGTACAGCAATTTAAACTGATACATTTAAAAATGCTTATTGATGCTAACATAACAAGTGCATTAATAACATATATTTATCAATACTTAGGTAATAAATTACACGGAGAAAACTATTCCTGACAAAGTTAGAAAAGTGTTGCAAAGCCAGAAAAAGGCAGCCATGGTTAAGAATAACTGTAGAGATAATCTACTGGATTGCCTGCCAGCCTATTTGGTATTGCAGGCAAGTTAAACGCAGTATGAAACATTTGGAAGAAACTTTTTCCCCTTCTTCTGCCCAGCCTGTTCATTTCTTCTATATATTTTTTTGTTGCTTTGAATTGAATTCCATTATTTTTATTTATTTATGGCCTAATCTCCAGAGGCAAAATACGAAATCATTTTACTTGTTGCTTGAACTTATCTCAAAACCTCACAGATAGAGCTCTGGTTTTTGTAGAAGTTTTTTTTTTTTTTTTTAAGAGATACATTTCCAAATAGAATAAGACATCTTGAAAGGATTTTTTTTAAAAAAAATCTTCTTAAATCGAAAGCTGTTGTTTATACCTCCAGCACATAGCGTACGTGAATTAGTGTAGTCTTGAATATGTTGACTTGAGGGAAGAACAAAGGGAAATCACCCAAAGAAAGAAATGACATTCCCAGTAAACAGCACAGAGTAAATGTTCAAAGTGTGTAAGTGCTTTGCAATTATAAGCACTGATGAAAACCAGTGGGATTTTAGGGCACTGAGTACTGAAAAATTCTACTTAGGCTGTTTTTAATATTGCCATGTTAAATGAATTAATTTTGAGCTTGCTAAACCATCTAAATATTGCAGCTCTTAATGTTCCTCAGTGAAACAATTAATGCTGTGAACAAGAATTAAATTGATAAAGGTACAAAATTGCACTTGTAAAATCAAATCAAACACATTTTCAGATTTTGATAGTTTAAAATGCCCTGCTCAAGCCTCATGTCTAGTATTCAGACGCCAGTGGAAAGAATAAAATTGAACATTGAAAATGGTTGTGAAAATGGCTCCAGAGTTTCAGTGCTTCATTTACCTTCATTGAGACCTTGGCCTTGTCTACACTGGCCAGAATACTCCATGTTCTGGCTGGAGTATTCTAGCCCCGAGCCTGCATCATCCCACCCCCATTACCAGCCCTTCCATTCTGGCAACTGAGGGATATCCACATATCCATGTCCCACGGACAAACTGTTGCAAACCCATGCAGAAATTGGTGGTGTCTTCTAAGGTTAGGAACAAGGGGCCGGGCCATGGTCACATGGCTGGGTGCCTTGCGATGACCTCAGCAGATGTGATGTGTGATCCTCTGGGAAATTGTTAGCTGAGCACCTCATAGGCACACACACCCCGTTGTAGTAAGGGAATTCACCATTTCCTCCAGAAGAACCACAGCAAACTGTGAGGGTTTGGGGTTTTTTTAACCACATGTCTGCTTCGTTTTAAGGGATATATGTCCTGGATTCTCATTGGAATTGCCCAGACATCATCTGGACAGTTCAGACTAGAAACAGAACCAAAACCCTGCATTGACTAGACAGCTGAGTACAGGAATGAGGGGAAGGCCATTTTATTTATCCCATGTAGACAAGACCCTTGACTTTTCTCTGTCTCTCTGAAATCTGAGATTATTAAGATCAGCTTCAGGGCTTGCTCCCTGATCCTCTCGCAGATGCTGGATGTATGTTAGTTAATACCTTGCAATTATTTGAAATATATGGTAACAAAGAGAGAGAGAGAGAGAGAGAGAGAGAGAGAGAGAGAGAGAGAAAGCTTCTCATCTACTGAACTACAGCTCCAAAGTGCAATCCAGGAATTACACATTTAGTTCTTCCAGGACGTTTCCCAGAACACTGTCAGCCTTGTACTTTGCAGCTTGGGTTTGGGTTGAAATAAAGGCTGGTTTAAAGAAAAACTAAAGAAGTGGTAAGGTTGGGGGCAAGGGTTTTCTTTCAAACTCTGCTGGCTTGGAAGGAGCCCTGGTGGTGCAGTGGTTAAATGCCAGTACTGCAAGTCACCACGTTGCAAGTTCGATTCCAGCAGGCTCCAAGGTTCACTCAGCCGTCTATCCTTTGGTAGGTCGGTAAAATGAGTACCCAGTTTGTGGGGGCAATTAGCTAACACACACTGGAAGTTGCTTAATGCAGTGTAGATGTGTAAATTGCTATTGCTTAAAACAATTTGTAAGCCGCTTTGATAGCCTTGTGGCTGAAGAGCGGGGTATAAATAACTAATTTTTTTAAAAAAAGAATCTTTTCTAGCATCCCCCCAAATGGGGCAGTTTTGATCTTAATGTAATCATAATATTCACAGTGTTCCAAAGTAACATGTCTTTGAATTCTAATCATAATGTGTAATGTTACAAATTAAATTTGAGAAGCCCTCAGTCATGACAATAATAACCTAGTGGGCTGGATAACAAGTAATGCCATGAGTCTCTTTCTCTGAGTTATGTCCAGACTTCTATATTTGTGTGTTGTTGTTGTTGTTGTTGTTGTTGTTGTTTTGGTGCTGTTGTCAGAATTTGGTGCTATTGTCAAAATATTGTGCCATCTTGGACTGCATTCAGCAAAGGTAGTTAAGAAATATTTTAAATACATAAGTGAATAAATAAACATATTTTACCACCAAGGGCTTCTCTAGTAGAAATTGCATTAAACACAGATTGTTTGAAGCTGATCCTGATAATCCATTGAATAGCTCAGTAGAAAATACAGGGAAGGAGCAATAAGCTAGCACGACATACGTGATACTTTATTATGCGCACAATTAACCTTAATGTACTGTCTTTATATAACTGCATTTAAACATTCAGTGAGCCAAATTGGTTTAATTGTTAATACCTTAATCAGTGCTACATATTGTGGCACATTACATTTACGTATAGTTTCAGCTCTTTAATTTTAATGGCAGCTAATGCCAGCTATGTTTGTTTTCAGGTGCAAAAGTGGATTATTGCAAATTATTTGTAATCCTAATGTAGAAAACTACCAAAATAAAGGCATAGTATATTAGAGTAGGTTTCAAATACTGCGTTGGAAATACAGATCTTAGGAAAGTTACTTTTTGAACTACAACTCCCAGAATTCCACTGAATTCCCCCTATCCATGTTACTTGAGGGATTCTGGGAGTTGTAATCCAAAATGTAACTTTTCTTAGCCCTGAACTAATATCACATACAAAAGCGATTTAGGTCCCAAATCTTGCTGTTGTTATGGAGGAGAACAGTGTATGTTTCCTCCATCCAAGCATTTTCTCTCTCACACAAGATTAGCTGAAGAGGATGTGGGGGTGGCTACTCACTGTACTGATTAATAGCTCTCATTTTAATTTACTCTTCTACAAACAACCATTACAGAGAGGAGGACAAATGGGAATGTTTCTGCCCTTTACCCTGAAGAGCATTTAAAATATGGGTGATGATTTTTTGTTGTTGTTTATATTATTGCCAGAAGCAAGACTTTGTCAAACCTTTCAGACCATTAAATACTTAACAAAGAAGGGAATATTTTAGAAATTTCTAAGCAAAAGTCATTGTTAATTTCATGAAATAATCCAGCAGCAAAGAAGGGGTTGTGGGAATGCCATATAAGACAGATAGCATATATGATGCATTATGGTTTTTTTTAATGATAGTATATATGATGCACAAAGTTTTTTTTCAGATAGTGCATCCATTTTAAAATTCAGGTAGTTGTTAGATATTAATTGGAGTAAATTGACATTTTCATGATATAGACCTTTGAATTCACTCTCTTATGCTGTTTCAGGAATTTGTGCTCCAACCTTTCTTCCCTTTTCTGTATAGTTTCAGAACAAGAACATGCCCATCTCTTGGCCACAGTTCTGCAACTCAGTTATATCCAAAAAAATGCCAGGGCTGGCTCTGTGTAGCGAAGATTCAAAAGAGGTAGGGACTAACTTTGGAAGTCTACTGTTTGGAGAAGTAAGTCTGCGGACTCTGAACAATGTGGTTCCATTCTTAGCTACTAAAAAGTCTAACAGTGATTGATCGACCCATTTATCACAAACCTGTCTAATCATTATAAAAGCTTTTTGTGGTAGTGGGCATCACATTATCCTGAATATCCTGTAGTGATGAATTCTACTCTTTAATTATCTTCTCCATAAAAAAATGAATATATGATCAATAAATACAATTATTTGTCAATTAAAGGGGGAGAGTATTATTACTGGCATTTGCCATCAATGGCACATGATGTGCATAAGGAGCTAGGAAGCTGAACATCTGCAGAGACTGCAGTAGCCTTTAGCTATACAGTATAATGCTCTTATTACTAACAGGGCTTCTTACTTTATTCAAAGTACCACTACTATAATCAGAAGAAGTTAGACTGGAAGTATATGGCATACCTACCTTGAGCTAAAAACACTAGAGCAAGTTGCCCTTTTGAACAGACTATCATCTGCTGAGAAATTTAGTGCTAATATATTTTATACCTTGCTGTAGAATGATTAAGTAATGTAGGATTCTTTGGGTGAGAGGAGAAATAGCAGCTGCTTTGTTTTATGTGCTGATCTAACCTATGTCAAAACAGCATAAATACAAGGTCAAGGTAGGACAGAAAAAAATAGAAATGATCCATAATGCATATTCAGGGCTGATTTGATATGCAAGCTATCATAAAATAATTAATGCTCTGAAGGAAGGTGAATGGAAAGAAGACTATTCTTTTTCCCTGGAAACATTAAAACTTGGTTACTGATGAAGTTCAGAACATGTCAACATTCCCATTCAGAAGAATTGAAAGAAGAGCATTTTAGGACACTAGCCTTCTTGATAAACATGGATCAGGCTACAATTTATAATCTGAGGACTCCCTTGAGTACTTTCTCTTATTATTAATTTATTAAATAATAGAAGTAGAACATGAAGAGTCAGAGAGTCTATCCAGTACTGGTGGTTTGTACTGGAGTCTATCCAGTACAAACCACCATTCAATGGCATTGCTAGGTGGAGGAATTAGAAGCTAGCAATTAGAAAGCACTGCCTGACTATTATTTTTCCTCTAAGCATTTTCCTCATGCTAAGAAGGTAGGGGGAGGGATTGGGAAAGTGGTAGCAAAACAAGTAAAGGTTGTGAGGGGAATATGATATCATCTGAAGTACCCTTAAAATTCAGTGGATGAAGCAAGGCAATGGTGTGATAAAAGCAGGGCTGTAGTTAAGAGAAGCAAATGAGAGTATTGCCCCCCCTTCATAAGAATTTTGCTCTTATGAATGATTTTTTTTCCAGTCCTTCAACTGCAGCAAGCGTGACACTGGAAACCATTCACATCTACAACTCTTATATTTGCTATGTTCATATTCCCTTGGTAACATTGCCTTGATAACATTTTCTTGGGATGCCTAAAATTGTACAGTAGGTCCCCTTTGCCCGCAGGGGAGTGGTTCCAGGCCCCACTGCAGATAACGAAATCTGCGGATAATAGCGAATGCCATTGGAAATAATAGGACTTCTGGTTTAAATACCATAGAGTTGCCTTAGAGGACCTAGAAAGTGGCTAGAGAGGACACATTTTCTAGGAAGACTATGGTAGCTGTGCTGAAACTGAAACCACATATAATTGAATCAGTGGATAATGAATGACCGGATACAAGGGTCCTACAATACATCTAAATGCTTGGGTTTAAGTTACTACAATACTAGAAATTTGGGAAGGAAAATTTCATCTGGTGTGGTAGAATTCTTATCGGGATAATGCCCTCATCCCCATTCCAACCTCTGTAATTATCCCCCTGGATAAAAGTCTTGCCTGGAATGACTCTATGAAACAGGATATCAGTCTAGGATGAGGAACCTTTTTTCACATGAGGGGCATGTGATTTGGGATGTAATATTTTGTGAGGCTGTATACCATTGGCAGGAAGAGCTGAAAGCAATCATGGGTGGAGTCAAAGCTAGCCCTTTTCTATCCCTCTTTTGTGCCTTCTCTCTCTTACACACATACACATTCGGCCAAGTCCTCCCCCCTTTCTCTTTATCTCTTTCTTTCTGCCCAGCAGTTGTTGGGAGATGGTCAGATTGCCTTTTAGAAAGCTTACAAAATTAGGCTGAGGGATAGATGTTTCCCACCCCCTTCCAAATAACAGTGGACCAGACAAAGATGACTCAAACAATTAGGCAAGGAAAGCAAATGCCCATGGTTAGTTGACCACTTGATGTGTGGAGAAAATTCCTTTTTAGTCCTAACATGGTAACCAGTGAGAACCCAGCTTTGTGTTTATAATGCAGTATCCTTACCATTGAACACATTCCATTAGGCTTGCTTATGTACTGTTAATACTTTAGATTTTTTAAGTCTGAGGGCAGGGAACTGTTTTTTCTTGTTAATTTTCATGTAAAACACCATGTACAGTGATGGCACTGTATAAATAAATTATGGTAATAATACTCCCAATTGGAATAAACAGTACTGATGGAACAGTGACTAAGAGCCACCAAAAAAAGTGGAAACCCAGATAAGGAACTCTGTGCCATCACCACTTAGAAGAGGACTAGGAATCATGCAGCCCTCCAGATGTTGTGGAACTGCTGTTCATCATGAACTATGCTGGACCTGCTGTCTAACAACATCTGAAGGCCCATGTGTTTCCTACCCCTGACCCAGAAAGTCCCATTACTGATAACAACATGCAAGAGATTTAACACATAGGATCATTTACAAGAACCAATGTGTGTAGCCGCATCACGCAAAATGCACATTGTAAAGGTTCTACATTTTCTAATTCTCAAATATATATATCACTACATGAATGATGCCTGCTGTATCCTTCTTGGGGAGGCATTAAAACTGTTGTTTAGGAAGGATTTATAAATGTATCTACTCAAGAGAGATGTGGGTATACTTACAACCTGGAATTACCTTTCTGATCAGTCTGTGTGTATGTGGTGTACACTAGGGCAGGGGTGTGTCTACAGCGGAAGGGAATTGCCTCTCCAAAATATGAATTCTGTCCCAGCATGACATTTTCCTTCAGTCCTCAAATTTCTGGCATTGTAGTAACTTAGGACTTCAGCTTAAATTTAGAAAGAGTTTTGGCATCCAAAGAAGAGGTGCAGGCAAAGTGACCAAAGGAATGCAAACACAGCAAATATAAGAGGCCTGAGGGCTTTATCAGACTCAAGGAAATGTGGCAAAAAACTGCGCCCAAATCACGCAAGAACGGGATGATAACTGAAAGGGCGATATTATCAGATGCCTGTGCCCTCAGCCATTCCTGGGGTGTGGCGCAGGTGTGAATAAGGCATCCCTTTTTTATCGACAGGCTAAGCCATCAATAAAAAGGGACACCA
Organism: Gambelia wislizenii; assembly: GCA_030847615.1. Lineage (NCBI taxonomy): Eukaryota > Metazoa > Chordata > Lepidosauria > Squamata > Crotaphytidae > Gambelia > Gambelia wislizenii. Next base: position 100,864,295 of record JAUMIR010000006.1, read on the forward strand.
TATTCACACCCGTGCTATACAACTGAAGGATGCCATCTGATAATGTTGCCCGTTTCTGTTCTCATTGCATTCTTCTGACGCAGTTTTTGCCATGCCTAATAAAGTCCTTAGTGTGACTGCTTTTCAATGTACCACTCTCTGCAGTGCTAAAAATGTGGAGACTTAAGAAATATTCATTTCAGTTCCTATTTGCATGGCAATGCCCTCATATGGTTTCGCCTCTTCCCCATAACAGCTACACCTTTGCACTTCTTGTTGTGTGCCTTGAAGTCATTTCTGAATTATGGCAACCCTAAGAGTTTTCTTGGCAAGGGGCTTTCTTACAAAAATGTGATCAGAGGGGGTTTGCATTTGCCTTCCTCTGTGGCTGAGAGAGTGTGACTTATCCAAGACCTAATGGTTTTCCATGGTGGAATAGGGATTTTCACCCCGGGCTCCAGAGTCTTCGTTGGATGCTCAAACTACTACGCCATGCCAGCTGTCTTGCCCCTCTGTACTAAGGGTAGGCAAGGAACATCCCTTCAGTTGTTTCTGCATTGTGTCTCCCAGACTTCTTTACCATTAGCCATTCTGGCTAGGGAACTTGAGGACTGAAATCCTCTAACAAGTGGAAAGCTGCATTTTGCCCACTCTAGGTTTACATATTAGAATTTTAGATATGGAATCAATTGCAGGAACCACTCCCATGACTTAGAAAGCATCACTCAGGAATGATGATAAGGCTGATTGCCACAGCTGTCTGATTTCATCACTATCACTTGTAGCTAAGCTGCTGGCAAATCTTGTTTCTCTGTGTATGTGGATATCACTCAGAGCAAGGCTGCCTATTTTCTGAAACAGATCTCCAACACTTTTTAAAATATTAATTCAAAATATTGTAGTGACAAGTCAAAGCATAAGAAAAGACCAGAAAAGCCAGGCCTGACCACTCAAGAGAATCAAGGGAAATGGGAGAGAAGGTTGTTATCAAGATAAGATTCTAACTGAATACAAAACAGTGAAAAGAAGGAATCTTAAGATCTGAAATGAACTCAGAAATTGTTTGCATGGTGTTCTCCCTAGCACTGAAGTCAGTGAAATAACACCTTCACCCTGTGTGCACATTAGGTCTTCCCTGTGCACACCAGAACTGTGGAGCTGGAGTTGTTATGGCTCACTATAAAATTAGAGGAAGAAAAATTAAATAGCTGCCTTTGATACCATCTCCCATCTCTCATGCCTACTAATTAAAAAGCCAAATTATATTTGAAGAAAAAGAAAATATGTGTTAAATTGCCATACCACTCTGAACAAACCCCATCTCGTCTGATCTCGGAAGCCAAACAGGGTTTGGCCTGTTTAGTACTTGGATGGGAGACCACCTGGGAATACCAGGTGCTGTAGGCTTAGGTAGCCCTGCTGGTGCAGTGATTAAATGCTGGTACTGCAGCCACAACATTGTGAGTTCAATCCCAAGGGCGCCAAGGTTCACTCAGCCTTCCATCCTTTTGTAGGTTGGTAAAATGAGTACCCAGCTTTGTGGGGGCAATTAGTTAACACACATTCTAAACTGCTTAGAAAGTGCCTAGTGCACTATAAAGCAGTGTAGATGTGTAAGTGATATTGCTAAACAATTTGTAAGCCTCTCTGAGAGCCTTTGTGGCTGAAGAGCAGGGTATAAATACTCTAATAAATCAATACATAAAATATCTTGAAAGGTTTTACTGACATGATTGAAATGTATCTCACACAAATCACTTGTTAAAGTTAGGCATGTGCACTGTTTCATTTGCTTGAATAAATTTAGTGCAATTTGCTGCTGAAATTCAGGACTAGGAATAGTTGCATACTTACAGCCAATTCAAACAACATTTGTTTTGTTTTGTTTTGATCAAAAGGAAGCTGTCAGGCTTCAAATATTCATGCAAATATTTGCTGTTTAACATCACTGTTTTTACACTGCATATTTATTTGCACTACATCTGATACTTGATTTCAGTATCTGCAGCTGCATTTAGCAGTTGAATGTTTGTTACCTGAATTGTGTGGGGTCCGTGGGGACCCACTAGTGACACAAAAATTACAATATTAATTTGGAGAATTTAACTAGCTCAAAGGTATGGCTGAGAGAGGCCAGGTAACTATGGGGCATTTACATATGTGTACACCAGTACTCACTGATGAGACTCCAAGCCAAAATAGCATAAAAATGTTTTTTAATGGGAAATAATCATAGAAGCATTCACACATGCACTCAAGCTCACAAGCAATCACACAAGGCTAACAAAGAATTAGGAGGAAGTATTTGGATAGAGGAACAGATTCGGAGAATGGGTTGTAATTACCTGTCTGGAGAGTAGAGATTCATGCAGCGAATGAAGACTCAGGTCTTGTCTGTACAAAGGGGGGAAATATGAAAATGTCCGAAAAGGCAGGCGTTTAAACTCCGCATGTCCCCCTAGCCAGCTGGTGGCTGTGAGTGATTTACTCATGATTTTAAACCTGCCTCCACCAAAAAAATTTTTTTTAAAGTTTCCCAGGGTACGCACAAGCAAGACTTGGTATTTACAAATAAAATAAAATAAAAAGGTATAACATTGCTGTTTGTTTACTGTTTACTGGACCTTGCTTAGCCAAAAATCCAACATGGTGGCTGCAGCCACTTTCCCTCTTTGCTAGCCCTGCCCCCGGTGCTTGTCTAGGCAATCAGATTGCACTGCCTGTTCATATCTGTGCGAATGTTAGTGTTCAAACAGTTGCACATTTGGAAGTCATATGGAGCTTTTCAGAAAATCCGTACGATGCTCCAGACACAGCACACAGACTTTGGGGTGGATTTAGCTGCCCCCCTTCCAAATGACATGTATTTGTGCGAACAGCCATTTGAATGGATTGCTGATCTTTTGTATCTTGTTCGTACTATTTTGACCATATAGATAGGACCTCAGACTTGAAACTGAGGGTCGCACAGCAATCGAGCAGAAGGATGGCATGGGGGAACTGTGTGTACATGCCTACGATTTTAGCGTAATATTTATACCCAACATCATGCCCTTAAGGGGCATCTTGAGAGTAAGACAATGCTTGAGTGAGTGTCCAGAGTTAAACAATGGAAGCTCTGGCTTCGGTGATTGCTGCTAATGGTCGACACATTAAGGTTGATGGGTTTATTGCCTCCTCTGTATTGTGGATGGGAAAAAGTGTGAAGGAAAGACATTTACGGGGATGAGTGGGGATAATAGGTGTTCTCTTCCTTGTTTGTTTTTGGAGTATGACTCACTGCACATTCCTCCCTAATGACTATCTAAGGTGGGGGGGTGCTTTGCTTAATCACGTCCTGGGCATGTTTGATTCTGAGGAATTTCCAAGACACCTTTGTAGGTCCTATTGACCTCCACTAGCCCCTATGTTTGGGTTGCCCCGGTCTACTTGGAAGCATGTGAAGCGTCTCATGTGAAGCCAAATTATGAATTATTGGAGGGAGGGGCTGTAAGGTCAGGTAACATGTTTTAGATATGTGACAAGAAATACATTTAGTTGTTGAGATTTCTTAACAGCTGAAGTGCAGTAGGAGTTGGCATGCAGTGGTATTTACAATTTTCCAGTTGACATGCAATTAAACTAAATATTTGACTGTAGTCAACAGTTGATAGTTTGGTAGTATTTGATACTGGCAGTTCAGTAACATTTGGGCTAAGAAAATATTGATATGGCACGGCTGCAGTAATGAAGTGAAAATGGACTTAACTATGAATTCATGGTTCATGGCATATAATCCATACACATGGTGTAAGTGAAAACAATAAAAATGAAATCTGCATTTGCATTTAAAATAATAATCTTAGCCTTTTCTGATAAACAAGTCCCTTGCCATCATAGGCCTAAAGAACCTCTTATTTTTTACATGTGATGCCTTTACCTTCTTTAGCATGTTGATAACATTGTTGAAGTAAATAACATTGTTTACTTCAATAATGTGTATGAAACACGAACCGTTTTTATATGAAGCTCAGGGTCAAGAAGTCAACAGATATGAATGACCCTTCTCACTTGTTTTGCAACCTGAAAACTAGCTCTGAGAACTGGAAAATGGTTTGGGAAATTTGCACAACCTTCCTCTCTAGTCTCTGGCACAGGCTTTTCTCTACCATCCCTTGACAACCTTAGCCATAGTATAGTGGCCTTCCTTTAGTGCTATGTATGCAGTAGCCATAATATTGCTAACACAAACTAGCATTTCCACCAAAACAAGGAACTCAAGCTAGGTTTGGAAACTGATCTGCCAACCCCAGTTAAGAAGTAATATAGTTTGAGGTAAGCCTGGGCACCATGTTATCTAGAATTTGAAAGAGCCAAATTCACTTCCCTCCACGGCCATGAAACTCACTGCTTGATATTGTGCTAATCACTAATTCTCACCATAAGCCTGCTTCACAAGGTGGTTGTGAGATTAAAATAGGGTTGGGAGAAAATGGGCTGAATCCAGAGGAAAAAGGGTACTGTCCAAATATTATGTGAAAGGCAAAAGCCATCAGGCTTGTTGAAATACAGTCGGCCCTCCATATCCAAGGATTCTGCATTCATGGATTCCACCATCCATGGCTTAAAAATATCCCCAAAAATAAAATTTAAAAACAATCCAAAAAGCAAAACTTGATTTTGACATTTTATACAAGGGACACCATTTTACTATGTCATTGTATATAATGGGACTTGAGCATCCACAAATTTTCATATCCACAGGGGGTCCTGGGACCAATCCATAGCAGATACCAAGGGCCCACGGTAAAAGATTGCCAACCTGCTGCCTAAATGTACATTTCAAGCCTATATGTTCCACCTCAAGGTAGAATTTAAGGCATGGAAATACTTTGTAATTCTGACAGGTTTTCTTTGGCAACCCAGGAAATTTGTACTGCTAAGTCTCTTGAGACCATAGGAAAAAATATCTGGCCACAAGGAGCAGGAGTTGGTACTCAGTTTCTGTCACTGTTCCTTTTTGCTAGTCACAAAGAACTTATCTAGAGCTTTGAAATGTTTCTTTTTTAAATTACAGCACCTAGAGCCTCCAGTCAGCCTGGCTATTTATCTCACTGTGGGGAATCATTGGCAGTTCAAAATGAGTGGCTCTGGCTTCCAAAACAGCTGCCTGTGATGGAAGACCCACAGCCACTGTCAGCAACAAGCTCTGTAAAGTGATGGCTGTCTGTTCCCCACATCAGTTGGGCAGTTAATCTGTTCCAAGTTTTAGTCTGAACTTTAAAGGGGCTATTCAAGGTGCTGACTCCTATGGCTAAAATAGATTCCTTGGATAGACTGAAAGAGATTCACTGCTTCAGTGACATGGGAACCACCCGCTACCACTTGATCTGCTTGGAACTTGGAAACATTAGTTTTTGAACTACAGCTTCCAGAACCCCAACTTTGCCTTAAGGTCACCACAAATCAGAAATGACTTGAAGGCACACAACAACAACAACAACAACAACAACAACAGCTGCCATCATGATGTTCACTTGCCTCCAGGAAGCCCACATGCAGGCCATGAATTCAGTAGTACCCTGGACAGAGCAGCAGTACTATGACTGACTGCTCCGTGTCCCATCTGCTGGCTGAGTGGTTTGTCCCTATCTGTTGAGTAAAATGTGTGAACACTCAGTGGTCCTTGATCAACCTTCAAGCTCACAGTCTTCTCCCTTATTGTAATTTTTATTGTTTCTTCCTATTGTTTTTTCTTCTTGTATTTATATTTATTTTTTTAGCGACTATTTTAAAATATGCATCCATCCAGGCAAATTAGCATGGTAAATTTTATGGAAATCTGTGGCTGTTTTGTTCTCTTTCGGGTGATGCATTTTCTCCTTTTTTGCAACTCCTAAATGGCCATATATCTCCAAGACACACTTTTTGTTCAGTATAAAGAGTTGTATGTACTATATAACCATGGTATAAATGGTATATACGTCAACTAGTCTTTAATTCATTTTCCCCCTCTGCAGCTGGAACATGGGACAAATATAAGTAGGGATGTGGTTCATGTGTGGATGGCTGCTTTTAATTAAGCCTTGACATCATTCTCCACTGGGTACATAGAAATTGCCTTCCCATCAAAAAGCAGCAGCACATTTCAATAAATTAAAGTTTTATGTTTGCTTCAAATTAAGGAGCCATTTCCAAGAGTGCAGTGCCTTGAAGGCATGAGAGATTGCAGGCTGTTTAGATATGATACTTTGAACTTCACACAGTTGCTTGAGCAGAACATATGCTTGTTGCGCATTTCAATTAAATAGGCAGAAACCCAATTTGGAAAAGTTTACTGTGAAGAAGAAAGTCAGAATTATCACTGGAAGATATTACTGCATTACACAGAGCTGAAACCATTCACTGCTTCTGTTCAAGAATTCGGGGTGGGGGGTGGCCCTCTAAAATTATGTAAGCCCCATAACATTGGGATGTATGTCTCAAGAGAAAATGGAGGAAATTAGAGTAGCCTTGGTATTTGGTAAATAAAAGACTTGGGAAATAAAGGGCTAAAATCAAATACCAATATTTATTCTTAAGCCATAGCTGTCCTGTTATTATAGGATAGGACTGGCATAATTTTTTAAAGGTTTATACTGCACAAGTAAAGCTTTGAAGCAGACCCTGTCTCTCTTCTACTCTGTATGAAGCTGAAGTTTATCAATTCAAACCAACAGTCTTTCTAGATTATAACTGTATAAGTTGACCAGCTGTAGCTGGTGTTTGTACTGGAGGTGCTGAAAAATGAAGTGGGACCTTCTGAATGCATTGTCTGCATTCTGTCAATAAATTATGACACTTGCTCTAATCTATGTTATGTTAAATATGAAAACAAAGCAAAAGAACAATTAAGCCATTTGCTACATAAACACTCCGGGCCAGTCCAACATGCTTCTTGATGGTGATGTCTTGTCTTCTGCTATTGTTTTATAGATTATGTTTTATCTCATTGTTTTATGCTCCTTAATTTTTCAATGGAATGTTAGTTTAGAGGTTATTAGGTACCTTTGATTATTTTCAGTAAAAGTAGGAGATGTGTGTGTGTTTTTCCTCCGCCAGTGAAAGATTCTTCCTGTATCATGCAACCAAAATATTACCAATTTTTAGACAACCACTATTTTGTTTTCTTCTTAATGAATTTCTAATAGTTTAAAACATATCTAACATATCCAAGAGATGTAATGTCAAGATGCAAACAGTATTTTTTTTAAAAAATAGTTACAGTAAATTTCCATTGTATATCTCTGCTTATACACCCTATATATATATATATATATATATATGCAGTTTCTTTACAGCCCAGCAATGTGTTCAGTTAATGGAGACTAGCTTAACAGGATCATGCTGAATAGGGATAACAGTTTCTTTTGAGGGCAACATCTATGCATCCATTAGGATTAAAAGCATTTTCTAATGAGATTTGATGTGTTCCTATACACCAGGAATGGAAATCATGCAGCCTCACCATTGGCTATGCTGGCTAAGGCTGCTGGGATTTGCAGTCCAGCCACATCACAATTCCTACCTGTGCTTTAGATTCATGCAAGCCACTTTGTGCTATATAAGGCTGTTTTTGAAATAGCAGTTCCTTGCCTTGCTCCAGGAATCATAAAGTACTTTTATAGTTTGGGATGGAAAAGTGGAACTGGGAAATAGGAAATGAGACCCTAAAAAAAAAGGAAACCTACAATTCTCCCTTGTTTTACTGATAAAACATTTACTTCAAGAATTCAGTGTTTATTAAGAAGCACTGCAAAATATTGTAGTAAATGCACAACATATTTTCTGTATGAGAATTATTCTCTTTTGGTTACTGTTGAATGGTTAAAATCACAAAATCATAGAATCATAGAGTTGGAAGAAACCACAAGGACCGTCTTGTCAACCCCCTGCCACACAGGAATACCCAATCACAGCATTTGTGACAGATGGCCATTCAGCCTCTGTTTAAAAACCTCCAAAGAAGCAGACTCCACCACACTCCAAGGCAGTGCCTTCCTAGAAGATGGGACCCCTATGATGGATGGCACTCAATGAGCTATGGGGATAGAGCAGAATACATCTATGAGTAGTGCTGTGGCTAATAATGCAACTGGACTCAAGCCAAAAGGATGTTCAGCTGTTGATATGCTCAGGGGTGAAACGAAAGTCCAAAGCTGCACAACACATATTATAGGAACATGGAATGTGAGAAGCATGAGTCAGGGGAAGCTAAACAGAGTAAAACAAGAAATGGACTGTATAAACATTTCAATACTTGGGGTGAATGAGCTGCAGCAGACAGGAATGGGACTTTTGAGTCAGATAATTACAGGGTGTTTTAAGAAGAAATGGGGTGGCATTAATAGTGAGGAAAGATGTATCAAAATCAGTCAAAGGATATAATGCAGTCTGACCTAATTGTATAAATAAGACTTCAGAAGCAAACCATCAATATTACCATAATCCAAGTTTCTGCTTCTGCTACAAAAGCAAAAGCAGAAGAAATTTAATGCCTGTATGCTGAAGTCTAGGAGGAAATTGATCACACACTGAAACAGAACTTCTTGTTGATCATAGGCGACTGGAATGAAAAGTAGGAAACAGAGCAGAATAAAGATTGCAGGAAAATTTGGCTAGGATCAAGAAATGAAGCAGGAGAGTGACAGATTGAATTTTGCAAAGCCAACAGTTTCTTCTTCACAAACACATTCTTCAAGCAACCAAAGAGACAAGTGTGCATGGACATCACCTAATGGCCAATACAAAAATCAGATAGAAGCAGAAGATAGAGAAGTTCCATTCTCTCTGAAAAAACAACACCAGGAACATATTGTTGCACGCACCATGAACTGGTGATATTTAAAAAAAAAAAAAAGCAAAGCTAAAGAAGAACACTAAACCAAAAATTGTTCCAAACTACAACCTGCAGAACATCCCCAAGAAATTCAAAGATAACATAAAAAGTAGATTATTTCTATTGAGCCTAATTGACTAAGAGCCAGAAGAACTCTGGACTGAAGCCAGGGGCATTGTCAGGAAAGAATGCAAAAAGACACTGTCTGCAGCCTAAAAGAAAGAGAAACCTCAATGGATGATAGATTAAACTCCTCAAGCAGTAAAGGGCACACTAGAAGCAAAAATGAAAGGGGACAGAAATACAGTCAGAACCCTGAATGCAACTTTTGAACAACTTGTGTGCACAGACAAGGAAAACTACAATAATAAATAAAGGAAGAGAAATAAAAGATGACAACAAAAAAGGAAAAAGTAAGAGATCTTTTCTATATGATCCAAGTAATCAAAGGGAAATTTAAACCAAGAGTGGGAGTGTTCTGCGACCTTCAGGAAATACATTACATGGCAAATAGATAGAAAGACAATGGCAACTATTCACTGAAGGACTATATAAAGAAGATGAAAGGATGACAGATGTTCCATGTTCTTCATTCATGGAAGAACCATTTGTAGATAAACTGACAATTTTAGAAAGTTAAGCAGAAGCTGCACTCATTGCACTTGGAAGAAATAAATCACCAGGGATAGATGGCATACCAATAGAGCATCGTGACAAAATCTATTCTTGTTCCAACCAAAATCTGTCAAGAAATATAGAAAACAAACAGAGATTGGAAACACACAATATATATTCCAATCCCCAAGAAATGGGACACCAGGGATTGCAGTAACTACAGAACTATTGCATTTATCTTCCATGCAAGTAAAATGATGCTCAAAATTCTACAACAAAGGCTTTTACCATATATCGAGCAAGAAATGCCAGATGTCCAAGGAAAGAAAGAGGCACTAGGGAGCATGTTGAAACTATACTGTATGTTAAATCATGCAACTCACCAAAAAAATTCAGAAGAAATCAGCTTGTGCTTTATAGATTATGAGCAAAGCCTTTGACTGTGTAGACCATGAAAAATTATGGTTTGTTCTTAAAGAAATGGGTGTGCCACTTCATTTGACTGTCCTGAAGTGTAACCGGTATTCAGGACAAGAGGCTACCATCAGGACAGAATACAGACAAACAGAATGCTTTCCAATTAGCAAAGGAGTTGGGTGAGGCTGCATTTTATCATCCCACCTGTTAAACTTGTATAATGAACATATTGTATGTAAAGCTGGATTAGACTCAGAAGGATATGCAGATGACACCATACTACTATCAGAAAATAGCAAAGACTTGAAACAGTTACTGAAGAATGTCAAGGAAGAAAGTGGAAAGGCAGGTCTGAACATAAGAAAGAACAATTGAATATTAAGAAAACAAAAATAATGGCAACTGATGATTTACATAACTTTAAAGTAGACGATAAAGACATTCAATTAGTTCAAGATTTTCCATATCTTGGCTCAGTCATTAATCAGGATGGAGAATACAGTGATAAAACCAGGAGACTAGGAATTGGAAAGGCAGCTATGAAGAACTAGAAAAGATCCTGAAATGTAAAGATATATCATTGAATACTAAAATTAGGATTTTTCATGATATTCCCCATTTCTATGTATGGTTGTGAAAGCTGGACAGTGAAGAGAGCTGATAGAAAGAAATGAACTTATTTGAAACGAGGTGCTGGAGAAGAGTTCTACAGATACCATGGAGTACTAAAAACCAATAAAGGAATCCTAGATCAAATCAAACCTATACTCTCCATAGAAGCCAAAATAACTAAACTGAGAGCATTATACTTTGGCCATATCATGAGAAGACAGGACTCACTAGAAAAAAACAATAATGCTTGGTAAGTGGAAGGCAGTAGGAAAAGGGGAAGATTGCATTCCTGATGGATAGACTCAATCAAGAAAGCCATGACCCTGAGTCTGCAAGACCTGAAGATAGGGTAACTTGAAGGTCTCTCATTCATAGAGTTGTCATAAGTCAAAGTTGACTTGACAGCAGTTAACAACAATAACAATAGATCCGTACACTAGATTCAAGCAGGATTGAATCTACAGTAGGAATAATGGGTCCCCCCTTAAAATTCATTGCCTCCATGCTGTGGTCCCATAGAAAGTTGCCATTTGCACAGGAGGACAGTTACATTGGTGCCAGTCACAGTTTGGAGAAAGGGACAGCTTTTGCTATTAGCATTTTGGCAAGAGAGATAAAACCAACAGTGGGAAATGTATAGCCCTTTGGAAATGTATAGCCCTGTCATCTGCCCTTCCCCCATCATCTGTCACCACTGGCTTTTCTGGCTAGGGCTGATGGGTGCTGCAATCTAGCCACATCTGAAGGACCACTCATTTGTGAGGCAAACCAGAGTGCATTTGGGTGTATGAGGTAGTTTTGCCCCCTACTATTTTTAAAGAACCAAAGCTTTTAAAAAGTGACAACCTGAAATATTTTTTGTTGTAATAGGATATTTCGCCCCCCAGAATCATAGATTTTTAGCTAAGTGACAAACCAATACTATTTATAAAGTTGGCCCTCCATATTCACAGATTCTTTATCCATGGATTCAACCAACCATGGGTTGAATGTGTGTGTGTGTGTGTCTGTGTGTCTGTGTGTCTGTGTGTATTCTAAAAAGCAAACCTTGCTGTTTTATATAATTTTATATAACGGACACCATTTCACTCTGCCATTGTGTATAGTGGGACTTGAGCATCCTTGGATTTCAATATCCACAGGGGGATCCTGGTACCAAACCCCAGCAGATACCAAGGGCCCACTGTATGTTAATTATCTACAGTGTATATTAAAAATAGCTGTTTGTGTTGTGTTTGGTTTTATGTAATGATTTTCTTTAAAATAAAAGCTAAGAAACTTCACTATTACTGTAAACTTTTTAATTTTAAAAAATCATTTTAACTGGATAAATTTGAAACAGAATTTCTGTTCAACCAATATCTGAAAGATAAATAGAAAGTCAGTATCATTAAAATATAACTCTGTGTGAATAACTATTTAAATATTTTATTTCATTTTAACAGACTTGAATAATGCACCAGGGCTTGGATATAACATTTTACCTGTAATTATATTAACTGTGACACATATTTTCTGTAACTAAAAAGGGCAATTTTATTTCTAATTTTGCTGACACACTGCAGAAATAATCTAGTTTGACACCGCTTTAACTATCATGGCTCCATCCTATGGAATTTTTAATTTATTTTTTATTATTTATTTATATCCCACTCTTCAGCCACAAGGCTATCAGAGCGGCTTACAAATTGCTTTAAGCAATAGGAAAGGCTAACTATCCCAGAAAACTACAAAGCCCAGAATTCCATAGCATGGAGCCATGATTGTTAATGTGGTGTCAAAGTGCATTATTTCTGCAGTATGTCAGCAGCCTTAGAAATAAATAATATTTCTAATAATAATATCATTCCTTTCTTAGAATATCAAATAGTATTCTGTCATTTCTCCTAAAGTGTTGTGGGGGTGGGGGTGGCATTTGAAGGGATGTTTGGACATTTCATTTTATTTTATTTAAAAAGTATGACTGTTTCTTTCTTTTTTTAAAAAAAAGAGCTAACAAGTACTTCAACTGAATATTCATTTGCGTGTGAATAAGAATGAGTTGCAGAAAGTGTGGGATGAGTCCTTCCTGAATCTTCGTTTGTGAAGAAAAGCTAGAGAGAGAGCAGCCAAGAGACCTTTGCAGCCAAGATTCAAGAGAAACATCAGGTCATGTAAATCTGAGCAATAATCTCCCCAGGATATTCTGAATCAGGTGATTCTGTAATTATCTGGATTTTGGTGTGAGTGTTGGAGTACTACTCTGGAAACCAGGGTTTGTATCTCCACTCAGCAGTGGAAACCTATTGGGTGACCATGGGCAAATCACACTCTCTCAAACCCAGAAGAAGGCAAAGGCAATCCCTCTCTGAACAAATCTTGCCAAGAAAACCCTGTAGGTCACCATAAGTTGGAAACACTTTGAAGTCACACAACAACAAATGTATAATTCTAATGCCCCACCAAACTACATACCCCATCTTGGTGTGATGTTCAAGATATGATCACAAGTATAAGGCATAAACAGCAGAAGTCTAAACAAAGATATCTTTATGGCTCTTCTACCTACGCTAGAGGCTATGAGCACAGAGAACCTAGGCTGCTACCTCCTCCACACCTCTCTCAGCTAGGCTGAAAGATTCCTACTGGAAAAGTGATGAGCTCATGTTCTTATCTACAAAATGCAAAATAACACCTTCCGTGCTTAGTTGAGCTGGGTAATTACATTCAGCGAGCCAGAGAGGTACCTCAGACTATCTGATTTGATGGTGAATAACTTGTTATCATAAATGCATCTGAGTATGCATTTACCTTTAATGCATAGCATAATATCATCTCTGGTTTGCCTCAAATGGGGTTGTATGGTTAATATACCAGTCAGAAGGTTCATTGGTTGATTTTTTTAATGGCTCAACTGTTCCAGAGTTGGGAAGGTTTAAGCAAAAAGTTGTATTACCCTTACCATATACTGATTGGAGGAATCTGAGTGTAATGCTACACAGAGATTCTTAATTTTGAAAAGAGTCTTTAGTTTTCTCTAAGATCGCATCCAGGAGAATTAGAAATAAGCAATTCCATTCAAATACATAGGGTTCTAACCCCTGTTTAGGACAAGAGCAAGACATGTTGTTGTCTAAGGCAGAATAACAAATAGCATAGCACCTACCCAAGTTGTACATTGCAGCCAAAGCCAGCCAAGTTGTTTTAGTACATGGGCAAAATGTTACATATGCACCTGCCTCTGCCCCTGAAAGCAGAAACACAACAATAGGAAAGTAAATAATTCACAATTTGTCTCTTTTTCATAACACCCACATCTACTGCCTAAGCAAGTGCATCACTCTGCCTAACAGTAATGTCTACCCTGACTGGCTTCCATCTGCTAAAGATATCTTTATTTAGATACTTATGTCTCTCTTATCTGGGCAAAAGGTATGAGGAAAGGACAGAGAGAGGGTATTCCCAAACAGCAGCTTGCTTTGTAGCTGGAGATGTTATAACCAGTTTCTTTCATGCAGGGAAGAGGTTATATTATTTCTACAGTTGCATTTCCTCTTAAATGGAAAATGGTAGAAGAGAGAGTATAAATAATCTGGATCAGTACTTGGAACCTTTTTTTAAAGTAATTTGTTACTCATCACTCTCCTTTTTATTAAAAAAAACACACCAAGTTACTCGTTAAATTGGTTAACTTCAAACCCTCATCTCTTCTATATATTTTTTGAAATTTAATACAGTATATTGTCACAATTAAAGACAGCATACATATTGTGAGGTCAATTTGCAGTGAAAATCCAAAGAGAATTAAGCAAACCTAGGTTCAAGAGATTATCAGATGAGGACAAATATAGTGTCTCCATCTCACTATCTCCTATCCTGCCCCACTCCTACCCCTGTAACTTTTTTTTTTTAAAAAAAACAGACCTACTTTGATAGTGCTACAAAAACTGCATTCCCACCCCTCCAGCAGCCCAGGAGTAAATGCATCTCTCACAGTGCTACATTCACTTCCTGGAAAGGAAATCCCATCCGTTCTCGCGAGAGAACAATTGCGCAGGAAATTCAAAAAAAGAAAAGGTAAAAAGTGACAGTAAGCACAAAAACAAATTTTAAAACCCCAAGTAAACTGGGAAGGGTAAAAAAAAGTGTGTTACTTACCTCGATGTCCCGATCTCAACCGGAAGTGTTTGGCAGGGACCTCCCAGTGATGCTGGCATCACAGCAGCATAACAGGACACCTTTTCACTCACCCGTTGTTCTGTTACAGAAACGAAATGATGGGTCAATTCATGGCTTAGCCCGTGAATAAAAAGGATCGCCCATGGAACGGAAGGGATATGGGAGCATAACAACACAGGGGTGACATCGTTTGAAAGGGAAGCCCTTTCGCGATCTCCTGGTGTCTCTGTCATGGGATATTTAGGTCATCTGATAATCTCCCCAATAGAAACATGGACTATTTATATAAGTACTAACATCATAAAGGTGCAAAGTTGTCTACAAAGATAACACTGCATTTCATTTTCTTAATTTAATGATTATATTTTATAGCATCTGCTATTTGGGCTTTCAGGTACTAGTTGAAGTGGACATTTCCTACAAAAGTTCATCCTTGGAGAAGTTAATATCCTACTTCCATGATAAATTACATTTTTTTTTTTTTACTGATTTCAGTGCTAGGCAGCAGATTCTCACAAAGCAGAGCAGGCACATCATGTGGAGACTTTTTAAGTTGGGGAGGAACCCCAAGGAGGTCGGGAGAAGAAAGGGGCTGTCGCGCTTGCGGAGCCCCGTTTCAGGTTGGTTTTCTATCAATTAAAAAGTGGCACGTGCAGCACAAGGGAAGGTTGGGAGTAGGTTGGGAGGAGGACAGGGCTATCTGAAAAGGGGCTCTGTAAGCGTGATAGCCCTGTTCTTCTCCCGACCTCCTTGGGGTTTTTCCCCCATTTGAAAAAGTCCTGATACTGCTTGCAGGATTGTCAGTGAACAACGTCATCCAATGAAAGTTTAGCCTATTTGCTTTTGTATATTTTTCTCACCATAAATTATTCTTTACAGAATAGTGCTAATTAGTAAGTGATAGAGAGATTGCCAGGGACAGCCCATTAATTCCATTTACCTTAATAGTGTTCAGATCTTAACTTGCTGTACAGCTGTATTCAGACTGGATTATAAATGTAATTTTTTGCATCATTAGCTGGCTTGATTAAACTAAGACAGCAAAAGCATAATTGTAGAAATTCAAAAATTTTGGCATGCTGCTTTAAAGATACAGATTTGCTCTTTTCTGTTTGCCTCATTGTAAGTATTGTAGATTAAGGAAGAAGCCTGATACCCATTCTTTCTTAACAATTAACCTGCATCATGTACCAGTCATTTCTCATTTCTGTTTTCTCTCTCTCTCCAAATGGCAGAATACCATGACCAACTTTTAACAAGTGCAATTACAGGGTATTTGCATAGTAATTGAACACCATTAGCAGAATCTTCATGCTGCTCAAGGAGCATTAATGCACTAGCTTGTTGTACATTTCTCAGGACATCACGTGTTCTGTAATTTTCACTTTCTGCTTAATTGGATGTGAGGAATTCAACCCTAGGACCTGCTGTCTTCAGAACAGGGGTGCTATCACTGATCTCTTGCCTGCTTAATCATTTGAGATGCCCAGGTTGGACATCCCTTGTGCCTAGGGCAGACTGCACCCACCACCCCTTTCTCAGTACGCCACTGGTCCCAATCATGCTTAGAAATGGAATGTTGACTGAGTGGCTTCCTGCACTCTTATCACTGTGGGTGAGAAGATAGACACAATGACAGTGTGATATGGTCAGGATAGAAATGTCATCTCCATGTAGATACTCATGAGGTCATCTTTTGCAAAGCCCTTCTGCAAAGACTTGCATATTGCAAGCTTACAGAATTCCTACATGCTAGAAATTCCTAGCTGGTTTCCCCCCTGAAATATGAAACCCAATAGTACTTGATATTATTACACAGAGATAGTATATAAACATGGTTTATAAACGATTGCAATAGCTGAGGCCTCCTCTTACTGCACTATAAACACAGTAATTATTATCGAAGACAGCTTGCTGGCCTAGAATAGTGTATTTCAACAAAGCCTGTATGAAATGGTAAGAATCTCCACTCCTAATGTTTTAGATTGCCATGACAAAAGAGATATACCTTTTTGTTCCATGAAACTGGTGAGAGCATATTTACATTATTGTGTTTTCATTTTATTAAAGGTCATGGTTTAGGGGTAGTTTCACAGAGGGGTTTTTGGCCTTCAATAAGTCTTGGATGGTTTTATTTCTATTTTGGACCTCTTTTGTAGTTCAAATAAATTTGTCTCTCTAGGAAACAGCGTGCTCTTAACAACATTAGAAACGCTGCAAACTCATCCTCAGGGTTTCATGATGAATTTTGTTTGTTTGCATTGTTGCTAGGTTTGGCTTCACATGCAGGCAACAAAAGTACACTTCACATTCATACAGAAAGCACACAGAATTCTGAAGAATGAACAATCAGATTTCTTTTCACCCTGTTCTGGTAAAAATGTTATAACACTACATATTGCATTATATTTAGATGCCATTATTTTTGAGGCAAGTTGGTAATGCAACAGGAGGACAAAGAGGATACAGTGCATTGTCAGTAGAAAGAAAATTTCAGATTAGAGACTTGCATGACAGTTTTTCAAGATCTGAGGGGGGGGGAGCCTATGATCATATGAGGGGGTAGGAGCTACTCTTTCCCCAAGATTTTCCCTCTGTCTTTCATGGACACCCAAGGTCTCTTTCACTGCATAACGTATTTTCCGGCGTATAAGACAACTGGGCGCATAAGACAACCCCCCAATTTTTAAGTTAAAATATAGAGTTTGCCCCCCCCCCATCCAGCCAGAGCACCCACTGAGGGAGAAGGAGGAAGCTCACCTTTATTAGACAACAAACCTTAAGATGTTAGCTCCATTGCAGGTTTCATATTTTTTAATTCAACAGTAGGGCTGTCCATCTTTTCAAGTGGGATTGTTTTAGCATGCAGCAAGCCTATGGTCATCTTGTTCAGGTTCTCCCACATTGGCATTGATGAATATATTTATGTGCAGATGAGAATAAACTAGTATGTTTGGGTTTGTCCCTCTGAAATCTTTGGATGTGTGAGAGCTCTTGCCCTTTCCTAACATTATTATTGTGTGATGATCATCTATTTTTAAGGCGATAGCTTGCAAATATTCAAGGATGATTGCCTGATATTCCTTGAATGGAAGCTAATGACTGGAAATCTTTCTCCCTACCTTTGGAAGTTGAGCCCCTTCAGGTTAATGAAAGAGGCACTGAAATGACGGCTTTACAGTTTGAACTGAAAAAGAAAAGTTAAGCATTGTTTAGCTGCTAGACTGAAAGTAAGGTTTATTTTCCTTAGGAGTCTGGGGCAGGAAGAGGGCTTTACAGTTTACAAGTAGGTATCTAATTTCTTTCAATGTGTTCTGCTTTTATATACGTACACAAGATAAATATTATAATACTAGGGATGGAATGAGAATATGAAGAATCCAGTAAATGTAAGGGTCCACTTTACCTCCCTTTTCACCAAGGGTAGGGTTGCCATAATTCTCTGCCACAAAACCAGGATGGACAGAGCACCCGTGGTGGGGGAGGATGGAGCCCTCTTCTCCCCCCTGCCCATGAGCAGAGCATCCAGAACACCTGCAAGGGGGACTCCCCTCTGAAAAAAGCACCCATGTGGGGAGGAGGGAGCCCTCTTCTCTCTCTCCCATGAACAGAGCACCTGGAACACCTGTGGGGGGGGGAGGAGGGTGCCCAAAGAGACTCACCCCAATTCTGCGGGAAGCAAGTGAGTGGGCAGGGGTGTGTGGATATGTGGGGAAGGAAGCAGGCAGGGGAGTGACGCTAGAGGGAGTGCTGCCCAAAAAAAACTGCCGCCCTTCGAGCAGTCCAGCCAGATGGGACAATTTTAATTCCATTTAATCCAAGATTTTGCTGGATTTCTGGGATGTATGGCAACCCTAGCCAAGGGTCTGCTTCATTATAACATGGCTGGCCATTCATATGGGATATAATCAGAGCTTGGAAAAGTTATGTTATTTTATTCTAACTCCCAGATTTCTCCAGCCAGCATTGTAAATGACCATGTGGAAAAGAGGAGGTCTGAAGGTGTAGTCTGAAAAGTAACTTTTCCAAGCTCTGGGTATGTTTCAGAGAGGCTTGTAGACATGTAATCCAACATGCATTGGTCCATTTCACATAATCAATTTCCCAGATTAAATCTGGACATCTCCCATATGAATGAGTCCATGCTCATTAGATTATACCCAGAGTTCCCATTCATTACCATGTGAACTGATGGCAACATCAGAGGTGATGCAGCACATTGTTCCCCACTCTCTGCCACATGTACGGTAATGATCACATGAAACATAGTCCACCTGTCCCTATGACAGATATAATTGTTCTGTACTAGCTGTCTTTTATTATTTTTTAATCATGACTGTAATGTGTTGAACCAATCATAGTACACTACTTACTTAGTAAATCTTTAAAATTAAAATTAAACAAGGGATGAGTGGGTGCTTATTGAATCCCAAAAAACAAATTTCAGTAAGATGTTTAGATGACACATTCTGAAATAGACATGTATGTACAGTTGTCCCTCCACATTCACCGATTTGGTATTCACAGATTTAAGTATTCATGGCTTGAAAATATTCTTACAAAAATAATAATCCAAAAAGCAAATCTTGATTTTGCCATCTCATATAAGGGATACCATTTTGCTATGCCATTGCATACAATGGGACTTGAATATTCACAGATTTGGGTATTCACAGGGGGTCCTGGAACCAAACCCCAGCAAATGTGAAGGGACAACTGTACATAGCTAAATTGTAAGATTTTCAGTCTTTCATAGTAATGTTCCATGTATGCAGCCCAGTGATGCAAAAATTACTAATAGACATAAGTAGTATAAGGGACTACTCCCATATATATATGTAGTATTTTCTGTGTCTAGCAAAGGTCTGTATTCATTTCCCATAAGTGATGATAGGCATATTGTCATTCTTTGCAGACCAAATACAGTAACTAGCTTTTAATCTTTTATATGTAAAATATCCTATTGGGAATCGTTACGTAATACTCATTATCCTTCTCAGCTTTTTGTTCAGATATTCACAATAAAACTTGAAAGCACTCCAAACAATTCAGTTATAATTTCAGTCTCTAACTTTGCCAATCCTGTGATGTGTTGATGGGATTTGATATGACAATTAATGCAGTTTCAATAACACTGAAACCCAGTTCTGGAGATCTTTACCAGAAGAACAGTTATGTTTGAAGATATAGTTGATGGCTTTTGTTGACAATCTATTATGGAGGACACGCTGCTTCCTGTAATATTTATAAAATATGTTGATTGATCCTTTTCTACTTAATCTTGTATGAGTTCATACCTCCATGTGGAAATACACATATATTCAAAGTAGAGTAGAATAGGCGTTCAAGCATCTTTATACATTTTCTTTGCTTTGTATATGGGGAGGGTGACATTCTGCAAAGGAAAGCTTTTTTTGTCCATGCAGGTTCATCCCCCCCCCCCCGGCATTGATTTGGATCCCTATTTTCTGATGACTCCAAATCATAGGAAGAGAAGTTACTCCCTTCAGAAAGTCACCCTGTATTCAGGGTAGATGGTGAAAACAGTGACAAAGTTGGTCCCCTCTACTGTTCCATCTTGCATATTGCTTTAATCTTATTTTGAAAATTCAAATAGGGCTAATGTCAACATTCTTAATGTTTTCTGCTGGCCAGATTTTCATTCCATAAAAAAAATGATTAGAAATGCTTAGGGGATTTCTCTGAGGTCAGGTTCAGAATGAACTGTTGGATTTAAAATGGTCACCTCAGTTGTAGCAGCTTCATGAAGAACCAGATCTCCCATGGTTCACAAGAGAAGGGGAGAGTGTTTACAGAATTAGGGAAGGCCTACAAGAAGTGGAGGTTATTTTTCAAGCTTTGTTTTAGCTTAAAAATTCAAGCTTTGGCTTGGCTTAGGGTAGTATTTCAGTTCATTTATAACTCAATCCAAAACAAATGTTGCTAAACTAGTCCTTTTTTAGAATACAGGATTAAATGCTACACATGATATGTCCTAGCCCTTTATTTCAACAATATTTGTCCCCTTGTGATCCACAAGATCTCTTGGTGATAAAAAGAGAAATGGAAGACCCTGTTTTTCTAAAATGGCTGTGGCTCACTGTTAAGACTTGGTGCTCTAGCAGCATGCTTTGCCAACTCTCTTCTTCCTGAACCACATGAAAGTAGGTTCCTTTTAAAGGAAACAAAGCAAAGGAAAATGTAGCTTATTTTGAACATTTATTCAGAGAGGAAATACAGACTTGTTCCCAGTTACCCCATGGTTCAATGAAGCCAACTGTAAGCTAATTTGTTATAAAGAGCAGAAAGAAGATCAAAATAATTTAAACCATTTTATCACATACCATTCTTATGTTAAGAAACTATCCCATTATTTTATACTAGCATTTTACACTGGAATAGTACACCAGAATCTTTTTAAAAATGAAAATAGTAATTTCCCTCCCCCTATTTTTTACTAACGAAAGTTCTTCGTTAGTAAAAAATTGCAGACCATAGTGGGAGGGAAATGGAAGCAGGACGGAGGGAAGATGATGGGAGATCGGGAGAAGGAAGGGGGCATGTGAAATGGAGCGCTACAACCGGAACAGCCCTGTTTCTCTCCCAATCTCCAGGGGATTACTTTCCCCATGTGAAAATCTCCTGAATGTGAGATTTTGTGATTTACAATTCACTTTCTCAGACGCAAGACATACAGTTGTAAAGCTTCAGATATATTTATGCATACTCACCAGCAACAGCTCAGATAACAGAGATGTAAAACCTGCTACAAATGCAAATATCAACTCAGTCGCTACATCAGGTCTGGCAACACCATTACAGGACCTAACAATGTTGTACACAATATATTTGGCTCTACCAGAGTTTCATTCACTTGCTCATTTTCTAATTTGTTATGTTCCATACTCTGCCAACAGTGCCCCTCTACATTCTGTGTAGAGCAAACAAGATATTCTCTGTGTATAAGAATAAGTACGTAACACAAATCTGATATCATAAATGGCAACACACAAAAATCATTATCAGAATATTTCATTCTCCCAGGATAGTCTTTCACTGATTTTCAAGTGGACAGAGGAATTCTAAGGGAAGATTTAAATGGGAAACAGCTGAAACTCTAAATTCCAGTCTGTTGCCTGTGGTTTGATTCAAGGCAATGTTTTCTTAGCACACCACATATATTAAGAGGCTGGTTTGAACAAGAAATTTTGTGTATTATCACTTTTTTAAAAACTACAAAAATAACACTCTTGGCTGCAGAACCAACAAACACTCTACCCAAACCAGGGCTCTTATTTTGCCACTTCACAAGTAATAAACTGTCTCGCAGAGATATGTGTAGTTAACAGATGCTTATCATGAATTATTTGCCTTAATTATTGGCAGGATGCTTGAATACAGTTGTGATTTTACACATCCAGTCTTGCTGATCCCATGCTCCTGATGATATACAATGTGTACACACACACACAGAGAGAGAGAGAGAGAGAGAGAGAGAGAGAGAGACATTATATGAGGCTTGAAATTTTACTCCATACCTCTCAAATAGATTGTAAGCCACAAAAACTGCTGGGGGGGAGGTCAAGGGAGCAGATTATCAAAAGCACCCCAGCAAATTCCTCCTGGCCTGAGGTCTGCAGAGGTGGCCTCTAGGATCTTTTCAGCAGCCTCGGCTTCCTTCCCCCCTGAGCTGGGCAGGCCAGCCTCTGTGCACCTCAAGCTGGGAGGAGTTTCCTGGGTTGCTTTTTGATGATCCTCTTCCTTGACCCCCCTTCCCCCCAAACACAGGTTCCCTGGAGGTCCCTGAGAAACAATCCAAAAAGGTCACCCCAGATTGGGCTGCTGGGGGGGAGGGCAAGAACCTGAGTTGACTTATCCATGGGTCAATGCTGGTTGAAGCCAGCCCAGCTCAGGGGAGAAAGAAGGTGGAAACCAAGGCTGCCAAAAAGGCCCTAGAGCCCACTCTGTGTGCCTCAAGCCAGGGGAGTTTGCTGGGTTGCTTTTTGACAAACCACTTTTTCAAGGTTAATCTTTTGACTACAATTTCTCAACTTATAGTTGAGTGTATACAGTAGTAGGATTGTATTAGCATAACAGGAGGAAAGACTCTAGCTCAGTACTTTGCCTGCTGCAGGAAAGCAGGAACTTCTAAAAAATAGTTTCTACTACCTGAAGTGGTGCAGTCAGGCATCTGCACCTCGTTTTTCTTAATGTCTTAAGCTGAAGGATCCAATTCTTGGTAAACTGATAAATTTATATTTTTTTCTGTTTTAAAATGTGTTCAGACTGGAGGACACTGGATGTTCAAATAAAACTGAGAGTGTAGGGATTACAGCTATTTTGTTGAAAATAAAATATGTGTAACATTTAGTAACAGTTTGAACAGACTAGAGAATAATAAAGGAAATTACTCTGGGAGTTAACAAGTGGGACGCTGCAACAAATATTGCAGTATGCAGTGATCGGTCTTGTCTATACGAGGCGGGGGAATATGAATACATTTGGAAAGGCAGGCATTCACAATGATGCAACCTGCTTACATGGCCAAAAGAGCCCCCCTAAACTCTGCATGACCCCCTAGCCAGCTGGCAGCCGTGAATGATTTACTCATGATTTTAAATCTGCCACCACCTTTTTTTTTAACTGTTTCCCAGGGTGCGCACAAGCAACACTTCATATTTACAAATAAAGAAATAAAAAGAGAGTATGAGATTGCCATTTGATCAACTTTCCAGACTCTTGCTTAGCCGAAAATCCAACATGACAGCCACAGCTGCTTTCCCTCCTTGCTAGCCACTCTCCCTTGTCTACCAGTCAGACTGCACTGCCTGTTCATATCTGTGTGAATGTGAGTGTTCAAACATTCAGAAGTCATACAGGGTTTTTCAGAAAATCCGTATGAAGCCCCAGATGCAGCGCATATGGACTTTGCAGTGGATTTGGCTGCCCCCTTCTGAATTACACTTATTTGTGTTTGAATGAATTGACAATCTTTCACATCTTGTTTATATTATTTTGACCATAGAGACAGGACCTTACTGTTTAGGGTTCCAGACATCCCATTCCCTTTCCCCCTCCCCATGCCCACAAAGCCAACCAGTATTCTTTTTGCATCCAACAGGCTCAGTCCTCAGGGGGTGGGAAGAGATACACTGGTGTTCAAGTCTAGCAGTGAGAATGGGGATCTTTCACACTACACAGATATAGTGCTGTATTCCACTGTAACTGTCATGGCAACATACTGAGGCACCAGATCCCTCTAAATACCTCTCCCTTTAACTGCAAATCCCAGGATCCTACAAGATCCTGCCAGTTTAGGTGGAACAATGGTGCTATCATTGGATTTGTCTATTGGTCCCTTGTATTTGACTATTGATTCCTTTGAGGAACTCTCTCTCTTCCACATAGATTCTCAGTGTGAATGAGGAAATGACTCATCCAGACATTGAGATGTGGCTCTTCCTTTCTCTTCCATTTCCAGCTCCTCCATTAGATTACCTCTCACACACTGAGCCCTTTCCCACTGCATGATTATAGCACTATGATTACACTTTAACTGCCATGGCAACATCCTATGGAATCCTGGAATTTGCAGTTGCGGGAAGGGTGTTTTGAATTCTCAGTCAGAGAGCTTCTTTAGTGCCTCCCCAAATTATAAATCCCAAGATTCCATAGGAAGCAGCCATGACATTTAAAGTAGAATCACAGTGCTATAATTGTGTAGTGTGAAAGGGCTCATCATGTTCACGTTTACCCCTCCCCACAAATGGTTAGTCAGCATTTCATGTTATTGAGCACACTTAGTCTCTTTTGGCTGTTTTTTTTTTCATCTGAGGGGAGGAGCACATACCATGAATCCCTCCCATTCTCAAATATTTGTGTTACCACTGCACAGACATAAGCCAAAATCCAGTGGTTAATCTCAACTAGAACAGGCCCATAGAATCCTTGGGATTTGGGTAATCGTATATTTATTGATTGATTCAGAAGGTCTCCTCTAGCTGTGCCTAACAGTTGGATTTATACCCTTGTTTATACAACCATTGGTTTAAAATTTAACATGATTATATTGGGGTTTTTTTGGGGGGGGGATATGTTATTGACATTACAGTTTTTTACTCTTAAACTAGCACATTATGTTACTTTTTAGTAACACCTGACTTTTAAATAATGTTTTGAAGAAAGAAAGTCAGTAAGCAGTTTAAAAATGCTTAATTTTTTCCCTAATCAGTTCCCCAATAACCTGAAAGAGATAATGTGTTAAAGTAATGAGTGGCATTATTTGTCACTAAAAACATTATCATTGTTGTTATAACACTTAAAGTAATAGTTTTAGCACTCGCTTTGAAATGTAACAGGTAATGTTGTTTTATCTTAACACGTACAACCCCAGATGCAACTTTTATAAAGTTAAATCCCAATTTTGCTGGACTGGAATTGCTCATGCTATTCCCTCACGTGTGGCTTTTCTCCTTTTGCCCATGCAAGGAATGGCATTGAAAGAATTGATAGGAGTGAGAACATAGGGTTTTAATATAATTGTTTAAATGCCTGTAAATGTCCTCATTATATAAGACATTGTCGTGGCCTTGGAATGGTTGTAACTAATCTTCATATATTAACACACTGAGGTTTGAATAAGTTGGACATTCTAGAATTTGAGATCTGTTGGATATGATAGGAAACAAGAGAGAGTGAATATGATTTTGCAAAGAAAGATACAGTCATCCCTCCACATTTGTGGTGGTTAGGGTCTTGAGACCCTCGCGAATGTGGAAAAACCGCAAATAAAAAATGTTGTTCCCGTGACCCCCCCCCCCGAGGGAGGGAGGCAGTGGGAGGGTGTCTGGCCAGCCTGGCCGGCCTCTCCACAGCCTTCCTGAGGGGACTCCGGGTCTTAGAAGCCCCAGAGCCCCCTTAGGAAGGCTGGGGAAGGCAGAGGGAGGGAAGCTGTCCTGCCTCTCCACAGCCTTCCTGAGCGGACTCCGGGACTTTGAAGCCCCGGAGCCGCCTCTGGAAGGCTGGGGAAGCACAGGCTGGAGGTTGTCCCACCTCTCGCCAGCCTTCCCTAAGGGGCTCGGGGCTAAACTGTGAATAATCAAAACTGCAAGTGTGAAAGCTGCGAAAGTGGAGGGGCAATGTAATTTGAATGTGATTACATACAGAATTTGCTCATTATAACATGTCATCAATAGGTGACCAATTTTTCTAGTTCAGGTGAAGTGTGCCTAATCTAGAGTGTGAAAAGCAGCATACCACAGCAATACCTTTTTCACTGATAAGGCCAGAAGCAGTTCATAAACAAACAAACAAATAAATAAAGTTGAACGTGTTACGCTGAATTTTAAATCACTGGCTAATTATTCTCCTTAATTACTGAGGCGACACTGAATAGATTAGCTATAAATGGATGAACCATGCATGATTACACACCTAGAACATGCATTTTAAATATGTAGCATCATTGGCTTTCAATTATACTTAAAAGCAAATTATATGAGTTTCTTTTCTCTCAGATTCTCCATTATTTAGATATTTTCATGAGTTTATCCCCTAAGTGGGCTCCCTTGTTTATTCTATTAATTATTTATCTAGCTTTCATAAATACTGAGAAAAATAGCTGATTTAAAGGAATAGAAATATTCTGGGTAATATTTTATGAATTTCTATATCTTCTACATGTTTCTCCTGACCACCTCCAAAATTTGGGCTGAGAATACTAGCTCAGTAGTTACTTGTTCCAGTACCCTCAGAATAATCTGTAAGATATTGAGCTCCTGAAGTTCCAGTGCAGGCACCAAATACTGGCATCCTCAACAGGTGGTATGCTGTTGCATTGGAACAGCTGACATTGCCTGGAAACAAGGTCTGATGGGAAGGTTGGGAGCATGCATCAAGGCTTTTCCCACAAGAAACATCTTTCTCCTTTCAGATTAAGGAGAAAGAGGAGAGAATGAGAGGCAGTTACAGAGTATGGGTGGCAAAAGACAGAATAACTCTGGTGCCCATATACAGATGAGATTGGTTTACTGGCTGGGTCTGGAATTAAACTCTTTTTGGGATCCCTGTCTTTTGGGGTTCTACACAAACATTTCTAGATATAGGTAGAGCCAGAAACTTTCCTACCCACCAAAACCGCATTTGGAGGTGGCCCAGACCACAAGGAAACCTGGACATCATATGTGTCAACATCAGTGTCATCTATATTCATTTATTTATAGCGTGCCTTTCCCCCAAAAGCTGGACCTCGAGGCACCTTACTATATAGCTAAAACATTCAACAGGCAAATTTTAAAATGTTATTAAACTAGCCATAACATTGAAAACAATGAAAAATAATAAAAAAGCAGTTTAAAAAATAAAAAGCAATTGTTGTGGTTGTGTGCCTTCAAGTCATTTCCAATTTATGGTGACCCTGAGGCAAACCTACCACAGGTTTTTCTTGGCAAGATTTTTTTTTTTGGGGGGGGGTGCCTTTGCCTTTCTCTGAAGCTGAAAGAGTGTGACTCCTTCAAAGTCACACAAAGGTTTCCATGGCCGAGCAGGGGATATAAGCTCTGGTCTCCAGAGTTGTAGTCCAACACTCAAACCACTACACTAGGCTGGCTTTCTAAAAACAGTACAGCACCCTATGAAAAACCTTTTTTTTAAAAAAAAATCAGTATTTTTAAAACCTCATGATGGAAGGACAGAAAGGCACTTCTAGAGCCTATGAGCAGCCAGTGAGAAGGCACTGTCTTGTTTCCCTACAACCATGCCTATGAGGCTGGTGGGACAGAAAGAAGGGGCTCTGTTAAAGATCTCAGGTTCTGGAGAGGCTCATATGGGAAGACAATAGCTTCCCATAGCTGATATCTTTTTGTTAGTTTCCTCCTCTTCAGAGCTTTGGGATGGGAGAGGACTTTTTTTTTTAACTACAGCTCTACAGATCACCCAGACAATATGTCCAGTCACAGATGCTGTCTGAGAGATTCTGACAGAATGTAATAATAATAAAAAATAACTTCTCCAAACTCTACTTTCTTGGGACAAGTGATGAAACCTGCCTACCTTGGTTGTTCCACCCCCTGTTTTGCTCAAGAGAAACAAGCAGAGGTTTCATTCAGCTCGTATTCCAAAAGGTTTGTGCCCCTGTCTTACATCCCCTCCCTCTAATAATTCATAATTTGGCAATATTGGGCATTCTCACAAGGTCTAGGTAGACCAGGGCAGACTGAAAATGGAGTCACATGAAGGTCACCCAGAACCTAACAAAGATGTCTTGGAAATTCCCAACATGCCCAAGATAGGATTAAGCGGAACCCCTTTAGTGTCAGAGCCATCAATATGGAATGTGCTAATCCCATCGTAGATGCTCTCAGCAGTGAATCATACTGGCAAACAAACAGTGACCAGAACACCTATTATCCTTGCAAATGTCTTCTCTTGCATCTTTCCTCTCCCATAGTAAGGAGGCTGCCATAAACCCATCAACTGTGATATCTCAGCCATTAACAGCCATTAATGAAGTTGGAGTTTCCTTTGAGTACTGGTATACACAGGTGCAATGATCCCGCAAGTTACCCCACCTCTTGCAGCCATGCCTTCAAACTAATTAACGTCCCCCAATTTAATATCGTAATTTTGGTATCACAAGTTGGTCCCCAACATACCCCAACAATTCTGGTAACAACATCAAACTTTCCATTTTCCGAAAGCCCAGTGGGTGGGGAGAAAGGGATGGAGGATTGTTTTCTTTCTCTCTTTTTTTAAACCCCCTCTTTTCTTGAAAACAACATGTGGAACTCTAGCTACACCCAAGGTGTTTTTGGTGAGGGGATTGGCAATCTGTGTAGCCCCAGATGGTTTGAGGGCTAGAAAATTGGCCCCTGAATTCACCAAAGTTGACCAACCATGTTCTAGAAGTCTGCCTTTTCTTCTATCTTTTCTTTAATGAAAATGGGAAATCTGAAGATTATGTCTAATCTGTCAACAGTGTCCCTTGCTCCCTGCTGTGATGAGGACACCTATGGCCTCTCAGCAGGATAATTTAAAAATCTTGCCTTGTAAGGCTGTTGTGGAATGATGAAGCAATCCATCCCTGTTCCATCTCCATCAGCCATAGGGTTGCCAGGTTCTCAAACTGGCAATGAGACCCAGTTAGGGCAGTCCTATAGAAGTCCTGCGTCAAGTCTCAGGAGAGGAGGGCTTTTTGCAAGAGTTCCATACCCCCAAAAGATCTCATAACCTGTAGGAAGACACAAATGATGGCAGGCCATCAGCCATTGTGAGGGAGGAATTGTACCACTGCAAAAGGAAAAGCAGACACCATCTATTCTTGCCACAAATTCTCCAGCAGCTAAGTATCCTTGAGCTGGTGTATAATGCGAGAGAATTTGGTGTACAATTTGAGAGCTTTCTCCCCCCTTTTTGTGTCCTTTTTAATGTGCATATGGGCTAAGCTTTCTAGCCCTTAAATATAGGACAACCCTTATAATATGGGACATGTGACAACCCTAGTAAGCATTATATGTACTTGTATGGAATTTTAAAATCATGTCTGGCTAAATATGATAGATAGAATAAGGGACCCTGAAATGGAAAAGAAATGGAGAATTCTATTATACATGATCACGTGTGCTAGAATGTTATATGCCCAAATGTGGAAAGGGAAAAAGATACCAACAATTGAAACATGGATCACTAAGATGTATGAAATGTGGGAAGCGGATAAATTGACAACACTCCTGAGGGGAAACTCGTTGAGAAAAAAGGGGAAAGAGTGGGAAATTTTTACAGAAGTCTGGAGAATAAGAGGGAATATAGAAGAATGAGTATAGTGTTAATAATACCTTATATGATATAAAGATGAATGAGATCTAAGAGAATATGAGAAATACGTGAGAAAAAGGCAATCCAAGAATGGAAGAAACGTTGATAAAAAGAAAAAGAAAAGAAATAGGCAGAAAAGAGTAAATGGTAAAATGAAGAACCACTTGACAGGGGGAAAAAAGAGATAGGAAGGTTAAATGAAATAAAGATTTAAGTTACAATATGATATTGAAACTTTGAATTATGTTTTATGAAATTAAAGAAAGTTACAATTTAATGAGAAACATTTGAAAAGTGGAAAATGCATAAAATATGTAGATAATTACTCAATGTAAGATAACAAGAAATATATATATATATGCAATAATGGGTGTATATATGTATGGATGATAGTATTCATTTATGTTTGCATTTTGGCGACGAATCAGAGTCAGCTGTGTTCTGTTAGATAGTATAAATAGAAGAATTGCAACAAATAATTGTAACTAATAAAAAACATATTAAAAAAAAATCATGTCTGGCTACCAGGCAACTATGGCTATAGAAAGGCATTCAGAAAATTTGATAGTGCCTATTTTTTTCAAAAATCTCTATATCTTTTTTCTGAATATATACAGATTTGGAAAATATTGATATATTTGTGAGGACATATGAAAAGTCCTTCTTGGTGGTTGGTCCTAGGTTGTGGAACTTCCTCCCATGGGAGACATGAGCCATGATACACCAGCTTCTTGCTGGCATATCCCAGGTGTGGATCAGGCCTGTTCTGCCTCCTGGATGAAATGGGCCAGAGTTCAGACAGAATACTGGCCCATCACATCAGCTGCCACCATTTTCCTTCCTTTGCCAGGTCCAGGAAGCCAGCTCGTACCATGGACAAGGCCTCCTGCATGTGACCAGCCTTAGTCACATGCTGCAGGCCTGCTGCCCAGATCTGTAAGAGTAAGGGTGACTGGCAGCTAGAGTGATGAGCTGGCCTGTAGGGACAGGATCCTGCAGACACACAGGGCCTGATCTACTTCCTCCCAGTGGAAACTGAGTAAACTGGCTATTTTTTAAAAGACTGCTGTATTGGGCCCTACCCTGGGTTGCCCCCATCTGAGCCCCGTTTCTACCCCAGAGGTCATAAGGACTCCTTGGGGGCAGAACAGGGCAAACACCCTGCATCATTTGCACTGCAGGGCTCTCAGACGAGGCAGAACGGGATAAATAGCCTGCGTAGGTAAGGCCTAAGCTGAACTCATCTCCTTTCAGCAGCAGGCAAAGACTGTTTGTTTGTTTGTTTGTTTAGGCAAACTTTTACCTATTAACTGCTGTGGAAGGGTCTTTTAATGGATAATTCTTTACTTTTATCCACCTCATTATATTTTAAATGTTTTCAAATTGTTTTAACTTTTTCTGGTTTTGATAGGATAGTTTATGTAATGGTTTTAAAAACTATTTCTTCCTATCATGGTTAGTTTTTGCTGTATTTCATTTTCAACTGTATATTATGAGTTGCCCTGGGTCCCATATCTGGAGAAAGGCGAGTTATAAATGAAATAAACGAATAGTCAAGCATTACCACGTTATCTGACAATCTCCCACTTTTTCTGTCACTTTTGCTTTGTTCTTGTAATACAAGCAGGTTCTTCTTAGACCTCACAGATACTGTCTGTGCCTCTGTGTTTATGTGTATGAGGGAGAGAGATCCCTCTGCCAGTTTCCCTTCCCTATAAGAAACAGTTGGGCAGCTTATCTAATATTTATTTAGAACTTTATGAGTTAGCAGCCAGTTCCAAAAGAAAACTCAGGGGGGGAAATGCTAGAGCCAAATATAATTCCAAAGCTCTGACTCTTGCTTGTCTGCCCTGACTTCATTAGGAACCAGGATTTATGGAGTTATATTTGGAAAAGTAATACTGACTTACTGTATCAAAGAGCAATTGGCAGGTTAGAGATTTCTGCATCTGAACCAGCTTTATTAATCACCCTGGCTACCATCCAAACCTCTTTGCATATAGAACGACATGCAAAAACCATGAGGTTCACATTTAGAGATCCATTGTGTAGCTGGTAGAATCCCAAAATCCATAGAAAAACTCCATGGGAGCTGCTGGTGCTCCTTCCCCCCCACCCCAGGTATAAGATTTATTTATTTTTTTAAATCGGTTGATTTAGGTGAACTCAGTGGATTATCCTGAAAGGATACAGGATGGCATCTCCTGGAACCAAAAGCTGGATTCTGATGCCTGTGATAATGTGTCAGTCCTTGGGCCCAGTATAAATTCCATAATAATAAATGATCCACAGTGTCATATTTATAGTGCATGACCTCAAAAGGCTCTTGTTGTTTCCTAGGGTTTCATATTGAGTCATGTGTTTGACAGATGATGGTGGGTTCAGTTTTTAGAGCTTATAAAAAGTAGGCTTTGCTTCAACATGATTTCATTACATTCTGTACATTTTAAGGGTACTTTCAGGCTAACTGTTTGATCCAGAATTGACAGTGTTCATGACCCCATTTCAGGGTTAACTTTGGGTTGGCATTTCAGGAAAAGCCCCAAATGGAGCTAAAGGATCTCAGTGTCAGTACCAAGCAATTTATATCCTTTGTTGGAAAGAGAAGGGAGCCAGTCATTTCAGTTCTGGTCTACCCTTCTGTCATTGAGTTATTCTGGAGAATAGCAATGTATGATAAATTCTGATGTTTCCACACTTATCCTGACAATTCCTTTAGCTGTTCCTGCGATGAAAGCCTAAAATTGCACTCAGTTGTTGATCCACATTAACAAAATTGTTCTAGCAGTTTTGATCTCCACCAAGAGCACATCTTGTATAAAGCTGTTGGTGCTTGATTGGTGCATTCAAGACCAGTGCTACTACAAAATATTTTGCCACCACAAAATACTTTGGATTATAACAGAGATAACTCATAAATAAATTTGCACACTAGTTGGTTGAGACATCTACTTTTAAGCTAGTGTGAGAGTTGCAGATGTTGGGTGACAGATGATATAGTCATCCTTGCTAATCAAAACATCCTAGCTCTTCAGTCGTATAAACCCTGGCTATGTTATCACATTCTTAGGGATTATCTAAATGGTGGAAATACAGAATGCAAAGAGTATACAATCTGTCCCAATGGGTTCCCAAATCTATTCGCTGTATTGTGAAGGAGGGGGCCCAAATACCATCACAGCTTCTCCCAGTTTTTGAAAAACAGCAAGGGGAATGTGCATTCCTGCTCATTAGAACAAGTGAATGAATTGATTTGCGTTCCCAATATGAGCAGATGATTGGTTGGACATGTGCGGGGGTGGAACTTGCTAATAAGTCAAGGGCCCAGAACTGCCAACTTGGATTTTCTCCATATTGCTTGTGCACTATGGCAAGAAAACAGCCTTTTGTGTGTGTGTTTTCTAAAGGGGAAGTTTGTTCTTCTGCACCATGTATTTTGTTTAAAAAAATGTTCTGCAAGGGCAACTGGGGAAAATGAAATCACGAGTGATTCACTTGTGCCCACCATTTTGATTCGCAGGCATGCCCATGGGAATACCAAACACAGTTTGCTTTGCATGCCTATGATCTTGCAAATTGACCATTGAGACAAATCAAAGAGTTGGCATTACTCTGCAGCAATCCACATTTTTCCCTCTGTATAGACAAGCCCTTAGTGAACCGAGAATATAGTGCTACAGATCTACTGCATTGTGTGTTTCCTTTGTTGGTTTTCCAATTGCTTTTCCCAAATAAGTTTTTTTTCCTTTGCAGTGAAGTTAGATTTCATTGAACTACCAGCATGCTTTTACTAGAAAATCTCTGTTGCTTTGCCTTCTGTGGAGACACCTTTTGTGACATATGTAGTAGCATGATTCATGATGGTGTCTTTTTTTTTTCTATATCCTTCTGCTTCTGTATGAAATCGCTCATGATCTCCTTGGTGACTGATGCTGATATAATTGGGAGCTGCTATCAATATAAGCACTTATTTGGGATACTGCACAATGAAATTTCTAGTACCTCCTTGTCGTTTGCCTTCAAGTCACTTCCAACTTATGGTGACCCTAAGGCAGTGATGGCGAACCTATGACACGCGTCATAAGCCATTGCAAATCTAAAATCGAACTGGACACTGAATATTTGACACAATCCTTCTCACTACTTTAATAGTTTTCTGGTGGGGGGGTGGGTTCTGGAGTCTTCTGTCTTAATTTCCACATCCTCCAGCATTTGATAGATGAAGACTGGGGCACACATGCCCAAAGAACTGCCCTGGTGGTGCAGTGGTTAAATGCAAGTACTGCAGCCACAATGTTACACGTTTACATTTGATCCCAAGGACTCCAAGGTTCACTCGGTCTTCCATCCTTCCGTAGGTCAGTAAAACAAGTTCCTGGCTTGTGGGGGCAATTAGCTAACACACATTGGAAACTGCTTGGAGAGTGCCTAGCACACTATAAAAGCAGTGTAGATGTGTAGGTACTATTGCTTAACAATTTGTAAGCTGTTCTAAGAGCCTTCATGGCTGAAGAGTGGGGTATAAATACCTAAAAATAACAATGAAAAAAAGAATATCAGAGGGTGGCCAAGATGGCAAAGCTTCTTAATGAGGAGGAGACGGTGTGGAAACTAGAAGATGCTGCAACAGTTTGCTTTTGCCTGAGCCTACAGGGAAGGGCAAGATTCTACCCTCTCCTCTGCCCCCCCCCCACTGAGTTGAATGCAAATTACTTGCACACTTTGAACTCAGTTTACAACCATTAAAGTAAGCTGAGGCCAAAAGGGGAAGGTGAGAGAGAGAAACTTGGACATTTTAAAAGCAGCTGAAAAAGTGGGGTGATACAAGATTAATCAGGACAGCCCCCTGCCAATTCAGGACAGTTGGAGGGCATGAATTTCTGTATTGCATATTTTCAGTACATTATTTACACTTGAAGCTGCAGAGAGGGAAGAGGGGAAGGAAAAAAGAAGAAGAAGGATCATAGAATCATAGAGTTGGAAGACACCACAAGGGCCATCGAGTCCAACCTCCTGCCATGCAAGAAAAAAGGGAACTAATGAAGATGAATGATCAAATACATGTTCCAGAAAGACATTAGGGATGAAAAGAATATTCAATATATTTGAAAATGGTTGGAAAACATGTTTCGAGTGTTGAGAAACCCTGCCGGGAAGAATCCTGGACTAAAAATCTTAGGAGTTTGGGACTTATTCTGTGCAAAATTCAGAAAATATGCTGTTTTCTGCACAGAAAATGCTTCAGTGGGGGATTTATTGTGTGTAAAATTTGCACATGGTTGATTTGCATAAAAAACCCTTTTTGCTGCATGGAAAATAATATTTTAAAACAGAAATGTTAATTTCTGCATAGAAAATGCAGTTTTTAGCACAGAAAATTATTTAATGGGGGATTTATTTCTGTGTAAAATTTGCAGGAATTGTTATTTCTGTGTTGAAATATTATTTTCCGTGAAGAAATGCTGTTGCCTGTGCACAAAATGCTGTTTTCTGCACAAAACAACCACATGTGGGTTTTGAGCAAAATAAGTCTCGAATTGCAAATAGCTTTCAAAAACTGCATGGTTTTCAAAGACTTTTTTACAGTGAGAAGATAATTTGCTGAAATTACTTGTCCCTCCCTTCGAGAAGAAACTTAGTGAAGAATTGCATCCCTAAAAGGCACAACATTTCCTGTGTTTAAAAGAGCCGATAAACACTACAAGAGACAGAAGACTCTTGGGCCCACAGCATTAACTGTTGCTTCTTAAGTTAAGAAAGAAAGAACACTTTGACATGTCAGAATGTTCAATGTTTATTTCTTTAGATTCTAGCAATGTACTGTGATGAGATTTTTCAAAATTGTACCTTCAGAGATTTTGATATTGCTTTCTTTCAATCTTTGATTTCCCCCTTTTTTTTAAAAAAAAAAAAATGAAGATTCCTGCTCCCTTCCTTTTCTTCTCTCCCTCTTTAATATGGGGAGTGGTTAAAGTTGACCTGCAGATGCTGCTTAACTGCAGTGCCCATCATCCCCTGACAACATAGTCAGTAGTGAGGAATGCTGTGAGTTGCAGTTCAGTGATATCTGGAGAGCCATACCAGGCCCACCTCTGCTCTCTGTGTGCATGCACAGAGAGCGAGTGATACACATATACCTATACCTATAAACCCATAATTCTTAATGTAGAAAATGACTTTGGCAGTGTAGAGATTGCATTGTCACCATAACTGGCACACTTTCAAGAGAACAGAAACACTTTTCTTTCTTCTCCTTTTGTTACAGATGGACCCAATTCAGAAAGCTGTAATAAATCATACATTTGGGGTTCCTCTTCCTCACAGAAGAAAGCAAATAATATCATGCAACATCTGCCAATTAAGATTTAATTCAGATGTAAGTAGATAATTTATATCTTTTTTAAAAAAAATGTATGCATGAATATAATGTGTATGTGTGTTTCCTGAATGGAGCGCACATGATATTATTTCCTGTTATGTCTTCTGGTTAAACTAAACTAGTGAATGTGATTGTTTGGTGCCCATTGACCCAGCCTTCTTTTTTGGATTTATCTTCTGCAATTCCAGTTTCACCATTTGTTTTGCACGCACAGTATTGGAAGATTGATCTTTCATCACGCCAAGCTGTGGGAGTATTAGCTCCTTGCACATCTGCAAGCCTTGAATATTTGAGTTACAATTTCCATCCTAAAGGCACCAGAGGTTGTTCATCATTTCCTAAAGGTGACATTATGGTCTTGTAGTGGTTTAATGACAGCTTTGTGGTCATTTTGGTACTATGAATTTATACTTCAGAGACAGAATTCAAATGACAGAAGAGTACATAATGCCCTCTTTCCTGGATTGTTGTACTTTAGCACAGTGAAGTGCTTTCTGTGTGAGCAAACGATAGATATGCAGACCTGACACATTGCTAGTATGTGAAGGTTTTTAGACTAAAAAATATTTGACTGCCTGTAGGCCCAAGTGATAAAGTCTTATACCCCATACTCCTGCTGTGGATTTTTATCTGCTGTAGTGTGCTCTCTTCCAAATTAAATAATGAATCAGTAGGGTTTGTTCTTATTTTGCTGAGTCAGTGTGAAGTGTTTGAAGTATTCTAAAATGTGACACATGTTGTTGCCATTATTGATCATATTGTTATTTGTAGGCAGGATCCAATTATATTCTGCAGCTGTATTCTGCTAGCAGAACAGTGGAATGTAACAGAAGTGGGAGGGGATGATCTCCCCTGCCCATGGTAGACTGCATACACACCAAAAACCTGATCCGGAGGTCTGAGAAATTCCCCCAGAGCTGGTTTGCAGGCAGATCACAGGAGTGCCGGTGCACAGTTTTGTCATAAGCATTCTAAAAATTGTTTTTTTTAAGACCAAGAAAAAAGTTTACTTAAGGTTTCCCTACATACCTTTTTTAAAATGGATGTGCTAGATATGCCCTTCCATGTGGAAAGGAGCTTGGGAGGAAGAAGCATTTGCAATAGAAACTCAAGAGGCAAGCTAAAATGATGAAAACATATGATGTTCTTTATGATAACAGTGCATTAGATAGGCAGTAGAACTGAGGTTTGAGCTATTACATTCAACCCTAAGTTTCATTTAAATATTTACCTAATTATCAAAATATCCCTAAGGACACAACAGTGCTAATTGGCTCAGGGCCAATTTGTACATGATTTCCAAACATGCCATGGTCCATCTGTGAGTCCTACTATAATTGGATATCTGTGTAAATGTGTTGCATTAATGGGTGACAGATACAATTTTGTTGTAAATGAACTGTTAACTAGTACATATGAGTAGCTCTCCAGTACTCCAATTGCAGCTCATAAAACGAGCCGATTGTGTGTAAAAGCAGTTCACACATTTTCATACATATCTAGCCATATGGCACACTCATGGGCATGATTCTGACCTTTCAGACTGGGCTAAATAAATCTTTCCAAGGGCACGCATGCTACCACTTCAGAGCATTATTTTTCACACCAATACACATGCACACCACTTTCAGGCAATCAGTTCTATAATGACACCTCTCTCTCTCTCTCTCTCTCTTTTTTTTTTTTTTTTTGCTAAGTCTCTGAAAGATCTGATCAGGAGGGCTTTAAACTGAATTGTGTGTGGGAGAGAGACAGTATGCATGAGGACAGGAGTTCATCAAATGCTGGAAATAATAGGCCAAATATTATATAGACAACAAGGCAAATAGTACAAGAACCCAACAGTGGGAGGAATAAAACCTTTAAAGGACAGGTGGGAGGATGGTCCATGGTCTTGGATGTTTCTGTACTAAAGCACAGGGCATGGGAACTAAACAGGATGAACTTGAACTCTTAGCAAAGCAAAACAAATATGATATAATAGGCATCACAGAAACCTGGTGGGATGAGTCTCATGATTGGAATGTAGGAACAGAGGGGCATAACCTATTTCAGAAAAACAGACCAAACAGGAAGGGTGGTGGAGTAGCACTATACATTAAGGATGTGTACACCTGTGAACAGATCCATGACTTCAATCCTGGGAGCCAGGTTGAGAGCATCTGGGCAAAATCAAGGGGGAGAGAATCAGCAGGGATGTCATTGTGCGGGTCTACTACATACCTCGAAGCCAAACTGAGGACTTGGATGATGCCTTCCTAGCAGAGATGACTGCACATTCAGTCAGGAGAGATGTAGTAATAATGGGGGATTTTAACTATTCTGATATTTGTTGGAAGTCCAGCTCTGCCAAAAATTTAAGGTCCAACAAATTCGTCACTTGCCTTGCAGGCAATTTCGTTGTCCAGAAGGTGGAAGAGGCAACAAGGGGATCAGCTATTTTAGATCTGATCCTAACCAACAGAGATGATCTGGTTAATGGGGTAGAAGAGGTGGGATCCCTAGGGCGGAGTGACCATGTTCTCCTGGAGTTTGGTATACAGAGGAAGCCGGAGGCCAAGCGTAGTCAGGCATACCTTCTAGACTTTAAGAAAGCTGACTTCAGAAAACCTAGGGAATTACTGGAGGTGATCCCATAGTCAGGAATACTAAAAGAGAAGGGAGTACATGATGAATGGGAGTTTCTAAAAATGAGATATTGAAGGCACAACTTCAAACAGTTCCAATGAGGAGGAAAAAATGGAGGTGTCTCAAGAAACCAGTATGGATGTCTAAAGAACTGTCAACTGAGCTAAGACTTAAAATGAACATGTACAAGAAATGGAAAAAAGGAGAAATAACCAAAGAAGATTTCAAACAAATAGTCAGCTTGTGTAGGGGGGAAATTAAAAAAAAAACAAAAGCACAGGTGGAGCTCCAGATTTGCTAGAGAGGTTAAAGGCAATAAAATGGGCTTTTTTGGATATGTCCATAGCAAAAGAAAGAACAAGGATATTGTAAGACTGCTGTGGGGAGAACGTGGTGAAATACTAACAGGGGACAGGAAAAGGGCAGAGCTACTCAACACTTTCTTTACCTCAGTCTTCTCCCAAAAGGAGAACAGTGCTCAACCTGGAAAAAAAATGGAGCAGATCATGCAGTAGGGGAAATGCAGCACAGAACTGGTAAAGAGGTAGTTCAGGAATACCTGGCTGGTATAAATGAATTCAAGTCTCCAGGTCCAGATGAACTACATCCAAGGGTACTCAAAGAACCAGCAGAAGAAATCTCAGAACCACTGTTAATAATCTTTGAGAAATCCTGGAGAACAGGAGAGGTCCCAGCAGACTGGAGGAGGGCAAATGTTGTTCCCATCTTTTAAAAGAAAGGGGAAAAAAGAGGACCCAAATCATTATTGCCCAGTCAGCCTAACATCAATACTAGCAAAGATTCTAGAGCAGATCATTAAACAGACATTCTGTAAGCACTTAGAAGGAATGCCATGACCATAAAAAGTCAACATGGGTTTTTGAAAAACAAGTCATGCCAGACTAATCTTATCTCTCTTTTTTTTATAGAGTTACATACTTAGTAGATGAAAGGAATGCTGTGGATGTAGTGTATCTTGATTTCAATAAGACCTTTGACAAAGTCCCCCACGTTATCTTTGCAAAAAAAGTTAGTAACATGTGGGCTAGACAGTGCAACTGTTAGGTGAATTTGTAAATGGTTGATGGGCTGAATCCAAAGGGTAGTCACCGATGGCTCCTCTTCATCCTGGAGAGTAGTGACCAGCGGGGTGCCACAGGGTTCTGTCCTGGGCCCAGTGCTATTCAAAATCTTTATCAATGACTTGGATGAGGGAATAGAGGGTGTGCTTATCAAGTTTGCAGATGACAGCAAATTAGGAGGGGTAGCTAATACCCCAGAGTACAGGATCAGAATTTAAAATGACCTCAACAGATTAAAAAACTGGGCCAAAAATAACAAAATAAACTTTAACAGGGAGAGAGGTAGGATACTACACTTGGGCAGCAAAAATGAAATGGATAGATACAGGATGGGTGACACCTGGCTTGATGGCAGTACATGCAAAAGAGATCTAGGAGTCTTAATGGACCACAAGCTGAACATAAGTCAGCAGTGTGTGATGCAGCAGCTAAAAAAAGCTAATGCAATTCTAGGCTGCATTAATAGGAGTATAGTGTCTAGCTCAAGGGAAGTAACAGTGCCACTCTATTCTGCTTTGTTCAGACCTCACCTGGAATACTGTGTCCAGTTCTGGGCACCACAGTTCAGGAAGGATATTGAGAAGCTGGAACGTGTCCAGAGGAGGGCAACCAGGATGGTGGGAGGTATGGAAGCCATGACTTAGGAGTGGCTTAGG
Organism: Gambelia wislizenii; assembly: GCA_030847615.1. NCBI lineage: Eukaryota > Metazoa > Chordata > Lepidosauria > Squamata > Crotaphytidae > Gambelia > Gambelia wislizenii. The sequence goes on from JAUMIR010000006.1 coordinate 100,904,489, forward strand.
GCGCTGGGCATGTTTAGTCTGGAGAAGAGAAAGTTGAGAGGTGACATGATAACCATGTTTAAATATTTGAAGGGATGTCATACTGAGGATAGAGCCAACTTGTTTTCTGAGGCTCCAAAGACACAGAGCAATGGACTCAAACTACTGGAAAAGAGATTCCATCTAAACGTTAGGAAAAACTTCCTGACAGTAAGAGCTGTTCAGTAGTGGAATGCACTGCCTTGGAGTGTGGTGGAGTCTCCTTCTTTGGAGGTTTTTAAGCAGAGTCTGGATGGCCATCTGTTGGAAATGCTTTGATTGTGTATTCCTGCATGGCAGGGGGTTGGATCGGATGGCCCTTGTGGTCTCATCCAACTCTGTGATTCTATGATTTTGTTTATGCAAAACTGAGATGTGGTCATCTTGCTGCATTGTTATGAAACATTAGACATATGAGTTTCAGAGCTCACAGAAGAACAGTAAAGGATGATACATGTTGCTGGAAAAATGTTATATCTGATCTAAGTAACTGAAGGATACAGTATTCACTATCAAGCTATTCCTGCTTGCTTTAATAGCAAATATCTTTCCAATCAGTATAATCTATGGGAAAACTCTTGGATGCTTTCCTTATGTACCACATTAATAGCTTTGTTCCCCTTTCTACATCATTCGCTAATATGAGTTCTGTGTTTCAATATTCGTTTAAATTACTTAGATGACACATGCTGAAAGAGGGTTCACTAACAAGTATTACCACCAATTCAACCTTTGCTTGGCATTCCTTGGAGGATGGGGTGAAAAGTAAGATTAGAGGTGGACAAATTTCTCAGAAATGTTAGTGTACGTAGGTATTGTCTTACCTTCATATTTGGGATAATATGACAGTGATTTTTCTTCTGATTCACTTAATGAAAACCCACATCTCATCTGCTATCTTTTCTTCTTTCAAGAGTGCCCTCCAAAACAATGCTATAACAATACTATAACAAAACAATACTATAAGATTATTTCTTGGAAGAGACCACAAGGGTCATCCAATGATGTCTGGGCTTAGGGAAGATCTCTAGCCGACTCACTGCCACTTGCTGCCCACATCACCACTAGTACAACAAGCAGTTTGTCTTTATTTAAGGTATAGGAAAGGGCAGGGGACAGGAATCAGAAAACATAGGTATCTCATATATCCTAAGACAAGCCTATGGAAAAAAAATTCTCAGAAATTCATGCACCTCCTTAAAGTAACCACCTCTCCCACTTTTCTCCCTCATGCACACACACATTTTTAGAAAGGTCCCACAGAAATAGAGGATAGATATTCATCTAGCACTCGTGGAAACACAATACATAAGTACAGTAGAAGCATAGTGTAATTTGCTGCTCCTTAAGTGGTGAATAAGTTGATGGGCGAACAGCAGGCACTGAGGTTTCTTTTTGGAAACCGCCTATATATAACAGTGGGACATTTCAGTGCTCCTGAACGAGAGGAATAAGACATGAGGTTTTTCTAGACAGACAGTTTTAGATACCTTTTATATATGTTAGAGAGCCAACATGGTGTAGTGGTTTTGGTGTTGGACTAGGACCCTGGAAACCAGAGTTTGAATCCCTGCTTGGCCATGGAAGCCCACTGGGTGACTTTGAGCAAGTCACACTCTCTCAGCTTCTGAGAGAGACAATGGGGAAAAAAAACCCTTTGATCAAATGCTGCCAAGAAAACCCCATGATAGGTTCTCTTTATGGTTGTCATAAGTCGGAAATGAGTTGACAGCATACCACAACAACAAGAGTATGTTTCATTTTGTTTCTTGTTTTGTGTTTCCAACCCTGAAGCAGAGGATGTAATCATGTACAGGTAGCAGATAATGAGATCTGTGTTCATTTGAAAAGCAGGCTTTGGATGCTTTTAGGCAGCATTATACATAAAACCATATAAGGGAGATTTCTAAATTAAGGTAAGAAAAGCAAACAACTCAGAGGATGATTTTGCAATTACTTTGCCACTGCTGCCACACATGCATATCTACTGTGAACATTATCTGGCTTCTACCATTTTGACAATGACAGCAAAAGTGGATAGGTGGCATACAGCAAGAGGCATTGGGTGTCATGATTTGTGCTAGTTGTATAAGGGCTCCACTATGGTTCCACAGCAGGTGGGTGTGGATGCTAGCAAAAAAGAGAGAAGGGAATAGAACATTTTAAAACAGCACTTTGAAAATGTACTTTTGGAGTACAATTCTCAGAATTCCCCAGCCAGTATGTCTGGTATCAAAAAAGGTAAATTTTCCAAGCTCTGGTTTTGCACACATGGGAATTTTTTTTGTACATTTAGGACTTTTTCAGACGTCTAAAATGCAATGGAAGCAGCCTCGCCACGTTGCAAGGCTGCTGCGCTGCAGGGCATCCCTTTCAGATGGCGCCCGTCCCTGCCGGTACTGTTGCGGTACTGCAGGGACATTTGAGTGTAATATTTTGGCGATTTTTACTCACGATCAACTTTTGTGAGTAAAAATCGCCAAAATATTACACTCAAATGTCCCTGCGGTACTGCAACAGTACCGGCAGGGACGGGCGTCATCCGAAAGGGACACCCTGCAGCGCAGCAGCCTCACAACGTGGCGAGGCTGCTTCCGTTGCATTTTAGATGTCCGAAAAAGTCCTTAGTCTAGTAAAATACCAAATGAATATAAAAATCCTCTTTTTGAAACACAGGATTCTCTCAACACAGGTAGAATCCTGTTTTCTGAAGATCCAAAGGATAGGATTTCTATAATTAGTTGCAGATAGAAATCCACTTCGGTGTGGTATGGCTGCATAATGCAAATATTTTCCTTAAGACCAAAGCTTATAATTTCTGATTTCTGTTTGAGATAGCACAGCTTTTGATAAAAAATCCATTTAACAGAGAATCTCTTATCTAATCCCAATGTCTTGAAATTAAGTTTCCAAGAGAACAAGAAAGAGTACAGCAGTCTGAAACCATATGTATTTTGTACAGATGTTATATGTCAATGTTCCTGGTAAAAGAGTAAGTAATAAAGTAGCAGCTCTGTCCATGGTGGGATAATACAATTGAGAAAACATTTTTGACCAACGTTAAAGCTTAACTCTGCTTCTTGTCTCTGAATACTTACTATACAGGAAGCCCCCACCTTTTGACACCCCGTTATATGATAACTTGTTCTTTCAATCCAAATTAAGGAAAGCTCCATTAATTTGAAGAGGGGCTCACTGTTCTATCAGTTCTTCTTGCCTAGAGAGGCTTGCTTGGACCAGTTGTGCACGTGCACGCTGTTTGGAAAGGGAACTGAGAGGAGGGAAAAGGCACCAAGCCAACTGAGAGCCTTTGCAAGCAGTGGGCACATGAGCCAGCACACGTGAGCAGTCTTAAGCAAGTCACCATAATTCCGCCATGTTTCCTACATGGGTTCTTCATTTCAACCTATTTCGGTTTCTGGCAGTCACTGACCTGCTGGATAAGTGGGGGCTTCCTATAGGCCTCTTATTGGCAGTTAGTGCTTAATGGCTACATAAATACACAAGCCATCTAATAATAAAAACCATGCTGAAGCTTTGCTACATGCAACCCTTCCAGAAACACAGTAAAACTGACTGTTTCATTGAGCATGAGAATCAAGCTTACAAGACTGAGGGTGTTTTTTGTTTTGTTTTGTTTTTTAGAATGACAGAATTGGAAGGGCACACAATCCTAACAATTTGATCTAGAATTGACAGTGTTCATGCTCCCATTTCAGGGTTAAGTTTGGGTTGGCATTTCAGGAAAAGCTCAAAACAGAGCTAAAGGAACTCAGGAAGATTATCAGACACATCCAAAAAACGCAAGACAATCCTAGGTCTTGCTACCTACCAGTTTATCACAGATCAGTCAGTACAATCCAAATCCTTATTGTGCCACAAAGAAAGAATGGGTACATTGTAGAAATGGACCTACCAAGCAAAAATCCTCAGATGAGTCAAATCAAGAATGCTAAATCAATAAATGCGAAGAAAATTCATCTCTCCAATTGCTGCCTTGAGCCACTGGGCTGAATTTCCAGCTTGGTTCAATGTACAGTTATGTTTGATGTATGAACACATATTATGTACACATATTGTTTTGGGATTACCAACCTTAAAAAAGCACCAGTGAGTCAGACAAGACAGTGGTGCTATGGATTAGCATTTTTTTCTGCGTGGAGAGATTGTGTTCAGCTGTTAGATATTAGAGCTTGTCTTTGAGGGACCAAATGGCAGCATTCCTTGTAATAGCTTAGGCTGATGAATCAATAGCAGTGTAATAGCCTGGACACATAAATAATTAGAACTTTGTATACAAGAAATCTTTAAAGTCTATTCAGAAATACAGACAGCACAAAATAAAGGAGCATTTATTAACTGGAACTGTACACGTGGAGGGTATTTTCTCCTCTGTTTATGTTCTCTGTACATATGGAATGTATCTTGTCTTCCATTCTGTTTCCCAGCACATTTCAAAATGCTGGTTTTAACCCCAAATACCTTGACAGCATGGTACTTGAGTACTGTATTGCATAAACTTGCCTAATGTCAAGTTAAGCATCTTCTCTGTCTGCTTTCTGAAATAAGGAGGGTAGTCATTGGAGACATTGGCTTTTTGGTTGTTGTGCCTGCCTCTTGAAGGTACTGAATTAAAAAAAAATTATCATGCCTTTCCATGAAAAATAAAAGGTGGCTAATTTGAACATGGGTAAGCCCCAAAACAGCTGCAAGAAACAAAAAGTAATGTCGAAACCATAAGAAAGACAAGTTTCCTAACAAATGCTATGACTTTACATGTAGCTGTGTTTGTATTATACACTTAAAATGTGAAGGAATGGACATACCTAAAACTTCTGAAATGTAGTGGACATACACTGGGAAGCACTGGCTGGCTTGTATTCAGTGATATATCTTTACCCTTCAGGAACTTACCTAGTTCCTTCATAGCTGCCCTTCCAATTCCTAGCCTTCCGGTGCCACAGGGTTCTGTCCTGGGCCCAGTGCTAGTCAACATCTTTATCAATGACTTGGAATACGGAATTAGGGGCATACTTATCAAATTTGCAGATGACACCAAATTAGGAGGAGTAGCAATACCCTAGAGGCAGGATCAAAATTCAGAATGACCTGGATAGACTGGAGAGCTGGGCCAAAGCTAACAAAATGAAATTCAATACAGAGAAATGTAAGGTATTGCACTTAGGGTGGAAAAACGAAATGCATAGATACAGGATGGGGGAGACCTGCTGAACGAGACTATGTGCGAAAGGGATCTAGGAGTCCTAGTAGACCACAAGTTGAACATGAGTCAACAGTGTGATGCAGCAGCTAAAAAGGCCAATGCAATTTTGGGCAGCATCAATAGAAGTATGGTTTACACTCTAGAATAGGCTTTTTATGTTTGAAACCTTACAGTTGCTCCTTGTGTGCTGAGCCTATGTTTCATTGTAAGTTGTATGGACTAAATTCTGTGTAAGAATTTACAGCCTTGGCTCATTATGACTGCCTGAATTTTACTGGGAGCACTCTTTCAGATTTTCAGAGTTCACCTCGCATTATAGCTAAGTGCGGGAAAGCGGTTTGAGTGTTGAACTATAACTCTGGAGACCAGAGTTCGAATCCCCGCTCAGCCATGAAAACCCACTGGGTGACCATGGGCAAGTCACACACTCTCAGGCTCAGAAAAACCCGTGATAGGCTCACCTTAGGATTGCCGTAAGTTGGAAATGACATAACAGCAACAACAAACAGTTTGGCAAGTGGACAAAATATCCAGTGCAAAGCTATGGTTATTTTGAGTTTTGTATATTTTTGTTCCCATTGAAGCAATATTTACAGAGGTAGATTGCTTCTGATTAAGCTTCTTGTTTGATCTGAATTGAAAATGAAATATTTAAAGGTCTAAAATTGCCATCAGGGACTCACTTCTTCTCTGGATGGAATCCAAAAAGTCATTTTCAAATGAGTTGCCTGTCATAGTTTTTCTGCAAGAACAAACATGTAGGTATATTCATAGTATTGACCTGGACTCTTGAATAGCAGGTAGATCTTTGGAAAAAAAATGACTTTTATGTGAAATGATGTACAAATCTTGTTTGAGTAGGTTTATATAGGTTTAAATGTGCAGTTGGCGGGGTCTTGGGGGGCACTTTGCCTGCCAAAATACATTTCATTTGTATTAGAGCACTTTGTTATAAGCATGCCTCTGTACATTTTACCATAAAATGCCTTCTTATATGCCACTGAAGGAAGCCTATAGGGATATTCTGAGAATAGGATTTCTCCTGCAGCACTGCTTATTTTCTCTGCATCAGTGGTCTTGTCATGATAATCAACTTTTTTTTGTCCCAACCATCAATCATTCTTGATTACAGCTGGGTATGTATTGTTAATCAGTTCATCAGCATGTATAATATTATACCTGGAGACTAGTGAAAATCATCCCTCATTGGAAACTCAGTGTGCAGCTTTTGTCAAAAGTACTTTTCTCTCTCTGTGTCATTCTCTTTGCAGTTGTCATTTCTATCTTTGATTGTCGCTCTAGTGAATGTATATTACTGTTACTTAGATGGATTTGAAAATTGAAATGTGGTCCTAGGTTGCAACCTCTGCCATCTCCTTTATACAAATATCACAGGAGTCATTGTTTCATGAGTTACACATTGAAAGATAATACAATACTTTGGCTCAAAGAATGGAAGAAATTTTACTAATTTGTGCTCAGTCGGAGATGTTGTTTGATTTGGTTCAAGTGCCACATTATTATTAATGTTCAGGTTAAATAGCTGGGGAAATCCTGACAAAATAGTGACTTAATAGTTAATTTGTGTGATCCCTGGAAGGGCATTTTGGGTGGCATCAGAAACTGTTCACTTCCCACATGCTAAACACACACAAAGAAAGACCCGCTATGGCATCTTCCATTGATGGGACAGCTCAGTCAGAGTGATTATTCCAATGTCCCTGTTCAAAGGGCATTGAATATAAAAGGAAGATATTTCAGAGACACACATGGTTGGAATAGAGACGGGAAGCTAAGTAAGACAGCCCTGGCGTTGGTCAAGTTGTTGTCCCTTCTATTTGAACTAGTCAGATTGGGGCAAGGAGGGGTAAAGAAGACATATCAGAAAAGATAAGAGGCCTCATTCTTTTTATCCCTGGCCAACCTGAGGATGTGGTGTTTCCTCTTCCATGAATTCTCCCTTCCCCATAGAGTTGTTTTCTTGAAGACGATATGATTTAATAGATGAGTGGGCAAAGTTTGGCTTATAACCTGTATGCAGCCTACTTCTTGGTAGGTCAGGGCCCCCAAATTTATCCAGTATCAAAATCATCCTCATCCTCCTCTGTGAAAATGACATCTAGCTGCTCCAGGAGACTTCAGGAGTGGTATTTTGGAGTTTGCTGAAATCAAGAGGGCAAGGTGAAAAACCACCCTCAAAATCAATGAATCCATACCACATGAATAGTAGAAAAGAGGGAACAGAGAAAGTGTATTATATATACCAGGAAAATCGGAAAAATAGGAAGTCGGAGTGTGGTGATTTGAAAGTAGGAAGTCGGAGTGTGGTGATTCAGTTAATTGTAAAGTTAAGTTAATTATAATTGTAAACAGAGATGTGTGGATGTAAGCTATGTTTGTATTGGCTTTTTACATTGTATTTGTATTATGTTTATAATGGATTTGTTTTTAATAAAAATTATATATATATATATATATATATATATATATTAAAAAGTTGTACTCTTTAGATTGCATCAGGAGCTCTTCCAGTGCCGTGTCTCTGTTGGGTGTAGTGTCCAGCACCTAGATGGCTCCTGAGAGTACTTGCAGGATGAGCAGCTGTCAAATGGAGAGTGGATTTGCTACTCTAGCAGCAACAGCTTCACCAGCTGCCCCTGAACCAATGTAGCATTCCTGTCGTAGAACCCGCTGTGGACTCTTTTAAAGCATATTTGAGTGGAAGCTGTTATATTACAATGCAGCAGAACTCAGTTTAATTAAGTGCTTTATGGTGCAAGCCTGTATATAATTATCTGAACATAGGCTTCATTGAAATGCTCTGTGTGTGTGTGTGTGTGCGCATGCGTGCGTGTTCGTGTGTGCGTTGCACTTCTGAGTAAAGTTGTCCTTTCATATCCACAGATTTTGTATCCACGGATTTAAGTTTTCATGGCTTGAAAATATTCTTTAAAAAATAATAATCCAAAAAGCAAACCTTGATTTTGCCATCTTATATAAGGGACACCACTTTGCTATGCCATTGCATATAATGAGACTTGAGTATTCACGGATTTGGGTATTCACAGGGTGTCCTGGAAGCAAACCCCAGCGAATATGAAGAGACAACTGTACATTTCTAGAAAGTGCAGTCTGTTAATGTAGTCTGAAACTTTCAGTGCTTCTAATTCAGCATCATACTACCTAAATATATTTTAATGCTGATACAGTTTTTCTGCCTGTATAAAATCTAGTACTATAGTAAGATTCTCTTATACTACATTTTTCCTTCTTTTACGCTATATCACAAATGTTTTTAATTGATCAGTAACTTATCTGGTATTTTTAAATGAAGTACTCGGGCAAAGACTTTGTTTTGCTGAATTCTAAAGTGATGATCTTTTTTTTAATATAAACCAAATCTCAGAAAACATTAATCTATTTTACGTTCCATTTCCTTAAGTAGCAAACAGATTTGAATCACTTGCATGCACAAACATCTTTCTTTATGTAAAAATCTTATTTTTATAGTATAATCATCAATATGAGCATGTTGTGATATTAAATGTTTACAGCAGTCTCCAAAGAACTGTCAGTTCTTATTGTTGTTTAAATGACATGCACAGAAATATTCTATGCCTGCTGAATATTTTTATCTGATATCTCTTTGGTAATATAAAATCTCATATCTGTTTCCTAATATAATTCCAGTCAAATAGGTAGTCATAATGCATGTGTCATTATTTGTCAATTGTCAATTTTATGCTATAATATTTGTATCAAAATTATCTGTGGTGATAAATGCTTACAATAAACTCTGTTATAATAATGTACACTCACAAAGCAACAGCAGTAAGTGAATACCAGTATTTAAAGACATGGGGGGCGGGGGCATGAAGAACTGAAAATGATTTTTTTTAATCTCCCTTGAAATAGATTATTGCATGTTGCTTAAAAACAAAAGAGCATTTGATTTTTTAAAAAAAATCAAATTCTATTTGTTCAAAATCATAGCATATGCACAGCATTAACTGCCAATTTTTTAATATAGGGTTTTCCCCCCCAAGATTAAATCTGTAATTTTAGGTTCATTTTAAGCCCCACTGACACTATGCAGAATTGATTTCCCAGAAAACAGGAACAGGATCCAGTTGTACAAAATTTACCATTCCCAGATTCTGGGCTGATTTAGCATTGTAGGAAAGAAGCCAGCTCAAACCACTGTTTAACAAGCTGCTATGTTACATCAAACCAGAATTGATAGTAACTACAGTTTAGGGTTCAGATGTAAATGTGTTGATTTGGGGAGTCGATCTGGACCACCACATCACAACAGATATACCGGGTAAATATATATATTGGTGATCAATGGACACACCTTATCCAGCTCCATCTGATGTGAGAGTTTCCAGATCATGGTGGGATGGCTTCCATATGTTGCCTATATGCAAAAGGCCTGTTTCTTCACCTAAGAGGAGTGCATACCTTCCAACTGTCCTGATTTGGCAGGTACAGTCTCAAATAATCCAATGTCAGCCCACTTTTTCAGCTGTGTTAAAAATGTGTAAGTTTCTCTCTCCTACTTTCCCACTTTGTCCTCGACTTATTCCAGTTGCTACAAACTGAGTTCAAAGTGCAAAATTAGTTTGCACTTAATTAACTTAGTGGGGAACAGAACTCAAGGGAATGGATAATTGTGTATTGCAGATACATTCTGGGTCATATAACTGACCTATTTGACCCTGTTCCCTTAAGCCTCGTCTGTCCTGAAATTCCAATAGTTTCTTGGGACTTGTACATTCTTTTTTCCTCCCTGATGTGTTTTTGTCATTGGTTTGGATTGTTTTTCCATGCAATTTATATCCAGAATTAAAATATGACTAAAAATGCTCAGGACACTGTATTGTTTTCATGCTTGCATATCTCTATCTGTAGCTGATTTTAGGCTCTCTTGAAGAGTAGAATCATTATTTATCTCTGATGTGGACTGGGTTGGAAACCATTGTCTAAACCAGCTTTCCTCAATCTTCTGCCCTCTGGATAATGGAACTCCCATTATTTTGAGACAAGAAAATATCAGTAAAGTGCTGTGGGTGATGGGGGTTTGTAAACATGGCACATCTTGAGGGCACCAGTGTGGGGACCATGTTATGGACGGCTGATGGAATGTTGGAGAGCAAATGGGAAGAGAGCATGAAGGAGCCAGTCCTGTGATAGGAAACTGGTATGGGAAGGGTCTCCTAGTGTGAAAGGAATGGATGACAGTTGGGGGGGGGGATAGAGAACTGACAATTGAGAAGGGATATGAAAATTGAAAGAGGGAGCTAAAGAGATAATGTGAAGGGGAGAGGACTGGAATGTGTGTATGGCTGTGAGTGGAGTTGAGTATGGGCAGTGAGAATAAGTGATAAGATGAATAGAGGCTGATTAGAAACAAAGTTCAAAGCATTTCTGTTATTTTGTTTAACCAATAAATCTATATTTATGTTTTGTTATCACTTCCAGACTCCTCATGAATTATTTCCTTTACTGATATTTAATTGTCACGCGAACCTTGTAAACACTCACACACGAATGCAAATACTATCCATTGAAAGTCAAACCCCGAGTCCAAAGAAGGGACAAGGGGAAGTTTGACATAAAGGTGATAACTATGGGACTGCGGTTCCCACAGTTATTAATTTGGTGGCAGCACTGGGATTTGAGAAACCCCTGCTTCACAAAAGTGACGGGGTGGCCAGGCTGACCAGTGATGTAAATTCAGCTGGTGGCCTGAGCTAGGTGTCTGCAGACAAAACTGAACAATAGTGTAATTCCATGTAAAGGAGTTTCATATACGCAGGATAACTTTAGGAATGGAAGAAACCTAAATACTACTTTCTGAAAGGGAAAAATATCTTTGCCCTCATATATCCAGTTGATACTGTATATTTTCAAGCATGTGTTTGTTGCATCTACACTTTATATTTTAGTAGGCATTTAAACACATCTTTCAGTGTGCACATTGGAAAATGTACCTGAAATATATTTAATTATAGTTTCACATATTAATTGAGCTGGATCCAGATCTAGCTGCATGCCAGAGCGTTGACAAAGACAAATTCATCTGCTTCATCTATACAGCAGAGCCTTCAGCCCCATTAACATAATACATGAAGAGCTGGGAGCTCCTGCTCAATGAGATGGACTATAAAGCAGGAGATTGAGTAGAGAGGAGGAAATTTACCTAAGGTTGGTAGAACACATTCAGGAGTAGTCGTGTTGGCCTTGCAGCAAAACAAAATCCACCAAAAAGTGATGCATTTATTGGCCATTTGATTGGCCAATAAAGGTATCTCTTTTTTGTGGATTGAAGTGTAGTAGAGACACCTTCCACACATGCCACTCTGCCCACAGAAGGACCTCTTGCCTGATTTCCAGGGCTCCTTCCACACCACCCACTATCCTAGGCTTAACTGCAAAAAATGACTGGATCACAGTGGAGTGCAGGATGTAGCTTTAAACTTCTGTGATCTCACCCTCCATTCTATTAACACAAAACATGATAAATACTGATCATAGGGTGCTTTCTCCCAATTTGTGGAACCAGGTCAATAACTAATCAGAGAGTAGCCATGGTTTTTCAAAACACTTTTATCCAATTTTCAAAGCAAGTAACAAAACACCCAGAAGATACAGTATATGCTCCCTACACACACTCTTATGATTTTTTTAAAAAATGTTTTTCTTGGAAATATTAACTCTCAAACACACACACACACACACACACACAACACACACAAATCATTATAAATGTCTACAGAACCTTAGCTGTTCAGAACATAATTTGAAGTTAATATGGTGCTGTCCACAGGTGAACAGTATATTCTACATAAGCTACTGAATGTTTTTCAGTATGTATGTATAAACAGACAGATAGACACACGCACACTTTTAAAGATTTCACAATGCATATGGTGCATAGCTTAGAAAGGTGTTATTACAGTAGGACGCGGGTGATTGGTTCTGGGGGGGGCTGTAGATACAGTAAACCGCAGATAACAGCAAATACCATTGAAAATAATGGGACTTCCAGTTTAAAATACCATAGAGTTTGCCTTGGAGGACCTAGAAAACATCTAGAGATGATTCCTCTCTAGTCTGGGCATTTTCTAGCAAGACTCTATGGTAGGTGTGCTGTTTTGTGTCCTGTGGATAACTGAATCAGTGGATAATGAATCAGCGGATATGGGGGTCCTACTGTATTATAATTCCTGGAATCCCTGAGCTAGGGTGGCTACTGGCAATGCTGCCTGTCGGATTTTGGGAGTTGTAATACCCCCCAAAAAACTTTTCCAAACCCTGCTTAGAACGCACAGTGTGCTTGCTCACCTGACTCCTTGTCACATTCCCCTTCCATTACTGTAGATGAGAATACCTTTTCTGTATTCTCTTTTGCAAATAGTGAATAGCTTCACTGGGTTCTCTGTGGCAGAATCCCAATGACATCAGTTTTTTGTTTCTTTATTGATTTTATTCTTTGGCAAGTTTTTGAAAATTGGGAAATATGGTATTCGTTTCACATGTTTTGTATTCCATCGAGTATGTCTTCTCATCAGAACTTGGAATGTTCTTTTTTTGGTCTATAGCTCTCTGAACACACAGGTGAGCATGGACACTGATCACACTGGCCAGGCATTTCTGGGAGCTTTAGTTCAAAAAAGGAGCTTGTCCTTTCTATGCTTCCTATGTAGGCCAGCATGTATATTGATATTATAGGGAACTGGTAGTGGTGTCTGCTGTTCCTCCGTATGCATATGTGATTGCCCACTTTCTGAATAGAGATTCAAATGTGCATATTGTACAGGGTAGCATACTTTTTCCACAGCATAAATGTCCATGTTGACATATTCCCAAATGTATCCACATCTAGGGAAAATGTAGCATGAGAAGGAGCTGTAAAAGAGATAGAGAATTCTGTAAATATTTATTCAGATGTATGTATATCTTGTGTGCAGATATTGCTGTGAGATGTTTGCCAGCATTATCTCTCTTTCATAATGTATACTTTATGTTACAAACACAGCAATTCCAACGGCTTTCAACTAGAAAGAGTGGTCATGGCTAGAAGGACAGTGTTACGTTGCTTCCTAGCAGAATTTGTGGTGAATTGCTGAGCTAACAGAGGAAGACTGCATTTTAATGTGCTATATATTGAAACATAAATTGCCTGAAGGAGCAGCCTGGCCTTTAGTTTCACCACAGGGTATTCGGTATGTGCAGAACTGCATTTTCCAAGTGAAGAGTGATGGATTGACACTTAGGTTCATTTGAACTGGGAGGAATCTAGTATCTTGTATAATTCTGTATCAGCATCAAAGAAGACAGGACAAGGTGACACTTTTTTCTTGGCCAGTCATAATCCATTTTATTATGCTTTATGTGTTGCTTAGGCACAGCAGGAACTCAGAAAAGATACAGCAAAGCTTCCTCTTAACCAATTAAGGAAATAAGAAGTAACAATCCTAATATTATTGTTTAAACCTGTGTGTTCAATGAATGGCTTGTTTTAAAAAAATAATATAATGGATGTAGCTTTTGTGCATCCATGCATAATATTCATGTTAATCCATCCTACAGGATAGGGCAGATATTTACAAAGACAACAATTTCTCTCTGCAGCCTTTTGAAATAATAATCAGCTAAATACAATGACGGCATGATCTTAAAACCAAAAGCAATCTTGGACCAGGGCCATTATAACTGTCATGCTATGCAGGTTATAATGTAGAGTTAAAGCCAAACAGGGTTCACAGATGTGCCAGATATCGTAGGGTATCCATTTTCTTTAGAACATTGCCTATTATATGTAGGGTAAATGTACCTGATATGCTCATTCAGTTGGAATTTCCAAAAAAAAAAAAAAATTCAAACCTCAGAACCTGGCAGCTGTTTCCTAACCACATGTCAGAAGTGGGACATTTTGAAGCAATATAGCTTACAAAGCAAGAGGAATAAAATTACTTTTGTCCCATTATCCCTCTGGACTAGTGATATTTGTGGTACAGAGGTGAATGTTGCCTACTTCTATGTATCCATGACAGGAAAGGAAGGATATGTGATCTCTTAGTATATTTCATAATGGGTGGGAAGAACGTATACGTTAACAACTGTAATAAAACAGAGCAAGCTGCAACATCACCCTTATCCAAACAGATGGGACAATATTGTTCCCCAGAACAATGTGGCAGAATTCACACAAACTAGCTTGCAGAAAGTGTGGGATGAGTCCTTCCTGAATCCAGAGAGAGAGAGAGAGAGAGAGAGAGAGAGAGAGAGAGAGACCTACAAGGTAATATTTCATGACAGTGTTACCTGAACAATTGCAAACAATGTCTCCAGATTTCAGATACCTACCTTTAATATTTTTTTTAAAAAAAGACCAAAATGGCTAGAGCCAAAAAATTGTCCCAACAAATATAATTCATATATCTATATATAAAACAATGAGGGCCAACAGTTATTTAACACAATCATTACACCTTGTGTGAACATGTGTTTTCTGACTCTGAGTGTTTAGGTATGGTGGGATGGATTTATTTAGCACATTTGTACCCTTCCCTTCACCCTAAAAGGCTCCCAGAGTGGCTTACAATTTGTTAATTTGACAATTTCCTGCCCTCAGGCATACATCTGCACCAACAAACACTCCTGTGGACATGGGACATTTTTACACCCTACAATACATTGGAGTTCTCATTGGAGTCAGAAAATACCTCAGATTATGAAACTCAGTGGATTTGTTTGTCTCTCCATGGCTGAGAGTACAATATGCTGTATCAAAACTTACAATGGAACAAAGGTAGAACTACAGCAGGCAAGAATGGATGGGCACATTCTTGCAAAATTATTTGCTTTGTACTGCAGAATACCATTTTCTGAACACCTTGCAAGTTTAAACTAAGTTTCTCAGTCTAAACCTCTTCTGATTTTCATCCCTAGTTCCAATAACTTATGGAGCCTGCATGAGCTAACACATGTCTATTAGATTGGCTGGAAGGAATGTTCTCTTTCAGCTGAATAAACTATTCAGCTATAGATTTTAATTCCTCTGCAGCGGACAGCTTTTTACTCTACTGGCAAATTCACACTAGAAAGCCTTCTGGCTTAGCTTGCCTGCTTTAAGCCTTGCCCCTGACTGGTTATATGTCTGAAGAACTCCATTAGTTTCACTATGCTTAAAAAAAATCCTCAAGGTGATAATACGTCTTAAGTCTGCAAGTTGGAAAGGAGAAAATGTCTGGTTCATATTGGGAATATGATCTAGTTTCATTACTTAGCTGGGAGCACATGTGGCAGTAACCCTGACTCAAGAGCAGTTATTCTGAAAAGCCTGGTGGGAGCAGGGGAAGGCGGAGAAGACTGGGAGTGTTAAGACCTAAAGGATCATGAATGGAAAAATGGCATAACATTATGGCCTTCTTGGAAAACTATAGAAATTATTGCAGGAAGGTGTGCATAGACATCTGGTATTGAAATAAGTATTTATGATACTTGGCAAAGAAATTGGATGACTACAAATGGACCAAAATGCTGGCGGCACACTCTTTGTCCTGTAAAATGGCTTTTCACTATTGATGTGGCCCTGTTGAATGCCACACAGGTTAGAGAACTCCCCCCACCTCCGTGAGTGGCTAAGCCAAATATGTGCAAAACCCATGAATTTGAAATGAATTATCCCAAATAATGTCAATTGTTTATAATGTTGTTGGGGTTCTTTTACCACAATGTTGCTGTCACTTACATTTTATGAGGAATGTTCATCCACCACTGAAACAAGTCAGAATATGAAAGTGAAAGCCCACCCACCAATGCTAAAGCGAGAAATCTGTTTGCAGTTACTGACATTCTTTCCAGGATGTTGTCACAGGACTTCTTATGGGAG
Source organism: Gambelia wislizenii (assembly GCA_030847615.1). Lineage (NCBI taxonomy): Eukaryota > Metazoa > Chordata > Lepidosauria > Squamata > Crotaphytidae > Gambelia > Gambelia wislizenii. The sequence continues at coordinate 100,920,634 of JAUMIR010000006.1, forward strand.
TTCTGTAGCATTATGTTAGTGACTAAGTAGGTATATCACACAAATACAGTGTTCACTTTGTCAGCTTTGACATCCCCCCACCTGTCCTGATTCCACAACCCGTTTGCTGTCAGTCACAAGTCCATGCCTGGCCACCTTTTCCTTACCACATCCACAAGGACAACAATCACTTTTCATGTGAAACAAAGCAGATGCCTTCAAATTAGAAAGCATGTAGTGTCTTATGTATTAGCTTTCAAAGCCTACTTCCAATTAAGTACCCAACAAACAACAATGAATTGTGTGGCTATATGTAGTACAGCACTGTACTGTTCTGTAACGAACAGCAAAACCCAACCACTGGAGATGTTGTGTGTGGGGGAAGGGGTTATATGAATAGTTTGTGTGTCTTTTAAAGAAAGTGGCATCTTGATCCAAGGTAGCTTGTCAGCAGCTAAGACTTCTTGGAGGGACTAGAAAGCAAGAGGGAGCTGAGGTGGAGCTATAGGAGGAAGTATCAGAATCACTTGAACAAGCTTTGGTGGCTAGAATGAGTGGAGGAAGAAGTGATACCTGATGGCTCTGAAGGATTGCACCCCTCTTGTCACTCCCCGGTGAGCCTTTTGCTACATTTTGAGAACTGCATCTTGGTACCTGCCATTGGGAAATCTCCACGAGGAAGCTAGAATAGGAAGGATGATACCAAACAAACAAGTGTAGGGTTAGGTATTGCAGTGTGTTTCCACTGGAAGGAATCTCTGTGGAATCTGTATGTTATAGAAAATTAAAATCCTTTTGAGAAATTGATTATGATTATATTCTCCCAGTGGGTAATAGCCATCAGAATCATTTAGCTGACTCATGACCTTGTCATTAAAGAGCAGAGTTGAGGGGATGGGGAAATCACATCCAAAGCAAAACAAAGTATACTGAAGAACAAAAGGGATATAATGCAGACATATATACTGACCAAAGTTTTATAATTTTAAAGTAAAGGTAACCAACTGGGTGTACAATATTGAAGTTGGTCACTGAGCAGGACTGTTGATAATAGGGTGATCTTGGAGGTCTCTCATTCATAGTGTTACCAGAAGTCAAATTCAACTTAATGGCAATTAAGAACAAACACTAATCCATCTGATGCAGAAGTCAATATGATTAGACATTCTTTTCCATTTCATAAACAGAAGTTCCAGGCCCAATGGACAGGGGGGCTACCACATGTAAAACTTTCTAAAGCTATGCAAGCAGTAATGTTAGAAAATAATTGCATTGTATTGAAATATCAGACATGAATCTTCCCAAAAGTGTCACAGTGAACTTTCTCTTCCAGAGTACAATTGCTGCATTCTAACGTAATGTTCAGCTATGATTTGTTATCTCAGGAATGAACCATAACGCATTTCTACCTTGTGAACTTCCCCTCCCCTCATCATGACTACAATGAAGAGATCAGTGGCTGTTGCTTCTATTGTTATTAGTTGCACCTTGTTACTACACCCTAAGCCCAAACTGCAGTTAGTCTTAACTGTGGTATACTGGAACAAGCCATTTTTCAGCCTTGGTTTAAGAAACTGTCTTGTATCAAGCTATGGCTGGAATTCTATTGTGGCTTTAAGTTGGCATAAATGTTGTTACACAAGGGGTTGTACTTTCTCAGAGGTTGCACAAGGAATGTTGTGAATGCCCTTTAACGCCATTCCACAAGAGACTGCACTTCTTTGGAGTTCCATAAACACAGTTCTTAGCAATAATGGGAAGGTGGATCAGCTTGTGCAATGGGAGATTGCATAGTTGTATCACCTGTTGTATGATTGGCTGCACAATGGTGCAATGCAGTACTCAAGTGGATCGTTTGCATTATTTTATACTACGTAACAAATAAATAGGATTTGGCCAGTCACTGTTTAACTTCAATTTTGGTTTTGGACATAATGCTAAATGGTAGTTTATCAAAAATAGAAAGAAAAGCTTCCAATTCACCACTGAAGCTATGCTAGAGAAGGAGAGGGAAGACTATACATGCATCCAAGGTTTATTGTGTTTCATCCCTGTGCTTATAATCCATGGTTTACCATTAAGTCTGGATGCAGGCAATATAAACAAGAATTGGGTATGTCATTAAAAGAGTTGTTAAATTTTGAAAGCAGAATACTGCTACTTCTTTCGATTCATTCAGTTTCTGTTTTGCTTGCTCTTTGACCGGATCACAAAAGGTTGAGGTCAGAAGAAAAAGGGGAAAGAGAGGGAGGGCAGGAGATACCAAATTCTGTTGCTCAATATTATCTTAATTTTTTTAGTACATCATTCTACATGTTTTCTAACATGGACACTTTGTGTGGTCTTTTTTGAATCAAGACAAATAATCTGCCAAAATAAATCTTTTTTTTTTCTTGGCCTTAACTTCAGTGAAAGTGGGAGAATACTGAAAGTTCACTGATCTGTGTCTGCTTCTGATATAGAAGCACTTATGCACAAGCTAAACCCAAAATTTTCCTTTGTTCTATACTATTTGTATATACAAATTAAGTAAGTGGTTGAAATTCATGGGATCGCCATAAGTTGACAGCAACATGAAGGCACACAGACACACACATAGTGGCTACTGATGAATTTGACTGTCCATTTTCTGTTTTTACCTCTCAGTTCAAGCACAGTTTTCTCAATGGATGACAGTTTTCATTTTTAAGTAAAAATCGTACTGTGATCAGAAGTATGCATCTGTACAGAACATGATACACTACAACAGTAATGTGCCCTGTAAACTACCTAGATGGGAAACAGTGTTCAGCTTACACAATGAGGTGGAGGGCAGTAAGGCTGCTACTGTTGAGTACCAACTGAGAAATTGGGTGGGGCCATGCCTTGATTGGCAGGTCTAGCTTTTACTAGACCACCTGCTGATTGAAGACCACCCAGGAAGCACATATTAGCTGCTCTCATCAGAAAACTGTGTGAAAATGTAAGTACCGATACTGTAAAGTTCACAAGGGTTATAAAGGAATTCAATCTAGGGGAATTATGGAACAGACTGCACTTCTGGAGTGATTTAACACTCTAAACAAGATGTGATACTGAAAACAGCTTGTACACACATATCTCATGTAGTGGTTTGAATGAGGAGTCTGGTGCTACTTATAATTGTCTCTCAGGGCTTGCCTAGATGGATTGTTTACCCCATCTTGGCCCTGTCTTTGAGCCCTACAGTCCAAATGATGCAGGGCATTTGCTCCATTTTGCCCCCATGCAGTCCTCCTGACCCAGGGGCAAAGATGGGACCAAGATGGGGTAAAGCCTGTTACACTGTGTTAAAATAATACCTGTGAAAAACTGCTTCACCCAAAATAAAACAGATCAGGCCCCACAGGACTTCAGGAGCCCAGACCACCATGCCAGTCTGTAGCTCTAGCTGCTGTCTGCCATTGCTCTTCCGCAGCCAGGAAGGAGTCCCATAGCATGTGTTCAAGGCTGGTCACATGCAGGGGGACTTGCTCACATGCTACGTCCAACTTCCTGGCTGCAGAAAGTGGGACACAAGAGGCAACAGCTACAACAATGGACAATGTGGTGGTCTGGGCTTCCTCCTGTTTCATGCTAGTAATGAGCTTACTTTGACTTATTTAATCTTTAAGATGAGGTGAACAGATCAAGAATGGTACTCAGACACAGTTATTCTTCCAATGTAACCATGCTGTAATTGTGCATTATTCAAGGCTTAACCAGGTTTTCAAACATCCTAAATCTTTATGGATGGGGACACATTTTTGTGCAGAAGGTTAGATTCCAATCCGTGAAGGGTCTTTGGGCCACATTTCAGCAGTGGGCAAAACCTAAGGTCACAATGCAGAGCTAAAGCAAAATGGTTAGAACACAGTGTCACTCTACCTAATTTGGAGATTTCCCTGCATACAAAGCACAGATCAATTCTGTGACTGTCTTCTCAGGAGCAACAGCTTCCTGGGGTTACAAACAAGAGCAATAATTTTCTAGATCCAAAACCAGAGCTGAGATTGACACAACATCTTCCCAGGCTGAGTGTAAAACAGAGCTCAGTTCTATACAACACCTTCTTGAGCTGTAAACCAGAGCTAAGTTCCATGCAACAAGTTTTTGTACTATAAACCCAGAGGTCAATTCCTGGGATAAGTGTTCTTAGCCTCTTATCTGTTCATGTTCTGAAATAACAGCAAAATACATTTCTGCCAGATGGGAAAACCTCACAGGCCAGAGATTCTGTAGTATGTGGGGAAGTAATCATTGTAATGTAAAAGCAATCTTGTGTACCTCATTCACATCCTAAGATAAGTCTAGGGTTTTTCCCTGCATGCCTTTTGTTCTCCCCAATTCCCTTTCTCTTATTTCACTGGGCACTTCCAGCCAACTGGAGTGCTGGGTCATTCAACACATGACCTAATTTAAATTTTATTGCTCTGTGTAAGTTCTCTTTTAAGTTTGAGTCTCCATGAGGCTGAAGCCATCTTGGCCATCTTTAGCCATCTTCATCTTAAGCCATCTTTCCTGTAACCATGCAATGATGTTTACCATGCAGCCTGTAGGCTGGGTGAGGGTTTTTTTCCTACCCTAAATACCACTAGTTAGGAACCTCTTTTTAAAGTTTGTTTTAGTATGTAGATTGAGATTGATATACCTTCAGTAAACTTTGATTTGCATTTTAAACTGACTCCTTTGTTTTGTAATGAATCTAATTTAACTGAGTGATCTCAGACCTCTGAATACACTTTTTAAATGTTAATTGAGCTTAAGTCAGCATTTTTAAGTTTGCACTCTGCATGAAGTTAAAAGTTAATTAATGATTTTTAACTCTTTTTAAAAGAAGACAATTCTTGTTGCTTTTTAAAAGGACTAGATCCTGGAATTTTTAATACAATTTTATTTTTTAGACTCATTACTCCTACAGATTCCTCATCCCTGACTAGTTTCTGCACCTGCCCTAACACCTTTTTTAAAAAATCTGTGGGCACTTCCATGATGTGTGCCATTTCCATATAAATTGTCCCAAAACACTGGAGAAAGACAAGTGTAGTAGTGAATCATTGCCTCTAGTTTTTTAAAGAAACTCTTTCACCCTGAAACTTTGTACATTTGTGACTTAGAAAAAGCTCTAATGCTGTGCATCCTATTTCGGATGCCCTCCAAATGGAAAGGATGGCCCTATGGACAAGTGGCTATGATCATTCACCTGAAACCGGTAGCATTACTTCCTTCAGGAGAATCAACCACTGTTGACATTCCTTCTGATTCTGGCTAGATTATTTTTAAAAAGTTAATATAAGAAAAAAATAATCAAGCCAAAGATGTGTAGCACAAAACACCCAGCATATATTGGTCCTCATTTGGCAGGTATGGTGCCCTCTTATGGGCCTGCAAATCTCATCTACGTCTGACCAGGTGGAGGTAGAGAGTAGGGCTGTGGCAAGAACATCAAATTTGGTTTCTGGCTTAATTCAGTAACTCAGATTAAGCCTCAATTCACTTTAGACCAATTCAGACCTGATCCAACTGAATTCAGATTCAAGTCCAAATCCAAATTAAGAACTCTGAACATTCTTTGCTGTCCATCAATTTACATTGGGAAACAAAAAATGGCCATAAGTTTTTTGTCATTTCACAGATGTGCATGAAATTTGGAGATGTGATAAACTCTGCTAAACTGCAGACAATTATATCAGTGAGTGGGTTGTGCCAAAACAATCAAATGTTTGCCTTAAAAATTACTGCATTGTTAATTTTAACTAACACACACATGCTGTAAAACACAACTGAAAAGGGTTTTTTAAAAATACAAGACAAACTGAAATCTGATTCAAACCTAACCTAAACATTTAGGGTCAACGTGGGATGGAAGTGGAGTAATGACTTAAGGAAAATACCACTGCCTATTAAACTACTATTAATGTTATTGAGATCAAGGCAGAGACTCACTCAAAGAAACAACAGATATACTGTAAAGTAAGGAAGACAGCACTTGATTGGGAATGGTTTAAGAAAGGAAGATTCAAGTTTGCAACTCATAGTATAAAGGAAGGAGAAGTACAAGCTATAGTGGACACAAAGCCAAAAAGCTCTCCTAAATGCTTTAGTCCTTGTCTTTGTTGTGTGCCTTCAAGTCATTTCAGACTATGGCAGCCCTAAGGTAAACCTATCACGGGGTTTTCTTGGTAAGTTTTTTTCAGTGGAGGTTTATCATTGCCTTCCTCTGAGGCTGAGAGTCTGTGACTTGTCCAAGGTCACCCAATAGGTTTCCATGGCTGGGGAGGGGGGGAGATTCAAACCCTGGACTCTTGGAGTTCTAGTCCAACACTCAAATCACTGCACCACCCAGCTCTCAGTCCACTAACATTGAAAAAAGTGCAATTCCTCCCCACTAAGCAATGTGGTTGGAGACTGCTATTGAGTTTTATGATCATGGAATCAATTCAAAGGTATTTAGAGCAATACAGACCTGATCTGTACTTGATTTAGTCTGATTGTAACCTTTCTCTAGAACTGATCTGGATTAATCCAAATTAGGTCATGTCAGGATTCAACTGAATTGCTTGCACAATCCTAGTTTAAAAAAAAAAAAACCCACCAGGAGAGCATGTTAATTATCAGCCAAACCTTTTAAAGTGGATTTTTCTTGTCCATCTAAGGCCACCATGGGTGGCATTGGATGCTCTGACAAGTGCATATGTGGGTGCTGTGTATGTCTACTCATGTACAACTACTCAAAAATAATTTGTACTGCAGTGTGTTTACTGAAAAATTAAAGTATAATGACAACTTCCTAGTTAAGGATTTTATCAGACCAGACAAATATGGCATCATGATGACACCTAATGAACGTGAAAAGATGTGCATAGCAGATGGTGTTGTCCTTTCGCAATCACATCTTGTCAAAAAGCTGTTCCTTTTTACTGACGGGCCAAGCCGTCCACTGATCTGCTGTGGCGCTTTTTGGCTGCCAATGAAAAGCAATGGTTTATTCTCCACTCTAGCACAGAGTCTGCACTGAGGCAGCATGCGAGGATGATGACATGTGCAAAACGACGCAGCATGGTGATGTCATCCTCGCAGGCTTTTTTTAGGCTTTTTGCCTGCATCTGATAATCTCCTATATAAAGGCATCCCGTATGCATTACATTTGTGCAAAGTGTATTAACGGTAGTGCATGTTAAATCATTTGCTCTTGTGGTTCTGGTTCAAGTTCTACAATTCCGTCATGCTTAGAAGGATTTCTAAGGTCGCAGCAACCAGACACTTAGCAGCTAGAATTGCACATCAAATCCAAGGTACGTGTATCATTTTAATAAGGCCCATTGGCCTTATTTACACCAATCCAGCAGAAGACTGCTCATGTGTAGTGCTTTGTTGATTCTTGAGGTAACATTACCATTTCATGACTACCTTTGTTGGTCCTTAAGGTGCCATAGAACCTTTTTAGATGTGTAATGTTCTTATATTGGGATAGTTAGAGGAGAATACTCAGTAAAACACAGATAAATGATATAGCTTGATTTTTTTCTTCTTCTTCTAGCAATCCTACATGATTTTGATACTATTTTTAGAACCTTTGTACCATTTTCTTTTAATGTGAGCCTGACTCAATCATAGCACTTTAATGGAAAGTTCAACAAAACTGCTGTTTTGATTGTATACAGACAAAAGAAGTAGTTTCCATAGCAACAGGTACCAGTTTAAAACACTTGAGCTGGCAAGGCTGCTCTCACCCACTCAAGTTCTCTTTAGTTATTCTGTTCACAAGATACTCAGATAATATCCAGTCAATAGGAAGTTTTCAGCTCATCTGAGAGGAGACAAGCTAAGGGCAGGTAAGTGTGCTTGTGTGTTACTCCAGCCCGAGCTGCTGAAAAGATTTCTACTTTAAATTGGAATTCAGGAAGTCACTGGCTTTATAGCAGGGTTATGATAGCCTTTTCTACTTAAATCAGAAAGGAAGAACTGCTCTTTCTTCTTCCTCTTCTTCTCTTTTGGATCTCTGTAGAAAACTGCTTTTTCCACACTAACATATGACATAACTGCAACAGCATGGTCTGAAACATGGGGTGGATAATATATATATATATATATTACAAATAACATAAGTGTTACTGAAAAGCATACCATACAGGAGATGAAGTCTTAATTTTAAGAAATACATATAATCTTGTGCTGTAGGAACAAAAAAAGAGTTTTACATTTCAAGTTTTGTTCTTTATCTGGATTGGGGTTCTCCTCACTTCAAAAAAACAAAAACCAGCATCACATAATTATATCTGTTTTAAGCACATCATGTGGCATTCGTTCTATATGTGCTGGCCAAGATCCTATGTTGTGTACATGCAGTATAATGCTCTGCTTTTGCAGCTCCACACTTTTCTCTTCCCTGGCAGCTGCCAAACCCTGGTGGGCACTGTTACAGATGTTAAATAGTCAGTGGAGAGGGAGGGAGGAAGTTGATTGAGGACTTTATCAGATGCAGCAAATATGGCGTCATATCTCTCTGGCTTTTCTTCGCAAACAAAGATTCAGGAAGGACTCATCTCACGCTTTCTGCAAGCACACTGATGACTAAAAAGGCCAATTCGAGATAAACAAGTCCGGTTGCAGAAAGCACAGCAGAAGGTCTCCTTGGGTGATGTTTCCGGGTTGTGATTCTTTCTGCGTTGTTGTTTCTCTTCAAGACTTGTTCGGTGTGAGTTCTCAAATAAGGCTGCAGCATTGTGGATAGTGCGTCTCCATGCCTCCATGTGAGGCCAGGGCGGACCATTGTTGGTGATCAATTTGGCTGAGCCTGAGGTGCTGTTTCAGGGAATCCTTGTATTGCTTTTTTGGAGTGTCCCTCTTACTCTGACCCGTGGCGAGTTCACCGTAGAGTACTATTTTTGGGAGGCGATGGTCCTCCATCCTAGAAACGTGCCCTGCCCAGCGTAGTTGTGTTCTCAATATTATGGCCTCAATGCTGGTGATCCCTGCTTGCTCAAGGACAGCAACATTCATCACATAGTCAGTCCAGTGTATATTTAGGATTGTGCGTATATAGCGCTGATGAAAGTGTTCGAGGAGTCATAAGTGTTGGCGATAGGTGACCCATGTTTCAGACCTGTAAAGGAGAATAAACAGTACAATGGCTCTATACACATTGATTTTTGTGCTTCACCTCAGGTGTTTATTACTCCAGACTGGAGCTTATTACTCCAGTTTTTTACTCCAGACTCCAGAGTCATAGGGATGCCTAATAATCACAAAAGGGCGCATATACCAGATGTTGTCATCTTTTCACGGTCATATCTTGTCAAAAAGCCATTCTATTTTATTGACGGGCCAAGCTGTCAATAGAACTTCCCAGGTGCTTTGTTGCTGGCATTGCTGGCATCTGAAACCTCGTACCATTGTGCTTATGTGAATGCAGTGAATGACAGAACAATTCCGGGTGAGATCGGGACAGCCAGGTAGGGAGCACTCTCTTTTTTTTAACCTTCCCAGTTTGCTTGTAAACATTTTTTTAGTGTATTTCTGTGCTTGTGTGAATGTTTTGTGTGTTTCTTTTTCTTTATTTTTAAAATTTCCTGCGCTCGCATCTTCTTGTGAGATTCACAGAGACAACGAGCACAGAAGTGAATGGAGCTCTGTTCACTCTCCATTAGTGCCTGGGCTTCCTTTTACTGGGACTGGAGGTAAGGTCTGGTAGGGGGTTCTTTTGCCGGCATAAAAATGGCACAAAATATACCAGCCAAAGAACGATATTAGAGCATTGACCAATAAAGTCCTGAGTAGTGGATACTGCCTCCAGTCCCCACCATAGTTAGCAAGAGAGAAATGGCTTTGGTTTTTTTCCCCCTCTGTCTGTCTAGCAAATTGTCATGGGAATGGGAGGGAGTCATCTTCCATCCTCCCTCTCTGTCTGCTGCTATTTAATTGCTCTGGCAAGACTTGGGGGTTGCCGAGGGAGATTTTGGACAGAATGCAAGGAGACAGGAAATAGCATATTGTGGTCCATCCAAAATGAGACGTGTGTATGCAGCTGCAAGTTACATGCATATGTTTTCACCAGCAAGATTCCAGCTGTGGTAAAATGCATGTACATCCTCCTTTGCAAGCCAGTGCTTTCCTTTCACAGTCTTAGACCCAGACTTAGAGCATACTGACTGGGGAAAAAATTGAAATAGGTTAACCATGACTTACTTGTCATGCTGATTAAATGTGAGTAAGCTCTAACTATAATTGAATTTATTTATTTATTTATTTAGGTATTTATACCCCACCCTTCAGACATGAAGGCTCTCAGAGTGGCTTACAAATTTTTAAGCAATAACACCTACACATCTACACCACTTTTTATAGCATGCTAGGTACTCTCCAAACAGTTTCCAATGTGTGTTAGCTAATTGCCCACACAAGCCATGTACTCATTTTCTCTGGCTTTTCTTTGCAAATGAAGATTCAGGAAGGACTCATCCCGTGCTTTCTGCAAGCGCGCTGAAGACTGAAAAGGCCAATTCAAGATGAACATGTCCGGTTGCAGAAAGCACAGCAGAAGGTCTCCTTGGGTGGTGTTTCTGTGTTGTGATTCTTTCTGCGTTGTTGTTTCTCTTCAAGACTTGTTCGGCGTGAGCTCTCAAATAAGGCTGCAACATTGTGGATAGTGCGTCTCCATGCCTCCCGATGTGAGGCTAGGGCGCACCATTGCTGGTGATCAATTTGGCTGAGCCTGAGATGTTGTTTCAGGGAGTCCTTGTATCGCTTTTTTGGAGCGCCCCTCTTATGCTGACCCATGGCGAGTTCACCATAGAGTACTATTTTTGGGAAGCGATGGTCCTCCATCCTGGAAACGTGCCCTGCCCAGCGCAGTTGTGTTCTCAATATCATGGCCTCAATGCTGGTAATCCCTGCTTGCTCAAAGACAGCAACATTCGTCATTGTTCATTGTTCAGTCAGTCCAGTGTATATTTAGGATTGTGCATATACAGCGCTAAAGAAAGCGTTTGAGGAGTCGTAAGTGTTGGTGATAGGTGACCCATGTTTCAGATCCTCGCAGATCCTGGAAAGACTAGGATGTCCCCCCAAATTCCTCAAAATGATTATCTTTTTACATGAGGGCCAGCATGGTCAAGTCAGATATGGTGATGCTCTTTCAGAGCCCTTTCTAATAACTAATGGAGTGAAGCAAGGTTGTGTTCTTGCTCCAACTTTATTTACAACTTTCTTCAGCATGATGCTCCAAAGGGCTATGGCAGAGCTTGAAGAAGAAGACGGCATCTATATACATTACCGTATTGATGGTAGCTTGTTTAACTTAAGCCGACTGAGGGCTTGCACTAAGACTCTAAACTATCTAGTCCATGAGCTGCTCTTCACCGATGATGATGCCCTTGTTGCAGCTATGCAGCGCCTAACATCCTGCTTCACAACAGCTGCAGAGCTTTTCAGGCTGGAAGTCAACCTGAAGAAAACGAAAGTTCTCTACCAGCCTGCACCACAGGATGAACACCACTATCCCCACATTGCCATAGGCAAATCTGTGCTTAAGTCCATTCAGCAGTTCACCTACCTGGGAAGCATCATCTCCTCAGATGCCAAGATTGACAAAGAAATCAATCACAGATTAGCAAAGGCATATAGCACATTTGGAAGACTTTACAAAAGAGTCTGGAGTAATAAACACCTGAGGCGAAGCACAAAAATCAGTGTGTATAGAGCCATTGTACTCTCTATTCTCCTTTACGGGTCTGAAACTCTTTTTACTGACATATGAAAGGATGGAAAGCATAGTGAACCTTGGAGCTCTTAGGATGATACTTGCAACATTGTGGCTGCGGTACTGGCATTTAACCACTGTGCCACCAGGGCTCTCTCTGAATATGTAGCCAAACCATAATGTGTATTATCAGAAATTAAAATCATATCAATTCAGGAGGACTTTCCCAAACCCTAGATGTGTCGGACTACAACTTCCACCACCATCAACCAGTGTTAACTATGCTAAAGAGCAGGGGTGGGACCCATACAGCTCTTTGGGTACTTTGGACTGAAACTCCCAGCATTCCTTTCCACTGGTTATGCTGGATAGGGCTGTTGTGGGTGTCATCCAACAACCTGTGAAGGACCACATGAAGTGAAACTTCATTGATGACCACATGAACTGTTTCTGTTGAAATCATGCTTCCTCCTTTTCCTCTGAAATCACGGAGTATTAAATTTGATTGCAATTTACAGTATGTGGCAATTTATGTAGTTTTTAGTAGACCACCAAGGGAGATCTCACCTCACTAAAACAATCAGTCTTTTATTTGGTGAATGCCATTCTTAGAGAAACCTAGCATTATGGGGCTGAATGAATGAGCCATTGAAACAGTATCTGTAGCTGCCATGAGGTTGTGAAACTGGCCTTGTGATCCACTTCAAGTTCAGATTTGTCTGAATGTAGGCATCTAGCTTTCTTCAGGGTTTAACAGAAATATAAGTAGAAAATACACATAAAGCATAGTTGCCTTTCTCAGCGCTTGGTAAAGTTTCTCTTTTATTTAAAAATAGTACCTTTTTTTTCAACTTCTGGTCTTTTGCAAGACCTAATCTACCATGGGCTAGATTAAAGAGTCTCTTATATTAAATTTATACATTTAATGTTGAGAACTACAAGGGGGTTAAAATTTTAAACATATACTTTTGTACCATTATAAGCATAATGTCAAACCAAATGTAATTACTCTCAGTTTAGAAGTCTGAAGGTTGCAGATACCCAAGGGGAAGTATTTATTTGAACCTTCATTATTGAATAAGAGAGACACATTAAAATGGTAATCTCTGCATAGTAGTTGGTGCTGAGGGTTGTAAAATGGCAAAATGTTGATTCTGCAGTCTAAATAACTGAATATAAGAAGTGTGTGTTAGAAGGTATTTTGTTGTTGCCTGACCACATTTAATTAGACACTGCATGAGAAGTTGATGTTAGGAAATTACTAAATTTTGCTATGTACTTTATCTACTATCTGAATGTTAGATGGCCAGTGATAAGTTCTTGTTACTTGGAATGCACTGAAGATCTGTAATTTTGTCAATATGAGTAGTCCATCGACCACTGCAAATTGCAACTATACTGTGGTCTTGTCTATAGTCAAAATAATACAAATGGGATGTGAACGTACTGCAATCTGTTCATATGGACATGCACATAAATATGTGCCATTCAAAAGGGGGGCAGCCAAATCCACCACAAAGTCCATGTGTGTCACGTCCGGGGCTTCATCCGGATTTTTTTAAAAGCTCCATACGACATGCAAATGTGCGATCATTTGAATACTCACATTCACACAGATATGAACAGGCAGCGTAATCTGATTGGCTGGATGAGCATGGGGGTGGAGCTAGCAAACAAGGAAAGCACCTGTGGCAACCATGTTGCATTTTCAGCTAAGTGAGGGTCCTGTAAGTCGATAACATGGCAATCTTATACATTTTTCCCTCTAAATACAAACTATCACTTGTGTGCACGATGGGGAACTTTTTTTTAAAAAATGGCAGCGACAATTTAAAATTGTGAGTAAATCACTCATGGCCTCCATCTTGGCTAGGGGATCATGTGGAGTTCAGGGGGGCTCTTTTCACCATGAAGATAGGCCGCATCGTTGAGAATGTCTACTTTTTAGATGTGTTCATATTTTCCCCCCTCATATAGACCTGTAAATAGCCATTATGGCCAGTTTGTTACCTGTGGCCATTCTTATTCTGAGAAGCCTCCTCATACATGGCTAGGCTCTTCCCCACACAAAAGGCTCACTGTTTGCCTCCAGAGCCATACATGTAGATTTGTTAGCCTGGTGGAACTTCCCCAGGTTTATGCTTTGTTAAAGTTTATGCACTGTTGGCATTATTTTTGAGAGTCATCTTTACACCACAATGAAGCAGCTGAATAAAAGTGTATGTGTGTGTATAGATAGGATAATGTATGGATAGCTAGCTAAATGACAGTCAGGTATGCTAGTATACAAACCTATAGATCAATAAAAACAACTATTCTTCAGTTCAATTTAGTTACAAAGGAATTATCCTGAAGTTTCACTATAGGTGAGGTGGAAAGGGACAAGATCAGAATTAGTTGATGCTGCCTACTGGTGACTTTGACTTCATTTTCCATTAACTACTCTGTCTGACCATTTCTGGTGAGCACCAGCTATCCCTGTAAACCACTGTCTCCTCATGGACAGAACCTTTGGGCAACAGGACAGGTACCTGTTGAGTATAATTTCAGAAGAATCAAGGAATGAACTCTTGGTGTTTGATGGTGTTGAATCTAAGGAGACTTAGTCATCATCATCATAATATTTATTTATACTCCGCCCCTCTGCTAAAAACAATCGGGGCAGCTTCCAACAATTAAAACATTGTAATAATGACTAAAAGCACCACCCACCCCCATAGTTAGACTTAGGTTAGTTTTCAGTAATTTAAATAAGTTCCAGTGATTTAATTACTGGACTTAATGTGACTAAGTCTGGTTAGGGAACCAGTGGGTTCAAATCCCTGCTTGGCAATGGAAACCCACTGGGTGGTCTTGGGAAAAGAGGACAGTAAAGGCAAACTCCCGCTGAACAAATCTTTCTAAGAAAACCCTCTGATAGGTTCACCTTAGGGTCGCCAGAAGTCAGAAACAACAACAACACAGTCTAACAACACTAAGGTTATTGCTAAGGTGAAGGGATATTTGCAAGTTGTAGGCAACATTAGAGATGCATCCTCACAGCTTTCCTGTGACAGATGTAGGCATAGAGGTTAGGAATGTAAATCTTTGTTTATTTCATCTTCATATGTGAGAACAAAAGAGTAAAACATTCTCTCTCTTTTTGCCCATTTTTGATTATTTTCTCACATTTCAGGACATCTGGGGCAATTTCCACAAGATTTTTTTTAAACAAAAAACTGGCTTTTTGCTATTAGTACCAATGCAGAAAAGGCATTGGTCTTTTCATTGTCACATGAGGTGAAAAAATTCAGATATATTGTATTCTTGTTGAGGCCAAGAAAGTTCATGAATATTCTTTGCATCCCAAATGGTTAATGATCTGTGTTCCTTGTGTTTAGAAGAGTTGTCAGAGGTGGAGGCAAGTTGCTACCGTACATACTTGTTCAACTTTTATATGTATGATCTGTCATTTGAAAGAGGGAACAAATGTGTTTATTTCATTGTTTTGTATTTTTTTTTGTTTTGTTTTTGCAAGCTGGGAAATATATCCTAGGGTGATTTTAAAATATATGTTAGAGTGGTTTTAAAAATGTTGCAACCTCACACACAGTGTACACCTTTATTCTGGGACAGTCGCAAATGATTTTTGATATATTTGAAAATTTGGAAATGAAAGAAAGCTCATTGTTCAAACACTTTTATAGTTACTGTTTAACTGGTGATAGGAATTGTCAGAGGAGATTTTCAGACACGGAAAAATCGTCCCTTGCCGCGCGAGCAGCCTCCCGAAACTGCTGCGCGGCAAGGGTCTTTTTCGGACCGCGCTGTGCCTGTTGCGAAGCCGTCCGTGTCACTTCCGTGAAGCTTGGGACGGCTCCGCGTCATATTTCAATCACGGGCAGCCTCCGTGCTTGAAATATGACGCGGAGCCGTCCCAAGCTTCACGGAAGTGACACGGACGGCTTCGCAACAGGCACAGCGCGGTCCGAAAAAGACCCTTGCCGCGCAGCAGTTTCGGGAGGCTGCTCGCGCGGCAAGGGACGATTTTTCCGTGTCTGAAAATCTCCAGAGCCAGGAAATCACCAAATCAACTACTTTCTTTAAGGAAGTTATTTATTTATTTATTTTTTCCCTTCCACAATTAACAAATTTAGCAGTATTAAACTGGACTCACTATGACAAAATTAAAAATTAAAGTGGACTAACTGACAAAATATTTCCTTAAAGACAGCCAAATAAATGCAAGCACCTCTAAGCTTTTTTCATAGCTCAGGACATTCTAGAAGATTACTACTAATAGATCTTAAACTCCCTTTTCCAATGTACTTTTCATTTTCTGCCACAATTTTCTTAAGGAATGTCACAGTATGTGTGTTTCTTTCCTGCCCTGGAGAAAATGGGGCAATCAGTCATTCAGTCTGCTCTCACAGTTTTGCATCGTTTCTACTTTGGTTCGGACTGTGGCTCCATTTTCCCTTTTCTGCATGACATTCTGGTATAATTGCAGTCTTCAGTCTATCTAATTTCAGCTCTAATGTGTAAAGCAATGCTATTATATGGTAAAACTTACAGTTCCTTTATAGCTCTCTTTAACATGTAAAAAAATATTTATTCATGTGAAAGTATTGCATATTGCAGACATAAAACAAAACATCAAAAAGAAAGGTTGGAGAATTTTTTTACCTCCTTCTTCCATTCTGTACAATTTGTATTACAAGAAAAGATAAAAGTTTTGGGGACGTTCCCACTTCAGTTCTAGGGGTCCAGGGTGGGATCACTGGAGTAGCTTAATTTAGAACAGGTTAAACTGTTGGCGGGCAATTTATCTTTTCCATATAGAGGAAAGAAGTGTTCATTTGGAATTATTCCAAGTTTTGCAATCATCTCTTTCCATACCATTATACTGCCAACATTAATTGTCTTGAAACAGCTTTGAAGGCCTTCATTCCCTATGGAGAATGTAGATTTACATTCTAAAAATTTAACCAAAAAAAAAGGCATTAGAATGCATTTATGAGTAGATAATAGGGGAAGTACAAATACTCATGGGATCTCTGGAACTCACCATTTTATTTATTCATTGAAAGCAGTTTCATTTTATATTTTATAAGAATGGAAGATTTTAAACTCCAGTTTTGGATTCTGTGATTTATCTTCACATGATAAAGGCAAATCTTTAGAGACATTCACTTTTCAGTGAAAAGGTAACATCATCTTATGAAGGGGTATGGTAAAGAGAACATTAGTGAAGAATGTGCAGTTATCAAATAACATTGGACTTAACATAGTCAGGAGAATTGTGAAACTTAGATTTTAACAAAATAAGATTCCTGCTTAATAAACAATATCAAAATCTTGCTCCACATGAGCAAATCTTAGAAATGTTATTTGACCACAGAAACTGACACAAGGCTATGATGACATAAAAGTATATGACATACTTCCATTTTGTTTATGCCATCCTAACTTAATATTGGCCTGTCAATGTAACAGTAATTAACACCTCTTACCTGTTCACATTTGGCTTACAGTATGTCTCTTAATGTTACATGTTGTTTGAAAGTTGTAAAGGTGCATGATTGTGCTTTTTCTGTTCAAGTTGTTTCTAATTACTATCCTCACTGTCCAGTGTTCTTTCAATAAGGGTACCTACCACAATACCTAAGTTGTCAAACAAAAAGGAAATTTGCATTTGACTGTGAACACAACTGAATAGTTCTCTGTTGTCCAGAACAAGTTTTGAAAGGATTGTATGGGATAGTGGGCCTTCTTCTCCCTATCAAGATTAATCACTTTGGCCTAAACCAAATTGTTAGTCTCCCCTAGAGGAGACACATTGAACCAATCACTGAATGGTTAAGTCAGCACATATATAAATTCTGTTGATTCAGTGGATCTTTTCTACCAGGGACTTAGGCCTGTGTCAAAGGGTAAAAAAGATTTAGTTTTGTTTCTGTAGTTCAGCTTCTATTCCAATAATTACAAAACAAAACAAAAAAACAATGCAGTGAGAAGAAGCTCAGTGGCTATGACATGATGTCAAATCTATTTGAGCATTAATATTTGGTGCTCCATGCGATAGCGCTAGTCCCTCATGTTTAATCAAAGGGATATTCTTCAAATATATGGAGACTGCATATTACCCACAAAATGTTATCTCCTGCTAATGGCAAAAAAAAGGTCATTCATGCATGTGTGGAGTACATTGTTTATACTAGAGCTTTCAGATCAGTGTCATGTTACAAAAACAATGTGTAGTGGCTTATAAGATGTCACTTTCGTCCATGCCTGTATAGTGTGATAATTCCATCACCAAGGCCACTGTGCTGAGAACATTGTCTCAGTCTCATATAGGTTGACTTGAGCAACATGATCAATATGCCAGAGAAAAATCTGGAAATGGACCTATGTGATGTGGACCATATTGATTTTTACAAATATGTAAGTATAAAATATTATTGTCACAGTGGCAAGAAAGCACACTGGCTGGGCATGGCAAGAATGGGCATATCCACTTCCCAAACACACAGAGAAGAAAGATTGCTGAGGGCTTGCACTTCACCCAGATAATAAGGAAATAAGAAAAGGAAAATATCATTATGGAGCAATATATGTGTGAAAAGAGGGCTTCCATACTGGAAATATATTGCAGGTGTGTGTCTGTGTATATTGTGCTTACATGCCAGCACACACACTGGGAACACATATAAACCCATGGAATCCTGTCAGTGATGGCTGACCACACACTGTCAACTGTGAGGCAGGGATTGCTCCCTCTCAAACAGTGTCCTCATGTTCTGTGCTGCATTTTTTCCTATAAGTATAAATGGCAGCCATCTATTTATTTATATGGCAGAAACTAAAGGAATACACTGAGAGATACCACAATTGAAGCAAGCAGTACAATCCTTTACACTGGTTACTTCAGTTATTGAGGTGGGGTAGCTTCTGTCTGCAGAACCCCAGCATGCTCTCTAGTTTTCTTTCTGTCATGCTAAATGTGACAGAATATCAGGTATTTTTTAAAAGAGAAAAAAAAAAGAAGTTTAGGTGGCACACATGTAAAATAAAATTAAACACCATTAAAAGAGAATGATTTCCATAGTGGAGTGAATTGAAACTGTAGAAAAGATTATAACAGTTGTACAGGTAGGGTGGGATCCAGGTTTCATGGACCATGAATGGAAATGCTTCTCCTACGTGTGGAAAGAATTTGATGTAGGGGAGAGATCCCTTTGGCAGAGTGGTGATTTCTTCCAATTCCCCCTTCTGTGAAGCCACATTCACCCTCTGAAAACCTGCTGTGGGGCTCTCCAAAATAAAGTTTCAGAGAATGCAAAAGACTTTATGAATGTGAGGTTGATAAAAGTCACCTCCCTTCTTTCCAACAGCAGGACCATCATCCCAGCAGAACTTCACCCAGGGGATGTATCTGCTGGAAGGAGTGATGTTTGGATCCAATCTACTGATGGGCTTAGACTGAAATGAAGTCTTATTAGGAAAGCCTAGACTCTCCCCTCATGTCTGTACTAGAAGCAAAGTGGATGAACATGGCAATTACATGTGATGGATTTCATGGAATAGGCTTCTTACATGTTCACATTCATGGATATTTTCTCTTTTTTAAAAAAACTATATGTGAGCAATAACCATTCCCCCCCAAAAGCTTGCACATGATAAATGTATTTCTTGCAATCACCATTTGATGTGGTCATGTTTCACTCTAGCTCCACCAAAAGGTTCCATCATCTGAAAGTGTTCCTGGTTTTGACACTGTACTTCAAAGCAGTAACCCTAACTTTGAGTTATGCAAAATGGCCTCTGGTAGAGGGCTGGCTATCTTTCACATAGAAATAAGTCCCCCCTCTTGTTACTTGGTTGCTCCTTAAACATCTCCATGCTTGCCATCAATTCCCTTTTAATCTATATTTAAGTAAGAACTAACTTCAAAGAAAACTTTGCCCTTGCTTCTTCCCCTAGAGAGGAAAAATTCTTAACAGACAGAATTATAGCAGAAAATATATTTTATTATATGAAGTGAGAAAGCAATTTAGCTCTACATAAAATATGTAATATTGCTGGTGTTGAAATATCATACTTTACAGTGTCCAATATATAATTGTAAGAAGAATTCTTTAGTTTGATCATTGCTTTGGTATGTCAAGTGGTACCCATTATTGAAAGGTTGTCTGTATTTGTACTAATACAGAGAATGCCAGTTGAGAAATGAGCCTGATTGCATGGTTCATTTTGTTCTCCTTTGTAGAGCCAGGCTGCGGCCCACTACAAAGGCACTAAACATGCCAAGAAGCTCAAAGCACTGGAAGCCATGAAAAATAAGCAGAAATCTGTAACTACCAAGGACAGCGCAAAGACTACCTTCACTTCCATCACTACCAATACCATCAATACCAGCTCTGACAAAACAGGTTAAGCGATAATCTCTGTTGTGGTTTATTTCTTTTATTCTTTTATTTTTCTTGTTTACCGCCATGTCTGTTTGGTTCTGTGCTTGCCACATTGATTCATGCTTGATCCATCATTCTGTGTAATATTGATTTCTTTCTTCTTTGCAGTACACTTATGAGAGTAAGGTAATCATGACGGGTTGTGTAACTGATTTCTCTTGAGCACAAAGAGGCTTGTCATCATTTCAGGCATGAATGCATACATTTAAGATGAGTAATATCTATGGCAAGCAAACAAATAGAAACTGCTTGGAGCCTTGTCACCTGTATGCGGCACTTCTCTCTGCAGTTGGCTAGAATGTATTTTTAGCTACAGCAAAATACCTCTAATTGAGAACTGAAGCCTCTGATAAAAGCATTGTTTGTCAAAACATGATTGTTGCAAATTTTAAGCGCTGCATTATTATTTCAAATGGATGTTGGATAATTTCAAACTGGATAATAGCCATATAACCTCCTCTTCCCACAAACAGGTAAGTGTGACTGATATCTGTTATTCTGCTTGCTTTACAGTCCCTTGAACTAGAAAAATAAATCTTTTTAATTATGGATTCAGCACAGATTTTAGAGTCCCTCACCCCCTTTACCCTCCCGCCACTGATAATCAAAACATTGCAAGCAGCTGGTGAAAGTGATGAGATTTGAACAAGTTGTTATTTAAAATCGAAGCCACTGTCCAGGAAACTTCAAAGGTAGAAAGGGTTATGGTACCATACATGGAAGAATTGATCTTGCCATTTTCTGAGGTGCATACACAAAAGACTTGCTAAAAAGAATAATGTAAATTGAGTACAATAATTTGGTTCTCATGCAGCTGCCAAGCATGATGGGTCATTAGATACATAGGAGATTTTCTGCAGTGTAGCATATCTCAAACTTGCATGGCATTAGTTTGGAGAACTTGCTCTGCCTTTGTGTGTATGACCATCTGCTCTTTTGACTGCTGCCCAGTTTTAAGGAAATGCAGTGTTTGCACTGCAGTGAACTGATGCTTGCCAAATGGGTCTCTCCCTAGGCTTTGTTCATGTGCCTTTCTGTTCACCACTTATTAGAGCAGGGATGCACTTGCCTGACATTTGTAACAATAAAGACTCCATCTGTAGGTGATCCTCTCTTATTACTTTTATCTGCGCATGTAACACTTGATATATTATGCTTTACAGTTATCATCCTTATAGCAGCTTTGTTTGGCAACTGAGAGACAGTGATTTTCTCAGTGAATATATACCAGTGACTTTAACCCAGATCTGATTAATTTAGCAGATCCAACATCCTGCCAGCTGGTTAACAGTAGCTCAAACTAAGATGTATTGTAAAATTCAAAGAAATACGGTGGGGAAACCCTGAAGAATGATTGTGTGCTGGGTATGATTTCAAGAATGTGAATTAGTTTGGTTCATATTAAATTGTGAACCAAATTAACTTTTCTCCCAGCTGTGCTAAACAGAAGCACCTTAATTCAGTCTGTTGGCTCTCATCCAGTTTATTCCTGGTATTATACATTTTGTTTCAGATATCAGACATGTTTTAAGGATAAATGACTTAAGAATTCTAAACCAATGTATACTGAAAAGTACTATTGACATAATTGGTAGTAACAAGTGTGTTGTGGAGACAAAAACAACCTTCTGGTGGTTCTGCCATTTATCTGCTCCTTCTTAGTGCCAGGCAGTAAACAATGCTAATTTTTATGCATTCCAAAGAACTGGCTTGTATAATGATGGATGGAAGTTTCACCTTTGGAGAAAAAAATGTCAATGTTAGTGATGCAAAATTTTAATTTTCTTTTCTTTCTTTTTTTAACAACAGTGTAAAATTATTGTGCTTTCATAAGAATTTTTGATTTACTGGACCTAAGTGGTATTTTCATGTCATTTGAAATAATGAGCGAAGTGTATCAAATGCCCAAAGATTCTGTATTTTTATTACTGGGGGTTGCTAAAAAGCCTATTGATTTGAGGAGGGGTCATTTTTCTTTTTTTAAAAATGTTTTCCTCCCATGCAATCTTTGTCAACATGTATGACGAACTGTAACTTAGTGGGAAACAAAGACATTGAATGTTACAAAGTCTTGGGTTCAGATTATAGTTTACATACACACACGAGAGAGAGAGAGAGAGAGAGAGAGAGAGAGAGAGAGGAGCACTATAAAACAAATTCCCGAACTAAGACTATGCCAGCAATATGTTTAGAGGACCATTGTTCTGATTAAGTAGGAGATATTTCATTATGTCTTTCTCCTTTCAGCTGTTTTTCATCTTCCATATGTTATATTGAACTGTTTTTTTAAAAAAAAAACATGCTTGCATGACTTGTAAAAGGCTTCTCAATGTCAGTTTAACAAAATACCAGGAAAAGTGTCCAAGGGAAGAAAAAAAACAAAAAGCTGATATCCATTATCAAAGCCATGCATGCCATTGCTGTCTACTCAGGTAGCCTACCAAGATCCAGACCATGGAAAAGTAAGCTTTCCAAGCTCTCCTAAGGTCTATATTTCTTCTTTGGAAATGGTATAGGTATTTCCACCTGTGCTGTTGGAATTTTTTTAACAAAAAGCTTTATAAAGTTGTGCTCAGAAGATTAATGTGTGATCTGAAGCAAGCTGAGTAAAGGTCATATTGCCATCACCACTACTATATCATGTACAAACAGTGGTTAAATGGTGAATAATATGTCAGCAACAGCACATTGGTCAAGATTTCAGTCGACTGGGTCCACAGATGAACAAAATGTCAACGGAAAACCTTCAGTGCTCTAGCCATGAAGATTATGGGAAAGGCCACTCAATGTGCAACTCTTAGCAAGAAGTGAAAGAGCCATTTGTTATCTTGCTTATCCCATTAGCCTTTTGGCAGAGAATGATACCAGCAGGAAGCTGTAGGCAAACTGAAGGTAGTCTGGAACAGTAGTGGAGTGCCAGTTGAACCAGGAAATTAACATCTCCTGGGATGCATTCACGTGGCATTTTGAACAGTGCTTTAAAATGTAGCACTTAAAATAATATTAACTACCCAATCCTTTGCATATTTACTCTGAAGTAATTCCCTGTGTATTTCATTCATGTTTCAATGTGTTTCATTTCCCCATGCATTCACAGAATGCTTACAAGATGCAGTTGTGAAAAACTCACTTCAGCAAATGGCTCATTCCTCAGTAACATTTATGTCGCATTTCTCAGAATTATACCATGGTTCTTGTCCTGTCAGACTTCTGTGTCACCTTGCAAGACTTTCGTTGTTATTTCTTCTAGCATGGTAATGTATATGTCTTTTTCCGGGGAACCCTTCCTACAGTGTACATTTTTATGCATTTCCCTCCTTTGCTAAAGCATTTTTCCCTTGCACTCATTTTTTGAATGTGTGCATGGTTTGGTTCCCCTAACACATAAAAAACACTGGACATGTACAAGGCCAGGTACAATTCCAAGGTCAGGTGCACTTTGTCCCATCACTTTTCTCCCAAAAAAGAAAGGGGTATTTTCATAGTGAAATGTAAACCCAATACATTTCTTTTTTCATCCCTGCTTGAGAGAAAAATTATTCATGGGCAATCTTGGTGCCACTATAAAAGAATGGTTAGTGTCCAAGGGCAGGCCTTGTTTTTCTCCATAGAAACATCCTCCTCCTCCTCTCCACAGTGTTCTAGAATTATTTTGCTCTCAGGACATTAGGAATATATCCAAAAGGGTGGCTGAAAAAAAGCTATTCAGCACTCATGTTTTTTTTTAAGGGGGAAGATTATTATTTTTTAAATGTTAAGGATTGAGTGGAGAATCTTCTGGACAGTAAGGGCCCACAGGATGGCACTTTGCCCTAGGCCCCCTCAGTCCTGGAGTTGGCCTGTTCAGGAGATGACACCACCTTGAGTTTTGCAGTATCTCTAGCTCAGTTGCCTTTATTGACCATATCCTCCCATTCAGTGAGTAAGTGGTATATGAGCTGTTTTGGCTGTAGAAGTTCCCAGGACTGATCTATGGCCTCTTTCATTAAAATCACAACTTGTTGTTGTTAACTGCCATCAAGTCAACTTTGACCCATGGCAACCCCATGAATGAGAGACCTCCAAGTCATCCTTATCAACAACAGCACTGCGGAGGTCTTGCAGACTCAGGGCTGTGTCATCCTTGATTGAGTCTATCCATCTGAAATGCAGTCCTCCTCTTTTCCTACTGCCTTCTCCCTCACCAAGTATTTTTGTCTTTTCTAGTGAGTCAGGTCTTCTCACTATATGGCCAAAGTACAACAGTCTCAGTTTAGTAATTTTGGCTTCTAGGGAGAGTTCAGATATGATTTGTGCTACGACCCATTTATTGGTCTTTTTAGCAGTCCACTGTATCTGTAGAACCCTTCTCCAGCACCATATTTCAGATGTGTTGATTTTCTTCCTATCAGCTTTCTTCACTGTCCAGCTTTCACAGCCATACATAGAAATTGGAAATACCATGGCATAGACAATGCATACTTTAGTATATATCTTGACACTTCAGGATCATGCCTTCCAAGTCCTAGCACATTATCATACCAGCCTCATGTATCACAGGCATCACCTTATTAAAGGAAACGGGAACACACCAATTGTAAAATGTTTATTATCAGACTTCTCTTCATTTGGGCGACTGTGCTCCTTTGGCAACCCCCTGGTGTGATAGGACCCTTTGCATCAGTTCTAGGATGACTGCAGTTACAAGGCATGATTATCCTCCTCTCCCTCTCTCTCCCCCTCCCCTTCGCTATTCCAAAGCAGGCTGACTCTGAAAGATTCTTAGAAAAATTCTTAATCTAGCTCTAGTCAGCTTTTTGGATAATGTCTCTTATTGGCCTTTCTTTGTGATTTCTTTATTTTTATATAACTTGTTTCAGTTTTTGAATGTACACTTGCATTAATATTTGTTATCATCTCCTTGATCACTTTGTTGTCCACTTTTCTCATGAGAAACTAGCAGAATTTTAATAGAAATTAAATGGGAAAAGAATTAAGCATTTAGGCAAGATTAAATACCTCCAGTAAAACCCATGGCCCTGCAACCAATTTAATATAATGCTTACTATTTCCATCCAACAATCTCTTGCATATCCTGTGTACAACACTAGTACTTTTCAACTATGTTTGGATCCACCAGGAACAAATGATGGACAGCTGTAGCCAAAACATATCCTAATTCTCTGAGCAGAAGTGTCCAAATCCTACTCTGTGCCTGGAAAATATTGATTGATACTCTTCCCTCTGTCACCCAAGTGCAATTTCTTCACCTTACTGCCAACAAACAAAGAATATTCTCATTCTCAAGGTTTTGCTACTTCTGGATGCAAGATACTCCAACTCCAAATTCTTTTCACACTGTGGAACTTTGTGAGTGGTTGATAAATGGCAGCAATCAAACATTGCTACCACAGCTAGACATGGATCATAAGTCACATTTCAGAACTTTGGGGCCAGACATTTGGTGAGTACTAGCTGGTGGATATATATTAATTTCAGTTATCAGTTTGTACAAACAAAAAATATTATCAGCTAAAAAAAAACACCTTTCTTTTTCTTTTTTGTCTGGCCGTGTGTATGTTTGTGTGTGTGTGTGAGAGAGAGATAAATTTAGACCTTATCTGGACCAGGAGGGAGATAAAACAGTGGAAAAGTTACAGCCCTTGACAGTTATCTATCCAGGATCACTAGCTCTGTTATTGTTTCTGAGTTTTATATCATGAATTTTTAGATTCAGATTAGACTGCAGTATATGTAATAGGTATGTAACAAAGTGGAAAATATATCTTTAGAGAGCAGTAAATAGAAGAGGAAGAAGAAGTAG
The DNA here is from genome assembly GCA_030847615.1 of Gambelia wislizenii. Lineage (NCBI taxonomy): Eukaryota > Metazoa > Chordata > Lepidosauria > Squamata > Crotaphytidae > Gambelia > Gambelia wislizenii. The sequence goes on from JAUMIR010000006.1 coordinate 100,946,564, forward strand.
AGGAGGAGGAGAAGGAAAAGAGGAATGCCCAAAAATTGTGTGCAATATCCCTTCCTCCCTTTCTCTACAGCATATAAGTATGATCTGGAAATACATTCCTGCTCAAACAACTGCCATGACAAATTATCCTCTGACAGGGAAAGTGTTGATACATCTCTTGCTTTTCCTGAGGTGGTAATGGGAAAAGTAAGATATACTGTAATAAATGAAGCTGAAACAATAGGTGAGATCAGAAAACATTCAAGAAATCCAAGGTGTTGTGCAAAACACAAGGATAGTGGTATAAAATAAATTAAGATCTGGGCAGATAGAAATAAACTGTCAGTGCCAACAGATCATTTTTTAAACACCTTGATTTCGGAATTTTCTACTCAAAGCATTTCTCCCAAATCTATAACTGGCCACTGATGGTGAGCAGATGGCAAACCAGCTGAAATGGCAGACAGTACCAATCTGGCAGGCCCACTCCCTAAATGGAGTTCAGGTGACACAGGCTATTGCAACAGCTGTTACTACAAAGCAGAGGCTGCAAAGGAGCATTAACAGTTGAGAAAAGTTGAATTAGAAGGGAAAAGGGAAGGGAGGGTAATATTCAAATAGTATACTGTATAGGGGAAGGATAATGTTGATATTCAGTAACCATTCATATCTTTTATAGAGGTTATGCTCAAAATGTGTCCCTGACATTATTAACTAATTAAAATTATTTATATCCTGCCTTTCATGATACAAATCCTTCAAATATGATAAACAAGGAGCAAAGTATATTGAAATGGGTATCTCTGTCCATCTACCTAACTAGCTAGCAAATCATATCAATATATACCAAGCCGTTAAGCTTCTTTGCACAGGGCAGCTAGAGGGAGAGGACAGTGCAGATGAAACAGCATGTATCTTCTTGAATTCACACTCTCTTTTTCCTAAGATCCTTTCCACATTGCAGCTGGGGACAGATGCAGTGGTGGTACTAGGGGGGTGCAGAGGGGCCAAATCACACCAGGTTTCGTGTGTGTGTGTGTGTGTGTGTGTATGACACCAGCCTTAGTGATGGCACAGAGCAGATGGTCACAGGACAAATAGTCCCACTAGAACAAGCTTTGAGGTCTTCTTCTCTTAACCCACCCCTACTATGCCTCTGTGTAAATGTCAGATGTTTGTGCCTGTATTGTTGTTTTTCATTAACAGCCAAAAGTAAATCAACAGGGATTTAAACTTAAAGGTATAGATGTTTAGAGTTTTTTGATGCTGGTAGACCTCAAAGCTAGATGTACCATCCCCTACCAAACTGGCCTGACAGGATTTGAAAACCAAACCACCTGGAAAGACAAAGGAGATTATCAGATGGATCCTTAGTGCCCATTTCTATCCCGCTACCCCCACCCGCCCCACTCCCATTCCTGCTGTGGAATAAAAAAAAAAAAGTTCCACACACCTACCTTGATTCTGCAACAGGAATAGGCTCCCCCTCCCTTTGCTGCCCAGTTGTAAACGCAGCCGTCATAAGGCTGCTTTTACGACCAGGAACTGAAATCCTGGCCATTCTCGTGAGAGAACAGCCAGGCGGCAAATTTAAAAATACCCCCCCAGCTGTCAAAACTGCAAACCAACCACACAAGCACATTTTAAAAAATAAAAGCTACCCAGGGAGGGGGGGGGAAACGTGATTAACTTACCTTGTCGTCCCGATCGCATTTGGAAATGTCTGGCAGGGACCTCCTGGTGACGTCATATCCAGTTGTCATCCTGGGAGCAGAACAGCGCTCCTGTTCACTCACCCGACATTCTGTTATAATAATAGAATGGGCCTCTTATTCACAGATTTTTCCATGAATAAGAGGAAGCGGCGGAGGAACAGGAGCAGAACAGGAGCATCCCAGAACAGGAACGATGTCGTCTAAAAGGTAAACCTGTCCTGGGATATTTTTACCATCTGATAATCTCCAAAGTTTCTCCCTCCCCACAATCTAGACCTAATTAATTCTTACTCATTCAAAAATGAGTCCACTTAAACTGGGGATACATTTTATTAGTGATAGGTGTTCTTCCCTGGACTATGTTTAAATATATCTCTCTGGCTTTTCTTCGCACACGAAGATTCAGGAAGGACTCATCCCGCGCCTTCTGCAAGCGCGCTGATGACTAAAAAGGCCAATCCGAGATAAACAAGTCCGGTTGCAAAAAGTGCAGCAGAAGGTCTCCTTGGGTGATGTTTTTGGGTTGTGATTCTTTCTGCGTTGTCGTTTCTCTTCAAGACTTGTTCGTCGTGAGTTCTCAAATAAGGCTGCAGCATTGTGGATAGTGCGTCTCCATGCCTCCCGATGTGAGGCCAGGGCGGACCACCGTTGGTGATCAATCTGGCCAAGCCTGAGATGTTGTTTCAGGGAGTCCTTGTATCGCTTTTTTGGAGCGCCCCTCCCACGCTGACCCGTGGCGAGTTCACCGTAGAGTAGTATTTTTGGGAGGCGATGGTCCTCCATCCTAGAAACGTGCCCTGCCCAGCGCAGCTGTGTTCTCAATATCATGGCCTCAATGCTGGTGATCCCTGCTTGTTCAAGGACAGCAACATTCGTCACATAGTCAGTCCAGTGTATATTTAGGATTGTGCGTAGACAGCGCTGATGAAAGCGCTCGAGGAGTCGTAGGTGGTGGCGATAGGTAACCCATGTTTCAGATCCATAAAGGAGGATAGACAGTACAATGGCTCTATACACACTGATTTTTGTGCTTTGCCTCAGGTGTTTATTGCTCCAGACTCTTTTGTGAAGTCTTCCAAATGCACTATATGCCTTTGCTAATCTGTGATCGATCTCTTTGTCAATCTTGGCATCTGAGGAGATGATGCTTCCCAGGTAGGTGAACTGCTGAACGGACTTGAGCACTGATTTGCCGACGGCAATGTGGGGATGGTGGTGTTCGTCCTGTGGTGCAGGCTGGTAAAGAACTTCTGTTTTCTTCAGGTTGACTTCTAGCCCAAACAGCTCTGCAGCTGTTGCAAAGCAGGACGTTAGGCGCTGCAGAGCTGCTTCTGTGTGGGCAACAAGGGCAGCATCATCGGCGAAGAGCAGCTCACGGACTAGATAGTTTAGAGTCTTAGTGTGAGCCCTCAGACGGCTTAAGTTAAACAAGCTACCATCAGTACGGTAGCGTATATAGATGCCGTCGTCTTCTTCAAGCTCTGCCATAGCCCTTTGGAGCATCGTGCTAAAGAAGATTGTAAATAAAGTTGGTGCAAGAACACAACCTTGCTTCACTCCATTAGTTATTAGAAAGGGCTCTGAAAGAGCATCGCCATATCTGACTTGACCACGCTGGCCCTCGTGTAGCAAGATAATCATTTTAAGGAATTTGGGGGGACATCCTAGTTTTTCCAGGATCTGCCACAGACCTTTTCTACTTACAGTGTCAAAGGCTTTGGTGAGGTCGACAAATGTTACATAGAGACCCTTGTTCTGCTCCCTACATTTTTCTTGCAGTTGCCTAAGGGCAAATACCATGTCTGTAGTACTCCTATTGGCTCTGAAGCCACATTGGCTTTCAGGGAGAAGTTCTTCCTGTTAAATATATAGACTATAGACTAAATATATATAATTTTTTTAAACAATGTAAATTATGCAATAATTACATTTCAAGTGAACTTTCTATATTAATGGCTTACAGTGCTTCCATACACCCTGAGTGCCCATGTTCACATCAGCTAAGCAGTTTTAGGCCTGGTTAGTTCTTTAATGAAAGAGCACCAAGGGCACACCAGGGATCTTTTGGTAAGGCTAAGAAAGAAACTTGACTGAAAATCTGGGAAGCAGCTGCTAATCTGTGTTTACTAAATTGCGTTAGATTGATCCAATTGCCTGATGCAATTCAAGACACTTTCCTGTGTTGTGACAGCAAAGTCTTATATAGATCTGCTCAAAAAATAAGTCTATAGAGGCCTAGTGACCTTACATGCCAGAAAAAGGATTAGGCTCAGTTTCTTATCCAGGTAAAAACTGAGCTTTATTTTTAATATAAATAAGACAATATGTTTTAACTTGTTGATGCATGATAGTTAATTCACACTCCTCTGTTACTCTTTTTATTCTTGTAGCTCTGTATTAGGAATACTGTTAGTATTTTTGACAGTAATACCCCTATTATACAATGAAATTTAGAATATTTTACATGTGTAGCTTATTAAATGACCTGCAGTATCGTAGCAATGGCAGTACAAAAATGCACACATATTAAATTCCTATACAGTTGTCCCTTCGTATTTGCTGGGGTTTGGTTCCAGGACCCTCTGTGGATACCAAAATCCATGAATACTCAAGTCCCATTATATGCAATGGCATGGCGAAATGGTGTCCCTTATATAAGATGGCAAAATCAAGGTTTGCTTTTTGGATTATTATTTTTTAAAGAATATTTTCAAGCCATGAATACTTAAATCCGTGGATACCAAATCCATGGATACAGGGGGGCAACTGTGTTTGCATTGTGAGCAACTGCACAATCCACTTAGATGTATTCATGATGCAAATATGAATGACCCACACTCTGTTTTAACATTTAAATCAAGTTCAAGGCAGTCATTCTGCTGAATGTAGAATTTTATATTCTGCTGAATATAGAATTTTAAGTTGATAACTTCACCCAGTAATAGGAAGTATAATTGACTGGAGAGTCAGAGTTAGTCATGCTAATTTCAGTTAGACTTAACTTGTCTATACGAGGCAAAAAAATGTGCATTGCTCCACAGTAATGGCAATTTGCAGCAGCTGCTATTTGTCTTAACGGGGTTTTTTTTGGCAGATTGCAGGCACACAAAGCTGTCTGTATTTGCTATGCAAATTGATTAAGATCGTGGTCGCAAGTGAATTACTCTAGTTTTTACTTACCTCAGTTATCTACCACTGGATAGATTAAAAAAAAACTTTAAAGCTTTTAAAAAAACTTTTTTGTTAAAGCGATCTTTCACTTTAACAAAAAAGCAAGCAAACAAAAAGCTGTTTTATCGCATTAGCTCTCACTTGCTAAGGTGGAAATCCAACATGGGGGTTCCAGGAGCTTGCCTTGTTAGCAAGCTCTGTCGCCCGTGCGCATCTGACCAATCAGCTTTCAACTTCCACCCATATATGGAAAGTGAATCAAATTGAATCACTTGTCCTAAAAAGCAAGGTTGTGAATCTCCCTGCTATTTTTAAAAAAAAAAACTTTGGGGGAAGCTGTGAAGGTTTTTCCCATGTAGTATACGGTGGATTTCACCCCACTCCTTCCCAATACATTGAAATTATGTGGAATCCTATTGAGACAGATCATATTCTCCTCGCATTCTGTGAGGAGTATTTACACTGTTTAGACAGACAACCCCTTACTTCCCAATCAACATGCTTAGGATGTGGCTGTGTGTCACCTGTCCTAGTCTGGTGCTGCTACACCCCATTCTTTAGCAATCATCTCTTTAGCCAGTTTATAGTCAGCTAATACAGGTGATTCATATTACACAGGGAAACAAGAGAAGCAAGTAGCATTTCAGGGGACACCCTTCCCTCTCATTGCCTCCCACTTCTCTTCAGGAGTGTTTGGGCAATTTCCATTGTCACAAAGTAGGAGTTTCACTAATGTTCCTAAACTGTGTGAACTGTGGGACATCTGAGGAGGAAAGAGAGAACTGCCCACCATCATCCGCCCGCCCCATTGCTATGTGCTTTGCATGCTCCCTCTCCTCAAAAATAGCATTTACTTTACAAAATAACATTTGCATTTACTGGGACTCAGACTTGGTTCAGGGGATTGTATCTTACCTTTCCCCTACATAACCACAGCAAGAAGATTAAAAAGCAATCAAAGTCAGCTCAATTAGTCATAGTGCTTAATTTATCTCTGAATAAAGCTGCCTTATTTTCTTTCTAGCACAGTAACTCGAGTGCACCTTGCTTTCTCTTTAAGTTCCTTTGCAGCAATATATTTGGCAGCTATGACCTAGTTTCCCTCATAAAGGGATTCTGTTAGCATTTATTATTGGATATTGTAAACTATGAACTGTGACTAATGGTTAGTGGGTCATCATCTGAAAAAATTCCTTAATGTTGGGGATGCTGGTCAAGTTCACATGCACCAGGTTCTGAAGGAAAGTTCTGATTCAGAAAGAAAGAAAGACCTGCCTCAAAGGAAAGGAAAGGTTTTCAAGCCCTGAACTCTTCTTTGTCTTAGATCAATATTCAAGGTGGAAAAGAAGTCTTTCATTCACCTAGTTCAGCTGTCCTGCCCTATACCATTCAGAGAAACTTTCTCTACCAGTATCCAAGCCCACGCACAGCATGCACCAGAGTTTCTTCGCATTCCACAATAACAGCATTCTGATTCTCCTTTTAACTGTTGTGGCTACATCCTCTAAAATCCTGAGATTTATTGTTTTACAAGGCACTAGAGCTCTCTGGCAGAGAATTTTATATCCACAGGAGCCAGTGTGGAGTAGTAGTTTGAGTGTTGGACTATAACTCTGAAGACTAGGGTTTGAATCCCCACTCGGCCACAAAAACCCACTGGGTGACCTGGGCAAGGCACACACTCTCAGCCTCAAAAAACCTTTGATAGGGTCACCATAATCTGGGAATGGCTTGAAGGCACACAGCAACAAATGAGACTGCATAGGGACAGAATGGAGCCTGGCTATGTCATCCCAGTGAAGTCCTGAACAGCATATTGGAACTTCAAAGGGAAGAGGAGTGTACCCTTTCATACTGTGCACTGCTGTGCCTGCTTGACTGCTGTGCCTATTAAAAGGAATGGGGTTAGTGGGTTTTAGGGGTCAGGGGGCTGGCAGGATGTGCTTTTGGAGTTGTGGAAATCAGACTGTTTGTCTAAGTCTCTTGGATAGATTTAGGGGAAATTATCCTGTTTTCCAGACCATTTCCACCCCCCCCCCAGGAACAATCAAAGAATTACTGTAGCAATCTGAGGCAAGCTTTAGTGAACACATCCATCTCTGGGTGACATATGTAACAAAGTAGGAGAAAGGTGCTAAAAAGCTCATAGGTGTGTTTGACAGCCAGAGCTCATATTGGGATATGCATTCCTTAAAGTTATCCCTGGACAGTAAGAGTGCATGCTGCTATATCACTACATATTACCATATTTTTGGATACTTTTTGCTGTAACTATCAGATGTCTCCTCTCTAGAATAATGAATTAACCTTTAAGTTTGCCAGGATTTAAGAGAATTATAGCAGATAAACATAAATCTGATGAGTTTCATGCCTGCTAGATTAAGATTCCTTTCTTCTGTTCTCCTGTCAAGCTACAGGAGCATATGGCAGGACCTTCTAAAGAAGCACATTTACCTCAGCGCTAAGTACTATATATAATACCAAGTAATTGTTCTGTCAACCAAGAATTTTTGTTTTTCATTTTGTGTAGGGCATTCATTTGTCTGATGTAGTAGTAGTAAAAGTTTATTCGGTCCTTGACCAGTAAGTACAAATAACAATCGAATCACAATAAACCGTAATTAAGCTTTGTCTGATGTGTTTGACCTGTTTGTTAAGCAAAAAACATACTAATTGAATCCAAACTGATGTCTGTTTAAAGATCATGCCACCAAAATGCAACCATCTATATGCAAACTAAAGAACATGCCACAAAAATACAATAATTTATATGCAAACAAAATTAATTATCCTCCATGCCCCAAATTATCTGAATTCCAATGGGACTTAAACTGTTAACTTAGCCTGGTCCCAACCTAAGAAGAAGGAACCAAACTAATATACTCTTTAGAGAGATCAGAGAAGTCAGCCTTCAGCAAACGATAGTGTAATCTATGGGCTTGTCTATACAGCACAAATACGCCTCATAGAATTAAAAGAGAATACCTTTTGTTCCAATGGGATCCTGCACCATTTTACTGTATTTGGAAGGAGGGGGCAAAAAATCCAAATGCCCCATTAAAAAAAAAAAACTCTGAAGGAAATGTGCATTCCTGCTTGCTGGGACAACTGATTTGCTTTGATGCACATTCCTGATGAGAGTGGAAGTGGAATGCTGATCGGTCAGATGTGTGCAGGGCCCAGAGCTTGCTGGTAAGGCAAGTGCCTGGAACCACCATGCTGGATTTTCGTCATAGCGATTGTGCACTGAGGCAACCAAACCGTCCCCCCCCCGTTTATTCAAGTGGAAGATAGCACTTCTGCGCCTTGGATACGCTTTGCAACAAATACTGTTCAGCGGAGGCAACTGGTGACAATAAAAATGCTAGTAATTCACTCATGCCTACCATTTTGATTTGCAGGCATGCCTGTTTGAACAACAAACATGTATGGCTTTGCATGTCTGTGATCTTGAAAAAAACCCGTGTGGAGACAAATGAAAGCTGCTGCAAATTGGCATTAGTGAGCATCAATCCACATTTTATTGCCTCGTATAGACAAGCCCTATGTTTAAGAATGAAGTAATCATTTTAGTCTTCCCTGTCTTTGTTAAAACCAATTCTTCCATAAAAACAGGGATGCTAAAGAAATTAGAATATATGAAAACTTTTTTGTAACTCCACTCCCTCACCTACCTTTTAGAATAATCCTATGGATCCCTACTAAGTATTAATAGTGCAACACAAGCAATGTCTCCTTAGAAGTAAGTCTGATTGTAGATAAATGGAAATGTGTCTTCCCAATGACTGACTGAAGATCACAGGATTTTCTCTTCCCTTGCTTATCCTTCCAGTTGGAAATGCAAAGGGGCAGGTCGGGGTTCCTTTCCTCATCAATGGAATGTCAAAAAGTGTACATAAAGGCTTCTTTATCTGTGCAGTGAGCTGCTTAGAATCCTATGCTTCTCCCTGTGCAGAAAAAGTAAAAATGGAGCTCTGAGAGGAGGAGCCAGAGGATGTCTGGGAAGGGGAGGAATTTTGAGCAAAACCCCACCCCTGACATCTTCCAGCCATCCAAATTGGTCCCAGGGCGCATTACCCAGCCCCCATCCAATTGAACTAAATGGAACCTACTGGGAAGTGTGCATAGGATTTCAATCTTAGAGGCTCCTGTCTTATTGGAAAGAGAGCTCTGTGGCCATAGAACCACTGTGGCCTTTCCCATTCCTTTCAGTGGTAGTTTCGCCTGCCCTCTTTATTTAAGTGAATAAGGATATCCATCCATCCAAAGACATTTGAGTGCGTATTCTACCACAACTGTAACCCATATACATAGTAAATCTGCTTGCTGTTTTTAACAGACAATAAATAAAAGTGTTACAGTTAAGACAGACCCTTCCTTTTGGTCATCAATGTATGTATGCGAACACAGAGAAAGGGGCATATTATTAATTATTCCACAAAACCGAAAATGAGGAATCAAAGGCATTTTTTTAAGAATCTGAAACAATATTAATTTTCTCCCTGTCTTGTGACGATATTGTGACAATATTACTTTGGTGCTGTCTTTGATAGAATGGACTTGAAAGAATCTGTGAATCTCTCTCTCTGTCTGGCTTTTCTTCGCAAACGAAGATTCAGGAAGGACTCATCCCGCGCTTTCTGCAAGCGCGCTGATGACTAAAGAGGCCAATCCAAGATAAACAAGTCTGGTTGCAGAAAGCACAGCAGAAGGTCTCCTTGGGTGGTGTTTCTGGGTTGTGATTCTTTCTGCGTCGTTGTTTCTCTTCAAGACTTGTTCGGCGTGAGTTCTCAAATAAGGCTGCAGCATTGTGGATAGTGTGTCTCCATGCCTCCCGATGTGAGGCCAGGGCAGACCATTGTTGGTGATCAATTTGGCTGAGCCTGAGATGTTGTTTCAGGGAGTCCTTGTATTGCTTTTTTGGAGCACCCCTCTTACACTGACCCATGGCGAGTTCACGGTAGAGTACTATTTTTGGGAGGCGATGGTCCTCCATCCTAGAAACGTACCCTGCCCAGTGCAGTTGTGTTCTCAATATCATGGCCTCAATGCTGGTGATCCCTGCTTGCTCAAGGACAGCAACATTCGTCACATAGTCAGTCCAGTGTATATTTAGGATTGTGCGTAGACAGCGCTGATGAAAGCGTTCAAGGAGTCATAGGTGGTGGTGATAGGTGACCCATGTTTCAGATCCATAAAAGAATAGATGGCTCTATACACACTGATTTTTGTGTTTCGCCTCAGGTGTTTATTACTCCAGACTCTTTTGTGAAGTCTTCCAAATGCACTATATGCCTTTGCTAATCTGTGATCGCACTCTTTGTCAATCTTGGCATTTGAGGAGCTGATGCTTCCCAGGTAGGTGAACTGCTGAACAGACTTGAGCACAGATTTGCCGATGGCAATGTGGCAATATCTAGATAGATAGATATAGATATAGATATAGATATAGATAGTTTTCATGGACTTATGCAGGGGGTTGCTTTCATGCTTTCTACTAGCTTTCTCTCCACTAGTTGTTGGGTTTTTTTTGCTTGCTTTTTTTTTACACATGAACAAACAACACACACACACACTGTTGAGTTTAATAATGTCATTCTTCAGCTTGCACAGATAATGTCTTATAAGTCAAACCTAAGGATAGACTCAGCTATTAAAATGACCCAATGTGGTTGCCCTCTTTGGTACTATAAAGCCCCATGTTCATTGTTATCATGTTTTCTTCCCGTGTTTTTCCAAGTTATCTCATTTATGCATGCAATAAGCAACTCTCCTCCTGAATGAGCTTTTCAGTTCATTCACCTTGTCATGGGAGTCCTGAGACATCTGTTGTACAGTTTTAATCCTTAGTACAACCAGCTTTTCCAATTTGTCATCCAAATGTGTCTATTTTCTACTCTGCTGGTTTAATAGCTACAAGAAAAATTTAAAACAGCAGGAGCAAATTCATCTATGAGGTGAATCATTCCTTTAAGCTCTCTGCCCTACCCAGCAAATGCTCCCAGTTTGCCTGCTGTTCTGCTGGCAACATCAGGCTCCTCTTGCCAGTTAAATATTTGTCAACAATTAAATCGCTCACATGCTTTTATCAAAAGATCATTAAGGGGCTGGGAGCATGAAGATGCAATTGTTTATTGTGTTTCTTATTGTTCTTCCAAACCAATCCAAATTAAATCCCTCCAGTTCTTTCAAACCAAGGCACAGTACATATCGAACTATTAGCAATGGAAGGCAATGGAAGATTTTTAGACCTTTAGAAAGCAGTATAGTATTAAGACATCCAGTCTTGTCTGCATGTATTTGTTGTAAAAAATTGAATTCACAGTGGAAGTGTTAATGCACTTATTGTTCTTTATATTTCTAGCCCTACCGAACCAAATGAGGACTAATGCTGCAGGAGCGTAAACTATGATGCAAATCCAATAGACTAGTTGTTGATCTCAGCTAAAAGTGACCTATTGAATATTAAGTCTGCACATAGGTAAACTCCATTGATTCAACTAGTGTTTTTTAGTTGGGACTAACAATTAGATATAAGCCAAGCCTTCTCTTGTGAAATTCCTTTTTTGAAGCAGATATAGGTGTCTTAAAACCATATTGATTTTAAAGCTTCTTTCTTCAATTTTTTATTCTGATATGTACACTAGGAAGTATGAAAAACACCACAGTATGTACAGTGTACTCATGTACATGTGTGTGTACATAGACCCAGACAAAGACCATAACATATACGTAATTATGCTACATTCTTAACATAGTTTTTTATGTTATAAAGGGATCTGTCCAGTTCCAAGTTTTATAACTTCATTTGCCTTTTTATGTCATTTACCTCACTGATAACATCCTGATAATGATTAAGCTTTAATTGTTTTTCCAACATTCCTTTCTTCCTCCCTAATCTTTTACTCTTTTGACTAATTTTATAGATTAAGAAAGTCAGTGAGCTTGCTTTAATCGTCTGGTGAACTATTTTTAGTTATATTTTATTATATTAATCTGCTTACTTATTTATTTATTTAGAAAATTTCTACTTTTCAGAACAGACTCTCAGGATGGTGCCTGTTATATTAATATTTTTTTAAAAAAACGCTAAAAAGGCACACAGTGCAGAAGATTCACAAAAAGTCACAAAGAGGAATAAAATTCAGGATAAAGTAGATACAGTGACTTTGGGTTCTGATTCTGTAGCACAATGGGACCAAACCCTATACCCATTTTTTGTGGGGACCAGCAAAATTGGAAAGAGCTCACTTGCTCCGTGAGCAATTGGAGGGTGATTAACTTTTTCATACAAAAACAAAATATTCATCACCAGTTGTGTAAAGTACAGCAGCAAGGTACAATGATCCATTACATGTAAGTACTTTTTTAAAAAATAAGGAATTGGATCAGATCAAATGTAAAACATAAAAATCAAGAATGTTCTTCTAGATTTGTCTAAAATGAATTTTTCCATGATGTGGCCAAGTCAAAAGACAACACTTCGTTGCTCGCTTAAAAAAACAATGCTTTTTTCGGACCAAATTATTTAAGACATTTGCAGCTGGTGGCTTCCATTCTGGTGAGATCCCCTCTGGATTTTAGTCTTGAAGCTTAAAGCTGCTGTCCATTGTGCTGAATCTCTTTTCCCCAAATAGGTTGGGAATCTTGGAGAACTCATTTAAAGTTCAGGTTACAACCCAGGTGGATTCACCATCCCACTGAGAGGGAGGCCATCAGCCACCCCCACTGATTTCACATGTCAATGTTTTAAGAGGACACCACCTCTAATTTAATATACCTTCTAGAATCAGAACCTGTCTTAGCACAATGATGCACCATTTACATAGGTATCCAGTAGCCTGAGCAGAAAAAGAGAGATTTTCAGACCCATTTTTTTCCTGAAAAATTAATCCAACAGGATTTGGTTAAGGATGTCTGACGGTATGCACTAATCAATATCTCAAACTGCCAGAGGCAAGGCTTGTGAAAAGTCAATCAGGAAAATTATCTAATGTAAGGGTTTCAATTAGCTTGCTAATAAAGAGTTAGAAGGATCAAATTTCTGATTGACACCCCATACGTTAAGTCTATGCAGGAAATAGGAAAAAAAATCCCAGTGGCAGGTAAGGATGACAGGGCAACAATTAACTAGTCAGGAAGAAGAGATGGTTACAATCAGAACAGGTGGCAGGACAATTTGGAACCGATAACATGGTAAGTTTCACTGATTTTCCAGAATGAGAACTAGCCAAGCTTTATGGTGGGTATGAGTGAGACTCATCACTGCCTTTCCCCCTATTATTCTTTTTATATCAAGTGTAGGAAACATTTGACAACTCCCCCAGTTGTTTGTGGCTAGAAGTCAAATTCCTTCATGGTCTGTGTCAGGTAAAGCTTCTGAGACCTGAAACAACGAAGGGTCCCCATCCCAGCTTTAGATAATCTAACGGGGAGATACTCAGGTTGTTTCCTTTGCTTTGTTGCTTGGCTACAAGGAACAGACTCTCTTCTGGCCACCAGGAAGCATATGAAGATTTAATTTTCTTTTGTATAGTCTTTGGGGAATAGACATTAGATTCTGGTCTTTTATGTGAATTCTAGAGTAAATTTTATAGTAATGTTATAATTTTATGTTACATTTGGGGGATATTTTATAGTTGTCAGCTCTTTTATGGACTCCAAATTGGATGGGAAATGGAGACAAATATGCAATAAATTGATAAAAGAAATACAGCTTGGTTAGTGTATGTGTTAGAGACTACGTATACCTCTCCAGTCCTTATTCTTTATACTATTTGGGGCTTTCTGAGTGCTGCAGCAGTTTGTTTAGGAAAAAGTTACATAAAATATGACAAAAAGGCCCTACCATGCTTTGTCTAGCACAGTTCTGCCCTGATCTAAAATTTTATTAGTGCCTTTACTTCTTCCCACGCAACTGACAATAAGTTTATTCAAGATGATTATCATTATACAACCAAAAAGATGTAGTGCTAGTGTTTCTAACCAAGTACATTTGGAGGAGTATTTATCTTCTTCGATATAGTGTTCTTTTTAATGGAGATTGGGTACCTGGCTGCACTGTGATTTGCACTGCATATTCTAGAGTGTCCAAACTAGCTATTTCTCATTTCTGCTTCACTCAAAAGCATCAATATAGCTTCCAGGCCATTGATTAATGATTGGGATGATGGTGTCATTAAAAATAATTGGTTTTTCCCCCCCAGAATGTGTGATACAAATCTCTTACTTGGCATTTTCTTCTTCTGTTGTACTTCATATTTGTGCCTAGATTATAACACTCAGTTTGGCATTGAAAGTTGTTAATTTGACATTTCTCTCACTGAAAAATAACAAGAAAGCAAATAAAAATGAAAATATAGTATTTATCCATGTAGAGACATCACATTGCTCTTCATGATACAGATACAAAAGCTCCTCCTTCACAGTTAGAATGGGAACATATGAAAGGGAAATGCAAATCAGTAATACTCCTTCGCTTTCTGTAATGTGCAAAACTAGAAAATATCTATAGTTATCTTTCACAAATTCATTTGCAATGATTTTATTTATTTTTGAAATTTGTGCATATTTTTTACAAATACTCAGTTCCAAAATTTATCTGGCTTTTCTTCGCAAATGAAGATTCAGGAAGGACTCATCCCACGCTTTCTGTAGGCACGCTGAAAATTGGAACTGGATTTGTCCTTCGAGCCTGTGCAATGGATTTTTCTGGTGGAGTGCAGCGTGCACAGAACTGGCCTCACCCTTTAAACCAGAGATTCATCTGCCGTGGCCTTGCAAGCATGGACATGGCAGCAAGGTCCTCGGGCTGTAGGTTTGATTAGAGTTTCCTTCTCTTAGATGGTTGACCTTACAGGCTTGGATGAGCACCATCTGCCCGGGTTTGGGATTAGAGTTTTCTTTCTCCTAGGATGGTTGCCATAAGGCTAGAGAGCCCATCCTGCCCTTTGATGCTCTTTGTCAGACCCTTTGGTTTTGACCTGTCTGGCATGGGAGACCCTTCCGGTGGCTATTATGCCACCGCCAGCATAGTTCAAAACATCATTAGGGTACGCAAGCCTCTCTCCCACGACAATATTACACCAAAATTTCAGGACAAAAACAAATAGAGAAGACCAACCTTCATGTTTAGTAACTGCAATTACCATAGAATCTGCTTGTATTAATATTGTGCAAGTGCATTATAAAGCATTTGTCACAGCTAATGCACTCCTGTCAAATCAAGTAATATTAGAAGAGGGCTTTTATGATGAATATAGGAGACAGTCTAAGTGAAGTAAATTATAGAGGCATGTAAATGTAGTGTTAGCTGCCCCAGCAAAGGAGTATTTCACTGTAAATTAATTTGTTCCAATGAAGTTAATAAAAAATTAGTCTACTCAGTATTCATATGGAGCTGGAGCACTCTAACAGGAGATTTGAAAAGGCTTTTTTGTGTACCTGGCTGTAAATTCAAAGTATTATTCACAAAAATTAGTTCACAGTATGTGAACTTAAATAATCACCTGTGCAATTATTTTGCATAGGTCTGACATTTTTGCTCAGACACCTGTAAACAGACTTCACAGGGATTTCAGGCCATCTAGGATAAGAGCTGGGAAACATGTGCAACATAAAAGAAAAAGGTTGGATTAATTTAAACATTTCATTTGATCAATCCATTCCAGATTCTTCTTTTTTAACTTGGCCAAGCTAGAAACACAGGACATAGGCTATAATATTTTTATTAATGTAACTGTAACATATTGCAACTGTTACAATATGCATGAATAATAGGCAAGATATTTTATTAATGAAATTGTGTAACGTATTGCAATGATTACAATATGAAAAAAATAGCTAGAGGGGACAAAATCCACTTTATAGCAACTGCAACCCATTGGCTACTATTAGTCCCAACTAAAATAGGCCCATTGAATCAATGAGAACTTGTTAACTCAATACATATGCAAATTCCAGTGATTCAGTGAGTCTACTCTAGTTGAAAGTAGCAGTTGGATTTAGGCCATGGATGGAAATTGTGTTTCTCTCTAGATATTGTGGGATTGCAAATCCCAGCCTTCCTCACCATTGCCTAAATTGGCAATGGCTGCTGAGAAGTGCAGTTCAACTTCTGCATGATTCTCACATCTGAACTAGGCTTGTGGAATGCTTGTTGTGTATTGTATCAGGGAGGCTGATTGAACAGAGGACCATCATTCTGAGAAGGATAGAGTGGGGAGAGTAGCATTGGACAAATGTTCATGATTAGATTTGGTAAAGGACTCAACAAGCTAAGATTAATATATTCAGTGGTAGCCATGGTGGTCAAGCATCAAAATGAAAAAAAAAATCCAAAAACCACAAACAGTGATACTTTTATTTTACATTGTCACTTTTCTTCTCCTGTATGATTTTTAACATATTTTGCCTGATGAACAAGCCAGTGGACCTTCGAAAACTTGTGTGATGTATTTTGTGCTTTTTAGTTGGACCCCAAAGAGGTATTGCAGTTTTGTGGATTTTGGATTTTGTTGTATTAAACGGAAATTTTAAGCTGTGTACCAACTTATGGTGACTCTAAAGGGAGCCTATCATGGGGTTTTCTGAGGCTGAGAATGTGCGACTTGCCCAAGGTAACTCAGTGGGTTTCTATGGCTGAGTGGGGGGTTTGAGTCCAGGTCTCCAAAGTCGTAGTCCAACACTCAAACCACTGAAATTGAAATTAGCTACCTACAAATAAGAAATATCAATTTATTTTATATCCAATCACACTACACACAAATTCTAGTTTCATGTTCTAGGTTAAAAGACACACAGTCTAAAAACTATTTAAATAGGAATACTTCGGTCAGGCTTGGAAACTAACTTCAGAGGAACAAAGAGCCCATCTCAAAAGCTTTTCACAGTGCAGTCCTATGTATCTTTGCTCCAAGTTAAGTAATCCTATGTATCTTTGTTCCACTAGGTTCAGTAGTGGCAGAGGCTGTTGACTCTGATGTCATTAGAGTAGTAACTCCAACACAGCTTCTGGTCTGAACTTTAAAGGAGCTATCCAGGCTTCTGAAACCTTTCCTCAGGATAGGTTGAGCCCTTAGGCTAGTTACTTTAACATTTAGATTAAAACCTGGAGAAGATTCACTACTTCATTGACATTGGAGCCAGCAGCCTCCAGTGTTCAGAGAGATTAGGTATATACATTTAAGAAACAAGCGATAAAGCCTATATTTCATCACACTTGAGCAGTTCTGCTACTTGTGCAACTCTGTTTAGACCATTTTGTCCTTTATTTAAAGGATGGTGGAAGTTGTGGGTACCAGGACCAGTTGTCCCATTAGGTACTAAGAGTTTTTGTAATGAAGGTTTTTTAATTGCATTGTGGTTTTAAAACATTGTATGCTGCCTTTGATCATGTGCTGGAAGAAAGGGAGGATATAAATTAAAAAAATAAAAATAGGTGCTGTGAGATGGCCCTTCCAGATGACAGGCTGCCATAAACAGTGGAGTCACAGCTCTTCCCAACCCTGGGAGTTCCCTTGCACTCCAGCTATTTCCAAAATATTTTTCTCTGCAGGTTCCTCAGAGGCACGCACTGTGGCTAGAGTGCTCTGTGAAACCACCTAACCCACAGCACATTTGACCTCTGAGAGCATCCCATGTACAGTGTTTGGTGGCCTCTTGGGACATTCCATAATGTGTGAGCAATTTGCCAGGACACACATCCAACCTGCCTTCTCTGCTGCACGACGTCTCAGAACCAGACATTTGAGAACTAGCTAGCCCCATGGAGAACAGCACTGGCCAGTTTGTGTGGCTGGTACTGCTCTTTATATAGTTCTCTCACCCTGTCTTGCTCTCAAAAATGAGGCAGAGGGAGGGTATTGACAGCAATGTGGGGAGTGTGTGATAGTGAAGCACTAGTGAGGCATGAAGATGGAGGAGGCAGGAGAGGCACTTCTCTTCCTCAAGTAATGGGAGAGTTGGAACTACTCCAATGCTTTTTTGGATGAAGGTGGTGAAATGATTTTTTCTAAGTTACTTCACATTGGCATTGGAAATTTCCCTTCCTTTCCTCGTATCCACCTCAGTGGAAAGTCAGATAATTATGGCATCTCCCATCTCTGTGTCTGATATCTCATTTTTTTATTATACAGTCTGTACCGTGGGGTGCTCAAGAACAAATCAAGTAAGAATGAAGAGAATGAGTCTATAAGAAGCAAGTTAACTTACATATAAAGGCAGGTATTTTAAATTATGACCACAGTAACACAAACCATTATCAGTAACTGCAATAGAACTATAGAATTAGAATTCATTTACATATATCACACTGTCTTAAATATGACCAGCTTGGCTGTACATTCCCTGCTGCCATTCATTATGTATTTGGCCCAGATTCAAAGTATAACTCTTATTCTAGCTTCAATACTATGCACACTTACCTGGAAGTAAGTTTCATTGAACTGGATACACATCACTAAAAAGTCATTTGTTGTTATTGTTTTGTTTAAGCTGTGTGATGCTGTCCTGCATTTATGCAAACATTTTCTCGAAACCAAAGTAGGTTATGCTTTTTGCCAACCAGGCATGCAAGGTTTTTCACTTTTTAAAATGTTTTTCACTTCTTTGGGACTTTTCAGTAAATATTTCAGGGAAGACTTTTGCACAGAAAAGTGGTTGTGATGTACCAGGACCACACGCTCTAATTTACTCAATAAGCAAAGCTTTATTCAGCAAGGACACGTATGTCATGAACATGGCCAAAGGCCAAACTGAATACAACACAACCCCATCCCCAGATAAAACCTCAAAGCGTGAGAATGGCATGCAGGGAGGTTTCTGGCACCCCAACATCTCCCAGGTGGCTGACCTTGTGTTGTCTTGGAGACCAGCGTTCCCAGGCCGAAAAGGGCGGGCTGGCCCATGCCCAAGAGCTGAGAGGCCCACACAAGGGAAACAGGCCCAAGCCCTTACCAACTGCATGTCAGAATCCTTCATGAAGTCTGAGTAACATGGAGACTTCATGGATGAGCCTGACAGTGGTATTTTTCTGCAAAAAACGTGTTTTGTGAAAAATACGTATTTTACACATGAAACAACACTGAAAATAAAAGGAAAAGAAGAAAACACTGTTTTTTCTCTCCCTTCCTTAAGCAGGGGCAAATATATATATATATGTGTATATATATATATATATATATCCAATATCCAAGGCATCATACATCTGCCTTGGATCACAAAAATAGTCATGCTGGGTCCCATATTGGGAGACACATGGAAAATAATTAAATAAGTAAATATCTTGTGGAGATAGACAAAATTCAACAGATTGAGGATATTAAATTTACTTCTGTTCTCTCTCACACCATTGCCAGCTTTCTAAAATGAACATATATCACTCATATTCATACAAAAGACACACACCATATTCACTCCACTCAGATGCATCAACTAGGCAACATGCAATGGGCTGGATGAACAGGGAACCAAATGATCCAAGAAGTCCTTTTCAATACTTGGAAAGAATTATTGGAAAACCACATTTAGGTCCCCCCCCCCGCATTAATAGTATGGTTTCCCACCATCACCATTTCTCCTGGCTTCCATTCCTGTTGTCTCAAAATTCAAATTGGAAACAAAGCTTCTATTTGCTCTAAATCACATGGCTTGTGATTTCATTATCTCATCAGCTGAATAAATTCTTTGCTCCCAACAAGATTTGCTGTTTCTTGTAATATTAATCACTCTTTTTCAGTCAAAAATTATTCCCTAAAACAGCTTGCATAAGGGAGCTTGCATAAGGAGGGAGAAGTTGTTACTCTTCTTTCTGTCTAGAGAAGTAAAGTGTGTAAGGGAAGCAGTTCCTGCCGCTGGGGTATTTGTCCCCCTGCTCATCTATTTAACAATGGTAGTAGTGCCTATAGGGCTTGACAGCTGCCTGTGAAGCACAAGAGGCTAGTGATCAGTTTCTTGATCCCCATCCAAAACAAGATGTATACATGCATAACCTTAAGTTACAGCCAAGCAATGCTCCTCACTCCTTTCCATTTCTGATTTACTGAGGCAAAGTCAGTCTATCTCAACAAAGGTTTTTCCCTTGTCAGACAGCTGTCCTGGGCATACTTTTTTATCTTCGTCTATTTATTCAGTCATAACACTCTCAGTACTTTAAATGGCAAAGATGTTAAGACTTTCTTTAATGTTGGTCACTCAATATTAATAATGCTGCATAAAATTTTGGTGATAATTGTTTCTCCTGTTATCTAACAATTTAGTAAAGACAACACATAGCATGAAGAGGATAATTATTCTTTGAAATCCTAACCAGCAGGAAGGAGATTTACTTGTGAATACTGCGTGATAGTCCTCCGCCTTTCTGATCTTCCTCCTAATAGATCCTCTGACAATCCATGCTAATACTGCATAAATAATCATTTTACTAATTCTGTAACTAGTCACTCACACATTCAAAATAAGTAGAAAATAGTCAAAGTCTACATTCTAAGATTGAGTCTGCATATTTCTCAAGAACAGGCACATATGTAACTTGATAATTTGACACAACGGTGCATTCTGCAGGAGAACTCTGAAGACAAAACATAAAAATTGATCTCAGTGCCTCATGTTGTCATTTCACTGCCTCTTTGCTTACAGCCTCATGCAGCCTTTACATTCCCCCCCCCCACAACACAAGTGCTTACATAGCTATTTCCTCCCCCCACAACTCTCAGACCCGAAACTGGCTGCCAGCTGCCTACTTCTGTCTAACTCCTGGCAACAGTATCATACTTTAATTTGTGTACTGAATCAAATAAACCAAACCAAGGGATTTGAAAACTTCAGAGTTGTTTATTTTTATTAGTTAAAAATACAAATTAAAACCTTTAGCAATTCACCCATAAACCCATTAGAAAGCTATGTCCAGATGGCATATAAAAGCTACATTCTTTTCGAAATGGTCTCTTATTTTATTGACACTGCATATGTTACTGGTTTTGAGCTGCCTATTGATTTATGGCAGTCCTGCCATGTGATAGCAAAACAGAATTTCTCAGGGTTTCTGATCATTCCCTAAGGAATCAGTCCTTGATACTAGAAGGCACTGCATAAATATGACATAATCCCATCCCTTCACTAGTATCTGGATGTACTCTTAATACACCCAGATTAATAAATGTGTACCCTTTCAGCATACAAGCTTGTATGAACTGGTTCTTGTGGTCGTCATGGTCATCATTTGTGTTTTAAGTGCATTTAATCAAGAGAAAGAGGGGGAGCACTAAAAATAGTCCTAGCTGTTGGAATGAAGATACTAAAATAAGCACTGCTAAAACATTCCACAATAGTTGCCTAAATACCAAGATTTTCATTCCTCAGATGTAACAATTAAATCCATTAGCTTGCTGATGTCATTGTACTAAATTTAAATCAAGGAACATTTTGCCAATGCCTTCACTAGCTGCATTCTCTCCCTCCCTCTCCTAAACTCTTTCAAGTATAAATTGTATTATTAGTGAGGATGGATGCGAGAGGGAGGCCTTTTCCACTCTATTACATTTCACTGAGTGGCTTAACTCATGGTGGCTAAGCACACCAAGAGCAATGCACACAACAACAACAACAACAACAACAACAAATGTATTGATTAGTCAATTGACCATATCAACAGTAGAATACAATAGAATACAAAGTATCTGAATATCAAAGTACATACAAAAATGAATTAGATCATGTCTAAAACTCATATATAAAATTAACGAGGAAATTAAACCCTATAATTGGGGATATGAAGAAATACATAAAAGTTAGATAAAATAAATTAGATAAAATAAAGTACAAGATAAAATAAAATGTCATGTGAAATAGAACAAGCTAAAATGAGGGAGTTAAAGGAGATCTATAGGAAGATTTAAA
This sequence comes from Gambelia wislizenii, assembly GCA_030847615.1. Taxonomy (NCBI): domain Eukaryota; kingdom Metazoa; phylum Chordata; class Lepidosauria; order Squamata; family Crotaphytidae; genus Gambelia; species Gambelia wislizenii. The sequence goes on from JAUMIR010000006.1 coordinate 100,968,325, forward strand.
TAAACGTCACCCCGGCACAGAACCCCATTTTGTGTTATAAACTGATCTCTTAGGTGGGCAGCTTTTATGATAAATTTTGCATTACATCTCACTAGTTGTAGATTCTCTCCAACAAGGAATTGGGACAATTTAACAGCGAGATCCCAGTTGTTCATTCTAATCAAAAATGGTTGTAAAAAATGGACCCTCTCATTATCATAAATACAACAATCAAACAAGATATGCGTAATATCCTCTATAGCGGGAGCACCACAAATACATGTTCTTTCATGAAAGGGTATTTTTTGAAATTGTCCTATTCTTATCATGGAATTCAATTGCTCAAATCTAGCTCTAGTGAAATCAGTTCTCAACTTCTGAGTTAGGTCAATGCACATGTTGCATAATAATCACATTTTTATTTTACATTTCAGCACTGCAGTACTTAATTTTAGTGGCAACTCACCTCTATCTTGCCCTGGAATCTGTCTGAGAAGCTGAAGTCTAAATTGACCTATAACACAATGGGAACTTTACTTTTAAGCCAGCCAGCAGAACAAATGGTCATGGATCTTGAGCATTATGGTCCCAAACATCTGCAGGGCCCCAGATTGAAAAGGAGACTGTTCTGTGTTTTTATACTTGGCTGTGGGGCACCTGGCTGGAAAGAAGAAATAAGCATCTATCTTATATGTCCTGGCTGATGCCATAGGGAATAGGATCCAGTACGATATGAGCTTCTGAAGTCTTAATGTCATGTGGAGCTTGTGCTTTGGGTATAAAGGCTTTCTGTGCAAGTAAGGCTGATGCCACACTGCAGAAATAATGCAGTTTGACACTGCTTTAACTGCCATGGCTCAATGCTATGGAATTCTGGAATTTGTAGTTTTGTGAAATATTTAGCTTTCTCTGTCAGAGAGCTCTGGTACCACAACAAACTACAGATCCCAAGATTCCATAGGATGGAGCCATGATCATTAAAAATATGTGAAACTACATTACTTCTGCAGTGTGGCACCAGCCTAAGGGCTTATCTACATGGGCAGTTTACCCCAGCTTTCCCCTGTTCCAGAGTCCTGTGGTCCAAATGACACATGGCATTTGCCACAATCTGTCACTGGGCAGTCCAAATGACCCCCATGGCAGATACAGTGCTGGAACGAGGGCAAGCTGGGATAGGGCCACATAAGCCATTCTAAGACAATACCTGGTTTACCCAACAAAAACCAGATCGGGCTCCCTGTGTCCATGGGAGCCCATCCGGCATGCCACTCAGTGCTGCTGCCAGCTCCCTGACTCTCCAAGAAGCCAGGCAGGGGTCCCTCGGCATGTGATCAAGGCTGGTCACATGCAGGGGGACTGCAGTCACACGTCACAGGACCTCTGTCTGGCTTCGGGGAAATGGCAGCAGAAGTGTCAGTGGCAGCAGCTTCAGCGCTGGACTGTTCTCCTGTTTGGACTCTAGTCCATTTCACCAGGTAATGGGGGGAGGGGACTCCACAGCCAGGATACGCCACCGGGAACCCGGCATATCCTGGCTAGTGTAGATGAGCCCTAGGTAAGGAAGTGGGAAGGTGCTATAAAGGTGCTACAGCAACATTCCTTCCCTAGTCCTCCAGATGTCTTAGATTACTTCTGCCATAATCCCTCAGCATTGTGGCTACTAATAGAACTGTAGTCCAGAACATCTGAAAAGTGCCATATCAAGGAAGACTGCCATACAGCCTGCAAGCTCTAAGGAGATAGGGTAAAGAGCCATCTAGTCCCTCCCCTTGAAATGCATTTCTTGGATTTCCAGCAAGGCAAAAAAGTCCCACAGAGCTCAATATACCACTTCCAAAAAGACAAGCTTGGAAAAAGTTGCTCCTTAGAAAGCCAGTAACTTTCACAAAACTGAAATAGAGATTGGGAATTATATGCCCGTGACAATGGTCAGTGGAAACATACAAGGAGCAGAAGTGAGGGAAAGAGATGTATATGATAAATCAAACCAGGAAAGCAGAACATTGGGAATTTGAGGGTACTATAGAAGGAAGGTAGTGTACAAATTGAGAGAAAATTACTTTAGCAAGCTTCACTGCACTTGTTACACTGTTGGTACAGCTGCTTCTAATCTGGAGCACATATAATTTGGATTTGTCAGAAGGACATTGAAAAAGCTGAAAAGTTCCAAAGCTGAGAATAGCTACAGTCATAAAACATCTTGGGGTTATAAAGAATATAAAAAAAACATCTTGGAGTTATGTTATGTAAAAAATGATAAAATAATTTATTTAATAGTTGGAACATAGCAATACTAAGGATAGTGAGCATTAATGAAATATAGAAATGTATGGGGTAATGTACAAGAATGACAAATTCTAGAACTAGAAAACATCATCATCATCATTATTAAAAGTCTACCTAATCCTCTAAAAACACTAATGAAATTACTACTAAGAATTTATTACACAATATACAATTAATGACATTTTCTGTGGGTCATAATGAATTTTTATCACAGTTACTAAGAACAGGCTACAGATATATGTTATTGATGACTAACCCCAAAATAATGACACCAGACAAACGAATTGGGTTAAGCAACAGCCATTTTATTTGACCTAAAACTGTTCAAAGAAACTGAAAAGGAGGGGGGCAACCCGGTGTGGGTCCAGCTGAGACTATGTGTCATCCCAATGACTACCTCCTCAGCTTTCCCTTAGGTGAAACACCTGACCCCAAGGGAAGTCCCAATTAAAGGGGATGCTCCTCAGTCAGTTGTGTTCTGGAAGGCAAAACCCAGGTTACCCCTTCCCAAGCCCCAAGCCTTTATAAGAGAGAGCAAACCCCCAGATCAGCCCCAAGGGCAGACTCCTTCTTCACTTCCTAGACCCCAGAATCTGTGGAGGCTGTTCCAGAGGCCAGGCTTTAACCAAAAGAGCATCAAGATCTTACACTGCCACAGACAAGGGACAAGCATCTACTTAGTCCCTTTCCCCCACCAGACCAGCTAACACAGTGCTCACCCTCTCCTGCAAATCCCACAGGAATATCTCAATGCCAGATTCCAACCATCAGCCCTGTAGAGCCCTGGCCATTGGAAATAATGTTAATATATGGGAGAAAGTCGCCCAACCTATCCAACATTACATTATGGATCTTCTCGTTGACCCTCTGATGTGCCAAGTCAAGGTCATTCAAATCTTGGCAAATAACCTAAGTCAGGGACATTCCCATCTTGGTGAATGACCCAAAACATGGTGGAGGCCCACAACACTCCCAATGCAAAATAAGCCATCTGCCATGACTACCACAAATCATGCAGAGCCTGTGAACAAGGAACAGTGCCCTTGAGCAAGCCCAAGTCAATCCCACTTAAGCCAGTGACCCCAACATGTGGGGGAAGCAAACTGTCATGATTACTGTGAAAATCATGGAGTACCTGCAAATGGAGGACTTTGCCCTTGAGCAAGCGGATGTCATTCCCTACCGAGAATGACCAAAATGTCAGGAGGCCCAGGATGCTTCCCATGCAGAGGCGGCCATTTGCAATGAATACCACAAACTCATGCAGAGCCTGTAAAATGTGGGCCTTGCCTGAAAGCAAGCTAAAGTCATTCCCACCAAGGTGAATGACTATAATATTCAGAGGAGGCCCTGTGCATTCTTTAAAATGGAAGCCACCAGTGCCAAGAAGAGATAATCACACCAGCCATTCAACTGTGTTCGTCCAATGTGACTTGGGGTAGCAGAATTTTCCATGCAGTGTCTTTGTCAATTTTCACAGCTTCAGCTATCATTCAGACACTGAGTCGGCAGTCTTCTCGAACAATCTGGCTTATTTTTCCCACAATTTCTTCAGTTCTTGAAGTGGGAGGTCATCCAGGGCGTTCATCATCTTCCAGTTTCTCATGTCCTTCTCTGAATCTTTTGTGCCACTCAAACACATGTGCACAAGACATTCAGTCTTCCCCTTAGGGCTCAGTAAGCATTTGAAAAGATTCTGTTGGTGTTTTGTTCAATTATACTAAAAATTTCAAATAGACATGTTGCTCGACTTTTAAACTTAGCATTTTTCCGGCACACAACAGACAACACAGCTGCTTTAAACAATGACTTACAATTGACTGAATGACTGAGAGTGTTGACGTTTGTTATGCAGGTTCATACATGTTCAAGGTCACCACTCAAGCATTCACAGTCAGTTCTCCCTGAGTTGTCTGAAAGGTAGAAACATTGTCTCATTATTTAATAGACAGACCTCATATTCTAGATACAATTTATAGACTGCAGTCAGTCCTCCATGTCCATGGATTTGGTATCCACTGATTCAATCTGGTTTGAAAATATCTCCCTGGGGGAAAGAAAGAAAGAAAGAAAGAAAGAAAGAAAGAAAGAAAGAAAGAAAGAAACCAAAAAGCAAACTTTGATTTTTGCCACTTTATATAAGGGACACTATTTTACTACACCATTGTATATAATGGAATTTGTGTATCCATGGATTTTGGTATGCGGGGGAGGGGTCCTGGAACTAAACAGCAGTGGATACCAAGGGCCAACTGTATATATAGACTAAAGAGATTATCAGATGCTTGAAAAAAGCCCCAAATGAGCTAATGAGAATGATGTCACTGTACTGGGAACAGGTCTCGGTATCGCACATGTCGTCATCCTGGCGTGCTTGCTCTGTCCTCCCTCCATGCTGAAGTGATGAAAAAGGTGCTACTTTTCATTAGCTGATGTTTCCGCTAATCAAAAGTGGTGCCTTTTTCGTCACGTCAGCATGGAGGGAGGACGGAGCAAGCACACGAGGAGGACGACGTCATGCGATACCGGGACCCGTTCCTGGTACAATGACGTCATTCTCGTGAGCTTGTTTGGGGCTTTTGTAAGCATCTGATAATCTCATAAATTTGAAATATTTGAGCTTATTAGATACACACATACCTAACAAACTCAAATATTCCAAATTTTGCTCACAAACACTGGCAACAGCAATAACAATTGACCTGAGCAGGAGAATGTTCTTATATTGTCCTTAAACTTGGGCTTGCTTACTAGGGATGTGTCACTGAGACACACCACTGAATAAACATGCCTTGAACTGAGCTGCACACATATCAGTATTTCCTCTGCCAGTGGTGTTATGAAGGCCAATGTCAGCCCTCCCTCTGATGGTTTCACCTGGTGTGGTTCGGCCTCTCCTCAGCCCCCTAGTGCTCCCACTGCTCCTGGAAGCTTTTGAGTGATGCTCTAAACCAGCATGTTAGTAAAAATTAATGTAACATTCCTATTTCTCCATACATTTACTAAAGCTGCATTTATAGAACTACCCTGAATAATAATATATCATCTTTATCATAATCAATTGCAGGGTACTGAGCTGGATATTGCAGTGGATAGATTCCCCCACACACACACACTTGTGCTACAGTTTTGCAAAAAGTTAGATTATATTCTTGCCACTTTCCCCCCAGTTTCTTATTGCTGAAGCTGTACATGGAGTCTTGTATCTCCATTCCAGATGAACTCGTAGAGAGGAAGTCTCAGTATAAGAATTGGATTTTTAGCTTTGAAAAGAGGAACTCACAGCTGTGGCCCATTAGAAAGTTGAAGGGCAGGGTTGACATCTGGGATCCATTAAGGACAAAATGGAAGACAGGGAGTGTCTTCCCTACTTACAGCTTAAAACGTTCTTCACTTAAAGTCTACATTTTGTTTAATAAAAGGCCTGTAATACATTAACATGGCTTACTAGTTATTGGTTTATGCTTCTTAACATGTAAATCAATGTGGTCTCATCCAGTTTATCCTTAAATTGTGATGCTTTAAAACCAATGCATGCACAGTACATAAATGTGTATTTGTGTGTTGCCCAGGATACATGTTCAGGATTGCTTAATGTGGCTAACTGCTTCTTAATATCTTTAGTTATTTGTCGCAATCATAGTCAAAGCTGGTAAAAGATGAATTTTCATCTTTCTTTCACTGCCTGTTGATGGGTAAAGAATATAACCTGTCTCAGGAATAGTTTACACAACCAAAAAACTAATCTGTGATGATTTTAAATCAACTTAGTGTGCCACTGTTGAGTCTATCAGAGATTTTGTGGTTTTGTGGTAAAAATGTAGGATGGTAAGCAATTTCATTTGAATTGCTCACCATGCAGAGTGGTCTGTTGATCTTAATTGGTCTTGAAACAATTATAAATATTCAGTTAGGAGTATTGGTTTTGCTTTATTTATTTACTGACTTTGAGAGATTATCAGACGTGGTAGGATGTGGCAAAAAACCGTGTTCCAAACTGCGCCAGAAGATCGGGAGGAGAACAGGAAGGGCGACATTGCCAGATACCACATAGCATTGCCGCAAATGAGGCTTCCCTTTTTTACTGACAGGGACAAGCCTCCAATTAAAAGGGATGACGATCGTGCTACACCCCCAGAATGCAGGAAGATGATGTCCTCTGATAATATCAGAGCTTCCTGTTCTTTAGTGATCTGATGCAGTTTTTGCACATCTGATAATCTCCTGAACTGCCGACATGGAGAATAACTTGGATCAAAATGCAGCCTGAGAAACTATCAGTAAAAGCAAAAACTAAAATTAATTTACCACTGATGAATAAGGAACCATTAGAAACTCTCTCAAAGAGGTTTAACCCATTATTTAAAAATATTAAATAGTGTCACACATCTGCAAACTTTAGTAGGGAGGATGTTCTACAAAACCAAGGCTACAGAAGAGTGAGCTCGGCTCCTATTGAAACTATGCTGAATCATCCATTTATTTATTATACAGTTATGAATATGATTCATGACACTGTCACCTATCTGTATCTTTATTTCCAGTACACATCTGATCAGCTGAACAAAAAAATGTTATGAAAAACAACCTGGTATATACATTACATACTTTGATGGCTCTGAAGAAAACATAGTAAATGAAACAAGAAAACTCTGGTGTCTATAACTCTACTGCAGAGCAGTGCTAAACTGGAAGGGATTTCAATTAGGCAGACATGCCCCTCTTCAGTAATCCAGCTAGATGGCCCCACAGGCAGGAGACTTTTGCTCTCATAGCAGCCTGTATGACACCCCAGAGAGTTTTATGGGTGTAGCTGTACATGCAGTTATATTCCCTTTGGTGGTGGGCATCAGAAGGCCTGAAAGTGGAGGTGGCCATGAATCTATCAGCTCCTATAGTCTCTAGAAGTGGGACTGAGCTATACTGGCCTAAAGCCAGCATTGGTATTTTCTCTCTCATGGTAAAAGCCATATCAAAAGGGATTATGAGGCTCTGGGTAGGAAGCTGAAGGACTTGGATGCACAGGTAGTCATTTTGTCTGTCCTTCTAGTGGAAGGGCATAGCCCAGGAAGGGAGACAAAGATAGTGGAGGTGATCAACGGTCTGCACAGATGGTGCTGCTGGTAACGGTTTGGCTTCCTGGACAATGGGGTACGGTTTCATGGAAGTGGACTACTGGTAATGGATAGGTTGCACCTCACAGCAGTTGGCAGGAATGGTTTTGCTAAGAGTCTGAAAGATCTGATCAGGAGGGCTTTAAACTAAGTTGTGTGGGTGAGGGAGACAGTATTCATGAGTTCACAAGGTCCTGGAGATAATAGCCCAAATGTTATACAGAAAAACAAGACAAACAGTGCAAAAACCAAACAGTGGGAGGATTAAAGCCTTTAAAAAGCAGATGGGATTTCAAAGATGGGAGAATGGCTCATGGTCTTAGATATCTCTAGGTTAATGCACAGAGCATGGCAACTAAACAGGATGAACTTGAACTCTTAGCACAGTAAAGCAAATATGATTTAATAGGAATCACTGAAACTTGATGGGATGAGTCTCATGATTGAACTGTAGGAATAGAGGGGTATAACCTATTTCATAGAAATAGACCAAACAGGAAGGGTGGTGGAGTAGCATTATACATTAAGGATGTGTATCCCTGTGAACAGATCCATGACTTCATTCCTGGGTGCCAGGTTGAGAGCATCTGGGTAAAAATCAAGGGGGAGAGAATCAGCAGGGATGTCACTGTGGGGGTCTACTATAGACTTCCAAGCAAACCAAGGACTTGAATTATGTCTTCCTGGAACAGATGACTGCACATTCAGACTGGAGAGATGTAGTAATAATGGAGGATTTAAACTATCCTGATATTTGTTGGAAGTCCAACTCTGCCAAGAATTTAAGGTCCAACAAATTACTTACTTGCCTTGCAGACAGTTGACTGGAAGGTAAAAGGCAACAAGGGGATCAGCTATTTTAGATCTGATTCTAACCAACAGAGATGATCTATGGTGTGGAAGTGGTGGGATCCTTACAGGGGCGTGACCATGTACTCCTGGAGATTGTGATACAGAGGAAAAGGGAAGCCAAGCATAGTCAGACATACCTTCTAGACTTTAAGAAAGCTGAATTTAGAAAACTTAGGGAATTACTGAGGGTGATCCCATGGTCAGGAATACTAAAAGAGAAGGGAGTACATGATGGATGGGAGTTTCTAAAAAGTGTGATATTGAAGGCACAACTTCAGACAGTTCCAATGAGGAGGAAAAAATGGAGGTGTCTAAAGAAACCAGTATGGATGTCTAAAGAGCTTTCAAATGAGCTAAGACTTAAAAGGAACATATACAAGCAATGGGGAAAGGGAGAAATCACCAAAAAGAATTCAAACAAGTAGTCAACTCATGTAGGGGGAAATCAGAAAAGCAAAAACACAGGTGGAGCTCAGGCTTGGTAGAGAGGTTAAAAACAATAAAAAGTGCTTTTTTGGATATGTCCATAGCAAAAGAAAGAACAAGGAAGTGGTAGGCCGCTGCATGAAGAAGATGGCAAAATGCTAACAGGGGACAGAGAAAAAGCAGAACTACTCAACACCTTCTTTGCCTCAGTCTTCTCCCAAAAGGAGAACAGTGCTCAACCTGGGGGAAATGGAGCAGATGATGCAGTAGGGGAAATGCAGCATAGAAAAGGTAAAGAGGTTGTTTGGGAATTCCTGCCCAGTATAAATGAATTCAAGTCTCCAGAACCAGATGAACTACATCCAAGGATACTAAAAGGACTGGCAGACGTAATCTCAGAACTACTGGCAATAATCTTTGAGAAATCCTGGAGAACAGGAGAGGTCCCACTGACTGGAGGAGGGCAAATGTTGTCCCCATCTTTAAAAGCAGTGGGGAGAAGACCCAAATAATTACTGCCCAGTCAGCCTAACATCAATGCTAGGAAAGATTCTAGAACAGATCATTAAACAGACATTCTGTAAGCACTTAGAAAGGAATGCTGTGATCACTAAAAGTCAACATAGTCATGCCAGACTAATCTTATCTCTTTTTTTCCTTAGAGTTACAAACTTGATAGATGAAGGGAATACTGTAGATGTAGTGTATCTTGATTTCAGTAAGGCCTTTGACAAAGTCCCGTATGATATTCTTGCAAAAAAGTTAGTAACATACGGGCTAGACAATGCAACTGTTAGGTGGCTTGGTAATTGGTTGATGGGCTGAATCCAAAGTCCTGAAGAGAAGTGACCAGTGTGGTGCCACGGGGTTCTGTCCTGGGCCCAGTGCTATTAAACATCTTTATCAATGACTTGGATGAGGGCATAGAGAGCATGCTTATCAAATTTGCAGATTACAGCAAATTAGGAGGGTAGCTAATACCCCAGAGGACAGGATCAGAATTCAAAATGACCTTAACAGATTAGAAAGCTGGGACAAAATTAATAAAATGAATTTCAACAGGGAGAAATGTAGAATACTACACTTGGGCAGTAAAAATGAAAAGCACAGATATAGGATGGTTGACACATGGCTAAATGGTAGTACATGTGAAAGGATCTAGGAGTCTTAGTGGACCATAAACTCAACATGAGTCAGCAGTGTGACACAGCAGCAAAAAAAACATTGCGATTATAGGCTGCATCAATAGTATAGTGTCTACCTCAAGGGAAGTAATAGTGCCACTCTATTCTGCTTTTGTCAGACCTCACTTGGAATACTGCGTCCAGTTCTGGGCATCAGAATTCCAGAAGGATATGGACAAGCTGGAATGTGTCCAGAGAAGGGTGACCAAAATGGTGGGAGCTCTGGAAGTCATGCCTATGAGGAGTTGCTTAGGGATCTGGGTATGTTTCGCCTGGAGAAGAGAAGGTTAAGAGGGGACATGATAGCCATGTTTAAATATTTGAAGGGATGTCATTCTGAGGATGGAGCAAGCTTGTTTTCTGCTGCTCCGGAAACTAGTACACAAGAGTAATAGGTTCAGACTACAGGAAAAGAGATTCCACCTAAACATTAGGAACAACTTCCTGACAATAAGAGCTGATAGGCAGTATACTACACTGCCTCGTAGTGTAGCGTAGTCTCCTTCTTTGGAGGTTTTTAAACAGAGTCTGGATGGCCATCTGTTGGGAATGCTTTGGTTGTTTATTCCTGCATGGCAGGGGGTTGGACTGGATGGCCCTTGTGGTCTCTTCCAAGTCTATGATTCTATTAATAAAGAAGCTTCTGAAAAGAATCAAAATACCCTGTCCTGGAAAGCATGAGTCTGAACTGTACTGGCCAGTAACTAGAACCAATATTCCAAAAAGTAATTATTTTCTTTTTTATTTCTTTATTTATTTTAAAAAACACCCTTTTCTTGAACTGTGACTACACTCTGCATGATTGTTAAAATAATGTCCTTGACGTTCTGGCTGTTGTGATTATTTCTTCCTTTGGGAGATAGAAATCGCAAGAGCAATATAAAGTTCACGTGCATCCTGAGAGCATTGGAGCCATGTATGAAGTGCTTTCTATACTGTGAAATTTAACCCAAAACAGTTTGAAAGGAAATTCTGTCATTGCGCTGAATGTGAGATAGAACTTTGAGTCTTATTTCAGTGGGATTTTATGACTCAGGGGGAAAACATCTGGCATCGGTCTTGCATGAGTACTGTGTGTATTCGATTTTTCTCATAAATTTAATGGGCTCTCATAACAGTTTGGAAATTGTTGCAATTGATTGTAGTCCTTACTATTTTGGATGGGAAATCTTAAAACATGTCATAAATCACACTCCTAAAGGTACTGAAACACTGACTGAAAATGACAATGAACATTCTTTCACTTAAATCATCTGTATGTGTACAATTTTCCATGTCTACTTATTTTTAATACTCGTAGTTGTGTCATGGCTAAAATGTCCCAACACTTTTATCATCTAAATATGTTAAAATACACTTCAATTTGATTATTAGGATATATTATTATGATGAGATGATGATGATGATGATAGGATATAGAGCATATGAAGTCCAGGCCACCCCATTCTCCCAGCAAACTCATTGCCTAAACAACATTGTAAAAAACCTGAGGAAAATGCAAGTCTGACATTCAGGTTAAATGGAGTGAGAGCTCTGGAGATTTGACAGGTGATTTAACAGCAGCTGCTGATACTAGTTATACAAGCCATTCCAAATCAAAAATGTTGGTTATAAAGTGACAGCCCTGAATGATACTGAACTGTCAGAAAACAGAAGGAAGAAGAAAATTTCAGAGGACAACTGACTGTGTGTTCACTGGGGGGAAACAGAAGTACAGCAAACTTAGTTTAGTAGGCGCTGCATGTTTTCAACTGCCAAACCTTCTTGAGAAATTCATATATATATATATATATATATATATATGGCTACAGTAAACAGAAGAGAAATATCAAAGGACACTTTTATGGAGCTCTGGTCACCATTTATTAACTGTACTATGGATCATCTTTCTACACATGGTCCACTTTCATATTATTTACAGTTGTAGAATAATAGATGTGAACACGGATTGATTTTGCTATGTACATGGTAACTGATCACTGAACTAAGCTGTAAACAGGGATACTGGATTAGTGGTAACTACAGATGTATACAATATTAAAATAAAAAATAAAATATTTTTAAAGGGGAAGGGTTCCAGTTGAACATTAAGAAAAAAAATAATGATATGATTCACATCATATGTAAACTTTAAAGTAGATGATAAGACATTGGAATAGTTCTATACTTTGGCTCAGTCATAAACCAAAATGGAGACTGTAGTCAACAAATTAAAAAAAGACTAATACTTGGAAGAGAAGTTATGAAAGCTATGAAAGAATTAGACAAGATTCTCCAGTGTAATGATATATCAGCGAATACCGAGCTTTCTATGTGTGAATGTGAAAATGTATAGTGAAGAAAGCTGATAGGAAGAAAATCAACTCATTTGAAATGTGGTGTTGGAAAAGAGGTCTATAGATACCATGGACTGCTAAAAAGAGTAATAAATGGGGTCCTAGAGCAAATCAAACTTGAATTCCCCCTAAAAGCCAAAATGGCTGAACTGAGACTGTTGTATTTTGGAAATATCATAGGAAGACATGACTCTTTAGTAAAGGCAATGAGGCTTAGTAGTAAGGTGGAAGACAGCAGGAAAAGAGGAAGACCACATTAAAGGTGAATAGACTCAATTAAGGAAGCCACGGCTATGACTTTGCAAGACCTGAGCAGGGCAGTTGATAACAGAGTGACTGGGAGGTCTCTCATTCATAAGGTCATCATCAGTTGAAGTTGACTTGATGGGAATTAACAACAAGTATGTGAAAGCAAATTCATAGGGAGAAAAATAGGGAAACAACTAGACGTGAAGTTGGCACCAGACCTCCCTACCATCCTCTGGTCTGATTCTGTCCAGTGCCATAGCATTTGATCAGGATCTGTGGGCTATTTTGCGGTCTGAAAGATGCTGAGAACATGATTGTCATCTCTTTTTGGATTGGAGGGGTGAAATCCTTCTCACTTATGTGGCAAACATTTTTCCTGAGCAAAGGAGGAAAGATCATTATTTACTTCATTCTCAGATGCAAGAACAAAGAATGTGAAAAGTTTTCCTTCCAGGGGACAAGGTTGCAAGAATGCAAGAAGTTTTGCACTCTTTTCTCTCTAAGTCTCTCTCTCTCTCTCTCTCTCTCTCTCTCTCTTTCTCTCTCTCTCTGCACTTCAGGGCTTAGAAAAAATGTGTGTCAAAAGAAGTATTTATTGTACAAAAACATTTTTATTTCATAAAACAATTTTACACTGAAAACTGGATTATGTATAACATTTTCCATTTTCTGTGGGAAATTTCCCCCTTTTTTGCAGAAAAAAGGTCTCAAAATTGCGCTGGGGGATCTTACAACAACTGACTATTTTGTCAAGGTGTGACAATGTGTTGAGACACCCTTTCTCAATAAGGATGGGAAAAATTGTGTGTGTTCTTTATGTACCTAGTGGAGATACAGATATAGGGAAATGAATTTCATAGGATAGATGTTGCTTTTATGCCACTCTAAAATATATAGGAACTAGGTTCCTGCTTTGTTTTTCCTTAAATCTCAAGTGCTTTCCACTGAAATTGTGAAGACATTTTGAAATTTTGGTAAATGCTTGTCAAAGTGAACTGATTAAAATTATAAATGAACTTCACTGGCCAGATTCAGTACCTTTAGCTATTGAGAGGTTTATGTTGTACCTTCCAGTCATGTAGCTGTTAATCATGAGTGCTCTGTGTATGGTGTGTCTGTGTCTCTGTGCCTTCAAGTCACCTGTTGACTTATGGCAACACTATTAACTTCATAGGGTTTTCCTTAGGCAAGGAATATTCAGCGGTGGTTTTGCCAGTTCCTTCCTTAATCTGAAATACAGCATCTGGTATTCATTGTTGGTATTCCATACACATACTAACCAGAGCTGACCCTGCTTAGCTTCCAAGAGCAACAGAATCTGATGCCTTTATGGTATTTTGAAAGTCTAATTCAGCATCACAAATATGATTTAACATATGTGGATTCAAAACTAGATTTTTCTAAGGTGAAACCTAACTTTATTTGCTTCTCCCAACCGGAGTAACTAGTGTTATTCAGAGTAGACCAATTGCTGAATGGTAAGCCCATACTTATGTACATCCCATTGACTAATGAGTTTTCTTGGAATTTGAACAAGCAATCTGTCAGTTTTGCTTCTTCCAGACTTGATTTTTTTAAACGCTCCAGTACTTTCCACCAAATATATGAAGACATGTTCAAGTTTTTGAAAATTCTTTTCGAAAATAAACCAAACAGTGATCTTATCTTTCACTAATAGGTGCCCTGTCAGAAACAAATGAGTGATCTATCAATTCCTCTTTTCTGTTTCTAAATTTGTGCTGGTTTGTTGTTCTGCAACATTCAATAACAGTGCTTTCATTAGTTGTTCTTCGTGACACCTATTGTCATTAAACTAAAGCACAGAAATTAGTGAAGTAGTTCAAGATTATTTTCAGAAGAGGAGCTCAAACATTACTTGCATCAGAGTAGGTGACATGTCTCTTGTTTAGTCCAAGGTTTGGAATTCCTGTGTTTATTGTGGCTTGCAATTTACACACTTGATTAAAAAAGCACAACTTTCTATTTTGCAAACTGTGCTACCCTGCTGCAGAAATAGTCACAAAAAGTGTTACAGGTTGGTACGCTAATGAACACTAATTGTTCACATTATCTGACTTTTTAAATCTGCCCTTCTATCTGCTTGACATTTGAAACAGCTGCCACAGGCTCAGACCCACAGTATAAGAACTCATGCCAAATATGGATATCTTCCAGTTCATTCAGAATTACTGATGTAGAACACAGCAAAAATAAATAAATAAATAAATAAATAATCAATCTAGGGTCTCCAGAGAGGTGCATTGATCATTTACTGAAACTTTGATTACAGATCAGACATAATGTTACCATCTCTGAAGTTTGTATGCCGAACGATTTTACATCAATGCCTTTGCCTCTGCAAAATGACAGCTAAAGGAAAAGCTGAGATCATAAGCCAGTCAAGGGAGATTTTCAGACAGGAAAGAAAAAAGCGTTCCCATCTTGCAGTCTCCTCTCCTTCCCTCTCCCATCCCTGTGACATTTAAAAAAAAACTTTTCAAGCCTACCTTTTTCATGCCTCATTCCCTCAGCAGGGCAGCCCAGGAGTGAATGAATCTCAAGTGGAGCTCCTTTCACTTCCTGGATTGAAATCCCAGCTGCTCTTGCGAGAAGAGGAGAGCATAGGAAATTCAAAAATAAAAGGAAAATACAACACTAAAAGTAACACCAAGCACAAAAACACACTTAAATCATTACAAGTAACCTGGGGAGGGTACAAAAAAATTGTGTCACTTACCTCAATGTCCCGATCTCACCCAGAAGTGTCCTGGCATGGACATCCCACTGATGCTGGGATCGCGCCAGCATAACAGGGCACCATTTTATTCGTAGGACATTCCTTGACAGAAATGGAACAGGGCATTCATTGATGGCTTAGCCCATCAATAAAAAGAAGCACCGTCATAATGACAGCCGAACAGGAGCATAACAAGAGGGGAAAGACGTCATCTGAAATGCAAGCCTTTTAGTGATCTCCTGGCATTGTTATCACGCCATATTTAGAGTGTCTGAAAATCTCCAAGGAGAGGGGTGTTGTGAGACATTATTGCTCAGATGTTGTACAATAAAGAAGATGATACTCGGGATTTGTGGAAGTGAAGTACTTTAAAGTTTGGATTTCTTTGGTCAGTCTGTTTAATAAAAGTAAACAAAAGTAAACTTATTTATAATAAAATAATATGAAGAATATGTATTAAACATGCAATTCAAGGAATGCTGTATTAATTACAAACATTTGTACAGATTTACATACAGGTTGTGGTTGGCGCGTTTATTATTATTAGCCCATGCATTTTGTCAATAGCATGTGGAAAGGAAATGATTAAGATATCATGCAAAAAAGTTCATGTGTGATAGCAGTTCTTAAAAATATTAATTGAACAAAGTGCTGTTCATTGGTTCCATGTAAGGTGCATCTGCAATATGGAGACATAGAGATGGGGAACCAGCAACTAGATGTAAATCTGGCTTAATGTTTTGGCATTTTGGAGTCAGTTCATTTTGGACACTTGTAGGAGCTAATCTTCACATTCCATCCTCATCCCACATGATTATTGTAATTATTTCAAGTTGATTTTATTCTGTGTGACAAATGACTGCACAAATAACCCCAGCCTACATGAAATGTGTTTAAAAGATTTACAGAAAGAAGAACTTCAATAAAATTGCCATTTTTTTTTTAACAGCAATGCAGAAAATGTGATCTGGTTACTTATGATTTATTTGTAACTTGAAACTCTAAAGTTCTAAACACAAGCTTTCTGCAAGCGTGTGAAAACATGTAACAATTGGTTTGACTACATGGGTGGGAAATCCTGCACCTGCCTCATAGCCGTGGTGGACCATCTGCAGTGGCCCTATAAATGCCACAGTCACCAGGCTTTTCCAGTTTGTAGATCAGAGTATCCCACCACACCATTAGTTGCATCGGAGTAAAAGGGAAGGCCTATGCTACTCACATGTCCTGTATGTTGTACTTTTCCAGCCACATGGCTGGGGCTGTTCCAGTGGGTTTTCTTCTTGTTTCACTTGTGCATGTGAATAAATGAATATATATGATCCCAGGGTACTGTATTACTGGATAAGCAGAGATATGCTTATCCATATATGTGCACAATCATTTCTTTAAAAGTTTTCAAAAAGCACCAGAAGAGAGTCCCGTCCACCGGAAGTCCCACCCCAGCTTTGTTCCCAAGCTAATCCTTGGCTACCACACAGCCAAAAATCTGGGTTTTCCCCTCAAATCCAGAGCAAACTGAATATTACAAATCCGGGGGGGTTGTATGTCATCAAAAATGTTGTGTGTCATCTGTGCTGTGAATACAGAGTGAGTACGGGTTTTATTGCCTGTTTAGACATGCCCAATGAAATTTATAAGATACAGCTTTGGGGCTCTGATTCATTGCTTTCCAATTCATTGTTTTCTGATTCTTATAAACATTCCATATCCACTGATAGTTACTGCATATGAACTTGTGCTCTTAGAAGTTATATTCTGAATTTCCGAGCTACGAAGAAAACTATCTAATAGTGATGAGCTCTATGACTTCATCTTGAGTCTATTGAGTGGTTTCAAAACAGAAATAGCTAAATAACTTAGTAGAGCCAATGTTGCATTTGTAAAACTAGAAATGGAAGTGAGCACTTTAGAAGCTTAGTGACTTCTATTGAAGCAAACCAATTCAAGCTACAATTCCCAATTTGGTTTTGTGGTGACCAGAGGTCATGCTAGAAGCCCTGTTCATAACTAAGTGATCTATGCCATGTACTTCAATTGAATGAAATCTATTATTATTTCCAATTTAAACAACATTGGGAACTTGACCATAAATACAATGAAAAGGGCTATCATTCTAAAATCATGCCATGATTATCATTTTATTCACACCTAAAATAATTTGCAAAACATTATAAATGAGAAAGAATGCATGGTGAAATGTACATGAATAGACAAACATAGCTTCCAATTCCTAAAAGATGTTAGGAAAATCCAGCACAAGCTTAACTTTCCCATTATAATTGGTGGCTTCAATCTAATTGTTAGACCCATGTAGAAGGGGCCCATTAATTGATGAATGGCAAGTCATCATTTTGCAAACACACTGGTTCACTAGACACTCTACTAAAGATTAGATTTCTGCCACTGTAATTTTTTTCTCCAGATAAACACTGCAAACAATATCCCATGAGAGCTCATCTAACATAATGTGTGCGGAGACAGTGGGGGGGGGTACTGTTGGTTTTTGTAATTGTGAACACAATCTGGGTAAACAGCTATATCAATTATTATTTGCAATCCTTGTATGATATTGGGTGAAGTTGAAATTTTGCTTTTCGCAATGTGTAATGCCAAGAAGAACAACACAAAATGCAAGAAAGATAAGAACTAGCAATAGTCTCATGGCTGAAGAATTGTTAAACGGCCACCAAGCAATGAGAATAGGACAAAAAGCAAGATTTAATGGTGAGCGGCTTTGCTTCAGTTAGAATTGTTTTTGTTCAGTGCCCCTCAGAGATGCCTCCAGTATGACTTATCATCAAACATTACAGTGTTCTCTTAGCACATAATGAATAGCCAAGTTGACAGCCCGGTCACAACACTTTATGTGTGCCTACAGCAAGAGAATTGAATCTTTCACTTTGGAAGTGTTAAAACACACCTTCCTTGAAATTAAATTCCATCAATCTTTTCAATTTTAAAAAATAAAAAACAAACTTTTGGGCTGGCTTGAAGCAGCAAAAGGGAATATAAAAATTCACTTCCTCTCATTGAAAGTATTGCAATTGGATCCTATTAAAAGATATCTTTTACTAAGAATAGTACATTGTGAGGTATGCCTGCTCAGAAATAGATTCTCAGAATAAGTTCAAGGGGACTTAATTGCAAGATTGAAGCCTTGGCTGCTCATTCCTGCAGCCCACCCAAATCAAGATATTCGGTTACTCTGCTTACTCCACTCATATTTGGACATTCTCATTTTTTGTCTAATCAGTTTCCATAAATCAGCATGGGAAAACTATATAATTTCCCTTTTAATTACAATAGGCTATAAAATGTGGTGGAGTTTTATATTGCATCTTGCCAAATTGAAACATACTATGGATAAGAAAAGACTTTTAAAGATGCTAGTGATTTTGATTGATTGGGGTTTATAATCCTATTCTCAGGAAGGATGACCATTAAATACAATTTCTGATTAAAATGTACATAGGACTGTATTGTGAATTAGTCAGTCTCCATTTCTGCATGGTCCTCTAAAAATCACAAGACAGGAAAACAAACTTAGACTAAAACATGGGCTTAAACTTTACCCAATTTGCAATGAGGAAAGGAGTTATCTATGCCAGTGGTTCTTAACCTTTTCTTTACCAAGGACCCCCTTTAAATATCTTCTGTTGCCACAGAATTCCAAGACTTAACTCAAGATTTAAAACAACAACAACAAATAAATAAATAAATAATAGTAATAAATACATTAAACCTTCCCTCAGGGGCACTGGAGGGGGAGGGAAGACTTCTCTCCTGCTTCTTCCTGCAAGTTTGTGGCTGGAGTGAATTGAATGGCAATGCACAGGCCAAGCCAACCAGCCACTTTACCTGGGCTCCTGTCACATGGCCACTCCACTGCAGGGAGGAGGTGGGCCAAGCAACTTTCAAGCCTTCGCAGGCCCTCTGTGAGGACATCATGGACCCCTGGGGGTCTCTGGACCCCTGGTTAAGAAGCACTGATCTATGCTAACATCAAACAATGTGGTCCCAGAGGTCACCGTATAATAGAAATTTGAAGACAAACTATCTCAAAGGAAGTCACAACCGTCACAGTCAAATTCCCCAATTGGGTATACTGCCGGGAAGTCCTACTTCATGGGCTACAGTTGTAATGACCCACCTGTAAGTTTCCTCACCCAAGGACATACGCAGAAGGAAGACTCCTACTTGCTGGATGTGAGGAAGCCCTCAGGTGGACAAATTCTTTATCTCATGATGCCTTAAAGGGGGTCACCAAGAAGTTAAAATTTGCATTGCCACCTTGGACTGCACTGTGTTGCCTAACCTGAACTCAAAGTCCAACTAACTGAATTCAAATGAACACACAATAAAACCTAAATGGGTTAGAAGGTGGGTGCTGCAGAAAAGTCCAGCATGAAACAACACCCAGGGGTGGACTTGTAGAGAACAATCCATGCATGCCAACCCGCTCATTGGATGATTTCCTTCAAGATGGGAAAGTAGCCAATTGTCTTTGTGCCCAAGCCCCCAGAGGAGAGGAGGTGCTAAAAGCACCCCAGTCCATTTTTTTTGGGGGGGGGAGGATAAGCATTGCACTTTCAGTTGAGCACCCAAGTACCAAAGCCACAGAATAAGGCTGCACAATTATTTTAAGGCATGTAGGTGATCAGAGGCAAGAAAAGTGAAAAGAAATCCTATAGACTTTGACATCTCCTGCATGCTGGAACATTCCTTATTGTGGAAAGCCTATGGGTAGAGGTCTATGTGTATAGGCCTTGCCATGCAGGTATCCATACTTAAGACCTAAAAGTTGGGGGTGTGGCTGGCAGTATTACATTACCTAAGAGGTGGAGTCACTGATGTCCTGCTCTCCCATTCTATATATGTTGCCAATTAGTGCAATGCTCATGTGAAGATGGTTTAGATCCATTCTGTATCACTGTCTCCTAGAAGCTCCCAACTTTGGACCCCTTTCATAGCATTTTCCTGCTTGCAGAATTTAGCTGAAATGAATATAGTTAATATAACATTTGATATAATTGCACACATTATAGAAGATTACAAAGGATTAGGAATTAAGTCGCTACTTGTGAGCTCATTGTACCTATTGGCACTAATAAGTGAAAACTGCGGTGTGCCTTTGTCAGTGAAGGAAGGACAACTTGTCTATGCATTTACAAGACCATATTGGTCATAATTGATAAATGGTGACAATGGTTACATGTGGAAGTATTGATTATAGTGTTGCTTCTTATTATATCATTTCTCATGATGGAGTGACTGCAACTCCCATCATGGAGCCAGAACTACATTTGCCAGAACTACATTTCCCAGTATCTGTAACCTCCACTTCTCTTTTCTCAGAAGCAGGTAAACCAGGGGGTATGAGAAGTTGGAGGGGGACCCTCATTTGCTAAACATGACATCATATCACCTGACTTGAGAGCCAATCAGATTTAGCTAATGGGGCTTTGAGATTTGGCAGTCTTTGTCTGCAGCACATGGTTGGAGAAGTCTGAGGAGCAGACCACTCATGGCTTAAGGGTCATCAAGAGAGCCACATGATACCATGAGGCCTGAAGGGCAGGCCTACTGGAATTGCTCTGAAATCCCATCATCAGAGACTAACCAGATGGGGAAAAAAAATAGTTGCTGCTCAGTTTGGGTAACAGCAGCAGTGGCAGTGGAAAGAGCTGCTCTGTAGGTTCTGGAACAATGTATTCTCAGGCTGTGAAGCTGCCCACCTATACTCTAACAACTAGAAACAAACATAATCCTCCTTGTATTCTTATGGTAGTAATAATGAAATCAATGCTTGTAGAGTTCAGAATATTTTATTTTATTATTTTTAGCCATCTACTGGGGTATCCAATGTAGCTAGGTCATTTTACCAAAAGTTAGGTCCCAATGTACAACATGCATGATGCAGCCATCCAGTAGAAAAAGATAGCATAGCCCAGAGTTTGGGAATCATAGAATCATAGAATTGGAAAAGACCTCAAGGGCCATCCAGTCCAACTCCCTACCTCAATCAAATAATTCCCAACAGTAATCTTTTAATGTTATTGTTGGGTATCAACCAATAATATCACTGCATGCCGCTCACTGCATATAGTCTTTTGGTTTGTTTTGCTTTTTTCCCCTACAGTTCTAGAGCACTGTTGGGTGGGTTTGTATCTGAAAAAAAATGTGGTATCTCCCCACCCAGGTAATGCATTCATCTCTGTGGTATTTTAGTACAAAATACAGTTGCACAAGTGTCATTGAAACCTACTTGATACTGCCTGTGATATGAGGCACCCATGAGTGGTATAAAATTATTTCCTATGCTCTTCTGTGAACTTCTGGTTATATTTGAATCTGTGTGTCTTTTTGTGTTAATTTACAAAGTGAGAATGGAAGCTAGATGCAACAATTAATGATTTTTCAAGTTCTAGTTGAGAAAGGATAGGCATTCTATAAATACATGACAACAGCACTTTTATTCATGATCAAAACAATATATATATATATATATATATATATCCAGTTTCTTCCCTTAAAAGCAACATTTTACATGCCTAATCTCACCCTGTAGCCTCTGAAATAACAATGCTGTTATCAAATCTCAACCTGATATTTAACCTTGCATTTAACCTTGAAGTCAGAGTCCAAATCAAAAATGTGTTACTTTCACTGAGTGGCTGGGAAGAAAATCAGTATGATCCTCTTACTCAGCTCTTGACTGCAAGCTCTGCTTTTATAGCTCAAATCATTGTCCTTTGTCCTGATTTTAAAATTGAATTTTCTTTCACTATACAAGGCTCATTAATTAAATGGCAAGAGCAGCAGCTTGTGCCAGCAACACTTTCCCCAAAAAACTCCTTGAGCAGAGAACCTTTCATTCATAGCTTCTGAAAGCAGTTTCTATTTCTGCCTTGCTGAGGAGAAATCTATATTATTGTCTTGAAAGGACAGCTTCCAAATCTAGTCAAAACCAAGATTGCTTAAAATAGATCCAAAATAAATTGGTTCTCCTCCCCCCTCACTCTTTTGCACTTATCTTTCTTTAAGCAACACTTATCAGAAAGTCTTCAAATTCATAAATTGCTTCAGACTCTCCTGCCTTGCTCTTTCCCCACCAGCTCTTCACCTCTGAATGTTGTTCCTGCCAGTTTCATTCAATTAACTTCAGTAAGGATGTAGGCATCCCATTTATGTAGTTAATTTCTTTCAGGATTGATGAACTGTGTGTTGAGCTGGGGGGACTGTCAGTTAAAACAGAATACAGATTTCATTACAAAGCTATGTCCCACTAATTAATAAAAACAAGCCACTTCAGGACAGAGTCAAATCAGTTTTAACTGGACAGAACAAGGCCCTGAAAGTGAGGTTATGGATGCATTCCTTGTTTTTTTTCTTCCTTTCAAAAGATTTTCTATTATTGACCAAATAGGTGTCCTTTTCTCCTTGCTTTCCTGCAACACAGAGATCAGATATGAGATGGCCAGCCAGAAGCCCAAATACCGTAGGTTTAGGAGAATCTGTCAGTTTTGCTCAAACCTTTAACCTTCTTTTCCCCCATGAGTGTATGATTTGCAATCTATCTATCTATCTATCTATCTATCTAATTCTCTTGCGTATGTTGCCTTTTCCAGAGTGCTGATTGGCTGCTCAGGAAACTTACCCAATCACCACCCATGCAAATTCACTCTCCACCTCACAATCCACTCCTGCCACTCAGTCTATGGCCCAGATTGGGACCCAGACAGTCAACTGGTAGTGGCAACAAGTTACCTGCAATGGGGCCATCTGTCAGGGATGCTTTGATCATGATTTCCTGCATGGCAGGGGGTTGGACTGGATGGCCCTTGTGGTCTCTTCTAACTCTACAATTCTATGATTCTATGACCCAGGCAGTCAACTGGTGGCAATGGTGGCGGCATGGCAACAGAGCAAGCCATCCTCAGCAATTCTTGGAAAAGTGTGGAACTCTGAGAAGGAGGAGGAGGAATTTAAAAATCCACCGGCCTACCTTACATGGTTGTTCTGAGGTCTACTGGGTGTTTTGGGAGGTGTTTTTCAATAGTGTATGGTATGCTGGGTCCAGCTAGTTTTTAGTAATCCTTCAAAAATGGACTGAAATTACATTCTTCCCCAACTAATACCAACATAGAGATAACCATGTTAGATTTGTTAGATGAGGATCCTCTCAGAAAAAAAAGATGGCAATCCTAATTCTGATTTGTAAACATTACTCGATATACAGGGATTCAAACCCAGATTCTGAAGCTGACAAATCTGTCAATCTTGGTTTCTCCCACCTTCATTTTTTTCTCCATCCTGAATATGAAGCAATTTTCGGAATTGGGCAAATTCCTATTTAAAAAACGATCTGAAACAACATTTTCAACACAATCATTCACTAAACCATCTGGATTGTTTTTGTTCTAAGAGCTTTTTCATGTGTTCCTTTCACCTGTAGTGATACCATACACATAATGGGTTGGGTCGCAAGCTGGCTTTCCACAAATAAAAGGGTGTGTTCCATTTTTTAGAAGAATCACAGTCCAGTAGTGGCTTCCACTACCAGAAGTGTATGTGTTGGGTTGAGAGGGAAGTAATTTTTGCCAATTTCTTCTTTCACCACTGTTCCAAAGTGTCCTAAGTCTCCTGAGCAGATTTGGAGGGGCGGGGACACAAAGAGCGATAGGGTCAAAGGTGGAGAATTATAGAATTAGGCAAGAAATCTCCTCCTATCTCCTTCTGCTAGTGGGAATATCCCATCCATGTTGTTCTGCCCATAAATGCTTGAGGTCCAACCTAGTATCTCTATACCTGGCTATCACTATGACATTTTTATTAGGCTGTGTAAAAAGTTATTGCATTGTATTGCCTCCACGTAGGTGAAAATATATTTATCCATTTGGCAAATCACTTCCAAACACAATTAATGAAGTTGTGTTTTTCTTCCACAGCCTGTGGCATTGTACAGAAGTCTTTGCATAGGAAGCATAATTTGTATTATATACTATGTCAGGCACACAAGCCATTGAGAGCTGTACAGGTCATAACTGTGAATTGTTCCCAGAATGGTTACAGGAAGGCATTGCAGGGTGTGAAGCACAATGTAATATATTTTGGAAAACAAATACACAGCAACTTCTGTGGGTCAGGCACTGAGTTCTCTGCAAGGTACAGTTTCTGGATATTGTTTCAAAAACAAGTTGATTATTATAAAATGTCCATATAAAGCTGATTCTGAGCTTTTTCTTTATAAAACAAAGGATTTCTTCAGTTGCTCTATTGTAATGCATTTCATATTTTTAATTCAACCAATTAGTTGTGGATGACAGAAAAAAAGTATCTTATCAAAAACAGGTTCCCTTTAAAAGTTTTAACTGTGGTGATGACTTTTATAAAACAAAACAAATACAAAATGTTTTCTTATTTATTAGTTGCCAGATATTTTATACCACTGTCCTCTCCACTGGTTTTGATAGAGAATAATGCCAGAGTAACCAATTGTTAGTGGCTTTCACAGAACCCTTTGCTGAAAGGTGCTGGCAATGATATGAAGAAGGCCGGGATGGTGAACACAGAGCCAGCTAGTGATGAAGTTCCATGTGCTTCACTTTGTAATTGTGTCGGGGAACTCCACTGTCACT
This sequence comes from Gambelia wislizenii, assembly GCA_030847615.1. Classification (NCBI taxonomy): domain Eukaryota; kingdom Metazoa; phylum Chordata; class Lepidosauria; order Squamata; family Crotaphytidae; genus Gambelia; species Gambelia wislizenii. The sequence goes on from JAUMIR010000006.1 coordinate 100,993,132, forward strand.
AGCAGTGCTGCTATCAATAGTTTTCTCTTTTCCCAAACTTACACTTTCATAAAGTGAAAAGGAAAAACTAACAGAAAGGAAGCCTAGTGTTATGTCTCCTCTCTGTCTTCCAAAGTCTAAAAGGGAGGAAGGAGGGGGAAGGGGGAAAAAAAGAAAGAAATGTGGCAGCATCTTTAAGACTGTCTGGTTTTTTATTTTTGCATGAGCTTTTGTGGATATAAACCCTCTTCTTCAGATACAGTACTGACTTGTATTAAAGCCTCAGACATATGTAAAGCATATTTATATAGTTGTGTTAGTGGGATAGAATGTAAATGATTCAGAAAGATATAAATCATGTCCCTTACCCTAATTTTTTAAAGGGTTGCATAAGGTGATACAGGTCATTCAGATCTTTACAGTGATCAATTAATGTTGATGTGTGAAAGCAGTATATATGCTTGCCAAAAGTCAGTTTCCCTAGGTTCAAATCTCTCTCTGAGAAGATTCCTTTTGTTTATATGTGCAATAGTGAAGACTCTTGTATTAATATATATATTGTGCCATGAAGCCATTGTCTTTGATCATACCTCTGGCTAATGGATTGGAATTTGTGGATATAATTCAATTCAGTTGCTTCTCATTCTAATTTCCCTTTGTAATTTCCTTGCTCAAGGACTGTAACCTGCAAATCCTGTACTGTATGTCCAGGAAAGTTGAAATGTGCTGCAGTTGGTTTTGTGGTACTGTCATTTCTAATGTCAGATTTTTGTCCATTAATACTCTTGCATAGAGTGTCCTGTTTGTCTAAAGTAGAGAGCAGAGGGGCATTGCTGGCATAGGATGACATATATCACATTGGAGGAAGAGCAAGTAAACATACTTCTGAAGTTCTGAGTGAGCCTTGTCAATTTGTTTCTTTACCTCCTTAGGTGGGTATTGAAGTTTGAGAAATGCCTGTTGTAAATCCAAGAATATTGAGTCTCTACCTTGTGAGACTCAGCAAATGCAGTTGCATCAAAGGGCTTGGCTGTAAACAATAGATTTTGTAGTGTGTTCTGGGTAGAAACATGTGTAGCAATCAGTGTGCTTTGATAAAGTATGATACTTAAAAATCTATTGTGCAGTTGCAAAGTGTTGTCAAGAAATTGAATTTGTTATGTGGATTCTTCCAGGCTCAGGTTGGTGGTAGGATGGAAGCTGTTGAAATCCTGGTGGAACTTGTCAAGTGATTGCTTTCTATGTGGCCATATTAGAAAGATGTCATCAACAAATCATAGGTGGAAGGAAGGTTTTTGGGTGCATATGCTGCAGAAGCATTGTTCCAGGTCAGCCATGAAGATGTTTGCATACCATGTTGCCATGTGGGTGCCCATGGCAGTGCCATTGACTTGGAGGTACATATTATTTAAAAAATTGATGTAGTTATGAGTAAGTACAAAGTGTCAGAGTTTTGGTGGCTAGGTCTCCTGTAGCCTTATTCAGGGTGGTATTCTTGATAGCTTGTAGTCCATCCTGGTGTGGGATGTTGATGTATAGGGATTCTACTTCCATAGTAGCTAGGATGGTGTTCTCTAGGAGGCTGTGGAAGGACTGTATTTTACTCAGGAAATCAGTTGTATCCCTCACATAGCTGAGAGTGTTGATGTCATATGGCCTGAAAACTGAGCCAATATATCCATATATCTCAACAGAGTTCTAATCTTTGAGAGAATAAGTCTTCCTGGATTGCCTCATCTGTGTATTTTTAGTAATAGGTGGAAGATGACTGGTTTGGGTTCCTGGGGTGTGTCCATTTGAATTTAGTTCTGTATATCAGTGGAGAATTCTCTGAGTAATCTGTGTAGTTCCTTCAGATAGTCATCAGTGGGATCTTTAGAGAGGATTCTGTAAAATGTGATGTTGGACAGTTGTCTCTCAGCCTCCTGTATATAGGCTGACTTGATGACCACAGCTCCCCCTTTGTCAGCTTGTTGTATAACAAAGCCAGATTGGAGAACACATGTGGATGCTGTGTGCTATAGATTACTCACAACTCTAGAACCTCTAAAGCTTTTAAGCGAGGAGTATAAAACCTTCATTTCCTTAAGTTTCCAGTGCCTACAGATACTGTGAAAAGCCACACCAGATCTGGGAAATGTTATGTTTGTGTATGACAGTTCCCAGAATCCTCAGGTTGCATAGTTATGCTGGCTGGAGATTCTGGGAATAGTAGTACAAAATGTAATGTTTCCAAATTCTAATACTCATTACAAAGCAGGCTTTGATGCCACACTGTGTGATGATCCTGGGAATTATAGTCTAAAAAAGGTAATTCCATTCTCTGGCACTCACTACACCACAAGAGTAGTGGATGTGGGGAGACCAGAGGATGAGGCCAAGGTCTGGTGCAGATTAGACAGGAACTGCAATGCCCTGAGCCCCATCCCTTGCCTAGTGTTTGAGCCCTGACGATAAAACTGCAGACCATCTGGAGTTTTCCAGTTAACTGATTCTGCTTGTAAATCTAAAGAAGGAATTTGTGTCCATAGACTGATAAGAATTCAGCAAAGCACATTAGTGTTATAAAATTAATCAGATGTGCTTAAATGTTTTAAATAATTAACTTGCTGGATCCCACATTAGTTGGTGGCTTGTGGTTTTAAGGAAACACTCCACATCCACAGATGCATTCTGCTGTCATTTTAGTATGAAAACAAACTTTTAGATTTATGTTTGCCACATCTTTCAAGGTTTTCTCTTTTACAGACTTCCTAAGCACTCTTGTTTATACTAAGATTAAGAGCAGAAACAAAAAATGTCATGAATTTTAAGTATTCCTCTTTATTGGATGCTGACATCCCATTCCTTGCAGTAACACTTGCAAGAAAGAATAATTAGCTCAGACCATTAGAATGAAAATAGCACAATGCAGATTGCCCACAATGCAGATTGTGTTGTTTTGTTTTTTAAAAAACCATTTCACTGATTGTATTTCTGCCTTACTTCCAGAACTCTGAGTCACCACAGTGTTTTTTTCAAGGGGTGGTGGTGACACATTGTGAGCAAATGCTGATTACACATCTACAGATCATCAAAATAAATTTGGCCTGGTGTTTGAAAATTCCTAATAGATTTTGCTGACAGACCCAGGAAATAAAGAGACCAGAGAACAGTAGTTTGGTTGAAAAAAATGACCACTTTATTTAAATTCTCTCCTATTTAGTTTGAGCTGGGAAACTGCAATAAAGGGGTGTTAACCTGGTGGGAGAGCAGCTGGGGCAGGAGGTCTCTCCCCAGAGCTTCTCCCCAGATTCCCCTGGGCAAAACACCTGAACCCCAGGGATAACCCAAAATTTGAGTTACTTCCCAGCATGCCCGCATTTGGAAGACCAACATGAAAGTCCCTCCCCCAAGTCACACGACTTGAGATGAGGATTTATTCCCCTGGTCAGCCTCAAGGTAAATCCCTTTCCCTTACCTTCCTAGTTGCAAAACATAGAGAGGCAGTTCCAGGAAAAAAAAAACCCTTCACCAAAAGGTGGTTCCATAGGTGATCACTGACAAACAAACTTCCCCCTTTCCACCTGCCAAGTGACTGCCTATTTAAGACACCACCCTATCCAATTCTTTGATATCCCACTGAACACAGTGTGATGTAGGCAAAAACCTCTCCCCAACAAAGGGGGGAGGTAAAAATTACTACCTGGCCCCTAAGCAACAGTGAAACACCACACTATATCAGCAGCAGAAGAGTGGGCCAAAAGGAGATCAAGAGGAAGAGGCAGGGTCAACAGAGCCTTAAATATACTCTGGCCCCACCCCTGCACTCTTGTCCATGGTGTACATGGCATGATGTCAATTATGCTGGCTCTTCTCCTGGCCAGCCAGCAAATGTGCTATGCTGGAGGGAGGGGGAGGGACCTTGCCTTAGACACACTATTATGCACACTGTTGTAATAGACAGCATGGCCATCCTGGCTGGAGGACTGTAGTAGTTGCAGTCCAAAAAGATAATTTTTCCATAGTCTGGTTCAACACTGAGAAATGCTCTCTGCCAGTGGCATGTGTGGAGAGCATGTGATGAGCATCTGATGAAATGCTGGTGAGCAATTGGGAATGTTGATGAGCAAATGGGAAGAAAGCATGAAGGAGTCAATCCTGTGGCAGGAAACTGGTATGGGAAGGGTCTCCTAGAGTGAAAAGAGGTGCATAACAGTTGAGAGAAAGGGAGATGACAGTTAAAAGGGGAGCTGAAGATGTAGTGTGAAGGGGAAAGAACAGGAATGTGTGTATGGCTGTGAGTGGAGCTGAGGGAATGTATGCAGTGAGAATAAGTGTTAAGAGTAACAGTCTGATTGGAATACAGCGTGAGAGGAAGGAAGGAACCTAACCACTTGTTATTGTGTCTGGCAGTTTCTGAGATTATATGGTCACCACAGAGTGGGACTAATAACTAGTTTAAATTTAACCAAGTTGAATACAATAGCAGCAATAGTACTGATATTTATATACTGCTTATCAGTGTCAAAGCACTCCCTAAGCGATTTACGAAGTTTTTTTAGCTAATTGCCCCCAATAGGCTGGGTACTCATTTTACTTACCTACAGAAGGATGGAAGGCTGAGTCAACCTTGGAGCCCTCTGGGATCGAACTCATAACCTTGTGGCTTGCGGTACTGGCATTTAACCACTGTGCCACCAGGGCTCACTAATACAAAGTTCAAAGCATTTACGTTATACTGTTTATGCAATAAACCAATCTTTATGTTTTGTTTATCAAATCCAGACTCCTGATGAATTATTTCCCTTACTAGTATTTATTTGGCCCACTAACCCTGTGAGGAAACACACGCCAGTGTAAGTACTATCCATCACAGGTAAAACCCCAGTCCAAGGAAGGAATAAGGGGGAAGTTTGACATAAAGGTGGCAACTGTGGAACTGTGGCACCTCATAGACTGAGTGAGCAAGAGCCACCCCTGCTTGGGCCACAAACCGCCTAGATTCCACTGTTGACAATTGCACAGTGGTGGATGACACTATGAGGCATGCTACTTACTGGCTGCTGGTTAGTGCTAATGGCAAAAAGCTTATCTTTTTATCTTTTTCAAAGATTGCAGTAGTAATAGGGGGATATACAGTAGTCTCATTCACCTTGGTGAAACCACATAGAACATGTGGGCCTCTGAAGCTGTTGGCTTTGGCTCAGATTTCAATATTATAGCCTCAGCTTGATGACATTAGTATTATGTTAAAAGGATAATGTGTAAATAATGCATTGCTTTTGTTACTTTCTATATTTAAAAAAAATAGACTTCCAATGAAAGAAAACCATCAAAACCCTCCCCCATGATTCTCTAAAAAACATTATCATAAAAGGTAAGTTTGTATGAAAAAATAGCAAGGTGCAAGTCTATGCTGGTATATTTTCATATAAGAATTGCCTCTTATGACATTGTTTTTGAGGGAGTTTCAATATGGCAGAATTTGAAAACCTCTCCTTTATATATTTATATATATTTCTAATCTACCAGGCAGAAGAGAATTTAACAGTATAGTATTTGGGAGCTCTTTCTCAGTCAAAACATTGTTCTGAATATGTTTTCTTCTTCTTCTTTACTATGAAGAGAATAAGTATTTTCACAGTGATTTAATACAGGAGGAATAGTGCCTGTATATTCCCTGCAATGTAATCTATTTGATATGTACATAAAAATGTAGTTTTTAAATTGGAAGGAACATTGTTTAATTAGGGGTATAAGACTGAAAAGCATGTGTATGTGTGTATGTATTTTAATGTCTCTGTTATGTTCCTAAAAGGGGGTTTAAAAATATTAAATATGTCTTTGCTTCAGTAAAATAAATGGTAGTGTTTATTCAAGTACCTTATACTTCATTGAGTTTTGTAAAGAGACCACCTATACCCTTGCTATTATGAAAAATATTAATATTTATTCAATCAGTTAAAGTAGATGACTAATTGAGTGAAATTATTTAATACTATGGACTTGTCTAGACTAGCCAGAATACACTGCACCCCCCCCCCATTACAGATACAAAACAGGCAGAAACCCTCACACACACTGGCCGGTATCGATGGGTGCCTCCCCCGCTGTCATGTGTCACATTCCCTGAAGCCAGGAAGAAGGCTCTCAGCATGTTATCAAGCCTGGTCACATGCAGGGAGATTTGATCATGTTCTAGAGACCTCCTTTCTGGATGCAGAGTGACTCCAGCAGTGGTAGTGGCAGCTGGCTTATACAGTGCAAGAAGACCAGCAGCCCTTGCAACTACTAACTGAAAAAAACTAGGACTAGGTCCTGCAAACACTCTGCGATGGTCAATGTAAAAGTGTTGAGCAGGAGTGTCCTAAACTCATATATAATGATTTATGATATACTTTAATCAATTGAAGCGCATCAAACAACCCATATATACAGCAAGTCATAAAAATAACTTGATACAAATAATACTGATACTGCAGGGCTCCAAGATGGGGAGAAGCTGGGGTAAATTGCCCATCTAGACAAGCCCTATGTATGTATACCATTTAAAATTATTCAAAACTACACCCCTGGTATTCATATATATATATATATATATATATATATATATATGGTACTAAATTTGTTCAATTATTTCTAGCCATAGAGGCCAAGATTCTTGCACTGAGAGAGGACACCTCACCCTACATGTAGCCCCCATATGTCCTCAGTATCTTCTCCAGAGGACTAGCTAATCCTCTTAAGCAGGATTCTGAGTACTGCTGAGAATGGAGGGAGGGGGGAAGAAGAAGAGTGTCTCACTGGAAGAATGCAGGAGGCTTCTGCAGTGGGGGGTGGTGAGGAAATTGCATCCTCCCAGATCCTCTAATGGCTGTCTTCCATCAGCTCCAATGACCCAATCAGATCCTAACCAGAACACCTAGAAGTTCTCCCAAGGAAGTTATTGAGCACTATAAAATATTTTTAAAATATACAAATGATATTATAAAAGTACAGAACAGTCATTTCCAAATATTGTGCAGAATACTTCATTTCAGTTGGCCTTGTATAGAAACATTCAACTAAATTGTTCCCAGGTTCTATCTATAAATTCAGTGGGACTTAAAACCAGACATATATTATAGGACTGCAGCCTTAGTAGACTTAAAGTTATAGAAATACTATTAAAAGCCTAAATCCTGTTGTTGAGCCAACATGGTATAGTGGTTTGCGCATTGGACTTTGGACTTTTTCGGATGGGGTTTTACAACGCTAGCAGCCTCGTCCCTGTTGCGAGGCTGCTGCGCTGCAGGACGTCCCTTTCGGATGACGCTCTCCCCTGCCGATACTGTTGCATAACTGCAGGGACGCTGCAGCATTATATTTGGCGGTTTTCTAATCACAATCAACTTTCGTGATTAGAAAACCGCCAAATATAACACTGCAGCGTCCCCACGGTTATGCAACAGTATTGGCAGAGGATCAGCAGGGGAGAGCGTCATTCGAAATGGAGGCCCTGCAGCGCAGCAGCCTCGCAACGGGGACGAGGCTGCTAGCATTGTAAAACCCCATCCGAAAAAGTCCTAGGACTCTGGAGACCAGGGTCTGAATCCCTGCTCAGCCATGGAACCACACTGGGTGACCTTGGGCGAGTCACACTTTCTCATCCTTAGAGGAAGGTAAAGGTATACCCCCTCTGAAAAAAAAAAATCTTGCCAAGAAAACCCTGTGATAGGTTCACCATAGGGTTGCCATAAATCAGAAATGACTTGAAGGCACACAACAACAAAATCCTGTTGCTAGACTTAACTAGGATTTTCCTACATGTTGACTCACCAGTCACCATTTATTGACTGGGTCTACTCTAGTTGAGACTGACTAGCAGGATGCCAGCTACAATTGTCTATATTTTGATCTCATCTCAAGATACTTGCATGTAAGAACCTAAGATTAGTAAGCTGTTGGGAGGCCTAATATAGGGATGGAAAGAATATTTGAAAATATCTGGAAAATAATCAAAAATATTTTCTGAAGTGTTGAGAAACCCTGACAACAAAAATCCTGGATTGATGAGAATCTTTGCAGTTCCAGAATTACTTGATGTGAAAAATGTGCACACAGTCCATTGGCACAGAAAACACCACTTTCTGTGCAAGAAATAGGATTCTGTCTTTTGTGCAGAAAATGCTGTAGTTGGGGACTCATTCTGTGCAAAACTACACAAAAGAACCATATGTGAATTGTGTGCAGAGCAAGTCCCCAAAAGTGTGCAATGTGCAAAGATTTTTTGGCAGGGGGGCAGAGGGAAGAAAATTGCTAAAATCAATTGTTCCCTCCTTTGAGAAGAAAATTAGCAAAGAATTACATCCCTAGTCAAAAGTCCTTTGTAACAGTGATAGATCCTGACCTAATCCAGCTATGCTTATTCATTACATTCAGCCCAGCCTTATGCACTTTTACTACTAAGGCTTTTAATAGGTTTTCTCCAATGTAAATGTACACAGAATTGAAAGTAATAGGAGTCATGGCTACCTTGCTCAATTGGTTTTAATATAGCCACATTATGAAACCCATGATTATTCATTTAGACAAGCACTGAACATTACTGAAGAGGGAATGTAGCTGTATGAACTACAGTGATGCTGCACTTCATGTTTCTAGGACTTTTTAGTTTTGTTTTCAATTCCTTGCCATCGATTTAGAAAATGTACACAAGCTGTTTTGGAGAAAATACATTAATGAGAATTGGGGGTGCCACAGTAACACTTCACCCAGGGCCATCATTTTAAAGTGTGCATGTGGCAGCTTGGATGTGGGAAAGCCCAGCTGAGTTCCTTGGGGCTCATCTAAACAAGAAGAAATGATGCTCTTACCTGTGCATTATGCCCATTTTTCAGCAGCATTGTTTTGTTCCCATTACGTTTTCTGACCTTCACATGGCTGTGACTCCAGATGCCATCTGTATCATCTTTCTTTCTTTCTTTCTTTCTTTCTTTCTTTCTTTCTTTCTTTCTTGCATGGTAGTGGGGATGATTGGGGGAGACACACTGTCAAAGAAGGAGCCCCAGCAGCGCCTGGAGATGATGATGAGGGTGACCACCATGAGGAAGAGGAGAAGAGAGCCGCCCGCCCTTCACCCATCCTGGCAGCAGCATCCTCTGATTCTAGCTGCAATTTAAAGGGACAGAAGGAGCCACTTGGCCAATCACTGGTTGTTGAAAAGGAAGAGGAGGGCAGCTCTTTGCTGCTCCAGCTTCATCTCACCTTCCCAGGCTGGGCTGCTCCTTCTCTCATGCCTGTTCACCAGGATGAGTCAAGGGCAGGCAGCTCTCTTCTCCTCTTCATCACAGTGGCTTCCCTCCTTCTCAGTTTTGGGTGCTGTCAAGTTCCCTTCTTTGACAGTCTTTTTAAAAAGCTTTTAAAAGTGCACAGTCGCTAGCACTTCTGGGTGCTTGACGGAAAGCCTGCCCCTGTGCATGCCCAATCAATCAGACATTCAGTTCTGCCCTCTCTGGACGACAAATCCCCTCAGTTTTCCCAGTGAGCAGGAAATCACATTTCCTTCAGAGTTTGTTTTTTTTTTTGTTTTTTTTTTACAAAGTTTGGAAGAAGCCACCAAGTATTTACTTACATGGAGTCTTTAGTGGTTTTTGCCCCCCTCTTTCTGAATATTGAATATGTCAAAATGCCACAGGATCCCATTGGGACAAAAGGTATTCACCTCGATTTCTATTTTCCTACTTAGACAAGCCCTTGATTAACTATGCATATCATAGTTAGAGATCTGGCTAACCTTGGTGAAGTCACTGTTGTTCATCTTTCCTTAAAGGTTTTCAGGTACTGTTCTGATTTCCTTAGAAGAGAAGCAGGATACAGACTGGCTCGCATGAAAAAGAGAAGTGAAAGGACACCATACTCAAATCTTTTTTTAAAACCCTCCTATAATTTATGCCATATAATGCCAAGAGACCAATAAGGACATGTTTTGTTATTTGCCTTGAAATATAAATGGGAAGAAAATGAATCCCAGATGGAGGGAACAAAACTACAAATCCATTTGAGCAATTGGCATGGTCAAACCAAATGTAGATGTTTGGAATACATTGAGATGGCCATTTTTGAAAATCCTGTCATTCCTAGGGCATTTGCATGATACAGTTCATAGATAACAGGAAAATGGGATCATCGATAATGGGATTTGATGGCTGGGTTAGTGATAATTGTGCCTCTTCCTTAATTTCGTCTGCACCCTATCAATCAAAATACAATGCTACTTGTGTTTTTTTTTAAAACCCCTATGAAGTATTATTTTAGTAATACTTTTTAAAGCTCACGCATCAAAATTGTTTCTTCATACAACAAGTGATTTAAAAAGTCAAATTGCATTAGGCAAATGAATTAGTCAGCTGACACAAGGATGGGAAAGGGTAGTGGGAAATGTTAAAAGAGAAATAAATGGTCTGTTCTCTCCTTTTGCTACACTTCACACCTTTCCCCTAGAGAATGACTGACTACTCTAATTATACTGCATGATTATATCTCCTGCCTATAGCAGCAATTTTTGTTTCACCTCTAAGGTTGTTAGAGCTGATTGTCTCCCTGCATGGAGAGATGGCTTATGCTTTTAATCGTGTTGAGAATGTAGGACTAAAAATTCCAAAAAGAGAATCACAGAAAGAAGTGAAGACTGGGGAGTGGAATATATTCAAAGACTTTACTAAAGAAATGCAGAGATCTGTTCCATTCTAAGGATGTGAGAGAACATCCTACAGTATTTCTCTGAAGGCTTCGTTGAAACTAATTTTAGAAGTACCCAGCCATTAGGATCCTTTTCATTTCTTGCCCACAGGAAGAAGATTGCATTAAAAAAATTATAGGGTTTTTGTAAAATGCAATCCCCAAAGTAACTTCTTCCAAGCTCTGGACTTTACTGGCTCTGGACTTGGCACAAAGACACCAGTAACTACAGAGCTCTGACCACCTCAATTTTTTCATCCCAAGCCTGTGTCTAAATGTTGGGTGTTTCCCTGTTTTCTTTTCATCCACCTAAGCCCCAGCCTTTTTCATTCAGGAGGGGTTCATGCGGATGCACAAATGCTTGCTGAGATGTTTCCTGCATGTGTCACAACCTATATTGAATGTTAGAGAGAATAATGATCCACTCCAAACCTATTTGGATACATTTATTTCTTTAGCTGTGCAGGTCTTTCAGTTTTGGGTCAGCTTTCTTTTATGAAGCACTTTTTTGTGTGAATTCTGGGTAAATGGAAAGCTAAACTGTTTTCAACAACTGTTTTCTATTCTATGAACAATCTTAGAGTTTTGGGTAGAAAAGACCTGCCCAAAGCATGCCTAAATGTGTCCCATCAGCCATATATTCAGTAAGCCTCCTATTCTGGTGCCTGATGGTTGTCTAGCAACTGGCAGACCATAGCACTCAACTGGTGGTTACTTTCAGTTTAGCAAGTTGCATTGTGGTGGTCTGCAGTAGAGGAAGGACTCCCTGTGTGGAGTATTGCATTTTCTCCTTAAGACTAAATTTACACAGATTTTTCATTTCAAGGGTTTATTCCTTGGGAAATATTTCCAGCAGCATGAAAATGATCATCTCGACTCTCTTATGACACTGTTGCTTCTCAGGCATGGCACTGTATTTCTTGGCCCCACCAGACTCCATTCCAACCTGTTTGCTGATCACATGTGCAGTGACTGGATGGAATGTTATAAGAGAAATATCATAGGCCTAAGATAAAAAAAATCAATTTTGTACGTAGAACATCTTTCATGATTTGGATTATTTGGGAGCTTAAAGTATAATCATTATAATCCAGAGTTTTATCACTCCCTTTCTTCTTTCAAACTGTGTATTTAAATGTATTTACATTTACATTTAAATCATATTTCACTGAAATGGTATTCCTTTGGATTGTAAACAGTGTTTCAGCTGAAATCACTTATCTCCATCCTCTCACAGCAAGCAGCCAAATAATCACCATATATCTTCACTTTAAAAAAATTATGTGTTTGCCTGGCCCTGAGGGCATACATACAGAAATACTGTTCCCATCTTCTCCAGGTCTCAACAAGACTGCCAACTAATGATTCAGGAGGAAGAATTTTGCAATTCTACATGGCTTGGAGCATGGGTAGCTTTGTCCATGATAAACCCAGAATCCAGTAGCATATGGCAAAGGACCATAAGTCTTCATTGTCATAACATTGCTTCTGCCATGAACTTCTTTCCCTTGAAATTTGTTCTTTTCATTTAAAGCAATTCCCCATTTGAAGTTTCAAATTCCACATTGTTTGAAAAGTTATTTGTTTCATGTTGTCTCCTTTTCTCTTTAAAGCAGACACGGCAACAGAGGCACCAGCAATATCAACAACCACGATGGTTGAAATTCGGAAGAGCAGCATCATGACAACGGAAATCACCGCTAAAGTAGAGAAACTCCCCACAACAGCCACTAGCAGCAACACATATTCCTTGGGAGAGACAGAGGAAGAGAAGGCCAAGCGGCTTCTTTATTGTTCACTATGCAAGGTTGCTGTCAACTCCGCCTCACAGTTGGAGGCTCACAACAGTGGTGAGATGTTGTCATTTCTTTCCTGACTAAAGAGCCCTGAAATTATCTTCCCTTGATCATATGAGATTGCTTGCAGCAAGAGGGGGAAAAAATAAAGTGGTAGAAAACCAGCAATTACATAGAATTTATTAACTATTAAAGAATAAACATGACACAGAAAAAGTCTCTTTTTCACAAAAGAGAAAAAGAGGAATGCTGCTTCATATCAGTGATCAGATTCCTTGAGTTTCCTCAGGCTTCGTTCCGAAATCTTAGTTCTTGGATGAATGTGACTGCTTAGGTTCTTTCACCCTCCTTAGCCTCGTTCTATTTATTTCCAATAGAAAACTGAACATTCACTGGCATTATTGTACATAAGAGAGAAGCACAGACCAATGCAGGTGAACCTGTAGAATTACCCAGTTTTCATAAGCAATGGTTAAGTGGGCTTTTGCATTTGTCATGTGGGCAAATCAAATGAAAAAGTTGATTGACTAAAAATATATATATTTGATTTAAAACAGCTCTTTTCTGTTAACTGCATTTAGGTGCCACATCTCAGACCAAATGTTTTCAATGTTGCTTTTTGAAAAAAATCTTCTGAAGAGTTCTCTTGAGCCACCTAACAATATGTTTTCTATAAAATATTACACTATAGTGTGCATATAAAACGTAATTAGCAAATGTGCTGCATTTTTCTTTGCAAATCTCTTAAGAAAATTCCACTACAGTGGGCTCTTGGTATGCACTAGGGTTTGGTTCCAGATAGCAAAATCTGTAGATGCTCAAGTCATATTATATGCATTTTCCTTTTGTATTATTTTTTTTTGGGGGGGGGGCATATTTTCAAACCATAGATGATTGAACCTGTGGATGCAGAATCCATAGATACGGAGAGCCAACTATAACTTCAAAACTAGGATTCTCCACCTCCATTTCTGAATTTATCATGTACTTTAGGAGATCATTCCACCATTTAATTTATTACTATCAGGCTGTAATCTAACCCAGATGTTTCAGTGAAACCAGTATACCAGTGTGGAAGAGAGTATCCATTGTACATAGACTTATTATTATTATTATTATTATTATTTAGATTTTTAAGGAGGAAAACATAATCCAAATTCAACACCCTCGCATGCATGCCTCTTATTGTATTCCATAAATTATTTTGTTTAATCCATTTGTTTAAGGTAATATGAAAGCATAACTAGGAGATGTTTATATCTTTATTTGGCTAAATCAGCTAAAGCAGACCCATTCAATGAAGAGGACTTGGAAAGTTAACCATTATGTAAGTCTCATTGATTCAGTGGGTCTACTCAAATTAGGACTAAGGTTGGGATTTTTCCAATTGCCAAGAAATTTGCCAGTTCAATCATTCTGTAAATATGTAATCAAATATCACATCTTTGTTGAAAAAAATAAATGTTTCCTACATTTAGAATGGTTGCATTGTATACAGCAGATAGAACATTCCATGGTTCCATATGTTTAATACAATTCACCTCTCTAGGTGATCTTTCATTGTTGCGCTGTAATCACTTGTGAAACCACAAACATACAGCAAATCCATTTTTATAAGACAAACATCTTACATCAATATTCTCCAGCAACATGGTTATTGATTCTAATTCTAACAGAAACTCCTTACTTTAAAAAGTTTTCTAGTGCACAAATATGGAAAATTATTCAGCAATATGAAAAATGGATATGTACGTGACATTCATGGTGCAGTATTGTTTCCAATATTTCTTGCATCTTGTACAGATATAACTCTGATATTAAATACCAATGGGCAATACCATTAAAAATGTTCCCAATAGAGCAGTCCTATGGAGGAGCAGAAGAATTACAGTTTCCTAGCTCTGTTACACTGATCAATTGGGCAGAGGCAGTTCCATGGCTGATATAGTTTCTTTCTTATTTGGTTGCATGCTGGGGGAATGAAGGTCTCTGTATCCATAAAGCTTTCCTTGATCTGCCGGGTCACATCTATTTTTTCCCCATTATCATTGGACCATTGAGGCAGAAGGGCAATGACAGTAGAGGTTCCTACAATGTCATTAAGAAGGCTTCCAGGGCCAGACCGTCTCCAACTCCTCCCATAGAGAAGGAATTCTGCAAATTCTTCTGATCTCTCAGGCAGCTTCCTGGCATCAACAACAAAGTCTGAGAAGAGATTTATAACTAATTTATAAAGGGTGCCACTCTAACTTAGGGTGAATCCCTCTGTAACCTGGGATTGTTAGATTCTCTCTCATAAGGAACCATCTTTGAATGATAGTACTGGTAATTTTAAATTGATAAAGGATCATGGATTCTATGCTTTCACTTTTGATGTTTCAGCACAAAAACAGAATAGTATGCCCACATAAAATATTAAGAATGTCCATAAACAATAGAATATGAATCACACCGTAAACTCCAGTACTGTATATGAAAAGAGTAAATATCCTTCATTCTATATAGAATCATGGTATTTGCCTCTGTTGAAACTTTCCCATTAACCTGGATATTTTTTCCAATGTAACTATTAATGTCGTTTTGGTAACTATGAGAATAACAGAGTTGTTTCCACAATTTGGTTATTCCATTGCTTTATTTAATTTTTTTTTACTCAATTGACTAGAATCTAGTATAGTTTGCTTACATACATTTTCAGTGTTTTTCAACCACTGTAGGTTTAATTTCCACCACCCACACTCCTGCACTCAATGAGAGCACACTATCCATTGTGTCCTTTTAGTGTCACCATGACTTGGGGCTTGTCTGTACTGGCCAGAATACTCCACTTTCTGGCTGGAGAATTCCAGCCCTGGCCCGCAGCATCCCTCCCATTACATGCCCTTCCAGTGCTGCAATGGAAGGGTGTCCATACATCCATGGCCCATGCCTGAATCAATGTTTCTCTTCCTCATGCCGGTTGCATCTTCCAGGTCCAGGAATGAGGTGCCCAGCTGTGGTCACATGACTGGGGACCTCACAGTGGCATCAACAGACAAAACATGCACAACCCAGCTGGAAAATGGCTGCACAGGGCACTACATGGCCTTTGTGTGTGTACACCACCACCCCCATTTTGGTAACGATCACCATTTCACCCAGAAGAACTGTAGCAAACAGGATTTTTTTTTAACCATGTGTCCACTCTGTTTTAAGGGATATTTGCCTAAGATTCTTATCAGAATTGCCAGGACATTGTCTGATCAGTTCAGACTAGAAACAGGGCCCAAACCCTGCATCATCTGGACAGCCAGCCATGGGAACAGGGGGAGGATGTTTCATTTGGCCTATGCAGACAAGGCCTTAGTCACTGACAATGAATACTAAGGAATGGACAAGCAATGCATCAGATTATCTTAGCTTGTCCCAACTCTTTATTGTTTTTTTTTTAAGGACATGGACAGGGAAAAGCTTAGGGATGTGAATCTATTTGTTTCATTCTTATGCATGGGAATGAAACATTTGAAAAGTTTTCTCCCTGCTGATCAAGATTATGAGTTTTTGTGCATCTTTCAAAGATATGTAAAATGTAATCTGTTTTATAGGAAATATGTTTGTGCAAATACAACATATTATGTGTGATATTTTGTGCAAATAATATTTTTGAGAAAATTCCCACAATGCCAAATGTTTGTGAAAAATTTGCAAAAACTCTTGTAATGTGTCGGGATGTGTGGAGATGCCCTTTCTCATCAAGATGGAAGCACTTGCAAATATTCTTTACATCCCTATGAAAGGTATTCTGGAGTCCCAGGAACTTCCCACTGTTGAGGGAGTAAAGGCACAAAACAATTCAAACCAACCTGACACCCGTTGTTGAAGTCTTTGGGTGCAATCCACCAAGAAATTACAGTTGTCCCTCCACATTCACGGATTTGACATTCACGGATTTGAGTATTCACGGCTTGAAAAATATTCTTAAAAAAATAACAATCCTAATAGCAAACCTTGATTTTGCCATCTTATATAAGGGACACCATTTTGCTCTGCCATTGCATATAATGGGACTTGAGTATTCACGGATTTGGGTATTCACGGGGGGTCCTGGAACCAAACCCCAGCGAATGTGAAGGGACAACTGTATTCCCATAAAAGAATCACAGAAACAAAAGGATCTTAGGGAAGGTAAATATGATGTTGTGTACTTTCAATTCCTTTCAATAGGTCTCACATAGTCCTCTGAAAGGGCCCTTTGAGAGAGTGCCATTTATTTCAGTACCAGCAGAAAGACCTCCTGTTTAGAAATTGATCGGAAACATATATTGGTGATTCAGACCAACATCCTCAAAAGCTATCATGGTTCTATTTTCCAGTGGCAATGCAAGTTTCATTAACAGCAGGTGGCCAGAAAAATGAGATATCCATTTAACTTCGTGTCAAATCTGTCCTACCATATCAATACAGTTTGATGGCAGCTTGCTTCAGTGTGTACATGAGTATCATTCAATATTTAAATGTGAGGTGATAAAATATTATACACTGGCTGGTTGTTATCATAGTAATATGTGGAATGCAGATGCATGCTTCTGATGCCAAATAATATAAACAGGACAAAACCTAAGATACTTCTAGAGAGATGAAGGATGGATGCCTACAACTTGTTAAAATGACCCTTGTTTTCCTTGTCTAATATTTCCAGGCACAAAGCACAAAACTATGCTAGAAGCTCGAAATGGAAGTGGAACGATCAAAGCTTTTCCCAGGGCAGGTGTCAAAGGAAAAGGACCCATTAATAAAGGAAACACAGGACTTCAGAACAAAACATTTCACTGTGAAATTTGTGATGTGCA
The DNA here is from genome assembly GCA_030847615.1 of Gambelia wislizenii. Classification (NCBI taxonomy): domain Eukaryota; kingdom Metazoa; phylum Chordata; class Lepidosauria; order Squamata; family Crotaphytidae; genus Gambelia; species Gambelia wislizenii. Next base: position 101,010,437 of record JAUMIR010000006.1, read on the forward strand.
TGTAAACTCCGAGACACAACTTAAACAGGTAATTTCATAGGGGTGCATCTTTCATTACTCCCATTCCCTATAAATTCAAAGATAGTAAGGATGGCTCCATTCACATATTGTGACAAGTTTTTGGAGTGTGCAGGGTTACTGATTACATTATGATCAGGTTACCTTATAAGTCACACCACCTTTTGTACATCACAAAGGTAACTTGTGGTAACCCTACTTTTCTGCAACTGTACTCTGGCTTCAGAAACCCAAGGGGTTACAGTATTTTGTATGGAGCACAGACAGAGTGGAAAGGTAGTGCCTCCATTTGAATGCAGCCTGATTGTGGGGTCTAAGATGATCCTGTATGCTCTTGAAGTCTTTAATTACTGTGATGGATAAACTAGCCTTCCAATGTTATGGTTTCTTTTGGCATACACCGAGACTTATGCCATTCTACAGAAAAATCTAAATGTTATTGTCAAAGAAAACACTCTATTGCTCCTGATCTTGATTTCAGAGGTTTGCATAAATTCTACAGAATTTGTAATTTTGACACAAAACAAAACACATTAAAAAAACTTTTTATCATCTCAGAACCAGAAACCCATTAATGTTGACTGCAAATCATCCAAAGATATGCCAGCACATCCAGATCTATCTTTCACTCACCTCTGCCAGGGCTTCTCAATATTCTAAGTGCAAGACAAAAAATGAGGAAGGAGGAAGAGAGATTTCCCAACTCAGTTGTTACCTCTTCACCACTGTTCCCGTAGCCAATGCCAACTAGACAAATTAATGGGAAAGAAAAATGCATGGGGCATTTCCCCCTTCTGGTCAAACTGCAATGTGAGTTAGAAAGGAATTCAAACAATAGTGATGGCACTCAGAAGACAGCTGAGCATAGAAAGCTAGGTGAGTTAGTTGTCCAAACTTCACCCTCCCAAATTTTGGTGGCATCATTAAAAAAACAGGCATGCCAAATCCTAGACAAATGGATCCATAGACAAATGGTTTGCTCTTTAGTGACAATTGCCAGGCAAAGCAACAAAAAGATATAGTACTGGTCATATGTGCCAGCTTTCTGAGTATGAAATGCCTCTGAGAAACCTTCCAAACACTGGATGCATGGTTGTGAACTGGCAGGACACTCCTCTACAAAATGAGATGCTGCAGACAAATGGTTTACCATATGGAGGCAGCAGCCACTGGGAGCAATTTGAAGCAGCTGCCAAAGAACCACTCATTCATATGGATGGACTCTGTCAAAACCAACAGATAAAACCTGGTAGAAAAGAGACCAAAGCAACCCATAGCCCTGTCCTAAACAGAGTGTTTATGATAAGAAGTGCTTATAATAAGGAGTATCCATAGCCATATCTAGGATGATCAGATATAAAGAGGCATTTGTCTGTTTTAACAGCTGGGTGGATGAGAAAATTTCAACTGCCACAGCTTGTTCTTGTGGTGAAGAAGGGATACACACACACACACACACACACACACACATATTTGTCCTAGTCAGAATTCTTCACTCATCTTTTCATCTGGCCATCATAGAAACATTATCACAACATCCAGAATTATTGATATGTATCATTCTTTATTATGTCATTATTTTATTTTATTCTTATAGGTGTATCCCACTCTTTAATTGAAGATCTCATGATAGGGTAGAGTGGGGGGGGGACCCTTAATCCCATTTTCAAATAATGTTAACAGTTCAAAACTATTCTAGAACAATAGACAAATTTTCACTTTGTACCAGTTCAGCCTCTAAGGATTTTATCAGATGATCCCCTTTCAACATTCTTTTGCTGACATAAAAATATCCATTTTTATGCCAGCAAAAGAATGCCCCTCACCACCACACTTACCTCCTCTCCTGGCAGAAGGCTTCCCTGGCAATGAAGAGCAAGTGAACGAAGCGCTGTTCACTTTCACGTTTGAGATCTCATGAGATTTTATCGTGTGGGAAATTCAACCATAAAACAAACAAAAAAACCCCACATTAAAAGTAACACAAAGCACAAAAACACACTAAAAAACTTCCAGGTAAACCTGGGAAGATTTTACAAAGTGTGTCACCTATCTGGATGTTGTGATCTCACCTGGAAGTGTTCTGGCCAGTCCAGCCATTGATGGAGTAAGCTTAAAGAAAAACCCATGAGGTTTCATACGCTGGCTGTACTGGCAAAAAAAAATCTATTGACCACTTGTCCTGTCAGTAAAATAGAGTGGCTTATTGGCAGGACATAAATGCAAAAGGGCAACATCATCTGATATGCGCACCCTTTTGCTTTTATGTGGCATCATTGTGACACTGTTTTCTGTGTTTCTGATAAAGTCCTAAGAAAGGCAATTTATAGCCAGGACTCCACAAGCCCATCTAACCTGTTCTTTTGATGATGAGGATGAGAAGGATGAGGATGACATTGACCTAAATCCTATTGTGGTCTTGACTAGAATAGACCCATTGAACCAATTGGATGTACCTACAGTTGGATCTCCATTCAACAACTGATTCATTGGGTCTATTGTAGCTGGAACTAACCGGCAGGGTTCAGGTCAATATTTTATCCCATTGCTTTGGACTCTAATCTTCATGAAATAGCTTACAAAATAAGAATAAGAATGGCTCAAAAAGGTGTCTCAGATCAAAATGGGTGAGCTTATATATGATTGCCAGGTGGAGTTCTGTTTAGGCACTTTACAGAGATAGACCTGGTTCACTTAAGGAGAGCACATCATATTCTTTCCCAATTATAAAATAATCCAGCAAAATGTTTTATGACTCCTCTTATGGGAGAGAAATAGCTTCTTTCCATATACATAAGATTGTGAAACTGAAGTAGATTTATTATTGAGAATAATCAGTATGTACATGAACAAATCAAACTAATTATTTAAAGGTGACCTGAAGTGTGCAGTGATAAAGACAACTGAAGCCATGTTATTTCTAGAATAATAACAAAAATAACAAAGAATACTTACTTTTAAACAGCACATAAGCAGTAGAAGGCACAAAGACAGAGCTGCTGGGAAGCCCCCGAAACCCAAATACAGTCCTTACAACAAACTCCAGAAGGGAACGCACCCACTTGGCGTAAGCAAATTATTTTTCTGCATAGTCCTTTATGATACTATTAATGGAAACAGAGTAACACGGTGATTCAGTTGTGCATTAGCAAGCAGGCTTTTCCCTTTATGACAAAGCAACTGTCTTTAAGAATAATTCTGGTTATATTTCTTCTAAGCTGAGGTTGCCATGGATTACACAGCTTACAAGCAAAGTTTGGAAAAGTTACTTTTTTTGATGGGAACTCTGAGAATCCCTCAGTCTGCATAGCCAGTAGTCATGCTGGCTGGAGAATTCTAGAAGTGGTACCTCATACCTTCTTGGAGATCTGGAAGAACAGCCTCATTTTTCTTCCCTTGGCTGCAGACATGGAGCCAAAGGTGTAACTGCAGGGGCATGGTCCCACAAGAAGAATTCTCTCCTCCTCCCATGAAAGTTTTCTTTGCTACTCAAATTTCTAGCATTGCAATAATTTAAAACTTCAGTCAAACATTTAGAAATAGAGCTTAGGCATTCAAAGAAAAGGGGCAGGCAAAATTGCCAAGTAATTGCAGACACAGCAAATATGAGTGTTCTGTGTGAGATTAATTTTTAGTGTCTCACTCTCTGAAATGCTAGAAATTTGGGGGCTGAAGGAAATTTTTTTGGAAAAGGGCAGAATTCTCATTTGGAAGGACAATGCCCTCATGACACACACACACACACACACACACACCCCGTAGTTACACCCCTGAGTACTGCTGGCTGCAGCCAAGTCACTTCTCTCCTTCCCAGTATGGCCATGGCAGAATCCTTAGGGCCTGAGCGCTGCCTGGGGAAGGAAGAATCACAGAACTGTGTATGCAGTGATGCATGCTTTGATGCTTTGATACAGGACCTTGGCCTAAATCTCCATCTTGATCCTCTTGTAAGAAGGGTATGATTACAATGAATTGAATAAGTGGGAGACAATGTAAATAATGACAGCTTCAAGAGATTGCTGTGTTACATAACAGGGCTGAGTATGTGTATGTGTGTGTGGGAGGTAATAATAAATGGAAATTTTAGAGTATTCCCCCCCAAAAATAGATTAAACAAAATTCTCAAAAATTCTGTATTTGTCCCAGTGTCTAGAACTTATCATAGCAATCCATTCAAAGCATGCAAAATGTGAATTACTTTTCCACTTCCCATTTTCTGTGTTACTTTCCTACAAAACCTTTATTCTGCCCTGCTGCCTGGAATGTCCATTTATTTTATGCATTACCTAGGCAAGACAATTGGGGGGGTGGGGCAGATAATCTAAACTAACAGCAATACTTGTTGTTTCTTCTTCCTTTGATTCTTCTGTAGGTCAAACTTGTATTTTCAAAGGAACCTTCAAAACCAATGGCTCCTCGGATCCTACCAAATCCACTGGCGGCGGCGGCAGCTGCTGCTGCTGTGGCTGTAAATGCCCCCTTCAGTCTTCGAACCGCCCCACCAGCAACCCTCTTTCAGACTTCAGCACTTCCTCCGGCACTTCTTCGACCGGCCCCTGGGCCTATACGGACCACCCACACTCCTGTCCTCTTTGCCCCATACTGAACTCCACAGAGGAATTAATTGTACTGCAATAATTTTTCAGAGCAAAAGCAAAACAAGAACAATGAACTATGCAGTGTTAATTTATAGTTTAAAGATATATCAGATATAAAGCACTAGGACTTTTACTAAGAGATCTAAACAAATTCTAAAGAGGGGACAGAGTCAGCTTTTTCTCCAGATGAGAAACCCTCTTGAATACTGACCATTTTAGCAGAGATCCTGCAACATTGGTTCATAGTTATAAATATATATATATATTTTAAAAATGTACGAAATCATTTTGACTGTGCTTTTCGGCACATATCTCCCCTGCAATGGTATTCTTGCTTATGAAACAGCAAAACAGAATTGTCTAAAGGGCATTAACTGGCTCCAGTGTACATAAAATATTGAATTCTGTAGAATAAAAGGAGGGGGAAATTAAACACTGTGAATAGTAATAACTCTTACCAATGCTCCAGCCAAGTCAGCATTTCCTGGGTATTTATCTGAGTAAAAAGTAGATGCAATAGATGTCTTGTTAAACACTAGTATTGTGTCTCTATGTATGCCACCAGGTTCATAAACTGAGGAGACATGATCATCTCTCTTTGATAAGCCATCACAATGATCATAAGTTTAGGTAGCATCCTGGGCAGACTTACCCTGAGAATAAGTCTGACGGAACACAGCAGGGTCTCTGTCTGAGTAAAAGTGCATAAAGCTGTCTCTCTCCAGTTTCAAAATGATGTGATCAGGGGCCTTTTGGAAAAGAAGTAGAGAAAGGAATAATCTTAGTGCAAGTACTGAATGAGCAGCATTGGAACTGAACAGAACATCTTCAAGCAAGGTGGGACATTTTGGACTACTCCCTGGACTACAACACCCAGAATCCCCCAGCTGAATGATTCAGAGAGTTGTCATCTTAAAAATGTAACATTCAAAGCTCTGCTATTCCATTCTTTCTAAGTGGTAACTTCTCTACCCTAACCACATGCCTTGTCACAAGCTGCTTTTGCAATTTCCCTGCATGTTGAAATGTAGCATTTAGTATCATTCGTAAGGGTGGACGACTTATTGCTGAGGAAGAAAGGAAAAGTTCTGCTGCTCATGTAGATCCTTGTATTCTTGTCTGGATTAGGGTTCATCATCATGATTACTGAAAACACACAGTGAGCTCAATCACTTCTATCTAGCGTAGACCCACTGAATCAATAACTTGATAGCAAGTCAATTAAGAGCGCTTTGATTCAGTGGGTCTACTCTAGCTGAAACTAGAAATTGGATTTAGGCCAATCTGTGCAAATAACAAAGTGATAACAACAGACTTTGGCCTTATAGACACTGCTAATGTACATTGGTGCTGACAGCAGCAACCAGTGACATCATAAGCAGAAGAACCCAGACCTTACTTTTGATCCAAGGGTGCAGAGACTCTTAGCAGAATGTGTTAGGAAGGTATGTGCAGGCATGTCTGCCTTAACACTGCTCAGGTTTGCTGCACTGGACACCATTGACCCAATATGACCATGCAATGGTCTCCAGTTAAGGTATGGGATCTCAACAGATCATGTCTCTTTGTGGCAGCCAGTTCCTACCATGCTGGCTGTGGAGTTAGTCTAAAAATATTAATTTGTACAGGTTCTCTTCCCACCTCACCATCTGCCACCAGTATTTAAGCCATTTTGATGTCATAGCTTCCCTCCCAAGATGTGGGGGGGGGGATTATAGTTTGATAAGGCAGTGACAAATCTCTGTTGAGGATCTTTAGTTCTTCATTGACCAAAACAAAATCCTAGGCAGCTATGGGGAAAAGAAGTGGAAGTGAAATCAATTAAAATGGTACTTAAATCTTCCCATATGTAATATGGAAGCTATATACTCTATATTTCAACTAGTAATAAATACATCTGGTAATCACTAGCAGAGCCCTGCATCAGTTATGGATCTAGGTGGGCAACATGCAAGCTGTGGGCCATACACAACCCCCAAGGCTGTTTCCTTGCTTGCTTGCTTGTTGTTTGGTGGTGCATAGTCCCCTCACCTTTCTCCCAATGGATCCCAAAGATCAGACAAAAGTCTTGATTTTTTTGCCCATTCCTGGAATGGTGGCTTTGTTCTAAAATAGGGTTCAGGAGCTCCCCGAAGCCAGAAGCAGACCTTCAGTTACATCTGCTTAATATTCTGCCCCCTCCATTTCTCCCAGTATTTCCAGGAATGGTATAGAGTGTGGGGGGGGGATGCCCGGAATGTGGCAAAAATATTGGAGTTGTAGATCAGGGTTCTGAAAGTTTACCTTTTTGGACAACTCCATGCTGGCTGGGTGATTTGGGGAGCTGAAGTTTTTCAAAAGTGCTTTTGCCAAGCTTTGGTGAAGTTCCATTATAGCAAAGGGACCCACCTAAGTTTTGTAAAGTACTTCATTTTGTATCACAAAAGTGGGAATATTACTGGACAAGCTAGGTACATTTCTTTTGGGGGTTGTGTAGGAAAAATGCACCTTGCTACTGCTATGATAAGGTTTAAAGATATGCAAGATATGACACAAAAGAGATGCATACATACTTTGTGTGAAACAGATGCAATCCTTGGGCCATACGACTAGTGATGGCCTTTATGAAATAATCTCGTAAGAACTTATGTTCACTGTGAGGGTTATTTTTTTTAATAAAATGTTGGAGATCTATAAAGCTTTATTGTACATACAGTAGAGTTAAAAATAACTTATAAAGATAAAATTATATGAATACATGCACACACGCACACACACACATATATATATTTGCCATTCAGTTTTAAATAATAATAATTTTAAAAAAAATTATTTTTAACCCGCCCCTCTGCTCGGTAACCGGGGCGGCGTACAACAGGATTAAAACAGTAGCAAGTTAAAACCATCCTTCTCAAGCCTAACCCTCCCACCCCTTAAAACTAAATTAAACCAGTAGAGAATTAAAACAAAGATAAAATACAATACAATATATATATAAATATATAAATGGCAATAGTGGCAGGGGGACCGGTAAGCAATCAACTCTACTTGAGCCAGGAAGTTATTCCGGGAAGGCCTGCCAGAAGAGATCCATCTTTAGCACTTTCTTGAAGATATCAAGAGTAGTGATAAGACGGATCTCATCTGGCAGGCCATTCCAAAGTCTGGGAGCTGTAGAAGAGAAGGCCCTCTGGGAGGTCTGCGACAGCCTAGTTTTCATAGGCTGCAGCAGGTTCCTCCCAGAGGACCAAAGTGCGTGGGGGGGGATCATATGGGATGAGGCAGTCCCAGAGATAAGATGGACCCAAGCCATGTAGGGCTTTAAAGGTTAAAACCAACACTTTGTACTGTGCCCGAAAACTGATTTAATCACAGGTGTTATATGCTCTCTCCTAGATGTTCCCGTAATTAACCTGGCTGCCATATTTTGTACCAGTTGAAGTTTCCGGGTTAGGCACAAGGGTAGCCCCATATAGAGTGCGTTACAGTAATCCAAACATGAGGTTACCAAAGCATGTGCCACAGTTTCCAGATCCCTTGTATCAAGGTAAGGGCGCAGTTGGCGTATCAGCCAAAGCTGATAACAGGCACTCCTGACTGTTGCACTCATGACCCAAATATGGGTCATGATATGGCTGGCAACAAACAGCAGAGATGATGAAAAAGAAAGGCACATGTTCTGACTCTCTGATATTTGCTGCTGACATTATTTCCTAAAGACAGCTACAGAGGTATTATAATAAGCCGAGAAAGTCTGTTCAGCCAGATTCAGCCATACTGAGAGGCAGCAGCAATGCCTGCAAGTAGATGTTAGCTATAAAAAAAGTAAACCATATTTTAAGTGAAGTGGAAGCAGGAGCTTAAAAGAAATGTTTAAAAATGAAAGTGATGCAAAATATTGGCCATAGATTTGCTATACTCATGTGTCTTTTTTTAAATTAGCATTTGGAGCTTATTATGCTTACAGTACATTTCCAAAGAGTTATTCATGGCTGTTTTGATTTCATTTTTAAGAAGGAGTATGCATGTACCCACAGACACATACATCCATTCATATAAATAATTGCAAAATAAAAGTATGAAGAGGGGAAATTAGGATGCTCCAAGAATAAAGGTTTGTATCCAAAGTTTTCCTTCCAGAAAGAAACAGAAAGAGATGTTTCATTTCCAGAAGGGCTCTTTCTATTTGCGGCTTGGATCCAATGCAAACTCCCATGAAAGGCAGTGGGGCAGAGGGTGATTTTCACCCATTATCCCATACACAGCCCCAGACACTCTGTTACAGAGAGTACACCAATGCTCAGGAATAGATTTTTGTATGGCATATGGCAGGGTTGGGCAAAGTGCAGTGCTGAAGTCACATGCAGGTCCCAAATCTATTGTTGCGACACTCAGTCCACCCACCCCGCATCCCTCAGGGTATTCATCTTCTAGCTAAAAAACACAGATGACTTGCCTCATTGAAGATCTTCAGGATTAGCAATTCACATTTGAAATAACACACCGTTCCCTGGCCCCATTTAACATTTTAAAAGCCCGTAATTCACATGTAACTTTGGGCCTGAACCTGTTTTTGTTTTGTTTTGGCATGTCTGGCAGTCTGTGTGGACCCTGGAGTGCTGTAAGCCAAAACTATTTTTGGGTTGGACCCTGGAGTGGCCTGGGGGCAGAAAATGGATCCCTGGACCTGTTGCAGTTGCCCACCCCTGCCATATGGGTTAGAGATCAAAAAGTGTCCTATTGTGTGAATGGAACTCTACTAATAGAATTCTGGGTCCAACCAAATATGTGCCTCCAAAATCCCAAGAGCCACATCTGACTTTTATGTTTTAATTTTAAAAGATAGTTTTTAATAAATTATTTAGAAATATTTTATCCATGTACTTGCAAATGATTGTGCCTTGAAATTAAAGCACCCCTGCCACCTTTGCCTATCTCAGTCTTAAACCAGAGGTAGGATATCCATCAAGGATTGTGTGTGTGTGAGAGAGAGAGAGAGAAAGAAAGAGAAAGAGAGATTATCATGTCCTTTCATTAGACAAATTGCTCAAGACCTTTAATAATAGGAGTCTAAAGCTAAATTTCAACATTCATACTCCAGGATAGTGAATATTCATTAGTTCCTTGAAAGCTGATGAACAGATTTCAAAAGCACTGGAACTTTGCAATAGCACTTTTGGAAGCAAAAGCCTTAGACTGCCTATGAATATGAGGACTTATGCTCCGACTCTGACTGCATTAATTAGGTCAATAGCTAACACCAATTCAGAACAAAGCCTTGAGGTATAACCGTAAAGCCTGAGCATAAAATGTCTTTTCCTAGATTACTACTGAAAATGGCCTTTCCACAAGGAGTTGTCTCTGGCTATCCTGTATAGGAATTCTTGAAAAATTACACACTTTGATTCTCCTCATCCCTTCCAGCAGTTAATAGGAACATGGAAAGAGGGGGACTACCACCATAACTGCAGGGGAAGTACATGATATACTGAGTCAAGGGAAGATTTCTATATGGATTGAGACTGTTTTTGATGGCATCTCCATGACAACTGTAAGCTCTGCTCCAGCAATCTGTCTCATCTTTTTATGATGTAGCTGTAATATGAGTGATATCCTCAGCACTCTCTGATATTTGCTGCTGACATACAAGTGGTTTGTCAAAGCCAAGGTCTGTGAATATTTATGGGTCCATAGGGCCTTTGTTTGTGACACAAAAGGAAACTATTCAGAACCAAGCCATAGAATATTAGGGGTGTTCCAAAATCAGGCAGTCCTGGAAATATTTTTTTTGCAGATGAAATAATATGCAGAAATGAAAAGGAAAAGAAATGTAAATGTATTGAAGATTTGTGTTTGGCCTGCTAGGATCTGGGGATGTGCTACCACCCTGTCGAATAGATTGGTTATGACAAATGTGACCTGTGGCATGTATGGAGGCACAGTACAAATGGCACAGATAATCACTGTTTTTCTAGAAATAAAGAGTCATTCCTACTCTTTCCATCAGTTGGTCCATACTCTCTTAAGTTGCTTGAAACTTACTTACTTACTCTCTCTCTCTCTCTCTCTCTTTCTTTCTTTCTTTCTTTCTTTCTTTCTTTCTTTCTTTGGCATCACCACTGCTGTATGCAAACATTTCTCTGGCACATACAAATCTCTCCTAGACTTCAGCTGTAAGCAACAAACAATCCCTTTTATGTCTCTTATTCACTACCTAATAAAGGATGAAGCCTAAATGTTAAGAATGTGTGGAAGGTTTTCTGTGCATTGTAACCTCATCAAATACTAGTTGCTGAACCTTTGTTAGTGATAACAGAACAACAGCTGCCAGGACTGTCATTCACTCCAATTACAAACTTGGGTGGCCTTGCCTGGTAGTGGAATAGGGCCACATAAAAATACAGTTGTGGTTTCTGCATATTTGGAGGGGGGCTCCTTAGGGCCTAAACTCAATTGTTGTCTCAACTATAGTACAGTCAGACACTGTATCCGCAGAACCAATATCCTCAGTTTCAGTTATCCATGGCTGAAAAAATAGTGACACGTACCATTGAGTCATGCTGGAAAATGCCTAGACAGGTGTCATCTCTAGGAATCACTAGACCTTCCAGTGCAACTCTGTGGTATATTTGTAACAGAAGTCTTTTATTTTAATAGGGTTCACTATTATCTGCGATTTCCAGTATCCATGGTAAGTCCAGGAACAAAACCCTAGCAGATACGTGATTCCAACTGTACACCCCAGTAGGCCTCACATAAGTATTGATTTATAATAGAGCAATTGATTCAATGAGCTTAATCTAACTGAGACTACTAATTAATTTAGGCTTCGGCATGTGGAATATATTGCTTTTTTTAACTTTAAAGGAGATAAACTAAAACAAAACAATGACAACTCCAAACTCCAATCCACTGGGAAAAGACAGCTTCTTAGCCTAAGAATCTATGCAATGCTAAGGGCAACTAAACTGAGTGGTTGAAGGCTACCAAAGTGAGTTGGAGTATAAGGAAGGATAACTGACTGGGACATTGAGGCCTTGCTTGATTCCTAATGGTACCACAAAGAAAGATTAGGTTCAAGGGGAATTCCATGAATTAAGACAACAATCTCCAGGGGGCCGGTTCCACGACGAAAAAGTTCGCAAGATTCTGGATTACCGTTCTTTCGCATCAGAAGAGCATAAATCACACGACTCCCCAGCATTTTCGGAAGATGAGCAATTGTTTTCCTTATAGTTCACACAGGCAAAGGTGGGGGGGGATCGCCTCCAGATGATTAAAGCCAGGCAGGAGGCGGGGAGGGAGCAAGGAGGGGGTCATGGAGACCATAAATAATGAGAGGGGAGAAAAAGTACAAACAAACAAGGAATCGAAAGAGCGATCCGTCAAAACCCCCCCTTCCCCAGCCCTGAAAGGCTTCTATAAAGAAAGGAGTGAATGAAAAGACGAACAAGCAAAAGAATGCTGGAGCTGTCTGCTTCCCTTCCCTTCGTGCACACACACACCACAGAAGCTTGCCGCATTCCTGATTGTTTGAAGCCTTGAATGGCAGGCAATTGAATGGAAGGACAAACAAAAGGATGAACATGCGATCGTCTGTTTCTCCCGCATACATGAATGCATGCACACACACACTCTCACAGCAGTGAAGCACGGGTGGGTTGCAAGCAGAAGGAGGGTTAATTTTTTTCTCTCCAACCCCTCTATTCGGATAAAGCAGAAAGGTCACTCCAACCAATCAGGAGTCAGCTCTGCTCACAGTAATTCGAAAAGGTAAATGATCGTTAGTTCCCATGACAAATTATGCGCATTTTTGCAAACTTAATCAAAAAAGTGCGGGAAACTAGTGAAAGCTGATACTGCGCGACTTATGGGTTTTTTGCACCCCCTCCTTCTGAAAAGGGCACTGTTGCTTCGAAATGCGTGGGAACTATCAGGCTTCTTGTCACATTCTTTGAGGATTTATTTTGCCGTGTAAACAACCCCCATGTTTTTTTCCCTTTCCCACTCTCCAGAAACCCACCTCCCTCAATCTAAAGAATTAGAGTGCACAGTTCCAAACCTGAACCATTTAGCTATGTATGTCAGAACAGAAGAAGGTTTCAGGAGGATGGATGAGAAAAGAAATCTCATTTTACCTCCTATTTCCTGTCTTGACATTGTCCACCCTCACCCCACCCCATTCATGTCTAAAGGGCACTTATAAGGATCTGGTTCAGGCTGGTATGAACCCTAAACAGAAACACTCCCATTACGGGTTCAGAATGCATTATAGGGTTGGGTTGTTAGCCCCTCGTTGATTGGTTTATTTATGGTATATGGTTTGTGTATTGTAGGCCCCATCTACACGATTAAAAAAAAATCCATTTGGGGGTAAAAAATCTGAAAAGGCAGCCATTCGTATGCGTATGACCTGCCAACATGATTTTTACCCCCCCCCAAACTCTGTATGACCCACCCCCCTTGCCCAGCTGGCTGGAGTGAGCATTCCAAGCGGTGGTTTTAAATGTCCCACCACTTTTTTTTTTATTTAAAGAGGTGCCTGTTGTGTGGACAGTCAGCTTTCCATATTTACAGAATAAAATAAAAAGGAATGAATGTAAAATTCATGGACTTACCAGACTCGCTTAGCCGGGAATTCAACATGGTGCCTGCTCCCAATTCCCCTCTTTGCTAGCCCCACTCTCTGTGCTCAGCCAGCCAATCAGATTACACGCCTGTTCGTATGTGTGTAAACGGGGTGTACAGACCATTGACAATACGTACGGCTGTACAGATTTTAGGTCGAGATTCGCTAATCCTCCTGAATGCCAAATCCACGGAGTTTACAGAGGATTTGTTAGCCCCCCTTCTGAATGACACGTATGCATCCGAATGGCCATGTGTATGAATGATCAATCTTCCGAATGCCGTACATATTTTTTTACCGTGTAGACGGGCCCATATATAGCCACAATCCTGCAACAGGAGACAAAACTGTAAGATGTAGTTATGGTAGTCTTCCATCTAATCTCCCACAAGTCCATCTTTTCTCAGCTGCAGGCCTCTCAACCCAGCCATTTCCTGGAGAGTGGGGTGGTGGTAGACAAATATCCAGCTATTTTCCTATAGCTGGACACAAAACAACCGGCATCTAAGACCTCCGAGGATCTTGTGGAAGTAGTCATTGCTCTGTGTCCAGCTAAAGGAAAATAGCTGAACACTTATCTGCTGCTCTGCACCCCCCATCCCACCCCCACACACATTGCACCAACTAGAAAATGACTGGATTCAAGGGGGCTGCAGCTGAGGGGAGGTGGGTTTGGGGGATTTTTGTTACTGTGATTTTTGATAGAGAATTCCAACCTCCACAATGAGTAAAAAAAGTGAGTTCTGACGGCATCAATATGACTTAATGTATTCTGTGTGATTTCAAGTTGCCTGTCAACTTATGGTGACCTTATGAATTTCATAGGGTTTTCTTAGGCAAGACTAGTCAAGAGGTGGTCTGAATATAACACACGTAGGATTTCCTGGCAGTCTCTTTTTCAAGTACTAATCTGGTCTGACCCTGCTTAGCTTCCAAGACTAGACTGGATCTGGTGCCTTTAATTCACCCACCAGACACCAGTTTTTTTCTTTTTTTAAGTAAACAGTTTGGATTCTGTTGCACATGGAATATTGGCAGTATCTAGGGTTGCCAGTTGAAAATTGTCCCAGTCTCTGAGGTTCAAAGCCAAACCTTAGACCTAGGGATGGCCCCTGGTGATTTCATCAGTACAGTGGTTCTTAACCTTTTCTTTCCCAGGGACTCCCTTTAAATATCATTTGTTCCTGTGGACCCCCAAGCCTTAACTCAAGATTTAAAACGACAACAATATAGTTACATCATGCATTAAACCTTTCCCCAGAGGCACTGGAGGGTGAAGGCTTTTTTCCTGCTTCTTCCTGCAAGTTTGTGGCTGGAGAGGAATGAATGACAATGTGCAGGCCAAGCCAGCCAGCTTTTGCCTTGTCTCCTGTCACATGGCTGCTCCACTGCCTTTGCGGACCTCCTGTGAGGACATCACGGACCACTGGAGGTCCGCAGACCACAGGTTAAGAACCACTGCATTAACACATTCATGTATTATGCATTAAACACCAACCACAGTTTTTTTACAGCTTGTCGTTCAATCACACACAGAGACAACGTATTTCCATGTTTGGAAATTAAGACTGAAATCTTAGCTCAAGGAGTTGTTCCCAGGTCAAAGTGAAATCGGGATATTATTCCTTAGGAAGATGGGATGAGGGACGTTTAATTCAACCTACTTACTTCTAGCCAGACGAGCAGAGCAGAAGGTGAGCTCTGGTGCTACAATGACTGGGAGGGAAAGAGGAAGCTAAATAAGTAAATATGTAGACCCCCCTGGAGAGTCTTTGAGAGTTGCACCAACAAATCATCTAAACCTTCCAAAATGTAATAAACTGCTCCTTTTCTAGCAGAGTGGGAGATTTGCACACAACCCTTTCCTCTTGCCTGGAGCTGAACCTACCAAAGATGGAGAATTTGCACCTTTGAATCCTCCCTGGAGATTACCCATGAAAACATGAAACTCAGGGACAGGCCCTGAGATGTGGCAACCCCAGCAAGATCAAGCTTTCATTTGACCCTACTAACATGTGGCCATTTCTCCCCCAATGAAGGAGAAAATCTCAGAAATTTCTCAGAAAAAAATGTCTTCTGGGGAAAAAATACAGCTTAATTTTAGCAGTGTTCTTAGTATCTCTTCTTTTAAGATGCTCACCTACAAAAGCCAGATAAAGTGCAAAACAAAAACATACCAATACGAGCATGTTTTTGCAGCTTGCCTGAGTGGTGACACACATATTAATGTGCCATCTGCAATGGGGCACAAAATCCCACTATTGCTGAAGCCATTGGTGTCCCATTTGGATGAAGATGTGTTGCAACCCTAATGTGTAATCAGAGAGGCTGGATCCCAAACTCTAGCAGTGAGGAACCAGTAGCTGTCCAGATGATAATGGACTCCAACACCCGTTAATCCCTGTCCATGGATCAATAATCTCCAGAAGGCCACGGGTTCCCCTACATTGCCTTAGACTGAGACAGATCAATACTCCATTAGCCCTACTTTAACTAGTCTTGCTGGAACAAGGCTCCACAAACTGGGGCAGAAGACTTCCTGAGCCCTCTTACCTTTGACTCCTTTAATGACCATTGATAGACATTGTTGTTGGATTCCAATAAGATACTGTACCTTTTTTGGTTCTTAGGCCCTGTTTTAGGAGATTATCAGACATGGCAAAAAACAACATCAGAAGATTGTGACGAGAACAGGAAGGGGCAAGATTATGATACTACAACATCCTTCAGTTTCCTGGGGGCGTAGCGGGGCCATGTGTAAGGCATCCTTTTGTATTGGTGGCTTCTCCCCATCAATAAGAAAGGGAAGCCTTGTCCACAGCAGTGCTACACCCTGGGTGTGGCCATCTGATAATGTCACCCTTTCAGTTCTCCTTACGATCTTCTGAAGCAGTTGGGAACATGGTTTTTTGCCACGTTCCCCTGCCTCTGATAATCACCTTATTTTGTACTTTGGAAGGTGAAACAGTGTGACCCAGTGGAATCTTATGAAAACTATTGTCAGCACAGTTCCTGTATTATTGTACGTAATAGACCCCTCCACTTGATTATCCTAATGCCATTATATGGAGGATCCTGTGAACAATGAGGTGAAGAGGGGGACACTGTGAAAAACTGGTTTGATTAAACAGTGGTTATGCATCCAACACTTCACCCATGTGCAAGCCATCTACTGATGTGGAACAAAAGAATGGTGCTACACAAATGTAGAGCCTCTCCTGTAGGGGATCAGCATGTTTACAGGCTTATGCTATATAGGTGCAGCAACATGTTTGTTCCCTGGCTGCTGGATGCAATGATATTCCCACCAAAACCGAAACAGCCTCATATACTCCCAATGCACTACAGCATGATTTCTGGACTTCTGATGGAATCATTACATTTGCAGCCACAGTCTCGCCTGGGGCTTGGCAGCTGTGGGGATGAGGTCCTGAAACGCAGCACAATGGCAAGAGAATAGCCTTCTGCATTCTGTCCAAAAAGGGACATACATGCACGGAAGCTGCACTTACATGTGTGCATGTCATTAATAGGACACCGGACATTTTGTGTTAGTTCCCAGTGTTCCAAACTCTTCCTCAGGCAGAGGTGGGGGGTTGAAGGGGTCTCACCTTTCCCCAACAGCAGATTTTTGGTGGCCCTTCCTGCTAGAAATCTACAGATGTTGAGGGGAATTAGGGAATAAAATGGCAACCATTACTGTGGCTTCCACTTTTTGTGGCTAGTCTTCCCTCCTCCAATGCTCAGGATAGCCAGAGCATTCTGGGAAAATAAAACAGGGGCCATCAGGAGGAGCTCCTGGAAATTGTTCATACATACAGCCATTTTTTAACAAGTGGAGGGAGAATGAAAACACATACATCCATGCAAAGAAAATGAATAGAAGTATGAAATGAAACAAGTCTTTAATAATGAAAATGAAAATGAATGATGTACAGGAGTGAAAAAAGTCTGACTGAGACAAGTGTGTTTTAGTCATGGCATTGCATTCTTCTCTGTGGGCTTGTCTATACGAGGCAATAAAATGTGGATTGATGCCACGAATGCCCATTTGCAGCAGCTTCCATTTGTCTCAATGATTTTTTGGCAAGACCGCAGGCATGCGAAGCTATCCACGTTCGTTGTTCAAATGGACATGCCTGCGAATCAAGATGGCGGGTGCAAGTGAATTACTCATGTTTTTATTGTCACCAGTTGCTGCCACCAAACAGGTAAGCAATTTGTGCTGAGTTTCTTTCCCCTCCTTCCTTTTGTCTTTGCTCCATGTATTTTGCTCCAGGTATTTTAGTACAATCTAAGGGACTGAACCAAATAGAGACTCAAAGTTTCCTGTGGTCTGCAGGATGTGCCCTAATTTACATGAAATGATATATCTTCCAGGAAATATTCATCATTCATTTCTATGGCTTTTGGGATCCATCCTCACAAGCATGCTGTAGGTACAGATAGAGATGCAGATATATAAATAGGTAAAATATATAAGACATATCATGATTTCTTTCTAGAGTTACCATCTGGCATTAAACAATAAACAACCATTAAAACAGTGTGTGTGTGTGTGTGTGTGTTTTAAGTTGGGTATAAACACAGCTAATACATGAAATTATATAATTTCATGTATTAGCTGTGTTTATACCTCACTTAATGAGCCATATTATGACTTGTCCCCATCCTCACCTTCCTCCTCCTCCTCCTCCTCCTCCTTCTCCCCTGTGTACTCTCATAGCAACTCTATGAGGTAGGTAGGTGAGGGTAAAAGATGAAAGCAACCCAGAGGGTGTTGTGTCTAATTGAGGACTAGGACCTGGATGTCTGAAGCCTCCCTTCAATATGTTATTATCTAAACTATGAGAAAGCATTCCATATAATGGTTTGGATCCAGATTTATTGGGCTGGATCCATTGAAATCAACAAGACTTAAGTTATTCCCATTGGCTGTGGTTCTATATCAGCCACTTAATTATATAACAACCTTAGTTACATACCCCATCCCAATCCAGACTTACCCGACAGCAGCCACTGTGAGTGAAAGGGAGCTGTTCTCCTGTTGGCCAGAATGCAGCAGCTGACGTTTCCATCCCCTACCCATGAGTGACCTCTGGTGCAATAGTCAGAAGCAGGATCCCTGTCATACTTCCTTCCCACACTGGAGATTGCATGCAGGAGGGAGATGAAAATAGCATCCTGCTGTGTCCCGAGCAATATGAGAACAAACCCCTATCACTTGCTATTCCTTACACTATGGAATAGGTAGGGACCATGAATACGAACCTGTCATTCAAGGTCTTCTCTCCACCCCAAACCCAATTAAAGGGCCTCTTCTCATGTGAGGTCATCAAAGCACCTTCCTCTCAAGCAATTCTGTGCCATGTTGTGCTTGGTGGATGAGGTTAATTCTGCCCTGGGACCTACTGTAGAGCTCTGAAACCTTGCTTTGTTATTGGATTACAAGAGCAAGAATTTATCAGCTGTCATGGCAACTTTTCCAAGCTCTGAGCTACAAGATTAGTATATCTCCTGGAGCTCTGGTGGCTCAGTGGAGGTACCCTGGTGGTACAGTGGTTAAATGCCAGTACTGCAGCCACAACATTGTGAGTTCAATCCTACAGGGCTCCAAAATTGACTCAGCCTTCTATCCATCTATAGGTCAGTAAAATGAGTACCCAGCTTGTTGGGGGCAATTAGCTAATACATTGTAAACCACTTAGGGTTTACAATTATTTGCACTGATAAACAGTATAAAAATATAAATGCTTATTGGTATTGCTATACCTCCATAGAAGAGTACAGAGGTTGGACAACAAAATAAAAGTCTTTGAGAAGATAGGAATATGCCTGCTTAGTATTGTTGACACTAACATAAATCTTTTGACACTAACATAAATTTCGAAACCTTTTGTTCCCATCACAAAACATCTTTTAAAGCAAAAATTAAAAAAGGATCTTTACAAGTGTGAATGAAGTATTTTAGATTGTAAGTCCATAAGGGAAACAAAATAACCTTATGTAGTTTATAAAGGTATATAAAAATGAAATTGCATAAGGAAGAGAAGTATTTTGACTCATTAACAGTTGGATCAACTTGAATTCAATGAGATAACTTTAGTTATAAGTTAGATTGCACTGGAGACCCACTGAATCCATGGGAACTTGGTAAGTAAACCCTCCTGTAAATTTCATTGATTCAATGGGCCAAATTTAACTGAGACCAGCAGCTGGGTTCAGCCTAAATAATGATCCAGTCTATTAGTAATCTACAATGTTACCGCCTTTTTCTTTGTTACAGCAAGCATAATGATATTCAATAATGTCTTTAACGCCCAAATGTTCCAACCCATAAATGCATCTGTAAGAACTCAAGCTTTTCTTTCTTTCATTTGTACATGCATTCTTTTTAGACAATTAATTTCCCAGCCATCATTTCTACTTATAATAGACTTGAAGGCTTCAAGCTTCTTGGCTCAAATCCCGGCAGGCCAACAGAAAGAACAAAGAGTTTATTATTTTAAAGATTGTCATAATTATTGAAGGCCTGGCTCATGAATTCTACATGCCAGCTTTCATGCAGAATCTCTTATCAGTCATTTCCATTGGAAGCACACTATAGCTCTTACAGGAATACAAAATGCTTAGGACGATAGAAAGTAATAGCACAGCACTGGAAATCTAGTGGCATATGATTTTAGACCCAACTTCCTTTGTTATTTGTATACGGCAAGCACCCCCTTTGTGCAATTCAGCTGACTCAAGTTTGACAGTGCCATTGTCCGTACTGTATGCATTTCAGAACTAAAAACAATGAAGCTCTAGGCAGTTGTAGGCATCCAGGTAACTCTTGCACCAGATCTCATTTATAATAATAATAATAATAATAATAATAAAAATTTATTTCTATCCCGCCCCTCTGCAACGCAATCGGGGCGGCTTACAATATAAAAACTCCATAGTCCCAGTACCCTAGCCCACCCCCCCTTAAAATAATATTAAACTATAAAAGATTAAAAACATACAGTAAATTAAAAATATATAAATTAGAAAAAGATTAAAACATACTCCAAGCAAAGGATAACTGTTTCCTGGCTGGATAGATCCTCCTTGGTCCAAGATCCCTCCCCCCGACACACACACACAAAAGGAGGCTGGCATAATTCCAGAGATGTGTTTACAATTGACCCATGATTTATTAAACACAGCTATTCCGAAACAACTCAGATTACAATTCATCAAAATGCCATTTATGTTATACAATGACCTTGCACTCCATGAAGCACAGTTAATATCTTACTGCTCTGTACAGATGATGGGCAATGTTATATTCTCAGTCTCTGATCTTAGCTTAAGAAGGATGGAGAGGTTTTCAGCTCTTTTGTCCATCAGGAATCTGGGGCAGATGCCTGTAGAATAGAGGTGAGCAACTGGCACAAGGTTGAGGGCCCCTTTTAAGAAGGTTATTCTTTGCTAATTTTCTTCTGAAAGTAAGCAATGAGCAATTTGAGCAATTTTCTTCCTCCTGCAAGAAGGTCTTTGGAAACCGCAGTTTTTGAAAACAATTTGCAGTTTGAGACTTACTCGGTATAAAATTTGCACAGGGTACCTTTGCAATGAAAAAGCTTTTTCTGTGTGGGAAACAGCATTTTCTGTGCAGGAAATAGTATTTCTGTGTAGAATTGTTATTGTCTGCACAGATAATGCTGTTTTCTGAGCAGAAAATGTTGACTGCATACATGTGAATTACAGTATGTGCAGAATGAGTCCTGAATGGAACAGTCCAGGTTTCTTCTCATCAGGATTTTTTGAAATTTGACAATAATGTTTTTCTGCCATGTTTTGAATATTTTTGAATATTTTTCCCATCCTTGGCTACTTTTCAGTTGGCCAGTGATCAAGGCCCACATGTTTGTTTTTCTGGAGGGTTAAGATTTTTAGTTAAAATACATTAAATACTAGCTAATGCATGTAGAACAAGTTAAAACTCAGCTGATATTAATTGGAAAATGGCACTTAATAAAACATTGTTACATTCAATAAAATATTCCCCACTCTTTATTAACAATTACAGTCTCCCCAGAGAGCCAGCATGGTGTAGTGGTTTGAGCACTGGACCTCAACTCTGGAGATCAGGGTTCGAATTCTTGCTCAGTCATGCATGGAAACTTGTTGGGGGATCTTGGGCAAGTCATAGGAAGGCAAAAGAAAACCCCTTCTGAAAGAGCCTTGTCAAGAAATTTATTTATTTATTTATTTATTTGATTGATTGATTGATTGATTGATATGCTGCCTTTCTCACAGAATGGGACCCAAGGCAGTTCACAACACATAAAATATGATTAAAAATACAACAATTAAAATTTAAAAACCATTAAAATTGTGACACTTTAAAATTACGTATAAAACATATAAAAGTTAAAAACAATAAAAAGCACACCCCAATTTAAAGAAGCCTCCTGTGTGCACAGCTACAAATTGAAAGCCTATTGGAATAAAAACATCTTTGCCTGCCAGCAAAAGGAAAGCAGGGAGGGGGCCAGCCTAGCCTCCCAATGAAGGGAGTTCCAGAGGGTGGGAGCAACTACCATGAAGGCTCTCTCTCACGTCCTTACCAAGCGAGCCTGTGATGATGGCGGGACCAAGAGAAAGCATTCTCCTGATGATCTTAAAATTCTGGCAGCTTCATAACAGGAGATACAGTCTGTAAAAACCCTGTGATAGGTTTGCCTTATAGTTGCCGTAGGTCAGAAATTACTTAAAGGCACACAACCACAAACAACGGAATCTTCCCATTGTACTTGCTTGATTAACTTTTTTGTTGTTGGCTGGAATCCTTGGTAACAGTCCATGGAGATTATCAGATGGGCTAAACATGCCATTATATGAACACCAGGAGATCACAAAACTGCTCCTTTTTAGATGATGTCGTTCCCCTCTGGTTATGCTCCCATGCTGCTTCCGTTCCACTGGTGCTCATTTTTATTCACGGGCTAAGCCATGAATAGATCCCCTGTTCCATTTCTGTAATGGAATGATGTGCCTCTGAAATGGTGCCCCGTTGTGCTGGTGCAATGCCAGCTTCAGTGGGAGGTCCATGCCAGAACACTTCCAGGTGCTATTGGGACAGCAAGGTAAGTAACACACTTTTTTGTACCCTCCCTGGGTTACTTGATTTTTAAAGTGTGCTTTTGTGCTTGCTGTCATGTTTTCTATTTTATTTGGCTTTTTATTTTTGAATTTCCCACTCACTCGTCCTTTTGTGAGAACGGACAGGATTTCCATTCCAGGAAATGAATGGGGCTCCACTCAAGCTCCATTCACTCCTGGGCTGCCAGGGGAAGGGAACAATGCATGACAAAGGTAGGTGTGAAACTTTTTGTTGCTCTGCCAGGAAGGGGATGGGAGAGGGGCAGGAGAGGAGATTGCGAGATGGGAACACATTTTTTGTTCCTGTCTGATAATCTCCCATGTTATATAACTTTACATCTGCTTAGCTATGTAGCAGAAATGCTAAGAAACTGTGTTTGTGAATGGCAAAGATCTGTGATAGGACACCAACAAAACTGTCTCAATGCACATTGGAATCTGCCGATGTGCTCTGGCACTCCCTAGCTGGTGTCATGATATACAACAGGATCAATGCACATCCATCCCATTGTGCATCCGTTCCATTGTGCATTGGTCCTGATGCACATTACTCACTTTGCCAGCTCCCTTATGCAGTAATATTACAGCAGCCGCTTAATGGATATAGATATTACAGAACTGCCTGATTCTAATTCCCACAGACATAAGTCCCCCACAGGATTCGAGCCATCATTTTGGGTTTTGTTACTCTGGTTTTTGTTGTATTTGTTAATAAGTAAATGAAAAGTCACACATTTTCTAATGAGTAATATCAGAGCCACTTTTTAAAAATAAGGAACAACATATAACTAACTGCTTCCCAAAGGTATGATTTTACCTTCTGAACTGTGCATATTTGTACATCTTAACCTATTTATCATAACATGGATCAAAGTTATTTTGTGTTGGGGATATGACAAATGCAAATTAATTTTTGCATCCTTGATGAAAACAGGGTGGCACCTGAGGCAACCTGTCACGAAAAGAACAGCTGTGTGGTTTTTTTCACCCTTCAGGACTTTTTTAAAAGGAATATTTATGCAAAAATACAACCACTTACCCTTGCACAGTATTTCTGCTATATTTTTGCACAGGAAACAGTACATTCTGCACAAAGCACACTCTTTCCTGCTTGGGGAAAAAAATTGAGATGGAAAAAACACACACCATGCAGAGATCCTTATAGTCTTGCGCAATTAAATCATTCATTGTTGCATGAGAGAACAAACAAAGTGAAGATTTGCATCTGTACAAGCCTGGCCTATAGATGTCTGCAGAGTAAATGTGGTAGATGGGCCACTATTTTTCAAATATGCCAAGTGCTTTTCAGAATGGTTCCTATAAAGTATTTTAAAGACAGTTAGTAGACTATCAATGATTTGAAAATTCAGCATTTGCCGAACTATAGAATGTCATAGAAGCTACTATAGAATGTCATAGAAGCAAGATCATGGGTCCATCTAGCCTAGTACAATGACTGGCACTGGCTGTTTAGAGTTTCTCACATGTGTTGTCCAAGAAGGGTTGAATTTGAGTCTTTATGTACACAAACTGTGCACACCACATTGATCAAAGTCTCTTCCTATAAGCTTCTGATTCTTCTTCAATAGCAGCATGGGTGAAATCTTGAAAATTGTGTATGAAGATTACCTTCTCCCTCTCCATAATGCAATGATACAAGGATGTAGAACTCCAGCTTTCCAAAGTGGATTTTTACACTACCCCCCCCCCCTGAACTCTTGGCCTCATTATTTTGCTATCTTTTTAGAGTGGGAGGTACTTCAGCAGCTGAAACCAAGACCTTCATTGTTCAAGAGCCTTATTAACCCCTTTTCCTCTTATTTCCAATGAATTATTTACAATATTGTACCATTTCATAACTAATAGTCAAACTGAGTTTATGTAAACAAATTCCTTAGGTTGCCAAATAAATCTTGGTAGACTGTATACCTTTATTTGGGGACAATTCGCTAAACAATTTTGTGTTGTTTAAAGTGTGGAGATAAGCAAAGAGAAAGTATTTCTCTATTAACAAGTGCTGAGTTACAAGGGAAGAGATCCAACATTTGCCAAAGACATGTCACAAAATAGATAGTCTTCAAATAAACACTGGGTGATGCACAATTTGTCTGGCCGCATTTTAGTTGGCCAGCTCTTTACGTGCTGAATTTTCAACAATTCAACATTGCCAGTCCTGATTTCAGTTTTGGGGGGAAAACAATCAAGACTAATTAATGTTTAGGAAATTATTCCTCTATTTAAAAGCAAAGCATTTCTATCTGTGAAATACCTTTAAAAACAATCAAATGTGGGACTCAATATTGGACATGTATGCAGGCTACAAATTTAAGCCACATTGAAATTGATTTAGCTTTCATGGGTCCTTCCTCCTTCAGTATGAAGAGCCTTTGTGAAATTTCTTTTATCGCTTTTAAAGAGTAGATGACATAAAAGGAATTGCATTTCAGTGATATATATTATGCGCAGATGATTTGTTGTAACATGGCTTCAAATTGACATCATTGGAAAGGAAGAATGTGTCCCTCTTGATTCTGCTGGACCCCTTGGTGGCTCTTGATACCATTTTACAGAGATGGTAACCTTCTGGGCCACCTTCCTAGGACAGGATTTGAAAGTGTCATTTTATAATGGGTTTAGCCCTTCCTGTAGGGGCAAGCTCAAAAGATGGTGCTGGTAGGTTACTGTTTGACAACTGTCTGTTGGTATATGCTTGACATGGATGTGATAGATTTGTCAGAGTTTATTTCCATCAGCATGTTAACAGCACCTAACTCTATCCCTTGCTTTTATCTAAAACCAAGAAGCTGTTCTAACTGTTCTGGTGTTTGAAATCAGCAACGGACGAAATGAGGGTGAAGAAATTAAAGATTAATATAGACAAGACAGAGGTGAACTTGGTAACTTGAAAGGCTGATAAGGCAACAGGATTTCAACTTGTACTGATGTGGTTGCACTCCTCTGAAAACTCAGGTTCACTGCTTAGATTTACTTCTGGATCCAGCCCTGAGCCTGGATGCCCAGGTTTTGGAAGTGGCCAGGAGTGAATTTGCATGAAAATATTTTGAAAACGATGACAAACATATTATTGTTTATATTGAAGATTTCCAGACAAAAAACATTGACACAGAGTGCTTTGAAATTCATTTTTATTTGATACTCCCATTTTCTATTCCTGTGGGAGTAAGTTTGTACCATTAAAGTTGTTTTGATTACTCTACAAGTGGTTTCCCCTGAAACATGTTCAGGAATTTCAGTTGATCCAGAGCGTGTAGTTAAAATATTGGCTACAGCCAGTTGCAGAGAATGCAGGACTTCCTTGTTATGACAGCCTCACTAGCTATCAAACAAACACATTCAGGTGCAGCAGCTATGTTGGCCATGCAGCAAATCAAAATTCAGATTTTTTTTTAAAAAAGTGATACCTTTATTGGCCAACCAAAAGGCAAAACGCATGTTGCAATCTTTCAAAGCTCTACTAGCTTCTTCATCATGCAAAAGATGTTTAAAAATGAGGAAAGAAAAGTGATGATGTTGGAGTCATACATGTTGTCTCAGATGTTTCTTGTGTTGTTGTTCAGGTGAGGGATCTCATGCAGGCAGAGACCACTCCTACTTCTTCCCACATGGATACATGACCACGCTATCCTTACGATTAGAAGGCAATGGGGTGTATTTGGTTGGGATTCAGGAGAAATGTGATCAAGTCCGAACAGACACATGAAACCCTGGTTGATCTTCAGTTTTCTCTCACTTTCTCTAAGTCTGACCTAACTTACAGGGTTGCTGTGAGAACATGGTAGGCAGGAAGAGACTGTTCTTCTTGGAGGGAAGGCCTTGTGCCCAGTAAATGAAAAGACAGCAATAGGCAGAATTATGCCCTAGGATGTCATCTAGGTGTTGGAGCAGAAGTCCTTGCAACCCCTAAGCCTGTCTGCTGCTTTTAGGTTTGATGGAAGACACTACCCAATTGCCCTTCTGAAGATGTCAGTCCAGTTAGCTTTTGTACATGGAGTGGGAAGGTACACCATAATCTTTTTTTTTTTCACCACAGGCAGAGAGATGTCTTGGGCTGGCCCTGTAGTAATAGCCAAAATTCTATTGGTAATGTCGGAATCTTCCTCTAGATCCTCAACAAATCACTGGAGTCAAGAGCCATAATTCAATGGAGTGACTTGGGAGGGCAACAGCAGCTTTCTGAACCCAACTGCAGTGTTGTCCAGTTGCTTTCCACCTCTGCCATGTACCCCAAACTGACCATTAAGGTGGCCTTTACAAAGCAGAGTCCTCTTTTTGATGGTGGTCTCTGTTTGAAAGGCTGTCCAGTTCAAGTCTGTTTTAAAGAACCCTAGTGGGGGATGGGGTGAGACCAGGAGCCTTGATGTTGTCCATTCACACTTAGCACCAAGACAGCACACTTAGCAGCCACAAGGGCTATTGGTTGCAGTCTTCTCTATGATGGGGGTGCTACCGCAGTTCTCTTTAAATTATAAAAATAATTTCTAATTTTGCACCTGTACATATAAAATTAGCACATGCAGTTTTATACACATTGTTGTCTTCTTTGGGTTTTTTTGTGGGGAGGCATGATGTATGCCCTCTTTCTTGATCCCTGCCACACACAGAGACACAAATAATCATATAGGAAAAGAGAACAAGGTTCTTGTCACTTTGCATTTGTTATGAGGTGATCTGGACTTTCTCTTTCCTAAATTGGTCTTGATTCAGTGCTTTTCACAGCAGCCTGACCTAGACATAGATAAAACAGATAAAAAAACCTGCTAAACTTTTGTGTTGAATTTCTATTAAATGCACAGGATATTGACCCAGAAATATATATATATTCTCAACCACTTTCTGCAGGAATGTGTGAGTATTTTGTGTGTGTAGCGGAGAGAGATGGCTCTGCCTTAATTTTTTTCTCCCAAACAACTGGCATAGGTATAGGAGCACATATCCTCCTCTCCATCTGGCTATTCTAATATATAGTGCTCCAGGCTCATATGAGATACCAATATGGTCAGTTAATGCTAGGAATGACTTTGAGGTTGCTAAAAGAGTGTTTGTCACTGCAATACTATACTTATCCACACATAACCAAGCCCCATTGAGTCCAATAGGACATACAGTAAGATCCCCATATCTGTGGGATTGGTAACTGTGGATTCACTTACCTGCATTTGAAGGGAAAAAAAAGGTCTCTCTCTGGACATTTTTTATGTCCTCCAACGTCACTCTATGGTATGATTGGATCAGAAGTCCTTCATTTGAATAGGGTTCACTATTATCAGCAGTTTCCAGTATCCATGGTAAGCCTAGGAACATATCCCCTGTGGATACAGGGGGGTTGTATTGTATTCCAAGGTAACTCTGTACAAGATTTCCTCTTAACCGAGTTTTCCTTGGGATTGGTCCTACCATGAGACAAAGTCTTGGGCAGCAGATTTTGAGTGTCATAACAAAGCAGCACATTGTTAATCTACTTTGTCAAGTGTTGATTTTTTATTTATTTATTTATTTTTTTACTTCTTGGTGCTTGTGCAATCTGCTACCTCTTGTGCCAAAATAACTTGGCTGGATTATGTTTGAAGTGGTGCCATTTGCCACGCTGTCTTTAGCAGCAAAATAACTTAGGCTGGCCCAGTGTGACATAGGTCTTGCCTAGATGGGATATTTGCTCCATCTTGTACCCATTTTGGAGCCCTGAAGTCCATATGATGTCAGGATATTGGGACATGCAGTCTAGTAGATTTATGCTGTAAAGACCTGAAGTATAAGAAATAGCATACAGGGCGCACTACAGACAGCTGGCAGCAACTTACAGCATTTAGCTAATGTATCAATATTAATGGCCTGACAGGATGACCTTGGAGTCTTAGAGGCTAGCTGTCTGCTAGAGGGACAAGGCATTGTAAACTGTGTGTTTGCTATCCTATATAGCTGTGAGATGCTCAGTTCTGTTATGGGCTTCAAAGAATGAAAATAGGCTTTGCAGTAACACAATGTTTTTCTATTGAATGCTGTAATGTATAGTATTCAGAGAGGATTCTCTGTAAGCTTGTAAATATCTTTATTATTATGTTGCAGTAAAGAGAAGTATTTTTAAGACATAAAATGATCCAGCACCAGAATACACCAGCGGGAAGCCAGTGTATTCTAGCAGGTCTAACAGGTCTAGACAAGTCCATAGGGTGAACAAACCATCTCAGGCAGCTGATTTAGGCTGCCATGAAATGGTAGCAAAAGTTTGCTTATTTAATGTGTTTTTACTGTCAGGAAAGATGAGAAGCACTTGTAAAATTTTTGTCTCCAAGATCCAAAATAATTTGATTACATTTGTGGGAGGGAGGAAAAGATACCTTTTGATGCTGCATGTCACCCAGCAAAGCATGTTGGGCTCCAAGCTTAAAACTAACAAGTTAACAATAATGCAGTTACTTGTAGTGAAGAGTTTTTGTTTTTGTTTGGTAATGAGGGAATACAAAATTATACTTTAAAAGTAATGGGAATGACATGACTTTATTGGTAATGACATTGCTACATTACCTTTAAAGGGCATTATTAGACTTTTTGTAGGCATTTGGTTAAGATTTTTTTCCCAAGTTTTATTTCATTGTTTTATCAACACTTTCCACCCTCCATCCTGTAAACCAGTGCAAAATTACAGTAATGCAGTGAGTTACTTTCAACTATTGTAATGAACAATGAAGTTTTGTTAAAACAATGTACAGTAATAAGTTATAGGAAGAAATTGCTTCTAAAAAGTTACTTTCCAAGTTCAGATCGAACCAGTCCTGGTCTCCCAACTAACTGAGGCCCAGATGTCAGACTGTAAAGTTCTTATGCCCAGGTTACTTCATAAACACACATCAAGAGAAGAAAGACCTGAAATGTTCCATTTGATGGTATTCTTACTGCCACTTGAATTGGAATTGGGGCTTTGATGCAAACTGTGCTTCATAACGGTTTGCAGAACTAAAAGCTTTTGTGGGACCACAGTAGGTTTGAAAATGTTTTGGCTAAAAGAGGAAACCTTCTGTTTTCTGTGCATCTGAGGCCAAATCAATTTTTATTCTTGGCTTCTTTAATTAACATCAAGCTCAGCATAGGCAGAGTTGCCTTACCAAATAAATGCTGTAGTGTTTTATAAACATGCAGTTGCTTTCATCTTCAGAATAGTTGCCATTTGGATATTGTGACAGACAAAATAATTAGGGCTGAAGCATTTCAACACTTTTTGGAGTGGTTGGCTATGCTACCTTAACTGGGGACGTTATGATCCTTTATACATTAAATTAATTAAAACAGGTTTTCCTGATTTCTCTAACTTTGTTTTGGAGACAGATTCAGATCTGTTTACAGTTCATCAGATGGCTTTTGCCGTTATAGGAGGATGAGACCAAACTGTGTTTTTCAATTTACATGATAATATTTGTAAGGAAGAGGTGGCCAAGGCATTTCTTGTTATGTATTTTCTTGTGTGATTTCCAAGAATGAATAAAATGCATTTCCTTATCAGCTTTTGAAAGACCTCAAAGACTGGTTGAACCAGTGGAATGCAGCTGAAAAGAAGCAACTTTGTTAAATTGTAGCCAACTTTACTTTGGTCGCTACAACATCACGGCAATTCTTTTTCTGTTGTAGAAATGACAATACACACACAGTATACCAGCCTTTCTCAATCTTTTTACCCTGGAGGAACCCTTGAAATAATGTTCAGGTCTCAAGGAACCCCTATGTAAAAATTACACCTACAGCTCCCTTTTATTTAAATTATAGGAACAGTGGAGGAAAAAAAAAGGTGCTTATTCTATTCCACATTGCTAGCAATACATGTTTGATACTTGCAGGGTCAGAAATTTCTATAATATAAATATAATATAAAATAAAAAATATATATATCTTCAAAATAAGACAGTCTCAGTTTAATCATCTTGGCTACTAGGGAGAGTTCAGGTTACCATGATCTGCTGCCTGAGGCAACAACATAGAATCATAGAGTTGGAAGAGACCACAAGGGCCATCCAATCCAACCCCCTGCCATGCAGGAATATACAATCAAATCATTCCCAACAGATGGCCATCCAGACTCTATTTAAACACCTCCAACGAAGGAGACTCCACCACACTACGAGGCAGTGTATTCCAATTCTGAACAGCTCTTACTGCCAGGAAGTTCCTCCTAATGTTTAGGTGGAATCTCTTTTCCTGTAGTTTGAACCCATTGCTCCATGTCCTAGTCTCTGGAGCAGCAGAAAACAAGCTTGCTCCATCCTCACTGACTCTGACCCAAAGATGGAGCTCTGATCCCCACATTCAGTTATCAGACCCACATTTAAGGATCTTTTCTCTATAATGACTCATTTACTGTAATGGCTCTGCCTTCTCCAAATCTGGTTTAAAAAGAATAAGCCCTAAGTCTTACTTGGATTACTTGGTCAGTGTCCCCCAACTGGGTAATAGCTGTACAGTATTGCAATTCTCTTTCCATTGTTCTGAATTGTTTTTTTTTAAAAAAACCTCATTTTGCATTTGTACCTTTAAATCAGTTTTATGCAAACCAACGTCCTCTTTTGTCATCAGTTCTGGCAAATGATAAGGGTCCATGGCTGCTTGCAGGAAACAAACTCAATCACACACACACTCATTCCTTGCCTCCTCCCCTTTAGCTGTCAGGCCAACACGAGGAGCTTCATTAGCACATCTAAGGCGATTCAAAAGGTGGGAGGGAGAGCAAGGTATTTGGCACATAAACGTCTTTGCCCCCTGCCTTGTTGCATAAGAGGGCCCTTTGCAGGCTCTGCTGGTGTGAAAACATTCACACACACAATCATTTCTCCCCGGCTTTCTCTGTTGTGGGGGGGAGATATAAGCCATTTCAGTTCACCACTTCTCCATGATTTATTACTGTTTTCTCACAGAACACTGACAATCTCTGGAGGAACCCTGGGGTTCTGCGGAACCCAGATTGAGAAACACTGCAGTATACTGATGACAGAGCATGCCACTCCAGCTATCTTATACTAATTTTTCCAGGCTGCCTCACTTGGGATCATATTTTCCTTATTTTTATCTTGTATTTTGCTCTGGTATAGCCAAAAGGCTGGGAAAGTCTGAATTAGAAAGAATCACCTATAGACCATGATATACCAATCCAAAGGCTGTACCATCTATATCAAACCACAGTGAAATAGCCAGCACCCTGGCCAACTGCTTTAAATAGTCGGGCCTGATCCAGTTGGGCAAGATTTAAGGAAAGAAAGGAAACAAGATGGCCACTGGCCAAACCACCAAACCAAGGGCTTGTCTATATGGGCCAAACACTCCATACACACCCCGGCTCCAGTGCTGGCAAACCTCACAATGTATGGCTACTTCCAAGGAGGTAATGCAGGTTTTAGCCCTTATCCTGGATTTGCTCCAAACTAAGCAAAGGCAGGGGGAAAACCGAGGTTTCCCAGAAACTCCGGAGTAACCTCGGGTTCTTTTGGCATGTTGACAGCTAGATCAGGTCCAGTTTGACAGATCCAGTTGTCCACATGCCAAAAGCCATGCCATCCCACTTCTTCACACTCTGGACTGGCCCTGGACTGGCCTTGGAGCTTGGCCAGTGTAGCCAAGCTCCAAGTCACCATTGGCCATTATGCCTTTCACCCCAATCAAGAAAGGCACAGTTCACCCAAGTATATTCTTGTTTATTCTTGTTTTCTTTAAAACCATAAGGCCAGGGAATATCAAAGCTGGTTTTCATTGTGCACTAATGGAAAACTAAAAAGGTATATACATTAAATACCTGATATAACTAAAGGCTTGATAGTTTTCCCCTTCTCTGAGAGAGACTGCTGCCCTGCCACAAATATACCATTAGAGTTCATACAAAGTAAAGTTAAACAAGTAGCATGGCCAAATACAATGTTACACAAGTTGGAAAATTTATGCATATCAATCAAACTGAAGCTAATGAAGTTGGATGTTTATAGTTTGGTGAACACTGACCTAATCACTTCCTATGGAACTTTAATTAGCACACTAGAATATAGCGTCATAGAGAAGAGCTATTGGCTTAAAATAAATCACACATAACATTTTTATTACCTGTCCCTACTTTCCCCTCCTCCAAACAAAACTGGTAACGTGTACATTCAAGCAAGTCCATAATGACAACTTTAAGAAGATGAGGACAGGGGTAATTTTATGTGGTAATTTGTGTGAACAGCTAGGTTCTCTTTAGACACAATCACATCTCAGCTTCCATGTTTTAGTAGAATACACAGGCATCAGTCCACCTTACATCTGGATATGTTCTTTTTTTGGACATTGTGGAGGTTGGTATTTCCTTCCATGCTCTGCAATAGACAAGCCCTCCCTCCCGAAGTTACTGTTGAGCCACTGCAGATTGTGCCACAGCTATTCCATGGCTAGTGGAGAGTGAGGGGGGGTTGAGAAATGTCTGGCTATGTCCTTGTAGCCAGATGTGAAATGATTACATCATATGCTGAATGCAAAGGGATCTTGTAGCACCTTTGAGACCAAGGGCTCATCTACACAGGCCAGGATATGCCGGCTCCCCGCTGGTGTATCTTGTCCATGGATCAGGCCTCTTCCATCCCAGTTACCTGGGGGGAATGGGCTGGATTCTAAACGGGCACACCGGCCCTTCCCTGCAGCTGTTGCCACAGCCTGCGTCCCACTCTGCAGATCCAGGCTGGAAGCCCACAGCACATGAGCAACCCCCCTTGCATGTAACCAGCCTTGGTCTCATGCTGTGGGCCCACTTCCTGAATCCAGAAGAGTGAGACAGCCAACAGCTACAGCAAAAGGCAGGTGTGCCAGAATGGGCTCCTGCTGTCATGCGGAGCCTGATCTGTTTTTTTCCAAGCTGGAATGCATTTTACCAGGTATTATTTTAGAATGTTTTATTCGGCTCTATCCCATCTTCCCCTCTTAGCCCCATCTTTGCCCTGGGGGTGTTAAGGACTGTCCATGGGCAAAATGGGATATAAGCACTGTGTTGTCAGAACTGCAAGGCTCCAAGATGGGGGCAAGATGGGGTAAATTGTGCATGTAGATAAGCCCTAACTGAGAGAAAGAAGTTGTAGCATACACTTTCATAGACTTGGGACTTTATCAGACCACTCCCCATTAATGTTCTTTTGCTGGCATATTCTGTGGCATTTTTATGCCAGCAAAAGACACCCCCCCACACCAGACCTTGCCTTATTTATGTTAAAGAGGCAGCTCATGCACTAACCAAGAGTGAATGGCACTCCGTTCACTTCCTGGTTTCACATCTCATTGATTCTCACGAGAAGACATGAGCACAGCAAATTCAAAAAGAAAAGTAAAATAAAGACATAAAAAGTATGCACAAGCACAGGAACACACTTTAAAATTCCCAAGTGAACCAGGGAGGTAAAAAAAAGAAGAAGACCATCCCCTACTTGGCTGTCCCGGTCTCACCCAGAAGTGTTCTGACAATTGATGCTATATTCATTGAGCACAATGGTGTGAGGATTCAAATGGTGGCAATGCCAACAACAAAGCACCATGGAAGATCTATTGATAGCTTGGCCTGTCAATAAAATAGAATGGTTTTTTGACAAGATATGATCATGAAAGGATGATGTTGTCTGGTATGTGCATTTCACAATCATTAGC
Organism: Gambelia wislizenii; assembly: GCA_030847615.1. NCBI lineage: Eukaryota > Metazoa > Chordata > Lepidosauria > Squamata > Crotaphytidae > Gambelia > Gambelia wislizenii. Next base: position 101,044,451 of record JAUMIR010000006.1, read on the forward strand.
CGTCCTTATGACACCATATTTGCCACATCTGATAAAGTCCTTGGTCACTTCTTCAGATGCATACTGGACTTTCTACTTGTTCTTTTCCTTTTAATGATTTATGTTTTAAACAGCTTTTAATTTTTTGAAAATTTAATTACATTTATAACTTTTGTATTTTTGAATTTTTACCTAAGTTTGATTTAACTGTTGTAAGGCACTTTGAGTCTTCAGCTAGGAAAAGTACAGGATATAAACAAACAAACAAATCTTTTTATGCTAAAATGGAGTAACACAGCTTTCTCTTTGAATACTAGTACAATGGATTTTTTAAATACTGGGTGCATCTACACTGTAGAAATAAAGCAGTTGGACACCACTTTAACTGTCATGGCTCCATCTTACAGAATGCTGGGACTTGTAGTTTTGTAAGACACCAGCACTCTTTGGCAGAGAAGGCTAAAGACCTTGTAAAGTTACAAATCCCAGGATTCCATAGGATGGAATTACAGCAATTAAAATGGTGTCAAACTGCATTATTTATACAGTGTAGCTGCATCCACTGTTTCCTACTCTTTGCACCAAAGACTCTTCTTTGGCTTCCCCTCTCCCCACTTTCCTTTCTAATCTCAGCTTCTTATGCTCTCCACTTTTTAAAAAAAGAAATCTTGATTCCCAGTTGGTTCCCAGCAAAATTCCCAGGGTTAAGAGCTTCACATTTCAGTTTCCTGGTACAAATAAGGATCCCCTATGAAGAAACAGAAGGATCACCTAGATGCAAAAAGGACCACCATTCCTTTACAACCAGCCCTTAATACTCGTTATCTTTTAACCTTGGAATAAACAAAATGATCACATTCTAACACCAACAAAAACAAAGATTCATATGGCCATTTGAACTGATTAAAGAGCCAGCTGGGAAATGTAGAATGTGTTGGTCTTTCATTTAATTAATTACTAACTTAAGTAACAACTTAATTCTGGAATTAAATTAATGCTGAATGTCCAGCTCAAGGTAATAGATTAAATTAAAAATAAATGTAATTAGTTTGTCCCCATTTCATTAGAAAATGTCTCACTTTTGCCCCTAAGTGCCAAAGGAGCTAAGTGTTAGGAAAAAATCAGCAATTCTCCTGGTTTCTCTTTCCCCTTAACTCTCTTCAGAGATCAAAATTCCAAGGTTTGTGATCACACGCATGCCCTTTCTACATATATGTGTCCTGTGGAGACATTTTAATGGAAGTGCATAGTCTGAGGGCAGGGCCTCACACCACAATCCTGTTTTTCCCTTTCCATCTTCATATACTTTGAATATCTGAAGGGCACTGTTGTGTTTTGGAAATGTGAGAAACACAGTTTCCTTCATGAATCATGACAAAGGGGAGAATTAAGTCTGTTTTGCAGAAAGAAATATGTTTAGCTCAGGTCAAAGTAAGCTATGCTTTAGTTGAATGTGTTTACAGCTAAGGAACTGATCAGCTAGGCTTCCTATATGTAATTGCTCTGGGCCTCCAAAGTCTCAGCTGGAACTGCTGTAGGTCAGCTAAGGCTATTATAATGAACTTTCTTATCTGTTCTGGGACTGTAGTTTGAAGAGTTTCTTTCTTCATGTCTTGGAATAATCTAATTTGACCTGAAACTTGAATTAAGGTCTGTGGAAGTACCTATCAATGTGCACATCTTCCGGATTGTCCCACAGGTATCGCTTCCATGTTGACATCTCTGGAAGCTACTGGATGATCTCTCCTGTTTCCAGGCAGAATGTTAGAATGACTTTATCCACAGACCTATGTTTTGGTCAAGAGTTTAAAACTGAATTTCTGACTTCTTTTCCCTTTTCCTTTTCTACAGAGCAGTGGCAGCTGGTACACTGATATCACTGGGATGGTGAATCCAGTCTTGGTTTAAATCCAGAAAGTGGGGGGGGTCCATTTGAGGTTTGCTGCCACTGATAGTTCCTTTTAAAACTCAGAGCATATTTGTTGCATCTCTGACATCAGAGCCACCATCCACCACTGCTCAGCATGTGCAACCATCCTCACAGCCTTGCAGTTGCAGTATTTCATTGTGGATTACCTCACCTCCCTGTTCATTTTCTGCTTCCAATTTCCTCTTCTCTCTCTCTTGCTGTCTCATACCCAGTATTAGTAAACAGTGTGGAGAGCACAAGAAATGTTGCCAGCTATCAGCAGAGCACTGTACAAAATTGAACAGCAATAGGCATAATGCACTAGGAGATGATGAACATCTTAACCCCTATGGACGCAACACTGTAAAACAGCACACCTCCACAGAACACTGGAGGAAAAAAACGAGGCTATAATTTAAAGCAAATGTTGGCATTGCTAATGGTATGGCTTGGCAGGACACCTGGGATCCTCTTACTCATTTATTATTGCGTTCTTATGAAGCATACCTCTGTAGCATCCAGCCAGCTGGGTCTGTTATAAAGAAATGTATTCATCTGCAAGCTGCTTAAAACCAGATGAAACCTGCAGGATCTCCAGCTTGATTTTAGAATTTGGCACAGTGATCCTTGTGATCAACCAAAAAGTGTTTGGGTTTTTTTCTTTCTGACTGTGGGCTTTCCTGCTACACGTTATTCAAGGTTGGTTAACATATAAATATTTCCACATATTTTTACAGGTCTTGTAAGGTGTAACCTTTAGTAGATTTCTAGAAGGTAGAAGTTCAGTGAGAGTGGCTTCTCCTTTAATTGATGCAGTCTTATAGGGAAAAGTTGTACCTGCTATTATCATGGGGGGTCCCCAACCCATTCAGAATCCCATCCAGGAACTATAAACATTAATACTGTCCTCAAACTGCTGCCACAGAAGTTTAAAAGGACATATTACATTAGAGAGAACTAGATGTAGGAGATTATCAGATGCCTGAAAAAGCCCCAAAGGAGCTTGCAAAAGCAACATCACTGTAACAGGAATGGGTCTCAGTTTCGCATGACATTGTTTCCTTCCATGCTGACACAACAAAAAAGGTGCTGCTTTTCATTAGTGGAAACTCCCACTACTGAAAAGTGGTACCTTTTTCATTGCATGAGTATGGAGGAAGGATGGAGCAAGCAACCAGGAGGATGACACATGTGGAACCAGGACCTATTCCTGTTACAGCAACATTGTTTTGTGAGCTCCTTTGGGACTTTTTTCAAGTGTCTGATAATGTCCAAACTTAGCTGAAATAGTTGAACCATGGGACAAGTGATGAGAGGCAGGAACTAAGTTCAGTTGACTTTGTATAGATACAACTTACTGGGTTTTTTCTTCTTCTTTCTCTTTCTCTTTCAGTTCAAAAACTTTATTTTGTCCTGGTTAAAAAATGTCTCAGGAATAATGTCCAATTTGCCTGCAGCAAAAACTATATATCCTGAAATAGCTGAGATGATGAATTCATCTAAACAGCTGTTGGAGATACTAGCCTGTCTTTTTTAAAAAAATATGTAGAATGTTATTATATAATTACATATACTGTAATAATAAGTATGTATATTTTTGCATTTTATGCTATTATATTATAAAATAGTATAGTCTGCAACTTGAATAATTTCTGCACTTGTATTTCTCTTGTGTTTTCGCCAAGGGAAAAGTGTATGAAGACTACAAAAGTTTCATTTCCTAACAGTCATGGTCTTAATCCTATTAGCCATCCAACTAAAGCAGCCTGATTGAATAAGCTATTGACTACTAAGATTTATGTAAATCCCATTATTTTATTATTTTATTTTTATCTATTTAATTTATACCCTGCCTTCCTGCTTGTATGGGCTCCAAAGTGACTAATTCAAGGCATTGATTCAATGGGTCTATTCTAACTGGAACTACTAACAGGATTCAGATTAATGAGCCCTGGCCAGAAATGAATCCTAGCTACAGAAATTTCAATGAACGTCACCCAGCAGTCCCATACCATTAGCAATGACATCATCTGGCACTTTGAAGATTTCGTATCCTGGTCCGAGGAGTACATCTTCATAGTGTGAGTGCTTTCTATTACATGACACATGGTCCAGGTCCAGTCTGTTCTTGCAATGACTGAAGCAGAACTTCTTGTGAATTTAAATTCTGAAACGACCCATTATGATGAGCCATAATGCGTGATGGCTGTGCTCCACAAGAGCACTGTGCTGGTGCTTTTACACACTTCTCCCTTTCCTTCATGCAAGTGAAGTATGCCCAGTAACATTATGTGAGCTCTAAGAAGGGCTGAGGCAGCTAATGCCGTGGAGCTGTGGCTGAGTCAGGAATAGGAGTTGGCATGGTTTTGCTGTATGAAAAAAGAGTGGGTTGAAATCCATTAATTAATCCATTCTACTGTACGACTGCAATGTCCTCAGTCACAACATAGATCAGTATGCTGAGCTGATGCAGGGCTTGTGGTTCTCCATCTTAAACAATAGTTTGAAGGTGCTCATGGGATTTAAGAACCAGGTTTTTGGCTGTTTTCACAGGGGGGGGAGCATTAAAACAAACAGGCAACAAACAGAAATGAATAATGCAGAGGAAAACTAGGCAATGACAACATGAAATAATATAGTATCAGGTTGCATGGGAGACTCAAATGGATTAGTTATTGTGAACGGGTATTTCCCACCTTGATTAATATAAATATCATCACGTTCAAAATAATTGGGAAACCAGTAGGTTAAATAAGGGAGATGATTTCTAACTAAGCATTATGATGAGGTTCAAAAATGGCTTCCAACACCTTGTTAAAAAAAGTATCTCCAACTGAAATAATCATAGCTAAAGAATTCAAAAATCAATTAGGGATAACAAAGTGGAACCACAAGCACCAAAAGAATTAATCAAAGACAATAGTTATAGGATGTGTTTATAGCTGTCAGTCAAACTTCAGGCAAAGGCAGATAGCAACATTTCACTTTATATTCAAATTAAAGAATTAAATTATATAGTAACATGGAAGCCTATTTCTGGTTTGCATAAGTAGAACCCAGTCCATGATTTTCCTCTTTGGAATGAAGATGAAAATTTCAAAGGATTCCTTCAGGGTGAATGTATTTTACATAAATGCATAATGCACGTCATGGCTGCTCGGGGTGGAGAGGAGGGGAGAGATACATTTTGGTGACACAGAAAGTAAAAAATTATGGCATTTTACAATATAACTTAAAATGTTTGTCTGAAGATTGTAGTTTGTTTAGAGTTCTTGGACTAAAATCAACCACAAATTGCATTCATGGCAGTAACCTCACAGAAAGGCTTTAGGCCATGAAAGGGCTTAATAAACAGTTCTGTTATCAAACAACCAACAGCAGCAAAGGAATGAGCTCCTTGTAATCTAGGACTCTGCTGGCTTTCCAGAGATTTCCCCTTCTGTGGTTGGCACTAATCAGGAATTCCTTCAAAGATCCATAAAGAACATACTGAAAACAATTGCCTTTTAAAAAGTGTATTGTAATGTGGAAATGATAATGCTTTTAATATTTCTGAAGATCTCATACCCTCCAACATTTCACACAGATGAAAACAAAGATATGTATGGCCAAGCAACAACATAGCATGATCAAGATTGCAAAAGTTATTAACAAGGAAGAATGCACAACCTAGGAGAACGTGCAGCAGTTTGCTTTTGCTGGAGTCTACAGTGAAGTGCAAGATTCTTCCCCTTCCCTTCCTATGATGTCACTAAGGACTTTTTCAAATGGTTTAAAAAAAACACAAGGAGGTTGGGAGAAGAATGGGGCTGTTGCGCTTACACAGCCCTGTTTCAGACAGCCCTGTCTTCCTCCGTCCTCCTCCATCCTTCTCCCGACCTTCCCCCATGCTGCTTGTGCTGCTTTTTACTGGTGGAGGTTTTCCATCAATAAAAAGAGGCCCTAGCAGCATGGGGGAAGGTCGGGAGGAGGTCGGGAGGCGGACGGAGGAGGACTGCGTAGTCTGAAATGGGGCTGTGTAAGTGCCACAGCCCCGTTCTTCTCCCAATCTCCTCGTAGGTTTTTTCAACAGTTTGAAAAAGTCCTAAGTCTGGTGTCACCCCTCCCCCTCGATGCTATCACCTGGTAAAGTATGGCCTCTCCACAGCCCCCTAGCGCCACCACCGCTCCTTTCCTCTCTCCCCACTAAATTAATTTTGTGCTTTGAACTCAATTTGTACCAGTTGAAGTAAGCCGAGGACAAAAGAGTAAGGTGGGAGGAGGAGAGAGAAATTGGGACATTTGAAAAGCATCTGAAAATGTGGGACAACAGAGGAAATGCTGGACTGTATCCTATTTCCCCCTTCAATTTAGACCATGGTTTGTAACTTCAAAATGCACAAATTTAACTTTATTCACAAATACATAAAGTGTACACTAGAGACTGCCTCCTTATTGACCCAGCTAGAGAATGTGGATTGCTAAACAAATCTACAGTGTTCTCAATAAATGGCCAGTTGAAGTAAATCATTCCTGATGGGCCTGAGTCAGGAAGCAGCTATAATCTGAAATAGAAGATGTATTGCCATGGTCAGATTGCAACTCATAAGAGGAGGGGGTGGTAGGCTTTCTTAATGGGCTATAGTAATTGTTTTGTTGTATGAAGCAGCATGAAGATGCCAAAGAACAGTTATCCCTTGTCCTTTCCAGAACTTGAAAATATTCCTTTTTAGGTGACAGTTCTAAGAATTTCCCAGCCAGCATGGTTCATTTCCTTACTTGACAAATAAGTAATTGAGATCTGAGCTTAGCAATGTTGTTGTTGTTGTTGTTGGAGTAGAAGTAGCAGAATTCTGAAAGTGATAGATCAAAAAAAGAGTAACATTTCCAAACTCTGATCCTTTCCCCCTCCTCATATGGTCCAGAAGATGGAGAAATCAAACTGTGTGAAAAGTGTGCCTGGGGGGGGGGGAACAAAACTACTGGTGCAGACAGCCTGAGTGGATACTTAACCTTTGGTGTAATGATTAATCTTCCTTTGTTTGCTGGGGAAAATAATTAATCAATGAATTGGAATGTCTGCAGCTGTGCACCTTCCATTCCCCAGCTCTTCTTCTTTCACCAAGAAGTTATAACGTAATTGTTAGTGTTGGCAAAACTTCTGCCTTCCCAAAGCAAGGCTTCCAGCTTCATTCGACTTGCTCCTGGAATTTATGCACTACCCATGTGAAATATTTGAGTCTAAAATAAGGGCCATTCAACTGATTGGTTGGAATTATGTAACAAAAATGATGGAAACTCCCTTTTACCCACCTTCCAAATGTCCCAATTTGGCAGGGACAGTCCCAATTAATCCTCTGTCACTCCATTTTTGCAGCTGTTTTTTAAATATCCCAGTTTTTCTCTCTTACTCCCACTTTCCCTCTTTGTCTTCAGTTTACTTTCATTGCTGCAAACTGAGTTCAAAATGCAAAAGTAATTTGCATTCAATGAACTCAACAGCAGGGAGATGAGAGAAGGGGTGGAATCTTACCCTTCCCAGTAGAGTCAGGCAAAAGCAATCTTGAGCACACTCTGTTGTTGCTTCACCACATTATCCTGTTTTTCATCTGTGCTATGTTGAAGGATATGCTTTTAAAAAATGGAACTGAAGGAAACTGTGGAACAGTCTTAAAGAAAATCCCTTTGTCTTGCAGCCTTCCATTTACACATGACCCAGTCTGTTCCAGGGAGGTCTACAACCTGCCATGCTTGCAATGGGAGCAGCATTACCTTTACTCAATTCCAGTTCAAATTCCATTCCGTCAATAAGAGCCATTAAATTCAGTCCAGCCTAATGACATCCTTGTTTATCAAGAAGAAATGTTGCCCCTTCATGGTGCATTGTGAATCAGAAGATAGAAACACTTCTCTTCTCTTCTCTTCTCTTCTCTTTTCTTTCTTTCTTTCTTTCTTTCTTTCTTTTTCTTTTTTCTTTTTGCAAGTCTCCAGAACTACCTGCTTGATATAGACAGGAGTTTTAAATGAATGAGTTGCACCTTTTATCATTTTATTTTTATCAGGGTCATACTGAAAGTAATGCCTGTGTGCCATTTCCTCTGAAATTATAAATCCAAATACTATCACATCACCAGGTAATGTAATTCTTACTGCATGTTACACATAATTTCTGTATTTCTAGCTGATGCATAACTATAGACTGAAGCAGAGATAAAGAGCAGTCATCAAGTTCTTGACCAAAGAAGGATGTACTACTGCCAACATCCATGAAAGGGTCAGAAATGTGTATGGTGAAATGACAATTGATGAAAGCTGTGGCATCACTTGGACTGGTACCACCCCATCCCTTGACAGTGTCACCTAATGAGGTTCAGTCTGTCCGCACTGCCCTAGGACTGCCACTGGATTAAAGAAATGAGTGAAGATGGATGAAAAAGTTTAAAGAAGGTGAAACCAGTGTTGAAGACAAACCACGTAGTGGAAGGCCACAGACAGCCATAACCAACAAAAACCAAAACAGGGTGGATGACACGATTCACATTGGCATATGACTGTCCAAGAGATTATTGAAGAACTTGACTGTGGTCACAGTGCTGTTGAGCAGATTATCCACAACCCTGAACATAGGAAAGTGTGTGCCAAGTGGGTTCCTCATCATTTAATATCTGATTGGAAAGAGAGGAGACTGCATGTGTATTTGAAACTATTTGGCAGCATTTGAAGCCCACAAGTACACCTTTTTTTGGGAATGTCTGCAGTGTTTGCAATGGTGATGAGACATGGGCATACACGTATGACCCAGAGACCAAGAATCAGTCCATGGAGTGGCAGCACTCCATTTCCCCTAGACCAAAGAGAATCAAAAGTCAGCAACTCAGCACAGAAAATTATGGTGAATGCCTTTTTGGGATGAAAAGGGGGTGATTTTCTTTGATTTCCTTGAGCGTGGGACAACAATAAACATTGACCTCCACATTGCATCACTCAGGAAACTTCAAGAAGCCATCTGTAAGATAAGACCACAGAAACAGCTGAACGCAACCCAGTTACACCTCTTTGGCAACATCACAAGTTCTTACACAAATAGGAGGATCAGTGGTGCCACATCCACCTTAATCTGGTGCCCTCAGACATTCATTTGTTCAATCAGATGAAGAAAAGCCTTAGATGTTGTAGCACTTAGATGTTGTAGGAAAAATTGAAGATGCTATCAGACACTGGACCAGGGAATGCCCAAAATAGTTTTTCAAAAGTAGATTTGATGGGTGGATTCAACAGTGATGCAAATGCATTGCCACTGGTGGAGACTATTTCGAATAGTTCCACGTTGTAGACAAAGAGTTACTTTAAATATATGAGTAGTTGCATATGTTGCATATGTCTCATGTTGTTAATAAAGGAGTTAAGACCTGAGAGGTATTACATTCAGTATGATCCTATTTATTCTTACTGAGGAGTTTAAAACTATTTTAACTGTATTCTAATATTACAACCACGGCTCCTCTTCATCTTGGAAAGATGTGACCAGTGGGGTACAACAGGGTTCTGTCCCAGGCCCAGCGCTATTCAACATTTTTATCAATGACTTGGATGACAGAATTAGGGGCATACTTATCAAATTTGCAGATGACACCAAATTAGGAGGAGTAGCTAATACCCTAGAGGACAGGATCAAAATTCAAAATGACCTGAATAGACTAGAAAGCTGGGCCAAAGCTAACAAAATGAAATTCAATATGGAGAAATGTAAGGTACTGCACTCAGGGTAGAAAAACAAAAAGCAGAGATATATGATGGGGAAGACCTGGCTGAACGAGACTACATGTGAAAGGGATCTAGGAGTCCTAGTAGACCACAAGTTGAACATGAGTCAACAGTGTGATGCGGCAGCTAAAAAGGCCAATGCGATTTTGGGCTGCATCAATAGAAGTATTGTGTCTAGATCAAGGGAAGTAATAGTGCCACTCTATTCTGCCTTGGTCAGACCTCACCTAGAATACTGTGTCCACTTCTGGGCACCACAATTCAAAAAGGATATTGATAAATTGGAGCGTGTCCAGAGGAGGGCGACTAAAATGGTGAAAGGTCTGGAAATGATGCCTTATGAGGAGAGACTTAGGGAGCTGGGTATGTTTAGCCTGGAAAAAAGACAGTTAAGGGGTGATATGATAGCCCTGTTTAAGTGTTTGAAGGGGTATCACATTGAGGATGAAGCAAGCTTGTTTTGTGCTGCTCCAGAGACTAGAACACAGAGCAATGGATGCAAGCTCCAGGAACAAAGATTTCACCTCAACCTTAGGAGGAATTTTCTGACAGTAAGAGCTGTTTGGCAGTGGAACACACTCGGAGAGTGGTAGGGTCTTCTTCCTTGGAGGTCTTTAAACAGAGGCTGGATGGCCATCTGTCAGGGATGCTTTGATCATGGTTTCCTGCGTGGCAGGGGGTTGGACTGGATGGCCCTTGTGGTCTCTTCCAACTCTACAGTTCTATGATTCTATTACTCTTTTCTTTCTTTTGTTTTAATATATAAAATATGTAAAACGTATTGACTAACATCCATACCTCTCCCTGTGACCACACAGCCTTTTATACTACCTTGAGACCATTTAGTTGTTGTGGTGGGGAGCAGACAGTGTGCCCTATTTCTGCAGCCAGATTCACACAGAAAACCTCGATAGCTCTGCCCATCCACTGAATGGCCATGCGGGTGCATTTACCATCATGAGGGTAGCTACCAAGTGATTTCTGCTTGGTGGGGTTGTGGCACAAATAAGATTCTCTCTCTCTCTCTCTCTCTCTGTGTGTGTGTGTGTGTGTGTGTGTATGATGGTGGTGGAATATGAGGGAAAATGCTGAGATGCCAGGGACCCAGACTGCAGATAATTCTTCCAGACAGCCATATCTTTCCCTTGTATCCTTCAGTCCTGGAAGAATTCTGTCCACCTCACGTTGTTCTTCTCCACTTCACTGTTCCTACCCCCTTTCAACCCATAAAGCTGATTCGTCTTCTGCATCTGAACAATCTCACTGAAGCCTCCTCTCCTCACAGCATAGTCTGTCTGGTATTCATCTCATACCTGGCCACGGGTGCAACAGCATCTGTGATTATGAACTTATTCTTCCAGAACTGGTGTAGAGATCCAAAGAGAGAACAAGTGTTTTCAGTAATTCTTTTAGGAGCATGTAAGAAAACATGATCTGCAAGGCTTGAATGGTTATTTGTTGCCCTTGTGTGGTAGCTGCCATACCCTCAATGTATTCGTTTGTACTCTATCTACCAGAGAGAACCCCAATAAATGACCGTTTTAACATAAAAAAATATGTTGGAAAATGTCTTTCATCCCAGACATGGGAGAAAAGGAGGGCATAATGAACAAACAAAACAAGCAAAGTTGATTTACAATTAAGTGTTGAGATCCTACATCATCATAATAACTACCATGACAGAGATCCACCCATGTAGTTATAACTGACAATGCCCCCCACCGCCCCTGCTTTGCAGCCTGGTAGCACTCAACCAAAGCATTTCCAAGGCACTGGAGGTGGGAGCACTCAGAAATGACATTTACAGCACTGTCCCACTATGGCATGTCTTAGGCAGCTGGAAAGATCCCTCAGGGCCCTGACACAACTGCTTGTCCCAGAGGTGTGCTGTGGACATTCTTTCCCAGCACCCCAATCTCCAGCACCTTGTAAATGACTTGATTGGGGCAGTATCACACTGCAAAGGTAGGTTTTGAGGGTCTCTTTCAATCATTCATTACTCATAAACATGAATCCCCAGCAGTTATGATATCATAAATGATATGAGATGAGGATATGATATGACAGGATGAAATAAATGCTATGAAATGCTATGATATTGTAACTGCTGAACAGGATGTCTGTCAATATAAATAAATGTTTTAAGTCATTTCTTTCTTGATTGAGAGGTGTTTGTGGTAACATCACAGCAGAAGAGCTGTGAAAAGACCCTCAATTCAGTTTGGACCCCAGTTTGGCAATTCAGTTTGGGCTTCCATTCAGTTTGGACTGATTCAGACTAAGGAGATATTCAGACAGGAATGACAAAAGTGTTCCTGTCTCGAAATCTCCTCTCCCGCCCCTTTCTCATCCCTGTCACGTGAAAAAAGGAAAACTTTTCAGACCTACCTTTTCCATGCCTCGTTCCCTCAGCAGGGCAGCTTCTTTCACTTCCTGGATTGAAACTCAAGCCGCAACAGATGGCAAAGGTGATACAGTAGGCAGTGACCTAGAAAGGCAGAGATCTGCTGATATGAGCTAAATCTAGCAAAAGAGCACAAAGCTGCAGGTGAAAACGGAATATGTACAGTTCAGTGGCATCGCACCATTTCTCCTCTCAAATACCAAGACTGCTGACAAGATTTTTTCTGGGACTGGAAGTCTGAACTGGCACTGGGCAAAGTCCAGCTTGCTTTCTAACCTCCCTGATCACTCCATCATGACATTTTCCTTTTATGTTGCTGGTGTACACTCTCTGCCTCCCCCCACCCTCCATATACAAACTACCAAATCATTATTGACTGGCTGATTCTGGCCAACTTTGGACGCCTTCTGGATTGGTCCAAATCAACCTGATTTGGTTTTGAAGTTGAAACGTGTCCAAAGTGGTTGCACAGCCTTACTACGTAGCCAATAAAATTTTGCTATGTAACTGGACATAAGTGAATCCACCTCATTTCTCTCACTCTGGAAAGGAGAAAAGAGACACATGTCAATTGTGCTCAACAATGGCATCACGTTCTCTCATTCTTCAAAACCTTTCCCTCCACTATGCCTAAGGATGTTTTAGCTCTTTTGTGGTACACAATTCTGAAAAAAAATCTAACTTGTGGTGCTATTTGAGGAGTGTGGAATCGTTTAGACTTGAAGTCTATTGGTAACCCTAGCTAATGTAGACTATGGCTTTATCTACACAGGCAATTTACCCTGGCTTGCCCTTGTATGAGAGCCCTGCAGTCCATCTAATGCAGGGCATTTGCCTCTTTCTGCCCCTGGGCAGTCCTTATAACCCCCAAGGCAGAAATAGGGTTCAGATGGAAGCAACATGGGAAAGGGCCTGATACAGTGTTCTAAAATAATACCTGCTTTACTCTGGGGGAAAATGGAGTGGGACCTGCATGTCCACAGGAGCCCATCCTGGCAGACCAGCCCATTGCTCCAGCTACTGATAATAATAATAATAATAATAATAATAATAATAATAATAAAAATTATTTATACCCCACCCCTCTGCTAAAAACAATCGGGGCAGCTTCCAACAATTAAAACATTATAATAAAGACTAAAAACACCACCCACCCCCACCCTCCCCCATAAAAAGACATTAAACACTATGAAATTAAAACCTTCTAACTAAAAACACATTAAAACCAATATACACATAAATTTTAAATACTGGTCCAGGTACATGAAGGGGTCCTTCAGCATGTGACAAAGGCTGGTCACATGCAGGAGCTCTTTGGTCACAATGTTGTGACTGGCTTCGTCCATGCCATGAGGGAGAGGAAGATGGTGGTGGTTGCAGCTACAGGCTGGAATTCCTGTATGGACTCCAGCCCATTTTGTCCAGGTAATGGGGAAGAAACAGGCCTGGTCTGTGGCCAGGATACACCAGCAGGGTGCCAGTATATCCTGGCTTGTGTAGATGAGCCCTACATTGAAACGATTGAATTTATGTCAGTGTTGCCTCACCCCTCAACAACAGATTGAGTGGGTCTGTTCTAGTTGGGCCTGCTACTAGGATTTAGGCCTAACAGTTTTTTCACTCCCCCTTTTTGGCACTGCTAGTAATCCCATACAAATCATGCATTTGTTGGTGCAAGCATTTTAAATATAGGACTGTTCATCCTACTTTTAATTAGGCCAAATCAAAATAGTCCCTGTTTATGTTGAATTGACTTGATTTACTAGAGCTGCTGGAATTTTAAGCAAGTAAGGCTAGTTACGGAGGGACCTATAGATCAATTTCTGAGCCTTCATTTCAACATTCTTTTTTCCCAAGTGCTTATGTTCTGCTGCATTAATATCAGCTGTACTTTTTTAAAACAGTGGTTCATTCTTTAGGAATTACCAGCTGTCTAAGCAGAAAAACCATAACCCTGACATGTTAGACTATATCTCTGTGGAAGTTTTAAAATACATCCTTGATGCCAGAAGTTGTCAAGTTATTTCATATTTGAAAAATACATTTGCACTTTCAATCGTTTCCTGCTTCTGCCATATGGAAAGAACACACAGTTGTACTAAGAGGTAAAACAATTATCAAGTGCTATAGGAAACAACAAAATAGAGAAAGAAGATGGGTCAAAGTTATGATTTTAAAGCTTGTCCAAGTTCCTGCCATGAAATTTGAGAAGAACAGTACTCAAGTCTGAAACATCCAACGGGACAGAATCGTTGTGAGCCCTAGTGTCATTACCCCAAGACCTTGAGACAGATGTTTGGGGCCCTGTAGCACAGAGGATTCCAAGGTGATTGCCAGAGAGGGAAGTGTGTTTTAAGAACACACACACACACACACATATGCACATTTCAGTGGTGGCAAGTGTGCAACCTAACAAAATGCTTGATGAGCTGGTGGAAGCCACACCTACCACCACCTTTGCAAGCCCCACATTTGGGATAGAGGCACTTTGGTTAACCAAGGTGGCAGAAATTGCATGTGTTTGCAGAAAGCTATCAGGCAGCTGCCTGTTATCTATTTTCCCTACCCTGGAGAGAGGGACAGGCTGCATAGACAAAACAATATGGTAGCCAGGGGTAGGATTGCCTTGCAGACATTCCTCCTACCCAGTGACCCCTGGAAACTTGGTAGAAACATTGGTTTGGTTCTGAGAAGATGTGAAGCACAAGGTGAAGTGTCTAATAAGAATCTCTCTCTCTCTCTCTCTTTCTCTCTGTGGAAGATCTATAGATTTGTAGATCTCTCATGTGAGAGCTATGAGGATAAAAGAAAACAGATATTATGCAAAGAGTAATGTAATGGATTTGTGGAAAATGTTGCAGGCCAGGCTTCTTTGATTGCTCACTTTGATGCCTGGGAATGAAACTGTGAAATACAGAGTGTAACGGTGGTCCTGTTTACACGAAGAAAAATGACACGTATTTATTCGAAATATCGGCGATCTGTACAGGTGGATTTTCAAATAAATATTTGACAGGGCCTAGGTCCTGTAAGGCCCACCAAATCCCTGCTCGGGGCAGGGGGAGAGGGAACAGCAAGATTGCCTCAACTGATGCCCTCCCAGTAGCCAGGCCTGCTAGGCCCAAATTTGTGTGAGGTCTATAAAAGGCCCGACAAGGCCCCAGGGCTAAATTGTGCCTGCAAGGCCACAACCACTGAGGCCCACAAGGCCCAACAAGGCCAAGGTCAGTAAGGCCTCACTATATCCCAGGGGAAAAGGCACTCCACCAGAGGCCTGCAAGGCCCTACCCGGACCTGTGTGCGAGGCCTGCAGGATCCCCGAGTAGGTCACGTGCCAAGGCCCACCAGAGAAGCCTACACCAGGCCGAATCCCCCACCCCACGTGCTCCGCCTCTCCATCCAAACTGGGCCACTAGATGCACACCCAAGGCCCTTCCCCGAACACATGCTGGGCCACTGGGCTGTGCAAATCTCACCCAGTGACTCCCCAGTCCTCCTAGCCCAGTTTATGGGCCCTATGCAGCCATCCCCCATCTGTGGCAACTGGCTCCCCTGATCCAAATGAGCCCTGTCCTCCTGCACTACAGGGCCCAGAGAGGCAGGCAGGGCTCGCTCCTTCTGCCTCATGGCCACTAAACAGGCTGAATACCAGGGCTAATGCTCCCCCCAAGAACCAGGGGAAACCCAGCCAGATCACAGCCGGGCAGCCCCCAGTCCACTGGTTCAACTCCCTGTAAGCCACTTGTCTGCTGCTGCCTCCAAGCACCGTCTGCCCAGTCGCGTGTCTTCCTCCCTGCCGATAGCAATCGCTTGCTCATCTCCTTTGCTCGTGCCCTTTTGCTCCAGAGCTGAATCAAAAGAGAGGCTGAGGAGAGGGGTGAGCAGCCCTTTATCTTCTCTGACCCCACCCCTCTCCTCACATCACCGGCACTTGCCTGCGATACATCAGGTATGGGGTCTCCTTCCTCCTTCCGGCCTGCAAAGGGGCTCCCCGGTTGCAGGCTCTGCTGAGCAGCATGGGAGCCATCATATGTATCATTCAGCTGGGATCCCCACAAAACTTACCCTTTAGTCCATGTGCAGCAGATCTGGCTCTTCATCCAGATCTCAGGGATTTATCTGGACAGCCGTTCAAATGATTGGTAGTCTCTATACTCCTGTTTGCACAGATATGATCAGGAGTGCAAACTGATTGGCTGGCTGGGTGGAGGGGGTGGGACTAGGAAAGAGGGAAAGTGACTGCAGCTTCCATGTTGGATTCCTGGCTCTACGAGTATCCAGTAAGTCCGTGTTACATTTTTTCATTTTTATTTTTAAATGTTAATATGTAATCACAACTTTATGGATGCCAGGCACCTTCTGAATTTTAAAAAAAGGTGGTGGGAGATTTAAAACCGCCGCCGAGATCGCTCGCTCCAGGCAGCTGGGTAAGGGGGGGGATCATACAGATGTGTGTGTTTTTTTTGGGAATTTTAACCATGTAGGCAGATCATACACATTTGTATGACTGCCTTTTTGAATTTCTTACCCCTGTGCATTTTTTTCCATCATGTAGATGGGACCCTAGTATAAGCTATAGAGCATAGAGTATAGCATATAGAATATAAGATGCCACCCAGAAGGTTAGGTGTATTAGAATGTGTGTGTATGTATTATTGTGAACCTAGTGGTAGCTTAAGTCGAGAAAAAATGCCCACTAGAATGTAAACAAGATAAGGGATGAGAATGCCAGCACTTCTAACAACACTGTGAAATGTGAGCAGATGTGATCAAAATAACCTCCTAGCAGGTGCAATGGCTGATGTAATCTGATGGAAGCCAGTCAGAAGCCAAGATCCAGCCCTACACATTTTGTTTATATTATCGCCAACCAGTCCCTGAGGGTGACATCAAATCTTAGATCTTTGTTTTAATTGGATATCATACACAAGGAATAGTCTGCACCTTTTTGATTTTGAGTGTTTTGATTTGTCTTGATTGGACAGCAGATAGCCTGGATGAGGCTAGCAAGAAAATAAAGGTAGCCAATATAGTGCTACCAGGTTAGACTGCTTTGCAGTATACACCAATGAAGAACTCTCTTCATGATAGTTATGCTGTTCCTGATAGATTGATAAACTGCCCAAACATGCTGGTGAAGATAGGCTGCGCTAGTAAGAGAAAGATAGTACTGGTAAGACAAATATCTTCACTTATGCTAAAATAAATATATGTCCCATTATAATTGTAATGGATGATGGTTATTGATGTTCTCATATATATATATATATATATATATATATATATATATATATATTTATACCCCGCTCTTCAGCCACAAGGCTATCAGAGCAGCTTACAAATTGTTTTAAGCAATAGCTATTTACACATCTACACTGCATTAAACAGTTTCCAATGTGTGTTAGCTAATTGCCCCCCACAAGCTGGGTGCTCAATTTACCGACCTACGAAAGGATGGAAGGCTGAGTGAACCTTGGAGCCCGCTGGAATCGAACTTGCGACGTGGTGGCTTGCAGTATTGGCATTTAACCACTGCGCCACCACGTTGCAAGTTCGATATATAATGGATGCTGCTAAGATACAGCAGTGTTTAAGGATATTAGCTCCTTGGATGCCTGTGTGTTCACAGATGACTGGTTAGAGATGTGTAGTGCCTCAACAGATGAAATTGTATTCTTTGATGGATAGATGGTTATGGATATGGAACAGAATTCTGTACAAATTAAAGTTTTTATGAAATGTTTGTATAATGTCTTAACAGATACTATGGAAAGTATGAAAGAACATGATGATATTGATAGACCTATGGCTGAATTATACACTACTGTTTAAGATGATAATGTTCCTATATGTGTTAATTATTAAAAAGTCTGTTAAATAGATGCAGAGAGATAAAGGTTCAATCCTTATGAGAATGTAACATCTTAATGGCCAGATGATGTACAGTAGGACCCCTGTATCCACGGAACCAATATCTGCAGTTTCAGTTATCTGCAGGACACAAAACAGACTGTATACCATAGAGTCTTCCTTGAAAATGCCTAGAGAGGCATCCTCTCTAGACATTTTCTAGATCCTCCAAGGCAAGGTATCCGCCGTTTCCGGTATCTGCAGTAAGTCCGGGAACCAAACTCCCGTGGATACAGTAGTGGATACCCTCCTACTGTAATATAATAAATGTATGATGTCTTACATGCAGTATAATGTAAGTTGATGAAAGCAAGCACTCAGACATTAAAAAAGACAGAGTTGGCTACCATCTCTTTTCTAGGATGCTTTACAAAGCCTGGAAGGTCATTCAGGCACTTGCTAACCCACAACATATTTATTTAGAGTTACAGATTATACTATCCTATAGTGGTGAAAGGCCTTGTTATTTGAGAACATTAAAATTTTGAATCCATCTTACATACCACCATCCAAAATTTAAAGTTTGTGTTTTCCAAAGAAGAAAGGAATAAAGGTGACACTATTACAATTTACAACATGTTTTCAGAAATTGCTCTCATACTCAGAATTTAATACTGCACTTCTTCAGACCCATAGTAACACTAATTGGAGTAGACCTAAGACTTGAGAGGATACAAAATTATGCATTTCCATTCATTTCTTCTTCAAATAAGCTTTCTGAACAATCCTTCAGTGCCCTTGAACTCTGGAGGGATTTAGAGTTAGTTTAATTTATGGTAATTAGTTTGAATTTTGAGATTCTTTCTCCCTCTCATTTGCTGTCAAGGAGGAGAGAATTTTCTTGTCAGATCATTAATGATTGGGAAAGTTCCATTAAAATTTCCCTATTAGAGTTTATGCATTTGATTCAAAATTTCATGGCTACTAAAAAGTTTGTACCATATGGGATTTTTGGCTCTAACAGATAAGGTATAGAAAATGTTCTAAAATTCAGTACCCAAACATCTACACATATTTAGCATAGTGTATGTATGCACCAGTGTAGTTGTGCAATGGGTGCCACAACCCTGAGCTCACCTACTATGCTACAGTGGATTAGCTTCCCACCCATCAAAGAGGTGTGTGTGTGAGGTTGTGTGTGTTCATGTGAAATGATTTGCTGCTCTGGGGACCATGTTTGCCCAACCTCTGAGAAAGTGAAGTACCTATGCATCCATCTTTATGCTAGCATAGTGCCTCAACAAGATTCTGGCCTGAAACTGAATATATTGAATACTATGATTGTTTATTTGCTCATCGTCTGCACTACTGTAGTTTTTGGACCTTTGCACAAAAATGGAAGTGGTAGAGGAAGACAATGCCACCAACCCCTTACTTGCAAGTGATATTGCACATTACAGCTTGTATGTTCATGCTATTCCTATAACCCATCATCTCAAAATGCTGGCACATTTAATCCCATTGCACATGGTTGATATATCTAGATTGAATGCATGTAGGGCAGAAAGGGGAATTATCATGAAGTATTGTTCAACCAATGACATGAAAATTAATTTTGGGAAATCCAAAGTTATGGTTTTTGAAAACAAATTCTCACGGCATTGTTGGTCTTTCAAGGGGCATACCTTAGAACAGGTTAAAAACTTCTCATACCCGGGGCTGTCATTCCATCATACTCTGTTATGGAATACCCATTGGTCATTTTTCCTCCAGAAAGCATTAGTTGGCTCATCTGCAATAGCGTGCTTTTTCGATACTAAAGGGGGCATGTATATACAGTCTGCCATCGAAGTGTTCAGTGCCAAGTCTGCTGCACAATTCTTATATGCTTTTTATATCTGGATAGGGGGATTAACATCTGAGATAGATAGGCAACAGACAAAGTTCCTAAGGACCCTTGTCCAGCTCCCCAATTGTGTCCCCAATTTTGTGCTCCTGTTGGAAACAGGAGAAAGCTCTCTCTCAATTAGGGCGTTTAAATTCTGGATGAAAGTCAGCATATTTGGGGTGGGCTCAGGTTTGCTTTTATACTTGTCCTAGGATGACTATGTAAGCAGCTGGTCCAAGCTTCTTGTCAAAAAAGCAACTTCAATCGGTCTCTCTTCCTCCTTTCTTTCCAACCTGGGTTTGAAGATTGCCCTCACATCTGTTAAACAAAGACTGTGAGACATAGCTTTTTGTGATCTGTGCTACCGCTCATATGTATCCTGCTCTTCCAGTGCAATGAATGTCCATTATGTCAGGACTTTTTCAATTAGCTGATTATTTAAAGAACTTGTCAATGGTCAAGTACCACAGATTTTTTTTCCCTAAGGCCAGATGTAATGTTAACTCTATTGAATTACTTCGAGGCAGATTTGCTGCTGTCCCATATCTGGAAGGGTGGTGCCCTTGCAGTAACATGGAAGTTGAGTCAATGAAGCATATTCTTTTGTCTTTTAGCTTTTATAATCAGGTCTGCTACTCTATAATTACTCAACTTTTGAGTAAATTTCCCAGAAGTTCAGACCAATTTTACATCAAGATCCTATTGGAAGACAAGTCCCCCAAAATGACCCTGATTGTTGCTAAATTTCTTACAGAGGCGGACAGGATTAGAGTTCATTGTGTTTTAGACAAAAGTCGATTATAATTGTTTTATTGTTCTGTTTTTTTCTGACATTTTGTCTATTTTATCTTATGCTTGAGTTCTTAATGGAGTGTAAGTGGTGGGATCCTTAGGAGGGAGTGATCATGTTCTCCTGGAGTATGTTATACAGAGGAAAGGGGAAGCCAAGCATAGTCAAACATGCATTCTAGACTTTAAGAAAGCTGATTTCAGAAAACTTAGGGAATTACTGGGGAGGATCCCATGGTCAGGAATACTAAAAGAGAAGGGAGTTCATGAGGGATGGGAACTTCTTAAAAGTGAGATATTGAAGGCACAACTTCAAACAGTTCCAATGAGTAGGAAACATGGCGGGTGTCTAAAGAAACCAGGATGGATGTGGAAAGAACTCTAAACTGAGCTAAAACTTAAAAATGACATGTACAAGAAATGGAAAATGGAAGAAATCACCAAAGAAGAATTCAAACAAATAGCCAGCTCATGTAGAGGAAAAGTGAGAAAAGCTAAAGCACAGATGGAGCTCAGGCTTACTAGAGAGGTTAAAAACAATAAAAGGGGGTGTTTTGTTTGGTTTGGTTTTTTGGTTATGTCTGTAGCAAAAGTAAGAACAAGGAAATGGTAGGGCCGATGCGTGGAGAAGGTGGTGAAAGGCTAACAGGGGACAGAGAAAAGGCAGAACTACCTAACACCTTCTTTGCTTCAGTCTTCTCCCAAAGGGGAACAGTGCTCAACTTGAGGAAAATGGAGCAGATGATGCAGTAGGGGAAATACAACACAGAATAGGTAAAGAGGTAGCTCAGGAATACCTGGCCAGTATATATGAGTTCAAGTCTCCAGGGCCAGATGAACTTCATCCAAGGGTATTAAAAGAACTGGCAGAAGTAATCGCAGAACCACTGTCAATAATCTTTGAGGATTCCTGGAGAACATGAGAGGTCCCATCAGACTGGAAGAGGGCAAATGTAGTCACCATCTTTAAAAGGGGGGGGGGAGACGATCCAAATAATTACTGCCCAGTCAGTCTGACATCAATCCTAGGAAAGATTCTAGAGCAGATCATTTAAACAGACTGTTAAGCAGTTAGAAAGGAATGCCGTGATCACTAAAAGCCAACATAGTCATGCCAGACTAATCTTATTTCTTTTTTTGTTAGAGATACAAACTTAATAGATGAAGGGAATGCTGTAGATGTACTGTATCTTGATTTCAGTAAGGCTTTTGACAAGTTCCCCCATGATATTCTTGCAAAAAAAGTTAGTAATCTGTGGGCTAGACAATGCAACTGTTAGTTGGATTTGTAATTGGTTGACTGACAGAACCCAGAGGGTAGTCATCAATAGCTCCTCTTCATGCTGGACAGAAGTGACTAGTGGGGTCCCACAGGGCTCTGTCCTGTACCCAGTGCTATTCAACATCTTTATTAATTACTTGGGTGAGGGAATAGAGGCATGCTTATCAAGTTTGCAGATGACACCAAACTAGGAGGTTTAGTTAATACCTCAGAGGACAGGATCAGAATCCAAAATGACATCAACAGATTAGAAACCTGGGCCAAAACTAACAAAATGAAATTTCAACAGGGATAAATGTAGGATACTACATCTAGGCAATAAAAATGAAATGCACAGATATAGGATGGGTGACACCTGGCTCAATGGCAGTACATATGAAAGGGATCTAGGAGTCTTAGGACTTTTTTTAGATGCCTTAAAACCCATAAGCAGAAGTCGGGAGAGGTACGCGGCTATCCCGCTGCAGGGGGTCAATTTCGGATGCTGCCATCCCTCTTCTGTCATCGTCCGTGTTGCTTCCATGCTCAATCTATTGAAAAGGCACCGCTTTTTACTCACAGAAGTTTTTTGTGAGTAAAAAGTGGCGCCTTTTCAATAGATCAAGCATGGAAGCAACACGGACAATGACGGGAGAGGGACAGCATCGTGCAAAATGGACCCCCTGCTGAGGGATAGCTGCGTACCTCTCCCAACCTCCGCTTCCAGGTTTTAAGGCATCTGCAAAAGTCCTTAGTTGACCACAAACTGAACATGGGTCAGCAGTGTGATGCATTATCTTAAAATGCCAATGTGATTCTAGGCTGTATTAATAGGTGTACAGTGTCTAGATCAAGGAAAGTAATAGTGCCACTCTATTCTGCTTTGGTCAGACCTCACCTAGAATACTGTGTCCAGTTCTGGGCACCACAATTCAGGAAGGATATTGAGAAGCAGAAACGTGTCCAGAGGAGGGCAACCAAAATGGTGGGAGGTACCTTTCGGTACTTCTTTATCCTTTAATTCCCATAATTCTTGCCATTCATGCTCATTTTTTTCTACTATTTCTCTGTAATTTAAAATCTTTGTATTCTGCCTCCACCTTTTCACCTGTTCATAATCTCTCTTCATTATAATCTCCACATTGACCAAGGCATGGTCTGTTACTTTTATATTTCCTATCTCTGAATTTATAATTTTATCAATCAAATTTTTTTGATACAAAAATATAATCAATTCTTGAATAACTCTTATGTACCATTGAAAAATATGTATATTTCCTTTCATCTTTCATCTCCCTTTACTAATCTCCACACATCTTTCAACCCCTTTCTTTTTATTATTTTATTTAAATTTGTAATATTATCATATTTATCCCTTAATGAGTAATTTGATTTATCTTTTATTCTTTCCTTTTGCATGTTAAAGTCTCCTGCTACAACAATATTTTGTTCTTGCATATTCTCCATTTCTTTAATTACTTTCTCATAAAATTCCTCTTGTTTTTCATTTGGAGCATATACATTCATTAAAACATATTTATCCTCTCCCATTTCACCTTGCATTATAATATATCTACCATTTTCATCTTTTTTCACCTTTTTAATGACAAAATTACATTTTTTGCTATTAATATAGCTACCCCTCTAGCTTTTGAATTTCCATATGTTTTTTTCATGAACTCTTACCCAATTCAATTTCAATTCATTTACTCCTTCCCTTTTTTTGATGTGTCTCTTGTAAAAATATTATATCCGCTTGATCCTTCTTCAATAATGCTTCAATCCTTTTTCGTTTTATTACTGTGCCAAGGCCATGAACATTTAAGGTTGATATCTTTAATTTATTAACCATTAGATTCCTTATTACTTTTTCTATAAAATCTTCTGGCTCCAAAAAGTGACCTCCCTTCCCCATTCCCACCCCTTCCCAATTCTTCCCCAGTCCCTTCCCCCCTCCCCCCTTTCCCTTCTTTACCTCCCCACCTTGTCTTCCCAAGGCAAATTGCCTTGCTCATGACCCCCCAGGTCTTCCAGGTGAGGAGTGGTGAAGAGATCATCCAGTGTCCCAGAACAACTCCCTCCCCCTGAGTGCTCATAAAAATAAAAAAAATTATTTCCCCTCTTTTTCTTTTTTCCCCATGTAGTTTATTCTTCTTTCTGCTTTCTTCATCTGTCTAAACTTTTCCATCTACTCTGTCCGCTCCTCCATCAGCTCCATACTCCTTCTCATGTATTCCCAACTCCTCCAACAGTCGCAGTCCGTCTTCTGGTGTTTCCATTCTATATCTTTTTCCTGCCCATTCAAATTTCAAAAACACAGGGTATCCCCAAGTATATTTTATACCTGCTTTCAAAAGAGTAGCAATACAAGGCTTCATTGATTTTCTCCAGATTACTGTTTGTGGACAGTAGTCATTATATAATTCCACCCTTACATCTCCATACTTCAGTCTCCTTGGATATTTCTTGACTGTTCTCATAAATTCCTCCTTGTTATTGTAATTAATAACTCTGACAATAACATCTCTTGGCAAAATACTTCTCCTTCCTGTCAATTCTCTATGGATCTGCTCGATGTCCTCTTCCCTCCATTTCACAGCTGGGGTAACTTGCTGTAGCCATTTCAATGCTTCAGATTTCAGATTAGATCCTTGATCTTTCCCCACAGATTCTGGCAGGAACCTTATTCTAAAGTTATTCCTGCGTTGACAATCTGGCATGTATATCAAATTTTTTTTCCATATCTGTGATTTTCTTCATATTATCCTGGATTTGACTGCCTTGAAGTGTTTGGGTTTTAATTATTTCTTTGTTCTCTTTTACTATATTAAGAATACCTCCTTGTATTCCTTGTATTTTTGTACTCATTTCCACAAATCTTTCTTCAGATCTTTTCCTCTCCTTCTGCATTTCTTCTCTTATACTTGCAAACTCTGAAAACATTCTCTTTTTATCTTCTCTAAATTCTGTCATCATTTTTGTAAAGAGAGAATCCATATGAGTTTTTAATATCCTCTGTGCTTTCTCCCCTTCTTTCCCTCACCCTTGGGGATGGAGGATCTAGGGCTGAGGCAGCTAAAGGAGGGCTAATTTCTTGTTCCATCCTTAGCCCTTCTGGTTCACCCTTGTTATTCTGTACTTCCAGAGATATCCTTTCCAATCTCTTATGCGATCTATCTGATGGTTTACTTAATGTTTGTAGTCTTAACCAGCTTTTTCCTGCAGTAGTTCTTTTTTTAGACATAAGAAAATCAAAACACTCCAAACTTTTGTTTCTTCCCTTCTGTTAATGGCCCCTCCTTCCTCCACCACTTATTTTTTAAAGCTTTCCACTTATTTTCCAGTTAGATCAAATATTTCTTCCTCTGTTAAATCATCCTTTTCATTTGCCTACAATTATTCGCTGCTTTCTCTAACCTTAGTGATTTATTAGCAAAATGTTCTTTTTAATTATGTTGGAGTCTGCTCCAAGATTGGACAAAACCGAAAGTAACTCTTTGTTTACTTTTAGGCTTCTGTGAACTGCAGTTTTCTCTTCTATTAATATTCCTTAGTAATTCACAGCCATAAATCTTCCCTCAAAACTCTCCTCATGCCTTTTTGAGGGGAAATTATTCATTTAATTCCATTACCTTGAGCACCCGTCTTGGGAATTGTTCCTACGCCATTGAAGCTTGGCTCCTCCCCCAAAATCAAATTATACTTCTTCGTGAATTTGCATTATATTGAGATTATAACTGGGTATGGTTGGATCCCTTCCGTTCTAGATTATTGAAATAATGTGTAGAAACTTCTGTTTAAAGATGTTTAGTAATTTGCTGACAATAGCTAAATTTTCTATGGCAATATGCTACTTAATGAAAAGAGACATAATTATTATATATCTCAATGGAAAGAAGTGGGTTATGCTGCTATGCAAAAGGATTCACACAAATTCTGGCATATTATCGCACGAGCGATCAGAACAATAGATCATTCTTTGGAAGCAGTAATTCAAAGTAATGTATGGGAGGAATATTTTGCAAACATATATAGTTGCAAACTAACTCCATATCCTAATTTACATCTTCCTCAAATTGCTGCCTTACCAGAATGGCCAGAGGTTACCTCTGAACAGGTTAAAAAAAGTATGGCCAAACAATAAATTAACAAAGCTCCTGGGGAAGAGATGATTCCCATGGAATTATTTAATGTAAAATCAGATTATTGGGTACCCATTTTGGCTGAGCTGTTTACCTATATAAATAAATCAGGATGTATCCCTGAAGGATGGAGATCAAGCATTGTCACCCCCATACATAAAAAGGGAAATAAAAAAAAATCCTGCCAATTATAGGCCGATTAGTCTTTTGAATATCTCTTCTAAACTGTTTGCACGTACCTTATTAGAATGCTTAGAAGATTGGTCTGAGAGACATGATTTAATATCTGAAGTCCAAGCTGGTTTTCAGAAGGGGGAATCTACTATTGACTCATGTTTTGTATTAATTTTTTTGATCTGCAAATATACTCAAAACATGAAGCAAAAACTTTATGCTTGCTTCATTGACTTAAAGTCAGCTTTTGACTCAGTCCCTAGGGACCTGTTGTGGCAAAAGCTAGAGAAAGCAGATATTGACCCCCACTTATTATACCTAGTTAGGGCTTTACATACTAATACCTCGATACAGGTCAAAGTTGATTTGGCAGGCCATCTTACCCCCAAAATAAATACCTATACTGGTGTTAAATAGGACTATATTTTAGCCCCCTTTTAATTTAACTTTTACATTAATGATATTGTTAAGGAGTTAGAAGGTTTACAGTATGCCCCAGTTACCATTCTGGATCAAAAGCTTTTTCTGCTAATGTATGCTGATGATATTATCCTCCTATCTAGAACTCAGGTGGGCTTAAGGCATTTGCTTGCCAGATTTTCATCATACTGTAAAAAAAATGTCCTGACAATAAATTACGATAAAACTCAGGTTATGGTTTTTGGTAGGCGCCCCAAAATACACC
Organism: Gambelia wislizenii; assembly: GCA_030847615.1. Classification (NCBI taxonomy): domain Eukaryota; kingdom Metazoa; phylum Chordata; class Lepidosauria; order Squamata; family Crotaphytidae; genus Gambelia; species Gambelia wislizenii. The sequence continues at coordinate 101,071,275 of JAUMIR010000006.1, forward strand.
CCTGGCATTTAGATGAGCATATAATAAAACAAGTTAAATCCTTAAATATCTGGAAATTTTCTTTTCTGAATTAGCTCCTAGAAACAACATATGATAAATATTAAAATTCAAGCTGATAGATCAGCTAAAGCAACATTGAGCTTTGCTGCTAACAAGGGAGGCAATTTAGTAAATCCTGTTTTAATGGTCTTCAAAGCTAAAACTTTGGGACAAATCCTTTATGGGGCAGAAATCTGGGGAATACCTAAGGTCCTAGGTTTAGAAGTGTCTCAAAATTATTTTTTAAGGGCATTACTCGGACTTCCTAGGGATACCCCAACTGCTATGCTTCATCTCGAAACTTTTGTTCCAACTTTAGAAAGCCAAATAGACAAAAGGATCTTGTATTATTGGTTTAAGATCTAAGAGATGCCAATTTCTAGACTACCAAAAAAAAAAAAAGCCTTTTGGAACTTAATAATGGATTACCTGTTAAGAACTGGGTTCATGGGGCAGCTCAATTAGTTTCTAAGTATGGGCTTTCAATGAGCGGACTGGCAGGGTTAGATTATCCTGCAAGGAAGGTAAAAATAAATAGTACAATATTAGAAGTCACTACACTTGCAGATTTACATACTGTCCATGATTCTTCGTGTTCCTCTTTATACTATGGCCTCAGGCAATTCTGTGATTACCTGGATTATTTTGATAACTTGACTTTTGCTCAGTTGCATCGAGCTTTCACAGAACTGAGACTTAATAAGTTTGAATCAGCTGAAAGAGATGGGAGGTTTAAAAAAAGTTCCAAAAAATGAATGGAGATGTATTGTTTGCTGCCCCCATTCAGAGGACTTGGTACATTATTTAATCTGTTGTCCTTTATATAAAGATCTTAGGGAGTGTTTTATTTTACCTTTAACTGACAATAAAGTCTTTCTAAATTCTGAAGAAAAAGTACTTTATCTCCTTATGGACACAGATAAATATGTAACCTGGCGAGTAGCCTTGTTTGCCCTTGCTGCTAAAAAGACCAGGAAGAAATATATAGCAGAGATAGCTATTCCTTGTAACGGGAATAATTTGATCTAAAAGGGTTTAAATGTGAATTTAAATATATTTATGTTATATAAGTTACCTATGGAAATTTTATGTGTATTGTTTTATTATTTTGGTTCTTGCAATAACCATTGGCCAAAAGCAATAAAGATTGATTGATAATTGGTGTAGAAACTTCTGGTTTAAAGATGTTCAGTAATTTGCTGACATTAGCTAAATTTTCTGTGGCAATATACTGAAAGAAGAGTATTGCTTCTCCATTTGCTTTCTGTTTTTTTTAAAAAAGGATTTAGGATGTTGCTTTTATGATGACTTATTAGATAAGAACTAAAGAGAAAAACAAATATCTGAAAACACATTTATGGAGAAATTGAGTGTTTTTGTCACACTTCGGCAGGATATATTTCAATACAATTTTCAACCATGCTCTTTGTTGAATCCAGAATGTATGCTTTTGAAAGCTGACCTATATTGTCCCACCAGCATTATTATTATTTTGTATATACCCACCATTATTATTTGAATTTACAAGCTTAAAAGTAGAGAATATGGCAAGGGTCTCTTTGACAAGAATCTGGCTGTAAAAAGCACACTGTCTAGCAAAATCTTTTATGTACTCAGTAGAGCAAAAAGCCTCCGTTGGCAGATCAGGGCTAATATAGTGATGAACATCTGCTGATGTCATGAAGCAAATCTAATGCACCTTTACCACTAATAGCATTAGCAGAGATCATGGGCATGAGCCTGAAGAGAAGGTTGAAAAATACAGTCCATAAATGAGAAGTGATACAAGATAATATTACAGGATTGGAGACCACTTAAGATGTTGCTTAAGATAATTGTTATCACAGGGCATGTTGCTAAACATTTATGAACTGACTGATTAATCTTCATACATTCAGGCCCAATCCTCTCCTCTCCCTCACCTTAGGCAAAGTGAAGTAGATGCTGAAGGGTGGGACATGGCAGTGAAGGACTGGAGGACATTGCTATGCATGGCACACAAACTGTACCACCTAAGCTACCCTGTTGCACTTGGTCCTGTTTAGATGCCCATGAAGATATCACTAGGGGTGGATCTAATACAAAAGAAAGCAGATAAAATATTGACAGAAAGTCTTTACAGAAACCACGTGACACTTTTTCTGAAGGAACTGTACTGACTGGTAATATGTTTCCAATCTGAATTTAAGGTGGTAGTGGTGAAAGTTAAAGCCCTAAGCAGTTTAATATGTTGATAATTGAAGTGACACCTCTCTCTTTCTATGCTGAGTTCTGCTGGGAAGTCACTCCTTTGTGTCCCATCAATGGGAGCAATGCACACTTGGTTGGAGATGTGTGGGAGGGCCTTCTTTGCTGAGATGTCGTGTCTGAAAAAAATGTTGGGTTGGGTTTTGTTTTTGTTTGTTTTTTGCACAAATGATTTTTTCATTAAAAGGTCCCAAAGTGCAATTCTCCCAACAATAAAATAAAACTAGAAAATACACAAAAACTTTCATACTCTCATCCAGCAGAGAGGGGAAAAATGAAATTATTTATTCTTTCATGTGACATTACAGTAAGTGAAACTTTATATTCCCATTTTAGACTACAGTAGCACCCTGTATCCATGGGGGATTGGTCCCGCCCCCCCCCGCATATACTGAAATCCATGAATAATAGCAAACACTCCATGTCCACCACCAGCCCACCACAGCCGCCATGCCTCTGGACCCCAGCAGGGAAGGGAGGATGGAGGCAACTTGATTTACTCTTCCCTCTCTCCCACCTAACTCCCCTGTCTACCCCTACCACCACCATTGCCAACTGCAGGTAAGTGAATCAGTGGTTGGCAAATCAGCAAATTTGGGGGTGCTTCTGCTGTGTTTCATCTGATTTGAGATTGTTTTAACTTTGTTCTTCTGCCATTTGTACCATGCCCTGAGATATTTTGATATAGGATAAGATATAAATGTATAATGGAAGGCAGGCAGGCAGGCTGCTGTCCTATTGCCAGTGTTGAAGCAAGATAGAATCACACATCTTTTCTTCATTTTGGGCAGCAAAATACCTTGGGCCAACATTGTTCTGCTCAAATTGGTTAGCTGACATCACTACATTGTTTGGATGGCCTCAGTTTTTCTGAACTTCACAAAGAATGGCTTGTGCCTCTTTTCTGAAAATAATACCAAAGAAACAGCCAACAGTGGCTCACCTCTGAGTGAGAATTGGCTAACACAATTAGTTCCAGTTGTGAAAGTCTTTCCATCTGGTTTCCTTAGTCAGTTGATTCATGGACCATCTCGGTCTTCATTTAATGGATGGCTGACCAAAATATGTGTCCTCCACTCATCCAAGTCTCACTTTAAGCTGAATACTAGAAGAAATAGCCACTACCTTTACTGAAAGTGCTAATTGTACACATGGACAGAGAGCTACAGTTGTTAATGATTATCTCTTCTTATGGTTACAGTCTTATGACAGATCTATTGTAAAAGGACCTGGTGGTTGATTGATTGTAGTTTATTAATAGTTGATTACATTTGAATTGCACTTCTTCCCTTTTTGTGCTCTGGATTTCTGTTCCTTATTACACAGCCTGGTTGATCCTTGAGCCAAACTACAGGGCTGGCCCTAACATTAGGTAGAATGAGGTGGCCACCTCAGACCACAGATCTGGAGTATTGTGAAATAATAGGAATAATTATTTTGCTCTGCTGCTCCAGAGACTAGGACACGGAGCAATGACTTCAAACTACAGGAAAAGAGATTCCACCTAAACATTAGGAAGAACTTCCTGGCAGTAAGAGCTGTTCTTACTGCCAGGTGGAATACACTGCCTCGTAGTGTGGTGGAGTCTCCTTCTTTGGAGGTTTTTAAACAGAGGCTGGATTGCCATCTGTTGGGAATGATTTGATTGTGTATTCCTGCATGGCAGAGGGTTAGACTGGATGGCCCTTGAGGTCTCTTCCAACTCTATGCTTCTTTGCTTCTATGATTTAATTTCCTATTGCTGTATTTTTAATGCTAGAAATAGGAGCATTTTCTTATTCATGCATCAAAATAAAGTGGCTGGCTTTGGATAATAGGTACTTTTGCTGGGGTGAGTGAGGGCATCAGTTGTTTTTAACATTACAAAAACCCCGTGCACACAATTGACACAATTGAAGCACACAATGCCTGGGATCTTTTTAAATTTGGACTGGGAGCCTGCTTCAGCTGTGATGACAGAGCTCTATTGTTGTAGCTACTTCTGCTAATGCCAACCTCCCTTCCTCAAACTTACCTCTTAATCCAGGCAGTGTCCCAGTTGAAGGATTTCCAAGGCACTGCAGCTCAGAGATCTGGGAAATGATGACTGCAGTGGTCCTGATCCTGAGGAACATAGAGATGGGCCTGTGGTATCACCTGGTGTGGTTTGGCGTCTCCCCCCCCTGTTGCTGCCATTGTGATAGGCAGCTGGAGAGACCCCTTTAAGGTCCTGCCACAGCTGCTTCCTTCAACATGCCTCACCACAGGGAAACTGCTGCAGTCATCATTTCCAAGCATCCTGGTTTGCAACACCCCAGAAACCTTTCAATTGGGGGGATCCCTGTCTTAAGAGGTAGGTTTTGGGGGTCACATTCCATTATTAATGACTGTAAACATGAATCCCAAAAGTTGTGAAGTTGTAAGTTTGGCTTATGATCTTGTAAATATTGAACAGGAGGCCAGCTGACATTTTTAAAATGTACGATTACAAAGAAGGAGGAGAGGGAAAGGAAAACTATATTTAAAGGTGGGGGGACAGCATATGAATGTGGGCTAGGCATATAAATTAATATAAGCTGACTATATTTCCAAAACCCCATTTCCTTGAAGCTGACATTTATAAAATCCACATTCATGCATAGCTAAAGTAGTAAGTTCTTCTGACCTTTGAATGATAGACGGTGAATATTTATTTTTCCAACCCTTGAGTACTACTCTTTTAGCAACAGTAAGAGCATACAGGATCCAGCCACATTAGCCATCAGTTAAATTCCACAAGGATAATTTAAAATAACATGTGCATCTACAAATGCCAAAGCTCCCTCTAACACAAAATGAACATATTGTAGTCCGCCCGCTGAGAAAGGGGCACAGTAGCTGGAATCTAGGAGTCGTAGTGGACCACAAGGGGAACATGAGTCAGCAGTGTGATGCATTATCTTTAAAAGCCAATGTGATTCTAGGCTGCATTAATAGGAGTATAGTGTCTAGATCAAGGGAAGTAATAGTGCCATTCTATTCTGCTTTGGTCAGATCTCACATGCAATACTGTGTCCAGTTCTGGGCACCACAATTCAGGAAGGATATTGAGAAGCAGAAACGTGTCCAGAGGAGGGCAACCAAAATGGTGGAAGGTCTGAAACCATGCCCTATGAGGAGTGACTTAGGGAGCTGGGTAGTTTTAGTCTGGAGAAGAGAAGGTTAAGAGGGGACGTGACAGCCATGTTTAAATATTTGAAGGGATGTCATACTGAGGATGGGGCAAGCTTGTTTTCTGCTGCTCTAGAGAGTAGGACATGGAGCAATGGGTTCAAACTATAGGAAAAGAGATTCCACCTAAACATTAGGAAGAACTTCCTGACAGTAAGAGCTGTTTGGAAGTGGTATACATTGCCTCGTCCTGGTCCTTCGACGAATGTTGCTGTCCTTGAGCAAGCAGGGATCACCAGCATTGAGGCCATGATATTGAGAACACCGCTGCGCTGGGCAGGGCATGTGTCAAGGATGGAGGACCATCGCCTCCCCAAAATAGTACTCTACGGTGAACTCGCCACGGGTCAGCATAAGAGGGGCGCTCCAAAAAAGCGATACAAGGACTCCCTGAAACAACATCTCAGGTTTGGCCAAATTGATCACCAACAATGGTTCGCCCTGGCCTCACATCGGGAGGCATGGAGACGCACTATCCACAATGCTGCAGCCTTAATTGAGAACTCACACTGAACAAGTCTTGAAGAGAAACGGCAACGCAGAAAGAATCACAACCCGGTAACATCACCCAAGGAAACCTTCTGCTGTGCCTTCTGCAACCGGACTTGTCTATCTCGGATTGGCCTTTTTAGTCATCAGCGCGCTTGCAGAAAACGCAGGATGAGTCCTTCCTGAATCTTCATTTGCGAAGAAAAGCCAGAGAAACAATGCCTCGTAGTGTGGTGGAGTCTTCTTCTTTGGAGGTTTTTAAATAGAGGCTGGATGGTCATCTTTTGGGAATGCTTTGATTATTTATTCCTGCATGGCAGGGGGTTGGACTGGATGGCCCTTGGAATTTGCTCATGGAATTCCTTTGGAGTTTTCATCTGCAGGAACAACTTTATGACGGCCCAGAGTTCAGCATTTGAAAATCCCGCACTTTTCCTTGACAGGTTCTATCGATGACCTGAGAAAATTCAGAAATTAGAGCTAAGATCCTGCAACCTGGCAATTTACAATACAAAATACCACTCTTTCAAGCTACTGTAACAAAATTATGCTTAGATTTTGGAAACGGGTGGGGCCAAGAACTTTTCAGTGCTCCTTCATATATCTATAAAGCTCTTTAGTGTGTTATCAATGAGTTTGTACTCTGCTGAAAGCAAACATCCTCCCACTGACAATGTAAAGATCAAAGGCAGATCAGGGTGAAAAAATATCCAAGATTTGTTAAGTAGAATTAACTGCATCAGCTGTAGAAGGACCTCAAAAATTAAACTCAAAATAGTTTGAATAGTATTAAATACAAGCCAACAATGCAAGTGGTTGCACACTGTAGATGTGTTTGTCATTGAGTAAAGGCAATCTCTTTATTCTAAGCAAGCCTAGGATATTAATAGGGCTAAAAGCAAGATATACAGCATGGCAGCTAACAAATCTGTTCAGAAATAAGAAAATTACGCATAATCTTCAAATGCATGTATTTTTAAAATTTTAAAATACAGGATCAAAACCTGTAGGAGTGTAAAAGGAAAAATAAATTTGCATGTGACACTTGCAGAGCCAGTAATTATAAAACCCATTAAAGCACCTTTTCTAGAATGTACAATACAGTGTGTTTGTACAAATCATTGCACATTCTGCAAGTTGTACAGCACAAGGAGAAAAGAGGAAAGAGTTCGGAAATGATGGCATAATTTAGGTCTGTATATGTGATCATGTTTCAAGATCAGCATGAATGTTGACAAGCCAAACACCACCTCTTTGGTTCAGAGCACCGAAATGCAGTTTATAACATTCCCATTGCAGAAGAAGAATGAGGGGGAAAGCTCACTATATGTTTATATTTTCAAAAAAGTGAGGGCGATATAACAGATACAACAAAATAGACTGTGTTGAAAGTAATGGAATGAGGCTGTCCATGCCATTATTTTTCCATACAGCCTTTCTTTCTTCTCCCACCTTTCTGTGAAGCCAAAATTAATGTATCATTTACTCTGCCTTCTATAAATAAATAAATAAGGAAGGAAGGAAGGAGCACATTTACAAAAATAAAAATCTTCTGACCCTATGTTGACAAATACTTTGGAATGATGTTGATGGCAGTGATGAAGACTGGTAGGAAAAATACATGTTTAAATAAATACATCTCTTATTTTTAGACTGGAGAATAGGCATGCAGGTACCACTGTGACATCTAAGAGCTTTATATACACAAGGAGATCACACATAGAATACCATTGTGTGACTTAAATCTAAAGGTTGTCCTACCTATAGTAGACAACCGAAATGAATGATACTTGTAAGTTACAGCCAATTTAAATCCCATTGATTTCAGTGGGCCTACCCTAAATACTATTAATGTCTTTAGCCATACAACTACAAAAGAGAAATAAATGTTTGCCTGACAGCTAGAGAAGAGATTTTGTTGAACACAGTTGGCCCTCTGTATCCATGGATTCTGCATCCATGGATTCCACCATTCACAGCTTGAAAATATTCCAAAAAAGCCCAAAAAGTTCAACTTTGATTTTGCCATGTTATATAAGAGACACCATTTTACTATGCCATTGTATAAAATGAGACTTGAGTATTCATGGATTTTGGTATCCATCAGGGTCCTGGAACCAAACATCAATGGATACCAAGGGCCCTTTTTTATCCAGTCCAACCTGCACTGTGTGCAAATTTGAAGTAGATGAAGGGAAATGATGAAGGAAGTATGGCAGGTGTCTAAGTATCTCATACACCAAAGACTGGATTTAGTAGTACTGCTGGCAGTATTTAAAACAGGGATGGGAATCATGCAGCCCTCCAGCTGTAGTCAGACTGCAGTTCCCTGAATTCCCCAATAGTGTGTAAGTAGATCAGGGCTGTTTGGAATTGCAGTCCTACCACATCTAGAAGGCTGTGTGAGTACTACCCCTGACTTAAGATATAGTCCCCCTATACAACATAGTCTCAATGAAAAGTCCCTTTGTCTCACATGAGTGGAGAGCAGGATTCTGACTAGATTGATGGCTTCTGACCTATGGAAGAAGCTGCAGACAAAAGACGTAGGGCCACCAGGACACACTCCCATGGCCAATGAGTGGCTAGAGAGGAAAATCTGCTCCAGGGCACTGTGTCGCTGCCACTGCACTGGGTAAAATCATTGTGTGAGGAGTTACTGGTTGCCTCTTTTTGCAACAACCCAAAAGCACTTACACTGGAGTAACTTGAGGTTACATCAGGATCAGCCTGCCTGAAGTGCCAGGTAGCAATCAAAGATGAGGAGCCTGTCCACTAAAAGGGGTGGCAATCCTTATTTCCAGCAATGCAAACATGGCTGAAGACACAGAGATTAAAATGGAAACAGCCCTCTGCTGTCTGTACTCTGCTCAAGCTATCTTTCTGCTGAAAAATAGTGTTTGTAATAGTCAGCTGTTGTTCTGCACAGAACTCTAGCAAGAGGCGTCCGTTATCATTGCAATTTCCAACACCATGCTTGCCTAAGACACCTTTCCAGGCTTCGGAGTTCTTTCCTATGCTGGCATTGAAGTCACCAAGTATAATAATTTTATCTTCTACAGGGACTTTTTGTATAAGTTGGCATAGGTCTGTGTAGAATTTGTTTTTCTCTACAGGGTTGGCTTGCACAGTAGGGGCATATATACTAAAGAGAACAACATGTGGGAGGCGTAAGGAAATAATGCGATCAGAGTGTCCTGTTGGCAAGGTTTCGAGTTTGGAGGCAATGGAGTTTTTAATCATAAAGCCTACTCCTGAAAGATGTTTTTCGGTTTTGGGTTTGCCGGACCAGTAAAGTGTTTTGCCGTTGCCATGTTCTTTAAGGCTGCCTTCCTCATGGAGGCGAACTTCACTAAGAGCAGTGATGTCAATGTTAAGTCGTGATAGTTCATGGGCTATTAGAGCAGAACGACACTCAGGCCGTCCACTATCTGCAGAGTCTCCCATGGTTCTGATGTTCTAGCATGCAAGCGTCAGTTTATTTACACCTTTGGAGGCCGGTGTTTGCCTTTGTTTCTTTGCCTTGGTTTGACCGCATCAGAAGATGCCTGTTGGCTGTAGCTAGCCAACCAGGTAGATGGGGATGAGCTTTTGTTAGGCCACCTTTTCTAGGCCATGCTCCATATGGAGCAAGCAGTGCTCTCCTTAAAAAAGGCTGCTTGGTCATTCAGGATGCTGCCAAACAAGACTGTCATCTCCCGGGTCAGCCTCGAGCGACCAAAGTCCTGAACTGCCTACATGCAGGGTTGGGTCTGCAGCTTCCAGTGCATCTTTACACCTGCCCTTTCATCCCTTGCCTATCAGTACAGGGCTTTTTTGGAATTGGATTTGTCCTTTGAGCCTGTGCAATGGATTTTTCTGGTGGAGCACAGCGTGCACAGAACTGGCCTCACCCTTTAAACCAAAGGTTCATCTGCTGTCGCCTTGCAAGCATGGATGGTAGCAGCGAGGTCCAGCGAGGTAGGTTTGATTAGAGTTTCCTTCTCTTAGATGGTTGCCCTTGCAGGGTTGGACAAGCACCAGCCTGGGTTTGGGATTAGAGTTTTCCTTCTCCTAGGACGGTTGCCCTAAGGCCAGAGAGCTCATCCTGCCCTTTGACGCTCTTTGTCAGACCCTTCGGTTTTGACCTGTCTGGCATGGGAGCCCCTACCGGTGGCTATTATGCCACCACTAACATAGCTCAAAACATCATTAGGGTATGCAGGCCTCTCTCCCATGACAAGGGGGCATCAATGTAGAGGATTCTCAATGTGACACCCCTTCAAATACTTAAACAGGTCTGTCATATCACCCCTTAACCATCTTTTTTCCAGACTAAACATACCCAGCTCCCTAAGTCTTTCCTCATAAGGCAAGGTTTCCAGACCTTTCACCATTGTAGTCATCCTCCTCTGGACACACTCCAATTTGTCAATATCCTTTTTGAATTGCGTTTCCCAGAACTGGACACAGTATTCTAGGTGAGGCCTGACCAAGGCAGAATAGAGTGGCACTATTACTTCCCTTCATCTAGACGCTATACTTCTATTGATGCAGCCCAAAATTCCATTGGCCTTTTTAGCTGCTGCATCACACTGTTGACTCACGTTCAACTTGTGGTCTACTAGGACTCCTAGATCCCTTTCGCATTGTAGTCTCGTTCAGCCAGGTCTCCCCCATCCTATATCTATGCATTTCATTTTTCCACCCTAAGTGCAGTACCTTAACATTTCTCCATATTGAATTTCATTTTGTTAGCTTTGGCCCAGCTTTCTAGTCTATTCAGGTCATTTTGAATTTTGATCCTGTCCTCTAGGGTATTAGCTACTCCTCCTAATTTGGTGGCATCTGCAAATTTGATAAGTATGCCCCTAATTCTGTCATCCAAGCCATTGATAAAGATGTTGTATAGCACTGGGCCCAGGACAGAACCCTGTAGCACCTCACTGGTCACATCTTTCCAAGATGAAGAGGAGCCACTGCTGAGCACCCTTTGGGCTCGGCCTGTCAACCAATTACATATCCATTTAACAGTTAACATCTCTAGTCCACATTTTACAAGCTTGTTTGCAAGCTTACTCCTTAATCCCAATAATGAGAGAGGCTTTTCAAGGGACTTTGGGGGTGTGGGGTGTGGACATCAGCTTCTGTGAATGCTCCTTCACCATCATAAGAGCCACACTGCATCAGATCACAGGACTACCTAATCCAGCATTCTGTTCACACACACTGGCTATTTGCCTATGGGAAGTATAACACTACAAACCACCCATAGACTTTAAATTCTTACCATCTCTCATCCTTCTGCATAGCCATTCTGGACATTTCCAGATCATGGTTTTAAAAGCTAATATAAACTTTTTGCAGAACACTGTCTTATACATTGGGATGGGCAGCCATGACTCTCCAGATATTTTTCGATTTTAGCTTGTATCTTCTCTCCCTATTGGCTCTGCTGGCTGGGGTGATGGGAGTTGTAGGCCGAAAACATTTGGTGGCCAAAACTGTCCACCTTGATTATGGATGATATCCACAGTGCTATCTGCTTGGTCAAAATTAATATCACCTGATGTATTTGATATGAGCTCCATATGTTATATTTGGAGGAAAGCAAATACAATTGCTTCTTTAAAAAAAAAACATGTCTAATTGCATATTATAAAGGTCAACTATAAATCTAGTATTATGCATTTGGGACCAGCTTTTAAATGTGGCCAGAGGGCCATTTCTTATGAGTAAGTGTTGGTTAGAAATGCAGAATGAATGCCAAAGAATACTTAATATGATACAATTGGATGCACTTTTGAAGCATGTGAATAATAAGCAATGAATTGGTTTAAATTTATATATCAAAAATATGCAAAAAGTTTCTGAAGGGTGGTTACAGGTTTGCTCTTGCCTCAGATTAATTCTCTTCTTCTAACTTTTGGTGGAATCTGATTCTTTTGAGCTCTGAAATCAGAGCAGGGTGATGGGATGACTCCTCATATATTCTCCTTTCTAAGTATATTTTGGAAGTAATTAGTAAACATAGATTAATTGACTCTAAGTGAAAAGAAGTTTAAAATTCTGAAGGGACTTACTGAATTTTTTAAATTTTTTTGATTCATATATGATTTTATTTTGGTTTGAAATACAGATTTAAAAGGAGGCCATAAAAATAAGAACATACATGAAAATACAGCAAAATCACTGGATAGTGTCCTGAATATATTGTGGCTATACTTGCTAGAGTCAAGCATTTTAAGGATAAGCCCAGTGAAAGCCTGAATATCTGCCAAATCCACCACTACACAAATAATTCAGTTTGAAACTGGATTATTTGCCATGGCTCCTACCTATGGAATCCTGGGATTTGTAGTTCAGTGAGGTGCCAGCACTCTTTGGCAGAGAAGGTTAAAGAACTTGTAAAATGACAAATCCTGGTATTCAATAGGAAAGAGCTATGGCAAATAATCCAGTTTCAGACTGGATTATTTGTGTAGTGTAGATTTGGCTAAATTGTATATAGAGTTTAGAAAACGTACTCCTGTAGACTACAGCTCACAGATTCCGATAGCCAGTCATCATGGTAACTGGGCATACTGCCAGTCTGTGGGATTCTGGAAGTGATAGTCTACAAAAGTAGCTTCCCCAGCTCTGGATATAGACCATATGTAAGGTCTATGAAACAGTGTGTATCTGTGTAACACATCTACCATCTAAATCCAATCTTGTGAAAATGCCCTACCATCTAGCAGGATGTTACTTTCTTCTTTGCTCCTATAGCTTTCTACAACACTTGAAAAACTGCTCCTGGGTTGTTGTTTTTTAGTTCTCCTGGACTGGACTGAAGGTGGGTGGTGTGGGCTGCTGTGCAGAGGATGGATCATTCCCCTCAGTTTTACAGACTGAAGCAGTTATGTCTGCAGAAAAAACTCACCGGATCCAACCTTGACTTATCTGGCTTTCTGATACTATCCATAGCATGTAGATCTAGGGCATATGAATTTGACTGCAATTTGACACAATATTGAACAACTAAAGGATTCTGCTGAAACACTATGGACTTTATCAGACATGGTAAAAACCGCATCATTAGGACATGACAATAGCACAAAGGGCTGAAATTATCAGACAACGACATTGTTTACCCATTGCTGCTCTGCTGGGCTGGTGTGAATGAGGCAGGAATGGGTGAATGATGAGGACATCTGATAATTTTGCCCATTTAGGATTCACATCCTAAATGACACATTTTTTGGGGTGATATTTTCCTCATCTGAGAAAGTCCTACATCTGGAATTGCATTTAAGAGTTATTAGTAGAGCTTGAAAAGTTAGGTTTTGTACTGCAGTTCCCATGGCTCTCTTGCCCTGATAGCTGAGACAATCTTGGGAATTGAAGTCCCAAATGTAACTTTTCTTAACTGTGTGTTGTTAAGGAATAAAAGGAATTTAGAAGGACAGATTGCTGCCACACTGCAGAAACAATGCACTTTAACTGCCATGGCTCAATGCTATGGAATTCTGGGATTTATAGTTTTGTGAGGTATTTAGTATTCTCTGTCAGAGAACTCTGGTGCCACAACAAATTACAAACTCCATGGGGCAAGTTACACAGAAGAATAAAGTGCGCGAAATTCCAGATTTACGTCCTTTCGCACCAGCGGTGCATAGTTCACACGACTTATTGCTAAATTGGAAGATCTGGTGAGTTTCGCCTTTCTAAGTTTACACTGACAAAAGTGGGGGTGCATGGCCTCCAGATCACTGTCATTAAAGCCAGGCAGGAGATGGGGAGGAAGCAAGGAGGGGGGCAGTGCGAGGGGGAAAGAGACCATACAGCTTCGTCTGTATATAAAGCAACAAATAAGGAGGGGGACCATGGAGGAGGAGAGAAATAATGACAAAGGAGGGAAGGAAAGCAGCTGAGATCCCTGCCAGCTGAGCAGACTGCTTTTCTCTCTCTGTCTCGCATGCGTGCACGCACGCACACGCGCAAACACACACACACAAGAATGATGCAGCTGAGATTCCGTTTGTTCTGCAATCCCTGACAGCTGAGCAGACTGCTTCTCTCTCTCTTTCTCCCTCTTTCATGCCGGCGCGCACACATACACAAAAGAACGATCCAGCGATCAGTCTCTCTCTCATACACACACACACACACACACACACACAGAAGGAGAGAGGGAGAGAGGAACAGTAATTATGCTAGAAGGCAAGCCAGCTGGCTGGATCTTTTCAAGCCTCATCTCTTGCAAGTCCACCCCTCCCTCCTTTTTTTAGTCAATTCAACCAATCACGGATAAGCTCTGCTGTGCCAATTTCGAAAAGACAGTTCCCACTGCCATAAGTGAAATGGTCATTCACACAGTCAATAGTGCGCTAACTTGCACTACATTTCAAAAAAGATGGGGAAAATAGAGAAAGCTGATACTGCATGACTTATGGGTGTGTGTTATTTTTGTCCCCCCCCCTCATTCTGAATATGGCAACTTTGATCTGAAAGATGTGGAAACTATTAGGGCTCTTTGTGAATTCTTAGAGGATTTATTTTGTCATGTAAACAGCCCCCAGGATTCCACAGGATGGAGCCATGATAGTTAAAGCAGTGTAAAACTGCATTATTTCTGCAGTGTGGCATCAGCCATAGGCATGTAAATAAAAACAAGCTGCCAAAATAAACAGCAAGGCAATCTTATATGTGTCTAGTTACAATGACTTCCATGTCATCTATATGTTTGGGACTATTAACTCCCACAGTCTAGTACCATTACTTATGTTGAGAGGGGAGGAGAGAAATGGTTAAGTCAAAACATCTGGAGGGCTAGTGTCCCTACTTTTCCTCAATCCCATGCATGCTTATGTTGCCTAAAACTGCTAGTCTTTAAAATGCCACAAGATTCTTTGTTCCTCAAAGGTTCCTTTGATGAAGGTAGAATTATTGCTGCCATCAGACTTGTTGATTCATAGAATATACACTCTTGAAATTTTATCAGTATATTCTAGTGACTCGTAACCTGTGGTTCGCAGGAGGCCCACAGGCTATGAGGTCCCTATGAGGACCTCCTCACAGGGGGTCCACAAAGGCTTGAAGGGTGCTTAGCCCACTCCTCCCCAGAGTGGAGTGGCCACATGATAGGAGCCAAGGCAAAGGCTGGCTGGCTGGCTGGGCTTCCATACTGCTGTTCAATCTAGTTCAGCCACAAACTGGCAGGAAGAAACAGGAAAAGAGTCTACCCTCTCCCTCTGGTGACTCTGAGGGCAGATTTAATGGATAGTGTAATTGTTAATGGATGATGACGATGATGATTTGGGTTTTACATCTTGAGTTATGTCTTGGGGGTCCCTGGCAACAAAAGATATTTAAAGGTGGTCCCTGGTAAAGAAAAGGTTAAGAACCACTTGTATATACCAATTTCTTAATAAATTAGCATGTGGAGTAATAGACGGTAACAGGATTCAAAACCTCTCAAGCTGCAACTTTATACCCACTTACCAGGAAATAAATGTCACTGTAGTGAGACTTACCTTTGAGTACGTATGCACAGAATTGCATTGTTGATGTATATGTTTCCCATCTAGGTTATAAAAATTGACTGAAAGGGCTTTTAATAATGCTCTATTCTACTGTTTTTATTCTTGCCTTTTGATGTAGATGGTATTCAATGGTTTTAATTTTTGTTTAATTACATTTTGACTACTATTTTTAATATGTTTTTAGTGTTGTGTTTCTATTTGCACTTGTTTTGATTGATGTAAGATGGGCTGAGTACCAGATCTGGGGAAAACACAGGATATAATTGAACATTACTGTTCATAGATATAATTATTAAAGGATGACGATGATGACAATGATGTGCATTTTTGTATGAAGATATAAAACAGATATGTGCAACCTTTGGACCTCCAGCAGTTTTGGACTACATTTCTGAGGGAGTTTGTCATGGACCAAAATATCTGGCAGATACAAAGGTTTACCACCCACATTGTAATACTTAGGTTTTTCTGCTCTCTCAGTACTAGTTAAGGACATAGCCTTGTTTGAGATGATAAATGTGTGCCACAAAATACATTATTATATTTGGCAGGTGGAACTGTCTAGTGTCATTGGCCATCTTGTATTAGAGGGTACATAGCAAGTGAGAGATAGCACCAATGCAAAAATGATCTGGCAGAGCAGGGTAAGCATCTTGCCCAGTCCCTCTCTCTAGGTTCTTGTCCTTGGCTGGTTGGCTTTCAGCAGGTGCAGCTGCCCATTTGATCAACAAGGAAGATTCCATCCTGTACCAGAAATATTAGAGTGCTAATCAGGAATATGGCACATGGACAGAGATTAAAAAACAAACAAGCAAACAATGCAGTGTCCCATCAAGAAATAGGCAAGATAGTCTTTTCTTATTCTTGTCTTGTTCTTTCCAGTACAAAGGCACTCTCCTAATTATGCATTAAATCAGTGAATCCACTAATACAGTGAATCAAGGGTGGAAAAGAAATATTCTGAGCCACTTATATTATGTATCTAAGATCATTTCTATTTTGTTACACTTTTTTAAAAAAGTGAATGATAGATAAACAGAGAGCAGAGGATGTAGGCTGGGTGAATCTGGCAATTCCACACCTGCCAGGAGAATGAATGAGATTGCAAGGCAGAGGAAAGGCCATAGATACTAATGGCTGGTGGCTCTTATGCCAGTGGGTCAGTGAATCTGCTGAACTATTCAATGTGCTGATCCTATTTTGGGTATGGGATAACTCCTTAGATAGCTCCTTAAAGGTTTGAACTAAGACACAGAATGGATTTACCAGCCCACTAACATGGAAGGTACCAGCTGCCACTAGCCATAGCTGAGTCACAGAATGCGTGCAATGCAAGGAGGAAGTCAGGGTTTAGTCCCTGGCATTTCCACTAACAGCAGCCTGTGAGCTAAGCAGGGGACTCTCACCTCACCACTACAGGTACCACTAGTGGTACTCCTGTCACCCTATTAAAAGATCAGGTAGATGATCTCATCCCAAACCTCTCCCACTTCCAATCAGAAGTGACAGTATGGACTGGGTGGACCATTCTGACTCTTTTCTGCTTTGCTCTGAAAAGTCTCATGTAAAACAGCTTGGTAAAGGACAGACTGGTCAATGATTTCTATGGAATAACACTTTTGCATTAGAATATTTCTAACAACACACACTCTCTCTTCATGAATAAAACACTACGATACTCTACTAGAAGAATGCTAGCATATACCGTATATTCCGGCGTATAAGACGACTGGGCGCATAAGACGACCCCCCCAATTTTTAAGTTAAAATTAGAGTTTGCACCCCCCCCCCAGCCAGCCAGCCAGCCAGCCAGCCAGCCAGCTGGCTGGAAAGCCTGTTCCCCACCAGCCAGCCAGCTCAGTGGCTGTAGATGATGGAATAGTCTGTGAAATTAAAGGACTGAGAACAGCTAAAAAAGCATGGGATACTTTGAAAAATCTCTGTGGTGTTCAATCTTTGGAAAGTAAGGTTGCATTAATACTGTAAGTTGGTTAATATGAAGCTATCAAATCCCAAATTTTTGAATGAGCACATTAATGAATGAGCACATTAATGGTTTTAGAGCCACATTGGCAGACAAGAGAATTTCACCATAGACAAAACTTGATGCAAAATGAGAAGTTGAATCCAGAAATTCTAATTTTAGGCTAACTTGTCCTGAAAAGAAACATTATTTTGACTCTCCTGAGCTAAATGGGGACCATTTAACTCTTCAAATGCAAAGCAGTCATTTGCACAGCAGGAGGAAGGATCTGCTAGGAAAACTGCCCAGGCCATTTTACACTTCAATCATTCTCACAGCAGGGGAGTATGATTACTGGGGTATAAGACCCCCCCCACTTTTGAGGAGATTTTCAAGTGTTAAAAAGTAGTCTTGTATGCAAGAATATACGGTAAATAATAAAATAAAATAATATAAAATTAAACAAAACTTTCCAATACTGTTACAACTGATTTGGCCTTCTGGTTCTCATGCCATCTCTGCATGGATAGGATTCTTCAAGAAGTTTGTTTTATTTTTCCTTTGTGTGAGTTGTCAACTGTTTCTTCTTAGTCATTTTCAGATATTTCTCACTGTGAAAAAATATATATACTGAATCAGAATTTGAAAAGAATACAGGCAAAAAAAAATAAATAGAGAAGGCAAAACATGTGTACACGGGTGTGAGTGGATGGCTACATGCTGATAAATCCAACCAGTAAGTTTTGTGTGTATATGTATTCTTGTAATGTTGTGATAAATTGGGAGCAACATACCTATATTGTATTGATGGAACAATACAATGATGAGAGCCTGGTATTTTATTGCTGGAACAAGCTTTAACTGAGATGGAATACAAACTGGAAGGGCTAGTTCTACCAAAAGGCAGAATAAGGTAACCAGCGCAAGCAGAAGATGGTAGAGGTTAGGGACCAACAATGTAGTCTCTCAGTTGTTCCTCATGAACAACTATGTTTTTTCCTGTCTGTTGCAGGAAAGGTTTATGCAATACTTTTCTAAGCTCACTAAACTGTCCTGCTGTCCCAAGTGTGGTGGAGAACACTATCCTATCACCAGTGCTGAAGTAAGACCCAATCAGTCACCTTCTGCATGGAGAATACAAAGGGATAGGCATGTCATCAGCTTACAGCCAGGTCTGTCAATGGCTGTCATTTACAATGAGTATGGCTGTTTCTGACACCATTGGAGCCATGTTCCTTCATATTTCCCCACCCCATTGCAATTATCATGTGCCGCTTTCAGTCTGGTTGGATAGTGGTATGCAAAAGCAGAGTTCCCATTGCTGTTTTCTATTTGAGAACATAGCCCAATAACAAGGCTGCTCTTATATACCTCTGGCCAATCAGAATGAAGGGAGCCCACTAAAGGAAGTGCTGGGTGGAGCAAAGAAGAACTGGGATCCTGATTTGAGCTCCACTGGGAATGACAATTGACCTTCAGGGGAGGGGAGGAAAGGGGGTAGATGTGGTAAAGATGCTGAGGAATTCTACTTTGATATTTAAAATGGCAGATAGAGCCACAACTAGGCCCAAGTATTTTTGTCCCACTCCTTCTCCCTAATTACGATAACAATATTTAAATTTAAATATTTAAATATTGTTATCGTAATTAGGGAGAAGGAGTGGGACAAAAGTACTTGGGCCTAGTTGTGGCTCTATCTGCCATTTTGTTTGTCAATAGCAAAGGCATGGTCTTGGCTTAAAATGTCAATTATCACTGTGTTTACTTCCTGCTTCTTGGAAGGGGTGGGGGCAAGGGGATAGCATCACCATTTGCCTGAGCCAGTAACTGTCTTGGTCCAGCCTTGCAATCTGAGCAAATTCCAGCTGGGATTAGAGTCTAGAAAGCTCCTATCACCAGAGAGTGAATTCCACCAATATCAAAATTTTATAGAGTGGTGTATTGCAGGGATCGAGGACCAAGTCTCCCCAGACTTGGGACTCATCTATATGGGTCAGAATACACTGGCTCCCTGCTGGCATATTCTGGCCATGGATCTGGCCCATTCCTCTCCCCTTACCTGAACAAAATGGGATGGAGTCCAGATCGGCATGCTGCCCCATCGCTACAGCCACTGCTGTCCACATCACATTCTCTGAAGCCAGGAAGCTGGCCTGCAGCATGTGAAAAAGGCCCCCTGCATGTGACCAGCCTTGGTCACATGCTGCAGGACTTCTTCCTCATTTCAGAGAGAGAGAGAAATGGACAGCAGCTGCAGCAACGGGCCATTGTGTTGGTATGGGCTTCTGCGGCTTCACATGGCCCAACCTGTTTTTTCTTGGCTGAGACATTTTCCCCAGGTATTTTTGCTGCAATGGTTCATCAGGCTTTTTACTCTGTCTTAGCCTCATCTTTGCCCCGGGGGTCATGAGGAGTGCCTGGGGGCAAAACAGCTCAAATGCCCTGTGTCATTTGGACTGCTGGGCTCTAAGATGGGGGCAAGACAGGGTAAATAGGCCATCTAGAAAAGGCCTAGGTCTCCTGGCTATGTTTTCTCCTGGCACTTCTAGCAGCTGCTAGAAATGACCCTGATATACCTCCCATTCATCTGACAATTCAGTTCTTCTAGGTCCAACCTAAGATCCTGCCATAGTCTTCCCTCACTATTCAGGTGAATAGTTCCAGGGCATAGAGAAAAAGAAATTGTCTTGAGATTAGAGCTGTCAACATAACCTGAGCAAGAATGAATGATCCTGTGACTGATGGGAATTACAGATTCCTCACCCACACTACAGTGCTCATTACACTTGTTAGTTGTTTTGGGTTGTTCCAGTTTGAAAACTACTTCTCATGTACTCAGAAAGGTACTGGAATGGCAATGCACTTTTCCCCAGCATCCTTGCATTTGTACTTCATTGGCATCAGTTCCTGTGTTTGCTTTCTTCCACTTGATTTGGAAAAATACAACTTGCACCACCATGTTTGCTCTACCTCCTGCTCATGATTGGTGTTTTCTTTTAAAAAAAAACCCACCAGGAAGCCCTAATTCCACAATTATGTAATGATGTTATTTGGGAACCCCTCCCCCCACTCCCCACCCAGATTTGGAAGAACTCAAACCATACTACTTCCACCATTTTATCCTTATGCTTTTTGCCACAAAACAAGTTTTGCCTGGTTCTGCTTTTAAAACATGTCTATTTTTAACTCATACTTTACTTAATATTTTCTTGAGCCCTGTGGTTTATCTGGGCCTTAATACTTAAAAGGATTACATCAGAATTGTTGTCCTACTCCCCTTATTAAAATATTTTTTTAAAAAGATGCCAGGGAATGGAAAACAAATGTACAGCAGTTCTCTTTGGAACTGTTGGGAAACCTGTTTTCCTCCCAGCCTAACTGCCAGATGTAGGCTGGGATTTCCCTGCTGGAGATCCCTGGGAAATGGTGAAAGGAGGAGCAATGAAAGTGCACCCACATTGCACCCACCATCTTCCCAATATTTCAATGAAATGGAATGAGACATTTGCACTAAACTGCATGGCTACTAAACCACAGTGGCATAGGGGGTCATTAACAGATTATTCCAAGTGAGAAAAGAATTGATATCCCAAGGATACAACAGGAGTACAGCATGGCGCAGCCATGATGTTGCCTAACAATCTCCAGGCAAAGACAGGACTAATACAGTGCAATTGTGGTAAAACAGTACCATGTGATAACCTCCTATGTCTTTGTCATCTGGGAGATTTTCAAATGGCAAAAATATCCCCCGGAGAAATCGGCACAGAAATATTTCTGTCCCGGAAGCAGTGCTGTGGTTTGCATGCCCACTTCCCTCTCCCAATATGCCGTCGTCCTCACGCTGTGTTTTTTCTTCCCTCTTCCATAATATTTTATTAATGGCAAACTCCCGTTAGTAAAATATTACAGAAGAGGGAAGAAAAAACACAGTGTGAGGACGATGGCATATCGGGAGAGGGAAGTGGGCGTGCGAACTGCGGTGCTACTTCCGGGACAGAAATATTTCTGTCCTGATTTCTCTGGGGGATATTTTCGCCGTGTGAAAAATCTCCCTAGGGTGATGCTGGGTTTACACACAAAATGAATAGATTTGCAATTTAGTGCTCAGCTCATGAAAGCCCACTGCACAAAAATAGGTTGTTTTGCAATGCTATGGAGCTGCAGCATTTTAAAGTTGATGCAATTTAAACCTGAGCTAGTGCAGGTCCTCTTAATCCAGCCCCACATCTTGGATGGCATCTAATGCTACCATGCTTGAAGACACCATTTCAGTGGGTATCTGCACTGACCTTAGAATGATTTAAAAGTATAGAATGGTAGGTGTGTGCAGCACATTTGAAAGGTTGGGGGTCAGGTTGTCAGTTTGCGGGAGGGAGAACTAGCCTCCTGCTGTTGGTAATCTCTGTAAATCAATGATCATAAGAGCTTTCCAAACATTTGCAGAGGAAAATTGGGCTAGTTGAAATGGAGCAGTTGCCACTGAAAGCTGGCCAAGTGCCCATTTGCTACCTCTTACCACAATTATTTCCTGACAGCCCTGAGATGAATCCTGTTGCCATTTTAATTTAGCTTGAGTGCTCTCTCTCTCTCTCTCTCTCTCTCTCTATATATATATATATATATACCTCGAGGCAATATTTTTTTTAAAAAAAGGAGCTATAATGTGCTTCTTTATTTCCATGCATTGTGCACATATGAATTGCAAAGCTCACACTTTAATTTATAAAGGAATTATAAAAGGCAGGCTAAGCAGGTAGCTGATAGTCAAATTCATTCTAACTACAGCACTAAGTGGAAGACATTAGTAGTGTCTGTGTCCTGTGGGACCTCTTCTCTTTGATTAGCCTTGTTGGTCCAGGAAGGTCATCTTTTTGTTCTCCAGGAAAAAGATCTGCCAATGCTTTTATCTAGCCATAAATAGGGAATGGCTGAGTGCTGAAAGATCCTAAGGGGATAGAGATTGTGCTTTCAGTGTTTTCCTTGAATACTAAAACAACAATAAATAATACTTTACGTTCTCTGAACAAGAGGAGGGCAGATTGTCTGCATTCATTGTTTATCTCTGACATAAATATCCATAGTAAAGGTGTCTCTTTTGCATTCAATACTTTTATAGTTCCTAAAAGTAAATAATAAGCCATATCCTGACTTACTTTGTGTTTATGTGGAGGATGTTCTTCAGGTTATCGGCAAAATAGGTGCCTCTGCTGTTCTGCTTACATTGAATTACTATTGGCAGTTGACCTAAACCTTTAAGAATTTTGCTGCTTGGACATACAGGAAGTGAAATTAAGTTGTTTACATGTTAGGGTATTCTGCCACGGTGAGCAAAATCTCAAGGAACAAAGTGAATTATACTCATTTGGGCAATTTTTTACCAGCTCCTGATAAAATCAGATTGTCCTGATTTGGTTCTGGAGATGAAAGTGTAAAGTCCAAAGCACTTCAGACACATCTGGAGAGCCAGGTGTTAAAAATAAGCAAGAAAAATCCAGGTCATTATGGTGAGGAATGAGCAGTTGTTGATTATCATTTGAGTTGGTATGTCTTCCCCCCCCCCCTTTTAATGTCCTTTTGCCTTGTTAAACAGCCTTACTTAATCTTTTGTTAGCCTTTCTTGTAGATTTGTTGATTTATTAATTTGTCTGTTTATGGGCCTCTGTGTGTTTTATTTGGAAAAATCTATTTTCCCCCACCTCAACTGCCTCCTTGCCATTGTTCTTAGGTGTTAGATGGAAGGCAGCCAGAATATTGTCTGGGGTAATTTGAGGTGGGAGTGAATCCCAGGATTGCTATCTGCCTTCACTATAGGCACTAAAAGGAAGCCAGCGTGGTGTAGTGGTTTCACTGTTAGACTATGGTAAAAAGAGTTTGAATCCCTGCTCAGCCATGGACACCCACTGGGTGACCTTGGACAAGTCACACTCTCTCACTCTCAGAGGAAGGCAAAGGCAACTCCCCTCTGAACAAATCTTGCCAAGAAAACCCTGTAATAGATTTACCTTAGGGTCACCATAAGTTAAAAAGTACTTGAAGGCACACAGCAAGTATATTGCCTGTGCATAACAGTATCGGCAGTACGTTCCAACACAGTAAGAAGCAGCACGAAGTGGTTTAGCTCCAGTCAAAAACAGAAAGTCCCAGTAGCTAGGAAGCAGAGAGAAGACCCTTAAGGCAGGAACAAAGGGTGCTGAATCTACTGAATTGGGATTAGACTGATCTAGATCAAATTAGGTTCTGATCCAAATTGCAACATTGGACTGCAAACTAAACCGTAGGACATACAAAACCAACAGTTTATTCTTTGTGGAAAAAAAAAATGGAACAATGGCCTTTGCTGAAGCAGCAGAATTTCTGTTCACAGTTGTTTCTATAGAAGATTGCAATCACTTGATTTACGGTAGGATTAGAAGTGTATTTCTCCTATATTTTACAAGAAAGTGGGAATGCTAAAGGGAAGGTTTGGAGTACATGCTTTGGGAGAACATACAACCCCTGGTCAATGTACTTCCCTGTGCTCTAGAGGGTTTCAGTTAGTCCTAAGAGTACAGCATAGTTTATAAAGAGGACCCTGGGAAAGAGAAAGGTCTCTTTTAGTGAAGAATTAAGATAGGAAGCTAGACAGGGGTTGAATACTATCTCAGACAAAGCACTGAAGTTTACATTGAGAGAAATTGAACACATTTCTGAAAACTAATTTCTAAATCCAATTGCTAGTTCCAACTAGAGTAGATTAATCAAATCAGTGGAATTTACAAAAGCATTAACTCTACCAATTCCTCATTGATTCAGTGGATCTACTTTATTTGGGACTAGCAGTTGGATTTTGGGCATGATTGAACATCTTTTTCACCCCCTGAGTAATGTTGTTTTCTCATTGAGAGGCCTAGCCATGTCAATTCAATAGCTTAAGGATATTATCAGACAACCACCAGGTCTTTGTATTTGTGGAAGTGATAGAGTATGAATGTGGTTTAGTATTTCCTTGTGATATTTATATCCAACTCCAGAAGGAGGCATTTTTACAGACATTGTTAAATTATTTGGGTACTTTGGGAAGTTTAGTTAAAAGAATTTATCTCCAGTCTAACCAAGAGAAACACACCACATAGGCACCATCTTGCTGGTAGTGATGGAGCACATCTGCAGACAGAAGTGCTATTTTATCCAAACCTCTGCCAGGGAGTTTTCCCTCCCATTGCTTGTAATGGGATGGACATGATGTATGCCAAGGCAGATATATATTTCCCATCAGTTCCAGGGGCATATCAAGGGAGAACAAAGGTAATGGATCCGGCATATACAACCCTTCTCCAAATCTGCCTGTGAACATACCCTCAGAATTCCACAGTGCTGAAGCTCTGAAGTTGGAGAAGAAAGAAAGATGTTACCATGATCATAGAAGGTGGAGCTGTTTCCATGAAGGTGAAAGGGCAGATCTTCCCCTCTGAGCTCAGACTTTTCTTACTGGAAACCTCCCAGGAACCCTAGAGTTTCAAAATTGGTGATAACCACACTGACATTGAAGCCAACTGACACTGAAGCCAGAAATGGGTAATGCCATTTTTAGGACCAACCAAAAGGTTTTTAAAATGTGTGAGTTTTCAAGTTCTCCCAAACTCTTCATCTGTACCAAAAATTAGGGAATGGGGAAAGAAAGAAAATGTGCCCAACTCTGGCCTCATGTTGTACCCATAAAATATACCAGATTTTTTAATACCTTTAGCTGGATGTTGCAGCCATATTTTTAAGATATGCAGTACTGACATGAACCTTGCTCATGTTTACCTTGAGTGTAATTTTATTTAATCCTCAGTTTTTATTTGCTTGCAAAGATAAGAAAGCTTGTTTTGTAATAAGCTAATTGACTTAACAATCGGCATGTCCCTGACTGATTATTTTGCAACTACATGGGGGAAGGCAGGCAAGACAAAGGCAACATAAACATGTTTGAAATGGAAATCATGGCAAGAGAACAAATGCATCTTCCCCCAAATCCTTTTTTCCAAACTCTTTTTGAAAGCAGAACTGCTCTTTAAGGAGAAATGGTGATTATGTACAGCAGCAGGAAGCAGATCAGCTTCAGTGGTCCCAAGAGGAAGCCCCATGTTAATCTGAGTGGAAGGCAAATGATTTATGTTAACGTGCAGAGAAACAGAAATTAGGTTAGGATGTGTCTAGACCAGCAGTCCTGTCACATTTCATTTCATTGCATCTCAGTTTTGTCCCACTACAAATCTTCATGGCATCTTTTTTCCTATTCATATACAATACATTTCTTCCACTTGGGATTTTTAATATAATTTTAAAATTTTCTTTTAGCACCTTGACTTTGGGCAATTGGACTCAAACAGGTGAAGACGTTTTGGCTCCTCAACCAGAGCAAGAAAGGATACCCCCCACTGACATGCTCACTGTAGACAACATCCACAGTGCCTGAAGACAGCCAATTTATTTTGGTGGCAAGAGGCAGCAAATCCCACAAACACCTGGTGGTTAAAAAAAGAAAAGAAAAAGAAAAAAGCCTATCAAAGTAAATAACTAGCAATTGGTTGTTCTTTGGTGAAACCCAAAATCTGCTACCTCACTACGCCCAATGCTTGACCTAGTCTTGCATACAGTTGCCAAATATATTTGATGTATAGCATCAAAGGAAAGTGGGTCTTGCAGAGACAGGATTGGGAAGCACTCCATATTGATCTCTTAGATGAAACACTGCACACAGCATACAGCATTTATTCCATATGGGTGTGTGCAGTCTCTTATGTCTTCAGCAGAAAAGTTATAGCGACACTGTGGGATGTGGGACAGACAGTAATCAGGAACAAATACATCACAAGACTTCAGTCTAGACCAGACAAACTGAACTCTCCAAATGCTGTGGACTGCAGTGATTTCTGTTAAAGTCTTTGGGGTTTAATGATTTTATCCAGCTTATATAGGCACATGGTTTTAACTACAGGTTGCCTCCCCCGCCATATCCGTGAAGGATATGTTCCTGAGTTTACCATCTGTAAATGCAACCATGGAAAATAGCAAAGCCCATTAAAATAAAGGACTGAGTGGTACAAACATACCATAGAGTTATATCGGAGGACCTAGCAATCTAGAGAGGACACCTCTCTAGCCATTTTCCAACATGACTATGTGGTATGTGTCCGTATTTTTTCAGCCACAGATAACTGAAACTGGGGATATTGGTTCTGCAGTTATGGGGGTGACCTGTATTTTAACTCATTTTGATTTTTTTAGGTAGTTTCATATGTTTTTTAAACTGTAAATTATCTTTTACTTTTTAACTTCATTTAAATTGATTATATTGTACACCATCCTGAGATCTTTGGATATAAGATTGAATATGAACATGGCTCCTCCCCCATAGCCTTCCTCAGCACAAGCAGTGGTGGGAAATGTTAAAAGTTAAAGTCCAAAAATATCTGGAGAGCCACAGGTTGCCCATTTCTGATCTAGACCAAACACACAAAAGCTTTTTTTCTCTCAAGTAGAATACAGCATTGCATGGGAAAAATGAAAGGAAAATGTGTTAGTGGAATACTAGGAGTGGCAGATGTGGTGTTGGCTGAATGAAAGGGTGGCTTCGACTCAGTTATATCCCTTCTCCTGCAACTTTCAGTAATGGATTGGGCAAAAACATTAGTTTCAATAAGAAAAGATGCAACTAACAAAGACTGGGTTGAACCCATACTTTAAAAAAAAATTAAATGTTTTTTAATTTAATTTGTGAATGCAAAACCGAGAGAAAGAAAGAGGAGGAGAAGGGGAGGAGAGAAAAGATAAATAAAGAAGGGGAGAGTGGAACACATAAGATTCTTAGGATATGATCATGGTTTAGGCATACAGTATCTTGTTGTGATGGCGTGCTTTCAAGTCATTTCTGACTTATGGCAACCCTAAGGCAATCCTATCACAGGGTTTAATTTGCAAGATTTGTTCAGAGGGGCCTTTCCCTTCCTCTGATGCTGAGAGAGTATGACTTGCCCAAGGTCACCCAGTGGGTTTCCCTGGCTGAGTAGGAATTTGATCCCTGGTCTCCAGAGCCATAGTCCAGTGCTCAAATTACTGTACCACACTGGCTTTTAGGTATATACCATATGTAAACAAAAACAGAAACAAAAACAAAAAACAAAAATCTGGTTGAAATTGATATCTGAAAGATAAAGCTGAACTGTATTGTTTTTAATAGCTTTGTAATCTTTTTAATGGCATTTTATTCTTTTAACTAGAGATATGCCGTGTTTTAAGTATTGTGACTAGTTTAATTCTGTTTTAGTGTTTACTCTTTGTATGTTTTTAACTGTATTGCTCTTTTAAATTGTAACCCTCCTTGAGTCCCAATTCTGGGAGGAAGGCAGGATACAAATAATTAAGAACGAGGAGAAAAAGAAGAGGAGGATAAAGATGCACAGATAAAGCAGTAAGATACTCTGACCATTGAACAATGGATGGTGAATATTTGTTTTTCCAACCTAGGAGCATATGTCCTTTTGTTTCCATAAGGGCACACCATATTGAACGACATTGCCCAACAATTTACGTTCAAGTCACAAGAACATAGGCCAGAATCCAATTGGGCAGTTACAAATGCACAGTCTAGAGTTACTGTTTGCAGACCCAAACCATACCAACCCCACTCTCCTCCTCCAATAAGACACATACGCCAGAGGTAGTATACAAATTGTATTGAGTACATAGCAAGAGGTAGTTACACAACTTGTACTGATTACATATTCAGAAAATTGGTTAAATACAGGTTAGTAGATAAATGTTGTTGGCAATAAAATGGCTGCAAGTTGCAGATGGCTGCCCAATGGTTGGCAACTAGGCATGGGTCATACCATCATTGACCTAACCTATGTTGGTCAATGGCTGCTAATCGGACCCTTCCGATTCTTATGGAGGACAGAGGCAATGGCCAAGCCACCCTGCCTGACACTCTCTCCTCCCCTGCAAACAAAATTGTTAAATCAGGAAAAGGGGGTGTCTGTGAATTTGAACTTAAACTTGATGAAGACCCCCCTTTTACCTTGATCATGACCCATGCCATCCGCCTACAAATTGAGACAGTAAATGCTGGAGCACCCCAAGGGAGGGTGGGCGTGTCTTCAGCTCTCCAGAGCCAAATGCGGGAGGAGCTGCGGCGGAGCTGGCTTTTATCAGCTCCGTCGCAGCTCCTATTACATCATCCAGCAGTGCCTGGAGTGTGGCCGGATGTCCCGCCTCCTACCTGCTGGGAGCCAATCAGGTGAAGAGTGTACCCTCCCTGATTGGCTCCCACCTTCGCCAGCTCCTCCTGGCCCTTTTCATGCTGGGAAGAAGATGGGGAGGACATGGTGGCCCCCACGGTGACAGGCCATGCAGTCGCCAAGGTAGGAAAGGGGGGCGCCAGGAGGATCGTGGGAGTGCTGGCTGGGCAAAGCCCCCTTGTGGCTGTTTTGTATTCATGATCCCTACATATTCCGTAGTTTAGAGGAAATCTAGGGACTGTGAAAATCTTTCAGTCCTCACTTACTGGGCAGCAGCCAGTGCAGTTGACACAGGTCTGTTCAGGTATCAGTTAGGAAGTAGCTGACTGAGGTTCCCACCCACCCCTTATGTAAGCAATCTCGTGTGTGTGTGTGTGTGTGTGTGTGTTAAGGACCCTGCTTTCTTTCTTTCCTGGAAACTGTGTACAGAATGGCAGGCAATGACTAGCAGAATGGCACTGGTTCAAGGGCCACCCTTTGAGTAACACTGTTTTTATTCCATTTGATTCTTAGGAGATTTTCAGACACCTCTTGCCGCCTCTTGCCGTGCAAGCAGCCTCCAGAGCAGTAACGAGGCTGCTGCGTGGCAAGGGGTCCATTTTGGATGATGCTGTTTCATTCTCGGCGGTGTCCGTGACTGTTGCGGCTAGCATTGAAGGTGGCCGCACTGTTTTTTACTCACGGACAACTTCCATGAGTGAAAAACAGCGTGGCCGCCTCCAATGCTAGCCGCAACAGTCACCGACACCACCAAGAGAGAAACGGCGTTGTCCAAAATGGACCCCTTGCTGCGCAGCAGCCTCGCTACTGCTCCGGAGGCTGCTTGCGCGGCAAGAGGCGTCTGAAAATCCCCCCAGTTGACACACTAACAACATTTATAAACTACAACAATTGATCCTATTATCTCCAGGGATGTAACCAATACTCCCAAAGAGTAGTTGTGTCCTAAATACACAAAGCTAAAGGTCTATATATAAGCACTAAGATACACTGTAATTGCAGGTATTGCCTTACAGTGCCAGAAGTTAAATGCAATGCGGATTTCAATGTTAAAATGAGAAAACAAAACACCAGATACCCTGAACTGGTCCTATAAGCTGATCTAGCTTAGACTGCATCCAAGTCATTAATTTAAAACAATGAGACAGAAGTTTTGAAATATTTTATTTATATTCTGCCTTTCGTCATATATGGGGTCCAACATAGGATTACAATGAAAATACAGCCCAAAACCAATCATAATAGTAAAAAAAAGTTTAAACACCATTAAACTATTGTATAAAAAAGCACCATTTTGTAAAACTATCTAAAAGAATTTAAAACAGTGGCTCTTAACCTTTTCTTTACCAGGGACCCCCTTTAAATAATTTTGTTTTTGTGGACTCCCAAGACTTAACTCAAAATTTAAAACCCTAATAACAACAATACAATTACACCATCCATTAAACCTTCCCTCAGAGACAGTGGAGGAGGAAGGAAGACTTTTCTCCAGTTTCTTCCTGCAAGTTTGTGGCTGGAGTAGATTGAATGGCAGTGTGCAGGCCAAGCCAGCCAGCCAGCCAGCCTTTGCCTTGGCTCCTGTCACATGGCCACTCCACTGCAGGGAGAAGGTGGGCCAAGCAGCCTTCAAGCCTTCGTAGACCTCCTGTGAGGACATCTCAGACCCCTGGGGCTCCCCAGACACCACGTTAAGAAGCACTGCTTTAAAACATTGGTTTGTATCCTATTCAGTAGTTAAAATAGTAAGCCAGGCTCACAACTCTTTGGATTTGTTTATGGTCATTAACAACTGGATGTTACCTCAGAAACCTACCCTTTCATCCAAGCAGTTCCTCAAACAAAGGGTTCCTGAGATGCTGCAGACTGGGGCTCTGGGAAGGAATAACCACAGCACTTTCCGGGTCACAGGACATTATTACTTTTATTTATCTACTGAATTTATATCCCACCTTCCTCCTGAGATGAAATGCAGGGTAGCTTGCAATAATTTAAAACAAGATTAAGTTAAAATTAAAATTAAAACTTTATTTTACAAAAGTTTTTAAAAGAATTGAATAACAACGTTATTAAAAATGAGATTCAGTGTGGTGTAGTGAGTTGGATGTTGGACTAGGACTCCGGAGACCAGGGTTTGAATCCCTGCTTGGTTATGGAAACCCACTGTGTGGCTTTGGGCAAGCCACACTCAGCCTCAAAAGAAGGTAAGGGCAAACCCTGAACAAATCTTGCCAAGAAAACCCTGTGGTAGATTTGCTTTAGGGTTGCCGTAAGTTGGAAATGACATGAAGGCACAGAACAACAAATTATTAAAAACATGGTTAAACCCATTTAAAAACATTTAAAACCTAATTAATAATGAAAGATATAAAATACTGCACCCCACTTTACAGGTAGTACTGCTCCATAATTTAAATTTCAAAGGCCTGCCTGAATTAAAAAAAAAGTCTTTACCTGCTGGCAGAAAGAGAGCAGGAAGGGGGCCAATTAGACATCCTGTGGAAAGGCGCTTCAAAGCCTGGGAGCAGGCTGAGGTATTCTTGGAGGAACATGGATATAGATAGAGGACCAAACAGGGAGAAATGAAGGGGGGAACACTACCTTCCTGTGCCACTGTCTCAGGCACATTTGGTGAGGACATCATTATAGCCACATCTATCTCCCAACAACCTAACTTTTAATCCAAGCAGTACCCCCAAATGAAGAGTTTCCAAGGTACTGGTGTTGGGAAGTGACATATGTAGTGCTCTCTTCATTGGGGGGGGGGTACACTGAGAACAGGCAGCTGCCACAACTATTTCTCTCAAGGTCTTTCTTTTGGTCTCTGTCTTGGTCCCACCACCTTTGCAGGCACATTCAATGAGGAAATGAGAGACAGCCTACTCCCAGGCTTTGAAGCTCCTTCCCACAGGATGTTTAAGTGGCCCCCTTCCTGCTCTCTTTCTGCCTTCATTTCTCCCTGTTTGGTCCTCTATCTATATCCAAGTTTCTCCAAGAATGCCGCTGCCAGGACTTACCTTGCGGCACGATTGCGGCTGGTGAGGTCCCCCCGCCTTGCTCCGACCGCATGGCAGGCATGGGCACTGCCATTTTGGCCAGAAACCCTCTTCCCAGCCCACATTGGGGGCCTGGGAAGAGGATCGTAAGCCGACCACTTGGGAAGAGGCAGCACCACCCCGATTGGACAGCTTACTTAGCACCTGACCAATCAGAGGCTCAGCAATTTGTGAGCCTCTGATTGGCCAGGGGGTGGGGATAGTTCTTCACCAGGTCCGGCGGCCGGGAATAAATTCCCAGCTCTTGGCCGGACCCAGGCAGTTGGCTCGCTGGAGCCGAAGAGGCAGGAGCTGAAGTGGAGGGGAGCGGCTCACCGGCGGCGGCGGCGATGATGACCAGTGAGGGGGACTGAAGGCTCCTGCAGGCCTGGAGAACTGAGGCCAGCAGCAGCTGTAGGGACTAGTGAAGGCGGCGGTGACCAGCGAGGCAGTGGCGACCAGCGAGGTGGACCGAAAGCTGCTGCAGGCCTTGAGAGCTGGGGTTAGCAGCAGCTGTAGGGACCCTCAGAAGGCAGTGGAGGCAGCAGCGGCGACTGACAGTGGAGACATGGCGGACGGGGGGGGCTCAGTGGCGCGGCGAGCAGTGCAGTAGCCGCAGGAACCGGCCGGGTGAGGAGGGATGTCGAGGGAAGCCTCTGAAGGGGAGAGCTTGAGGATGGCCCTCCCTGGGGAGCATGGGCAACGGTGGCCAGGGTCTAGCAGCAGCCGACTCACCAGTGCTGTGGATGGCAGCCAGACTTGGGGAGGGTGGCATTGCTGCTCGCGGACCCTAGGGGAAGGCAGTGGGGGGCCGACAGTGGTGACCCAGCAGCAGGGGGTGCCACAGGGGCGGCAACACAGGGGGTCTGCGGCCAGGCAGATGCCCGCATGGGGAGGAGAAAACCAAGAGAGAAGGGCAGAGGGAGGCGGATTCCCAGCCAAACAAAGGAGGGTGGTCTGCACCCAGGCAGGCACCAGGCGGGAGACAGGCTCCCAGCCAAAAGAGGAGGGCTGATCTGCACCTAGGCAGGCACCCGGCGGGAGACGGACTCCCAGCAAAGAAGGGAGGTCTGCACCCAGGCAGGCACCTGGCGGGCTCCCAACCAAATAAGGGGAGTGGTGGTCTGCACCCAGGCAGGCACCCGTAGGGGTGGACAAGCACAGGGAGAGGGTCGGAGCAAGGTGGGCTCCTTGACCAAAGGACGGACAAGGCATAAATTACAAGCTGAAATCACTAAGAGAGCTCAAGATGCCTCCCAAGAAGAAGGGTCAGCCCAGCAGGCCCGTTACAAGGGCACAGACTGGCAAGGCACCTAGGTCCTGGGCAGCCCTGGCCCTGCGGAAACGCAGAATGGCTACGGCAGACAGGGGCACCCCATGTGTGGCAGCAAACAACACGGAGTGTATCCAGGAATTCCTAGCCGGCACTGGGGCTCCCAACCTGCAGAACCCAGGCTGTCACTATCCTGGCGGAGCAGGTAGTAGAGCTCAAATCCAGCAGAGGTGCTGATACGGGGGCCACAAGTGCAGTCAACACAAGGGAGGGTGCTAACAGCACTGAGGCCCAACCCCAAGGCAGGGATGAGGTGATGGCTCAATCAGCCAGAACATCAGGATGCAGGAGAAGGCATCGCTCGCCATCACAGAGCGACATCAATGTGGCGTCTTCATCATCTTCCTCAGTGGAGCGCAAGGGTAGCCAACCAAGAAAACACAGCAGGAAAGAGAACAAGTGGGAAAGAAAGAAAAGGTGGACCAAGCACAAGAAAAAGAGGGACTCAGTCAGCGGGGGATCGTCAGGTGAGTCCTCTGATGAAGACTGGGATAGGGAGGGAGATTGGAAGGCTGCAGTCCTGGTGCCCGGCCCACCCTCTTGGGCCATAAAAGCTCAGACCCAGCGGGATCCAGCTGGGTCTGGCCCTACTAGGGCTTGGCGGGACGGGGCTGTGTCCCCTGGCACCCCAGCTCTCAGTCTGTTCCAGGACAACGAGGATCCACCTGGATAAGAAGATGAGCACTAATATCCTCAAGGGATATTACGTAGACATCTTATCTTTGTTAAAACCAGAGGGAGAGGAAGGTAGCATGCCAAAATCTGACAAACCCTCTGAGAAGCCCAAAATTGATCCAGTTGAGTGCACCTTTTTCAACTGGTTGGCTGGGTACACCGTGTTGATGGGCACAGTGCAACTTGCATACCCAGACAGGGGCTGGCACCTGGCCAACCACTTGGGCAATGTGCTAAAAGCCAGGGCTCTTGCTGGGGAGGCAGCTGCCATTGAATATGACACTGCCTTCCACAGGAAGGCATCGCACAACGCCAGAGCCAGATGGGACCTTATCAACGATAAGCTCGGCTGGTCATTGTGGGCTCTCACATCAAAGGGAAAACAGAGGTGGCTAAGCCACCTCATTGCAAGGATCCCTGGTGCCTGGTCTGCTGGGAATTCAACGTGGGAAAATGCTTTCAGACCCGGTGCAAGGTTGAGCATTTTTGAGATAACTGCTACGGGAGCCATCCCAAGTCCAGCTGCTCCTGGCCCAGCGCATCTTCCCAGTCCTTTCGTTCAGGATGTCCTGCTTCCTCCAGCATTAAGAAAGAAGCAGGGTCAGGGAACAATGCTGGGCAGAGGACCAGCAAGAGCCAGTGATGATCCGGGGGCATGCTGTTTGGCCTTCACCCCAGTTCGGCTCCAGGCATTGCTCCCCCTTTTGGACCTCTACCTGGACAAGCAAGCAGCCCGTTACTTGAGGGATGGGTTCTCCACAGGTTTCAAGATTCCCGCTGTAGGCCCCCGTCAGGCGTTCGAGTCAGGCAACCTCAAGTCGGCCGCCGACTTGCCCAAGGTGGTGGCAGCCAAAATTGCCAAAGAATGCGTGGCAGGGAGGGTGGCAGGCCCCTTCCAGGCCCCGCCCATGCATAATCTTAGAGTTTCACCTTTGGGGGTAGTCCCTAAGAAGGCGCCGGGTAAATAACGGCTCATCCACCACTTGTCCTGCCCAAAAGGGGCATCTGTCAATAATGCCATACCACCAGAGCTATGCTCTGTCCGGTACGCATCATTTGACCATGTGGTCAAATTAGTCAGAGCCTGTGGCCCGGGCGCACTCATAGCCAAATGCGACATTCAGTCGGAATTCCGGCTGCTGCCTGTCCATCCCGACGATCACTGCCTGTTAGGATTTAAGTTCCAAGGGCAGTGGTATTACGACAGGGCTCTACCCATGGGGTGCCCCATTAGCTGTTTTGCCTTTGAGGCATTCAGCACCTTCCTGGAATGGGTGTTGCAACACAGGACTGGGTCCTCCTTTGTCACCCACTACCTTGATGATTTTCTCATGATAGGGGCTGCTGGGGGGGAAGGGCTGCGGGCTTCTGCTTCATGCATTTCAGGTGTTGGCACGGGAGCTGGGAGTCCCTTTAGCACCAGACAAATCAGTGGGGCCTACCAACCACATCACCTACTTAGGGATCTTGTTTGACTCCGTGGCCAAAGTCTCGTGACTCCCGGAAGACAAGCTAGACAGGCTTAGGAATAAGCTTCGGCACCTTTTTGCCAAGGACAAAGCCACCCTGCAGGAGGTCCAGTCATTGTTGGGCCACCTCAACTTCGCTTGCCGGTGTTGGCACCCGGCAGGGCATTTTGCAGCAGGCTGGCTAGGATCACCATAGGGGTTAAGTCTCCACACCACCACATTCGCCTTACAAAAGGGGTGAAGGAAGACCTTGGGGTTTGGCTCCGTTTTTTAGAGGGTTACAACGGAATAACCTTCTGGTAGGGTGAAACGGAGTTGGGGGCAGGGTTGCAGGTTCAGTCTGACGCAGCGTGGGGCATGGGGTTCAGTGTATATTTTGAAGGGCATTGGTGTGCACAGCACTAGCCTTCTGAATGGAGGGACACTGATGTTGTTCGTGACCTAACTTTTCTCGAGTTTTTTCCTATTCTGGTGGCAGTCCATCTCTGGAGGGATGAGTTTCGGAACAAAAGAATATGCTTTTGGTGTGATAATCAGGCGGTGGTCCGGATTATCAACAAGCAGTCTTCTAGGTCTGACAGGGTCATGTGACTCATCAGGGAATTTGTGCTCACCTGTTTGGCAGAAAATATCACCTTCACAGCACATCATATTCCAGGTATGGATAACAAGATTGTGGATGCCTTGTCTTGATTCCAGGATGACAGATTTCGAGAATTGGCCCCAGGAGGAGATTCGACGCAGACGACCTTCCTGGATGAACTCTGGCTGCTTGGGAAAGAACAGTGATCCAAGGGGTGGTCAACTCCCTGGCACCTTCTACCCGTGCTAGTTACTCAAGGGCGGTTCGGCAATTCTTCAGCTTCAGACGACAGCATGGCTATGAGTGCTCCAGGCCATCCTCGGAACAAGAAGTCCTACATTACATCACGTCCTTGAAGGAGAAGGGCCTGGTTCCCAGGTCCATATCGTTGCAGCTAGCAGCCATCTCCTTCTTCAGCAAGGTGGCAGGGCAAGGCGATCCCTTCACTACTTTCTTAGTATGCAGGACAGTAGAAGGTTGGCACTGTGGGGCTGGCAGTAAGCTGGATACGCGCAGACCAGTGTCATACAGTCTGTTGTGCAGCATCTTAACAACACTAACTAAGGTATGCCATTCCAGGTATGAAATTCAGCTTTTTTGCTCCGCTTTTGCTGTGGCTTTCTTTGCAGCACTAAGAGTCGGGGAAATAGTATGCAGCTCCAAGACAGACGGCTCCGGACGAGCACTTCAGATGTGGGACATATCACTGGAGGAAGAGTTCCTGCAAGTGAGGATCTGGCGGTCCAAAATTGACAAGCGCGGAAAAGGGGCTTACCTGCAGCTGCGTAAGCTCAATGAGGCGTCTGCTTGCCCAGTTCACCTTATGCACCGGTATCTAAAGAAGTGCCCTGATGGTCTTGGGGCCCTGTTCATCCACAAGGACTCATCCCCTCTGACACGTTTCCAATTCATAAGTGTCCTTCGGGCCACGCGGCGCCTCGGTTACCCCGCAGAGGATTTTGGAGGTCACTCCTTTTGCATCGGAGCAGCAACTACGGCAACGGTGGAAGGCATGACGGAATCAGCCATCCAGCGATTGGGCAGGTGGCGTTCCAGAGCCTATGCATCTTACATTCGGCCAGAACTCAATCTCTGCCACGAATAGGTCCAGCATCAGGTCCCTCCAGTCAGAAGGTGGTTTCTTTTGATGATAGCTGCAAGGTTGGTGGAAGTCGAGCTCCAGGGGCGGGGCATAGTTTGACTTTGGTGGCGGTGGGCATGGGTTGTGATCTGAACTTGGGGGAGCAGGGGTCTCCGGTATGTCTAGTTCTGGGTCAAGTCAGGTCAAGTTCAGGTCTTGACCATGGAGACCCCGCCTTGTTTGGATCACATGATCTATCACGTGATCCATTCACACATTCTGGCCACGTGACTAGGTCACGTGATCTGTTAGCAGGCGGGCTAACAGAACACATCATCAGCCAGGACAGGCGGGTCTGGCCGAGTTATGATAACCCATGCCCAGATGCCAACCAAGCAACTATCGCCAGAGGGAAGTTGTGGCCAATTTTCGCCAATAGCTTCTTCACCTGTATCTACTTATTCTTTATCAAATATACTTATCTGAATGTAATTGTGTATAGTCGTCATTGGGTAACGGGGAGGGAGGAAGGGGGGAAGCACTATTTCACTCAACGTGCAATGCTGCTGCCAGGACTTACCTTGTGGCACGATTGCGGCTGGTGAGGTTCCCCCCGGCTCGCTCCGACCGTATGGGGGGCATGGATGCCACCATTTTGGCCGGAAACCCTCTTCCCAGCCCACCTTGGGGACTTGGGAAGAGGATTGTAAGCCAACCAATCGGGAGGAGGCAGCGCCACCACGACTGGATGGCTTACTTAGCACCTGACCAATCAGAGGCTCAGCAATTTGCAAGTCTCTGATTGGCCAGGGGGCGGAGATAGTCCTCCACCAGGTCTGGCAGCCGGGAATAATTCCCGGTTCTCGGCCGGACCCAGGCAGTTGGCTCGCTGGAGCCAAAGGCCGACCTACCCTCCCTCAGTTAGGATGCAATTGTATGAGTTAGAATTTGCAATGCTGTCTTCTGTACACTGTATCTTTTGCTTTGTATTGTCGCAACTTCTGTGGGGCAGGCAGTGGGCATGGGTTGTGATCCGAACTTGGGGGGGGCAGGGGTCTCTGGTATGTCCAGTTCCGGGTCAAGTCAGGTCAAGTTCATGTCTTGACCACGGAGATCCCGCCTTGTTCAGATCACATGATCTATCACGTGATCCGTTCACACATTCTGGCCACATGACTAGGTCACGTGATCTGTTAGGCAGGCTAACAGAAGATGTCGTTGGCCAGGACAGGCGGGTCTGGCCGAGTTATGATAACCCATGCCCAGATGCCAACTAACCAACTATCGCCAGAAGGAAGTTGTGGCCAATTTTCGCCAATACCTTCTTTACCTGTATCTACTTATTCTTTATCAAATATACTTATCTGAATGTAATTATGTATAGTCATCTTTGGGTAATGGGGAGGGAGGAAGGGGGGAAGCACTATTTCACTCAGCACGCAATACCTACAACAGATTTTCAGCTATGTTTCCCCTAAGGAATACTTCCTAATATTTTTGAGAGAAAGAATTCAATGGGCTGAGTTCCAGACTATCTGAAGGAACATATTCTTCCATATGTGGCTGCCTGAGCTCTCAGATCTTTGGGGGATGCCCTTCAATCATGTCTGGTGGGGATATGACAGAGGGCCTTTAACCTTCTGCCAACCTGTGGAAACCCTTCTAAGGGAGCTAACTAAGCCGGCTAACTCCCTGTTCACCTTCCACTGATAGGCAAAGTTGTTTTTATTCAGGTGAACAATCAGCAACTGATAAGCTGCTGAGGTAGGGACTTCTAATAAATTGGTGATGTATTTTTTATTGATGCAGCTTTATTTTTTAAAAAACAAAATCAATTATGTTTCAATAAATATTATTTGTTTAGCTATAAATGTTAGCTAAATTTTGGAAACCAGAACAAGCTATATGATGTTACTTGTTCCAAGACTTGCTGAATAGTAACAGTCTCTCCCTCTCCCTCTCTCTCTCTCTCTCTCTCTCACACACACACATATATATAAATTTGAAAGCACAGTTGGGTTCTCTAACCAAAAGCTAATGGGATGTTGAGTATGTTCAGATAAGATTCATTTCTGAAGTCATCTATCTTTAACAGTGACAGTACCTTTTCTGGGAATCATATGAGTTTCCTTCTGAATGTGATGAAACCTTACTGCATCCTAGGGAAATCTTTTTGTTGGAAGAAAAGCACATGAAAGACAAAAGAGAAGCCCATTTATCAACAAAGTTGCCATTCTTCTAAATCCTAATTAGAATTAATCTTTATCTCAGGCAGACTTTCAGGTTCATGATTTCCCCCTTGCAACCTGATGAAGAAAAATCTCTTTGATGCTGTTTTAAATTAAACATTTAGGCCATTCTTCTAACTTATTTTGGTGTCATTAGGTGTCATTTAAGTTTGGAGGAGAAAGCAGTTTTTGGCATCAAACCAACACCTGCTCCTTGTCAGGAAACAACACCAAAAATAGCACCCCAAATACAGCATTCATCATTTTTAAGAGGAGAGTATGGATGAGTTTTAACCTGGTGGGAAAATGGAAGGTAACAAGTGAACTGGCAAGAAGGTAGAATATTCCTCTTATTTTCATGCCTTTACACCACATCTAGAAAACAAAAATGAAATTGTCACCTGAATCCAGACAGGCCCCTCAGTGAGGATTCATGTCCAGCGTGCTAAGGTCGCAGTTCACAAGCCGAGAGAAAGAGATTCTTTCACACACTTTATTAAATCTTGCAAGATTGAAGCACATGAGGTTGGATCAGCAAATCACGTGTTCTCACCATTTCTGATGAGCATAAAACTTTTACATATTTTTACAATTACATCTATGACATCAGAGCAAACTGTGATTGGAAGATTACATTCTATGTATGAACCATTGCCTGAGCTTGTGGACACTGCATGCTTAATTCTTAATTTACTAATTCTTAACAGGCTACTCAGGCTTTGCTTGCTACGTCACACACACACACACACACACACACACTGCTTAGGCTTAGCAAAACTGGATTAATCTTTTGCCTATTCACCCCACAGAGACATGTCATCTATTATAACTGTACTCTCTTCAGTTCCCAGGGAAAAGAATGCCAGTCTACAACTGCAAGGCTATATCTTCCTTGTCTCTTGGCTAGAGAATCTTGCTTGACCAAAGTCTGCTTTTCTAAAATGAAGCTGGGGGCCTGCTTTCTGTTCAAGCCTAGGTCCTTTGACTATCAATATGAGAAATGTGAGATGCTTCTACCTGTGAAAACATTTTCTATCTACACACAGCTTCACAGGGCTTATGTACTCTCTCTAGTTTAACCAAATCTGAGTCAGGATCCTTGTTTTCCATTTCCCCTTGGGCTTGACTCAGTGTTGTCCTGCTTTATTCATGGATGTAGCCATGGTGGGGTGGGGGAGAGACAAAATGCATGTGTGATGTTGGTTCCACCAGGCTGGCCCCACAGTTCCTAGCACTGGCTGACTGTCACTCTCACCTTGCCCTAGAGTCCCCCTTTCAAATCCCTTTCTGGATTTGGGCCTAGGCTTCTAGGTGACCTTTTTGTGGACAAGTTTGGCTAAAAGTGTTTCTTCTGATGTAAGTGTGACCAACTCTTATTCCAGAGTGAATAAAGCCAGTCTGAGAGGTTGTCTAGATGATGAAAATAGTCCTCATAGAATTAGCAGAGGAAAGCTTTTGTCCCAATGAGATACAAAGGAGATTTGTGATAATTGGAAGGAGGGGGCAAAAAACTCCATATACTGCAGGGGGAAAGCCTTCACAGATTTTCATTAAGTTTTTAAAATAATGCATAAATATGTGCAGTCACTATTGTTCTTTCAGACATCCAATTCGGAATGCTGTGCATTCTCAGTGAGAGCAGAAGTAGACAGAGGATTGGTTGGATATATGGGTAGGGGATGGGGGTGGGCTTGTAAGGAAGTGGCTGGAAGTGCCATTTTCACATTTTGTATTGTCGAGTGTGCACTTTTTTGCTGCACTGAGGTGAACAAAGAGCTTTTTATAAATGGAAGGTTGCAACTGCCAACCTTTGATTTACATGTAAAAAAAACCCTGTGCAGCGGTGACAACACATGCAGAAAATAATGCACTGTGGTCTCATCCACCATCTTGGTTTGCAGGCATGGCTGTGTGTGCACTTCAAATGCAGATATCTTTGCATGTAATAAAATTTAGCTAAAAGACTGTGGAGACAAATTAGTGTTGCTGCGAATTTGCAAGAATGTGCATCAATTTGCATTATATCTTCTTGTCTACACAAGCCCTGAGTCGGTGTGAACAATTTAACAATCCAGTTTAGATTATTTATTATAACCAAGCTTTAAGAACTTCCAGGATTTGGTATTAACTATATATTAATATTTCAAACAAATAGTATCATGCCTTGCCTCCACTAAATTCATACACCCAGTAACATTCACTCCCTAATGACTTTCAGAACTGACTCATCCAACTGACTCTCTCAACAGTCCTCTCTTAACTGACATTCTCAAAGACTGTCTCACTCACAGAGGTCCCTCCTTCCGATAACAGCATTCTGGCTGCCCTCTGTCCTTCCAAGAACACCCATTCTTCACACATATTTCATACCCATTCACCCAAGCACACCTCAGACACATACGAGGTTATCCGACATGTTAAAAATGGCATTACATGAATGCCAGGAGATTGCAAAAGGGCTCTGTTAAGGTGGGCCCTCCTGCCTCTCTGTGCCTTTCCCTATCACAGAGAGGAAAGGAAGGCTCTCAGCCTTTTTGTACAATCCGAAAACACACTCTCAAGGGTTCTAGTCTAGAAGTCCCTGGAAACCTGTCCTTCGGTAGACCGCCACCACTCCTTGATTTAACAGATTGTGAAATGTGATTACAAGGAGACAATCACATCGTTCCTTTAATAATAATAATAAATAATAATAAAATTTTATTTCTATCCCGCCCCTCTGCAACGCAATTGGGGCGGCTTACAATATAAAAACTCCATAGTCACAGTACCCTAACCCACCCACCCCTTAAAATAATTACCAGCCTTAGATGAGGGTTACCATTAAGCCCCCCCCTTTCTAGCCCAAAGAGATTCAAGATAGCTGACTGAAAAAGGTGCATGAGGTGAGCTTGTAGAGAAAAGAGAGAAAACTTTATTTTTTAGTTCCAAGTGCTTTAGTACTTAGCATGGAGGGACATCTAGTCTCTCCAGGATTTCATCTTAATCAAGTTACATGAATACATTCAGTCATAGTATTAAAATAAATCATAAACCTAATGCATGCTAACTAGACAAAGATATAACTCACAGTTTATGAAGTCCATATCATCAGTCCATGTGACAACAGGGATGGGCTAGGCCCAGGCGTCTCATAAGCAGCCTAGCTAGTCTCTGG
This sequence comes from Gambelia wislizenii, assembly GCA_030847615.1. NCBI lineage: Eukaryota > Metazoa > Chordata > Lepidosauria > Squamata > Crotaphytidae > Gambelia > Gambelia wislizenii. Next base: position 101,113,530 of record JAUMIR010000006.1, read on the forward strand.
AGCTGGAATTCAGAGTCATTCAAATGGAAGTCTTTTCTTTAGACTTCATGGTATCATTTTGGCTCTGTGATATTATAGAGCCATGAGGGAGGTCAGCTCCCCCTGACCTCAGTACCATGCTGGTTTAAACATGTGGTTCAAGCATGTGGTCTAAGCCATGTGTCTCACACATGTGGCCCAGAACAAAGGAATTCAGAAACTTAAAAGTCCTTTGGTCAGATTTGATTGATTCTGCCTTTCCAGATTTGGATTGGCTATTCAGTCAGATGATGTGATGTCCTATTTAGGAAATGAGGGTCCCACCCTCTACCATACCTGTTGCTATGGAAAACTGGGAGTGGAATTTTCCAATGCTGTGACCTGTAGATTTTGCAGATGAACTCACCATGATGGGCTGGTCACTCCATCATGACAGGCTCTCTTTTCAGACAACGTCGTTCCCCCCTCGTTATGCACCCATTCTACAGCCGTTCTGCTGGTGCTGCTTTTTATTGATGGGATAAGCCATCAATAGATCCCCCATTCCATTTCTGTCATGGATGTTCCTGCAAGTGAAAAGGTGCCCTGTTATGCTGGCAAGATCCCAGCGTCAATGGGCGGTCCCTGCCAGAACACTTCCGGGTGAAATCGGGACATCGGGGTAAGTGACATACTTTTTATGACCCTCCCTGGATTATTTCTACCTTTTAAAGTGTGTTTTTGTGCTTGCTGTATTTTTTTCATGTTCTTTTTATTTTTGAATTTCCCGCACTCGCATCTTCTTGCAAGAATTTGCGGGATTTTGATCCAGGAAGTGAATGGAGCTCTGTTAGAGCCCCGTTCACTCCTGGGCTGCCAGAACAGTGGGAGAGGAGATAAGTGTGGTGGGGAGGGTGATTGTGGCATGACAGGGACGGGACAGGGGTGAGAGTGGAGACTGTGGGGCAGCAACACATTTTTCGTTCCTGTCTGATAATCTCCAGTTATAAGGTGGCTCTTCACAGTGTGCATTGTTCCAGCCTTCTGGCCTCGAGATGTTTGAGATGGCAACTCCCAGCAAATATGTTTGAGATGGTAACTCCCAGCAAATATGGCCTGTGGTAAAGTATCATGGGAAGTGGCACCCAAAACACCTGATGAAAGAAGTTAGGAAGATTGCCGAAGGGACAAATGCAGATGTCAACTCTGTCTCCACCAAGGTTAGTGGAAAAGAATCCAGAGAAACAATGCCAGCTATTGGGTGGCTTGTTGTAGGTGAACGAATGAGGACACAGATTAGCAAAGGCATATAGCGCATTTGGAGACCTTCACAAAACAGTCTGGAGTAATAAACACCTGGGGCAAAGCACAAAAATCAGTGTGTATAGAGCCATTGTACTGTCTATTCTCCTTTATGGATCTGAAACATGGGTCACCTATCGCCACCACCTACGACTCCTTGAACACTTTCATCAGCGCTATATACGCACAATCCTAAATACAGTTGTCCCTTCACATTCGCGGGGGTTATGTTCCACGGACCCCTGCAAATGTGAAAAATCCACAAATAACAATTGCCCTCCCCCTCCCCCACCATAGCGACCATGGGGCCTCCAGAGGCCCCATAATTGCTTTCCCCAGCCTCCCCACTCCCTTCCTAGGCCTTCCTGGGGCCTCCAGAGACCCTCCCGAGGCCCCGTGGATGCCTCCCCAGCCCTCCCCCCTCCCACCCAAAACCTCAACGGGGACTCCGGAGAGTCTCCGGAGGCCCCGCGGAGGCCCACCCTGGCCCACCCCACTCCCTACCAAGGCCTTCGTGGGGCCCCACTGAGGCCTTCCCGGCCCTCCCCACTCCCCCCCAAGGCCTTCGCGGGGCCTCGCAGAGGCCTCCCCGGCCTTCCCCCTCCCTCCCCGGGCCTTCGCCGGGGCTAGCAAGGCCCCGTGGAGGTCTCCCCAGGCCTTTCCCCCTCCCTCCTGGGGTCTTCGTGGGGCCTAGCAAGGCCCCGCAGAGGCCTCCCTGGCCTTCCCCCCTCCCTCCCCAGGTCTTCGTGGGGCCTAGCAAGGCCCCGCAGAGGTCTCTCCGGGCCTTCCCCCCTCCCTCCCCAGGCCTTCCCGGGGCCTCCGGAGATCCTCCCGAGGCCCCGTGGATGCCTCCCCAGCCCTCCCCCCTCCCGCAGAAGCCCTCAACGGGGCCTCCGGAGAGTCTCCAGAGGCCCCGCGGAGGCCTCCACAGCCCTCCCCACTCCCTCCCAAGGCCTTCACGGGGCCCCGTGGAGGCCTTCCCGGCCCTCCTCACTCCCCCCAAGGCCTTCGCAGGGCCTCGCAGAGGCCTCCCCAGCCCTCCCCGTCCCTCCCCGGGCCTTTCTGGGGCCTCCGGAGACCCTCCTGAGGCCCAGTTGATGCCTCCCCAGCCCTTCCCCCTCCCACCCAAGCCCTCAACGGGGCCTCTGGAGAGTCTCCGGAGGCCTGGCGGAGGCCTCCCTGGCCCTCCCCACTCCCTCCCAAGGCCTTTATGGGGCCCCGCAGAGGCCTTCCCGGCCCTCCCCCTCCCCCCAAGGCCTTCACGGGGCCTCGCAGAGGCCTCCCCGGCCCTCCCCCTCCCTCCCCAGGCCTTCCCCCCTCCCTCCCCAGGTCTTCGTGGGGCTTAGCAAGGCCCCGCGGAGGTCTCCCTGGGCCTTTCCCCTCCCTCCCCGGGCCTTCCCGGGGCCTAGCAAGGCCCCACGGAGGTCTCCCCAGGCCTTACCCCTCCCTTCCCGGAGGCTTTGCGGGGCATAGCAAGGCCCAGCGGAGGTCTCCCCGGGCCTTCCCCCCTGCCTCCCCAGGCCTTTGTGGGGGCTAGCAAGGCCCCGTGGAGGTCTCACCGGGCCTTACCTCCTCCCTCCCCGGGTCGTGGGGCCTCGCAAGGCCCCGCGGAGGCCTCCCCGGTCCTTCCCCCTCCCTCCCAAGACCTTCGCAGGGCCTCCGGAGGGTCTCCGAAGGCCCCGCGGAGGCTTTCCCAGCCCCCCTCCCTCCCAAGGCCTTCGCAGGGCCTCCGGAGGGTCTCCGAAGGCCCCGTGGATGCCTCCCCGGCCCTCCCCGCTCGGTCCCAGGGCTTTCACGGGGCCTCTGGAGGCCCCGTGTTGCGGTTTGGGGGGGGCAGGGGTCGCCCTCCCAAAACGCAAATAATCAAAACCGCGAATGTCAAGTTCGTGAATGTGGAGGGACAACTGTATACACTGGACTGACTATGTGATGAATGTTGCTGTCCTTGAGCAAGCAGGGATCACCAGCATTGAGGCCATGATATGGAGAACACAGCTGCACTGGGCAGGGCACGTTTCTAGGATGGAGGACCATCGCCTCCCAAAAATGGTGAACTTGCCACGGGTCAGCCTAAGAGGGGCTCTCCAAAAAAAGTGATACAAGGACTCCCTGAAACAACATCTCAGGCTCGGCCAAATTGATCACCAACAATGGTCCGCCCTGGCCTCACATCAGGAGGCATGGAGACACACTATCCACAATGCTGCAGCCTTATGTGAGAACTCATGCCGAACAAGTCCTGAAGAGAAACGACAACGCAGAAAGAATCACAACCCAAAAACATCACCCAAGGAGATCTTCTGCTGTGCTTTCTGCAACCGGACTTGTTTATCTCGGAATGAGTCCTTCCTGAATCTTCGTTTGTGAAGAAAATCCAGAGAGAGAGAGATTTCTTGGTTTGCTTTATTTTATATCACATTTTTTTTTGTATTCTGCCTGGATAATTGCTGTTTGGAAGTGGAATACACTGCCTAGGAGTGTGGTGGAGTCTCCTTCTTTGGAGGTTTTTAAACAGAGGCTGGATGGTCATCTGTCGGGAATATGATTGTGTATTCCTGCATGGCAGGGGTTGGACTGGATGGCCCTTGAGGTCTCTTCCAGCTCTATGATTCTATGATTTGTTTTACAAATTATATTGTATAGTTCTGTATTTGCATTACCCTCTCCATCCTGCGTGTGTATGTATGTGTGTATTAGATTGCATGTCTTTGGCAGGTCTAGCTGTTATTTTACTTGTAAAGCACATGCACATTGATAATGTGATGATGATGATACTGTGATACCAAGACAAAGGCCAAATCCACACTACACAAATAATCCAGTTTGAAACTGGATTATTTGTCATGGGTCCTTCCTATGCCATCCTGGGATTCGTAGTTTGAGGAGGCATCAGCACTCTTTGGCAGAGAAGGCTAAAAACCTTGTAAAACTACAGATTCCAGGATTCCATAGCAAGGCACCATGGCAAATAATCCATTTTCAAATTGGATTGTTTGGTACTGTGGATTTGGCCTAAGCTTTGGAAACAAATTCCAAAACTGACTGCTGAGGACCCAAATGGAGGTCCTCTTGTGTTGTGAACTTCACCACTAACAACCACATGTTAGTTGCTGACTACCCATATTGAATGTTTTTCTATAAGACCAATAATATTGTTCATATTTCCTGTGTATTTGAACCTGATTGTTATTGTTAGTGAAGAGATGATTCAGATGGTAATCAAGATGTAATTTATATTCTGTCCAACAGAGTCAACCCATTTTATATTTGTTTACTCAATACTGAATTGCCTAAAGCAACAAAGAACCTTGCAGGAAAAGAGTGTCTTTCTATGTTTGTTTTCTTTTGCTCATAAAACCAGAAACACATTAATATTTTTAAGGATGGATACTAGGCACTAAATCGGCAATATGTTTTATTGAAACCTGTGTATCTAATTTCCAAGTAAATAGCTGCAGTGCTGGTATTTTAGAACCTATATTTTGGCCAGATAAAACAAGGCTAATGTATAATTATGATAGGACACCCAATGTTTAGTGATTATGCAAAATTGTCAGGTTCTACTGTAATCATATTCACATTGAGTTGGATCAAGAACAAAGCTTCAGTCCTGTACTGGGGAGGAAGTCTCACAGAATGCAATAGGACATACTTATGAATAGACCTGTAGAGAATATTGCATTTTCCCCATCTTTGTATGCATTTTTATCAGCATTTCTCTGAGTTAGGATATTTCAGTACACATTTGCTTAATATACACATTTTCCCAAGCAATTTTTCTCAGATGGCATTTTGGATGCTATTTTCACCTTGATATCCATTTTTATCTACCATTTCTCCTGTTATACACTTGTTGTTGTTCATAGAATCATAGAATCATAGAGTTGGAAGAGACCTCAAGGGCCATCCAGTCAAACCCCCTGCCATGCAGGAATACACAATCAAATAATTCCCGACAGATGGCCATCCAGCCTCTGTTTAAAAACCTCCAAAGAAGGAGACTCCACCACACTATGAGGCAGTGTATTCCACTTCCAAACAGCTCTTACTGTCAGGAAGTTCTTCCTAATGTTTAGGTGGAATCTCTTTTCCTGTAGTTTGAACCCATTGGTCCATGTTCTAGTCTCTGGAGCAGCAGAAAACAAGCTCAGTATGACATCCCTTCACATATTTAAACATGGCTATTATATCGCCTCTCAACCTTCTCTTCTCTAGACCAAACATGCCCAGCGCCCTAAGCCACTCCTCATTAGGCATGGCTTCCAGACCACCGACCATCCTGGTCGCCCTCCTCTGGACATGTTCTAGTTTCTCAATATCCTTCCTGAATTTTGGTGCCCAGAACTGGACATAGTATTCCAGGTGAGGTCTAACCAAAGTAGAATACAGTGGCACTATTTTTTTTAAACTTCCCTTGATCTAGACACTATATTCCTATTAATGCAGCCTAGAATCACACTGGATTTTTTTAGCTGCTGCATCACACTGCTGACTCATGTTGTTGTTCCAACTGTTGTTGTTATTGCAGTCTTTTTTGACTGGAGAACTCCAGTGCAAAATTGAGGGAAGTGCATACGTCAACAGATAATGTAACTTCAGTTTGTCCTGTTGGTTCAACAATGCAATCAAATATCTCTGTCATGTACAGTACTAGCATTCCCAGACTCAGTAACCAGCAGTTTCAGAGTTCAAAACAGAAAACTTTATTGGTACAGTAATCCAGAAAATGAACCCTACAGGGTCATTGCTCAGAATGAAACTTAACTGACAAGCTGTATGTCAAAAGGATATTCCAATCTATCAAGTCTGGCGGACTACACAACCAGCGGCTACTCATCATCTCGTCTCCCTTTTCTCACATTACCTTTGTTTAGCCTCCATTTTCCAGAGCTATTGATCTCATACTCCCTTCTACAGTTAGGTTAGACACTCATTAACAAGCACAGAGAAATGCAAACATAATTACCTACAAAGTTATACAGTAAAACTGAACTTGGCAGGAGAAGATCACTTCTGGAACTGATCCTGAAAGTCTCCCCCATCCCTAAGTGCTAATGGAGCTTACACAAAGACTATGATCAGAATTCACTTGGGCAGTTACGAAGGCATAAACTAGTGTTATGCATTCATAACTCTTTTGTATTCATGTTCCCTAATTATTCCCTAGTTCAATGGATACATAGGGAGCATGAAACTCACCCCAGTTACCACTTAAAGGGCACCAGCTGCTGCAGTGAACAGGAGTCCATTACCCTGTTGATCAGAAAGCAGAAAATGATGTTCCCAAGCCTCCTTCCCACGAGTGATCTCCAGTACGACGGGGACTGTGACAGGGATCTTGCTTCTTCCTGTCACAATGGCGATCATTCACAGGAGGGAGTGGGAAGTCAGTATGCTGTTTCTTGAGCAACAAGAGAATGGACCTCCATTGATAACAGTAGTTTCTGCCTGATAAATCGGGATTAAATCCCAGGATTTTGTAGGATGAAGCCATGGCAGTTAAAATGGTGTCAAACTGCATTATTTCTACAGTGTAGATGCACCCATAGCTGCTTAACTATGGTGGTTACACATTTATAAGTGCCCAAGTGAATTCCAGCCAATCTTTGCTAATGAAAATGTAGAGGCAAGAGGAAAAGACATGACGACTCATTTTTTTCTGTGCAAGTGTCTATGTGATGAAGATTACTTTGCCTTGTCTTGAACTTGCACTTTTCAAATTTTTTTGAAAAACCTAAAATAAATATTTATGTCATGGAAAACATTTTCCAAAACAATATCTATTTAAAGCCTATCTTTATTTTATACAAAAGTTAAGCATTCTAACCACTCTGTCAATATTAGTATTAAGATAAGTGCTATTTTTTCCCTGCTTGGTCTCTCTCTCTCTCTCTCGTCTGATCTTGAGTTTAAGCATAGAAGAAATACTATTCCAAGAAAAGCAAACTGTCATCTTTCAGACATAATCCTACCATGATTTATGGGTTTGGGCTTTTATTTGATCTTTCATCACTGCATTTATAGTATACAGGAAAGGTTCAAATCTTAATGTCCAGTGAAAGACTTTGAAGCTCATATTAAGATTTCTGGTTGGATTGGAAAAGCTCAGAAGATTCTTTCAATAGATAAATGGGAAGAAAGGAGACTATGTATGTAACTTCAACTGCTCTGCTTTGAAAGTGGAATGGACAGTTGGACTCATGACCTATACAAGCTGATAACAAACCAATAATCAACATTGTGTTTTCCCTCAGTTATCACAATCTCTTTGCAAGAGATCCAGAGAGTCTTAGAGCTTGTCTACATGAAGGGAAAAAAACTGGACTGCTACACAGTAATATCAAGTTCAGCAGCTGCAACCTTGCCTTAATGGTTTTATAGCCCCCATAAACTTCACATGCCTGTAACTAAGACAGAGGCTGTGAGTGGATTACTCACATTATTAAATCTGCTGTTTTTTTAAAAAAATCTATTTCTATGGTACGCACAAGCGATGTTCCTCTTTTCTTAAAAAAAAAAAAGATAGCACAAATCCCCATTTTATTGCCTTGGCAATCACTAGCTAAGGTGAAAATCCAACATGGCAGCAGCGGGCGCTTGCCCTGTAACCCAGCCCCACTCCCTGCACTCACCCAGCCAATCAGGTTTGCACTTTGTCTTGTATGGGGAGGCAATTCATGTTGAATTGTTTGTCCTAATAAGCGAAAATGCGCATATCACTGGTGATTTTTTAAAAAGCCAGGAAAAGCCACAAAGGCTTTTCTCGTGTAGCTTTTCCTCTTTTTGGCCCCCCTCCTTCACAACACGACAAGACAATGCAGGATCCCATTAAGATAGCTCATTTTCTGAGTGAATTCTGTGAGGGGTATTTTTAATGTATAGACAACCCCTTACATTCTTGGTTGTTTGTTTTCCAGAACTTGAAAGTACAGATCTGGGGAATGGTGCGTACTGGTCTTAGACTAGTTAGAGAAAAAATACATGGCAACAATGCCAATTTCAATGCCATTTCTTGGGACAGATCAACAAATTTCCTCAGAAAATGTAGCTGCCAAGCTGAGTGCTTGTTAATAACATTTGGTCTTCAGTTTATCTGAGAGTCTTTCTCTTAGTGGCGACAATGTAAGTAGCATCATTTTTTATTGGAGATGCTGAGACTGGTAGTCCCTGTCCCATTCCTAGGAAAAGATGTTTTGATAGACTCTGGGACAGCACATAACCGCCTCCTTTTTTGCCCCTTTCATTTTCTCTAAAGGAAAGTTCTTAAACTCAAGGGCAGGGAGAGGAACCTTATAATATCAAAATGAGCAGAATGTTGCCTGTTTTCTCAGGTTGGGCACACATGGCTATGCTCACCTTCATTGCATGAAGCTCATGTGTGCATTCCTCTGTAAGTTATTTTCCAATGTTTCTTTCAATGTGCAGATATCAAAAAGGGGACAGTAGGGGACAGAGGTGGCCCTCCCATCCTGTGCACATAGAAGAAACAAAAGGAATTCTTTAAAAAGAGCCCATACATGGGCTATTTGGACACCATCTTTCCCTGAAGTTTAGTAGCTGCTGCAGATGTGTTATAATGAAATAGCTTTATTGTTTCCTCTAGCAGAACAGTCTGGATGCACATTCACAGGCCTACTAACTTGTGGACTATTCCATGCTATGACCGGTGCCAGGGCTTGTATTATTATAGGCCGGAATCCTTTTGGGGCATTGCATCTTTGTAAGTGGACTTATATCTGCAGGAGTTAGAATTGTGCAGTTGTGCAATGTCCATATCCAGTAGATGGCTGCTGTTCTGTTACTATGTAGCAGCATAGGCAAAATGCACAACGAGACTGATGCCCAACAGGGCTCAATGTGCATCGGTCCCATTTGGCATCACATTGGTCCCAATGAGCATCAGGCACCAATGTACATTGGACCACTCTAGCTGGTGCCCAGTTATGTATCTTTGCAATTCAGTAACTGGATTTCTGCTACTTAGCTAGGTATACACAAAGTTACATTGCATAAGAGGTCATGCTGGTGAACGTGTCCAGGATGGTGAAAGATCTGACAAGCAGCTCCTACGTGAAACAGCGAAAAGGATAAGGTGTGTTTAACCTGGAGAAGAGAAAGTTAATGTCAGTAGTCCCCTGGCATCTGAAAGGCTGTCACATGGAAGGGGGGGAAAGACTTCTCAGTGCAACTATCGCCTTGCCAGTAGGAAGATTACTCCACTTGAAGTTTCAAGCCAACCTTTAAAGCAGAGGCCTTGCTAACCCCCAGGAGATCTTGGAGTGCTGCAGCACCCCCACTGACCACCCTCTCAAAAATAATCCCCCCCCAGAGGGACATTGGGAGCATTTCCAACATGCTTTCAGCCTCAAAGTGATTCTAGATCCAGGAGGAGGCTTTTTAACATCAGGAAGTGATTGAAGGTCACTTCTTGGTCACTTCCTATTTTACAAAAGGGATTTTACTGGTGTGAAAATGGAACAGGAGGATGATAAACATGAGAAAATTTGCCCCTAGAGAAGATTAGGGAGCCAATTTTAAAAAATGCATTTTTTAACCTGGGGCCCACCAAGAGTTGCTCACCACTGCTTTAAAGGCATATCCAAAGTACTAAACCTGTTCAAAGTTCAGGTTAAATCCCCACTGATGCCAAAGTCACCGGTTGCCACTCCTTGAGATCCGTCTCACCAGAAGTCAAGACTAGAATGAATAGGTGGAAATTTTAGTACTGGTGGCTTCTGGTCTGAGCAGGGTTGGTACCTTAACCCTGACATTTCAAAGGAAAGTGCCTGCCCCTTACTCAAACCATGGGCTGCCCTTGAATTAAAGGGACACAGTTTTCAGAGAAACATTAGTGGGACGTAGGGCTTTAGGAGGGGGTGAGCACACTTTGACGGTAGCAGAGACTGGACAGCCATCTGCTAGTGAGGCAGAATTTACATTGAGTAGGTCCACAAAAGAACCCATCCATCAAGCAGGAGTTTGAATTATGTGACCTATAAGATCCTTTCCAGCACTCCGGTTGTATGACAACTATTAAAGTGTTGTTGATGGCAGGATTTTTGTTTTTGTTTTCTGCATTCTACTGTTTTGAATGTATCTGTCTAATTGGCCACAGCTGTGCAGTGGGGCAAAGCCTGCTAAGAAATGAGAGCTGCTATAATTTCCCTTTTCCAAAGCACCTCTTAAAAAGTCTCGTGTGAAAATTCCATCCGCAATACCTTTAGAGTTTAATGGCATGGGAGTAGATTTATCATGCTGAGCTGTCTCCTGGAGGCATTTAGAACAATCTACTTTCACAAAGCATTGACAAGACCGCCATTACCCACAACTTTTTTTCTGAAACATAAAAAAAATGCACAGAAATAGTGGCAAACCTATAGCAAAAATCTAGGGGTTTAACATTGTTTTGCCAGTGGAAGAGTTAAAAAACAAACAAACCAGTCCTCTACTTCAGCCATACACTAGGCTTGTTGCCAACACAATCATATATATTATTTCAGTATTCTAAAGTACTGTACTTCATTATGTACCTTCTTTTGGCAGCATCCTGTCAGCAATTTTCAGTCTCCCTTTATGAGCCAATATCGCCATTATACTTTTTGGGACAAATCCCCCAGGTTGTGTAAATCTGCTGATTTACAGTATCTCTAAATATGACTTATTTTCCTCCCACCTCCTAAAATATTTTTGGAAAGTTCTGGGACCGCTTTGTTGGAGATTAGCTCCAAACAATCTATAACCTCATTCTGACATGTCCCTGGTGTATGGCTGCCAACTGAAGCATTTGCCAAACTCTGGAACACTTGGAATCTGTATAGTCTGACAGCGCAGAGTTTACAGAATGTAAATTTACCTCTGGGGCCAAAATTCACATTGAGAATACTATACATTCCTTCCAACAAGACACAGTCTATTTCTTCCTTCCACTTATTAAGTCACCACAAGGTACAATGTTTGATAATGCTTGATATATATTACACTAGTTCTACCCTCCTGCTGCTTCAGGATTCAGCATTCACTACTGTAAAATGTAAATTATTACAAGTTACCAATAAAAAAACTAGATGATTATCCACTTACTAAGGACCAGTATCCTCAAATATCCTTTCACAGTTCGGTAAGATGAGTACCCAGCTTGTGGGGGCAATTAGTTAATATACATTGGAAACCACTTAATGCGGTGTAGATGTGTAAACTGCTATTGCCTAAACAATTTGTAAGGCACTCTGGGAGTCTTTGTGGCTGAAGAGTGGGGTATAATTACCTAAATAAATAAATAAATATTGATGGTTTGGCCCATCAACTAAATATCCCCACTATCATTCCAGCTATTATTCTCATTGGTTCCCCCTGCCCCTCTATCTCATGCCCACTCATAGAACTTTATCAGACAAGCCTCTATAAATGTTCTTTTGCCGACATATTTTGAACTGCCGGAAAAAGAAGCCTTCCTATCAGACCTTACCTTTAGTAGTGATAAAAGGCATCCCCAGAATTGACAGAGCACGAATTAAACTCCATTCACTTCCACGCTTGTGATCTCGCCGATTCTCACAAGAAGACGTGAGCACGGTAAATTTAAAAAGTACAGAAAAACAGAGACACAAAGTGTACACAAAAGCAAAAAACACACTGGACAACTTAAAAGTGAACCAGCAAGGTTCATAAAAAGATCATCCCTTACCTGGTTTTTGCAATCTCACCCAGAAGTGTTCTGCCTATTGACACTGTATTCACGTGAACACAATGGTGCAAGGTTTCAAACGCTGGCCATACCACCACAAAATCACCATGGGAGATTATTAGATTATTAGGGAGTCCTGGTGATGCAGTGGTTAAATGCCACGGCAAGCCACCACATTGCAAGTTCAATCCCAAGGGCTCTAAGGTTCACTCAGCCTTTCATCCTTTCATAGCTCGGTAAAATGAGTACCTGGCTTGTGGGGGTAATTAGCTAACATACATTGGAAAAAAGTGCATTTGGGAGACTTCACAAGAGTCTGGAGCAATAAACACCTGAGGCAAAGCACAAAAATCAGTGCGTATAGAGCCATTGTGCTGTCTATTCTCCTTTATGGATCTGAAACATAGGTCACCTATCACCACCACCTATGACTCCTCGAACGCTTTCATCAGCGCTGTCTACACACAATCCTAAATATACACTGGACTAACTATGTGACGAATGTTGCTGTCCCTGAGCAAGCAGGGATCACCAGCATTGAGGCCATGATATTGAGAACACAGTTGCGCTGGGCAGGGCACGTTTCTAGGATGGAGGACCATTGCCTCCCCAAAATACTACTCTACGGTGAACTTGCCACGGGTCAGCGCAAGAGGGGCGCTCCAAAAATGAAACATCTCAGGTTTGGCCAAATTGATCACCAACAGTGGTCCGCCCTGGCCTCACATCGGGAGCCATGGAGACGCACTATCCACAATGCTGCAGCCTTATTTGAGAACTCACGCCGAACAAGTCTTGAAGAGAAATGACAACACAGAAAGAATCACAACCCAAAAACATCACCCAAGGAGACCTTCTGCTGTGCTTTCTGCAACCGGACTTGTTTATTTCGGATTGGCCTTTTTAGTCATCAGCGCGCTTGCAGAAAGCGTGGGATGAGTCCTTCCTGAATCTTCGTTTGCAAAGAAAACCAGAGAGACATTGAAAACCACTTAATGTGGTGTAGATGTGTAAAGTGGTATTGTTTAAACAATTTGTAAGCTGCTCTAGTAGCCTTTGTGGCTGAAGAGCGAGTATAAGTGTCTAAATAAATAAATAAATATTGATGGTTTGGCTCATCAATAAAATAAAATGGCTTTTTGACAGGATAAAATTGTGAAAAGACATAATCTGATATGTGCGCCCTTTCGTGTTCATTAGGCATCATTATGATGCCATATTTGCTGCATCTGATAAAGTCCATAGTGTGTGAATGTTTGTTCTGAAGTAGAAATGTACAAGGCACCAAGAAGACATATATAATAAATAATATTTGTGCTTATTTCAGAATAAATCACATATGCTAATAGCAAACTCATGAGTGTAGGTCCTTATGTAGCCAAGAACAGTGTCATTCATGTACAAGTCAAACTACCATCAGGGTCCAGGAATCCACAAGATTTGCAGAAGTGCAAAAAATGAAAACAAGAAAGGGACCTTGAGCAAATTAGTGCTAGAGGGAGGACCCAAAATAGTCCAATATGGATTGATCCTACTTGGTGGGCATGGCAGGTTGACCGATTGGTGGCAGGAGGAGGCAAAACTGAAAGTCAGATAAGATGAAGTGAGATGAAAAGTACTATAATGAGAAACACCGCATACTGTACAATCTCTTTCTCTCTCTCTCTCTCTCTCTTGCCACACACACATGTGTGCACACACATAGTCCACACACACAAACCCCTAATACAACACCACAATATCCATCCATCCACCCATCTATCCATCCATTCCCTACTCTGCAGTAGGAAAGGGTGTTGGAGCAGTTTATAGATCAATTTAAAAAGACTATTTCTGTATTTATTTACTGAATTTATATCCCACTTTTATCCCAAGACAGGATTCAAGGTTACTTACAATAATTTTAAAAAAATACAACTAAAACATTGCAAAAGTTAAAAAAAGAATCAAACAATTACCATTAAATAATTAACATTTTAAACATAGTTTAAACATTTAAAACATAGTTAAAAACAAAACGTAGGTTAAAAACATAATTTCAACAAACCATTTCAATAAACCATCTTGATTGGGGGCAGGGGTACAGAGAATAGTCTGGAAGCAAAGCTGATCTCAGATGAAGAGCGACCACCATATCCTGATGCTGTTCAGACTCCGGCTGGGGGGAGGAAGGAGAAGGGGGATGGTTCTTCTCATTGATGGTAAATGTAGTCCAAAACTTTGCAGAAACCAACTCTCTCCCACCTCACGCCTGACCCCTCCCTGTCAAAAAAGACTGGAGACCTCCCAGGGCAGAGATCTTCCCAGCCAGAGCACCCCCTTTTGACATGGCTATGGTGCCTTCTCGGAGAACGGTGGGGCTGGGCCTTCATCATTATGACTCCCACACCCAGCAAGAGAAGCAAGACCAAGAGGAGCCCTATCCCACCCGGCCACTGAATTTGGAAACCAGTCTGGAGTTAACTTCTACAAGACAGTCTGAACCTTCAAGGATTAAAAAAGGAAAAAGAAAGAACGGAGAGAGAAAGGGAAAATAAAGGCATAGGAAGTTATATGATGAAGTTCTCCATCTTAATGGAATTGTTGCTAGTCAAGGAAATGGGAAGCCTAGTGGAACTGGCTTCTGAAGATGGTTGAAGGTAGGTGTCCTCCCTTTCTTTCTTTCTTTCTTTCTTTCTTTCTTTCTTTCTTTCTCTTTTACAGCCTGGTGGAAGGACTACCTCCTCCTCAACAATTTATTGAGTAAAGCAACCTGGGTTTGGGGATCCAGTGTTTATGCAAGGACTTTCTAATTTATTTTCATGCATATTAGGGATGTAATTCTTCACAAATTTTCTTCTTGATGAAAGCAATGAGTAATTTTAGCAATGTTCTTCTTGCTTGAAGAAAGCCTTCAAGAACTGCACAGCTTTTGAAGCCTAAATTCAGGACTTATTCGGCACAAAATTCACACATTGTTGCTTTTCACAGAAATATTATTTTCTATGCAAAAAGAATGCTGTTTCCTGAACATAAAATGCTGTTTTCTGCGCAAAATAACAACATGCAAATTTTGCATAGAAACAAAAATTTTGTTGAATAAGT
Organism: Gambelia wislizenii; assembly: GCA_030847615.1. Classification (NCBI taxonomy): domain Eukaryota; kingdom Metazoa; phylum Chordata; class Lepidosauria; order Squamata; family Crotaphytidae; genus Gambelia; species Gambelia wislizenii. Next base: position 101,128,558 of record JAUMIR010000006.1, read on the forward strand.
CCCGAACTATCAAAATACCAATCAGGCCTTCTTCACATCATGGTTTCCTGCCACTCAAAAAGCATGTTGTTGTGTTTTTTAAAACTACTTTTCAAATATTTTTGAACATTCTATCCATCCGTAATGCATATCCCATTGAAAAGAACAGGAAATTACATATATGCAGGAGTTTCTGTTTTAACCACAAAGCATACATGGATTTTGGGATATGGGTAATTATCTCTAGACTGCCATTGGCATTGGCTGTATATAGTAACACTGTCCATTTTTAAAACAAATGATGTTGTTTTAATAAAGACATGAGGCATTTCTCCAATATGTATGTTATTTGTTCATGTTACAGCTGTTTTCATAAAGGCTAATCTAACAGGCTTCCTGGAGCAGTATATTGCTTTTCTAAAATACTTCTGAAAGTGTACTTCATTCCCCATAATTCAATAGAATCTGTGTTTCATTTTTGTTCAAAAGCAAAATCAACAACAACATCAACAACCATATGTACAAAATCTGTTCCCAAAGGTTTAAATGTTATCACTATATACCCGGGAATAGTCTCCACTGAAAGTCTAGGCATATTATTTTCAGGAAATAATTAGTGTGAAACATTCTATAGAAGAGATTGACTGAAATGATACAAAATGCATACAATAATTCTGACATCATTTCCCCAGCTTCATATACAATGATCACTTTTGCATGTGTTGAATGGTGTGGAATCCAACTGAATTATAGAAGGATGGAAACATGGAGCTATTTAGCAGGTTTGTCTGACATGGGAAAAATGGATTTAGCCCAACTAAGTTGGAATTGGACAAATCTGTAGCAGTGAATATTTGAAACATAAAGTGGCAAAGGATTTTTGGTCCTGAAGTATTAGGTAGGAATGACATTGTCACATGTGTGTGGAATTAAAAGATAATACCAAGGATAATACCAATTCTCTGAAGATGCCAGCCACAGACACAGGCAAAACGTCAGCAATAAACTCTTCCAGAATGCAGCCTCACAGCCCAGGAAAAAAAACACAGCATAAAAAAACCTATCAATACCAAAGTATTTAGTTCAATGTGTAGCACATTAGTCTTGCCAAGATGTGCCCACACAATGGAGGACACAAACCAAAACCAGGAAGTCCTATTTTTCTCACATGGACAGCATTTAGATTTCATCTGAAAACCATATTTTATTGTGTAAATGAGCCTAGATGAGCCTTGGGCTTAGGGGCCTCCAGTGGCAATACTACTAGTGCTTCCAGAGACTTTACCAGAGTGTTATTGGTTTCACAGAAGTTGTAAAATGGCTAAAGTTTACTTAAGTTTAGGATGGAAATGAGGTAGAGGGAAGCAGGTGAATATACCTCATTGACATGCTAAGCCCTCTGGGAAGGTTTTCTGGGCAATGTTAACTTCTACAAAAGAGTGCTAGCAGCAGGGGTGGAGAACAGGGCTGCAGGTACAGGAATCCTTCAGGGATGCTGTAAAATAATGTTTTGAAGTAATATGTAAACATTGCATTGCTCTTTTATTTATTTTTTTAAATTGATTGCATCTATGTTTTAGTACTTAAAAATAATTGCTGGCATACTATATGATCACCAGCATTGAGGCCATGTTATTGAGAACACAGCTGCACTGGGCAGGGCACGTTTCTAGGATGGAGGACCATCACCTCCCAAAAATAGTACTCTACGCTGAACTCGCCACGGGTCAGCATAAGAGGGGCGCTCCAAAACAACAACAACAACAACAATGATACAAGGACTCCCTGAAACAACATCTCAGGCTTGGCCAAATTGATCACCAACAATGGTCCGTCCTGACCTCACATCGGGAGGCATGGAGACGCACTATCCATAATGCTGCAGCCTTATTTGAGAACTCAGGCCAAACAAGTCTTGAAGAGAAACGACAACGCAAAAAGAATCACAACCCAGAAACATCAGCCAAGGAGACCTTCTGCTGTGCTTTCTGCAACTGGACTTGTTTATCTCGGTTGGCGGGATGAGTCCTTCCTGAATCTTCATTTGCGAGGAAAAGCCAGAGAGAGAGATGCATATATGGGTTTCAATAGCACCTTTACACTGATGATACTCAACTGTACCTCTCTATTCCTGAACTTTTTTTTTATTTTGAGCATCTCACTACAGCATGTCTTTCTGGTATCTCAGCATGCATGCTTCATCACTGCCTTAAACTTAATATGGGAAAGACAGAACTACTCATAGAATCATAGAATTGTAGAGTTGGAAGAGACCACAAGGGCCATCCAGTTCAACCCCCTGCCATGCAGGAAATCACGATCAAAGCATCCCCGACAGATGGCCATCCAGCCTCTGTTTAAAGACTTCCAAGGAAGGAGACCCTACCATGCTCCAAGGGAGTGTGTTTCACTGCCAAACAGCTCTTCCTGTCAGAAAGTTCATCCTAATGTTGAGGTGGAGTCTCTGTTTCTGGAGCTTGCATCCATTGTTCCATGTTCTAGTCTCTGGAGCAGTAGAAAAACAAGCTTGCTCCATCCTCAATGTGACACCCCTTCAAATACTTAAACAGGACTATCATATCACCTCTTAACCGTCTTTTTTTCCAAGCTAAACATACCCAGCTCCCTAAGTCTTTCCTCATAAGGCATAGTTTCCAGACCTTTCACCATTTTAGTTGCCCTCCTCTGGACATGCTCCAATTTGTCAATATCCTTTTTGAATTGTGGTGCCCAGAAGTGGATACAGTATTTCTTCTCCCCAAAACCTTCTTTGTGTTATACATTTTCCATTACTGTCGATAATGTTCCCATCCAACCTGGGAATGAAGCACGGAGTCTTGGCTTTGTCTTTGACTCCTTGTTGTCCTTTGTTCCTCATATTGAGGCTGTAGCTAAGTCACATTGATTTTTTCTTTATAACATCAATAAAATTTGATCTTTCCTCTCTGTTTCCTCCACCAAGACTTTAGATCATGCTTTAGTCATTTCCCGTCTCAATTACTGCAATCTTGTTTTGACTGGTCTTCTGTTATCTCATCTTTGTCCTTTGGTTTCCATTCTTCACTCTGTTGCTAAGATTATCTTTTTGGCCTGTTGTTTGGATCATGTTACCCCACTTTTGACATCCCTTCATTGGCTATTTGCTCCCTCTAGGATTCAGCATAAGCTGTTTGTTCTGACATTCAAGGTCCTGCATAACCTAGCTCCTCCTTACCTTGCAGCTTTTATCTCTTTTTTACCAGCTGGTTAGAAATCTTTGCTCTGTGAATTCTGGGCTTCTTACCCAGCCAAGGTTTTCTGTTTTCTTCCTCCTTGGCTTGACTTTGTCCTTTTTCTCTTGTAGCCCCTTATTCCTGGAATCATCTCCCTGTAAACTTGAGGACTGGTTCTTCTCTTGCTGTTTTTAAATCCAAATCGAAAACTTCCTTGTTCTCTAAAACTTTTGGAATTTTGTATTAATGCATATATCTTATTATATTTTGTTTTATTCTGCATTATGTATATGTGTTTTTCCTAATATATTTTAGTATTGTATTTTAGTATTGTATATTATTGTAATAGTTATAATTGTCCTATTCTGTAGCCCTCTGTAAAGCGCCATGTACATGGATGGCACTATATAAATAAACAACAACAATAATGATAATACATAGCAGAGGCACTAAAAAAAAACCCCTTTACTGAATTGCAAAGATGCATAACAGGACACTAGCAAGAGTACCTGATGTGTTTTGATGCCAATGCACATCAAGACCAAGGAGATGCACATCAGGACCAATGAATATCAGTCCCATTGTACATTGGCCTCATTATGCATTGGCCGCTCTGCTACATAGTAATGTAACAGCAGCCTTCTATTGGATATAGGTGTTATGCAACTGCACAATTCTAATTCCCACATACGTAAGTCCACTTACGAAAATGCAAGTCCCCAACAGGATCCTAGCCATCTTAACCAATCAAAGGCACATTAAAAAATATCATGATGGGGTTAGTGTTTATGATGTTAACATATTCGTTCCAAACTTGATTGTGATTATGTAGAAGGAGAGGGCTCATTCACCTCATGTGCAAATTCTTTTTTTTTTCGCAAAAGAAAGAGTTGCATACAAAGCTGAAGGCTTTCTGTATGTCCTCATTTCTCTACAGGCTTCTTGGTGCCCTCCTGGTGAACTCTGAAAAACATAGCTTTTGACTAAGAGGGATAAAAGATGTGTTTATTCAAAGTTCACATTGGTCACCGAAAGTCTGAACATGCTCAGAAATTTTGAAAACTGGAAATTTTTAAAAAAAGCCCTCAGTTTTGGCTAGATGTTTTTGTCTGAAAATTTCCCTTCCTGTCCACCATAATTTGTTAAATTTGACAAAATATTGGAAACAGGGAGAGGAGGAAAACTGTAGGAGTTTCCTTGTAATAAGTCTTTATGAGCCCATCTCAGAAAAGATCAAGGTTTTGCCCAAGAATTTCCATATATATGTATATCAAAAAGGAGAGGGGGAAAGGGCTTTGGAAAGACTTAGCTCTTTCTGAATGGATATGGGGGAGTTTCTCCCATTATTCATTTTTATAATCCAGGCTGGAATCACAAAAGGGCCTATGTTGAACTCTGCTTTCCCCCTTCTCCCTCCTTTGAATCTACTGGCTACAGCTCATAATTTTATTAAGCTAAAATGTGTGTGTGTGTGCGTGCATGCGCACATATGTGTGAGAGTGTGTGAGCAAGAGAGAGAGAGAATGTTTCATAAATATGTATGTATTCTGCACATCAACCCCCATTTTAGTAGCTTTTCATAATTTTTGGCAAGTGTATAAAGAACTGCTCACAAGAAGGCAAGTGTAAGTGCCCTGAAATGAATCCTGTTGAAGGCAATTGTGTGCAATGACATGATATCCATACTTCCACCAATGTAGAATCATAAAATCGTAGAGTGGGAAGAGCCCACAAGGGCCATCTAGTCCAACCCCCCTGCCCTGTAGGAAATTTACACAAAGCATTCTCGGCAGATGGCCATCCAGCCTCTGTTTAAAAACCTCCAAAGAAGGAGACTCCACCACATGATGATGCACCTCGTTCTGCTGCCGAGCAGCTCTTACTATCAGGGAGTTCTTCCTAATGTTTAGGTGGAATGTATTTTACTGTAAAACCATGTGAATATGGACACATTTTCACTGCAGCACATTTTCAGTGGAATGTATTTAGGCATGCATCATATAGGGACTTTGTCAGACATGACAGCATGAATGGTTTCCGCTGTTGCATAATGTTGTCATGTTCATGTTGTCTATCTGTTTTCCAGCCACAAATAAAGCATTGCTTTTAATTGATGGGACAAGCCATCAATAGCTGTCAATATCACTTTTTTCATAGTATTGAAGAGCATGTGAAAACACATCCCGCTGTAACCGCAAGATTACAGCATGAATGGGTGGTCCTCTTCCTCCCCTCCTGCTCCCAGCAAGAAAACCTTGGAGTGAGAATGTGAAAAGTATCCATAGGACGCTCTTTTTATGATCTGTCCCAGTTTGTTTATACATTTTAAGGTCTGTTTAAGTGTTTATGTGTTCGTTTACTTTGCAAATTAAAGGGTTTTTGGTGTTTTTAAGCTTGCTCACGTCTTCGTGCAAGTTCGATCCCAGAGGGCTCCAAGGTTCACTCAGCCTTCCATCCTTTCATAGGTCGGTAAAATGAGTACCCAGTTTGTGGGGGCAATTATCTAACACACATTGGAAACTGCTTAATGCAGTATAGTTGTGTAAATTGCCATTGCTTAAAACAATTTGTAAGCTGCTCTGATAGCCTTGTGGCTGAAGAGCGGGGTATAACTAATATAATATAATAATAATATAATAGTAACTGCTGAAATCTTGCCTATGCTAAAGCACGGAAGTCAAGTCCCATTCTTAAAGTGCTAGTGGTGATTGTCCAATAATTCTATGGTGGTTCTTTCACGTGATTACAGCGACATGCAATAATAAGTGTAATAATGCCACTATGTTTCTGCTTCCCTCATTCATGAAATAACAGCATTTTAGATGCTAGTCTGATAAAGTCCATACTGTGAGAAAGGAGTAACTTGAATATATTAGTAATTTGGAGAGAAATCTCTACTCACCAGCAGATGTGGGCCAAGATCCTATTTAATGCTGACGGAGTGCAAAATTCTATGAGTAGGAAGGTGATGATTGCCAGCTGGGCAGTGGAATGACGGAAATCTCCTAACACACAACTCCACCAATCAGTGACTGTTTGGACCAGGGGGTGGAGCTTTTTGGTGTTGTCCAAAGAAATACAGTATTGCATAGCTTCTTGTGCAGTGTGAATAAAGTATTTATGCTGATGTGACCAATCATGCCTGCTACATCGGTTATGTCAGTGTAAGTCACTAACAGGATTTTAAACCTTGAAGGGCAATAATAAGCAGAAAATAAGCAAAACAATGCAGGGCAAGGTGGTATGGAAGAGATTTTCACCTCTACCACTGCAGCTTTTGTTGTGGAAAGTTTACCTTCTGCAGCAATTAAAAACAGAATTCATTATTTTAAAGGGCCTTGTCTAGATGGGCTTTTTACTGTGTCTTGGCCATCTTGGAACCCTTTGCCCCATTTTGCCACTGGGCAGTCTACATGACCCCTAGGGCAAAGATGGGACCAAGGTGGACTAAAGCCCGTTACACCACTTTTAAAAAGTAGCTGGGGAAAACTGCTTCAGCTGGCAAAAAACCAGTTTTTTTCTAGTTACTTTTTTTTTGTTAAAGGCCATTTTCAGGTATTTTAGTTGCATTTGAGATGGATTTTTTCATGTTTTATCCCCTGCTCTTTTCAATCCTAAGGTTTCATTTCATTTTAAAAAAAATCAACAAAAATATCAAACAACTTAATGTGTATTAGAATGAGATACTATAGTGTTCTGAGAACAAATGTGAAGGTAACAAACATTTCATACTAAGTTATAATGAATTCATTTTAATTTTTCAAGCTCTGACCTTATGCCAGATGGGCAAAGCAGCACAATAGATTCACCAGGTTATTTGTGGACGGTAACTTTTTGTTTCCATACAGCAGGATGGGGAAAAATGAGAAAGGTGAGACTGAAACTGGAATCTATCAAATTGTCCACAATGGTTGTCTCCATGGTGTGGTTTGTGCTTTATACTGAAACATCAACTGTAAACATAGTTGAAGATGGCATGTTAAGTGCTGTGAATAGCTATTGGGGGCTTGGAGAATTCCTTCAAAATGTGCATTTAATACCTTTTGTCCCATATTTGAAGGCATATGAAAATATTCTTTCCCAAGTTTAACCAAGCTTTTGTTTTGGTTTTTTTTGTGTACCATTTTTCACTTCAGAGTTTATGGCAATAAATGTCGACATAATCCTAGACTTTAAATATCTCATATCGTTACAGATACAGAGCCTGGAATTTTGTAAGGGTCATTAGCAACTGACATACAAAAGAACATGCAACATTATTCATATTCTTGGTAATAAGTTTGCATAGGGCTGCTTTCATCTTTATGCCACAGGCTCTTCAACAGAAGAAATTTAACATTTGAAAATGGAAGCCGATTAGTATAATTTATATCATTTTTTCTTTCCTAAAAGCAATAAGCTACGTTTGAGGTCTAAAGTTCATTAACCATTCTGCATTGCACTGTTATTTCACTGAGTTGATGGCAGAAATCTCATTTCATTTTCTTCCATTGCTTTCACTTTTATCAGATGCCATTTACCTGGTAGCTTGCAATGTTCCCGCATAAAGTTTTTCTGTCTGACCTCCACTGGGCTTTCTTTGTGAACAGGATAATGGGAAGATAATTTTCTGTTTGCAGAATAAATTACATTTGTATTTTTATCTCCTTTGGAATGCTAGTGACTGACAAATTCCAGAATGATACAAAGGCTTGATTCAGATAAGTATCCTAAAAGAACACCAACAGAACCTTTTGGCAAGGTGAGGGAAAAGTGTGTGTGTCCATATATTTACGTTAATGTTCCTGTTTATGAATAGATCATCCATAAGGGCAAGCACAGCTTAAACATTCAGGTTGTCCAAAAAATGTATTAAACCATGTTCCTGTATTCCTAAGAATCTCATGGTGATCTTGAAACTCTTAAGGTCAAAGACCGGGTTGTCCAACAAATCCAAGTGTAAGGCAAGTGTGGGTAGTGATGAATTGCCCAAACAGAGGATATGTGTTACCAAGAAAGGAGACAAGAGGCATGGACCCCAGAATGGAGGGGAGTGGGGGTGGGAATGGGGCTTCAGCCCTCCCTAAGGTTGGGTGATCACTCAGAATGATCTGGCCAAACTGGACCATCAAGACACCTATTGTGGTGACCCGTACATGGTCAACCTGCCACCTTAACACTCTGACTTTAGGGTGGTAGTCCTGTGGGTTCTCTTGCATCCCACTACTGCCCCCAAAAGAATGTGTGAAGCACCAACCACTTTCTATTGGGACAGCCCTTTGTGTCCCTGATATCAGGTAGCGGGGTTTAAATTAAACGGAGGCCAAGCAGCTTTAAACTCTAACGAAAGTTTATTGAAGAATAGCAGAGGTGTTAAGAAACTCCTTTAGTGAATTGCAAAGATGCATATCAAGACACCAGCAAGAGTGCCTAATCAGGACCAATGCAATGCATATAAGGACCAATGTGATGCACTTCAGAGCAATGCACATCAGCCCTGTTGTTCATTAATCCTGTTGTGCATCAGGTACCAATTCACATCAAGCGGAATAACAGAATCATAGAGTTGGAAGAGACCACCAGAACCATCCAGTCCAACCCTTTCCTTGCAGGAAAACACCACCAAAGCACCCCGACAGATGGTCATCCAGCCTCTGTTTAAAAACCTCCAAAGAAAGAGACTCTGCCACACTCTTTCAAACATGGCTATCATGTCACCTCTTAAATCTCCTCTTCTCCAGGCTAAAGATACCCAATGCATAACAACAGCCCTCTACTGGATATGGACGTTACACAGGGTTCGACTTGCACTTTCCACTCTGTGTCTGCAGAGCTACTCCCCCTGCCCCATCCCTGTGGGGACTGAACTGAGCAAGGCACATGAAGAGAGAGTATGGAGAAAGGAGAATTTTAAACAAAGTTTATTTTAAGTAGAACCTACATAGCATAGTAAAGGTATCTCTTTCCATGAAAAGCACCTTCCTTTCAGGCGCACTTGGAGTTACAAAGTCTAAGCGATTCAGCCAAGTTTATAAAATAAACATAAGCCTTAACGCAACTAAACTAAATGTTACCTAGCTACTCATAAGGAGTTGCTGTCTAAATTCGCTGGCTGTGCATGGGAGCTGGAAGTCTCGGCCCTTGGGCCCAGTCTCTACCAAGCATTCCCTTAGTGGCTGGGAGGCATTATTTATAACCTCTTCACAGAAGCATCCTGAAATTTCCTTCTTCTGGACATCTTCATTGGATAGCTATCTCTAATGACCACTGACTCCTTTATGACACTGACCCCCAATAAACTGTAACTTAATCTCATACATCCTTAACCCTTTTTTTACCTGCTTGGCTGTGTTGTCCAGATAATGAGAAAGCCCATTACAAGGGCCGTGGAATTGCAGACTTCCACAGTGATCAAGAAGAAGGCCTACTGATCCATACAAATGTGGATTTAACCAGCACTGATTTTTCTACCAGATGCAGATACAGTTATCATCAACACCTCTTGAAATAAAATTGTAACTCTCAAATGGTTTGGGAAACCTAAGGTACAGGGGACTCTACATGGAGCCCAGTAGGTCTTAAGATAAAGTGCAGTTTTTTAAATTCCTCAGTTATGCAGATAGAGTCAGCAGTTTTTTGAATGCGTTCAGAGGGATGGAGCAAGGCTCCCTCCCTCCCCCCCCTTTTATTTAGGCAGCTCTGTTAATTGTTCACCCTAGTTTTATATACCAATAAAGCCAGAAATTTGCACCTAAGTATCTATAAAAATAGAGTATCACAAAGCTTGCATTATATAAAATGTAACACAATCACCACCCTTCCTAGTTGTTTATCAGTGACAGTACTCTGAAACTGTAGGATCAAATAGCACATATCCCACAAATGGACTTGTTGGGGTTTTTTTGTGCATGCTATTTTTGCATATCCTGCTGTTAAGTAATTGCTTTACAACTTTCATAATGGAAGTACTTGCACATGCTTTCTGTTTGTTTATTGGCACAAAAGTGTTTCCCACTGGATTTGTGCCTGAACAAATGCTGTTAATTGGAAACATTGAGTTTCCTTGGTAGAGATGTTCATACCATTTGGAGATTAAACTAATCCACAGCATAGTTAAACAAGTCTTTCCTCTCTTCTTCTTATATAAAATTACATCTCTCCATGCTGCCACTAGTGCCCCATGCAAAGGTCTATTCACATTCTACTTCTGTGAATCTAAGAAAGTTAGTCTACTGTGAGAAAAGAGTGATGGACTAGAAAGATCTTTGGTCCAAGTAAGGTGGTGGTCTTTGTATTTGAGGATCATGCTGTTACTAACACTTGTAAGGGAGGAGGCTGACAAGGAAAAATCTACATGGAAAAACAATGTAACATTCATTTCAATGATCAAATAGATAGGCCACACAAAACAGCAAAGGAAGCTCTATTACTCCATATTAAATAGACCCAGATCCATTTTCTGGCTATAATAACCAAAATCTCTCTCTGGCTTTTCTTCGCAAATGAAGATTCAGGAAGGACTCGCCCTGCGCTTTCTGCAAGCGCGCTGATGACTAAAAAGGCCAATCGAGATAAACAAGTCTGGTTGCAGAAAGCACAGCAGAAGGTCTCCTTGGGTGATGTTTCCGGGTTGTGATTCTTTCTGCATTGCCATTTCTCTTCAAGGCTTGTTCGGCCTGAGTTCTCAAATAAGGCTGCAGCATTGTGGATAGTGCGTCTCCGTGCCTCCCAATGTGAGGCCAGAGAGGACCATTGTTGGTGATCAATTTGGCTGAGCCTGAGATTTTGTTTGAGGGAGTCCTTATATCGCTTTTTTGGAGCACCCCTCTTATGTTGACCCGTGGCGAGTTCACCTTAGAGTAGTATTTTTGGGAGGTGATTGTCCTCCATCCTAGAAACATGCCCTGCCCAGTGCAGCTGTGTTCTCAATATCATGGCCTCAATGCTGGTGATCCCTGCTTGCTCAAGGACAGCAACATTCAAGCAGCTCTGCAGCTCTTAACATCCTGCTTCGCAACAGCTGCAGAGCTGTTTGGGCTGGAAGTCAACCTGAAGAAAATGCAAGTGCTTTACCAGCCTGCACCACAGAACGAATACCACCACTAACCAAAATATCACATAATAATAAACAGGTTACAGAACTCTAGCTTGATGCTGAAGCCACAAAGTCTGCATTAAGCCCAGAGCTTGAAAGAGTTGGTGGGAATTGTAGTCCAAAAAAGTAATTTTTCCAGATTCTGATTTAGTCACAGTCTGAAGATGACATGAAGGAAGAAACAGCATATTAAATTGGACTAGGCTTTATTAGGTGTCACAAAGCTTTCAGGCAACATGCACCTAAGTAATGCATGGTCGTCTATGTTTGAAAATATAAACACAATCTCAGTTTTTTTGGAAATATAACCTTTCATATTTTCCTAGTTGTCTCTTCATCCAGTGTTTCTGACTTCTACAGGTTTGTTCTCCTCTGTCCCCAGCATATGTGGTTGCCTTGCAATAGTCCTTATTTTACAATATAATTCAACACTAGACATACTGTCCATTCAAAAGTGTGCTGTGGACTAAGGCAATTTACTCAACACTGTGATTCGGAACCAAGGTTAATATCATCACTTTGTGAAAGATGTTAACATTAATTTCAAGATGTACTTTTGAAAGTTTCCAATAGGCAGATGCCAATCAAAACAAATTGGGGTGATGCCACTCCCTAGGTGGATAGCTTTCCCCTTGAAATTTATGCAAAGAAGGAGATAATGTCTGTACCGAGGTCAGAAAAATCTAAATCTCTCCAGGAGAAGCTGTGTGCAGGCAGCTGAGGAAATAATTATGTATGAATTTTCTTTTTTAAAAAAAGCATGGCTGAGGTCAATAACTATTCCAGTTCTTTAACCCTGCAGAATTATAGCAGTTCCAGATAATTCAGGAAACTCATTAAGAGCCTAAAGGATTTCTCCCTCTCAGCTGAAATTCTATACTGAAATTATAAACCAACGAAGTGAAAAGCAGAGAAAAATTTACCACAATTCAACAAGTGCATAGGCTCAGCTGGCAGACATGATTCAGGACTGTACAGAAGGTATGGTGAATCTCCAACAGATTAACCTAGTAATGGGCAAGCCTTCTTCTGTTGAGGACTATTTAACCTCAGGGATGATCTGTGAGGGCCTGAATTCCAGCAGCGAAGGGGGCTGAAGCAAGAGTGAGTGGAGTCAGAAGCAGAGCCATCCCTTCTCTCTCTTTTCTCATTTCCCCCTCTCCATTTTGGACACCTCTTTCCTTTTGTCCCTTTCTCTGACTTTCTCCATGACCATCTTGCTGCTGGCAGAAGAACAGTCTGATCTTGTCAGAGGCCTGAATCGATTGCTAGATGATGATTTTTGATATTAGATTGAGGACCCCATGAATTTAGATTTAAATGTCCTATTGCTTGGTTAACATACTTTAAACTAAAGTATGATGGTATTTTAGTCCCTCCTTTTGATTTTAGCCACATTGTCCCCTGGAATCTGGTCTCTGAGGCCTTCTTTGAAATTGAATTTGGCCTTCAGGATCAGTTTGAAAAAAGTTTACCACCTTTGCTGTAGAGATAATAAGCTCAGATGTGGAACTGATTCCCTGGGGAGAATTGCCTACAACTTGGATGAGAATCATAAACGTTGTTGAACTGCAACTCCCATAATTCCTAGCCATTGTTTTTGCTGGCTGAGAGCTGCAGTGCAGCAACATCTGAAGGGCTGCACAATCCTCACCCTGGCCTAGAGCCTACATGGCTATTTTTTCAATGTTGGGGGGGGGATCTTTTTATATTGCACTCCTATGCATGCCTACTCAAAAATAAGTCCTATTAGGTTCAATAGATCTTACTCCAACCTATGTATGTACAGGACAGCAGTCAAATTCTCCCTTGCCTTTAATTCTGTCCCTTGGTTTTCTGCTGCTTTTAATAATTGCTGTGAATATTGGATGGTTTCCACCCGATGATTTTAAAATGCTATTGTACATATTGTTTTAATATTGTAAACCATCCCAGAATATTATGCCAAAGGATGAGAGATAGACATCCATTAAAGAAACCAACAATAAACACAACCGAATGCTCTAGGTTTCCAGCAACACAAAAATCCTCCTTTGAAAGAGAAGCAACAAAGACAGTCTGAGAATCCCCCAAACTCCAGAAACTTAGCTAATATTCCTAGTGGGCAATGTGGAAGAACAGATAAGATAGGGAACTAGAAGAAAACATTCAAATATGAGCCCCATGAGAAAAGGTGTTAAGTCAAATACCAACTAATGCAAGACTGTAGAGCTCACAAGCACTGGCAACACTCTAAAATGGTTGTCTTTTGAATGAAATACTTTTTGTCATTTCATTCAGAGTAATGGCCCTGTATACTGGCAGCCAGCTGGCTGCCCTTTCCATTAACAACAACAGAAAAATCCTGCTTATTATACACTACCACTTGTTATACCAATACATCTCAAGGTGTTCCCAAAGGATTTGCAATAGTTCAATAAAGCAATCTACTATGCCAAGTTAATTAAGGAAAGCAAAGGAGAAAGCAAGCACACGGTCTCTCTTGGCCCCAAGTGGTGGCAGTGGCTTTGACTTTTCATGTTAAGGACTTTCAAACAGACAATGCTTAAAGACATTTGCAGATATTTAAGGACATGGAAGGTGCACAGTACACTTCCAAACAAATATTGTGTTAAAGGGCTTGGGTTCAAACAGCTTTTGGTGATTTGTAAAATAGGCAACAGCTTTCTGATATTCACAGGAAAGGGTGCAAACGGATAGAAATGGTAGTCTAAATCCTATTGTTAGTCTCAGCTATAGCAGAGCTCTTGAATTTGTGTGTGTGTGTGTGTGTGTGTGCGCGCGTGCACTTTTGAGTCGCTTCTCAACTTATGTCAACCCCATGAATTTCATTCAGTTTTCTTAAGCAAGGAATACTCAGAGGTGGCTTTGTCAGTTCTTCCTCTGAAACATAGCCTACTGTTTGTTGGTGGTCTCTCATCCAAGGACTAACCAGTGCTGACCCTGCTTAGCTTCCATGATCAGACAGGATCTGGTGCCTCAGTAGAAATTACATAAGTTCTCTCTAGCCATGTTTCCATTGATTCGGTGGATTTACTCTAGCTGGCACTAACCATTAGATTTAGGGCCACAGTCAGCTGTATAAGTTAGTAAGCTCACCTCATGTAAGGTGAGAGTCACTGTCCAATCAGTCACTGTTTTTGAAATAAGATGTGACTGTCCAATCAATCAACACTGTACAACGAAAAGGGGAGGGAGAACCTTTACCTTCACCTAGGAAGCAAAATGCTGTAAGAGGGGATGTTGTTCAGTACAGTAAAAGAGTTGTGCATCACAATATGGTCTAAATCCTACTGTTAGTCCTGACTAGAGTAGACCCATTGAATTGATGGGATTTATCTATGTGGTGACTCACAATTTAATAATTAATTGAACAGATGTACTCTAGTTGGTATTAACCCAAATGATGCCAGCCTGTATGAATAACTCTCTATGACTATAGAGATTATCAGATGTGGCAAAAACCATGTCAGAAGATCGCTAGAAGAATAGGAAGGGGCAACCTTACCAGACAATGTTGTCCTCTAGCATTCTGGGGGCATAGCGCAGGCATTAGTAAGGCATCCCTTTTTATTAGAGGCTTGTCCCCATCAATACAAAAGGGAGCTCATCTGTGGCAGCGGTATGCTCCTGGAATGACAGAAGGAGGTGGACGTCTGGGAAGGTCGCCCTTTCTGTTCTTGTAGCAATCTTCTAATGTGTTTGGGAATGCTATTTTTGGCATGTTCCCCTGCATCAGATAATCTCCCAAATTAATAATACATAACCCCAATATAAGATCTTGGCCTTACTTTCTGCTTTTTATTGCCCCACTCATAAACTGGAGAGCATGAAAGGCTACCTGCACTTCTGTACTTCTATGGGAGCTTCTTTGTATGGTGCTGGTGGTGCTGCTGGTGGCCTCCTCCTCCTCTGGCAAGATAATGTCAAGTTGCCCTGCTCTGGTGTACACAAGGGAAATATTGTTAGCACATTATTGTACTGGTTTCACAGTCTACCAAGCATTACCAGCTGGAGTTGGGGACCATCAGTGATTCATATTCCATCCAAGAATCTAGGGTCTTGTCTATTTTAGGGGAAAAGAAGCAGATTGCTCTGCAGTAATGGTAATTTGCAGCAGCTGTGATTTGCCTTAATAGTTTCTTTGCAGGCATAAGCTTTGCATGCCTGCAGATCAAGATGGCAGTTGTGAGTGAATTACTCACATTTTTATTTACCTCAATTTGCCACCGCTGAATTTTTTTTAAAAAACTGTTTCCAATGTGCGATAGAGTGATATTTCCCCTTTACAAAACAAGAAAAAAACTGCCCTATTTTATTACCTTAGCGCTCGCTCGCTCGGGTAAAAATCCAACATGGCTGCTTCCGGCACTTGCCTTGTTAGCAAGTCCCACTCCCCCCATGCTTGTCTGGCCAATCAGCTTTGCACTTTCGCTTGTATGGGAAAGTGAATCAGTTCACATCACTTGTCCCAATGAGCAGGAACATACATCCCCTCAACTGTTTTTTAAAAACTCTGGGAAAAGCTGTGAAAGCTTTTCCTTCAGAGTTGTTGGCATTTCCCCCCACGCCTTCCAAATACAGCTGAATGATATGGGATGCCATTAAGACTGCATGTAGTCTCCTTGTATTCCATGAGTATTTTCGCTGTTTAGCCCTAGGAATCAGTGAGTTATTGTTGGATAATGTGACACATTCCAATATCACTTTTTGTAATTGTGCTATTCTGATCTTATCTATCGCAATTTCATTCCATTGTTTTGTCCATCCATTTGGAATTGCTCTCAGAGCACCTATTGTTATTGGAAACAAAGTTGTTTTCCCAGAAGTGTTGAATCTCGGTTATAGGTCTTGATGTTGCATACTGTATTCTTTTCTCTCTCTTTGTCTTTGCTTCTGCTGTCCCACAGGATTGCTACTTTTATAATCCAAGCTTTCTTTTATCATGAACGACTGTTATATCTGACATATTATGTTCTAATTTCTTGTTAGTTTGAATCAACAACTTTTCAGGCTTATGTTTCCATCAGTTCTTTGTGGAGGGTAAATCATATTTTTTCCATAGATTCTAATGTATTATTGTAGCCATTTTATCATAGTGTTTTTTTTATATATTCAATCTGTGTGAGCTTGCTGCATGATTCATAAGGGAGTCAACAGTTTCATCTTTTCCTTTATTAGATGACATTTACTAACCTTAGTTGTTTGTTTTCTCAATATGTGCCTTGTTCCTATTTGTTTGAAGCACCTGTTCTTGGGTCACAATTGTAAGTCCTTCAGGTTCTTTTTTCAATATCTTGTTATATAACCATTTCCGGATGTTATCTTATTCAGCTTTTCCTTGTATGCTTTTAATGTACTGACCATATAGTGGTTTGTCTTGCTAGGATTCAAGATGCTTTTTAATGGTTTTCTTTCTATACGCATCTTTTGTTTCTTCACCGTTCATTTTTGTTCTTTGCTTTCTTTGAAGTGTCCACTTAGGGCTCTTTTCTCTTCATCAATCTGCTTCACTTGGCCACTGATGATATATTTTATGTTTATTTGTATCTCATTTCTCCCCAAAATTAGGACTCAAAGTGGCTTACAAGTTAAAAGAAGAATACAATTAAAAACATACAAAAAAGGAACATTAAAAGAGAATTAAACTATTCATAGTATTAAAACAATTCAAACCTCAAGTTAAAAGTATAAAATGCAATCAAAAAGATAAAAAGTAATTAAGAAGAGTTCAAGTTTAAAACAATACAGCATCTCCTAGCCTGTTTCCAAAATCTTCCTGTTTTAAAAGCCTGTTGAAATAAAAAGGCTGTCAATGGAAGGACAAGAAGGGGACCACTTTGGCCTTGCACCTGTTGATGGAAAGACAAGGAGGGGACCACTCAGGTCTCCCTGGGAAGTGAGTTCCAGAGTCTAGGGGCAGACACTGGGAAGGCCCTCTTTCTTGTCCTCAACCACCATGCTTGCAATAGTGGTGGGAATGAGAGAAGTCCTCTCCTGATGATCTCAGGGCACTGGATAAGCTCATTCAGGGAGAAAGGTCTGTCAAATAGCCTGGATCAGAGCCATATAGGCTTTATAGGTCATAACCAGCACCCTGAATTGTGCCCAGAAACAAACTGGCATATTACATGGTAGATATAGTTGATTAATATAGGGAGCCCTCGTGGCACAGTGGTTAAATGTCAGTACTATAAGTCACCACATTGCAAGTTCGATTCCAGAGGGCTCCAAGTTTCACTCAGCCTTTCATCCTTTCCTAGGTCAGTAAAATGAGTACCCGGCTTGTGTGGACAATTAGCTAACACACATTAGAAACTGCTTAGTGTTCTGTAGATGTGTAAAGTGCTATCGCTTAACAACTTGTAAACTGCTCTGAGAGCCTTTGGTGGCTAAAGAGTGGGGTAAAAATACCTAAAAAATAAATAGTTCTGTTTGAGTCCACTCAACAATTCCAACACTATATTAAACAATTGACATGACCCAGGAGTTTATGGCCTGAATTATGTTTTTACAAGTTTTGATTTTAGGACTTTGCATATTCTTTTCATATACTCTGTACTAGTTATTTCTTTCACTTTGTTGCATTTGCAGTCTTCTCAAATTCTTGCAGTTTGGTTGAGGCTTCAGTGATATTTCCATCTGGGAGCTGTATTCCTTCTGATTCAACAATTTTACCCCTATTTATTGATATTATTGCCCAATTATCAATTCCAAATTCCATTCAGATGTCCTGCCTATGCATTATTATAGCATTCAATAAGGATTCAGTTTCTGATGGTGACTTAAATTATCCATATAGAATAAATGGTTTATTTTTTTCCAATTTGATTTGATATTTAATATCCCTGATTTGTTTTCTTTAAAAATTGTGGAAATGATATTATTTCAATGACAAATAATAAGGTAAATGGGGAATAGTTTCTCAATAATAAAGGAGATAAAGATAAAATAGTAATAATAATATTTTCTACTGCTATCACTAGCAGCCTTGTTAAAATCGCCTGTTAAAGTATCTAAAACATGTGACTAACACTTACTTATCAAAGCTTCTAAGTCTACCATTTGACAAGACCATATCATTATAATAACTTAGATAGATGCTGCCTGTGGCTTCAGCACAGCAGTAACCAGGTTCTTCAAGCTATTTACTTATTTAAAAATGTTGAAGGGAAAGCCTTTTCCCCCCACTGGAAAATGAATACATGCCATTAGCTTGGAAACATAATACAGCTTAATATTAAACAAACCATCTAAGGTAAATTGAGGGGATTTCAATCTTACATAGCCAAGAGCTCCAGTTTTCAAGACTGAAGCTTCCTTCCCATACATTCTTGGTCTATCATATCATTTCTATAGGACCACTCTATGAGGGCATTATGGTCTGAATTGCTGTGCAAAAAAAATTGGTAAACGTGATCCAGAGTAGGCAGTGTAGTCTTTTCCTTCGCATTGCTGAATCCATTCGCAGACTGACCAAGTATTTCCCTCCATCTCCCAGTGTAGCAATCCTCTCTCCATCAAATTATCTTTAGTAAGGGATGTTGAAGTAAAATCTTTTTTTAAAAAAATTATTTATTTTGACTTCTCATAATCTTAACTTACATACATATTTTCACATTATCCACGATCTCCATTCATGTTAATATCTTATTATTTCATCTACATATCCAATTCCCATCATTAACAGGTATCTTTAACAATCGATCCTCACAATCATTTCCCTTTTCCCATCCACCCTTTTCCTATTCACCTTCCATCCTATTCTTTCATCTTTTCCTTCCTTTCCCTTTTTCACATCTTACTTCCTTCTTTCACTTCCTCATACCTTCACATCTTCTTCATCCTCTATTTCTTTCCCCATCCCACACACATCCTTAGTACTTCCTCGAACTTTCCTATGTCTGGGATAATTTTTTATTTTAATTTTTCCATTTCTCCTCCCTGTCTTGCTATACATTTTGATATTACTCTTTCCTCTTTCTATCCTCTATTCCTTGTATAGATTTCCTTGGATTTTTGTTTCTGCTTAACCTGAAAAGTTATGCTCCTTGTTCATTGCCTTCTTCCTTGTTCATTGCCTTCGTTATTACTTTACGTAATAACGGCGGCAAGATTGATGGTAGCGAAAAATTGGAAAAACAAAGAAATACCACAAATTGATGATTGGTTAACAAAATTAAGAGAGATGCAAGAAAATGATAAATTAACATATATTCTAAATAAACCCAACACAGCAAAAATGGAAGAAGAATGGTTCCCGATTAGAGATTATTGGAAAAAGAGATGGAACATGGAAGAACTATGAGAATTAGAAGTAAGAACAGTGAACTGTAAATGAAAAGGGGAAGTAAAGATAAAGGCGGTTGAAGTAAAATCTTAATGCACTGATCCAGAGCTTAGGCCTTTGTGCTTATTTTCTCTGACAAGAGTATGGCAATTATTAAAATTCTTTCCATGGAGTCTGTGGAACCTGAAAGGGTATAGCTGAGTGTTTGCTTTGAAAATATTGGAAGTTTAAGACTTCCAACCCATTATATGGTCCATATCCATTGTTCACCTGTGTCTTGCTGCCCTTTTGTGCAATTTGGTGCAAATGAGGAGGAAAGCCACAACAAAATGCTTCAGCACCTGTTTTTCTCTCACTCATCATAACTTCTCAGCACCATTCCTATTATTCTGAAATTCTGCAGGTTTGTTGTACAAAAGGAGGATGAGGTGGAGGGAAGGAGACACGGCTCCTTCTTTGGAAAATGCTATACCTATCCTGACATTTTTCAGATCTCCAAACCCAAAGGGTGCCCAGCAGTGGCTCCTCTTTGTCTTGGAAAGATGTGACCAGTGGGGTACAACAGGGTTCTATCCTGGGCCAGTGCTATTCAACATATTTATCAACGACTTGGATGAAGGAATTAGGGGCATACTAATCAAATTTGCAGATGATACTAAATTAGAAGGAGTAGCTAATACCCTAGAGGACAGGTTCAAAATTCAGAATGACCTGGATAGACTGGACAGCTGGGCCAAAGCTAACAAAATGAAATTCAATACGGAGAAATGTAAAGTACTGCACTTAGGGCGGAAAAATGAAATGCATAGATATAGGATGGGAGAGACCTGGCTGAACGAGACTACAATGCGAAAGGGATCTAGGAGTCCTAGTAGACCACAAGTTGAACATGAGTCAACAGTGTGATGCGGCAGCTAAAAAGGGCAATGCAATTTTGGGCTGCATCAATAGAAGTATAGTGTCTAGATCAAGGGAAGTAATAGTGCCTCTCTATTCTGCCTTGGTCAGACCTCACCTAGAATACTGTGTCCAGTTCTGGGCACCACAATTCAAGAAGGATATTGACAAATTGGAGCATGTCCAGAGAAGGGCAACTATTGTGTTGCAGAGGGGCAGGATAGAAATAACATTTTATTATATTATTATTATTAACTAAAATGGTGAAAGGCCTGGAAACCATGCCATATGAGGAGAGACTTAGGGAGCTCGGTATGTTTAGCCTGGAAAAAAGACATTTAAGAGGTGATATGATAGTCGTGTTTAAGTATTTGAAGGGATGTCACGTTGAGGATGGAGCAGGCTTGTTTTCTGCTGCTCCAGAGACTGGAACATGGAGCAATGGATGCAAGCTCCAGGAACAGAGATTCCACCTCAACATGAGGAGGAACTTTTTGGCAGTAAGAGCTGTTCGGCAGTGGAACACACTCCCCCGGAGAGTGGTGGGGTCTCCTTCCTTGGAGGTCTTTAAACAGAGGCTGGATGGCCATCTGTCGGGGATGCTTTGATCAAGATTTCCTGCGTGGCAGGGGGTTGGACTGGATGGCCCTCGTGGTCTCTTCCAACTCTACAATTCTATAATTCTATGATTCTATGATAACTCCTAACTGCCTCTATTCTGTATGTTGCTTGCCAAACTATAAGCCGTCCTTGCAGAAGGCAGTGTAGTTTGCTTTTTTTGCTTTATTTATTTCTTTATTTATTTATTGCAAATCAGTCATATACTGTAAATGTCAAGAAGATGATGAACAGATGCAAAAAAGGCAAATTTTATTTTGATATGGTTGCAAACACACAGGAAAGGGGTTATAGCAACTGTTTCACCACATTAGAGCTATCGTATGCAGCTCATTAGAAGACATTCATCTTCTGAGGGGATTTAGATAGCATAACCTTCTGTATTCCAACTGGAGACAAATGAAATATACACTATCATGTACTGGGCTTGTTTATGTCTGCTCAAAAAGCAAGCCCCATTGGCTTCAGTGGGTGTTACTTTGAGGTTTGCATCCAGACTTCACTTCCTCATTCTTTTAAGAATGGTTGAATCTCAGAGTTTGCTTTCTCTGTAGTCCTTATATCTCAAGTTCTTTCCACGTAACTAATGGAATCATTTATTAATTTTGATAAGTTCTTATCAAAAGTAAACCAAATGAAATTTCTCACACTGGGCACATTCAATATTAACAGCATGGAGAGGATATGTTTATACAGAGGGCCCTTGGTATCTGCTGGGGTTTGCTTCCAGGACTCCCATGGATACCAAAATCCATGGCTGTTCAAATGAAATGTTTACTATACAATGGCATAGTAACATGGTGTGCCTGATATAAAATGGTAAAATCAAGGTTTGATTTTTGGATTTATTTTTTTAAAATACTTTCAAGCTATGGATGGTGGAATGTGTAGATGCAAAATCCATGGATAAGGAGGGTCGACTGTACCTCCCTACCATGCAGCAGCTGAAGATGAGAAGTGTGGCAGAATAAAAGAACTGGCAACCCTAATTTAGTGCAAACAAACATGGTCTAATACACAGGGCTTCCAAACTCTACATTCAAGAACCAGCTAAGTGTTTATATAAAAAACTTCTGTCTGGACTGGTGAATCTGACACTTTCAATTGTCTATACACCCTCTCCATTGACACCCCCTTGTCGTGGGAAAGAGGCTTGCGTACCCTAATGATGTTTTGAGCTATGCTGGCGGTGGCATAATAGCCACTGGTAGGGTCTCCCATGCCAGACAGGTCAAAACCGAAGGGTCTGACAAAGAGCGTCAAAGGGCAGGATGGGCTCTCTAGCCTTGTGGCAACCGTCCTAGGAGAAGGAAAACTCTAATCCCAAACCCGGGCAGATGGTGCTTGTCCAACCCTGTAAGGTCAACCATCTAAGAGAAGGAAACTCTAATAAAACCTACGGCCCGAGGACCTTGCTGCCACGTCCATGCTTGCAAGGCCACGGCAGATTAATCTCTGGTTTAAAGGGTGAGGCCAGTTCTGTGCACGCTGCGCTCCACCAGAAAAATCCATTGCACAGGCTCAAAGGACAAATCCAGTTCCAAAAAAGCCCTGTAGTGACTGGCGAGGGACGAAATCTGCAGGTGTAAAGATGCACTGGAAGCCGCAGCCCAAACACTGCATGCAGGCGGTTCAGGACATTGGTCGCTCGAGGCTGACCCGGGAGATGACAGTCTTGTTCGGCAGCATCCTGAATGACCAAGCAACAATTTTTAAGGAGAGCACTGCTTGCTCCATATGGAGAGGGCCCTAGAAAAGGTGGCCTAACGAAAGCTCATCCCCAACTACCTGGTTGGCTAGCCACGGCCAACGGGAATCTTCTGATGCGGTCAAACCAAGTCAAAGAAACAAAGGCACACACCGGCCTCCAAAGGTGTAAATAAACTGACACTTGCATGCTGGAACATCAGAACCATGCAAGACTCTGAAGATAGTGGACGGCCTGAGCGTCGTTCTGCCCTAATAGCCCATGAACTATCACAGCTTAATATTGACATCGCTGCTCTTAGTGAAGTTCGCTTCCATGAGGAAGGCAGCCTTAAAGAACATGGCGCCGGCTACACACTTTACTGGTCCGGCAAACCCAAAACCGAAAAACATCTTTCAGGAGTAGGCTTTATGATTAAAAACTCCATTGCCTCCAAACTCGAAACCTTGCCAACAGGACACTCTGATCGCATTATTTCCTTACGCCTCCCACATGTTGTTCTCTTTAGAGAACCCAACTATGCAAGCCGACCCTGTAGAGAAAGACAAATTCTACACAGACCTACGCCAACTCATACAAAAAGTCCCTGTAGAAGATAAAATTATTATCCTTGGTGACTTCAATGCCAGAGTAGAAAAGAACTCCGAAGCCTGGAAAGGTGTCTTAGGCAAGCATGGTGTTGGAAATTGCAATGATAACGGACACCTCCTGCTAGAGTTCTGTGCAGAACAACAGCTGACTATTACAAACACAATCTTTCAGCAGAAAGATAGCTTGAAGACAACCTGGATGCATCCCCGATCCAAACATTGGCACCTCATTGACTATGTTCTAGTCCGTCAGAGAGACATTCATGATGTCCGTCATACCCGAGTGATGCCCAGCGCAGAATGCCAAACAGATCATCGCCTCGTCAGATGTAAACTAAATCTTCATCTTAAGTTCAAACCTAAGAGGGGTGGCATCTTAAAGAAGAGACTCCAAGTCAACAATCTTCAACAAGCTACCATGAGAGACAACTTCCAGGCAAACCTACAAATGAAACTTGAAGACCATCCTACAGATCCTTCTCCTACAGTGCTTTGGCAACATATCAAAAACAGTATCCTCCAGTCTGCAGAAGAATCCCTCGGGTTCTCCCACAAGAAAAATCAAGACTGGTTTGATGAAAACAACCAAGAGATCCAGGAGCTGTTGGCAAGGAAGAGAGCTGCTCACCAGGCATACCTCGCCCAGCCAACCTGTCATGTAAGAAAAGCAGCTTTCCGCCTCACATGTAGCAAACTACAACAAAAACTCCGAGACATGCAGAACAAGTGGTGGATCAATATAGCAGAAAAGACACAATGCTGTGCAGATCTGGGTGATCATAGAGGAATTTTATGAAGCTCTTAAAGCAGTGTTTGGACCTACTTATCAGGTCCAAAGCTCCTTATACAGTACAGATGGTCAAACATTAATTACTGATAAAGCCTCCACCCTGAATCGTTGGGCTGAACATTTTCAAAGTCTCTTTAGCGCCAACCGAGTAGTCCAAGCCTCAGCTATCCAACATATGATACAAAAACCAATGAAAAATGAATTGGACATAGCTCCCACTTTGGAAGAGACCCTTAAGGCCATACAGCAGATGAAAAATGGCAAGGCGGCTGGGATTGATGGAATCCCACCTGAAGTTTGGAAACACGGAGGTCATGCACTCCACGAAAAATTCCATGACCTCCTTGTGAATTGCTGGGAAAAAGGGGAACTGCTATCAGATCTCTGAGATGCAGTCATCATCACCCTGTACAAGAAAAAAGGAGCAAAATCCGACTGCTCAAACTATCGAGGCATAACACTGCTCTCTATTGCTGGAAAAATCCTTGCAAGGATACTCCTGAACAGATTAGTTCCTGCTATTGCAGAAGAACTTCTCCCTGAAAGCCAATGTGGCTTCAGAGCCAATAGGAGTACTACAGACATGGTATTTGCCCTTAGGCAACTGCAAGAAAAATGTAGGGAGCAGAACAAGGGTCTCTATGTAACATTTGTCGACCTCACCAAAGCCTTTGACACTGTAAGTAGAAAAGGTCTGTGGCAGATCCTGGAAAGACTAGGATGTCCCCCCAAATTCCTTCAAATGATTATCTTGCTACACGAGGACCAGCGTGGTCAAGTCAGATATGGCGATGCGCTTTCAGAGCCCTTTCTAATAACTAATGGAGTGAAGCAAGGTTGTGTTCTTGCACCAACTTTATTTACAATCTTCTTTAGCACGATGCTCCAAAGGGCTATGGCAGAGCTTGAAGAAGACGACGGAATCTATATAAGTTACCGTACTGATGGTAGCTTGTTTAACTTAAGCTGTCTGAGGGCTCACACTAAGACTCTAAACTATCTAGTCCATGAGCTGCTCTTCGCCGATGATGCTGCCCTTGTTGCCCACACAGAAGCAGCTCTGCAGCGCCTAACGTCCTGCTTTGCAACAGCTGCAGAGCTGTTTGGGCTAGAAGTCAACCTGAAGAAAACAGAAGTTCTTTACCAGCCTGCACCACAGGACAAACACCACCATCCCCACATTGCCGTCGGCAAATCTGTGCTCAAGTCCATTCAGCAGTTCACCTACCTGGGAAGCATAATCTCCTCAGATGCCAAGATTGACAAAGAGATCGATCACAGATTAGCAAAGGCATATAGTGCATTTGGAAGACTTCACAAAAGAGTCTGGAGCAATAAACACCTGAGGCAAAGCACAAAAATCAGTGTGTATAGAGCCATCATACTGTCTATCTTCCTTTATGGATCTGAAACATGGGTCACCTATCGCCACCACCTACGACTCCTCGAGCGCTTTCATCAGCGCTGTCTACGCACAATCCTAAATATACACTGGACTGACTATGTGACGAATGTTGCTGTCCTTGAGCAAGCAGGGATCACCAGCATTGAGGCCATGATATTGAGAACACAGCTGCGCTGGGCAGGGCACGTTTCTAGGATGGAGGACCATCGCCTCCCAAAAATACTACTTTACGGTGAACTCGCCACGGGTCAGCGTAAGAGGGGTGCTCCAAAAAAGCGATACAAAGACTCCCTGAAACAACATCTCAGGCTCGGCCAAATTGATCACCAACAGTGGTCCGCCCTGGCCTCACATCGGGAGGCATGGAGACGCACTATCCACAATGGTGCAGCCTTATTTGAGAACTCACGACGAACAAGTCTTGAAGAGAAACGACAACGCAGAAAGAATCACAACCCAAAAACATCACCCAAGGAGACCTTCTGCTGTGCTTTTTGCAACCGGACTTGTTTATCTCGGATTGGCCTTTTTAGTCATCAGCGCGCTTGCAGAAAGCGCGGGATGAGTCCTTCCTGAATCTTCGTTTGCGAAGAAAAGCCAGAGAGAGAGAGACATTCAATTGTTACACACACACATTTTTCCCCCCTATCAACAGTATGAAATAACGAACAAATATTTAGGAAATATTAATTGAAAAAAACACAAACCAAATGAATTTTTTATCCAGTCCTACATTCATTTTGTACAATGAAAAAAAGCAGAGTTCTTTCTTCCTTCCTTCCTTCCTTTCTCCCTCCCTCCCTCCCTCCCTCCCTCCCTCCCTCCCTTTCTTTCTTTCTCTGGCTTCTAGAATCCCCTAGCCACCAGGGCCACCAGCCACCCTGGCTGAGAGATTTTAGAGGTACGATTATAAAAAGGATAACTCCCCCCCCCACCAGGAAAGACCAAGGAAATACTTAGTCCCTTGATACTGTTTTTTGTGTATACACATTCATTTCCTACAGGAAATGTAGAGTTAATCAGCATTTACAAGAGATGCAGCAGGAGATACACCATCATACCCTCCAACTTTCCCAGTTTGGCAGAAACACCCCCAATTACTCCTCTGTCATCACACTTTTTCAACTGCTTTTAAGATGCCCCAGGCTCTCTGGAGATTATCAGACAAGCTTCTAAAAATGTTCGTTCCTCCACTATATTTTAAAGCATAAATATCCTGGCATAATAGCACTTCTTACCACACATAGCTGTAATCATGCGAAAGAGATGCCCAACATTATTGGAGCATGACCACTAGTGCTGTTTTCTTCCACATTTGTGGGGGCACGCGATCTCAGTGATTCTTGCAAGAAGGCGTGAGTGCACTTAACAGACTAAAATCACCTCAAGAAACAAACAAAACAAACATACAAGCACTAAAACACACTTAAAAACTTACCAGCAAAATGGGAAGGGTCATAAAAAGAGCATCCCGTACATAGTTTTCGCATTCTCACCTGGAAGTGTTCTGGTAGAGACCGCCCATTGATGCTGTAACCATGCCAGCAGAACGGGATGTGGTTTTGCACACTGGCAGTACCATGAAAAAAACGCCATAGGAGATCAATTAGCAGCTTTCTCCTGCCTATAAAAATAACACCTTCACGGCAGCAGAATGTGAGAGGATGACATCATGTGGTAGGAAAGCCCTTTTGTGGTTTCCTGACTTAGTTATAATGCCGTTTTACTGTGTCTGATAATCTCCTAAATCCTCCTCTCACTTTTCCTCTTTGTCCTCAGTTTGCTTAATTGTTGCAGACTGAGGAGATTTTCAGACGATCCTTGCTGTGCAAGGATCGTCTGGGACAGTTTCGTCACAGCAGCGCGGCAGGGGGTCGATTTCTGATGACGCCATCGCTGCTGCGAGATCGTCGTTCCCTCTCGCATGAAGGCTTGGAGCCTGCCGCGCTATTCGCCAAGATTTTATTCACGGACACGTGAATAAAATCTTGGCGAATATAGTGCGGCAGGCTCCAAGCCTTGTGCGGCAAGGATCGTCTGAAAATCTTCTAAATCCAAAGTGCAAAAGTAGTCAACACAGTGGGAGAAAGGAGAAGAGGGGGGATAGAGTCTTGCCCTTCCCAGCAGGCTCTCAAAAGGAAACTACTACAGACTCTCCTAGCTTGTGTTTCTTCTTCATTAATATTTTTTTCCAGCTTGACCACACTCTGATGTCTCTTGGTCACACATATCACAATTTTAATCTATGAAATGTTGGAGGGTGTGCCCCAAATCTTGTCTGTTTTGCTGGCTACTCATGTGTGATGCCAGTTTGCTACATTTTTCTGTAGTCTCAGCCTAACGCTCTAGCTGGGACCAGTGAAACATTTCTAAGTGTTTACAGCCTCCCAGAGCCTCACAGATCAGATAGTAAATGTCTGTTTTGCTTTTATTCAATTTCCCCATGCTTCATTTAGAATGTTAGTCACCAGTTCCTCTCAGAGACATCCAAATTTACACATTTCCCAGAAATGGGAGCACATTCAGCCAGAATAGTTTTTCAGTGCTATTATAGGCTGAGAAGTTAGTTTAGCTGTCATGTTATGGGCTATGCTGCATAAGTTGTACTCACATAGACCAAGGACATGTACACACTAAAGCACAACTGTGTGCAACAGATATAGGGTTGCTGTTGCCTGTACCACAAGGAGAACAGAGGTTGGCTGCCGTGTCCAGTGCCCCATACCTAAGCATGAAAACATATATCTGCTGCTATTGCATGTGAATAGTTGCCCTTGCCAGTTATGAAAAATCTAGTATGAGCTTCAAAACTTCTCTCTTCAAACCCCCAAATATCCATGCCATAGTCTAACTGGGCTTGCCATCCTTCTGAAATTCTAAGATATGACACAGCCATAAAAAGATAAATATTGAAATTTGGGGAAAAAAGGGTGTATGTTAAATAAAATGGGGGTCAGAAATCAATTCTGGGAAATGCTGCAGGGCAATGGGGAATCAAACAGGACTCCCTCAGCACCACCTTCTGAACTTGCCCTTTCAAGAAGGAGCGTAGCCATTGTAAAACAGTACCTCCAAGCTTCATTCTAGAGAGGCAACCCAGATGGATATCATGACTGATGGAATCAAAAGTTGCTGAGAAGTCCAGAAGACCAATGGGACACATCTCTGTACAGATCCTGGCATAGATCATCCACCAAGGCAACCAAAGCTGTCTCCTTCCTGGGATGAAACACTCCTCTCATGGACTAGCAGCAATTTTTGCACTGGAGAATCTGTAGCGGGGTCTGCTGCCACAGATCTTTTCACCAATTTCCTCCCACTGAGATGCCTAATAAAGTCCACATGAATGAAGCATTGTTTGTTGAAAAGCACTGTATGTCTTTTAGTACACAGAACAGTTACAAACAATGTGGGAATAACACAGAACAGCTGGAGAGACACTATTTTGTTCAAAGCATCTGAAACGTGCAAACAGGAAAAGAACTTGGAAGGAAAAATCCAGCACAGCATGCTTCCCCTATTTTATTTATCTTAACCCCCTACTTTCTCATCATAGGATTCAAAAAGATGGATGATGGTTCTGTTTTGAAATGGCTACCAGTGAGTAAATCCCCTTTACTTCAATGGGAACTGCTGTAGAGGCAGTGGCTTGAAAATTGTTGTTTGTTCATCTCCTGAACTCATTTACACTTGGATTCCTTGGCCATTTCCTCTGCATGTGTATTCCATAAAGGTACAATAATTCCTTATGTGTGAAATAGGCCTGCTGGATTCATCTGTCTGTGGCTAGGCTTATCATTCTATTTGTCTTTTGGAAAATGTGGTTTCTTTTCCCACTCTATGAAGAAAACCCCCAGCACTTTCTTTATCAAAGCCTCATATTTACTGAAACAGAAAAGGTGTGTTTATTGTGAAAAGAGAGAAAATGTTCCAAGGGATACAAATTCAGGTGATAACAAATAATTATCACGCCTCAATCATTTTTTTTTTTTACTAAAATCTGACTTACTCATAGGTCTTTGCCAAATTGTGTAGAATAGTTTTTGTTTGTAGTGAAAACTGCCACAGCAAAACTCCTCACCCCAGTTTCCATAATTTTTAAGGAGGGACATTTAGACGTTGCTGCTGTTCTATACTTGCAGCAAAATGAGGTTGCAGAATGGACTGAACCCCTTCATCTTGGTGTGTGTGTGGGTATTGTTTCTGAATGCTTCCCTACATTAACAAAAAACAGATTAGGCAAATCATAAAGGCAAATCAGAAGGGACTCCAAAAGGCATCTTATTCCAACATCCCATCAATGTAGGAAATCCACCATGTGAGCATTCTTCATAGGGACCTTCTAGCCTTTGCTTAAAAACCTCTAATAAAAAAGAGCTCATCACATTTTGATACAATCTGCTCCACTGTTTAACATGTCAGGATACTGGGACATACAGTAGTTAGATTTATTCTGTGAAGAAGCTATGATGTGGCAAACATTTTGCACAGATCTGCAGAGCTAGCTGGCAGTTGCAAATGTATCCATTTTGTTTAGCTCACAGCCCTGGGGCTGGTGCAGAGCTCACTGGGGGAGGGGGAGGTGCTAAGAACTCTGCAGAGCTGGGTGTTTTTCGTTTGTCCTATGGAGTTGAACTGAGCAGTTCTGTTTTGAATCTTGAAGTGTGAAGATGGTTTTTCTTCTGTCAATGCTGTAATATATTGTAAATAGTCTTTATTATGTTCAAGCAAAGAACAAGATTTTAGACATAAGCCTGTGTCCTTGCCATTGTTCTGATGCCTGAAGAAACATTTACTGAGCTACCATTTATTGTTGCCTGGACCTTTAAAAGAGGTTCCCAGTGTGTGCTACCACCTGACATAACAGCCCACCAGGGGATGTTTCCTAGGGGTCGTTTACACGGGCAAACATTCCTCTAAATATACTGCTAAGGTAGCTCATAGTTCACATGGATCGCAGCACAGCATCACCTCATTCAGAAGAGGGGAAGGTAAAACACCCAAATATAGTGTGGCAAGGGATGTCGCTACTTTTGCAGGTATATTTGCAATGTAGCGCTTTATTGGCAGTGTAAACTACCATTCTGTTAAGGGTTGCAGCAGATCTGCATCGTGATTGGTTGCTCTGATGCAATGGGCGGGCTTAAAAGAGGGGTACTGAGTTCAATAGTTCAGGAAACTTGGAAAAATCCTCTCTGCTATTTTGCAACTCTGCCAAGAAAAAGGATTCCCAAGACCTTTCAGTCATAAAGTTCCAGTCTGTCAGCTCTGCTTGGGGGAGGGAGAGAGAGGGAGAGCGAGCAAGGGAGAGAGAGGGGGGGGAGGGAGGGGGACCAGGGAGGGAGAGTCAAAAATCCTCTGCTATTTTGCAAGTCTGTGAACCCTGAGTAAACAAATCATGCTGAAAAAACTTGTGATAGGTTCACCTTAGGATCCTCGGCATGGCAGCAATGCCTTTCAGCAGAGATTGCTTCAGGGAGTGACTGAGTTCATTTACAGGCAGATTTAGAGAGAGACAGAGACAGAGCCACTTCTTTGATCTCCCCCCCCCCCTGCTATTTTGGCAGTCTGTGAGTCTTTCTTTAGCTCGAAAATGCAGGGCTTCAAAGGAAGGTCTATGCCCTTCCCCATAAAGCCTGCCTCTGCTTGGGAGGCCACGCCCCCCACTTTTTCAAGTCTGAATGAAAAAGCGGCATAATTAGAAAAAAAACCTGACTGGCACAGATGCGGAAAAGAATTAAAGCGCAAGTTGCCGCAATAAATCTGCCATGTAAACCAGCCCCTAGTGTTTACCTGAGATGCCCTTTCTTGCAATTTGAATGTGCTGATTTCAATCCTATCAGCGGAAGCAGCAGAAACCAAAATTGTTTCCCATCCTCAAGAAATCATTTCTTTTTCTAGATTAACACACCAACCTCCTTCAACCTTTCCTCATAGAATTGCTCTCTGGACCATTTACTATCATTTACCTTCTCCTCCAAGCACATTACAATGTAGTGATATTCTTCTTAAATGGTTGTTATCAGAACTGTAAACAAAGGATTGAAATCCTATTGGTGAGGCAGAGATTATCAAATGGACCCCTAGGGTCCGTTTCTATCCCACTACCTCCCCACCCGCCCCTCTCCCATTCCTGCCATGAAATAAAGAAAAAAGTTTCACACACTTACTTGTATTCCACGACTGAAATGGGCTCCCCCTCCCTTCCCTGCCCAGTGTAAATGCAGCCGTTGCAAGGCTGTTTTTACAACCCAGAACTCAAATCCTGGCTGTTCTCGCGAGAGAACAGCCAGGAGGGAAATTTAAAAAGAACACCCCCCAGCTGTCAAAAACAAAAGCAAGCACTAAAACACATTTAAAAAAGAAAAAGCTACCCAGGGAGGGGATTTTTTTAAAAAAAACTTCCCTTTCTGTCCCAATCACATCCTGAAATGTCCGGCAGGGACCTCCCAGTGACATCACATCCAGTTGTCGTCCTGGGAGCACAACGGGGCTCCTGTTCACTCACCCATCATTCCATTATAATAATGGAATGCTTGTCTTATTCACAGATTTTTCTGTGAATAAGAGGAAATGGGGGAGGAACAAGAGCAGAACAGGAGCATCCCAGGACAGGGCCAACAACGTCTAAAAGGTAAGCCTTTTAGTATTCTCTTGTCGTCCCTGTCCTGGGGTATTTTACACATCTGATAATCTCCATACACTGGTTGAGCAGATGCAATATAGTGTTTTAGAATGAGATATTCAGTACCTCCCTCTGAATTGACCCTTACCCACCCCATGCAAGACAGCTTCTCAGCACAAGCACATTTCCCATGTCCATTTTGTTGCTGGGAAAGGGCACAGGGACACCCAGTAGCATTGCTAGGTTTTCAAATTAGCAACAAGGAACAATTCAAATTCATGGCCCAGAGAATTGCCTGCAGCTGTTAATAAGGTTGTGTTTTACCAAAAAGCCAAATGAAAGTATGGATTTCAGTCAACTTAAAATTAATGTATTGTCCATATTCATAAATGCACACATTTCCATCTTTATGAATGGCCTATAGTCACAAAATATGGGATTATTTGGCATCTTTTTCAGTTTAATTAAGAGGAAAACCTTTCCAACCCTCAAAGAGGGGGCAAGGGACACCTGCTGTTCCTATAAGGAACAAGCTTTCTGATCGTCAAATAAGGAAAATCTCTTATCGTAAGGGACACATGGCAACCCTTGCACCCAGGCAGTGTTCTTTTGCAGCTGGGGAAAAAGAGCAGACATTGTCCAAGATCTTATCTCTTCTCCTGACTGCTGCTTTGCAGCTGGAACCTACCTGGGTGCCTCCTGTCCTCCCTCAGCCACTAAATATTTGTTAGGGGTGTGTTATACCAGTGTTGAGAATCTGTCTCATTCAGGGAAGAAGAGAAGGTCCATGCAAGTATTCTCACAAAGCCTTATAAGATATTTAATGCATGATGTAAGATTACCGAAAAGCTTTCAAGAGAGGTCTGACCAAAACTGAATAGAGTAGAATCATTACTTTTTGTGAACTGGACAGTATGCTTCTCTTGATGCAACATAGCTTTCATTTACCTTTTCAGCCACAGCATTCCACTGTTGATTCATGTTTAGTTTGTAGTCTGCCCAAACCCTTAGGAATTGTCTAGATGATGAAAATACTCCTCATAGAATGTGACTAGAATACCTTTTGTCCCAACATGCTGTGAACAAGATTTGTGTTATTCAGAAGGCGGGGGCAAAAACTCCATCTACTGTGGGCAGAAAGCCTTTGTGGATTTTTGCAAAGTTTTTAAAACAATACGTGGACCTACACATTATCACACATTTGGACATCCAAATTGGGACACAGCACATTCTCGGCAATGGTGGAAGTAGACATAGGATTGGTCAGATGTGCGGGCAGGGGGCAGGTTTGCCAGCAAAGAAGTGGTCAGAAGTGCCATTTTGACATTTTGTGTTATCAAGTATGCACTTTTTTGCTATGCTGAGGTGACCAAAGACCTTTTTATAAGTGGGAGGTCACACTTTCGCACCTTTGATTTACAAGTTAAAAAACAACACTGAGAAGAGACAGCACGTGTGGAGAACAATAAAGCACTGTACTCTTGGCCACCATCTTGATTCACAAGCATGGGTATGTGTGCACTTCAAATGCACACAATAGATTTTGTCAAAAGACTGTGGAGAGAAATGAGCACTGCCGCGACCTTATATCTTCTCGTCTAGACAAACCTTTAGACTCTTTCAGACGTATTGTCATTAGATCTAGTGTCACAAACACTGCATTTGTGCATCTGACTTCTGTTATCCAAGTAAGAAACTTTACATTTATCTCAGTTGAAATTCATTTTGTTAGGTGTTAATGCTACTTACTCCCGACATCTGCAGATCTGATGAGCAGCCTCTCTGCTCCTTTGTCCACATCATTTATAAGAATGTCAAACAACTCTTCTTGTGCAGTCCCTGCCAGCAGAAATGCAGAGCCTGGAAAAAATTCCCTGTACATTGTGACTGGTGCTGAACCTTTCACAATGCCTATTTGCAGTGTAGGTCTGGAAAAACTCTGTACGTCCAATGTGGGTTGGAGGCAGAATCAAAGAATCATAGAATCATAGAGATGGAAGAGACCACAAAGGCCATCTAGTCCAACCCCCTGCCTTGCAGAAATACACAATCAAAGTAATCCCGACAGATGGTTATTCAGCCTCTGTTTAAAAACCTCCAAAGAAGGAGACTCCACCACACTCACAGGCAGCAGGAGAAGCTGAAAATTTAAAAAGGATGCCTTACTGATGGTCGCACTATGCCCCCAGAACACTGGAGGTTGTCGTCTGGTAAGGCTGCCCGTTTTTGTTCTTGTCGCGATCTTTTGACACAGTTTTTGCCAGGTCTAATGATCTCCAATGGCCTTCAACTTTCATCTTCTATATTGGCTGACTAGTTAAAAAGAAAGAAAGAAAGAAAGAAAGAAAGAAAGAAAGAAAGAAAGATGCAATTTCAGTTAGTGGGAAAGGAACTTTCACATGGTACATTTGCCTGAAAACACCCTCATTTGCATGCAGGCCAGTATCCATTTTGTTTTCAGAAGTTTTCCCAGATTAGAAAATAATACATGCCTCACTGTCAAAAGATTACTATATCAGTCCAGCATTTAGCATGGGGGAAGTGATTTCTCACAAATGTGCTCATCTCTAAGAACCACCTGTCTCATTGAAAATAAACGGACTGTGCCCCTAACTCAATCAGATGCTTATGCAAAAGGCAGTCATGATTCAGCTTAATCAGCCATTTAAATTTAAGTTAAAAGAAGGTTGGTCTTAATTGCTTTCTGAGTGAATGCTTAATTAGCATACGCCAAAGGCAAAGAGGAAAAAGGAACCACTTGTCTTCCTTTAAAAATGAAAGGCTGAAACAGGTAGAGTAATCTGCTTAGGCTGGCAGTAGAAGGGCCGTTCACATGAAGGGCCTGCTCATATTCTTCATGCAGAAGAGAGGGGATGTGGAAAGTGAATTTTATGATTTCTGAGCCATAGAGCACAACTTCCAGAATTTTAAGAGTTTGCCTCTTTGAAGATCACCAAACTCCTATAGCTGAAATTTATGAGCTCTGGTTCACCACATTATTACTAGTTATAAGAAAGACTTCATGAATTAAGGGGAAAATGAAAATGGTTGTATCATTTTTTTCTCTTTCATAGGGGTGGGGGTGTGGATGACTCAATGCTTCAGTTTTACCTCCACTTGGTTTCCCAGTTACAAAACGTGCCCCTCCAAGTTATAATTTTATATTATGTGTGTCTGCTGCTAACAAGAAGAGATTAACATAATCCCTACTCAGGTGTTCTGTAAGACAGTAATAAATTCATGAGGAGGAGCATATACTGTCCCTATACCATTGCTTGCCTTCTGTTGAAGCACTGGCCTGGAGGGGAAAGCCTCCTCGACATGCTGAAGTTTTCCATGCAATCAGGAACCATGAGGAATTCAGGTCCTCAAATGTTACAGAGAACTTCCATGCATAGAGGAGGCTTGCCAAATTGTCATTCTCCACATGTGGAAACTGACAGCAGAGGTGGTGGTATGCCTTACATGCTTTGTGCTTTATATGTTGATTTCAGCTAGAGCTATTAACTTCCATTAATTTCCATCCATTATAACAAGGAGAGTATTTCTTGCACAGGTATGCTCTCTCAGGGCTCATCTGCATGAGCCAGTATATTCCAGTTCCCTGCCAACGTACTCTGTCTGCAGATCAAACCCGTTCCTTCCGTGTTACCTTCTACAAATGGGCCAGAGTCCAGATAGGCATGCTGGCCCATAACTGCAGCTGCTGCCTCCACCATCTGTTGTGCTCTCCCAGAAGTGAGGAAGGTAGCCTGCAACATGTGACCAAGGCCCTGGTCACATGCTGCAGGACCTCTTCCTGCTTCGGAGGATCAAGGCAGATCATCAGTTGCAGTGATGGCCTGGCCTG
This sequence comes from Gambelia wislizenii, assembly GCA_030847615.1. Lineage (NCBI taxonomy): Eukaryota > Metazoa > Chordata > Lepidosauria > Squamata > Crotaphytidae > Gambelia > Gambelia wislizenii. Next base: position 101,164,596 of record JAUMIR010000006.1, read on the forward strand.
CTGGGACGGGCTCCTGTGGACATATGGGCCCTGATCCTTTCCTTCCCAGTGGGAATGGATTAAAGCAGGAATTTTAAAAAAATGTGTTAAAGGGCCCTCCCCCATCCTCCCCCATCTCAGCCCCATATCTGCCCTGGAGGTTGTGAGGATTGCCCGAGAGGGAGAATGGGGTAAAAGCCCTGTGTCATCAAGACTCCATGGCTCTAAAATGGGGTATATTGCCTGTGCAGACAAGCCCTCAGTCTATGATTCCATTTAGATTGAACTAATTTATTGTTTTTAATATTCAGATTATCATAACTCAGTTCTCTGAATCACAGGTGGGGCCCCAGAGTCCTGGGTCCAATTGTACTCCTAACTAAAATCAACCTAATAAATCAATGGGGTTTATGTTAGTACTGACTTGCCATTCAGCAGTTGATTTGATGGGTCTACTCTAGCTGGGACTAGACTTCAGGCTGGAATTATCCAGAGAGCTCTATGCTCATGGTAAATGACTGCCTGAATGTGCCAACAACACCACTCACTCTGGTTCTGCCTCAGTGAGCAGTATGCATTCAGTGCACTGGACTCTCAGTCCATGTAGGAACCATGTGGAAGTGTGTTCTGAAGAACAACTGTGACTGGGCAATCAACAAAGTGAAGTTCATCAACTTCACCATGTAACTCAGACATTATGTATTTTCCTCCCCACAAGTACATTGCCAAACTGTTTTGCCTTTACTTAGCATATGATTCCATAAAGCTGTTGTTCATTAAAACCTTAAACTGTCTAGCCCTCTTTGGAGCAAACTGGAAACTTCACATTTTCACAGCATCTCTCACAATAAGTATGACACTCTTCAAGATGTGCAGACTATATGATTGCCATTTAGGGAAAAATGTACCTAAATGTAGCAATTTCACTAGATTTCGACTGGCAGGATCTCTCCTTGGGCAAGTGAAACTCACTCCGCCCCAGAGCATTTTAATTTACTACACACAAGAATAACTTAGTCTGATATATTTTCAAGTTAGAGTGCTTCTCTGTAAATCAGTGGCTGCATATACAGTACATGTTACTTAGGATCCCAGTTAATCTGAATATAAGATGCTGTCTATGATTCTGGAGGCTGATGCTTTTAGATGTACTTCAAGTGACTGTAATATAGTCAGCAGGGAACACCTGGGGCTCACTATCGCAGAAATGTTCATTTGTCTCCATGATACATTTACAAGATCATTGGCATGGGAAACTATCTGAGTTTGAAGTTCACACAGAGCGTGCCCACAAGTAAAGATGGTGGCTGCAAGTGAATTACCTGCATTATTATTCCTCCCTCTATTCCCCCTGGCTTTTTAAAAACTTGTTAAGTGAGAGATGCAGAAGAGTGATCTTAGGCTTAAAAAACCTTTTTGCTTTGCCACCAAAAATGGTGTATAATTGCTTCTGTGAAAGACAACAATGGTGGCTTCGGCCACTTTGTCACTGGCAAGTCTGCCAATCATGTTTTCTATTATCGTGAAGTACTTGTAGTTTTCAGCCTCCCTCCTTCCAAATATGGCAATTCCCAGCAGGAGTTCATCTGGACAAAAGGTATTCCATCCATATTCCTTGAGGATTTTTTTTTCACCATCTAGACAATGCCCTGGTAGATTTTTATAATATTATTAGCTGCTTCTTTTTAGAAATAATTTTCAATTAGGATTTTTGTTTTGTTAATAAAGCAATCCTACATGGTTAACAAAAAAGCATTTATTTGTTCCAAGATCCAGTGCCTAGAATGATTGGTATTTCTGCTGTTTTACTGTTATGTTAGTAAATGTTGGTTTCCCCTGATGCACGTAAGTCATGAGCTGTGGAATTCAACTGTGGTTCATCCCAGAATTTTTGCTGAAAGGTAGAAAGGGACCCAGTGGAGCTATTAATCCAATATTTTGGCTCAGGTTTCATATGTCAAATATAACTCAGCATGACACTAAAGCAATAGCTATGATAACTGCACTTCATGATAAATGTACTTCACCTCTGTTGGAATACAAAGTTCATAATAAAGCTTACACTTTATAAAACACTACTTTCAAATATTGATGTGGCTCAATAGGATTGGGCATGCCATGTTGTGTATTATTTATGTAGAAATATTATGTATGCTGCTGTCGATGCAGAGGCTAGGTGACTGTTTATCATATTTTTGTTTTAGTGTATGAGACCCAAAGTCCATTTAGTTGAGCAATAAATGTGGCCAGCCTGCTGTTCCCAGGAATGATAGGAGTTTGGCATGATAGTAAGAGCTGTCCCTCCTCATGTTCCTCCTCTTCCATCTTGTAATTATAGGTAGACCTCCTTCAAATATGGAGATTACATTAAGGATAGACAAATCTGTCAGTTTCACTTTCTTCTGCACTCATTTTCCCCCTAACCTCTGCTGCCAAGTTTCCCCCCATCAAATTTGTGAAGAAATTTGCAAATTATGAAAAGCTGTTATCAGAAATGAACTGAACACCATTTTTTACCATCTGTAGTACGTAATTTAGGTGTAGCTATTCCCAGCATGGAGCATGCTATATGGTACATGCCTGCAATGCAGCTGTTAATAGATGAGATGCCTCTGAGGAAAAAAAGAGGTGGTACCACAAACATGGCAGAATGCACAAAGAGCCCTCTGCCCAGATGGTTAAATCTATCAGGTTTGCTTTCTCCTTCATTCTTTGTTTAAAGTCTCAATTTCTTTCCATGAAGTTCATGAAGAAATTTGTGGACTATAGAGAAAGAAAATGAATGAAGGCAAATTCTTACCAATCCTATGATACATTTTTAGCTAGCATGGCGCTATTGATGTATCTATTCCTTGTGCTATCCTGAGGTATTCCTATCCAGGCATACTCTTGTCAAGAACCCTAATTTTCCTTAAAAATAAATAGGGCAGGGGAAAGCAATTTTAAGGATCTATCTTTGATGAAATCAGAGTTGTTAAAAAAAAATTCTGCCTAAGGCAAAAGACAAGCCAGCACTCCCTTATACTTTCCTTTACCCTTGTTTCAATAAAGTTCTTATATGTGAGGAAGGAGGAGCAATAAAGTTCTGTCAACTGGCCCTTGAATCTGCCATCTGAGTCTGTACCAGTTATTGTTGTTAACTGCCTTCGAGTTAATTTGGACTCATGGCAACCCCATGAATGAGACATCTCCAGAACCCCTTTCCAGGTCTTGCAGGTTCAGCCCTGTGGCCTCTGTGATAAGGGAGATTATCAGGCGCAACAAAAATGGTGTTATGATTATGCCATGAGATCGCAAAAGTGCTTAATTATTAGACAATGTCATCCCCCATTGTCTCCCAAGCATTCTGCTGCCGTTCAGGGGGTGTTCTTTTTTTATTGATGGGGAGAAGCCAGCAATTGATCTCCTGTGGCGTTTCCATTCTGGATTTGCCTGTGTGTGAGAAGGTGCCCTGTTTTGCTGGTGAGATTCCAGTGGCAATGGCGGTTCTGCCAGAACACTTCCAGATGAGATCAGGACATCCAGGTAAGCTAACCTCTTTTTTGTACCCTCCCCGGGTTACCTGTAAATGTTAAAGTGTGTTTTTGTGCTTGGTGTCACTTTTACTGTCTTATTTTTCTTTTTATATTTCCTACGCTCCTGTCTTCTCATAAGAACGGGCAGGATTTCACTCCAAGAAGTCAACTGTGCTTCTTTAGAGCTCTATTCAGTCCTTGTAGATGCGAGAGAAGATAAATGCATTGGAGGGTTATTGTTTCGGGACAGGGGCAGGAGTGGAGATTGTGGGACGGGAATGCTTTTTGCATCTCTGTCTGATAATCTCCTGAATCTATCAATCTGGTGTGCTTTCTTCCTTCCATTCTTTTTCTTTCCACCTTTCCTAGCATTATTGACTTTTCCAGTGAGCAGTTTCTTCTCATGATGTGACCAAACTATGACAACCTCAATATAGTCATTTTGGTCTCTAGTGAGTGCTCTGGCTTGATCTCTTCTAAGACCCATTTGTTTGTTTTTATGGCCATCCATGGTATCCTCAGCTCTCTTCTCCAACACCACATTTTGAAATAACAACAACAACAACATCTTTATTTCTATCCCACTTTCCCCCCAATTTGGGACTCAATGAGTTGATTCTCTTTCTATCAGCCCCTACCAGATTGTTTTTAAAAAAATATTTTTAATTAATATTTTCAGTACATCTTATAAAATATTTATACACTCATTTATAACTTATAACATATATTTTGACTTACAACATATGACATAAAACATTTAATATGTAAAATATACCTTTATACACAAATAGCACTTCCTCCTTCTTTCCTATCTTGGATATTATATTTCCATAATTCTTCTCCTCCTTCTTTCTACCTTTCTAATTTGGTTCTGTATGGTTTCCTCTACCAGCCTTATATTGTGTGTATACATTCCTCTCCTTATTTACTTATATTCTTATACATATATACACACCTATAAATATCTTTTATAGATTTGTTACACCTGTCTATTCCGTGTTTAACATTACCATTTCCCATCTTTCCTTCCACAATGGAGTAATTATTTTCCAGTCGTCGTAATTCTTTATTGTTGTTTTTTCATCTAACATTATCATCAATCTGCCCATCTCATACATATCATACAATTTAAATGTCCAATCTTTGATTTGCGGTATTTCTTGTTTTTTCCAATTTTTAGCAATTACTACTCTTGCTGCTGTTATCATGTACAAGAGAATCTTGCTATATTTTTTCCTTATAGTTCTATCTATATTTTGGAGCATATTTAGTAGATATATTTCCGGTTTGCACTGGAACTCTTATCTTTAATGTGTTTGTTATAGCTCTATGAATTTTATACCAATATTTCTTCACTACTCCACAGTTTCACCAAACATGGTAATATGTGCCTTATGTTTTCTTACACTTCCAACACTCTCCCGAGGATTTTTTAAATAGATTTTAGCAAGCTTTTCAGGTGTCCAATACCACCAAAAAGCCATCTTATAATAATTTTCTTTTAGTCTATAATTTCTAGTAAATGGTACATTTTTATTCCAAGATGTTTCCCATTGCACAAGCATAACTGGATGACCGATATTCTGTGCCCACTTAATCATGTGAGTTTTTATTCTTTCTTGTTCCAAGTTTATTTTTAACAGTGTCTTGTATATTTTTGATAACACTTTTTTGTTATCCCCATATATTATTTCAGCTAGTTCCACTGTGTCTACCTGTACTCCTTCTAATTTATCATCTTTTTAAAATTTCTCATATAATTGTCTATAAAGATACCAATGACATTCTAAATTTTCTTTCTTTAGTTCTTCTTGTGTTTTCATCCGGTAAGTCTTTCCTTCTCTTTTTAGAATATCCTCATATCTCAGCCATCTGCCTTTAAATAAGTTTTCCCTTTTACAGAACGCTTCATGGTTCAATACCCATAGGAGGATTTTAAATATATTTTATTTTTATATATTTTTTCAGACTATAACAGTGCATGCCTCATGTAATGATGCTGAAATTCTTTGTGTATTTTTGCTTTACCAAACCACATGTAGGCGTGCCAACCATACATTAAATTGAATCTTTCTAATTGCAGTAGTCTGCTATTTTCCAAGGATACCCATTCCATTATCCAAACCATACAACTAGCATGAAAATATGTTTGGACACCTGGTAGACCCAAGCCTCCCCTTTCTTATTTTTCTTGTAGAGTCTTTCTTCTAATCCTCAGTTTTCCCCCAGCCCATATAAATTTGGCTAGGTCTTTGTTCCATTTGTTAAAAGGGGTATCATAAATTATTATTGGAATATTTTGATATAAATACATAACCTTTGGAAGTATACTCATCTTTACTACCTATATCTTCCCTAGTAGTGATAGTTCTAATTTACTCCATTTATTTAAGTCTTCTTTTATTTTTCTCCATAGTTTTATGTAATTACTTTCATATAATTCTATATTTTTGTTCCTTAATGTTATTCCCAAGTATTTAGTTTTCTTTACTAACGTATATTCCGGCATATAAGATGACTTTTTAGCCCTTGAAAATCTCCTCCAAAGAAAATCTCCTTCAGAGTCGGAGGGGGTTGTCTTATGTGCCAGGTATACTGACCCGAGATGGGGCTGCCAGTCCCATCTCAGACTGGGGAAGGACATGAGCTGGCTAGGAAGCTTCCCCACCCCCCCGCAGGCAGCCACCACTCCGAGGTGGCTAGGAAGCTTCTTAGCCAGCGCCTGTCCTTTCCGAGTCCGAGATGGGGCTTGCAGCTCCATCACGGACTGGGGAAGGACGGGAGCTGGCTAGGAAGCTTCCCCCCCCCAGCCAACCCCCCTCTGAGGTGACTAGGAAGATTCCTAGCCAGCTCCCGTCCTTCCTGAGTCTGAGATGGGGCTGGCAGCCCCATCTCAAACTTGGAAAGGATGGGTGCTGGCTAAGAAGCTCCCCCCACAGCCAGCCACCCTTCTGAGGTGGCTAAGAAGCTTCCTAGCCAGCTCCCCGAGTTTGAGATGGAGCTGGCAGCCAAACTTCTCTGCTTTTCCAACTCGTGAGGAGCCCATCATGAGTTGGAAAAGCAGAGAGGTTTGACTGGCAAGGGTCTCCCCAGCCAACCAAAGCTCTGTGGTTCTCCTGGCCAAGCAATTGGGCTCCTCGCTAGTTGGAAAAGCAGAGAGGTTTGGCTGCAAGGGTCTCCCTAGCCAGCTGACCAAAGCTCTCTGTTTCCCCTGCTTGGCCAAGGGAAACACGGAAATTTGGCTGGCTGGCTGGCTGGGAGACCCTTGTCAGTCAAACCTCTCCACTTTTCCAACTCACGATGGGCTCCTCACCAGTAGTTTCCTCAGTGAGTGCCCCACTTGAATTAGCCTTTCCCCCAAACACTCAAGTGTCTAAAACCAGTTCAAGAGGGAAACTGGCTACAGAGAGCTCCCGCTAAGCAAGCTTCCCTCTTGAACCAGCTTTAGACCATTGAGTGTTTGGGGCAAAGATGGATTCAAGTGGGGCACTCACTGAGGTAGAGAAGGAGGGGTAGTCTTATACAGCGTGTATATCCCAAACTCTGTATTTTAACTTAAAAATTGGGGGGTCGTCTTATACTCCCAGTTGCCTTATACGCCGGAATATACAATATCTTAAATTCTGATTTCTCCTCTACCTGTTCTTCTTTTTTGCTTAAATCCCTGGTTAATATAACTGTTTTTTTCTTTATTCAGTTTTAGTCCTGCTAGTTTGCCAAAATCTTCCATGGTTTCAATTAAACTTTCTATACTCTCCAACGGATCATCTAAGATGAGGACTAAATCATCCACAAATGCCTTATATTTGAATTCTTGATTTTGTATTTTCAAGTCTTTTATTTGAGGATCTAACCTTATTTTCCTATTTAATACCTCTTATACTATTATAAATAATAAAGGTGACAAAGGGCTTCCTTGGCGTGTTCTCCATTCAATTGGACATGGTTTTGACTTTTCTCCATTTATTATAATTTGAGCCTCCTGTCTGGTATATATTTTCTTAATCCAGTCTATATAGTTTGTTCCCATATTCATTTGCTTCATAACTTCTACCATGAATTCCCACCTCACATTATCAAATGCCTTTTCGGCATCTGGAAATATTAAACTTAATTTTCTCTCATTGTGCTTATATAATATTCCAATATATCTATTACAGTTCTTAAGTTTTCCTTTGTTTGTCTGTTTGGTAGGAATACACTTTGATCTTCATTTCTATGTTCCGCTAGTACTTTTTAAAATCTTTCTGCTAGTATCTTCGTGAAAATTTTGTAGTCAATTTTTTTTTTTTTTTTTTTTTTGCAGATAATTTTTTGTAGAAAATTTTGTAGCCTGAAACAACATCTCAGGCTTGGCCAAATTGATCACCAACAGTGGTCCGCCCTGGCTTCACATCGGGAGGCATGGAAACGCACTATCCACAATGCTGCAGCCTTATTTGAGAACTCACACCGAACAAGTCTTGAAGAGAAACAACAACACAGAAAGAATCACCACCCAAAAACATCACCCAAGGAGACCTTCTGCTGTGCTTTATATAGCCGGACTTGTTTATCTCAGATTGGCCTTTTTAGTCATCAGCGCGCTTGCAGAAAGCGTGGGATGAGTCCTTCCTGAATCTTCGTTTGCAAAGAAAAGCCAGAGAGAGGAGAGATTTAGTAATGATATGGCTCTGTAGTTATCCATTAAGGTTTGACCTTTACCATCTTGGGGTATTAATACTATGTTCGCATTCCTCCAAAATTCTGGACACAGACCCTTATTTACCTCGTTATAGCTTATGTAAGGGTTTTATTAACTTATGTAAGGGTTTTATATAGCTTATGTAAGGGCTTTATTAACTCGTCTGCAAACTTCTTATAGTAGAGAGCTGAGAAGCCATATGGACCAGCAGCTTTTCCTATTTCCATTTTCTTTATCACCTCTCTAATCTCATCCAGAGGAATGTGTTTATTTAAATCCTCCCTTTGTTCTTCTGTGATTTGTGGTATATTTTCTTTCTCCAGATATTTTTTATTTCCTCCTCACTTTGTTTTGTCTTTCAATTTTTTTGTAGAGTTTGGAGTAGTAGTCATGAAATGTCTTCATTATATCTTTTTGTCTAGTTAACCTTTCCTTTCCCATTCTAATCTCATATATCATCTTTCCCCCCTTTCTTTTCTAATCCTGTATGCCAACCATTTCCCTGGCTTATTTGAATGTTCGAAATATCTTTGTTGGGCATACTTTAGTTTTGTACTTATTTCTAACAATGCTTCTATTTCTTGTTGTTTCTTCAGTGCTAGACATTCTTTAAGTATTTTCTCATTTTGGGGATTAATCTTTAATTCTTTTTCTTTCTTCTTCAATTCCTCTAAGATTTTTTCTTTGTTTTTCTTTTCCTTTTCCTCTTTTCCTTTCCGTCTCTTGTTGTATGAAGTGACCTCTGATTACTGCCTTTCCGGCATCCCAAACAATGTTTATTTCCGTACCTTTATCCAAATTCTCTTCAAAATAATGTTTTAGTGCCTTTTTAGTTCTTTCCATTATTGAGTCCTTTTTAAATAGTATCTTTTAATCTCTATGTGTATTGGTTTTTCTGATATCCTAATTCCATCAATACTGGGGCATGATCTGAAATTAATTTCTGAGGAATCTCTACTTTCTTTACCTCCTTGTAAAGTGTTTTGGCTATCAAAACATGTCTATTTCTAGACCAACTTTGATATCTGTCCCAGAAATACATATAATCTCTCTCCATTTTATGTAGATGGCATCAGATATCTATGAGACTTAATTGTTCCATATTCTCTGTAACTACTTTCTGTAGATTTCCTCATTTATTTTCCCTTGATGTTAATGATTTATCTATTTTTGAGTTTAGCACTCCATTCAGTCACCAGCCATAATGTATTCTGAGTAGTCATATTCTGGTATCTTTCCTAACAAATCTTGAAAAAAAAATTCTTCTTATTTCTTGTGCTGTGTATATTCCTACCAACAAGATTTTTTTCTCTTTTAATTTCACCTTGACTCCCAGATAGTAACCATTTGTATCACTGAAAATTTCTTTACAATCCAGTGTCTTATTTACATAGATTGCCACCCCTCTTTTTTTCTTATCGTAATTTGTTAGATATAATTCTTCTAGTTTTGGGTTCTTTAGAAACTTTTTGTCTTGATCTCTGATATGCATTTCCTGCAAGCAGACAATATCTATTTTTTTTCCCCCAGATAATGGAAAACTGATCTTTTGTAGGGTATGTTTAAACCTCTAACATTCCACGGTATGATTTTTTTCTGTCATTTTTAAAGTTTATTTTTAACTTTTCCCCTTCTCTTAGTCTTTTCCTTGCTGTTTCTTTAGATTTATTTATACCTGTTTTTGATCAAATTTGTTTTATCCAATAGTTTCACTCTCTGAACCTCCACTTGTTTCTCCTTCCTCTCCCTCTGTTTCTCCTTCTTCCTCTCCCTCTCCTTCCACTTCACCCTCTTCGGCTGATACGCCAGCTGTGCCCTTTCCTGGAAGTAAGGGACCTCGAGACTGTGGTGCATGCGCTGGTAACCTCTCGTCTAGATTTCTGCAATGTGCTCTACATGGGGCTACCCTCGTGCTTGGTCCGGAAACTTCAGTTGGTACAAAATATGGCAGCCAGAGTGGTCTCAGGAACATCTCGGAGAGATCATATAACTCCAATACTAAAATCTCTCCACTGGCTGCCTATCAGTTTCCGGGCCCAGTATAAGGTGTTGGTTATTACCTTTAAAGCCCTAAATGGCTTGGGTCCAACTTATCTCCAGAACCGCCTCCTCCCATACAATCCTCCCCGCGTACTCCGGTCCTCTGGGAGGAATCTGCTTCAGCCACAAAAATCTAGGCTGTCTGCAACCTCCCAGAGGGCCTTTTCAGTAATCGCCCCAAAATTGTGGAATGGCCTGCCGAATGAGATCCGTCAGCTGACGAGCTTGAGTAGCTTTAAAAAAGCACTAAAGACGGATCTCTTTCGGCAGGCCTTTCCTGATTAGATCCTGGCCTCAGGAACTCAGTCTCCTGGCTTTTTAAAAATTATGTATATATTTGTTTTTAATGTGTTTTTTAGTTAGAAGGTTTTAATCTTATTGTGTTTAATGTCTTTTCATGGGGGAGGGTGGGGGTGGGTGGTGTTTTTAGTCATTATTATAATGTTTTAATTGTTGGAAGCCACCACGATTGTTTTTAGCAGAGGGGCGGGGTATAAATAAATTTTATTATTATTTATTATTCTCCTTCTACCTCTTCCATCTCACCTCTTAATATTTCTTTTTCTTCTTCCTGGAATTCATCCTCTTCTCTTCGTTCTATGGTTTGTCCCATCCTATCAATTTGTCTTCTAATTTTATGTGTTTTCTTTTTTCCCTCTATTGTTCTTTTAATTTTTCTCCCAATTTCTCTTTTTCAGTTTCTTTGTATTCCTTATTATCTAAAGATTTTTCTGACTTTAAAAAGTCCTTTGCCCTAATTAATGAATTTATCATATAGGTTTTATTTTCATACATGAGGGTAAGACCCTCTCCTTTATTCCATTTGTATGGAATCTTTTTTTTCCTTAGTGTTTGGGTTAGGATATTTTACTCTTTTCTTTTTTTTATGACATGTGTTGGTATATCTTTATACAGTCTAACTTCTTGTCCTTCTATTACTAAACATTGCTGAAAACTCTGTTGAATTACAATATCTTTTACTCTTTCCCTTATAAAATAGCTAACAATATCTCGAGGCAATTTTTCCCCAGCCTATCCAGGACTCTATTCTATATAATTTATCCACTTCTACATCCAGTTGTTTGGGAACCTAGCCTATATATTCAGCTAATGCTGGTATAAGTCTTGTTGCTAAGTCTTTGTTTTTTTGTTCTGGAAGCCCCCTGATTTTAATACATTTTGCTCTTTGTTTAATTTCTTGTAACGTTCTTTGATTGTCTTCTTGCTTTATTTGAGCTTCAAGTTGCTTTGTCTTATCTTCTAGATTATTTGTTCTTGTTTGCAAATCTTGAAGTTCTTTGCTGATTTTTGTTATATCTTTGGTGGCCATTTCTAGCTGTTGCCCAAACTTATCCAATTGTTTCTGAATGTCGGTTCTTATTTCTCCTTTTAGGTCTTTCATTTCCATTTTTAACTCTTTGCTTAATTTTTTAAATTCATTTAGTAACATTTGGTTTGTGTCAGCAATTTTAGTTGCCATATATATAGATGTTCTCCTATGGGTTTACGGCTGAACTTGGCCTTGTATTTGTACTTAAGTTTGTGCTTGGGCTTGTGCTAAAGCTTTCCTGGATATGGGCATTCTTTTATTCTTGGAGTCACATTGCTATATTGTTGTAGTTTTTAACTGAATTATAGTTGTTATTTCCCCCTCCCCTTTTTCCCTTCCCCTTTCTTTCTTATGCAAATCTGGGGGGTATGTATATCTATATCTGTATATTTTTATAACTGCTCCTTGCACCTTAACTCACATTAGCATACTCCAATATCTGAATTTGTCTACCAATTTCTGTGTCACATCAGTTTATAAATACTTTCGTTTACTTATATGTACTAATATATATTTATCTATACTTAGATATATTTTCTTAACCCAACAATAATTGAATATTTGAAAAAAGAGAAAAAATTTCCAATATATTGCAATAGGCTAATATAATACTGTTCCAATATTTCACCCCTTCTTTATTCTTTACTCTTTCTATTCTATTTCACTCTATTTTCCTCCCTCTTACTGGCTCTCTTCCTTGTTGCTTTTTCTATTGTTTTCTATCTACAGTTATCTCTTTTCTCTTATCTCTTTTATTTCGTGATGTCGTTCTTATTTATATCTTCTTCTTTTTCCTCACCTTTATTCGCCTCATCTCTCCTCTCTCATCATCGTCTTTCACCCTCTTTCTCCTCTTCCCCCCCTTTGCTCCACTCTACTCCACTCCGCTTCTTTTCAACCCCTCTTCTCCTTCCACTTTCCTCTGTTGTCTCTCTGTTCCCTTTTCCAGATTCTACATTGAACTATCTGTCGCTTCCTTTCCTCTTTCTTTCTCTATTTTGCTCAACTCTAGTCCTCTTTACTCCTTCTCCCCCCCCCCCCGGACCTCTTTACTGCCTTGTCTGGATCCACTTTGTGCTCTCAGTTTTTCTCTCCACCTCCTTTTCCTCCTCTGCTTCATACCTCTCTACTCCCTTCCACCTCTTCTCCCCTTTGGTTTTCTCGCTAAGTCTCCTTGCTCCCTTGTCTATGGCTGCTCCCTTGTCTGGGTTTGCATTGAAATCTCCATCACTTTTCTCTCTCCTTTTCCTTGTCCTCTATACTCCACTCTGCTCGACTCCATTCCACTTCTTCTTGACCCTGTCTCTGTCAATTCTCTCCCTCCTTCTCCTCCTCTGCTATACTCTGTTATCTTCCACTTCACTTCTTCCCAGTCTCCCACTTCTCCTTTCAGTTTCTCCTGTCAATCTCTCTGCTCCATTGTCTGTGTCTCTGTTGTCTGTGTCTCAGTTGATTTCTCTGTCGCTTCCCTCCCTGTTACTCCCCCTCTGCCTCTGTTCCGTTTCTTCTTAGCCTCTCATTTCACCTATTCGATTCCACTTCAGACTCCTCTAATCCCTTATCTGGGTCTATGTTAAGCTCTCTACCTTTTCTCTTCCTCTTTTTCCTCCTCTACTTCACTCCACTTTACTCCATTCTGTTTCTTCTCACCCCTTACTCTCCTGATTGGGACTGTACCAAGCTTCCGTTTTTGGGGTTACTGGAGCTGCAAATACATGCACAGACCCCTTTCTTTCTAATGTGCTTCCCCAGGTCTTTTATTCAACTCATTTTCCTCTTGGTATGTGTTTTGTTTGGGAAGCTAAGGTCTCTACATGAAAACAGATTTTGCAATTGTAAGTCTCTTTCCTTTTATCTCCGTTTCTTTTACTCTCTTGCTTTCTCTTCTAATTTCTTCCAGTCTATATTTGGTAGAATCAGTAGGCTCAACATATAACAGTCTCTTGGCTTCTATTATTCTCTTTTGTTCTCCATTTTCCAACTTCAACATATAGTATTCCTATTCTCTATTTTCCTTACCAGGTGTAACTCCCACTTCCTACCACGTTCCCTCACTTGGTTAACTGATTCTTAATTAAACTGTCCATAAACAGAAATAATATTCCCAAGGTGTTTTCCTCCAACATAGAAAAGAAATTAGTTTCTGTTTGTCCTCCTGTCTTTAAAAACTTTTAAAAGTGGTGGTGTCATTTTCGCCGTTATTCAGAAGCTCTGACCAGGGTGTGGATAAGCCTTTAACCTCTTCAGCTGTCTGCATTTCAGAACTTCTGTTTTTAATTGTTCTCCAACCCACCAAGCCTGAGATTTGGATCTTCTCTGGCCCCCTCCAACTGCCTGTTTCACCTAGGCAGATTTTGACCCTTTATCTCTAGCGATATCCGGGTCTTTTCCTCCCAATTGAGTGGTCAGGCTCCACGAGCTCCGTGAAACCCAACCTCACACAATGCCCTTGCCACTGGAAGTGCCCCTACCAGACTGGAGTTCAATCAGTGCTTGCAAATGCTGGCTAACAGCACATTCTACCCCCACTCCTCCCACTTCTAGAAGTACTGGAATATCTTTATGAAGCTCAACAGATGCTGCCCTCCCATTCCAAAACAATTGACTTATAAAACATTGGAGGTACAATGCTGTGCAGAACATTTCTTGATACATGGTGTGCACATGGGCTGCAATCCTGTTGGAGAGTTATAAATGTGTAAGCACCACAGTTATGGTGGTATGTAGTGACTCCCATCCCATTCCCCTCAATCCCCACATACCAGGCAGCAAGCACTGCAATTGACAGAGGTCTATTTCCCTGTTGCTCAGGAAGCAGCTAAAGAATGTTCCCGCACCCTCCCATGAGTGATCTCCAGTTCAACATATAGGGCCCCTGTTGCAAACCCCCCTCGTGCCTGAGATTGCTTGTGCAAGGGAGAGGGTGGGACCATCAGCCAGCTGATTCTTGAATGACTCAGGATCAGGCCCCCATTGACCGCAGCAGCTACTGCCTGATAAATGGCCCCTATGTATCCCCTAAACTAGGGGCTATGTAGGGATCATGAATATGAAACAGTCACAAGTGTGTAACTCTAGGTCTGTGGCTCCCAAACTTTGGTTCTCCATATGTTTTAGACTTCAGCTTCCAAAATTACTGACTGTTGGCCATATCAACTACGACATCTGGGAGCTGAAGTCCAAAAACACCTGGAGGACCAAAGTTTGGGAATCACTGCTCTAGGTTATGCATTCATAACTGCCCAGCAGGGTTGTAGCCATTGTTAAAGAATGTGGGTTTTTAACGGAGGACTGCTTAATGATTCTCATGATGGGGTTTCTAGTTTTTTCCATCATTTCATAGAGTTCAATTCAGCAATTCTGGAATGATATGGTGTCATGTGATACATAATCAAAACATGGGGATGCTCAACAGGCCAAATCAAATTTCTCATCCTGTGCCATAAAGCAAAAAAAAAAAAAAAAAACCACCTTAAGATGTGACATGTGGCACCATTCCTCAGTGTTGAAGAGAGAGGTGTAAGTTTGTATTCATTTTACTCTTTGTGAATTGCAACATTCTTTCTCACATTCTGCCTTCTACTTTTATATATGAGCAAACTAAACATCTCACAATCTGCACATTTACCTTAATTAACTTAATGGCTTACAAATAAGTGGTGATATTTAACTGTAGCTTTAGCTTTAGGAGACTGAGGTCCTTACATTTAAATTTAGCTTGACAAGACAGAGGTCTTTTCATTTAACTTTGAATTCACAGGATTTAGCAGCTCAGTTGCTGCAAGGCTTAAGGGGACATGCTGATCAGGAGCTCTACTTGCTAGAGCAAAGCAAACCGTGTCCCCATGTAATTTAGCTCCTTTGCAGGAGGATAATTAGTTCAGCAAAAGAGCTGAGCTGTGTTGCAAAAGGCTTACTAGCTGGCAAAGCATCTATATGGTTTAACTATTTCACTACTTTGATCAATTGCTTTAACTGCCAATAACATTATCCAGAAAACTCTGAAGGTAAAAGCAAGAGCAAAGGTGAAGTCCCACAAACATTTTTAAAAATGGAGGAAAAACAGTCTTGCACTGTGATTCTGTAAATTTTTGAACAGAATTAAATCTTGGGACACTTTCAGACACGTCTTACCATGATACAAGCTTGCAGGAGAGCTTCGACGCTGCCATGCGGCAGGGACTCCATTTCGGATGACACCGTCCCTCTGGCAAAATCATCCGTGTCACTTCTGTGTAGGATTGGAGCCGGCTACACCATATTTCACCAGATTTTATTCACGAAAGTTGTCTGTGAATAAAATATGGTGCGGCTGGCTTCAATCCTACACGGAAGTGACACAGACGATTTTGCCAGAGGGATGGTCCGAAATGGAGTCCCTGTCACGCAGCAGTGCCGAAGCTCTCCCAAAAGCTTCTAGCACGGTAAGACGTGTCTGAAAATATCCTTACTGTGCTGAAACAGGCTCCCCCCACCCAATGTTAAGGCTACGTAGGATTGCCACTTTATAATTGGGTTTTATTAAAAGTTGAAGGATTGACTAGCCTAATCAAAAATAAAAGCTAATTTGTACTGATACAATATGATGTGTATCTGAAGTCACTGCTGCCATTCAGTCCCTTTCCGGATTAATTATTAAAGAGAGATGTTTTATTTTCCTGAAATGAAGTCCTATTCAAAATTGTTTAATATAAAATAACTATAAAAGACTAACTTGCTGTACTTCTAGTTACATACTTGAAATCTCCTTCCCTTTACATGAGAGGTGAGAGCTAAAAAAAACAGCATTCATAGCACTAGGGAAGTATAGACCTAAGGAAGCTTTATTCTAAAAACCACTTTCAGTCATTTTTAATTTTAACTTTAAAATAAAGATCTTAAATTTTGACAGTTTTAAAATCCTAAATAAGAGTTATATTTCAGAACATTTCCAAAGACTAACAAACTATTGGAAATAGTTACCTTATTAGCATAAGCATACAGAGCAATTTTGGAGATTATCAGACACAGCAAAAAGTACCTTAGCAGAATGCCTGGACCATGTTACTGCCCCACGAACAGGACGTGGTTTCAGATGACGTTACTGCCCCGTGAACAGGACCTGGTTTGAGATGACGTCGTTCTCATGGTGTTCTACGCCTGCGCTCCCCTCCCCGTCAATGAAAAGCAACACTTTACTTATGGATGCAACACAGGAGCAGAACACGATGAGGACATCTGAAACCAGGGCCCGGTTTGAGAACAGAAATGTTGTCCTGGCATTGTTAAGGTATTGGACATGTCTGATACTCTCCATTTTTAAGTCAAAGGCACATTCTAATAATAATAATAATAATAATAATAATAATTTATTTATACCCCATCCCTCTGCTAAAAACAACCGGGGTGGCTTCCAACAATTAAAACATTGTAATAACGATTAAAAGCACCACCCCCCACCACCCCCATGAAAAGACATTAAACAATATAAAATTAAAACCATCTAACTAAAATCACATTAAAAACAAATATACACAAGATTAAAAAAGATTTTAAAAGATTCTTAATTCTTCTTTCAAACCTCTTGGTTACTTCATATTACTACACCCTTAATTTCATCTCTTTGTGTTTTGTGGAGATCATGCCAAGTTTTTGCAGTGGAAATAGTGGTCCAGTTTCCCTCTTCCCATTCAGCACACATAGGACTTTTTCAGACCATGCAAATATGGTGTCATAAGGATGCCTAATAATCACGAAAGGGTACACATACCAGATGATGTCACCCTTTCATGATCATGTCAAGTGCAAACCCCGTCCTATTTTATTGACAGCCCAAGCCATCAATTGATCCTCTGTGGTGATTTTCTGCCAGCATTGCCAGTGTTTAAATCCATGTGCCATTGTACTCATGTGAATGTTGTGTCAATGGGCAAACACTTCCAGGTGCAATCAGGACAGCCAGGTAGGGGACACTCTTTTTATGACCCTCCATGTTTGTAGAACTTTACATGTCTGTTTTTGTGTTTGTGTGAACTTTTTGTGGTTTGGTTTGTTTTTTTTTAACACTTTAGTTGTTAAATTTCCTGTGCTAGCGTCTTCTTGCAAGAATCTGTGAGATTTCAGCCCCAGAAGTAAGCAGAGCTCCATTTATGCTCCATTACTGCCAGGGAAGCCTCATTGCTGACATTAAGGTAAGGTCTGGTACAGCTGGGGGTTCTTTTGCTGGCATAAAAATGACACAATTTGTGCAGGAAAAAGAACATTAAAATGGGGTGGTCTGATAGAACAGAAACATAAAACATTGTAAACTCATTAAATCAATTAAGTTCAATAACAGCAACACTAGAGGAATAGCAGCATCTCTTCTGTTTAATATAACAAATTTGGCCAGCCTACCCACCAAGACTGAAAGACTTCCATGTTCTAAGTATAGAGTTGCTTGCTCTGATCCAATAGAATAAGCACACAGCAGCTGGGATTGCATTTCTTTGTTGTGGAACCCTTTCACAATACATAATTATAGTACAGTAGGACCCCCATATCCACTGATATATTATACACTGATTCAATTATTATCCACGGGACACAAAACTGCACACCTGCCATCGAGTCTACCTAGAAACTGTGTCCCCTTTAGCCATTTTCTAGGTCCTCCAAGGCAACTCTATGGTTTTTAAAACTGGAAGTCTCATTATTTTCAATGGTGTTCACTATTATCCATGGTTTTCAGTATCCACAGGCCCCCCAGAACCAATCCCCAGTGGATACGGTGGTCCTATTGTACTATGATTCCACTTAAACTGTTGCAACTGCATCTTAAAGAATATTGCAAGGTGTAGTTTAGTGAGGTAGTAGGGTGCTGTGGCTGAAAATTCTAAATTCCACACCATAAACTGCAAATCCCAGGATTCCATAGGATGCAGCCTTGACATTTAAAGCTGAATCACAGCTCTAAACGTGCATGGAAGGGTCTCCTGTCTATGAGCTCTTTAGGAGGGAAAGGGAGAAAGGAGGGGAGCAAAGTGAATTGCTGGTTGTCCAATTGTCTCATTAACTTTATTGAGGCCTACCTATGTGTCATGATGGCCTGCCCAGCCATCATGGAGACTTCATCTCAAAACCTACAGTTCACAACAGGGAAAATTCCACTCCTTGTTTGGTATGGTAAGGGGGTGGAACCTCATTTCCTAAACATGACATCACATCACCTGACTGGGGAGCCAATCTGATTTGCCAAAGGCAGACCCAATCAGAGATGACCTCAAAAGACTTTAAAAGTTCTGGCCTTCCTTTATTCTAAGACTCATGCCTCATGTTCTGAGCAACGTGTTGCCAGCCACATGTTGGAACCACATGGAGTAGCCAATAAGATGCTAAACTGTGATAACAGAGGTTGGGGGAAGCCAATCTCACTCTCATGGGCTTGATAACATCAAAAAAGCCCCAAAATGATATCTGAAGCCCAGGAGGAGGCTTCTATCCCAAAAGGACTGTGAATTCCATCTCCAGAGACTAAAAGGGGGGCAGCTAAGATGAATCTGGCCCAGCCATTCCATTGGGACTGATGATGATGAACATCATAAATTGTAAGTTACTATTATTCTTAGCTTAGGGACTGTCAGCTAGTTGAGTTAGCTTTTATATTTCATTTTAGTACTCTGGACTGAATGTATAACTTCTGTAAACCTAAATTAAATCCTGGGGGCATGTTGTTCTCCCAAGTTGCCTTAAGCCTGTGGAACTAAAATAAAGCCTTTCTGTTATTTCCTAACCTCCATGAACCACGTGCCTTCTTGGTCAGCTATCAGAACTTCTCTAGGATAGAGAAAAGGGTTATTATTGCTTTTAAATACAACCTATCTGGCTTCTTGTTGCGAAGGACACAAAGGAAAGGGTTAACTCAGTGAGTGGTGGTGGCCTACCTTAGAAAGGGATTTCTAGACTAGAGGAAACCTTGAGAGTGTGTTTTCAGATTGTACAAATAAGCTGGAAGCCTTCTTTTCCTGCTTGAAGAGCGGGCCTTAGCTTATGACACTATGGTTGACAAGTATCCAGAAATATAGGAAGCTGCTTTATGCTGAATAAAACCTTCTAGTTCAGTAAATTGTATACTTATTGTCTCTGATTGTCCAAGGTTTTGGAAAGGGGTCCTCTCTCTCTCTCTCTCTTTCTCTCTGACTACACAATTCTAGCACTATTATTCCACATTAACTGCCATAGTACAATATCATGGATTTGCAGTATAGGGAGGGACATTTAGAATTCTCAGAGAGAGTCCAGTACCTCAACAAGTTCCCATCCAAATGGTGAAAATAATCCAAATGGCAATTGCATGGAAAGTCTAAATAGACATTCACATCAATATGTCTCATGCAGAACAGGGGTAGCCAAATCCATGATAAAGCTCCGAAGGGAAGCTTTCAGAGCTTTTCTCAGAGTTTTTAAAAAGCTCTGTAGGGCATGCAAATGTGTGATAGTTAGGACAGTCGCATCCATGTTGCTGCAACAAGGCAGAATAAGCTGATTGGCTGGATGAGCATGGGGGGGCAGGGCTAGCAAACAGGGAAAGTGGCTGCTGCCACCATGTTGGCTTTTCGGCTAAGCGAGAGATCGGTAAGGAGATAAAACGGCAATCTTTCTCTCTTTTTTCTTATTTTTTCTTTTGTAAATATGAAGTATCACTTGCACGCATCATGGTAAACAGTTTTTTTACAAAAACAATTTGGAGGTGGCAGATTTAAAACAACAAATAAATCACTCATGGCAGCCATCTTGGCTAGGGGGCATGTGAAGTTTAGGGGGGCTCTTTTGACCATTAAGACAGGTTGCAGCACTGCAAATTGCTGTTTCTTTGGAGGAGATTTATTTTCCCCTCGTATAGATGGGACCCAAAATACAAACCCCAGGATTCCATAGGATGGAACCATGACATTTAAAGTGGAATAATAGCACTATAATTGTATAGTGTGAATGGACCCCTGGAGATATTAGAAACAGGAGCACAGCTTGTTAGTGCCCAAAGTCCTAAGGACAAGAAGTACAAATTAACGACCTAAGCAACTCAGCTGCCACTATCTTGTCTGTCAGGTTAGGGACCGGAGATGGGGCAGACAATAAAAAGAAGCCCACATTAGATGGAGGCCCAGAAATAATGCCCTTCCCAGTTTTGGGACTCCAGCTTTGACTCCAGCTTTGACTAGGAGGGGAACCTGGGATCTTCAAAGATCCAGCCTATTCTTCCCCCCTGAGACCACTATTGCCAAACAAAAAAGAAAAAGCTGTTTCTCTCCACTTCCGCTACATGCTGTGGATCCCCCCAATTATGAGAGAGATAGGGGCCAGGTTCTAAATATTGTAGTAGTTTAATACTTCATTTCCTTTTTATGTGCCTATCAATTGGGGTGGACCAAAGGCAACACTAAGAGTGGGCAATGCTGGCTGGGGTATTTTAGGAGCTCTAGCCCCAAAATATACCGTAATTCTTCCAGACTCGGATCTGTTGCACATATGTAGGTGGGCAAATTTTAAATGGTGACTATGTGCTCCTTCTCCATCACTGCAGAAGAGAGCGAACTGGAGGCAAAGAGCAGGTAGCCATGTGGGTGGACATCAGTGAGAAGGAACCAGTTTTGGCTCAATATCAAGGCTTTCTCATTAAAAAAGAAAAAGATTTTTTTTTTTTTGCAGGAAGGGGTTTGTTCAACTACTCAGGCAAACAGGAGTGAGGAGGTGGCCCGAGGCTTTACTGGCGAATGATGGCAGCAGCTGTCAGTGAGGGATGGAAGCATGTCATCTCAATGTGGGCTGGGAAGAGTGGAGCAGCTTTCCTTAGTCAGGATCCAAGTCCTTCAGCTGCTTTCAGCCAGTCACCAGCCCAGCATAAACCATGGCAATGCTTTCAGTTTTTGCCTCTCTACTTGCCTGTGTTCATTAGGGGCCAATTCATACTACAGAATGATAGCACTATTATTCCACATTTACTGCCCTGGTTCCTTCTTATAGGATCCTTGGATTGACCATTTAGGGTGGAGCATTTACCGTTCTTAGCCAGAGCACTCCGGTGCCTCACCCAACTGCAACTCCCAGGACTTTATAGAGTGAATGGGACCTGGATCATAGTTCAGAAAGTGGTATCCAGATAGTGATACCTACAGAAATGGGCTGACTCAAACACTTTCCTTCTTGAGGCAAAGGACAAAGAGGTTTTTCCTTTCAGCAACAGCTGGCAGCTTCCTTTTCAAAGAGCAATGAGTCTGAACTTTAAAGTCTTAACTTTAAAGGAGTTGTCCAGAGGAGCTGAACTTTATCCTTAAAACAAGTCCATCATCTTGTAAAGTGCTAGTTGTCCCTATGAGTTCTTTTAAGGTTTGTACTAAACCCAGAGTGGGTTTACCACCCCGCTGCCTTGAAAGCCATGATCTGCCGTTCCTCCCCCCTCCCATTCTATGCATGATTTTATTGCCAGTTGTCTTTTAAAAGAAAAATCTTTGATACTGCCAGGGGCCAGAAACTGCCACC
Source organism: Gambelia wislizenii (assembly GCA_030847615.1). NCBI lineage: Eukaryota > Metazoa > Chordata > Lepidosauria > Squamata > Crotaphytidae > Gambelia > Gambelia wislizenii. The sequence continues at coordinate 101,186,641 of JAUMIR010000006.1, forward strand.
ACAACTGAGGGCACCAGGCTAGATTAGTAGGTACATAGTGGGTAGACTGCATAGCATATCTGCCACCTGAGGATGACTTACTCTGACCTACTCACTCCAAATCAGTAACAATGCATCCTCTGCATGCATGGAGGAGGAGGAGGCAGGAGGGAGGGGGAATCTGGCATCTAACTTTGGCACTCAGTCTGACTCTGGCTCATGCCAATCTGTTCTGAGTGAGCAGGAAGGCGTGCATGCAAGATGAGGGAGAATGAAATGGTTTATATTCCCTACATGCTTAATAGTCACATATGTTTTTCTGCATGTACATTTTCTTGATGGAGCATATTTGTGTGTTTTCTATTGCATCTTACTTATTTTCTGATCCATATAATGCATGTATGTGGCTTGATATACAGTTATCACTACACACCAGCAACTATATACCATCTGTTAGCCATGTCCTAAATCAACACCTTGTCACTGCTAAATCTCTTTGTATGTGAACTAACATATAGAACAACTTTCCTTGAGTGCTCTCTTTTGTATGTGTTTTGAGTGCTCTTTCAATGTCAGAAGCACTTTCAACCTCAGAGTTCCTCATCTATTAAAAATGTTTGGTAGATGAGTGATCCCTTGACCATAGAGTATGTATGTGTGACTTGATGTGGTTTGACTCACTTTCCCAAGTTCCTTGTTCTATGTGCAAGTGGCTTCCTACTTTTAGATTATAGCACAACTGCAGTCTGATCCGTGCCACGATCTGTAGAGGTCTGTGAATGCTACCTCTCAGGGTCTGAGTATTCTTAATCATGTGCTGCTTTTGTGAATCTTGTTGTTGTTGTTAAGTACATAAAGTCAACCTCAACTCATGGTGACCCAATGAATGAGAGATCTCCAAGTCACCCTATCATCAACAGCCCTGCTCGGGTCTTGTAGATTCAATGCTGTGGCTTCCTTGATTGAGTCTGTCCATCTGGAATACAGTCATTCTCTTTTCCTACTGCCTCCTATTTTCCCAAGCATTATTGTCTTTTCTAGTGAGTCATGTCTTCTCTGGATATGGCCAAAGTACAACAGTCTCAATTTAGTTATCTTGGCTTCTAAGGAGAGTTCAGGCTTGATTTGCTCTGGGATCCATTTATTGGTCTTTTTAGAGGTCCACGGTACTGCCATGGCTAAAACACCACTGCCACCATGTCAAGGCTATTCTGGGGTTCTCTGTCTGGAACGCCAAGAGTTCGCTTCCCTGTAGAGGTAAACCTGAGCGGCCTTGTTCAAGGGTGCCCCCTACAGGCCAATATGCTGTAGTATTTATGACCACCTCAGTAGGAGACTGGATAACCAGTGGGACTACTTGCCACTGTAAACCAACCAACTCCTATCCCCAGAGAGAGAACTGTACAAATGACCATGAGATACAGGCGCACGCAGCATCAGCATATAGGAAATTAAGAAAAGTTTATTTTAATCAAGCAAATTCAAGTCATGCAAATCTCTCATGAGGGCAGGCCCTTCCATGCTCCCAGGTACACTTTAGAGTTACAGAATATTAAAGTCAAGCATTCAGTTATTTTAAGCTACGTTCAGCCAAAGTTTAAGAAAATAACATAAAGTTCCCTAATGCAATTCCAAATAGGCCCTAAAGATCTACTCACAATCTGTAGTCTTCTGTTGGATGCAGTTCATATCCATCTGGAATCAGGGGAGCTCTGAGTTAGGCCAGCCAGCCCTGCCCTAAAAGCGATCCCTGGCCTCTCTTTGCTCTAAAACATAGTGTTCATTCAGAGCCTTCTTTTGTCTGTCTCAAACTACATGGTCTGACCCAAGCCACGTGCTCACACAAAGCAGTTATACCTTATTTGGAATTCCCACTCTGGCATTCTTGATTGGTCAAGCCTGCCTCAGGTAATCTGATGTCATAGATGATGCTGAATCAGGAGATGCCCTTCACCTCCCACCTTTGGTTCCTTTAACTGTTATTAACCCTTTGTTTGCCTGATGTCCTGCTGGCAAGACAATTGCTGTTTGCAGATAATGGGAAATGTAGTCTTTGCAGAATGATGGGAGTGCATCACCCTGCAGGCAGGATGATGGTAACTCTATCAAGACAGGTACTTATAGATCTTTTTTCCAGCACCACATTTAAATGACTTCATTTTATTCCTGTCAGCTTTCTTAATTGTCCAACTTTCTCAACCATACATACAAATTGGAACTATAATGGCATGGACCATCCTAACTTTTGTATTCAATGGTAAATCTTGACTCTTCAGGATCTCATCTAGTTCCTTTATAGCTGCCCTTCCAAATCCTAGTCTTCTTCTAATTTCTTGACTGCAGTCTCCATTGTGATTAATGACTGAGCCAAAGTATGGAAAATGTGGAACTATTTCAATGTCTTAATTGTCTACTTTAAAGTTATGTAAATCATTGGTGGTCATTATTATTATCTTTCTTAATGTTCAACTGTGGACCTGCCTTTGCACTTTCTTCCTTGACTTTCTTTAGTAATTTTTCCAAATCTTTGCTATTTTTGCTAGTAGTATGTCATAGAGTCATAGAATCATAGTTGTCATCTACATATCATCAATAGTTGATGTTCCTTCCTCAAATTTTCATACCTCCTTCCTCTTAGTCTAATCCTGCTTTACATATGATATGTTTAGTATACAAGTTAAACAGATAGGATGATAAAATGCAGCCATGTCTGACCCCCTTTCCAATTGGAAACCATTTCATTTCTCCATATTCTGCGCTAACAGTAGCCTCTTGTCCTGAGTACAGGTTACACATTAGGACAATCAAATATTGTGGCACACCCATTTCTTTAAGAGATCCATAGTTTTTCATGATCTATACACTCAAAGGCTTTGCTATAATCTATAAAGCACAGGCTGATTTTCTTTTGAAATTATTTAGTGCACTCCATTATCCAACATGTATTTGCAATATGATCCCTAGTGCCGCTTCCTTTCCTGAATCCATCTTGGATATCCAGCATTTCTTGCTCCATGTATGGCAAAAGTCTTTGTTGTAAAATTTTGAGCATCACTTTGCATGCATGGGAGAGTAATGCAATGGTCCTGTGGTTACTCCAACCCCTGGTCACCACTTTCTTAGGGACTGGATATTAGTGTTTCCAATCTGTGGGCCATTGTTTTGTTTCCCATATTCATTGACAGATTTTAGTTAGAACTAGAGTAGATTCTGTCGCTGTAGATTGAAGCTGCTGTCTTGGTATCCTGTCTGTTTCTGGTGATTTGTTTCTCCCAAGTGTTCTGAGTGCAACCTCTACTTCACTTTGCAAAATTGGATGTTCGTCTTCATATGTTTCTTTCTCAAATGAATCTGTCATCCTTTCATCTCTTTTAAATAATTCTTCTATGTATTGTTTCTGTTGTCTTTTTATTTCTACTTGGACATGTAGTGTGTTTCCCTGCTGGTCATAGAGCATCCCCACTATTGGTTTAAATTTCCCTTTGATTTCTCAGAGACTTGTGAATCTTAGATGAATATAACCTTTTCTCTGACTCTTGTGCCTTGTCACTGTCCATGCTGCAGAATGATTGGAATCTTTAAGAACTCCAAAAATCCAACTTTTCAAACTCTGGTTTAAGAACTATGCATGTAGTACACATTTGTACCCTTTGCATCTTCTTTCCTTACAGGACAAAAATGCCTGGGTAGTTGGGAGCTGTAGCAGAAAATTGGCAGTCGGTAAAGATGTTAAAAACCCTTGTATTGGTCTTCTGATTTATTTTGCATCTTTGGTGGCTTAATGTTGTCACAAATAACTATCTGACAACAAACAACATATGACCGAGCATCACATGTAGTTTGGTCCTGAATGAGTAATTGCGCTAGCTTGCTTTTGGATTTTGCTTGCAATGTTTTATGCACAGTTTACCAAAAAGGAAACCATATGGGATTTCTTAATTCAAATAAATAAAGTGGATGAACGGTGAAATGAAATGCTAGTGTTTGAAAGCAGTAACATTTTAAAATGTATTACATATAGTGCATCTGGTATCTATTTACCCTTCTTTTACATATTACAAAATCAGTTCCAATACAGCCAACATAAAAATTTTCAAAGCCAATTTCATGGTGAGGAAAAGCAGTAATTGAGCAAGATGGCAAACAGATTAGATGATTAACTTTATCCTAGTTCTTGTGTTTTGATTTCCCTTCCTGCCTGGGAAGACTAAAATTACCAAAATAAATAAATAAATTAAAAAAAAAAACCTGGACACAAATAGACAAAAAAGGAGGGGAAGTACAAGTGAAAAGCACAAGAGGGGGAAAAATGTGCAACGGATGTTCAGAAACTAGTCAGACATTTTTTCAGTGCCTAACAGTAAACAAAAGTATTTTTAAAAGGCCAAATTAATTGGGAGGGGGAAGGGAGGGTTCAGTATTCAGATCTCCTTTTGACAGTGAAGCCAGGAGGGTAGAGGTCTTCTTTTTTTTTTAACCTCTCTGCTTCAACATCTCCAAATCTGCTCTAGAGGACTAATAATTTTTGAGATATGTTTTTGGATAGCATGGAAATCTGCAGGGGAAGGAGTAAAAAGTTTCATGGCACTGGCTAGTGCACTCTTTTGACACTGATCACCCATAATTTTCTGTGAAAAAAAAATCCTTTACTCTTTCTGTGATTTCCCCCCTCCCCCCATTAAAAATCCCACTTGTTTTTAAGCAGGGTTATGTGTGACAGCTTTACTCAGGAGGTTCTATTGATTTTCCAAGAAAATATGTATGAGTATGTGCTAGGAATGTGGAAACCACCCAGGACTTTATCAGACATACAAAATACAGTGTCATAATGATGCCACATCAATGTGAAAGGGTACACATAACAGATGATGTTGCCCTTTCACGTTTATGTACTGTCCATAAGCTGATCTATTTTATTGATGAGCTAACCCGTCAATACATTGTCTGTGGTGATTTTGTGCCTTTTTTCACGTTATTACAGCATGAATGGCTGAACTGGCCAGAACACTCCCAGGTGAGATTACAGCATCCAAGTAGGTGACATTCTTTTTATGACCCTTCCCGGTTTACTTGGAAGTTTGTCATTGTGTTTATGTGCTTTTTTAAAAAAATGAGTGTTATTTTTGTTTTGTTTTTTTTTTAAATTTCCCATGCTCCATATTCTCGTGAGAATTCTTGAGATTTCAGTCAAGGAAGTGAACGGAGCTCCTTTCATTCCTCATTCATTGCTGGGACTGCCTTTTTGCTGGATGCAAGGTAAGTGTGGTATGGGGAGTTCTTTTGCCAGCATAAATACAGCACAAATTATCCTGGCAAAAGAACGTTTTTAGAGAGTGGTATGATAAAGTCTCCAGTTTCACATTTGTTGTGTTTTTCTAAAACCCACTTCTACTTTTTTGTTTTTTTCATATCAACTTGTGGTACCATGTGTTTTCATCCCAAACTGAAATACTGTTTGAAATGCATTTCCAGCCAATATGCACGGTTATTTGTGCAATTTCCCTAATTTACCAAAGTGTTGTTACGTGTACTTGTATTATTTTTTTTCAATATTTTAACCACTTTTTTATTTAAAATAGGTGCATTGCTTTGTACACACTTGATTTCTCAGAAGCTTCTGTAAGTCACACAAATGTGTTAATGCTTGAGGCAAAGGCACATATTTTCTTACAATGTATCTAAGGGTGTGAAAAAAATGCCACTTTTGTCACTACTGCCACGTCCAATGAAACTCCTTCCCATTCCTAGTGTTTCTGCACATACTGTGCAAAATCAAGTGTGAGTGCCACTAAACAATAATGAGTCATACAATAAGAAAGTTATGTGATGACAGCTCAGACAGCTTTCTGTTCTCTTTCTGACACCACAAGCATCAACCATGAGAGGACTGATTTGATGTCTGTGAAAGGAAGAGTTACTTCATGCCTTCTGGAATGTATAATTGGCACACAATAGCATTTTGAGGATACTTTTCACCCTGTTCATTTAGAGTATAACACCTTGTGTCTGCAAGACAGATTGCATCTGATTCTAAGGCTGTCAAGCACTTTTTCTACTGGCTGTTTAAAAAGCTTTCTCTCAAACACGGTCAGTGCACCACTCCAAAACTGTACACAGGGTGCTGTTGTTTCTCTATCAGTCAGGAGGCAACATGTTTGAAAGGCTGCTCCAAATGCCCCAGAAACCCAGGAGAGGTTGAAATGACACATTTGGGAAGAGCTGTTTGAAATAAGGGTCTGACCAGAAATTGTAGTGTCAAGGCAAAAGCATGGCAGCTTGGACCACATTATTACAGTTTTCATGAAGAACATTTGAAAAGCTTTATTGCCTCAGAAGAAGCCATTAGCTGATGGGGTGCCATTAAGTGGTTTATGATGGGATGTCAACAACAGCTCTTGGTATTCCCTGGGAGCACTTTAATTCTCTTTTTCAAGTTTCTTATAAGCATGTGTATGAATGGAGGAAGGACAGAGAATATTCAGTTCAACAAAGTGCCCTGAAGTGCTATTTGAAATTATAAATAGTCTGAAATAGAACTGTATATGAACTTAATGCGCATTTAGTAGGCCTAACACAATGATTTAAAGTTCATGCCTAATGGGCTAATATATCTTTTTAAATTCAATCGTTTGATTGAATTGGTATTTTGTAACTATTAGCCATGTGCAATTTTTGCACACAAGAAAATTAGGCAGAAAAACTGTGCTTGGATGCCTATTTATTTTGTCTGACCTACATTCAAGTTTGTATATAAAATCACTTATTGCACCAAATGATTGCTTAAGGAGCCTTGGATGAGGTGTAATAAATATATAAAAGATAAGGCATTTTCTATATAATATTCACTATATTGGCAATAAATTGTGAGTTTTATACTGATTCATTATACTTGCAATGTTTAATTTACTTCTACGGCAAAGTTTGTATAGAATATAAAAAGATACTGTACTGAAGCTATAGGATATTGGATTTTAATTGCCATTCTTATAAAATATAAATTAACACGGTTAGCAGTTCACTTGAAATCTAATTAACTTGCATCCGCTATCTTGTTGGATGTCTCCAATACAGAAATATTCCTTACAAGACTAACATATTAATAAGAATGTGATTATGCAATTTTGCTCATTTAGTTACATTACAAAAGTTGGTTAGTCTCTTAGATGAGTATCAAACATCCATTCAATAAGTGCTCATTTAACAAATCGTTTGATCATTGACTTATGGAATATGGTGGCATTCAATCCATATTAATTATTAATTGCTTTTTAGGCTTAAAGTCTAATTTGCATTTTACTGTCACATTGCATAAAGGCTCCTAACAGTTTTCTAGGAGGCCTTCTTCCTTGTCCCCTTCAAAATCCACATGTCAAATTCTTAGGTGGTTAAAAAGGAAGGCATTTTAACTTCCTACTGTCAGGTGTTAGCGGTAAGCTCCAGTCTCTCACTGCTTGGGTTGCCAGGGGGAAAAAAGCTCTTCTGCCAGGCAAGTTGGCAAGTAACAAGCCATCTGGCCTAGTGGCCTCTCAGCAGTTCAGCTGTGCAGACTGAGTACAGCAAGAAACTCACCCCAATGAATCTGGTGGCTGATTTATTTAGAACAGGAGTGAGAATTGCTTGTAGAGATCACTTTCACCCCTTTTCTACCAAGAAGTTTTGGAGTGTTACTACTCATTGTCCAAGAAGCCAGCAACATGGGGCAGCTCATCCTCAAGATCCTGACACATAAGAGTCAGGTTTTGGGGACTCTTCTATCAAAGTTAGATAACTTATTATTATTATTATTATTAATACTTTTTAAAATAAAATAACTCTCTTTTATCTATCTATTTTCCTATCTCAGATGTATTCTCTGCCACAATAAACGTAAGTTTTGGTTTTAAACCTTACTAGAGCATCGAGCATATTTCTATCCTGTTTTATACCACTAGCTCATATTGCACTGGGGCTACACTTCACTCTGCTTAATATAAATACCAATAATTTCCTACAAGCAGAGCTATGGCTGCATACATTCTGTGTGTGTGTGAGAGAGAAAGAGAGAGAGAGAGAGAGAGAACCTCCTACACTTCACAGATGAGGACAGAGACACATGTGGCCAAGCAACACGAGAGTGTGGTCAAGATGGCAAAAGTGATTAATGAGGGAGATCAAACAAGCAAAGAAAGGCTGCCACAGTTTGCCTATGGGGAAAGGCAAGATTTCACCCTCTCCTCACCCCTTGCCTCTGCTGAATTATTTGAGTACCAACTACTTTTGCACTTTGAACTCTGTTTGCAGCAATTGAAGTAAGCTGACGACAAAGGGGGAAAGTGGGACAAGAAGAGAGAAAGTGGGGCATTTTGAAAACAGCTGAAAAAGTGGGACAACAGAGGAGTAATTGGGAGAAAGGTGGGATATTAATCTAAACACACAAGCAGTTTTAAATGATCAAAAATACACTAAATTTAAATGTATGTGCTATATGTGAAATTTGTTGCCTAAATCACCTTTGCACTTCCCCATCCCTGATGATATAAGAGAAGAGTTACAGAAAGGTGCTCTGGAATGATGGGAAAGGAGCCAAACATTTGCTATATCAATCGCCAAGTGGTTAATAATCCACACCTGAATTTTAAACTTCATTTACATGACCTGTGGGACCATGGATGAGCAGACAACTGCTTTATGAGGATATTTGTTTCAACATTCCAGTCCCTGTGATATCTCTGAATGGATGCCAGACATTCCAGGCAGAGGTATCATCCAGAAGAGATGACCTAATTGATGCATCTTTACAATAGACACCAGAAATGGAAAATCAAGTCAGCATCCTTGATGAGACAAGTTGCTAGGTGAGCCAGATTATTGCTATCCAAGGCAATGTCGTTAAATGTCAATTTTATCTGGCAGTTTAAACTGTGGATTTTTCCCCCCTAATAGGCACTCATTAGAAAGGACAACAAAGGGGTTTTCCACAATTTTGGTAAAATCTGACACAGTGCTTGAAAAGAAATGACCTTCCTCCCTTTCAAATGTTCTTTCTGCAGTTATCTGTCACTATGGGTCAAATGTGCAAAGCACTTAGGAATGTACTGTGGCCATGAGTTTTACCTTTTCTCTTTTTATGTCAGTTCAGTTGGAAAGCAGAATATATAAGTAAAAAGGAAAGGCAAGAAGGTTTATTGTACTGAAGCCTACCTTAGTAATATTGAAGAAAGTTCTGACTTTGTTCATCCTTGAAGAACAGCTGAGATAATTAGAGATATGTGTTCATTTTGTATATTTCTGATTGTTTCCACTTCTGTAAATCACACAATACTGAAAAATGTGAACACTGTTTATTTCATAGACTAAGGAGATTATCAGACATGGCTAATGTGGTGTCAAAATGACACCAGCAGAACGCAAAAGGACTCCAATATCACACAGTGTTACCCTTTTGTGTTCTGCTGTCATTCATGTGGCATTTCTTTTATTGACTGCGCCAGAGCTGTCAATGGATTGCCCATCCCATTTTGGTACTGGCATTGCTGGTGTCTGAAACCTCACACCATTTTTGATCAATGTGAGGTCCTGCCAGAACACTTCTGGGTGGGATTGTGAGAACCAGGTAGGCTACCCTTTTTTTTTGTATCTTCTCTGGGTTACTTGTTTTGTGTGTGTGTGTGTGTGTGTGTTTATTAACTTTTTGGTGTGTATTTTTCTTTTTGAATTTCCCCACGCTCATGTCTTCTTGCAAGGACAGGTGGGATTTCAGTCCAGGAAGTGAACGGAGCTCACTTAGATCTCTGTTCATGCCTGGGCTGCCTTTGGACACTGGGATAGGGACAAGTCTGGAGATTGTGGGACAGGAACACTTTTTGCATTCCTGTCTGATAATCTCCTAACACTAGATTGGTCATTTTTGATTTTAGAAACAACCAGCTCTTTCTTTTATGCTCTCTCTCCCTCTCTCTGTCTCTCTGTGTGTATGTGTGCTTAGCTCCAGAAAGGGAAGAGATACCAGACACAATTTTGCATAAAAAGTGTAAAACACAACAGAAAGAAAAAAAAATTACTGCCTTGGAGTTGAGAACTCCAAGAGGGATTGAAGAATCCTTGGTAAGTGGTCTTGCTGTGCTGAGTCAATGTGTTTCAACCCAAATCTTGGCAATAGTTAGATTTTTTTTCTGTCCCACACACATGCATACCTAACTAGTACAGCCTTCCCTGGCTTGGTACCTTCCAGATGTGTTGGACAGTAGCCATGCTAGCTAGGTCTGGAGTTCTTGGAAGTGTAGTCTAAAATGTAACTTTTACAAGCTTTGGCTCCTATATACTATAATGCAGTGGGAGGGATCCAATACAAATATTATTTATTATTTATTTAAGGCATTTGTTTATTACATCTCAGTCCACCAGAGTCCCTAGAGCCAATGCATAGTGGATAAAAAAAGCTATCAATATTTTTGATATAAAAGATAAATAAACAGATAGATAGATGCCAGCTGAATTGCTCATTTGCTGAAAGTTCTTTGATCCTGTGGAGGCTCTCACTGCAGACAGGGGGAAGAGATTTTCATAGAGCCCCCCTTCTTTCCCCCTGCAATCCTCACACCACCTTTTACACTGTTCTAAACCAAATTGCCCCCTCTGGCACCCGTGAGAGCTTCCATTAGAGCAATGGCCTGCCATGAACAGACAATTCAGCATCCAGGCCAGTATCACTTCTGCCTATCACTTCTCCAGCAATAGCATCTCCTGAAAAGAGTTTATAGAATCATAGAATCATAAAGCTGAAAGAGACCACAAGGGTCATCCAGTCCAATCCCTTACCATGCAGGAATACACAATCAAATCATTCCCAATAGATGGCCATCCAGCCACTGTTTTAAAACCTCCAAAGAAGAAGACTCCGCCACACTATGATGCAGTGTATTCCACTTCCGAACAGCTCTTACTGTCAGGAAGTTCTTCCTAATGTTTATGTGGAATCTCTTTTCCTGTAGTTTGAACCCATGGCTCCGTGTCCTAGTCTCTGGAGCAGCAGAAAACTAGCCTGCTCCATCCTCAGTATGACATCCCTTCAAATATTTAAACATGGCTATCATATCCCCACTTAACCTTCTCTTCTCCAGACTAAAACTACCCAACGCCCTAAGCCACTACTCATCAGGCATGGCTTCCAGACCACCCACCATCGTGGTCACCCTCCTCTGTACACGTTCCAGCTTCTCAATATCTTTCCTGAATTGTGGTGCCCAGAACTGGACACAGTATTCCAGGTGTGGTCTAACCAAAGCAGAATACAGTGGCACTATTACTTCCATTGATCTTGACACTATACTCCTATTAATGCAGCCTAGAATCACATCGGCTTTTTTAGCTGCTGCATCACACTGCTGACTCATGTTCAGCTTGTGATCCACTAAGACTCCTAGGTCCTTTTTGCATGAGTTCCTTTTGTTCCAGGTTTTTTTTTTTTTAACCAAAGTGGTATTGCACTCTGTCATCCTGCAGTGGAATGATAAAGCATGATTTATCGGAGGAAGCACAGGCACCATTCACATGATAATCACATAAAATCATTTCAGAAACCAGAGTTCTTCAAAGTATGGAAGGGGTCTACTTTAGAGGGGTTCATCTTAATTTATCTGATGTGGGAAACTGATCCCTCCCCCCAATGTGCTAGGGCTGGTACCATATTTGTGCCTATTGGATATATTTTTTCTTTCTTTCCTAGAAGCGGACCATGAACCAGCACCAGTCCAGGAACTATCACTTTGAATGACATTGCTTTAGAGGACTTGCATCTATTGGAAAGACTGTCAGCAGAAAACTGCTCTACATTAGTATGTGTTTTCTACTCGAAGCACTGTCCAGCCCAAATCCAGTGTGAAAATAAGAAGGATAAGAACCACTTCACATTCAATACATGTGAACTTGCTTGATTTTGGAAGGTAAAAAGGATCAGGCCTTGTAAATACTTCATCATCATCATTCATTCATTCATTCATTTCAATTTTTAAGAAGGTAGTTAAGATGGTTCTCTTCTGGCAGGCCTTCCCAGATTAGATTGGATGCTCGGCTGCCACTTGCTACTTTCCACGCATCACTTTTATACTCCATTTTGTCTTTTTCATTTAAGTCTATTTTAATATTTGTATTTTACATTTAAAATATGAAATAATTAGCATTTTATAGCTGTTTTAATGATGTTTTTTATATTTGTAAGCGATTATCATGTAATGTTTTCCGTCCTGATCCTGATGGGAGAGGCGGGATATAAATAATCTTTGTTGTTGTTGTTTCTCCCAGCAATGCAATCCAAGGCAACTAACAACATCTTTAAAACAATACAAATTAAAACCAATAAAAATAACAGTATAAATATAATTTTCTAAAAATAATTAAACATTTTATAAGTTAAAAACATTAAAAATATTAAAATGCATTTTAAAAACTTTATAAAGATGTTTAGAAATCTTAAAAACCAAACAGCCTTAAAAACCCAGCCCTTGTCAGTTTATAAAAATCTGGAGGCACAAAAATATTTTAACCTGCTGTCAGAAGGAAAACAAGGATGGGACATGGGGATGGGGAGGGAGTGCCAAAGTCTGGGAGCAGCCACCAAGAAGGCCTTCTCCCTTGTTCCCACCAAATGAGCCTGAGAAGGTGGTGGGACAGAGAGAAGGGGCTCTCTGGATGATCTTAAAGCTCTCCTGGGCTCATGCAGGGAGACACTGCCCTTCAAATAACCTGGACCCAAGCCACATACTTGCATGGAAGACCACTTGAGAATACCAAGGATCTCCAGGTAGGGCTAGGGAAGAATCCTTTCTGAAACCCTAAAGAGCCATGGCTGGCAATCAGAGTTGACAATACTTTGACGATACTAGATGTACCAATGGTGCTCAGTATACAGCAGCTTTCTTTATCCTAGCAAGGACCTTGACATTTGTCATCAAGAGAAAAATGGTTACTGGATAGCTGGAGAAATCAGCCATATTTTTATAGAGCTAATTTTATTTATGGAAGTAAAGCATTTCCTCAGAAGCAGGAAATTTATACTGTTTCCTTTCTATAGCTTTCTGATTAATATGCATCATTGATCACTGAAGTAAAAAACTGAGCTTATTATTTTCATGCACAATGGAACGTGTGATTTTACATGCTGAAAGTGACTACTGCTTTTAATATAAGCTTGTTGACAATGATTTTAATTGAAGGGAAGCTGCCTCCATTCAGGGTCATTAATTTGATGATTATGGCTGAACTTATGCAGTTGTAAGTCTGTTTGTATTGATTTGATTTGCATACAGGTCACATTACCTTGAGGATTTCCTTACAATGGAGAATTCTGCAAACTTCTACAGTGATTTTAGTTGGTTAAGGTATATACAGCACAAGTGTTCTGTGAATTACTACATCGTTTCATAGTATAGACATTCAATACATTTGTATAAAAGCTTCATATATCAGAGTTCTAGATTCCTCCATTATCTGAGGAATCTGAAACCAAGACCTCTAAATTTCAGTTCGCACTAGAACCAGCCAACACAGTCACTGGCTAGGGAACATGGGAACAACAATTCAACAGTAGCTAGCCAGCTACAATTTTGCTCCTTCTGAGCAATAGGTGATTCACTGATGAAAAATGGGACATTTCTGGGCAAGCTAAATCAGAGCACTGGGGGTAAAAGTCTGGATGAAATTCAGACTACTTAGGCCTGAAGGTGAGACACATGAAATTCAGACAACTCTGGCCCAGATTTAAGCACCACGTCTTACTTGGCCAAAGCTCAAATTTGCACCACTCATCAGCGGGCTTGTCTACACAATAATTCAATCAGATTTTTACACCCGGTGAAGCTGTGGGTCTGCTGCCACTCCCTCGCCAGGCACCTCTATGGCACCACCACCATTGGTGTGGGCCAGAAGAGTGACAGGTCTCTGCCTTCCCAGTGCACAGTCAGTCGTGTGGCTGGCTACTTACCAGGGCTCTGATTTCCTGGTGCACAATCACTTTCTCTGAGGTCAAAATGAGTGGCCAGCCCCACCATTGTGAGGCTGGTCACCCGTCCTGACTTCACAGAGAGTGATTGTATGCCAGGAGAACAGAGCCCTGGTGCTAGTCTCTCTCTCTCTGAGGTCAAAATGAGCAGCCAGCCCCACAATGGCAAGGCTAGCCACTCCTTCTGACCTCAGAGAGCGCCTAGTGCCTTTGGAATGATGAAGTGGTGCCAAGGAGGGAGGACATGGCAACACCTCAGCAGCGCTTGTCCCCACCTCCCAAATCCAGGGCAGATGCATTTTTCACACGAAAGTTTCCCCCAGAGTTTCAAGCAAACTCTAGAGAAAACTGCAATTTTCCTAAAACACAGATTAAGATGATATGCCACAAGTTTGGTGTGAATAGGGCTGTATGATGTGTGGACTAATTATACCAGATCCAGGAAAAGGCCATGCTCAAAGTAGACTAATTGTACCAGATTTGGAGGGAGGGGTTTGGGTTTTTTCCCCCCCACAGTGTAGACAAGCCCTGAGTGTGGTTAAGATGGCAAAGGTTTTTAATGATGAAGAACATACAAGCTAGAAGAGACTATAGCAGGTTGCTTTTGCCTGAGCATACTGGTAAGGGCAAGATTCTACCCCATCCTCCTTACCCCTATGCTAAGTTGTTTGAGTGCAAACTCTTTTTGGATTTTGAACTCAAATTTGCAGCAACTGAAGTAAATGAGGACAAAGGGGATTGTAGGAGGAGGAAAGAAAAACTGGAACATTTTTTAAAGCTGTAGAAAAAGTGGGAAGACAGAGGATTGAAAGGACTGTTCCTCCCAAAACAGGAAATTTGGAATGTATGGGATATACTGATGGAGGCACAGCTGTGTTAATGTTTCTGCATGCCCTAATTAAAACTAAAGGCTCTATAAGCAATTAATGAGACACTCTCTGTAATTGCCTACATTTCCCCTCAAGTCTCAAAATGCAGCATGAATGCTGACATCTGTCAATAACACCAGTTAGTATACAATTGTCTTATTACAGGAAAATGAAGGTAACCTGATGCATTCCAGTTTTTTGGACTATGATTCCCATGAGCCCCAGTCAGTGGGATTTCCTGACTGGAACCCATCTCGGGGAACAGCCCACTGTCTGCCTTTCTTTCTTTCTTTCTTTCTTTCTTTCTTTCTTTCTTTCTTTCTTTCTTAATATATTTTGCCTGATAAAGAAGCCCGTAGAGCTTCAATAGCTTGTATCATGTGTTTTGCATTTTGGTTGGCCAATAAAGGTATCACTTTTTTTGTGGATCTGGATTTTGTTTTGCTGCATACCCAACATGGCTACCCCTGAATGTCTGTCCTGGATTTGAAGATACCTAATTTTTCTGCAATAAGGGGAATCTTAAACAAGAGGGAAATATGGACTGGGACTAAACTCTCCAAGGTTCCTACTTCCAACAAAGGAAAAAAAATTCTCTTTCAGACTATAATTGGCTAGTTTTACCTATACAGCACCTAAACGTTGTTTCCAGATGCAACAGTACAGAGACTACTTGAAAAATCCAATGATTTCTGCCTAACAAAGGGGCTCATGGCTTCATTAAGGAATAGAGACATCCTGGATACCAGACAGGTTGTCTTCCTGCTGCAAGAAGATTGAAATCAGTACATTTTTGTTGGACAATAAAAGTATCACTTTTTTGTGGATTCTGGATTTTGTTTTGCTCTATGGTCAACACAGCTACCCCTGCATATGTTTTATGGCGACCCTATGACTGAGAGACCTCCAAGGGCTCATCTACACTGGCCAGGATACTCCAGCTCCTTGCTGGCATATCCTGCTAATGGATCCTCCCCCATTACCTCCATGAGTACAGACAGGCGCACCAGCCCATTGCTGCGGCTGCCTCTGCCACAATCTACCTCATTCTCCTGGAAGCTAGGAAGCTGGCCTGCAACATGTGAGCAAGGTGCCCTGCATGTAACCAGCCTTGATCGCATGGTGCAGGACTCCTTCTTCCTGCGGAAGAGCAATGGCAGAGCGGCAGCTGCAGTGATGAGCTGCCCTTCTGGGATGGACTCCTGCAGTCATGTGGGGCCCAATCCATTTCTTCCTGGTGGGAACAGATTAAAGCAGGTATTAACGCTTTCATCAGCGCTGTATACGCACAATCCTAAATATACACTGGACTGACTATGTGATGAATGTTGCTGTCTTCGAGCAAGCAGGGATCACCAGCATTGAAACCTTGATATTGAGAACATAGCTGCGCTGGGCAGGGCATGTTTCTAGGATGGAGGATCATCGCCTCCCAAAAATAGTACTCTACGGTGAACTCGCCACGGGTCAGCGTAAGAGGGGCGCTCCAAAAAAGCAATACAAGGATTCCCTGAAACAGCACCTCAGGCTCGGCCAAATTGATTACCAACAATGGTCTGCCCTGACCTCACATCGGGAGGCATGGAGACGCACTATCCACAATGCTGCAGCCTTATTTGAGAACTCACGCCGAACAAGTCTTGAAGAGAAATGACAATGCAGAAAGAATCACAACCTGGAAACATCACCCAAGGAGACCTTCTGCTGTGCTTTCTGCAACTGGACTTATTTATCTCGAATTGGCCTTTTTAGTCATCAGCGCACTTGCAGAAAGCGCGGGATGAGTCTTTCCTGAATCTTCGTTTGCGAAGAAAAGCCAGAGAGAGAGAGAGATCAGGCCCTACCCCATCTTGTTTTAATAATGTAATAATGGGACTCCTTGAATCCCATTGAAAAGGCAGGATATAAATGAATAAAATAGCAGCAACAGCAGCAGCAGCAACAACAACAACAATGCTGATATAGGAGGTGTGGTTGTGATAGCAGAGGTAAAATGGCCATTGGTGCTATAATGATGGAGGGGACTGCAGCAGAATCCATCTCTGTCAGGAGCAGAAGCTGCCCTATTGACTCCTGATCTGCACAGAATCTGAGGTGGGGAAACTTTCTCTGGTGATGGAGATGGCTTTCTCTGCCACTCCCTGCTGCCACTGCACACCACTCCAAGAAGGTGCATTACACTAGCATTATCAACCATTATGCCAGTTTAAGGCATCAACAGGACTCTGGCATCAACACCTCCTGCCTCACCCATGGAATGATGATGTGAGATATTTATGTGGATTCAAATTGGCCATATTTTCTTGCATTTAACTCAGCTGCAATGAGCAAAATTAAATGTGGTCCTGTAATGGGAGACTTGCTGTCTCTTTACAAGGGTAACAGCACCATGGCTCAAAATCCAGCCCAGAATAATGTTAGCACTGGGTTTATTGCAATCTACTTGCAAATAGAAATGCAAGGAAAGTTATATAGTCAGCCCTCCATCTCCACAGATTCTGCATCCACAGATTCAACCAACCATAGCTTAAAAATATTCAAAACAAAATTCCCCAAAAAGTAAACCTTGATTTTGCAATTTTATACAAGGGACAATGTTTTACTACACCATGGGACTTGAGCATCCATGGATTTTGGTATCAGGGGTGGGGGTGGGGGGAGTCCTAGAACCACACCCCAGTGGATACCAAGGGCCCACTGTATCCTAAGCTATCTCACTCCAGCCCTCATTGGTCAGTGTTTGGAAAGAGAAAACCTGCTAAATTCCTAAATGTCCTAAGGCAGCCGCAGGCATGTGACCCCATGGTGTGGTGGGTGTGGGTGGGGTGGGGATAAGGCATTGCTCTCCCAAACCACAATTTTGACCTCCCTAATGAAATTTTCCTTCATCCCTCAAATGTATGGCATTGCAGTAACTTAAAACCTCAGTTGAGCATTTAGAAATACAGTACAGGCATCCAAAGAAAAGTGGCGGGAAAAGCAACCAGGGGAATGTGAACATAGGAAATATAAGAGTTCTAGGTGTGAACGATTTTCAATGTCCCATTCTCTGCCATGCCAGAAATTTGGGGGATGAAGAAAAAACATTATTTTAGGGCAGAAAGAATTCTATTTGGGGGGCAGTGTCCTCATTTTGCTTCCCTGTAGCTACACCCCTGGCCACTCCCTGTCCCTTGGGGCAGTTGGCCTTAAGTCGTTGGTAGGCTATGACAGAAAACTGACCCCCGGGCCTCAGATGGACCCACATCAGGTTGCCCCCCCTGCTTTGTTTATCCCCAGGCCCAAATTCAGTTAAATAGGGTAAAGGTCAATAAAGTGGCCCTTATTCAGTTAAATAGGGTAAAGGTCAATAAAGTGGCCCATTTATTTGTGTCAAGTCTCAATAGTTCAGTCTTGGTCATCTAATGGTTTGTCCATCAAATTTGATGTTTCTACAGCTACTGTCTTTTTATAAAAGGCATCAAAACTCTTAATTTTTTATATCTAATCAAAACATACTGGCAGTAGTGCTAGATCAAGCTCAACTATTCATGGCAATATAAGAGGTATAAATGTGTGGTATGAGTTTAAATTTAATAAAAGGACATCTTTCTTTGCTGGATTATTTGTTATCACTGTATTTTGGAATTTCTCCAACAATGAAGTCCCCAGTATTCATGGCCATTATCTAAAAGAGCTAATACAATGAAACCTGGTTCCTAAATATTTTGTGTGGTTGCTGTTTTACTACATCTGTGCAGTTTTAGAAATTTAGAAAAATAAATGTGACATGACCAGCCAGCCCCAACCTGTTAATCGCCTGATGTATTGGACTGTGATTTCTTCATCCTCACCAGATTGGCTATGTTATTTGTGGTTGATGGGAGTTCTACTCCAAACATATTTGGAGGCCAACAGATTGGGGATTTTTTTTTTATTTAAAAAAGCATATGCTAATTCCACTGGGCTTACATCCCATTTCCTCTAGCTTTACTGATTTGGAAGGGGCAGTCCAAATTAATCCTCTCTCATCTCACTTTTTCAACTGTTTTCTAAATTTTTTTAGTTTCTCTCTCCTCCTCCCCCTTTACCTCATCTTGGATTACTTCACTTGGTGAAAACTAAGTTCAAAAGTGCAAAAGTATGGGTACTCAATGAAGTCAGCAGGGGGGAGAAGACAGGAGGAGGTGGAATATTTTCAGTAGGCTGAGGCAAAATCAAACTGCTGCAGCTTCTCCTAGTGTATGTTCTTCCTCATTAACCACTTTCACCATCTTACCTGCACTTTGATTATGCTTGGCCACATGCATTCCTCTGTGAAAAGTTGGAGGGTATTCCATCCTTCCAGGAAGATCAATGTGATATATATATATATATATATATATATATATTACCATGCTGCCCCTGATACTTTTGAAATGGTATAATGGACTCAGCCTACCTACTCTTTTTATGGGGTCTATGTAGATATGCCTTCCTGTTTTTGTAGTAATTTGTAGTAATTTTGTACTAATTCTGGAGCCATTTTTTCCACAAACCTCTGAGTATCACAAACCTTTGAGTAGCCTTTCACAAACCTTATATACATAGAAGTATGCTAGTGATACAATGGATGGCTGTATGCTAAAAGGATGGGGTAATAGAATGTAGTCCAATATGGGATATGGTACAGAACAGGGGCAGGCAACTTCTGAGGGTCCAGAGCCCATTTCTGCCCTCCCCATGATCTTGGCAGTCCCCTTTGATCCTCTACCTCCTAAAAATGCCTCCTCAAGGTGTATCATATTTCCAAAAGGCTAGGGGTGGAATTTGCCAAAATATTATTGCCCTAACTGTGTGGGTGTGGGTGGGTGGCCTGGGGGAGATAATATTTAAATGGCTTCTGGGGCAATTTCCCCACAATTTAGAGGGTTTTGAGACTGGAGGTGTGCTAGGAGTCACTACAGATTTCATGAAACTCTCAGGATGACTTTCCCATTCCTAGTCTAAATCTGCTGCCATCTTCCTCCATGAAACAAACTTGAGGAGACATAACTGTATCTTCTCTTCCTCTCAACCTTTTCCCCAGATTTCAAAAGATATCAAAGCTTTCTTTGTGAGCAAAATGCTCTACAGAACTTCCCAGTTTAACTTTTTCCTCTTGCTGACTCTCACTAATGGTCAGCCTAATCATTTTGCAATGTGAAGCAATGGTCTCAGGTGGCAGATTCTGATGGCAGTAATTAGGTGTTGGAGATGAGATCTCTGAGTGCTTCAGAGTACATCTTGAATCTTCTAAATCTGTTCTACTCAAAGTGGTAGTCCCTGGACCAGTGCTGCCCCCCAAGCCATTGGCTGCTGGTCCTTTGTGTGTTTCCAGGAAATTAAAAAAAAATAATTGTAGCCAATGGGTACAAATATGGCACTTGTCCCTGGCACGCTGGGGGAGAAATTGCTGATCCCCCAAATCAGATAGTCTGGGAGGCACCATGCTGAACTACCTTGTGATCCTAAGGAGTGGTGGAGGGTAATACTCCATTGCCACAGTTGAGATATAATTCAACTATCATCCAGGTCAGATTCTATCTGTGGAAAAAGGGAGAGTAATCATTTTATCCATTTTTCCAGACAGCAAAATATCATGCTTTTCATCCTTCCTTCCTTTCCTCGTCTGATCCAAACAATATTACACACTTCAGCTATCTGATTCAGCCTAAAGCCCGTCATCAAAAGAAATCAGCATGAGATATACATTTCCACTAGTAGCAGAGGTTCTGAATCAAAGGCTGGGTGACCAACTCTCAGGGATGGTGCATTTCAGCAACCTTTCCATTCTATATTTGGGTTTTCCTGTTTCCAATACTCTGTTCTTTTCACACTACAAGATTACAGCACTATGGATGTCATTAGACAAGGCAAATAAGGCGTCATAAGGACAACTAAAGATTGCAAAAGGGCACACGTACCACACAATGTTACCCTTTTGCAATCATGTCCTGTTTAAATACAACGTTCTTTTTAATTGACCGCTCAAGCTGTCAATTGATCCCTGTGGCGTTTTTGTGCCGGCATTGCCAGCATTTGAAACTTCGCGCCATTGTACTCACGTGAATGCAATGTCAATGGCCAGTCAAGTGAGAACACTTCCGGGTGAGATCATGACATCCAGGTAGGTGGCACACTTTTTATGACCCTCCCAGTTTACTTGGGACTTTTTCAATGTGTTTAGGTGTTTTTGTAATTTTTGTTTTTAGTTTTGAATTTCCCACGCTAAGTATTCTCAGAGAACACACAGGATTTCAAATGAGGAAGTGAACAGAGCTCCATTCACTCCTGGTTCATTGCTGGGAAACCTTTTACTGGGATTAGAGGTAAGTGTGGCATGGGGAGTTCTTTTGTTGACATAAAAACAGCAGAGTTATGCCAGCAAAAGAATGGGGTTTAGGGATGGTGGTCTGATAAAGTCCTATAACTCTACTTTAAGTGCCACAGGAGCATCCAATGAAATCTTGGGGTTTAGTGGAGCACTTTGGCTGCAAACTCCAAATAACCCTCCCTAAACTGTGAATCCCAGGATTCCATAGGATGTTGCCATGGCAATTAAAGTGTAGTCTGAAAGGGCTGCAGGTGTCCCATGGTAAAGTGGCAATGCGTTCTGCATGATGCCAGCCACAGATGCAGGCAAAACATCAGAAGCAAACTCTTCCAGAACATGGCCTCACAGCCCAGAAAAAAACCAAGGAAAATCTATGGATGCTGGCAGTGAAAGCCTCGAACTTCACATTAAGATGGTAGTCTTTTTCTATTCCATATTCAAAAGCTGACTTTATTGGCATTGGTCCACTTCGGTTTCTCCATCTTCTGCCTCAAAGGCTTACTCTGGAGGTTGCATTCAAATACATTTGAAAGCAAACAAAATCCCCAGGGCCACCAACAGTCCAATTTTTGTTGAGCAGTTTTTTGTCCTCTCCCCACTCACTGCTGGCTTTCCTTTGAAGGCTTTTTAAGTCTCTCAGGAGACAGCCTTTTAATTATGTCATTACTTGTGTGCAGCTCCTGTTCATTGTTTGTTTAACTGTTACTGCTTGTGCTTTGAACTAACTGTATCCATACAGCCCAAAGCTGAGGCATTAGTAGGGTTCTGAACAATTTTGCCTCCATTGCCTTTAGGACATTCACTAACTACAAGATGTTGCTGTGCATAAGGATTTTCGTGATTGTGTGTGTGTGTGTGTAATCATGAATACACTCAGAGAGATTTTAATGAGCTTGGGACAAAAGAAAATGGGAAAAAGTGAAGACCCATGCCACTAACTGATGTAACATTCTCTATTTCTGATTTCCAGAAGAAGAAAAGATATTAATTTATTTAAGCAAAGTTGATAGAGAAATACACACAAGAATGAAGCCAAGAAAAGCAAATGTTGCCCCATTTCTATTGCTTCTCTCTCCAGCTATCTCAGAGTCCTAACTGCATGCTTAAGTCAAATGCTGCTATTTTAGTCCCAGAGCAATTTTCTTCCTCCTGCAAAGAAACACATTTTGCTATTCAGTTAAAAGAAAATTGATACTTTCAGCCACTCTTATAGTGTGAATCCTGTTCCTTTCGATGCCGCTCGGTTATGTGCCACTTGGACCTTCAAGAATTCTCAGAGAAATCATTCACCGAACATTTGCTACAACATTTCTTCCCTCCAATGCACACTTTTATATTTGTAGTGTTTTCAGTACTGTACAAACCCAAGTTATTTATCCTTCTTCAAGTACGCCACTCCCATTACTGACACCACATTAACAAGTCTGGTAGCTCCACTGAGATGTCTGTTTTGGCCTTCATCTTTGACCCCTTTCTCACCATCGTGGTGCTGCCTAAAGCAAGTCACTTCGCTGCTGTGACAGGCCCCATCCTCTTTCAGTCATTCTTTTATGTTAGAAGGCTACACAGCCAAGAAAGTAAGGAAGAGGAGGTACCAGGGCAAATATCAAGGGAGAAGATACCTCAAAGGTACACTCAGAGTAATTTTATCCACTGGACACTGAACTAATCATGT
The DNA here is from genome assembly GCA_030847615.1 of Gambelia wislizenii. Classification (NCBI taxonomy): domain Eukaryota; kingdom Metazoa; phylum Chordata; class Lepidosauria; order Squamata; family Crotaphytidae; genus Gambelia; species Gambelia wislizenii. The sequence continues at coordinate 101,209,473 of JAUMIR010000006.1, forward strand.
AATTCTTTGCAGAGCCCAGGAAAACAATTAAATTAATTCAATAGTAGGGAAGGAATATTTGGAAAATATTCAAAACCATTCAATAAATGTGTTTCCCTCACATCTGGAAACCCTGACAGGACGAATCTTAAATGGATGACAATCTTTGCACTTCAGGACTTCTGTTTAAAAAATGCACATCCAATTCCACCAGAAGCAGCATTTTCTGTGCTAAATATGCTGTAACATTTGTCCACAGAAAATAGGTTTCCTATTCACAAACAGTGCTTTCTGCACACACACAAAAAGTGCAACAGGAAACAATGGAGTTATCTGTGCAGGAAACTTGTTTTCTGTAGTGAAATGTTATTTTCTATACAGAATATGCTGTTTTATATGCAGCAAATTTGTTTTGTTTGTAAAAAAAAAAATAAGTTTTCTGTCCCAACATGCAATTTTTTGCAAAGAACAAGCCCTGAACTGGGAATAGTATTTGATAATGGCAAGGTTTTCAATGAGTTTCTTGCAGCAAAAAGAAAAATGCTAAAATAAAATCTTGACTGTACAAATGAAATTTAACAAGATTTATACCCGTATTCGTTGTAGTTGTGTCCATTCAAGTCATTTTCGACTTATGGCAACCCTAAGGTGAACCTATTATTGGGTTTTCTTGACAAGATTTGTTCAGAGGAAGATTGCCTTTGCCTTCCACTGAGGCTGAGAAAATGTGACAGTGGGTTTCCATGGGCGAGAAGGGATTTGAACCCTGGTCTTAAGCATTGTAGTCCAACTCTCCAACCACTACACCACCCTAATGTATTAAAACTATTAACAGTGTTTGTTCATATTTAAATTCTGTTCATATTTAAAGTCCAACAACATTATTATTATTTGAGAGCAATACTGAACATTGCTTGTCATTTTAATGTAGTGATGGATGAATCCCAAGGCTTCACCACTCCTGATTTCCATGACTTCCTTTCACTGCACTCCAAACAGGTTGAATTTCCTTTACTAGAAGTCTCCAAGAGGGGCAATTCACCATTGAAAAAGGTTGCAACCCTCAGTACCATTTAATATACCCAATTACTAGCTTTTCAAAACCAGAAAGTAGATGTCTATCCAACTCTGTTTTGTCATTTTTGACAAATCTATGCTGCCCCAGAAAACTGAACTCTGAACCCACAACAGTTTCCCACATCAGTTGCCCATGTCATGTTTGTTAATTCTCAATTATTTATAATTTAATGATTGAATGGCTTGATTGATTATGGTTAATAATTTTTATGAATTACAATGTCAACAAATTAATGTGATATGATTCTCTCTATGTTTTGACTTCAATGCATTACATTTCTTTACTGCAACTAGAACAGGGTTGGGAAAGTGTAGCCTTACAGATGTTGTTGGACTGCAAGTCCCATCAGCCCTAGTAAACAGAGCCAATTGTGAGGTATGTTGGAAGCTGCAGTCTGCACTTCAGTGTTCTCTGATCTAGCTGAATAAGGAAGACATAGATTTGAATGGAAAGCCAGAGGCTTGTACCTTAAATTGAGAGTTGAATGCTAAGGAAAAAGCTTTTAGACCTCTCAGCGGCTTTCGATACGATAGATCATAGCATCCTCTTGGATCGCCTGAGTGGGTTAGGAATTGGAGGCACTGCACTCCAGTGGTTCCGATCTTTCCTCTTGGGCAGGTCCCAGAGGGTACTGCTCGGGGACAGCTGCTCCAGCAGAAAGGAGCTTACTTGTGGCGTTCCACAAGGCGCCATCCTGTCCCCGATGCTGTTTAACATCTATATGAAGCCGCTGGGTAAGATTATTCGGAGTTATGGGGCTGAGTGTTATCAGTACACTGATGACACCCAGATCTATTTCTCCTTGTCCCGATCATCGGCCTCGAATTCCGATGGTGTCCTCCTCTTAATGATTGTCTTAAAGCAGTAATGGGCTGGATGAGGAAAAACAGATTGAGATTAAATCCAGACAAAATGGAGGTGTTTGCAGTAGTGGCCCCAAAACCAGGAGTTGGGTTGCAACCTCCAGTCCTGGACAGGGTCACGCTCTCCGTTAAGGACTGTGTTCGCAGTCTGAGGGTGCTCCTTGATTCATCGCTTCAGATGGCTAGTCAGGTGAATGCGACGGTCAGAAGCACCTGTTATCAGCTTTGGCTGATATGCCAGCTGCGCCCTTTCCTGGAAGGAAGGGACCTCGAGACTGTGGTGCACGCACTGGTAACCTCTTGTCTAGATTTCTGCAATGCGCTCTACATGGGGCTACCCTCATGCTTGGTCTGGAAACTTCAGTTGGTACAAAATATGGCAGCCAGAGTGGTCTCGGGAACATCTCGGAGAGACCATATAACTCCAGTATTAAAATCTCTCCACTGGCTGCCTATCAGTTTCCAGGCCCAGGATTAGGTATTGGTTATTACCTTTAAAGCCCTAAATGGCTTAGGTCCAACTTATCTTTGGAACCTCCTCCCCCCATATAATCCTCCCCGCGCACTCCAGTCCTGTGGGAGGAATTTGCTTCAGCCACAAAAATCTAGGCTGTCTGCAACCTCCCAAAGGGCCTTTTCGGTAATCGCCCCCAAATTGTGGAATGGCCTGCCGAACAAGATCCATCAGATGACGAGCCTGAGTAGCTTTTAAAAAAGCACTAAAGACGGATCTCTTTCGGCAGGCCTTTCCTAATTAGATCCTGGCCTCAGGAGCTACTGGCCTCTTTTAGTCTGCTGGCTATTTATTATTTTTTTAATGTGAATTTAGATTAGTTGTTTTTAACTTATATTGGTTTAATATCTTTTTATGGGGGAGGGTGGGGTGGGTGCTGTTTAGGGATTTTAATCTGTATTTGTATTTTAATTTTTGTAAGCTGCCCCGATTGTTTTTAACAGAGGGGCGGGGTGTAAATAAATTTTATTATTAATATATTATTATTAAGGAAAAACTCAAACAACCTCCTGTCCCCTAGGTTCTGGCTATATAGGACTCTGTCCTTGATGTTTGGTACTGAGCCATTATATTTAATCCAAAGCTGGTGGGGGAGGGTGATCAAAATATTTCACATCAGTCCACACAGGGGGAGGAAGAGCTATCTCATTCAGTTCAAAAAAGGAAGATCAACATTTTTATTTATTTCTATGACACGATCAGCTTTCTCTACTGAAATAAAAGGGGCAGCCTGTATGAAGTTCATCGGCATTTTGAAGTGTATAAGACATTCTCTATCGTGAGATGTATGCCTGTATATGTATTTATTCCTACAATTCATAGGCTGTCCATATTTTGTATTACTAGCTGGACCTGACGTACCATACGCCGTTAAAATATTCCCCCCCAAATGCCCAGTAGACTTCATGACAACCCTGTAAGTTAGGCTGATGGGTTTAACTCGCCCCCCTGTTGCTGACCTTGTCCCCCACTGCCAAACTTGCCCCCCTGCTGGTTGCCTCCCTACCACAAACTCCCCCCGCTGAACTTGCCCCCCGGTACTGTGGAACTCACCCCTCCAACAAACTCAGCCCACCACCCACCACCAAGCTTACCCCCCAGCGCTTGCCCTCCTACCGCTAAACTTGCCCCCTGTTGAATTTGCCCACCACCATTGCTAAACTTTTCCCCCAGCAAACTCACGCTCCCCGAAGCCAAACTCAGCCCTCCCTCCCACCGCCAAACTTGCCTCCCGCTGCCGAACTTGGACCCTCGCTGCCAAACTGCCCCCCTGCCAAACTCGCCCCACCACCACTTGCCCTCCCACTGCTGAACTCCCCACTGCCAAACTTGCCCCATGCCGCCAAACTCAGCCTCTCACTGTCAAACTCCCCCCCCCCCAGTGCTTGCCCTCCTGGAAACAGAAACATACCTAAGAGAATTATGTATATAGATTATTAATATGAACCACATGAGTTTTAGGAGATTATCAAATGCTCTAAATATGGTGCTATCACGATACCAGGAGATCGCTAAAGGGCTTCCTTTTAAGATTATGTTGTTCCCCTCTTGTTATGCTCCTGTTCAACTGTCATTATGCCAGCACTTCTTTTTTTTATGGGCTAAGCCATCAATGGTGCCCCTGGTCCATTTCTGTAATGAAATGTCATGCAATTGAAAAGGTGCCCATTATGCTGGTGCGATGCCAGTGTCAGTGGGACGTCTGTGTGGGTGTCATTGGGACATCGAGGTAAGTGACACACTTTTTTGTACCCTCCCTGGGTTACTTAATAATGTAATAATAATAATAATAATAAAATTTATTTATACCCCGCCCCTCTGTCAAAACAATCAGGGCGGCTTACAAAAATTAAAATACAATACAGATAAAATCCCCAAACACCCCCACCCCCACCCTCCCCCATAAAAAAATTAAACAATTATAAATTAAAACCAACTGATCTAAAATCACATTTAAAAACAATAAATACAATAAAATACAATAAATGGCCAGCGGACTAAAAGAGGCCAGGATCCCCTGAGGCTGGGATCTAATTAGGAAAGGCCTGCCAAAAGAGATCCGTCTTTAGTGCTTTTTAAAAGCTATTCAGGTTTGTTATCTGACGGATCTCATTCAGCAGGTCATTCCACAATTTGGGGGCGATTACCGAAAAGGCCCTCTGGGAGGTTGCAGACAGCCTAGATTTTTGTGGCTGAAGCAAATTCCTCCCAGAGGACCGGAGTGCGTGGGGAGGATTGTATGGGAGGAGGCAGTTCTGGAGATAAGTTGGACCCAAGCCATTTAGGGCTTTAAAGGTAATAACCAACACCTTATACTGGGCCCGGAAACTGATAGGCAGCGAGTGGAGAGATTTTAATACTGGAGTTATATGGTCTCTCCGAGATGTTCCCGGGACCACTCTGGCTGCCATATTTTATACCAGCTGAAGTTTCTGGACCAAGCATGAGGGCAGCCCCATGTAGAATGCATTGCAGAAATCTAGACGAGAGGTTACCAGCGTGTGTACCACAGTCTCGAGGTCCCTTACTTCCAGTAAATGGCGCAGCTGGCGTATCAGCCGGAGCTGATAACAGGTGCTCCTGACTGTCGCATTCACCTGACTAGTCATCTGAAGCGATGAATCAAGGAGCAGCCCCAGACTGTGAACACAGTCCTTAACGGAGAGCGTGACCCCATCCAGGACTGGAGGTTGCAACCAAACTCCTGGTTTTGGGGCTGCTACCGTGAGCATCTCCGTTTTATCTGGATTTAATTTCAATCTGTTTTTCATCATCCAGCCCATTACTGCTTTAAGACAATCATTAAGAGGAGAGACGCCATCGGAATTCGAGGCCGATGATCAGGAAAAGGAGAAATAGATCTGGGTGTCATCAGCATACTGATAACACCCAGCCCCATAACTCTGAATAATCTCACCCAGCGGCTTCATATAGATGTTAAACAGTATCGGGGACAGGATGGCGCCCTGCAGAACACCACAAGTAAGCTCCTTTCTGCTGGAGCAGCTGTCCCCGAGCAACACCCTCTGGGACCTGCCCGAGAGGAAGGACCGGAACCACAAGAGCACAGTGCCTCCAATTCCTAACCCACTCAAGTGATCCAAGAGGATGCTACGATCTATCGTATTGAAAGCCGCTGAGATTGTAAAGTTTAAAGTGTGTTTAGGTGCTTATTGTAACTTTTTGAGGTTTATTATGCTTTTTATTTTTGAATTTCCTGTGCTCTTGTCTTCTCGCGAGAGCAGCTGGGATTTCAATCCAGGAAGTGAAAGGAGCTCCATTCGAGCTCAATTCACTTCTGGCTGCCCTGCTGAGGCAAGGATCTGTGATTAAGGTAGGTTTGAAAACTTTTTATTTTTTGGCTTGACAGGGACAGGAGAGGGGCGGGAGATGAGATTGTGAGACAGGAACACTTTTTTTGTTCCTGTTTGAAAATCTCCTAAATTAAAACTAAAAACCACACCAACTTTATTATACAAGTCAAGGGGTCATATATTGATGGTAGATGTATATGCACAATTTGAGGCTGATCCGCTTGAAAAGACATTTCAGCTAAGATCCAGGTAGATTGATTGTTGATTGGAAACAATGCAGGCATTTAACAGTGAAGTGATTCTTAGGCAACTCCCATTCAAGTTATGAGAGTCACAATAGGGGAAATCCAGCACAGAATAAGCAAAGAGGTAGTACAGGAATACATTCTTAATCTAAATGAATTTAAATCTCCAGGACCAGATGAACTACATCCAAGAGTATTAAAAGAACTGGCAAATGTAATCTCAGAGCCATTGGCAATAATCTTGGAGAACAGAAGTCCCAGCAGACTGGAGGAGGACAAACGTTGTCCCCATCTTCAAAAAGGGGAAAAAAGAAAATCCCAACAATTATCATTCAGTTAGTCTGGCATCAATACCAGGGAAGATTCTAGAGCAGATCATTAAACAGAGAGTCTGTGAACATTTAGAAGGCAATGCCATAATCACAAAAAGTCAACATTCCACCTCAACATTAGGAGGAACTTTTTGACAGTAACAGCTGTTTGGCAGTGGAACATACTCCCTCGGAGAGTGGTGGGGTCTCCTTCCTTGAAGGTCTTTAAGCAGAGGCTGGATGGCCATCTGTCAGGGATACTTTGACTGTGTATTCCTGCGTGGCAGGGGGTTGGACTGGATGGCCCTCGTGGTCTCTTCCAACTCTACAATTCTATGATTCTATGATCCCCCATCCTCCCTGCCCTATTTCATGGCCTTCTAGAAAGTGCAGAAAGTGATCCCTCTTTCTCCAAGAGTTAGTTGCTAGAAGTTCTGCATAGTCACTCCTGTAGAGATCAGGTTTAATCTTCTCGGAGCCCCCTATCCCAGTGCTGAAATTCCTTTCCACAGAGAAGGGGCATCCATAAACTCTTCTCCTACTTGTAATCCTGAGGAAATGCAATACTACCTCCAGGAGAGTGTTGAAGGATGTACCTGTTGTAAAGCTCTACACTGTTGACATCTGCGATTATTATTATTATTAAGGGCAACGGCAACATTCAGGAGGGTTTTTTCTTTAGCAGTTGGCTGCAAAGACTAACAAATGTATTTGTCTCCAAGACTGCAATCCTATGTAGATGCAAATGGGGCTAGGGGCTCATCTAAGCACCAGTGTATTCTGGCTACGGGTCTGGCCTGGTCTTCCCCTGCTACCAACATGAAACAGGATGGAGTCCAGACTCCCATGCCGGCGCATTCCTGCAGCCTGCATCCCACTGTCTGAAGCCATGAAACTGGCCTGCACCATGTGATCAAGGCCCCCTGAATGTGACCAGCCTTGGCCACATGCTGCAGGACTCCTTCCTGGCTCTGGAAACAGTGACATGGACCGCAGCTGCAGTGATAGGCATCCATGCTAGTATGGGCTCCTGCAGTCACTCAGGGCCCAATCCGTTTTCCCAGCTGGAATAGACTTTCACAGGTGTTATAATACAAGGGTGTAATGGGCTTTACCACATCTTAGCTCTGTCTTTGCTTAGGACTTCATCAGTACTGCCTGGTGACAAAGCAGGGCAAAAGCCCTGCATCATTAGGACTGCAGGGCTCCAAAATGGGGCCACAGTGGGGTAAATAGCCCATCTAGACAAGATGTATGAATGTACATCTGTATGTATGAATCTAAGGGTGTATGAATGTACTGCAATTTACACGTGATTAGGTTACCTTAGGACCACTGTGCTCTGTCCTGGGTATCTTGCTTTAAGGACACTGGCAAAGCAAGACACATCCAGAAGGAGGGTTCTGGGAACACAGAAAGAGGGGGATATGTTTACCTAGAGAACAGAAGATTAACGAGAGCATTGATATAGCTGTCTTCAAACATCTAAAGGGTTGTCATGTAGAAGATGGAGTAGAGGACAGGGCTAGAGTTAATCGGTAAAAATTGCAGGCTGCAGCTTTAGGCTAAAGATTATGACAAGACTGGTTCTACCATTAGGCAGAGTGAGGCAACCATCAAACACAGCAGATTTCAGGTGTCATGAAAAGGCAACCCATCTTTAAGAGGTCTGTCTATTAAATAACGAGACTGTGTTTCTACCTTTCAGACAAATCAGGGAGAACAGATTGTGGATGCTTGAGTGGTGACCTTGAACATATTTGAACCTGCATAACAAACGTCAACACTCTCAGCCATTCAGTTAATTGTAAGTCATTCTTTAACGCAGCTGTGTTGTCTGTTGTGTGCTAGAAAAATGCTAAGTTTAAAAGTCAAGCAACATGTCAATTTGAAATTTTTTGTAAAATTGAACAAAACACCAATGGAATCTTTTCAAATGCTTACTGAGGCCTACAGAGAAGACTGCATGTCTTGCACATGTGTGTTTGAGTGGCACAAAAGATTCAGAGAAGGACATGAGAATGTAGAAGATGATGAACACCCTGGACAACCTTTCACTTCAAGAACCAAAGAAATTGTGGGGGAAAAGTCAGCCAGATTGTTTGAAGAGACCACTGACTCAGCACCAAGAATGCAAAAAAGGACATTAAAGCAAGACCACATTCAAACCCATGCTCACTGTTTGTGGGGTTTTTTTTACATCAAGGGCATAATTTTGGTAGAATGGATTCCAGAAGGCTCAATAGTGAACCAGCATTATTATAAGGAAGTTTTGACAAAGCTGAGAGAAAGAGTCAGGGAAAAAAGGCCAGAACTGTGGGAAAATGGTTTCATCCTTCATCAAGACAATGTGCCTGCTCACATAGCTCTTTCTGTGAAGCAGTTTTTGGCAGATAAATGCATTATCGGCCAAATGCATATACTATACTTGAACATTCTCCATATTGGCCAGATTTGGCACCATATGACTTTTTTCTTTTCCCTAAAGCTAAATGGGTGCTCAAAGGAACAAGGTTTGAGTCAATTGATGCCGTAAAGAAGAAAATGACAGATGTGTTGAAACAGGTGACAGAAACTGATCTGCTCCATACCTTCAACCAGTGGAAAACAAGACTGCATTGGTGTGTGAGTGTGAATGGGGAGTATATTGAAGGGAGCAAGCATTAGAATTGTAATACATATAAATAAAGATGGATTATTGTATCAGTCTCATTATTTAATGGACAGATCCAATAGTTACTTACTTTGTTGTTATTTTATTACTCTCACAGATGGATAAAGGTATTTGTGGGAGATTTCTGGCTCAAGTGCCAAAATAAGTTGATTGACTGGGTGCCACACACCTTGACTTGGGTAGATAGGGACTGGGTACCATTTACTGTTTGTCGAGGGTAGCATGCTACCTCGAACTAGCCCTGGATCAAGGAAAACCTTCTTAATAGTAAGAGCTGCTTGTAGAAGTAGTAGAAGTGATTGTTGGAGAAGGTGGTAGGATCTCCTTCAGTTTAAATATTTAAGCAAAGGAGGCATGGTTGCCTATGATTGTTCTATAGGGTTAAGACTCATACAGCCCTCCAGATATGGTTAGGCTGTAACTCCCAGCACCCTCAGCCAGCACATCCAATGATGAGAGCTGAAATCCAACAACATCTGGAGGGCTGCATGATCCCCACCTGTTTTATTTTACTTATCCTATGAAATTATCACACAGTGTAGTTTCCCATGATTTGTTTTTTTTTAAAATTTGTTTATTTGTTTCTACTAAAAAAAATAGCACTCAAAGCAGCTAACAATACATTGAAACAGAATAAAAACAAAGAAGAAACAGATCAGAAGGAAATTAAAAGCTAGTAAGACAGAGAGTCAGTGTGGTATAGTGGTTTGAGTGTTGGGCTAGGAGTCAGGGAGATCAGGGTCCAAATCCCTGTTTAGCCATGGAAACCCACTGGCAGAGTTACACACTCTCAGCCTCCTCTGAACAAACGCTGCCAAGGAAACCCCATGATAGGTTCCCCTTAGGGTCTCCATTACTCAGAAATGACTTGAAGGTATACAACAAAAACAAGACAATAACACCCAGAATTCCTGTCTGAAAATGTTAGCCTTAAATGTCAAGGACACATGGTGCAAGTTGTAAAAAAAATAATCAAAAACCCACACACATTATTTCCCATAGTATCTCAAATGTTACAAAATTCTTTCAGTAAATCCTAAATGCAGAGTGCTCTAAGTACATATTAGCAATATGCAGTCATAGCACTGCTGTGGGAATCAAAGAACTGTCAGCTGGCAGACTAGAAATAGTGTCTCATCTGGTTCATGTCTCTAGTAGCAAAGAGATGTTTCTTATGCTACAATATATTTTCTGTTACTTCCTCTAGTCTAGCTTTGTATGTGTCAAGTGCAACACTCCCAGTGGAACACCATTCTAAAGTTCATTCAGTCTTACTCTTTGGACATTTTCTCTGATGTTCTATCCAATTGCTCAGTTTGGAAGTCAGTGCTGAACACCACCAAATTAGCTTTGTGTCTTTTCCCAAGTGCTGGGAAATCTTCCCACACAGGTTCTCTTTTTAAACTTGGTCATATCAGCATCCAGTAATTAAAAGATTGCTTTTGTTTTATCTTCTCACCATTGCACAAAGCAAAATAAAGGTAAGTGGTACTTTCCTATGTTTGCCGGGTAAAAAATGTGTGCTTTTAAAAAAGTTCATCACATTGAACATAATTATAAACAAAGATGGTTTCAGAAGGTAGAACTGGTGGGCATCCAATAAGACTTGTCAAAACCTCTACTGAGGTTTTCCCTCTCTGTTATGTGTTTCCTTATACCTTTTGGAGATTATCAGATATTCTAAATATGGCATTATCACAATGCCAGGAGATCGCTAAAGGGTTTCGCTTTCACATGACTCTCATTATACTCCCGTTTGGCTGTCACTACACCGGCACTGCTTTCTATTGATGGGAGAACCCGTCAATATATCTCCCATTCTGTTTCTGTCACAGAATGTGACAGGTGCCCTGTTTTGTTGATGTCATGCCAGTGTCAATGGGAGGTCCCTGCCAGAACACTTCCAGGTGAAATCGGGACATCGAGGTAAGTGACACACTTTTTTGTACCCTCCCCAGATTACTTGTAATGATTTAAGTGTGTTTACATGCTTGCTGTCACTTTATGATGTGTATTTTCCTTTTTATTTTTGAATTTCCTGTGCTCTCATCTTCCTGTGAGAACAGCCGGGATTTCAATCCAGGAAGTGAATGGAGCTCCGTTAGAGTGTCATTCACTCCTGGGCTGCCCTGCTGAGGTAATGAGCCATGAATAAGGTAGGTCTGAAAAGTTTTTCTTTTCTGTTGGGACAGGGATGGGAGAGGGGCAGGAAAGGAGATTGTGGGATGGGAACTCTTTGTGTGTGTGTGTGTTCCTGTCTGATAATATCCTTTGACCAAGCAAGCGATAGGACTAAGGATAAGGAGCAGCATCTTGGACTGGTCCAACCATCCAGATAGTAGATGCTGAGGAACAGTGACAATCTTCTTGTTCTTCTTCCTCCTGGATTCATGTACCTGGATTCCCAGTCGTTCCTCTCTTTTGGTATACAAAACAATAAACAATTGATGATCTATTATTTGCCACCACTATACTTGCCTACTGAGTTGGCTTCAGTGGATAACACTAGTCTATCTTCATCACTGAAATAAGATTCAACCTTCATGTCAGCCTCCTTCTCTACAGGGAATAAGGAGAGCTGTGGTCCTCTCATCAAGTGTCTGGGGTCAGCCTTTTCTCACCTTGCCCTCTTCCTCTGGGCTATGCAAATTGGCCCCAAAGGTCTCTCTCTCTGGCTTTTCTTCTCAAACGAAGATTCAGGAAGGACTCATCCCGCGCTTTCTGCAAGCACGCTGATGACTAAAAAGGCCAATCCAAGATAAACAAGTCCAGTTGCAGAAAGCACAGCAGAAGATCTCCTTGGCTGATGTTTTTGGGTTGTGATTCTTTCTGCGTTGTCGTTTCTCTTCAAGACTTGTTCGGCGTGAGTTCTCAAATAAGGCTGCAGCATTGTGGATAGTGCATCTCCGTGCCTCCCGATGTGAGGCCAGGGTGGACCACTGTTGGTGATCAATTTGGCTGAGCCTGAGATGTTGTTTCAGGGAGTCCTTGTATCGCTTTTTTGGAGCGCCCCTCTTACACTGACCCGTGGCGAGTTCACCGTAGAGTAGTATTTTTGGGAGGCGATGGTCCTCCATCCTAGAAACGTACCCTGCCCAGCGCAGCTGCGTTCTCAATATCATGGCCTCAATACTGGTGATCCCTGCTTGCTCAAGGACAGAAACATTCGTCACATAGCCAGTCCAGTGTATATTTAGGATTGTGCGTAGACAGCGCTGATGAAAGTGCTCGAGGAGTCATAGGTGGTGGCGATAGGTGACCCATGTTTCAGATCCATAAAGGAGGATAGACAGTACAATGGTTCTATACACACTGATTTTTGTGCTTTGCCTCAGGTGTTTATTGCTCCAGACTCTTTTGTGAAGTCTTCCAAATGCACTATATGCCTTTGCTAATCTGTGATCGATCTTTTTGTCAATCTTGGCATCTGAGGAGATGATGCTTCCCAGGTAGGTGAACTGCTGAGGACCTCGCTGCTACCATCCATGCTTGCAAGGCCAGCAGATGAACCTTTGGTTTAAAGGGTGAGGCCAGTTCTGTGCACGCTGCGCTCCACCAGAAAAATCCATTGCACAGGCTCGAAGGACAAATCCAGTTCCAAAAAAGCCCTGTAGCGATAGGCGAGGGACGAAACGGCAGGTGTAAAGATGCACTGGAAGCTGCAGACCCAACCCTGCATGCAGGCGGTTCAGGACATTGGTCGGCCCCAAACGTAGGAAGCATGGAAATAGGTAGCAGTGAGATCCACAAAAGCTGGAACCAGCATTAGACATGTGTTGTTGCTTTTGCTTTTGTTGTCATTGCCATGTGTCTTCAAGTTGTTTCTGACTTACTGTGATCCTAAAACACACCTATCATTGGGTTTTCTTGGCAAGATTTATTCAGAATAGGTTTTCCATTACTGCCCTCTAAGGCTGTTTGACTTGCCCAAAGTCACCATAACTGAAAATGATTTCAAACCCAGGTCTTCTGGAACCCTAGGCCAACACAAAACCTGCTGTACCACATTGGCTCTCTGCAGGTATATTACAACTTATGTTATAATGAATGACAATCACCTACTGCACTTGGTAGAGTGTTCCTTTATTCAGGATTGGGGAACTGGTAGTCCTCTAGGTGTTCCTGTGTGGCCAATGGTGAGGGATTGTGGGAGTTCCAATCCAGCATCATCAGGAAGGGCACACATTACCAATTCATGCTTTAAATCTCTTGCAGCCACTTCAGTTATCCAACTACAGTATGTTTCACTGATTCAGAACCTGATTTCTGCATTGCTTAGTATAACTTTACATGAGACAACAACTACTTGCACTAGCCTTGGGGGAACCATTCCACTATCTATTACATCTCATCATTAGCATGCTGTTGTACTGGAATGCACATCTGAGCTAATTGTCTGTAAAATGGCAGCTAGTTTTATCCTTACTATTTTTCCAAAAAAAGAAAAAAAAGAAAAAGAAATAGTCACTGCATTTTGGTTCAAACTTACTGTCTCCCATTTATGATTTAATGCATATATCTCGACAACCATGTATCTAACAATGGAGGAAACAAGATGTGTGTTTTTTGTCTGTTTGCTTCTTTTCTGCAATGCTACCCACAATTTACCAGCAACATAATTCTGCTTCTTGACGCAGTTGTGGTCCAAATAGGTCAAAATCCTGCTATTGATGTTATACATGGATGATACACTCTCCAGTAAACATACCCTACCCTTTCTCTATTCTGGTTGCCACCCTCTTCTTCAATGCAAGACTTTCCTCCACCTTCTCTTCTCCCCCATGGAACTGTAGGGCTGAATGGGAGACGGGAAAGGGGAGAGAGGAGATGCCAGTAAAGGGAAGGAAACACCCACAGTCACCTCATGACCACAGATATCACCAGGCATGGCCACCTGAAAGTGATCTTATAAGACAGGGGGAAACACATCAACAAACCACTTTTCATCAATCAGTCTTATTTTAAATTATTCAGTTTGTGACTGTATTTTTTTTTTTAAAAAATCCACTATGATTGATTCAGGGAAAGTAGACTGAAAAAGAGAAATGGGGCTGAGCCAAAAAGAGCATCATAAAGGAGCCCTGGTGGCGCAGTGATTAAATGCAGCCACAACGTTGTGAGTTTGTTGTACAGGGCTCCAAACTTGAATCATCCTTCCATAGGTTGGTAAAGTGAGTAACCAGCCTGTTGGGGAAAATTAGCTAAAACACATTGTAAACCACTTAGAGAGTGCTTAGCTCTATAAAGTGGTATATAAATGTAAGTGCTATTGCTATTATTTGGGTTGCCAGAAAGAATGTGTGGCATCCTGTATACAAACAGTCATCCAGAGCATGGCAATTCCCCCATCTGGCTTCTCTCTGCCTCTTGGTACTCTTTATAGTTCCCAGCACTAAGGTTTAGGAAAGGCTACACTCGCCCAGATGACTACCACACTGACAGATATGCTGTACATTGTGAAATGGTTGCTTGTTCACAATGTCTTTCTGCATGGACCCTTAGACTCCCGCCAAGGATTGGGCACTGTTTCATTGTTCTGAAACTAAGCAATAGTGGAGGAGATGGTTTCTTACCTTTTTAGCAATGAATCAAATTGCTCTGCATTATCCTGAACATCATATATGAAGGTGGAGATGTGAACATAGTGTTGTGCAGACGTCCAGTGAGGAGAAATCATGGTCCAGCCTTGACCTAAACTGATCAAGACCTAGTCTTGTCTTTGTGTTGGATGAACTTTACCATTAGAGCAGGATTTCAAAGTTCTATAGAAGAGTACATATGCTGCCATTCAGGTAGCACACTGAAAGTGTTTTGATATCCCAGTGTTCCTCTGGGTGCTTCCTTGCCTCAGGATTACCATCATTAGTCTTACAATCCTTCCTCCATTAAAGCAGACCCAGTTTCTCCACTACTTGCTTCTTTACTATGCTGAAATGCAAGTACTGTGATCAATGCTTTTTTAAAAATATTCTTAACAAGGTCAGCCCTTCCATTTGACAGAGTAAAGCAGTGACCTTCAATATTTGCTTTTGGATGTCATGAAAGAGTAGCAAGTTTTTAACAAGTCAAAGACCTAGGGCTTGTTTACGCTAAGGATAAAACATGTACTCAACCTGGATCTGGTGTGATTTGTCCACCCAACACACACAGCAATTCCCTTCCTTTTACCCATTAATCTGGCTTAACAGAAACTGCACGTTGCTCTGGAATTTGCAGGCCGAGTCAGAGAAATAACGAGACCACACACAAGTATTGGGTTGAAATAAAATGGGTTCTTTATTTATAACCCTACCTATTTAATTCCCATAAAATCTTCAGCAGGGGGAGGCAACCTATTGTGGGAGCAGCTGGGGCGGATTGTCCCTTCTGGACTTATGCCCCCAGCTTCCCCAGGCGAACACCTGAGCCCTGTTGAGTAACCCCAGGACTTGGGGTTGCTCTCCAGCCGGCCCGTGTCTGGAAGGTTAACCCGAAAGTCCCTCACCCAATCCATACAGATTAAGGTGAGGGGATTATCCTTCAGGCCAACCCCAAGGTAGGCCTCCTTCTGTTCCCCCAGATCATACAATCTAAGGGGATCCTTCCAGAGGCCGTCCCTTCACCAAAATTGGTGCCATAGGTGTACACCGTAATCTACGCCTCCCCCCTTCCTGCCAAGATAAGGGGCAAATATCTGCTTAGTCCCTTAATCCCCCACTAGCTTGTCCAATAAGTCCCTCAACCCCCGCTGAAGATCTCCCAAGAAAATTAAATTCCCTGTGTCCGAGAGATGCACCCCATCCGCTCTGTAGAGCTCAGGCCTCTCAAACACAATCTGCGGGTGCTGCAAGTAGTGCCCTTCCCTCGTTGTCAAAAACTTACTAATCTGTCTATTGACCTTCTGTCTGGCCTGGTCAATTAAATGGGGGTTCCCCTCCCCTCACCACAGCTGTCTGGGCAAGAGAGCTGACCATACAATGGTCACAGCAGGCCACCTTGACCAAATCGCTTCCAAATCATACGAGGCCTGAATGACCAGTGCCTTTCCCTTGAGAAGGCCCAAGTCATTCCTGCCAAGATGAAGGACCAGTATGTCTGGCGGAGACCCCCGACGCTCCCCAAACAAAAGATCCATAAGGCCATGCCACCGCAAGCCTCTCTTCCCCAACCATTCAATGGTCACCCTGTCTCCCAGGCTGAGGTGAGTCCCAAAATGACTCAAGCAGGCCTGTCAGGCCACCCAGTAGACCATACTGTGGCCACAAATCAGCACCCGTCATCTCACCGTCAGCAATCTAATACCTGGAAGACAAAAGGGGAAGAACAAGTTAGTAAGGTGGTAAGCGGACATACCTCCGATACACGGAGGATGTCCAGCGGCCAATCTGCTGAATGGCAGCTTGATCCATACCCATCGCTGCAGCCGTAGATGCGGCCCCGATGCGGAAGGAGTGTGTCTCAAACAGGACACCCGATAGCCCGAGCTGCATCACCGCCTTGGTCGTCACTGCCCAAAACTGGTACTTAGTAAGGGGGGAAAAATCAGCGTGAACAAATAACGGGCCTGGCCCCCTCCCCTGCACCTTCAGATACCCTTGCATGACCAAAACTGGGCAAAGATCTGGATCATTGCAACGTGACAGCTTAGATTTCCTTCCCCGTCCCACCTGATCGGTTTTTGAAAAACGCACCATGAACATGAGCTCTTGATCCTTCACCAACACATCCCTAAGCTCCAAGGCCCTGCCTGAGGTATCTGACCTGGATGCAACCACCAACTCGCTTATTCGCAAAGCCCCCAAAAATGCCATAAGGGCGGCCGCGTGAAACAGCAAGAGGCTGAGGGGGAAGGGTGGCAGCCCCTTTTATCCCTTCTGGCCTCGCCCTTCTCCTCGTGCTGCCGGTGCTTGCTGGCGCACCACCTACGGGGTCTCCTCCCTCCTCCTGACCCGCAAAGGGGCTCCCAGGCTGCAGCCCAGCAGAGCAGCGTGGGAGCCGTATTCCAGGAAATTCCTGAGTGGCTCTGGTGTTTTGGATGTGTATACAGCTGGAGCTGGATGGATCTGGAGTGATTTAGCTGTTCACAAATCTACATACCCACTTCATCAGCCCATCTGGCCTGTCCCCCTTGGTGCCACCACTGCTGCTATCATTGCTGGTATGGTCAGAATAGGGCACCATGCCATGTGATCAACAAGGAGAGGGGTGCACTGCTCCCTCCACTTTGATCACATGAGTGTCCCCTTCTGATCTCACCAGCAGTAGCAGCGATGGCCAGGTTCCCCTAGAGAGCTGCTTTGCTGGTGCACAAGGCAGTGGTGGTGGCACCAAGGGGGATGAGCCATTGGGGCTGATGCAGTGTCAGTATTGGTAGTCCTTCTGGACTACAGCACAGCTGCAAAACAGATTCACTCTGGTACGTGGGTATCATGTTGATCTGGGGCAGCTTCAGTGCATAATGCTCTGGACTGGCCCTGGATTATGATACCAGTGTAGATGTGCCCATAGCCATGTTAGTCTGTATCAGTGTGCAAAGGCATCTTGTAGCATTTTTGAGAGTAACTGAGAAAAAGAAGTTGGTAGATTAAACTTTCGTAGATTAAGGAGATTATCAGATGGGGACAAAAAAAGTATCCCTGTCTCGCTATGTCCTCTCCTGCCCCTCTCCCATCCCCATCCTGGCATGGTAACCAAAAGTTTCACACACCTACCTTTGCCACATCTTTCCCTCCCCCTGGCAGCCCAGGAGTGAATGGAGCTAGAATAGAGCTCCTTTTACTTCCTGGAATGGAAATCCTGTCTGTTCGCACGAGAGGGCGATCACGCAGGAAATTTTTAAAAAGTCAAAAAGTGACAGCAAGCACAAAAACACACTTTAAAAAAAATACGAGTAACCTGGAGAGAGTTAAAAAAAAAAGTGTGTCACTTGTCTTGATGTTCCGCACCTGGAAGTGTTCAGCACGAACCTCCCACTGATGCTGGCATTGTGCCAGCATAACGGGGCAACTTTTCACTCACCCACTATTCCATCATAGAAATGGAATGGGCGATCTATTCATGGCTTAGCCCGTGAATTAAAAGGAGCCCTGTCAGAACAGAACCAGCACGGGATCATGATGACTCGGTGATGACGACATCTGAAATCAGGCCCTCCTGACGTCGTTGTCACACCATAATTAGCCCATCTGATAATCTCCTAAATCTACTTCATCAGATGCTACTGAAGTAAGTTTAGTCTATGACCAAATCTGCACTACACAAATAGACCAGTTTAAAACTGAATTATTTGCCATGGCTCCTTCCTACGGAATCATGGGATTTGTAGTTTTACAAGGTCTTTAGCCTTCTGTGCCAAAGAGTGCTTGCTCCTCACCAAAATACAAATCCCAGGATTCTATAGGAAGGAGTTATAGGAAATAATCCAGTTGCAAACTGAATTATTTGTGTGTTATTAATTTGGCCCATGAAAACTTATGCTACCAACTTCTTTCTCAAAGGTAGTACAAGATCTCCTTGCATAATTTCTTGGCTATTTGATAATGGCATTAGTGCCAGCAATGGAAGAGGTGCTTGTACAATGTTCCACAAGTGCAAAAATAATTTCATAGCAGTGGTGGTGCTTGTTGGGTTGCTTTTTGCTGTCTCACTTTGAGCAGCCAGATGTTTTTGGCCAATTCTGTTCCCTAGTGATCCAGAGATGACTACATGTTGCCCTGAGGAAAAGGATTTGCAAAACAGAGAGATAAGCTGAGTAGTTGTGGTGATGGTAGTGAGATAGTCCAGGTGACTCTTTCACTCTATTTGTTTTGATGCATTAAAGCTCATGTGAATGAGCAGGGTTCTTTCACTCATGGAGTGGTGGTGTCAGCTCTCTTAGCTCAAGGCAAGTAGGGTGAAGTTTGCCCTTCTCGGCCTTGTGAAGCAGCAGGATACCCACTGCTTTTCATATTCTGTAGCTTTGTGTGAATTAGAAAAGAAAACAGAGTCTCATTTACTTCCACTGAGCCACAACCTTGTCAGAGATGGAATTGTCCCACCATTTCACAAAGTTGAATCAATGCAATATGAAATTGAGCATGCTGGTGGAGAATCCCCACTTGCCTTCCCATTCTCCTCAGTTGAAAGGCAGGAGTCTCAGGCTGGACAAAAAGAAGTACTTCTTCACAGGGTGCTTAGTCAACTATGGAATTATGTACCACAATATATAATAATGACCATTAACTTGGGTGTCTTTGTGTGGAAATTAGCCAAACTCATGGATAAGGCCATATATGACCATGGCTCCCACAAGGGGGGGGGGTGACAGAGCTCTAGCCAGGGGCCCCTGGGGGCCTTGGAACGGGGGGGTGCTGGTGTGACATTATTGTATGTTTTTATTATGTAAATCCATTCAGTTTTTAAAAAATAAATATAAATATTACTTTGGTGTCATCCTTTAAGCTGACTTATTTTAATTTTTATCCTAAATCCCATAGAGCATCTCACTGCCCTTAAACTTAGCAGTAGGTAGGAGGCCCACCAAAGATCCTGGCCTGGGGGCCCACTTCAGGATGTGGGGGCCATATATATGGCTACTAGACAGGATGGTTCTACTGTGCTTAGCATCTGAGACAGTTTGCCTTTCAATGCCTTTTGCTAGGGAACAGCAGTTGTAGGGTGTTAGTCTGCTGCTGTTCTGCTTGGAAACTTCCCATAGGCATCAGATTGGTGGAAAACAGACTACTGGATCAGGTAGATCTTTGGTCTGATCCAGCTGGCCTCGTGTTATGTTCTTGAATATGAAAGTATGATATGGTGCAGGAAAACCAACGGCAGCACCATACCTTTGATTATTTGGACCACTGAGTTGCATTGGTCCCAATTTCCTGGTTAGAAAAGGATTGGACTCAGAAATATAAGACTTAACAGAGTTGTACGGAATGGGTAGACCCATCTGATATCTGACAACAACCTCTGCAGATACACCTGAAGTGTTTCTGTATATCTAATTGTGCATAATTGCTTTTGGTCAATTGCATATTATATATTTATGACAGGTTATTGAAAAATCATAAGGGTATAAATGTATGATAATTAATCATGGCATAATGTATACCATATCTTATTTACATACCTAATCTGCCAGCAACTTGCATTTAATTAACCTCCCATCAATGTTCCACTCAAACTGTAATTTAGTGTAATAAATTGAAAAAGTTGTCAAATGTTCTGCTTAGTCATGCAGCTATGAGTGTCATTGTCTATTCAGCAGGATTAAGGACTTTACCATTCAGAGGATGAATTGAATCTATGGATTCAGCATGCCTTTTGTTTTCTCATCTAAATTATGATTTTTTTAAAAAAATGACTGCAAACACACTGACAAAGACTTAATATGTCATGAAAATCAGAAAATAATTTTTATTGTTATTATTTTGCTAACTGCATCTTTTATATGTTTAGTAGAAAAGGAAACATAATTATAGTGATTTGGAAATTGATTGATTGGAATGGTGAAATAGGAAGACTACCACATATAAAAAAGTAACTAAAAATGGCTGCCTCGATCCAGAAAGGGAAATCTGCATCCAGAATAAAAAATACATGGGCATCATAAAACTTTGCCCCACTGGAAAAGGCAGGATGTATATTCCATTATGGATGGGAGTGTGCATCTTTACAGAAGGTCTCTAGTTGTACAACTGAGCTGGAACTAGTTGGGATCACCATTGTAGTGAATCCATAGTTCATACACTTGAACATTTCCCATGCAGAGCTGTTCCATTATTACATGTGGACGCTTCTGAGTTCCTTGTCTCTTCCTCTTAACATCTAGTTGAAAACAATTGCCGTATATGTTGCCACAGCACTTGACAGCTGGTTATGTGAGCTGCAAAAGAGCAAGACACGCTGCAATAACATCAGAGAGCTATGTGTTATGTAACATCTGGTTAAACTCAGATCTATCTCAAAATATTTTTGCTGCCTGAAACAAAGTACAAAATGATGTCTGTCTCTCAGAAGCAAACTGGACTGGCAATTCCATCTCTCCACATTATTGACAATAGGACTTCATTCTCTACTACACCTGAAGGCAGAAGGATAGCTTAGGCGATGTAGGACTCCCCCCACCCCCAAAAAACACCGTAATGCTTTTTTCTAGCATCTGCTGCTTTGGGTGATATCATTCTGCCTAATGGCATGGCTGAATGTTAAAGTACAGCGAAGTGGTAATCTACTTAAGATGAAGACAAGAAGAATTTGATCTTGACTTATACTGCCTTTCTCACTGAAATAAACTAGCTAAGTCAAGACTGGCTGGAACTACCCAGTGTCTCAGTTTTACTTCTTCATCCTAGTAAAAGCTGGAATTTTGTATTGAATGTGAGTTGGTACCAGAACAGAGAAATATTGGCTTTCAAAAACAGGCTGATAATGCAATCCTATATTGTCTACTCCTAATGGAACTTACTACCAAGAAAAATTGTAATAGATCACACCAAAGAATTTCAAAAGAAAAATTGTCTTGTGCGTTATAGATTACAGCAAAGCCTTTAATTGTGTAGATCACAAAAAACTATACATCACTCCTAAAGAAATGGGTGTGCCACAATATTTTATTATCCTGAGTGTAACCTGCACTCAGGACAAGAGTTACTGTCAGGACAGAATATGGAGAAATTGATGGTTTCCAATTGACAAAGGGGTCAAGTGAGGCTGCATTTTATCACCCTATCTGTTTAACTTGTATGTCGAACATACCATACAGTGCATAAAGGAGGATTAGACACAGAGGAAGGAGGCATGGAAATTGGAGGGAGGAATATCAACAATTTAAAATACGCAGATAAAACCATACTACTAGCAGATAATAGCAAAGATTTGGAACAATTACTGAAGAAAGTCAAGGAAGACTGTCATACTTTTTGGTCACTAGAAGACATAGCTCACTAGAAAAGACAATAATGCTTGGTAAGGTAGAAGGCAGTAGGAAAAGAGGAGGACCGCATTCCAGCTGGACAGACTCAATCAAGGAATCCATGTCCCTGAGTCTGCAAGACCTGAGCAGGGCTGTTGATGATAGAGTGACTTGGAGGTCTCTCATTCATGCGGGTTGCCATAAGTCAACATTGACTTGACAGTAGTTGACAGTAGTTAACAACAACAGTGTGCTAGTTTAGGTTTCTCTACAGAATCAATAGGACCTACTTTCAGGGGAGTGCAAAATTGCAGTATAAGTGTACGATGACAGCATTTATTTTGAAATACATTCCATTGATTCCAGATTTCCTTCCAAATAAAACAGAATTTATTATTAGTGGCAAAAGCCGTGTGAAGATTTTGTCTTAACATTGTGTCATTCATTTTGTTCAATGTAATAGGAGATGATGCATCATAAGAAGGCATTTCAGTTTATTTAGAACTGGATGTATCATTCGCTTACCTGTCTGAATGTTCCTATTCTGACTTTGTCCCCAGATAATGAACTAACTGCCACATAAATATTTGAGACAATAGGGTACCATTGGCACTCAAATGTGAGAGTTCTAGAGAGCAGCATTATTTATTTGTTTAACAATTGTGTACACTCAGTGTAAGAAAATGCACAGTTGTCATTATGAGCTTAAAGTACAATGCATTACAAACTGGATTTAACAGAAACAATGTAACGGGGGGGGGAGCACTTTCCTAAAGAGGTTTCTACAATTTTATAAAATATTTCTGTGTAATCCAAAAAGTTTCTTCGAATGACTTATCAACTTAAGAATACTATTTAAATAACCCTAATATGCTATGAAACACTACAGTGTGGGGTCCCAATTTATATTCCCTTATTTTTTTTTTCCTACCTCCCAGGTTCTCCTTTCTGCAATGTACTGACACTACCATTGTTACACCACTTTCTAACATTTCCTAGGCCCCATTCTAGATGTTGGATTTGACCTATTAAACCCCAAATAGCTTAAGGTAAAATTACTTGAAGCCTGCAGCCTTACAGATCTGCTCAGGCCCTGTTCTAGGCACATTGCAAGATCAGTTTGATTTGCAGGCAGAAGAAATGTCAGAGCCTTTGCAGTGGTGGCCTCCAGAGGGTGAAATTCCCTAATTTACTGAAATGTGTACAGTCTCATCTCTACACTTATAAATGGGCTTTAAAATCCTATCTCTTTTAGGACATTTTGTTTGTGAAGTTGGTCTTTTATCTTTGCCATTTTCAAATTAACAAGTCACTGAAAGCACTGGCATTTATATAAGCTAAGAAAGTTATTTGTTACCTTTTCATTGATATTGTCTGGCATTCAGTACTGTGGTTGCAGATTCATAACCTAGAGTTATGAATCTGTAACTGCTCCATATTCAGTCTTACTGTAAGACTATATAACCCCACACCACCACATAGTTTAACAGCCAGCAGCCAGACTGAGCGAAGGAGGTCTGTTCAGCTGCTGATTGGGACATGAAGACGAAGATATTTCCAACTCCCTTCCACCAGTGATCAAGGCTGTGACAATCAGAAGCAATACCCCTTCACAATCCCTCGTCATACTGCAGATCGCTGGTGGGAGGTGGTTGGAAACATCCTTCTCCTTGTGCCCGAATTTGCAGCTAAGCCATTGTCCTTATCCAGATCCAGCTGCTGGCTGTTATGGTAGTTGTGTGTGTATGCATGCATGTGTGCCAGGATGTCATGGTCAGCCAGGACTCTGAGGACTCAGAAGGCGAAGAGGCTGAGCCAGTAGCAGAAGAGCTGGCTGAGTCTGAGTCTAGCCCTGAAGAACCCAGGGCTCAGCAGCCTAGCCCTCCCCCAGCACAGGGTCCAAGCCTGGGAGACATAGTAGAGCAAGAGCAAGAGGTAGAAGAGCAGGTACCTACCTTTAGCCAAAGGAGAGCAGAGAGGGCCTGGCTGCATCGTTCCTGGAGATTAAGAGACAGAAGCTCATCAATCACCCCGCAGCTGGGAGTGGGAGCTGGGCCAACATAAGCAGCTGGGGGACACTGAGTTCCTTGTTTCAGGCAATCTGCGTTTCCTGGAGGAAGCCTCTGCCTTTGACTCTCCTGCCTCTTGGAACCTTGCTATCTTGAGACTTCGGATATCTTGACTTTGGATTGTCTTCGTTGACCCACCTGCCGGAATCCTTTTGACCTCGGACTGCCTCTTCGTTCTTCGCTCTCTCTCTCTCTGTACTTCTGACCCTATAGGACTGCTACTGACAACACCAGGTACTGTGCTTTTCAACTGAGTTGTTGCCGAGCCGGGCTGTCTTATCAGCTATTTGAGTTGGCTTCCTGACACAGGAGATGTAACTAAGTAGCTAATGTAGAATATCCATGTACTGTACATTTAAAATTATGTTTGAGCTGCTATTTGGGTTTATTATGATTCAGTTTGAGGAGATTATCAGACGTGTCCAAAAAGTACCTTACCAGAATGCCAGGATGACATTTCTGTCCTGTGAAAGGGACCTGGTTTCACATGACATTGTCCTTATCACATTCTGCTCCTGTGCTGCAGCAGTTAGTAAGGCGGCACTGAAACTGGGTCCCATTCACAAGACAGAAACATCATCCTGGCATTCTGGTAAAGTACTTTTTGGACACGTCTGATAATCTCCTCAGTCAAAGTGCTAACTCCACACATCTCCACCCAAATCAAGGTGCATGGAATCCAAATAAGTCAAGTCATTTTAATACATGGTTGCCAGATCTCAGGCACTAGCTAAAAAGTAAGAGAATCCATGTGCTTTTCTGTGTTTCCAGGCAGGGAGACAAATCTTATGGTAAGCATCACTGAAGGAGGAGAAAGTTTATTTTTTGCATGTGATGTAGTTTTAAGGCTTGGGAACCCATTCCCAAAATTTCCAAAGCATTTTAGATCATAAATATGATTACATGTATATTGTGCTTGGGCAACATCAGTGACACAAAATACTAGGAGCAAGAGGAGGGGACTCACACAGAGAGATAGTGTTTGTGTGCTCTTGGACCTATCATGCTATATGGAGCAAGGGAGGGACTAGAATGCCAGTGCACCACCTTTGTAAATCTTCTTATTATACAAGCCATTATTTTATTGTCACCTATGGTCTTGAAAAAAAATCTCCTCAAGGGCTCATAGGAAGTCCTAGCATGAATTTAGAGCCTGGAAAAACACCTGATATGTCTAGTGTGTTGCAGGTAGGGGCATGTGGGATAAGACTCCTAATGGGAATGACTAGGAGCTTGTCTAGATGGGCAATAAATCCTGTCTTTCCCCCATCTTAGAGCTCTGCAGTCCTGACGATACAAGGCTTTCTCCCCATTTTTCCCCTGGGCAGTCCTAACAACCACTAGGGGAGATGCAGGGCTGAGATGGAGGAAGATGGGGTGGGCCCTTTAAAATACCTGTGTTAAAATAGAATCATAGAATTGTACATTTGGAAGAGACCACAAGGGCCATTCAGTCCAGCCCCCTCCCACGCAGGAATACACAATCAAAGCATCCCCAACAGATGGCCATCCAGCCTCTGTTTAAAGACCTCCAAGGAAGGAGACCCCACCACGCTCCAAGGCAGTGTGTTTCACTGCCGAACAGCTCTTACTGTCAAAAAGTTCCTCCTGATGTTGAGGTGGGATCTCTGTTCCTGGAGCTTCCATCCATTGCTCCGTGTTCCAGTCTCTGGAGCAGCAGAAAACAAGCCTGCTCCATTCTCAACGTGACACCCCTTCAAATACTTAAACAGGGCTGTCATATCGCCTCTTAACCATCTTTTTTCCAGGCTAAACATACCCAGCTCCCTAAGTCTTTCCTCATAAGGCATCGTTTCCAGACCTTTCACCATTTTAGTTGCCCTTCTCTGGACATGCTCCAATTTGTCAATATCCTTTTTGAATTGTGGTGCCCAGAACTGGACACAGTATTCTAGGTGAGATCTGACCAGAGCAGAATAGAGCGGCACTATTACTTCCCTTGATCTAGACACTATACTTCTATTGATGCAGCCCAAAATTGCATTGGCCTTTTTAGCTGCCGCATCACACTGTTGACTCATGTTCAACTTGTGGTCTACTAGGACTCCTAGATCCCTTTCACATGTAGTCTCATTCAGCCAGGTCTCTCCCATCCTATATCTATGCATTTCATTTTTCCACCCTAAGTGCAGTACCTTACATTTCTCCATATTGAATTTCATTTTGTTAGCTTTGGCCAAGCTATCCAGTCTATCCAGGTCATTTTGAATTATGATCCTGTCCTCTAGGGTATTAGCTACTCCTCCTAATTTGGTGTCATCTGCAAATTTGATAAGTATGCCCCTAATTCCATCATCCAGGACCGAACCTTGTGGCACCCCACTGGTCACATCTTTCCAAGATGAAGAGGAGCCACTGCTGAGCACCCTTTGGGTTCGGCCGGTCAACCAATTACAAATCCGTTTAACAGTTAACTTGTCTAGCTCACATTTTACAAACTTGTTTGCAAGAATGTCATGGGGAACCTTGTCAAAGGCCTTACTGAAATCAAGGTATGCGATATCCACAGCATTCCCTTCATCTACCAAGCTGGTAACTTTATCAAAAAAAGAGATCAGATTAGTCTGGTATGACTTGTTTCTCTGAAACCCATGTTGACTTTTTGTGATTATGGCATTGCCTTCTAAATGTTCACAGACTCTCTGTTTAATGATCTGTTCTAGAATCTTCCCTGGTATTGATGTCAGACTAACTGGACGATAATTGTTGGGATCCTCTTTTTCCCTTTTGAAGATGGGGACAGTATTTGCCCTCCTCCAGTCTGCTGGGACTTCTCCTGTTCTCCAGGAACTCTCAAAGATTATTGCCAATGGCTCTGAGATTACATTTGCCAGCTCTTTTAATACTCTTGGATGTAGTTCATCTGGTCCTGGAGATTTAAATTCATTTAGATTAAGAAGGTATTCCTGTACTACCTCTTTGCTTATTCTGTGCTGGATTTCCCCTATTGTGCCCTCTGTTCCATTATCCTCAGGTTGGTCACCCTTTTCCTTTTCTGAAAACACTGAGGTAAAGAAAGTTTTGAGTAATTCTGCCTTTTCTCTGTCCCCTTTTAGCATTTTGCCATCTTCTCCGTGTACTGGCCCTACCATTTCCTTCTTCCTCCTTTTGCTGCGGACATACCCAAAAAAACCCCTTTTTATTGTTTTTAACCTCTCTAGTGAGCCTGAGTTCATTCTGCGCTTTACCTTTTCTGACTTTACTCCTACATGTGTTCGCTATCTGTTTGAATTCTTCTTTGGTGATTTCCCCGCTTTTCCATTTCCTATACATGTTCCATTTAAAACTTAGCTCCGTTGAAAGTTCTTTAGTCATCCATCCTGGTTTCTTGAGACACCTCCCATTTTTCTTCCTCATTGGTACTGTTTGAAATTGTGCCTTCAGTATCTCCCTTTTGAGAAAGTCCCATCCGTCTTAAGGTCTCTTCTCTTTTAGTATTCCTGACCATGGGATCACCCCCAGTATTTCCCTGAGTTTATTGAAATCAGCTCTCCTAAAGTCAAGAATGTGTGTCTGACTATGCCTGGCTTTTCCTTTCCATTGTATAACAAACTCCAGGAGAACATGATCACTCTCACCTAAGGATCCCACCACTTGCACCCCATTAACCAGGTCATCCCTGTTGGTTAGGATCAGATCTAAAATAGCTGACCCCCTTGTTGCCTCTTCCACCTTTTGGACCATGAAATTGTCTTCCAGGCAAGTAAGGAATTTGCTAGACCTTGAAGTTTTGGTTGAGTTAGATTGCCAGCAAATATCAGGATAGTTGAAGTCACCCATCACTACTACATCTCTCCTTTCTGCATATGTGTTCATCTGTTCTAGAAAGGCATAATCCAATTCCTCCATCTGACTTGGGGGTCTGTAGTAGAGTCCCACAATAACATCCCTGTTGTTTCCCTCCCCTTTAATTTTTATCCAGATGCTCTCCACCTGGCTTCCAGTATTGATGTCATGGATCTCTTCACTGGTATAAATATCCCTGATATATAATGCTATTCCTCCTCCTTCCCTGTTTGGCCTGTTTCCCTTATAAAGGTTATACCCCTCTGTTCCTGCATTCCAATCATGCGACTCATCCCAGCAGGTTTCAGTAATGCCTATTATATCATATTTGCTTTGTTGTGCTAGGAGTTCAAGTTCATCTTGCTTATTTCCCATGATCTGCGATTCATCCCTACATTCCAATCATGCGACTCATCCCACCAGCAAGGAAGGGATCAAGCCCTATGTGTCTGCAGGAGCATGTCCTAGCAGGACAGCCTGTTGCTGCAACGGCTGGTCTGCCTTGATTTTCCAGAACAAAATGGAGTCCCATGGCATGTGACCAAGGCTGGTCGCATGCAGGGGACCTTGGTCACATGTCA
Organism: Gambelia wislizenii; assembly: GCA_030847615.1. Lineage (NCBI taxonomy): Eukaryota > Metazoa > Chordata > Lepidosauria > Squamata > Crotaphytidae > Gambelia > Gambelia wislizenii. Next base: position 101,237,785 of record JAUMIR010000006.1, read on the forward strand.
TAAGCCAGCTTCTTCACTTCCAGCAGAGCACAGAAGATGGCAGTGGCAGTGGCTACAGCAACAGGTCAGGATACCTATCTGAATGCTGGCTCCTTTGGAGGTGGTAATGGGGGAGTAACGGGCCTGATTCAAGGCCAGGATACACCAGTGGGAAGCCAGAATATCCTGGCACATGTAGATGAGACCTAGGACACATTTTTCTGCCTGGTAAACTACCAAACAAGTTTTTTTTTCCTTGGCTAAGGCCTGCCATATTTGCTGTCCAAATAGCCCTTTTGCCTATTTCTATAATCAATTGACAGAAACGCAATTTCTTCCCATCTTGCCCCTCTTACCTGCCTCACCTCTGTGGCATCATAAGGGTTCACCTTATGACATCAGTAGGACTCACCTTGCTTGATCACATATTTGGGCTCTAAAATCTCAGGGAATGAGGACATTGATGCATTGGCAACTTTGTATGCACTCTCCTCCATTCCTGGCCATAAAATTACAATAACAACAAAGTAAATAATACACATTTTTCTGCCATTTTCTGCCTCCCTCCCAATTTGATATCTGAGGCAGTTCTCTCATTTTGACTAATAGTAGACTGGCCTTGGCCACTTTAAATGTCTTTTAAAAAGGGGGGGGGAATTGCAAGGTTCCTATAAATGCCTTAAAGTCTCCTCAAGGAAAAAGACTGTTAACATAAGACATCCCACATCACTCCACACCATTAATTAGTTCAACGATCACCAGAGAGACAGGCAGCTTCCAAGTTTTGGCCTCTTCCAAAGACATTCATAAAACTTTGGATGGACAACTGACCATCTTTCCCTATCTCAAATTGCTCATAATCTTGTGCCAAGGTCTTGCTTCAGCTTTGAAAGCCAGAGATACAGACAACAAATGGAGAAATAGGTGATGTCATACTGTTTCTATGTAGAAAATTATCAACAAGCTATACAGCATGAAATTGTTATGAAGTCTGAAAATAAGATAAAAATAGTAAGCAATTGAGAACACATATAGTGGGCCCTTGGTATCTCCTGGGGTTTGGTTCCAGAAGCCTCTATGGATAACAAAATCCATGGGTGCTCAAGTGCCATTACATACAATGGCATAATGAAATGGTGTCCCTTATATAAAATGGCAAACAGCAAGGTTTGATTTTTTTGATTTTTTTTTGAAAAAATAATTTTAAGCTGTGGATGGTGGAATCATGGATACAGAGGGCTTTCATATCACTTTCCCCACTCTTTTGTCTTAGACGTCCATTTTTTGACATGGCTATGTTCCTAAATTGTTATTACCTGAGGTTCTTGAGATTCTATTTCACATTATTCCATCCGTTCATATATTCCTCTACATGTTTGAAATGGGGGGTATCTTATTAACGATTTTCACTGTAATCATTTGCAGAATATATGACTCCTTCGCACTTTGAGCTTCTTCTATTGTCAAAGATCTTTTAAAAGCCACTTTCTCCCACCTGCAAAAATGTCTTTCTAACAAGTGGGTTGCAGAGCACTTTACAACAGCTCTGCAGGTCAATCAGTTGTTCCCTGTAAATTAGGTCAATGGCCTTGGATTTTTCTCTGCTTTTTAACAGGCTGGGAGAACATAGTGCCCCCCTGGTGCTGAGATGCAGCTGATGCCAAAGCCTTCTGTACAGGATTTCAGATAAGCTAGAAGATTGCAGGTCTCAAATGGAAGAGGACATTTGGCATTTTACATCCACCCTCACCAAAACGAGGAGTATTTTCAAAATTAAAAACAAAACAAAAACAACACTAGTTTTTCACAAATGTGAGACAATGTTTTAACAGTCCCTCTTTCTTAGGACTTTTTTGGACGTCTTAAATGTAACGGAAGCAGCCTCACCATGTTGCGAGGCTGCTGCGCTGCAGGGTGTCCCTTTCGCATGACGCCCGTCCCTGCCGGTACTGTTGCGGTACCGCAGGGACATTTGAGTGTTATATTTCAGCGATTTTTACTCACAATCAACTTTTGTGAGTAAAAATTGCTGAAATATAACACTCAAATGTCCCTGCGGTACCGCAACAGTACCGACAGGGACGGGCGTCATGCGAAAGGACGCCCTGCAGCACAGCAGCCTCGCAACATGGCGAGGCTGCTTCCGTTACATTTAAGACATTCGAAAAAGTCCTTAGAGATCTTTATTCATTCTTTCATGCTACATCTTGTCATAAAAAGCACAGCCTGACTTTGGATCTGATAGGATTGTGTACCATATCAGGACAAAGTCTGACAGCTACCACCTACTTTTTTCTGATTCTGATGTTTCCTGAAATGAAATGGATTTTCCTCTGATGTGAAAAGAATCAAGTCAAAGGTTTATGCCTAGAATCATAGATCTGGAAGAGACCACAAGGGCCATCCAAACCAGCCCCCTGACATGCAGGAATATACAATCAAATCATTCCTATCAGATGGTCATTTAGCCTCTGCTTAAAACCCCCCAAAGAAGGAGAGTCTACCACACTCCGAGGCAATGCATTCCACTACCAAACAGCTCTTACTGTTAGGAAGTTCTTCCTAATGTTTAGGTGGAATCTCTTTTCCTGTAGCTTGAGTCCATTTCTCTGTGTCCTTGTCTCTGGAGCAGCAGAAAACAAGCTTGCTCCATCCTCAATATGACATCCCTTCAAATTTTTAAATATTGCTATAATGTCCCCTCTTAACTTTCTCTTCCCCAGGCTAAACATACCCAGCTCCCTAAGCTGCTCCTCATAGGGCCTGGCTTCCAGACCTCCCATCATTTTGGTCACCCTCCCCTGGACACATTCCAGCTTCTCAATACCCTTCTGGAATAGTGGTGCCCAGAACTGGACACAATATTCCACCTGGCTTGAGGGCAGTACATGCGAAAGGAATCTAGGGGTCTTAAGTCTACCACAAACTGAACATGAATCAGCAGTGTGATGCAGCAGCTAAAAAAGCCAATGTGATTCTAGGCAACATCAATAGGAGTATAGTGTCTAGATCAAGGGAAGCAATAGTGCCACTCAATTCTGCTTTAGTCAGACCTCACTGGGAATACTGTGTCCAGTTCTGGGCACCACAATAGAAGAAAATAGAGGTATTTAGACTTGCCACCAGGGTGTGTGGCCTGTGGGGAGGTTTTGTGTGTTGGGGGGAAGATGGGCCCTTGTGCCTAAGCAGCTGACCACCTCTAGTTTAGGAAGAAAAATCCAGTTGAACTCAATGATGTTGTATGTCAACAACTGTGGGATGGCCAATACATTTCATAAAGAAAAAGGATGTGCAATTAAGCCAAGTCTTAGAATATTAGAAAAGGGTGGGGTGGGGGATAAATATATTCAAGAAGAAAAAAAAGTAGGGTCTGTAAACATAAAAATAAATTAAAACATGGCTATCTATATTTCTTTATAGCTAATTTTGACCCACAAATAGACTTCACAGTTGCCAGGTAGTAGTTCAAAATCAATCAAACAAGAAAAACTGGAGATTGTTTCCAGTAATCTATAAGGAATTTAGTGGCTGGATTTTGTAGTGCGAAGGTGGAATGTAATAGTCCGACTTATATTTTCCATTAGACTCAGAGCCAAGAGACACACCACAGTTGCAGTTGGACTGCTGTTGGAAATGATGTCCTCATGGGAAATAATCCCCATTCCATTTGCAATATGTAGGAATACTCATCAGACAAACTGGGACCATCAGGCTGTGACCTGGTCCCTATATACCCCACATCATCTGAGGAGCTGGTGGGATGGTGTGGAAACTGCTGCATATTTGCTCAAGAAAAGCCAAAGAAAAACAAACAGCAAAGAGAGGAATTTTGCCTATGGTTGCAGACAGACACAGTATAAGATTTTCCTTACTCTGGTAGTTAGGCTTTGTTTTATGTTAAACACATAGGCCAGAATTCTGGTAGGGTGGCCTTGCTAAGGCTGGTATCACCCCTTTCCCTTGTTACCCAAATTGCATGGGGTCCAGGAGAAACCCACTCATGTCTAGATATTAATATGGGAAATTTTAATTCACTCAATATGGCAGAGAGGCTGGGTAACTGTGGGACCTTTTGACCTATGTATAGCTGTACTAACTGAAGATACTCCCAGATGGGAAATAAAACAAAATGTGTTTTATTGAAAAAATAATCTTGGAAGCATTCACACAAGGCTATTGAAGAAAGCAGGAAGTATTGGGATAGAGGGATAAAGTTTGGGATGATGGGCTATATTATACCTGTCCGAAGAACAGAGATTTGTGTAGCAGAAGATACTCAGACAGATCTCTGAGGGTTGCGCAGTGGATGGACAGAATGATGGGATGCAGGAAGCTATGAACACTTTGATTGTATTTTGGGGTGATATTTATACCCAATATTTACCCTTAAAGGTGTTATGAGTAGAAAACAATGTTAGATGGAGTTTCCCACACTTAGGACTTTATCAAACCACCCCACATTACTGTTCTTTTGCTGGCATAAATTCTGGTGTTTTTATGCCGGCAAAAGAACCCCCCTACCACACTTACCTTGAGCAGCATCTATGAGGCTTCCCTGGCATTAATGGCACACAAGCATAGCTCTGTTTACTTCCATGGGTTGAAATCTCCTGGATTCTCATGAGAAGACACTTGTGCAGGTAATTAAAAAATTAAAGAAAAAACCCACAGAAAAAATACAGCATAGCACAAAAACACAGTTAAAAATTTCCAAGTACACAGGGGCGTCATAATAAGAGTGTCCCCTACCTGGCTGTCACAATCTCGCCGAGAAGTGTTTGCCCATTGATGCTGTATTCACATAAGTACAATGGTGCGTGAATTCAAACGCCAGCAATGCCGGCAACAAATTGCTACAGGAGATCAATTGACAGCTTGGGCCGTCAATAAAATAGGACAGCTTATTGACTTGACATTATTGCAAAAGGGCGATGTCGTCTGGTATGTGCAGCCTTTTGAAATCATTAGGCATCTTTATGACACTGTATTTGCATGGTCTGATAAAGTCCTTAGACGATGAAAGCTCCAGCTATGTTAATTATTGCTAATGGCTGAGACATTGTTGAGGATAGCAATCTGAAGGAAAACCAGTTTGCAGAGTAATGAGTTTTCCCTTCCTTTCTTTATTTATTTAAAAAGTCCATCCCTTTCCATGCAGAAATCAAATAAAATTCCATTGGGACCAACAAACCCTCCCCTTTATAATTGCTATATAGTGAGAAATTTCTTTTAAAAAATCAAGAGAGCAGGAAGTTTAAACCTTCCCCACCTGCATTCACTAGTTCTGAAATGGATAAGGGAAGTGACCCAGACATGCTTCCTCTACAGTAAAAAAGAGAATGGCCCTAGGCTGCATACTCTGTGTTCAGTGATGTGTAGCGTGACCCTAAAGCCACACATAAACCTGCATCTCAGCAGTGTTTTCATGGCTGAAAACCTTGAATTCTTGGCAGTTTACTAGGCAATGCCTAGTTCTCTTTTGATCTCCAGGTTGAATGCCAATGGTAGCCTTACATTCCTATGGCTGTTCTGCCACCAATTGAAGAAATAGCAAAAAGTAGCCATAGGCACAGCAGAATCCATTTCTTTCATTCAAGAGACTTCTCTTTTTTAATGGAACGGAAATAGGAAAGGGACTTCTTTCCATCAGTGGCAACAATGCTGACTTTGGTTATGTGTCAGTCCTGTATGCACATTTGTGGACATGATTTCTGCCTCTCTCTTGTTGTGATTCATTGTTGCAGTGATAAGTTCAAAGAGAAACAGGAATTGAATTGAGAGGGCATGTGGTCTACTCAAATGTACAACTTTTAAGGTATGTGCTCCCCCCCCTTTTTTTTCTTTTTCTTTTTCTTTTTTTTTTTTTGTTCCTAGGCAATTTGGTGATGTCCTTATTTTCTGCCTCACTGGTCTCATTTTATTTCTTCTCCTTCTCATGGTTTAGTTAGGTTTTCCCTGCTCATTCCTCCTTCAAGTTATGTCAGTAGCACTGAATGCTGATGAATAAGGCTTGTCCCCAGCCACTCATTCTCAGGTAATCACTTTTGGCATGGAACATTGGCTGCATTGTTAAGGGGACCTGCATCATCAGCTAGCTTTAAAATTCCAGTTAGTTGGTTAGCTTGCCTGCCTGCACTGTTTGTTCTATTTACTTTTATTTCTGTAAAGTAAGAAGGCCTTTGAATTAAGGAGTTTGCTTTAGAAACTGCCAGTGCCAATATTGTATCAGGCAAGACCAGGGATGTAGCAGGGGGTGGGGATGGGGATGATAGCATCCCCTCCCCAAATAAGTACTCTGCCCCCCCCCATGAAATGTTCCTTCAGTCCCACACTTTCTTGCATGGTAGCATTTTGAAATACAGGTTAGGCATTCAAAGAAAAGGGACAGACAAAGTTACTGAGTTAATATAAACACAGCAAATATAAGAATTCTAGGTATATATGATTTTCATTGTCTCACTCTCTGTAATGCTAGAGATTTGGGGACTGAAGGAAATTTTATGGAGGTAGCAGAATTCTTATTTGGGTCCTTGTAGCTACACCCTTGAGCAGGACCTATGACCCCAGCAACAAATTTTGATGCCATGACAGAGGGATGGAGAAGAAATCAGTTCACACTTTAATGCAGCCTCACCTAGGGGTTGTCTACACTATTAAAACCCCCCAAAGCCTGCCCAAATTCCCCCGAATCTGCAGTGTTCAGGTCACATGACACATGTCCTTTTTCCCAAATCTGCTGTGACCAGGCCACATGACACACGGCCCGAATTTGTGGCATTTGGGGGCATTTTACCTTGATGCAGAGTTTTTAGGATTCGAGGTTTTCTCTAGATTTTTGTCCACTACCACTGCCATCATCATTGCCACTGCAAGCATTTTAAAGCTCAAGAGGCAAGTTCCCAACTGAAGGGAGAGGTTTTTCCCTTTCTCATGGCTTGCCAACACTGCTTCTACCTGCGTGACACTCACCCATCAATTGCTTCAAGCACCTCTTCCTGCGACAGGAGAACTTGCCTCCTGAGCTTTAAAATGGTCATGTCTGCCAGGATCTGACCACTTGTGGCAGTGGTGAACAGAAGGAGTAGCAGATGAAGCTCCACAGGGACAGTAAAGACAAGTACCCAACATCCCTGTGGAGAATAATTTTGTACATGGCTTTTGGGTGAATGAGAGGGCACAAGAGGGGAGGGCTCTATTCAAATTTTTGGCCCCACATGTAAACAAGCCCCTAGTTTCACATTTTTAAACCAATATGGGAAGATTTGAAGAAGTTATTGTTTGAAATTTGTCTCTGTTTGAATTTTGCAATAGAGTTCTCCAGTCAATTATGCATGCAAACCTGCCATTATTAACAGAAAGGGCACATAAAAATAGGTAATAGTGGAAATAACATGCATAACATTAGGAAGATTGCCTGCAAGAATATGTTTATGAGCTAAAAAACACATAAAATATAGTTGTTTACTGAAATGTACACAAAAATACATGTATTCAGAGAAATGTACACAAAAAATAAAGAACATATTCACATGAACTTTTAAAAATGGTTTCTCAAACTGAGGTGAACCAAATGGAACAAAGCAAAAATTCTCAAAAATTCAGAATGAATACATCTCAAGGTCAGAAAAATGAGAAACTGAAAGAAACCAAAATTGACACATTTCCCCATCTTTTCCTTGACAGGGCTACAAAATCCCATTCTTTATTTTAAAAAAAACTTTATTATATTGTTGTACCAAAAGGTGTAATAATGCTACAATGCCTTTTACTAGTCAAGACATTTGGTTGTCTCAAGATATCAGGTGATTCCCCCCCCCCACACACACACTCTTCTCACAGTATTCTAAAAGCTGTCATTACATGGAAACAGAATCCTTTTTAAGAAGGGCTTGAAAGTCAAACACCCTATCTTTATGATACACTGCAGAAATAAAAGGCTACTTGGTTGCCATGAAACTTTGTAGGCAAGACTCTGAAGGTTCTACATCATTGGACATGATCCTTTGCTGATGCTAATCAGTATAATAATGGAACCAAAAGTCAATGGGGCTGCACTTTGAAATTTAAACCTGCATTACTTTTTTTTATGTCACAAGTGTTAGCTTCTGATTAGTAAGAGTTCAAACATGATTCAATGTGGAGTTGAAAAATGGGAAGAGTTACTACTTGGCAACCTTTTCTGTATAAGCACCTTCCATATGTAGATCTTTAGTGTTCTCAAGGGCATGATCCCCTCAAGCCCTGATCAGTTGAGCTTCAAAGGATATCCTGAAGTAAATCTAATCCACTGAGAGTTCAAATAATAACTTTACTGATGGCAAATACATAGGGAAAGAATGCAATAATGAAATAGACAGTATTGTCCCCATGTCCTTTCAGCTGACATAGTTCCAAGTACAGATGGTTCCCCAGATCTGTATCGTTGAATGTTATGCTGGGGCTCGTGTAGACAAGCCCTCCAAAACCCCACAGTGATGGCGTTTCACAGCAGCTGCGACTTGTCCTAATGTTTGTTTGTTCTTTGCCCCCAAAGCGTTGCACGCCTGTGGCGGCCATAAGTGAATTACTCACATTTTTATCTACCGTAATTTGTTGTTGCCAAACTTTTTTTAAAAAAAACTATTTGCACTATGCACTGGAGTGATATTTTGCCTTTGCAATAAAAAGGTAAAGAAACAACACCCTATTTTCTCACTTTAGCACTCACTAAGGCAAAAATCAAGCATGGCGACACCAAGCACTTGCTCTGTTAGCAAGACCCACACACACACTCATCCAGCCAATCAGCTTTTGCTTCCTCTTATGTGGGACAGCGATTCATATTGAATCACTTGTCCCAACAAGGGGGAATAGACTTCCCCCCTGTATTTTAAAAAAAGAAAAACTCCAGGAAAAGCCATGAAGGGTTTCCCCACATAGTGTGTGTGTGTGTGTGTGTGTGTGTGTTTTGGCCCCCCTCCTTCACAAAGTGGCAGAACAATGTGGCTTGCTATCTAGACAGGTAGGCTTCTCCTCTCATTCTGTGAGGAGTTTTTTGCCATTAAGACGGGTTCTAATTCACTTAGTTCTGCATAGGCCTTCTCGTATGTCTTGGGCAAGTCATCAGCATTTCCCCTTCCCAAGATCAGAACAAAAGGAAATTCCCACAGATGTAGGTTATATACCCTAGCATGACTGGCTTTCTAGAAATGACACCTGTTCCCCCTCTTCCAAATTGCCATCTTAGCTGCTGATCTTACAAGGGTTATCAGGGGGTGGGGGACAGGGGTAGGCCAAACCATACATGGCTGTAATAGTTGTTGAGTCTGCACCTTAACATTCTCCTATTAACATGTGTGTGATAATGGGCTACCAGTCTAGCATTTCCAGAGAGAACAATTTCCCATTCTGTATGCCTCAACAAGAAACAACCTTTCAGAAGAATAGCTTGAACACCTGGAATATCTAGAACTGAAAATGATATGTGTAATGGACAAATTCTATTGGAGGCCATGGTATATATTGACCCAGATACTTGATTTACTTTTCTTGTTATCACCTGCTGATGTAATTATGACTGGGCAAAACTTGTAATTTGTATTCTACCCATCCTTCATGGAGCCTAGAGCTCATTGTCATAGGACTTTTTCGGATGGAAGAAAAGTAACGCAAGCAGCGTCGCCAGGTTGCGACGCTGCTGCGCAAGAGGGCGCCAGTTTCGAACGACGCTCTTCCCAGCGGTACTGTTGCAGTACCACTGGGACATTTGAGCATGATATTTTTCCTTCCCAGCGTCAACGAGTAAAATATGACGCTGGGAAGGAAAAATATCATGCTCAAATGTCCCAGCGGTACTGCAACAGTACCGCTGGGAAAAGCGTCGTTCGAAACTGGCGCCCTCTTGCGCAGCAGCGTCGCAACCTGGCGACGCTGCTTGCGTTACTTTTCTTCCATCCGAAAAGTCCATAGACTCACAATAACACTATGAAATAGATTAGACTGGAATAAAATTTGTTCTCTAATGCTAAAGATGGAAGGAGCAGGATCAAAAAGAAGGTTTAAGTAAACATGAGGAATAACTACCTGATAGTACAAACTGTTTGACAGTAGAATAGACTGCCTCAGAAGATGGCAGATTATTCTTTGATTTAAGCAAAATCTGAATAGACAACCAGCAGGTATGCTGCAGGATTTCATGTTTTGAGATGACTAGGGACTTTTTCGGATGTTGATTTACCGCACAAGAAAGTTTGTAACACTTGCAACACTGCTGCATGGCAGGGCCCCCGTTTCATACGTCGCTGTTTCAGTACTGTGAGAGATTGGAGGCAGCCGTGCCATATTTGGCCATTTTTTATTCATGGGCAACTTTCGTGAGTAAAAAATGGCCAAATATGGTGCGGCTGCCTCCAATCTCTCACGGAACTGAAACAGTTGATTTTGGCAGGGGGGTGGCGTCATATGAAACGGGCCCACTGCCGCGTGGTAAATCAACGTCCAAAAAAGTCCTAGGTCAACTCTGGGGCTATTTTCAGCTTAACAGTTCTATGACATACTGTATCTCCCTATCTGTCCTGCCATTACGCCATTACAGGCCTTACAGGATAGGTAGACAAAGCGGTTTTCTCCCTTTATGAATCCACAAGGCAAATCTGTCATAGCTGTTATTCACACATGAAGTTATGACTGGTTGGTTGTTAAATTACACTAGTTTTTATCCAAGTGCAGATACTGGTCTGGTTTTCCAAGAGCCACACTGTTTTTTCCTCTTAAGCGTTTTGCACAAATTAGCCTTTTTTTCTTGTTCTTTTTTGTTTTTAGTTACAAAAACTATAAAAAGAATGTTCACTGGCCCAACAAAGATCTCCTTATCTGGTATTTTTCTCTTTTCTAATAGCCTATTGTTCTGTTACTGATGTTCGCTACAGTAAAATAAAAGTTATTCATGACAGTCATTTGTCTTGGGTTTACTACCATGAATTTCAACCCTTTCTACTAATGTGTTGCAATGGAAAACTAATAATATGGGGACAGGCTGCCAATCTGATGCAGGACATTTGGGGTGAAACTTGACAGATGGGATCTGTATTTTGTTTTTAACTGGGCACAAAGTACACAGTGACTTAGGGACAAAGATTCTTCCAGTAGCATGCTATTTTTGGAGATTGTTGTTCTGTGACTTCAAATTGTTTCTGATTTACGGAGATCTAAGGCAAACCTTTCATGGGTGGGGTTTTTTTTTAGCAAGATTTGTTCAGATGAGGTTTGTCTTTGCCTTCCTCTGAGGCTGAGAGAGTGTGACTTGACCAAGGTCACTTAGTGAGTTTCCATGATTGAGTGGGGATTCAAACCCTGGTCTCCAGAATTTCCAGTCATAGTCCAATGCTCAGACCACTACCTCTCTCTCTCGATATGGACATTCAAATTAATATCTTAGGACTCTTTCAAATGAGGGAGCCCCCCCCCAAGGAGGTTGGGAGAAGAACGGCGCTGTCGTGCTTACAGCACTCTGTTTCAGATGGTGGCATACTCCTCCCAACCGTCCCCTGTGCTTCCTCCGTGCTGCAGGTGCCACTTTTTATTGATGGGGGTTTTCCATCAATAAGAGTGGTGCATTTCTCACACCCGCAGCACAGAGGAAGCACGGGGGAAGGTTGGGAGGAGTACAACACTGTCTGAAACAGAGCGCTGTAAGCATGACAGTTAAATCAAAACCTCCTTGGGGTTCCCCCCCCATTTGAAAAAGTCCTTAAGGTACATTTAAATACAAGTTGCTAATACTTTGATCCAGTTTTGCTGCTGATGAATATTATAGGATTGTATTAAAGTGTATAGTGAGCCAATGTGGTACAGTGATCTGAGCATTGGACTATAACTCTGGATTCAAATCCCGACTCAGACATGAAAACCCACAGGGTGATCTTGGGCAAGTCACACTCTCTCAGCCTCAGAGGAAAGCAATGGCAAACCCCTGCTGAACAAATCTTGCCAAGAAAACCCTGTGATGAGTTTGCCTTAGGGTCGCCATAAGCTAGAAATGACTTGAAGGCACACAGCAACAATGACACTGAAATGTACCTAATACAGAATTGCAGCAAAATGTAGCCAAACCATATTTTGTATCAAAATATACAAATTTGTATAATTTGGATATACCACTAGATTCCAGCTTTCCAGTCAAACTAGTGTTGTGCTGTTATTATGGTATTTGCCAATAAAGTATTCACTTTATAAACCAGCTCAGTAATGCCACTGTTTAAAGGCAGGGCCATCCAAGGATGTTATCCCATGATGACAGAAGAAAAGAAAGGTGATATTTGCAAATCAGGATGTTTCAGGATAAAATAGATAAGGACTAGCATCCTGTAAGTGATCTAGTGGGTTGTCTAAATGGTGAAAATAGCCCTCATGGAATTCACTGGGAATCTGACCTGTCTAAATGGGATCCCGCATCAATCCACTGTATGGGGTTAAAATGGCAAAAACACCACAGGAAAAGCCTTTATGGCTTTTCCCATATTTTTTAAAAAACAGCAAGGAGGATGTGCATTCCTGCTCATTGGGACAAGCGATTCAATATGAATTGCTTTCCCATAGGAGAGGAAGCGCAAAGCTGATCAGTGGGATGAGCGCAGGGGAAAGAGATTGCTAACAGGGCAAGTGCCCGCTGCTGCCATGTTGAATTTTAATCCTAGCAAGTTAATGCTAAGGCAATAAAAAGGGCTGGGTTTTTTTTTTCTTGTTAAATCAAAAAATCACTCTAGCATACCTTAGATATCATTTAAAAAAAGTTTAACAGTGGCAAATTTGAGGTAATTGCAAATCACACACGACTGCTATCTTGCAGGTGAAGCTTATGGGAGCAAAAAATAAAATAAAACATTAAGACAAGTTGCCACTGGTGCAAAATGTCATTACTGTGAGGCACTCGGGGGATTTTTACCTTGTATAAATGGGCCCTTACATGTATGTAAGTGCAGGTAATTCACATGTAGGTCCCTCTTTAGACAGGGTACAGAGGCCTATACTCTTGCCTGTGTGCTCTGTCCAAAACGCTTCCACTGCTTGGTATCTGTCAAGACTCAGGAGAGGCCAGTGTTGCTGTCACTTACCAGCGGGAGTAAGAAGGACAGAGGAGGTAAATGGGACCATGAAGATCTGGCTGCTCTGGCTCCCAGGGGAAGGAAAGAGGAGATGTGCCCCTTTCAACTGAGCTGTTTCTCCATGGTCTGGATCACCTCCCCCTTCCCTTCCCTCCCCACCAGTAAGAGAAAGCAGCAGGGGCTCCCTCAGGTTCTGAAACCTATTTTTAATTTATTTCTTTTATTTCTTTACATATTTATTTATACCCCGCTCTTCAGCCACAAAGGCTCTCAGAGTGGCTTACAAATTGTTAAGCAATAGTACTTCTACACCACATTAAGCAGTTTCCAATGTGTGTTAGCTAATTGCCCCTACAACCTGGGTTGTACCTGGGTACTGGATAACCTACCAGGTAGTTGAAGGATGCAGAACTATGCATGTAGACCTACATGGAATGTAGGATCTCTGGCAATGATGGCTTGTCTTTACATATGGTGGTTTGACATGACATGTGAACTGGAGCTTGGAAAAGTTATGGTTTTGGATTATATTTTCCCACATCTCATAGCCAGGAGGCCTCTAAGAGACATAGTTCAAAAAAGTGACTTTGGACTATAAGCAATTTTCAGTCTCTCCCACTATAAGCATGTTTTTTTTTAAAAAAAATAGATATGTTTTACACACTGTACATGAGGAAGAGGCAAGTGTAACTTCCTTGTGATAAATGTATGATTCAGCAATATGGGACTCCCAGATCATGTATTTAAAAGTATTTAAAAGAAAACCTAACCCTTTTAAAAATATTGCTCAGATCTCATGTATGTCAGATGGGCAACCACCTATTTCACCACATTTCAAAAATTAACATAATTCTCATTTCATACACTAAGTTGGCTGCCATTTCCTTATCTTATTGCAATAATACATAGGCTGGCTGTATATTGCTGATTTGCCACGCACCAATAGTTCTGTAGAATTCATTAATAAAAAAGAAATGGCATTGGAAGCACCATGCTTCCTCATGTAAATATCACAGCATGATTCCAACATTTATAAGCAGTTTCAGGTAGTTCATTATACTGGGATGTTTTTGAGCCCAAAGATTTTTTTTTTAAATCAGTCTCTAAGAAACTACTGGCAGACATAAATGTCCTCAGCTTCTTTCATTCTTTTACTTTTTGTGAGTACTTCTGATACAGTTTACTTCAGATAAATCTTCTGTGCCTGGTCTGACTGTTTTTAATTTTATTTTTTCATACAGTATTATTACAAACTGCACAATATGTATCATGAATTTTGGTCATACATTTAACTCAGACATTTCAAACTGCATACTATACTTTGTAAAACAAGAAAAACCAACTGTTTTACATTTTAAAAAATCCTCTTAGTTCTGTTTCTTTTGAATGTCAGTCTTTTCAAAAATTGATGCATTTTCACTTCCATAAAAATGACTGTCCCCCCCCCCATGTGTTTAGTAGTTAATAGTATTTGATGTTCTTATTTGGGGGATACATTTTAACCATGTGTTACTTATTTTAATTTGTAAAGTTGCCTTATAATCAGGATTGTAAATCCTCATTTGGGGGAAAATAAAAGGTTATAAATAGGTCAACAGCAGCAGCAATAAAAATCCACTCACACCCATGATTTTAATTTTCATTGGATTCCAAAATCTGTATTTTGGAACAATTATTTAGACCAACCAAAAAGGCACACAAATGGGTGGAACCTTTTGAGATTTCTATGGGGCTAACCACACTCTTAAGAAAAGTGGCAGTGTAGCAGGAAAGTTCCATCTTTCGTGCTTGCTTACCACATGATGTTGTCCTTCTTCTGGCATTCTTTCATTCCTTTCTCGTAGCTGACCAAGGTAAAACTGTATTTTTGCTAACGAAATCAAAGAATGATGAAATCATGTGATATGGCAGCCCATAAGATGGAACTTACCTGCTACACTACTGCTTTTCTTTGGAATGCAGTAAGCCCCTACATCTCTTCATCTCACAGGATGTTACAAAACACAGACAGGTGAGGGAAACTGGAAGACCTGATCTTAGAAGTCATGCCATCTGCATGCTGCCTTAAGATGTACAGTAATCAGTGGTATTATTCAGTTAGTTCATCCCAGTTTGCCTGAAACCATTATTAAACGTCTGCCTCTCAGCGCTTGGTTCTGAGCACCTTCTGTCTAGCATCACCATGACCTCCTTGAGCTAGCCTTCTTCACTTTGACACTTTTCTTCATCTCCAGGAAATGGTATTTTCAGGAGGTGCCAAATCATCAGGTGGTTGCTTGTCACTCTCCCCCAAGGAGGGAACTATGGAAAGTGTGTGTGTTGTCCACCCAAACATCCCATTCACGGTGGAAAAAGAGAAGAAAGGAACACTGCCATTCTTGGATGTCCTAGTCATCTGCAAACCAAACCAACAGTTAGGCCACAGGGTATACAGAAAACCCACACACATGGACAGATACCTACACAACAACTCCAATCATCACCCAGGACAAAAAAGAAGCACAATAAAAACATTGGTAGACCACGCAAAAAGGATCTGGGAACTCCACTACCTGGAGGATGAACCGAGACACCTAAACTGGGCCCTACAGGCTAATGGTTACTCCAGATCAGACATCACAAGAGCAGCCAGACCCAGAAAAAAACACAGGAATGAAGAAGAAAAACAGCCACCTAAAGGGAAGGTATTATTACCATACATCAAAGAAGTCACAGACAGAATAGGGAAACTGATGAGGAAACACAACCTCCAAACAATCTATAGACCAACCAGAAAAATCCAAGAAATGCTACGCTCAGTGAAGGACAAAAGAGACCCTCTCACAGCTGCAGGAGTTTACCGCATACCATGCAGCGGTGGACAAGTTTACATAGGGACCAGTAAACTCAGTGTGCAAACACAAATCAAGGAACATGAGAGACACTGCAGAGTGGGCCAGCCAGAAAAATCAGCAGTAGCAGAACATGTTATAACCAACCTGGACACAAAATGTTATTTAAAAACACAGAAATTCTGGACCAGGCCAACAACTATCATGTCAGAATGCACAGAGAAGCTATTGAAATCCACAAACACCTGGACAACTTCAACAGGAAAGAAGAAACCTTAAAAGTAAACAAAATCTGGCTCCCAGTTTTGAAATACAATAGAATTAAAACTCAACACTTACAAAAGAATTCCACCCAGGGACATGGGGATTCCCAGCAGTTAATGGCCCATCA
This sequence comes from Gambelia wislizenii, assembly GCA_030847615.1. NCBI lineage: Eukaryota > Metazoa > Chordata > Lepidosauria > Squamata > Crotaphytidae > Gambelia > Gambelia wislizenii. Next base: position 101,254,068 of record JAUMIR010000006.1, read on the forward strand.
ACCAACTATCATCCAAACAGACACTAATGAGCCTTGCATTTCTATACCCAGAAACTAACCATTTAATTACACAAATTTACATTTACTCCCCTACAGGGGTTCACAGTATATAAACCTCACACACACTCCTACCCAACCATTATCTGAAGGTGCCAGCCACAGATGCAGGCAAAACATCAGAAAGAAACTATTTCAGAACACGGCCTCACAGCCCAGAAAAAAACCAAGGAAAATCTAAGGTTGTTAATTATTTTGAATAACACCCCTGGATACGATGTGGAGGAAGAGCTGGAGAAGAATGGGGCTGCACATGCTGTTATGGTATTAGATTTTAGCCAGAGTAACCTCTACCTAAGGAAAGGGAAAGGAAAAGGAGGACAGTTTTAATTCATCTTTAACTACAGAGCTGTCTCCAGTCTGGGTGAACACAGGTTCCTTTGCTGATACATTTATAAACACTATGTGTATTAGATGTGTGGATGTGCTTTATGTTACATTTTGCTTGGTGGCTGCTCCCAGGCCCTGAAACATCCCCTGTAGGAAACTGAATGGCTCCCTCCTTGCTGTCCTGTCAACAAGTGAAAATATTTCTGTTCTGACAGGATTTAGAGAACAGATTGCAAAAGTTTATACTAGTGCACTGAGAGCCAGTCTGGTATAGTGGCTTGAGCATTGGACAATGACTCTGGAGCCTGGGGTTCAAATCCCTGCTTGGCCATGGAAACCCACTGGGGGCCTTGGGCATATCACACACTCTCAGCCTCAGAGAAAGGCAAAGGCAAATCTCTTCTGAACAAATCTAGCCAAGAAAACCCTGTGATAGGGTCACCTTAGGATCACTGTGAGTCAGAAACAACTTGAAGGCACACAACCATAACTGCTCTACTATTCATTCATTTATTTATTGCTCTTGGGAACTTAGATGTTTTAAGTGGCTTTAATTCTATAGATAATATGATTTTATATTAACAATAACTTTTTGTAAGTTTATTTGTGTGGATTTTTTTTTAAAAAAAAACAGCATTTCTTTGTAGGCTGCTTAGAGTCCCAGTTCTAGGGAGGAAGATGGATCTAAATGGCTGGTAGTGGTGGAGGTAATAGTAGTAGTAGTGGTAGTGATGATGATGATGATGATGATGATAATGATGTCATCCCTTAGTTTTAATGCAGGTAAACTGGAAATGGGTGCTGTCCTTTCTTTATGTGAGCTATGAACCATGATCAGCTTTACTTAAAAAAGGAAGGAAGGAAGGAAGGAAGGAAGGAAGGAAGGAAGGAAGGAAGGAAGGAAGGCCTAAATATAGCTTTTCTTCCTTGAAACAGATTCTTTAGAACAACAAGAATGACAGATAATTGTTACTAATAGCTTGCTTTATGCTTTTGCTTCATAAGAACATACATTGCATGGAGAACACATTTCCTACAATGGTGTGAACAGTTTTACAGATGTTCAAGAACCTATTTTCTGTCCAAGATTTGACAGGCTTGCCATTATGGATTGCCTTCCTGGATTGTCCATGAAGCAGATGCAGGCCAAGATGCAGGCAGAGTATAATGTTCCACCCACTCTCTTTCACATCCTCTCATCACCCCAGCAGCTGTCAAGCTCTGTTACTGCTTACCAATGGGGGAGGATGGGGGAGGCAGTTGAAGGGAGGAAGATACAACTGGTCTTGTCTGAAAGTGAGAAAGAAATGAGGATATGCTCCCGTAGTTAGATCAGCCTTCTTTCCCTTCCTCTTAAAGTTGAGACTAGCTCCTTCTTCCTCCCTTCTAGAAACCCTAATTCCATATATGTATTTTTGGAATTATTCTTTCCATTGTCTGCTTTCACAACACTGCAGCATATTTTTACTTGTATTCTTTTCTTGATTGGGAAGAATAAACAACATTGGGGAGCTTAATACAAATTGTCATACTAATTTCCCAACTGGATGACAGTCTTTATGAGACCTTCCAATTTCATGTTCATTTTATAGATCAGCAATTTTCTTTAGCCTTCCTCATTACAGCAGTTAGATAGTGCGAGTGACTTCAATGTACAGTGCTGGCTTTTATATTCTCAGAGAATCTATCATTTGCAATGAGTACCCCCCCCCCTACACAGAAAGCACCACATGAGCAGAATATTCAGCTGATCATGATGAGGCAGAGGCTGGTTCTTCAGTGGAGTTCCACAATTACGGAAGACCATGGATGATTGTCATTTATAGGGTAGTAACTATCTTTGTCTATCAGAAACAGCTGGCAGATGCATCAAAGATTGTGATGGGCTTATTGCCATGAAGCAGATGTTAGCAGAATAATAATAATAATAATAATAATAATAATAATAATATTTTAACCCGCCCCTCTGCTCAGCAACTGGGGCGGCATACAACAAGGTTAAAACAACAGGAAGTTAAAACAATCATTCCCTAACCCCCTCACCCCTTAAAACTAAAAATAGGACAGCTGTTGCAATTAGTTGTGTTCTAGGCTTTTCAAAATATCTGCCCATGTCTGAATTGACCATTTGTAACAATGATGCAACTAAATTCCACTAGCAGCAAATTATTTTTTTTTCCTAATTGTCCAGGGAAATGGATTTGATAAAATAGATGCACCAAGTAAACACTACCATGACCAGCCCATATCAGAATGATTACTATTTCATTCTGCTCTAAAGAGACAGTGATAACACCAATGCTTAAATTGATACAAGTGGGTTCCTGTGAAGTTTTCCCATTCTTCTAAGTTGATATTCAGTTGTTTATTGAGAAAACATCGCAGTTGGCTCAAGACATTTTACTGGTGGAGGCAACAAACAAAATTATGCCTTCTCCCCTCCATTCCACATACAGGAGTAGACTGGACTGACAGAAATTGGCAACCACCCCTAAGGGCATCAGGCGACTTCCAGTGATATACAGCAGGATGTATGGTACATATACATACCTCGCTGGGGTTTGGTTTCAGGACCCCCCCATGGATACCAAAATCTGTGGATGCTAAGTCCCATTATATACAATGGCATAGAAAAATGATTCCCCTATATAAAATGGCAAAAACAAGGTTTGTTTTTTGGATTTTTTTTTTGCGGGGGTAATATTTTCAAGCTGTGGATGGTGGAATCTGTAGATGCCAAATCTGTGGACACAGAGGGCAAACTGGACCTCTTGTTCAAGAGAGGTGAATTGCTTTGTGCTGGGTGGGTGGGGTGGGAGTAAGTGGCCTTGGAAGGAAAAGCTTGGAGGTTGCCACCATTGCCCCTCCAAGTAGGTGAAGATGGCAGAAAACTGACTTTGAGATATTAGCAAACTACAAGGACAGGCACATGAACCAGTGGATGAACCAGTGGATCAAATAACAGAAAAGCCGGCTCCACCTAAACATTAGAAAAAACCTCCTAGTGGTAAGAGCTGTTTACCAATGGAATTGACCACTCCAGAGAATAGTAGACTCTCCTTCTTTGGAGGATTTTTAAACAGAGGTTTTATGACCATCTTTTGAGGGTGCTTTGGCAGTGGATTCCTGCATGGCAAGTGGTTGACTAGATAGCCCTTGGGGTTTCCTTCCAACTCTGTAATAGAATTCCAACTCTATAAATTTATGCAAATCAGCCCCTATGTTGTTGTTTGGGAGAAGAATTTGATAAATAAATGGCCACCATGGAAGTGGGACTATCAGAGGACAATTATATTCTCCTCCTGCACCTTTTTGGATTCTAAACTTCCCGCCCCAAAGCCATTTTGAGCCCCACAGAATGTGTTTCTAGTGTGGGGATAAAGGTACCTATATCACGCAGGCGCAGGTTTTTATGCAACATCAACCTCCCAGCAATTCTTCTTGAGGAAAATTTAGTGGTGGCAGAAAGGGAAAGGATAATCCAGTTCCCTAGTGACATTGCTACAGCCAAAACAAGATTCCTCTACCAGTGCTTAAAGTTAAAAATAAAATTGAAAGATTCAGTAACAACTTTTCTATATCACATTTATCCTTCTCCTCAGCCTATGTTTTTCCATCTATGGAGGCTCTATTGTGCAAAGAACATAGGGAACACAGGCCTCCCTATTTGGAAGATGAAATTATTAGTGACAGGGTGTCTGTAAATAATGGCATTGTGTTTCGCACAGAAATTATAATGTGATTATTTACATATGTGTGTGTGCATCCAGGCTGACAGCATTCACAACAATATGTCTCCATTTCTTCTGCTACTTGAATATTCCCTCCCAATAACCCCAGCATGGGAGGTATGATTGTATCTATCTGTTACAGAATCTCTGTGGACAGGTTTTTCAACTGTTTGAAATAATCACCTCAGACTCCACTGAGCATTGAATTTATGATGTTTCTCATAAAGAGGCTCATCATGAAGCATTTGCATCCTAGGAAATGTGAATACACAGAGCTGTGGGAGGGAAGATGTAACTTAAACTCCAAATTACTTTTTGTTTTTTGACAAGGCAGTGCACTGGACTTATTCAGGTAATGTCACATAGGGTTTGTCTACACTGGCAATTTATCCCATCTTGCCCGCAACTTAGAGCCCTGCATTCCTGATGACGCAGGGCTTTCCCCCGCAGGCAGTCCTCACAACCCCCAAGGCAAAGATGGGAGGAAGACAGGTAGAGCCTGATAAAATGTTTTAAGAAAATACCTGTTAAAATGCATTCCAGCCAAAATAAAATGGATAGGGCCCTGTGTGACCACAGGAGCCTGGTCTGGCACATCAGCCCATCACTTCAGTTGCTGGCTGTCTTGCTCTTCTGGATTCAGGAAGGGGGCCCACGTGTGACCAGGCTGGTCACATACAGGGGGGCCTTACTTACATGCTGTGGGCCTCCTGCCTGAATCTGGGGAATGGGATGTAGGTGGCAGTGGTAGTAGGGACGGGCGGGCATGCCCATCTGGACTCCAGCCTGTTTCATCCAGATAATGGGGGAGGAATGGGCCTAGGGTTTGTGGGCAGGAGAAGCCAGCAGGGAGCTGGGTTTCCTGGCCTGTGTAGAGGTTGCCATCATAAACACATAAACACATAGGGTGAGGAGTGCTAGGCCAACACCATCTGAACTTGTTCTGCCACCCCCTGAACATAGCAGGTGATAGGTTGAAGAAGACCACATAATGTTGACCCCTAGAACTTGAAGATTCTGAATCACATGAAGAATTTCTGTGGATAGCTAGCCCTATATCGCTCCCTATACTCCCTTCAGTAGTGAATGAAGAGAGCTACTGCATATTCTAGTTTCAGATTTGTTTTTAAGATCTTGGCAGCATAGTTCATAAGTTATCCTACCCTAGATTTTTTAAAAGTACATGTTCAGTGAAGTCTTACGAGCCAGTGTGGTATAGTGGTTTGAGTGTTGGACTAGGTCTCCATGAAACCAGGATTCCAGTCCCTGCTCAGCCATTGAAACCCACTTGGGGAACTTTGGGCAAATAACATTTTCTCAGACACAAAGGAAAACAAGGACAAAACTCCTCTGGAAAAAAAATCTTGCCAAGTAAACCCTATAGTAGTTTCCCCTTAGGGTTGCAATAAGTCAGAAATGATTTGAAGACACACCGGAACAAAGATGAAAGATTAGATTAAGTTAGATTTGTTTACCACCATGTCTGCTTTAGTTCTGAAATAGAAAAGAAAGAACAATCTAACTTCTCTTATTACTTCTGCTCTAGTTAGAGCCTGCAGGAAGAGGTTACTGGTAGTGCATAAGAGAAATTTTTGGATTATTCTTCCCCACAACGAGGCTCGTTTTGTATGTGTAACAGGATGATAAATGCAAAAGTACAATAGTTAATATCTTGGTTGACAAGATAGGGATAGAATCTCCATTGCTGAACAAGAGATACCATATAACTGCTGCTCAGCCAGGAAATGAAGTTACTGGCCAGATTTTCTTACACAACCAGCCAAGAGCTGTTTGCTACTGACTGACACCTAAGTATGCTTACTGAGAAGTATGTTAAGGCCCACTTTTTAATTCAGTGAGCTTTATTCCCAAATATTTAAGCATAGGATTATAATCAGAGTGTAGCATCCTCCATTCAACCACATGTAAAATCCACCCTTTTACTTCCATGGTTAAGTTATTGTGGAATCTGGGGAATCTCTCTCTCCACGGAAATAAAAATATATTAAACAAGTCATGTTGTTCAACATCAAAGGCTTAAAGTGGCAGTTTCACTTTGTCTAGTATTAAGTCTAGCTTTGGCTAGTCTCAACTTGTGTGCTTGTGTGTCAGCCATGGTACCTTGCTTGTACTTACACATTTCTCTGTCATCAGACCTCTTCGTTCTGGAGTGGCAGAAAACAAGCTTGCTTCTTCAAGTATTCAAAGATAGCTACCATATTATATCTCTGTCTACTCTCAAAGAAGCACAATAAAAACATTGATATACTGCACAAAAAAGATCTGCGAACCCTACTACCCGGAGGATGAACAGAAGCACCTAAACTGGGATCTACAGGCTAATGGTTACTTCAGATCAGACATCACAAGAGCAGCCAGACCCAGAAAAAATCACAGGAATGAAGAAAAACAGCCACCTAAAGGGATGGTATTTTTACCATACATCAAAGGAGTCACAGACAGAATAGGGAAACTGATGAGGAAACACAGCTTCCAAAATCTACAGACCAACCAAGAAAATCCAAGAAATGCTATGCTCAGCAAAGGACAAAAGAGACCCTCTCATAGCCGCAGGAATTTACCACATACCATGCAGCTGTGGACAAGTTTACATAGGGACCACTAAACGCAGTGTGCAACACGAATCAAGGAGCATGAGAGACACTGCAGACTGGGCCAGCCAGAAAAATCAGCAGTAGCAGAACATGTTATAAACCAACCTGGACACAAAATGTTATTTAAAAACACTGAAATTCTGGACCAGGCCAACAACTATCATGTCAGAATGCACAGAGAAGCTATTGATATCCTGTGGTACTTTAAAGACTAACCAGTTATATTGGGCATAAGCTTTCATAGACTGCATCAGAAGCATGGAGCATTGCCTCAGTTGGCAGTTTACACACAAGCTTCAGTGGAGGGATATAATCAGTGAAGCTGCCATTAACAAACAGTAATTGGATGGTGAACATCAGAGTTTGGAAATGTTAGTTTTTGGACTACAATTCCCAGAACCCCACAGTGATCATAGCTACTGGTTTGACAAACATTCAGGCATTAATGATCTGATTAATACATGTAGGATATACAGCTTTTAGACTTTATCATACCACATCCCCATAGCATTCTTTTGCTGGCATAAACTGTGTAATTTTTTTTGCGAGCAAAAGAACCCCCCTACCACACTTACCTTGAGCAGCATCCACGAGACTTTCCCAGCAGTAACAGAGCACAAATGGAACTCCATTTACTTTTGGGGTTGTAATCTCACCAAATCTCACAAGAAGACGCTAGTGTGTGTGTGTGTGTGTGTATATATATATATATATATATATATAAACAAAACAGACACAAAAGGTTCAGGAAAGCACAAAAACACACTTTAAAAGTTCCAAGTACATGGGGGGGGAGGTTATAAAAAGAGCGTCTCCTATCTGGCTGTCATGATCTCACCCGGAAGTATTTGCCCATTGATGCTGCATTAACATGAATACAATTGTGCATGGATTCAAATGCTAGCAATGCTGGCAACAAATCATCATGGGAGATCAATTGATGGCTTGGCCCATCAATAAAAAAGTATGGCTTTTTATCAATATATGATTGCGAAAAGGTGACGTTGTCTGGTATTCACACCCTTTCATGATAACTAGGTGCCCTTATAACGCCATATTTGACTGGTCTGACAAAGTCTTTATCTCTGTTCATGCCACTGGAGATGGAGCTTCCACACACATTGCATTTGTCAACCACCCATACAAAACGGACAGACATAAATGTCTAACGGAAGCACGTGTTTAAACTAGTGATGGGGAAGAAATTTGGAGGGGGGACATTTTCAGAATAAACTTAACCTGATTCACAATTTCAAACAATGGATTGATCAATTGATTTAGAGTACCACAAAAGCTTACCAGAGCAGCTTATAATAAGTCAGTTAGACTGTTCCTTGCCCTCAGGCTTACAATCTAAATAAGACAGAGCATAGAAGCAAAAGGGTGTGGTGGGAATTTAAATTCAGCAGTACCTGGCTGCTCTCCTTCCCCCTCAGAGGTGGGAACAATGGCAGTTCAAACAATGAGAGAGGCTCTCACTGGCCATGGGGCAAGATGGAGCTCCGGTTAGCTTTTCACCTTCTTCCACAGAGACACAGCAGGAATGTGATCTGTTTCCAAATCTTTACTGTCTTGAACTTGTAAGAAGAAGCCCCAGGGCTGTTTTAATTTTGTCCTTTTATTTTTAAAATTTCAGAGTGATCATGCAGCTGGAAATGCTGACCCCCTTCTGTGCTGTGTGTAAAAACGTTTTTAAAATGTCCTAGGAAGTAGCTGTACTATATCAAAACCTGCTCCTTTTTAGGGCTGTTGAACTGCTCTCAAAAGTGGGAGCTTTCATATACTACAGGTTGACTCCCGTATCCATGGATTTGGTATCCATGGTTTCACTTATACACATCCGGAAAATATGTTCTCTCTAGGCATTTCTAGGTCCTTCATTGTGATTCTATGGTCAACTTCCAGTGTTCATTTCATCAAAAACAATAGGATTCCCTATTATCCACAGTTTTAGGTATATGCATGTGTGTGTGTGTAGAACATATCCCCTGAAGATACAGGGGTCGACCTGTAATGGGAGAAGCTCTCTTTTTGCTTCTTGCTAAATGAAGCATTCAGAAGATGAGGTGAAACTCCCAGACTGGAGAGGGGGGGGGTGCTGCATTAAAAAACAAAACAAAACAAAAACAAAACAGAACTGCTGTTGTTGCATGCCCTTTTCAAGCTGAAGTAACTTGTTTAGTTCTGTTCTCTTACACAAACAGTGTTCTCTTGTTCCTTTCCCTCCCTATAGCAGAAATAGGAAAAGCCACTGAATTCTTGCCAGTTCTGCAGTATGTTATATCCAGCCAAGAGAGCACCCTGATCAAAACCAAATCCAATGACGGTCACTGTGCTATTGTATTAAGGTATATTAGTATAGAGTAATCCCTATAACTTTTTAACCTTTGAATTTTACCAGTGGATTCACTGATCATTTGAAAACTATAGAAACAAAAGTTTCCTGCTAGACTCAATCTCTCAATGAGAAGAGAACCCTAGTCTTTCATATATTTTAATGGAAAATTGGACTAATTTAGTACAAAAGGTTTAGAAAAGAATCAAGTAGATAGATACTTACTGAGTAGCTGTGATCTCTTACTCCCGCTTTTTGGTTGTAAAATTATATATTTGCTACATAGATGAATTGCTTTTCCTGTCCTCCAGAACTTTAGTTTTCTAGCATTACATCAACCTTGCGAGAACAGATTTCCAGTCCTTTCATTGCAAGAAACAAAGTAGACTATTACTAAGTGCAGAACCTTTTCCATTGCAGCATCTTTCTTGTAGAATTATATATATATATATATATATATATATATATATATATATATTTCCCTGAAACTCTCAGTGTCCACAGTTCCCTTTCCTCCTGTCTCCACACTAGTCTGTGTTTCCAACCCCCCCCCCCCGCCACTTCCTAACCTCTTTCTCTCTCTGCACTTTAGCAGACAAGACCCCCCTTAAAGGCATTCTTTTGCTGGCATTAAAAAAAATCCATTTTTATGCTAGCAAAAGAACACTGCCCCCCGCACTTACCTCTAATCCTGGCAAAGGCTTCCCCAGCAATGAAAGAGGAAGTAAATGTAGCTACATTCACTTCCTCTTTTGAAATCCCGCAGATTATTGCAAGACTTCATTGTGCAGGAAATTCAAAAAACAAAACAAAAACAAGACAGAAAAACTGTTTAAAAGCACATACACATACTTTAAAGGTCCCAAGTAACCTGGGGAGGGTCATAAAAAGTGTGTCACTTACCTAGCTGTCACAATCTTCCCCAGAAATGTTCATGCCGGACTGGCCATTGATGCTGCATTGACGTGAGTACAATGGTGTGAGGTTTCCCATGCCAGCAATGCTGGCACAAATGTGCCACAGGGGATCTATTGACAGTTTCAGCTGTCAATTAGAAACTACAGGTTTTGAAAGGGACATAATCGTGAAAGGGCAACATGGTCTGATATGGTACCCCTTTGCGGTTATGTGGCATTGTTATGACGTCGTATTTTATGCGTCTAATAAAGTCCTCCCCTCTCTGCTGGTCAGTTGTAACACACAAACCTCTCCCTCCTGCTTACTCATTAGTTTGTAGTGCCAATTCCCCTTTGTTTTCTCCCATGCTTTGTGCCTGTTGCTGCTTGAACATCTGTACTCTTCAGATTGGTAGAGTATAGCCTAGCATCCTCTCAATCTATTCCACTATCCAAATATTTCCTACTATTTTCGATAGCCTTGTGTGAGTGCTTGAAGCCTGCGTATTGGAGTGAATGCTGTTGAGACTATTTTCAGTAAAAACCATTTTCGTTTATTTTTCTTCCTGGTCTTGAGTCTATTCAGTGAATACTGGTATACACAGGTAGAAGACTCTACAAGTTACCTGACCTCTCACATGCCAATTTGAGCTAAATAACAATTCCTGAAAATTAGACTCAAACACATGCAGAAATACCATGGACCTCTACAATTTGGGTAACAAAATGCCTTACTGGGATCCTTCAGATCCTGACCTGTTTAAAGAGTACATTTAGCTGAGTATCAGGCATTGTTTCATTTATGAACACATTGTTATTTTGTGAAGTGTTCTTTTATTGCTTTTTTTCTTCAGCTTGCTGTGTTAACATTTGGAGCATATGATTTGCCATGGAACAGCTATTGGGAAGGGGGGGCTGCTTCAAGTCTGAAATAGCCTTTCTTAAGGACCTTTTCTATCTTAAAACAGGGCCAGAGAGACCAACATAGCATTGAAATGAAACATTGCATCCCTTGAAATTTCTAGGGGTACAATTCCTCATTTTAGTATGACAGTTAGGGAGTTTGGCACACCAATTCAAGCGGGGAAAGGATTCCTCCAAAATTGCTCATCCCTGCCAAAATTACCCAATAGTAGGGGAGGTAGAACTCAGACCCAAGACTTTAAAAACAGCTACATTTTATTCCTGATTCCACACTTCTAGTAAAAACAGTCATGTACAATGAGCATGCTTTACAGAACATGTTACTTCTATTTTTATATGAACCTATCACTAGAGACCATTGCACAATTTTAGGGGGCCAGCATAAGAGAAGTTCCTGGTGGATTTTGTCATTTGTCATTCTTTGTGGGGTAAGGGTAAGGTCACTCTTACACCGCTGCTTCAGCACATTATTTTCACTTAAAATGTATCAGATGTACTACAGAAAATTGGTGATATACCATTCCTATAGCCACTGGATAAGGAAAGTAACTAAATTACAAAATGGTGTGAATGGTATGGCTTCTCAAGATAAACATAATAACATAAGTGGTAAAAAATAATATGAAATTCACTTGAATGGTGTAAAAGTTTGTACAAGCTTTTTCAAACCTATCCAGGGGATTAGGATTTATAGCAATTTTTTCCCCACCCGTTCAAGGTTATAGAAGCAACTACCCTGATGCAGTTAAATGCATTTTGGGAAATCTGGGAAATCTGTAATGTAATGAAGCCTAGCCTAATTGTAATGTTCTCTTTTTTAAAATAATAATAATAATAAAATAAAACACTTTCTGTCAACTATTGCTGGAAGAGGGTGGCTTATGAAATGAAATGAAATCATAATTAGAAAGTAGTTTTTGGCTGGATTTCCAACATCCTCTTTTCCCTCCAATTCCCATTCCATTCTATTGTGTCCATTGGTAGAGAGGACAATGGAGAGGAAGGGTGCAGGATCTCATGAATAAGGAGCTGCAGCATGCAGACCTGAAAGAAAGCAAACAACTATGAAACCAGAAAAGAACTCACAGTCAAAGCTCTGCTCCTCCACCCCTGCACAAGCACAGACCACCTATGTATTTGTTACAAATGGTTGACTTCTTTTTAAGTAAATTTGAAACACAGCTAGTTGACTGCCCAAGGCTGAAGGACTCCTGGACATGGTGTTGAAGACCACAGCTGTGCACTTGACAATCAGTGAGAGAACAGGAAGAATTCACTGCAGATAATTCTCCCCTTAGGGAGAGTGAGACAAGCACCTCTGGTTGCAGAATCCCAGGGTCAGAAGTAGCTGCCCCCCAGCTGTTCCTTCCCCTGGCCTCGTCCCTAAAACTGTGTGTTCCAAACAGCCAGTCCTAAAGCTTGTCTGCACAGGCAATTTGCGGACCCAGACCATACTTCCCCGTCCTCCCCCTAAAGAACACACAGACACAGAATTTTTCTACAACTATGTATTGATTACAATTGGAAAATAAGTGTTAGGTACAGGTTAGTAATATATTGATTGATAATATATTGATTGGCATGAAAAGGCCACAACTTGCTGGTGGCTGCAAATGGTTGGCACTGTGGCATGGGACCGGATCCCTTCATTGACCAACCCTGTGTTGATCAATGGCCTCCATGTCTTGCCCCCATCTTGTTGCCCTGATGATGCAGGCCGTTTGCCCCATTCTTCCCCCGGACAGTCCATACAACCCCTGGGGCAAAGATAGGGCTACAGCAGGGGGGAGATGGCATAGGACCTATTAAAGTGTTCTAAAATAATACCTGGTTCAATCCGTTCCCACCGGGGGGAAAACATATTGGACCCTGCATGGCCACAGGAGCCCTCCTGTGGCAGGCTGGATCACCACTTCAGCTGCCTGTCTGCCTCATTCTTCTGCAGCAGGATGTAGGCCTGCAACATTTGACCAAGGCTGGTCACATGCAGGGGGGCTTGGTCAGACGTTGCAGACTGGCTTCCTGCCTTCAGAAACAGCAAGGGAGACACCAGTGGTGGCGGCTACAGGGATGGGCCAGTGTACCCATCTGGACTCCAGACCATTCTGTCTAGGGAATGGGGGAGGCCTATCCAAATGGGTTTAAATTGTGCATTTTAAATGGTGTGCTGGTTGTTTTAAAATGTCATAGTCTTACTTGTTTTTTAAATTGATAAGTTTTAACTTATATGTGTTTTTAACTAATATTATGTTTATGTGTTGATGTGTTGTTCCCTGCCTCAATCCACAGGGAGAGGCGGGTAAGAAACAGCAACAACAACAATCTGATCCCTGGCCAGGATACATTGGCAGAGAGCCAGCATATCCTAGCTCATTTAGATGAGCCACTAACTCTCTGAAACTAACTTCCTGTCTTCTGGTATGGTCAAAGATCTGTCCCATTGCAAGTAAATATCAAATGCCAGTCCAGTTGGCTTCTGTACATGGAATGGAGGAGGGAGCCATCTTCAGGTGTAGAGCAGGGGACCTTGAGAGGACCACTGCAAGGAACAGCAGCTGCGAAGCCTCAGCGGGGGCGTGTGGTGGTGGTGGGGGACTCCTTGCTGAGGGGTACCGAAGCAGTGGTATGTGGGCCTGACAAGATGACTCGGGAGGTGTGTTGTCTCCCTGGGGCAAAGATCTGTGATGTGACCGAGAGGCTGACAAGACTCGTCAAGCCTACGGATCATTACCCCTTCCTTTTGGTCCATGTGGGAACCAATGATACTGCAAGGCACAGCTTTCCCAAGATCAGAAGAGATTATGAGGCCCTGGGGAGGAAGCTGAAAGAAATGAATGCACAGGTGGTCATCTCGTCTCTTCTGCCAGTTGAAGGGCATGGTCCAAGAAGGGAGAGGAAAATAGCCGACGTAAACAACTGGCTCCGTAGATGGTGTCACCGAGAACAAATTGGATTCTTGGATCATGGACTGCGCTTCCATGCGGGGGGACTTCTGGCAAGAGATGGGGTGCATCTTACAACAGTTGGAAGAAACATTTTTGCCAACAGTCTCAAGAATTTGATCAGGAGGGCTTTAAACTGAGTCAAATGGGGGAGGGAGACAGTATTCTGGAAGGCAAAAGGGCTGGAGAAAATAGTCAAACTGTCATAGAGGGAACAAGGCAAACAGCGCAAGGACCCAACAGTGGGAGGCAAAAAAACTTGCACAGGGAGCAAGTAAAGGGAACACATGGTCTCAGATGTCTCTACACTAATGCACAGAGCATGGGAAATAAGCAAGATGAACTTAAACGCCTTGCACTACAAAACAAATATGATATAATAGGAGTTACTGAAACCTGGTGGGACGAGTCTCATGATTGGAATGTAGAAATAGAGGGGTATAACCTTTATAGGAGAAACAGGCCAAACAGGAAAGGAGGAGGAATAGCATTATATGTCAGGGATATTTACACCAGTGAAGTGATCCACGACATCAATACTGGAAGCCAGGTGGAGAGCATCTGGATAAAAATTAAAGGGGAGGGAAACAACAGGGATGTTATTGTGGGACTCTACTACAGACCCCCAAATCAGACGGAGGAACTGGATGTTGCCTTTCTAGAACAGATGAACATACATGCAGAAAGGAGAGATGTAGTAGTGATGGGTTACTTCAACTATCCTGATATTTGCTGGCAATCTAACTCAGCCAAAACTACAAGGTCTAGCAAATTCCTTACATGCCTGGAAGACAATTTCATGGTCCAAAAGGTGGAAGAGGCAACAAGGGGGTCATCTATTTTAGATCTGATCCTAACCAACAGAGACGACCTGGTTAATGGGGTGCAAGTGGTGGGATCCTTAGGTGAGAGTGATCATGTTCTCCTGGAGTTTGTTATACAATGGAAAGGAGAAGCCAGGCGTAGTCAGACACGCATTCTTGACTTTAGGAGAGCTGATTTCAGTAAACTCAAGGAAATACTGGGGATGATCCCATGGTCAAGAATACTAAAAGAGAAGAGACCTCAAGACGGATGGGACTTTCTCCAAAGGGAGATACTGAAGGCACAATTTCAAACAGTACCATTGAGGAAGAAAAATGGGAGGTGTCTCAAGAAACCAAGATGGATGACTAAAGAACTTTCAATGGAGCTAAGTTTTAAACGGAACATGTATAGGAAATGGAAAAGGGGGGAAATCACCAAAGAAGAATTCAAACAGATAGCGAACACGTGTAGGAGTAAAGTCAGAAAAGCTAAAGCGCAGAATGAGCTCAGGCTTGCTAGGGAGGTTAAGAACAATAAAAAGGTTTTTTTGGGGTATGTCCGCAGCAAAAGGAGGAAGAAGGAAATGATAGGGCCGCTACGTGGAGATGGCAAAATGCTAACAGGGGACAGAGAAAAGGCAGAATTACTCAACACCTTCTTTGCCTCAGTGTTTTCAGAACAGGAAAAGGAGGACCAACCTGAGGAGAATGGAACAGAGGACACAATAGGGGAAATCCAGCTCAAAATAAGTAAAGAGGTAGTACAGGAATACCTTCTTAATCTAAATGAATTTAAATCTCAAGGACCAGATGAACTACATCCAAGAGTATTAAAAGAGCTGACAAATATAATCTCAGAGCCATTGGCAATAATATTTGAGAACTCCTGGAGAACAGGAGAAGTCCCAGCAGACTGGAGGAGGGCAAACATTGTTCCCATCTTCAAAAAGGGGAAAAAGGAGGATCCCAACAACTATCGTCCAGTTAGTCTGACATCAATACCAGGGAAGATTCTAGAACAGATCATTAAACAGAGAGTCTGTGAACATTTAGAAGGCAATGCCATAATCACAAAAAGTCAACATGGGTTTCAGAGAAACAAGTCATGCCAGACTAATCTGATCTCTTTTTTTGATAAAGTTACCAGCTTGGTAGATGAAGGGAATGCTGTGGACATTGCATACCTTGATTTCAGTAAGGCCTTTGACAAGGTTCCCCATGACATTCTTGCAAACAAGCTTGTAGAATGTGGGCTAGACAAGTTAACTGTTCAATGGATTTGTAATTGGTTGACCGGCCGAACCCAAAGGGTGCTCAGCAGTGGCTCCTCTTCGTCTTGGAAAGATGTGACCAGTGGGGTGCCACAGGGTTCTGTCCTGGGCCCAATGCTATTCAACATCTTTATCAATGACTTAGATGAGGGAATTAGGGGCATACTTATCAAATTTGCAGATGACACCAAATTAGGAGGACTAGCTAATACCCTAGACGACAGGATCAAAATTCAGAATGACCTGGATAGACTGGAGAGCTGGGCCAAAGCTAACAAAATGAAATTCAATACGGAGAAATGTAAAGTACTGCATTTAGGGCGGAAAAATGAAATGCATAAATATAGGATGGGAGAGACCTGGCTGAATGAGACTACTTGCGAAAGGGATCTAGGAGTCCTAGTAGACCACAAGTTGAACATGAGCCAACAGTGTGATGCGGCAGCTAAAAAGGCCAATGCGATTTTGGGCTGTATCAATAGAAGTATAGTGTCTAGATCAAGGGAAGTAATAGTGCCACTCTATTCTGCCTTGGTCAGACCTCACTTAGAATACTGTGTCCAGTTCTGGGCACCACAATTCAGAAAGGATATTGACAAATTGGAGCGTGTCCAGAGAAGGGCAACTAAAATGGTGAAAGGTCTGGAAACGATGCCTTATGAGGAGAGACTTAGGGAGCTGGGTATGTTTAGCCTGGAAAAAAGACGGTTTAGAGGCGATATGATAGCCCTGTTTAAGTATTTGAAGGGATGTCATGCTGAGGATGGAGCAGGCTTGTTTTCTGCTGCTCCAGAGACTGGAACACGGAGCAATGGGTGCAAGCTCCAGGAACAGAGATTCCACCTCAACATGAGGAGGAACTTTTTGACAGTAAGAGCTGTTCGGCAGTGGAACACACTCCCTCGGAGCGTGGTGGGGTCTCCTTCCTTGGAGGTCTTTAAACAGAGGCTGGATGGCCATCTGTCGGGGATGCTTTGATTGTGATTTCCTGCGTGGCAGGGGGGTTGGACTGGATGGCCCTCGTGGTCTCTTCCAACTCTGCAATTCTATGATTCTATGATTCTCTTTTGCTTCAGGCTGTAATTTTGGGGGGCTGGTCTTGACTGCAGAGCTATGCAAGAGAATTAAGAGAAGCTAAGTCAAGAAACTAGGCCACATGAAATAGAATAAAGTGGTGCTCTGATTTCTTATGAGTAGGAATCACAGGCAATGATGGAGAACATCTGGAGTAAACAGCAGTGGAATATGAACATCTTTCTCTCCACAAAAAAGCTGCTTGTGCCTTTATCTCTGGTGCAGATGGAGCTGAATACTAGACCAGTGAAGAGGCTGCTTTACTGCACCATTCTTGTACACTGTGGAGTATACGCTGTCTCAGCACTCAGGTGGACAACCATAATGTATGAACCATGGATTTAATGATGAATTTAATCAGCAGAAAATGTTAGGACTGCAATGACTGGGTAGGAGGGAAGGGAGAGAAACATTGCTGCTATAATGAGAATGCTGCTTATTATATTTGGTGATTGTGCCGCTCATAAATGTGTAAATCATTCCTGATAGTTTATTCAAGTGTATTTCAATGAATCTATCTTAGACAAGATACTAGTCCTACGATTTACCTAGCTTTTTTATTGGATCACACACCATGGCAAATTTCTTTGCTACAGTAACATGATTTGGTGAGTATCTTAGCTGTGTGTTCCCTTCTTATCAGAAAAAAAATCCTTTTCTTCTTAGAAGCATTGCAGTCTCCTGAAGGGTTGAGGAGAGGGAGCTTAAGGGAATGTCAGTAGCTTTTTACCTGCCATGGAAAATTACCAATGGAATTTAATGGTATCTGGGAGTGGGGAAATACTGCCATGAAAAATGACAGAAAGGTCACTAAGCATCCACAGTTTCAATTCTATAGCAGGTCAAGGGACTTTATCACACAAGGCTGCTAAAGTGGAATTTCAGCAGGATAGTAATGCATTTGGCCAGTACTTTTCAGATGATGTCATGGCTATTCTATTGCTGCATTGCATTCTAGTCATTGTTGTTGCACCCCTTTCAACTGACAGGAAAACCCCATCAGTATCTGCAAAAAACAATATTATTCCGCTGGTTCAGTATGTCCCATCAGTTCAGTTCTAGGTTGACTATAGTCATGAGGCAGGATGGGGCCTGATTCTCCTCCTCTCCCCCTCACTATTCTAAAGCAGCACAGAGTCACCCTGCTTTAGAATAGCAAGGGAGGGAGGAGAGGAGGAGAATCAAACATGCCACGTGACTATAGTCATCCTAGAACTGAAGCAAAGGGACCTATCACACCAGAGGATTGCCAAAGGAGCAAAGTCATGCAAATGAAGAGAGGTGTGATAAGAAACCTTTTAAAATTGGTATGTCCCCGTTTCCTTTGATAACATGATTGCTGCGAGACACGAGGATGAGCATAATGTGATCATGTCCAATATGTCACAGAAGCCAAGTGCTCTCTTTGATATTTTTAACCCTAAAATCCCCTTGCTAAAACAAACATTAAATGAATGCTGAGGGGGAGCTATTCATAAAGCCAGAGCCAACAGTGCTTGATCAGTTGTACAAACCAACAATACAAACCACTATTAACACCTGACAGATGTTTAAAAGTTGTGTGTGGGGGGGTTCCTTTTACCCTTAGATGGAATCATGTGCTTGTGTCATATATGTAGAAGGGGGACCTTCTACATACATTGCACAAAGTTCACCTTTTCCAATCAATAAATCATAATAATTAACTCACAATCAGCACCAAGAGTATCCATTGAGAAATATGTTGACTTAGAGGCTGAAGCACACAATAAATATAGACGGCCAAGCATTTTATGGTGGTTGTTAAGCTGAGATTTACAAAACTGTTTTCCCTTTAAGGGATGAATAGATAGCAGAGGACAGGGAATTTAAAACTTGCCTTTAAGGCACTCAAAATTTCTAGGCTATAGAAAGGATCTGACAAAATTACCTGTTGTAAATAATGAGTTCTCCTCAGTTTACAAATGAGGATTTTTTTTTCTTTTATATATTAGAGAAAAGTTGTCTGTGCTTTACTCAAAAAATACAGCTTGCTCAAACTGAAATACCAATGTGGATATGCCAATTTAACTACAAAACCTGCTGTAATTGTTAAATAACACATACACAACACATGAGAGAGTATGATTTTATACAATGTATGTTATGAAATGTAGGATTTTAGATGTTAGCTCTGTGTGTGCGCGCGCACACACATGCGTGCCTTCAAGTCGCCTGGTGAATTTCATAGGGTTCTCTAAGCTACTTTCTCATTATTGTCTTCTTACTCCACATAGATTAGGCTTGTGGCATTTACCACCTTATATGTCTAATTAACTCAACAGCCCTTTGGAAATATGCTGCACCCTGATTTAAGTATGTGGGGAAAGGGACCATTTCAGGCTCTGCCTCAGCTAGTAAAATGTCTTTGGCAGGATCTGATAAATTTTTGTTCACAGGGATAGATGGCTACTGGGAAAAGCCAGAACATGCTGAGTTTCAGCCTATGCAGCTGCTATCAAAATTTCAGTGAATGTGGAACCCTGCATAGATCAGCTAGTGATACATGAGTGTGTCCAGGCATAATTGGGCCTTTATGGTGGCATCCTAGAAACCAACCTGCGTGGAAATTGGTACTAGCTAAAAACATCACATGGTTGGTTTATGTTGATTTGATGGTATTTGTGTGGAATCCTGCCCTGCTGACAGAGGTTACATAACTGAGACTGAACTGAGACCATTTCTAAAATAGACTTACAGATTAACTGTGAGAATTTTATCAATGTTCAACTGTCTTTCCTTTTAAACACACACCCACACCCACACACCACCAACAACAAGAAAACAACAACCCAATATGAAGCAGCATAAGTAAATTTTATTTTAAAAACACAATAAAATTAGGGTGCATCTGTTTATTTAATTTATTTAGGCTACAATCACTTACCTAGAAGGAAGCTGCTGAAATCAACAAGACTTACTAGGGAGCAGATATTTTGTCAGACTGCATTGGTGGCCAACTTTTCTGCTGTCCTTCATATAACTGTTCCTAGAGTATTTTATAAGAATAAGAGAAATAGAGCAATAACATCAAATAAAATAGAAAAATAATTATTTAAAAAGTCAAAACAATGGATAAAACCAGCAGCTGTGAAATTATACACACCACACTGGCACTTGGCTGGCGGTACACTTGTCCCTCCCACTTCGCTGGTGTGGAAAAGGATGCTGGGGCATGGGGAGATAATGTTGGCAGTGTGTGATGCTCACACTTGCCTTTCTAAGGCAGCATGACCTCCTCCTTGGGTTCTTTTCCAGCATAGAAATCTCAAAGAGTTAAGTCACAGTCCATCAGCTCCATCTTGTTAAAGCTTCCCCTGTTGAGGCAAAATTTGGTATCTTCAAATCCAGGAAACATTCAGGGATAGCTATGTTGGCCATGCAGCTAAATACAACAAAATCCAAAATCCACAAAATAGTGGTGCTTTTATTGAGCCAACTAAAATGCACAAAATTAATTTTCCTAGATCTGAAGATTTTGCCACAACATGGGAAAAATTTAACAAGAGGGAACTAATGAACTGGGACACACAACTCTTTGAGCTTTCTACCTCCAACAAAGGTAAAACTCTTTCATTTAGACTACAATTGGCAAGTTTTACCTATACAGCACCTACAATTTTTCCCAGTTATAACAGCACAGAGACTTCTTGAGAAAGCCAATATTCTCTGCCTAAGAAAGGGGCAGTTAGCCTTACACAGGACAGAGTTTGCCTTGATCTCAATGGAAGTTACTTTGCTGCTGCTAATGGATTTGAAGTTTTATTGCCTGTTTTTACTGCTCTTTGTCCTGGTCCCCGCATAGACAGGAAGGGTAGTCTCCTGTGCCTGTACGGTTATCCCTCTAGACCATCTTAACTGACAACAGAAATAACATCTGAGACAAAATGTAGGCCTTCAACTGTAAACACCATCACTTATCTTCTCTTGCATCATTTTTAACATCTTTGCCTGATGAAGAGGATAGTGATACTTCAAAAGCTTGTATGGTGTATTTTGTGCATTTTAGTTGGCCCAATAAAGGTAAATAAGAACACTGCATGCACCTTGGAATGAAAGCACTGTGTACAATTCTTCTGTGTGATTTCAGCCATTGATTTACATGGAATTAGATATGTACCCTACATAACAGGAAAGAGGGAAATTTTGGACAACTTCCACAATCACTTACCATTGCTGAGTCTGTTGGGAGTTGCAGGACAAAACATCTGGAGAGCTGAACATTTCCACAGCCCTGTTCTACATCATTAAACTTTAAAACTCTTGGGTAATATTTTTCCTTTATTGGGATGGTTTGACTTATTTAAGTAAAGAAAAAAAGTATGGAGTTGTATTGGAATTCCCGCTAGATTGATGATGAAAGGCATATAAGCTGGATATTTTATGAAGTGAGCTCATATTTGGAAAATATACCAAAATAAAGAAATAATTCCAAAAACTTTCCAATACAAGGAGGCAGAGATCATGCAGAGCTCCAGATGTTGTTGAACTCCACGTCCCAGATTTAGTTATCAGCTACGGCTGCTAGGTCCTGCAGTCTAACATCTGGAGGGCTGCATGAATCCCACCCTTTCCATAAAACAAAACATTTGGTCAAAATCATGACATACTGTTGAATCTGCTCAGTGACCTTGGTAGAGAATCCAGTGAAATGATATATGCAGCCATTGTTGAGATATGAATTTTCATTATCTTCTATATACTTGTATTTATTAAGGCTGTATTCCTAAGCCTACTTGCTTAGGAGTTCTATTGAACTGATTAGAAAATGCACTGAAATTCTGGGACATCCATTTAAAAATAAAAAATGCATAGTCTCTGTCAGTATACAAAATTATATTACTCTCTGTTTCTGCCAGTGCTGCATTTTTAAAATGACTCTTTTATTTCACATGTATATGCTGCATTTCAGAGAAATGTACTAGAACATCATTCCATGCATTTCACCAAATTACAAGCCCTAGGATACCACAGGACAAAGACAAAGCAGTTAAAGTGGAATCAATTTGTTGGAACTGTGTAATGTAGATACACTCCCGAGGTCTAAAAATGGCTGAAGTATCAATGGGTTGTCTAAATGGTGAACATACTCCTCATAGAATTTGAGGATAATATCTTATGTCCCAGTGGGACCCCGCATCATTTTGTCATATTCAAAAGGACAGGGGCCAAATACTCCATATACTCCATGGGGAAAGGCTTTGTGGCTTTCTCTGAAGTTTTTTAAAAAAATTCTGAAGTGCACATTCCTGCTCGTTGGGACAAGCAATGCAAATTGATGTACTCACCCAATATGAGTGGAAACGGGAAGATGATTGGTTGGATGTGTGCAGGGAGTGGAGCTTGCTGGCAAGGCAAGCACCTGGAACTGCCATTTTGGATTTTTGCCATAGCAATCATGCTCTACAGTGAGAAAATAGCCTCTTTTTGTTGCCTTTTTTTTTTGTTTGTTAAAGTGGAGAATCACACTTTGCATTTAGTTTTTTTAAAAAATAAACCTGTTCAGCAGCAGCAACTTGAGGCAAATAAAAAGACAAGTAATTCACTTGAACCCACCATCTTGATTTGCAGACATGCCTATTGGAACAGTGAACGCAGATAGCTTTGCATGCTTGCGATCTTTTTTTAAAAAAACTTTGAGACAAATAGAAGCTGATGTGAATTGGTATTACTACACACCAATCCACATTTTATTGCTTTGTATAGACAAGCCCTAGGTAAGTGGGTTCAGGAACAGTGATTCAGATGGTAAAGTTGACATTAGGTGGAGATTACGTCCCTGTCCACCAGCACAATGATCCCAAACTGAATTTCATCCTCTATCCTTAGTTCAGTCCCATTTGTCTTTTGAAAACAACAACACATGCACACTCATGAGAGATCAAAGATTTCCTGTCATCACACTGAACTTGACCCTTGGGGAGTCTACACTTGATTTTATACACTTGTTTTCAGTCCAGCAATACAAAATTGCTTCTTTTGACTTTTGGCTTCTAGTACTAAAGAGCCATGAAACATTTAATGGTACAGAAGAAATAGAACAACAACAACAACAAAGATAAGGAATCTTGCTTCCTTTTTTGTCTCCTTAGCTCTGAACTGTAAAGCATAAAAAACACAAAGTGTCAGGTTTTATCTTGAATTTTCTGTCTTTGCTTAGGATCAACCCCCGCCCCAACTCCAGCCAAAGACAATGCTAAGCCTCTACCTCTGAGTCTGGTGATCTGCAATTTGTTGTAGTGACAGATCCAATATTGTACTAAGGAAATAGTCTAGATGGCTGGTAATGCACTATTACAGACACTATTGGGAAATTGGCTGAGCCCCATTTTATGGAAAGAAACAGCACTTATTACACAGATCTAGAAGGCAAGATATATGTTGTGGGTTGGCAGATAACTCAGAAGAACTTTTAAGACTTTGCAATTGATTTTTAAAGTAATAGTTCCCTGTCCCAATTCAGCTGAAAGGATTGCATTTGTTTCATTCAGAAACCTTTGTAGAAAATTTCATTTAATTATTTTTCAAAGTTCAAAACCCACTTCTTGTTTTTCGTTGTTTTAGGGTATAGTTTACTTTTATCTCTAAGACCCCAATCCAAATTTTGAACTGTTTTTGTGGCTCCATAGTGAACTGTTAAGTCTACAGACCTAATACTTTCCCCAGAATTTTTTTGACAGAAGTACTTCTAAATCAGAGTATTTCAAGCTTGGCTTTATATTCTGTTGTTCAGCCACGTTTTCCTTCCATAACATCAATTCAACTAGAGTAGGGGTGGGTATTGTGATTTTTTGCATTGCAAATTCCAGTTACTAACCATTTGCTATCCAACAAAGGGTGCTGGAAGTTACAGATGTATTTACATCTGGAAGGCCACCCAGTTCCTAACTCTGAGGTGGTGGCATGCATAGGTTGTTTGAATATAATTTGATTTCTGCTTATTTGATAAAACACACTTTATACCAGAGGTAGGGAAATGTTAGAGAGTCAGCATGTTATAGGGGTTTCAGCATTGGACTAGTTTCCTAGACTAATCAGGGAGACCAGAATTTGAATCTGTGCTTGGCCATGCATGACCTTGGGCAAGTCACACAGTCTCAGCATTAGAGGAAGGAAATGGCAAAGTTTCTCATAATACATCTTGACAAGAAAACTTTATGATATTGGGATCAACTTGAAGGCACATGACAGCAACAAAGAGAATGTTACATTCCCTCAGTAATAACACATTGGCAACTGAGTGTCAGCAGTGGGTAGAGCCAAAATTGTGTGGAACAAGAGGCAAAATTGAGCAGATCTACCCCGTACTGACCCATACACATATAACATACCCCTGTCCTTTCACACAAGCCTATTCAGAGGCATTATCTTATTTAGGATAAGTAAACTTGGCCTCTGCCTTATAGATTATAGCAAAACATTTGTGCCACAACATTTGATTGCCCTGATGTGCAACCTGTACTCAGGACAAGAGACTGCCATCAAGACAGAATATGGAGAAATGGAATGGTTTTCAATTGGCAAGGGGGTCAGGCAAGGCTGCATTTTATCACCATATCTGTTTAACTTTTACATTGAACATATTATATGTAAAGCAGGATTAGACTTGGAGGAAGGAGGTGTAAAAATTGGAGGAAGGTGCATCAACAATTTAAGATATGCACATGACACAATGTTACTAGCAGAAAATAGTAAAGTCAAGGAAGAAAGAACAAAGGCAGGTTTCCTTTGTTAGGAAAACAAAAATAATGACCACAGATTATTTACATAATTTTAAAGTAGATGATAAAGGCATTGAAATATTTCAAGATTTTCCATGCCTCAGCTCAGTCATTAATCAGAATGGAGACTGCAGTCAAGAAGCCAGAAGAAGGCTACAGCTTGGAAGGGCAGCTATGAAGGAACTAGACAAGATCATGAAGTGTAAAGATATATTATTGAATACTGAAGTTAAGATTGTCCATGCCAACATATTTCCAATTTCTGTGTCTGATTGTAAAAGCTGGACAGTGAATAAAGCTAAAAGGAAGCAAATCAGCTCATTTGTTGTGTTGGAGAAGAGTTCTACGGATACTGTGGACTGCTAAAAAGACCAATAAATGGCAGTGATGTGGACTCCAGTCAATTCACTCAGACCTGAATCCGACTCAGTTCACTTCAATGACTTGACTTGGACTCAATTCAACAATAAATAGTGCACTGACTTGACTCGATGTACGACTTACATATTTTTGCAACCAACTTGATGGCCTTGGTTCAGTAACGTAACAGCATTCATCCATAAAAACCTAAAGGGGGGGGTGAGAAAACCCCTACTCCCCAAATTCTTGGCTCCTCTGTTGCTTTCTGAAGCAGAATACATGAAAATGTGAAAAGGAAAATTAATGGTCTGGCTCTCCTAGATGGCATTACAAAGGGATGCTTTTAACACAGTAGCTGCATAATCCACTCCAAGTTTTACCATAATTGGGGTGTGGGGGAGTACAAACTGAAAGTAAAAAAACCCAAAAACATGCCCGGCCTAGGAACAACAAGAAAGAAGAACAGCATTTATCTGGGTATGAAATCTTTTTTTAAAACCCAGCCTCAGTCAGATACCAAGGACATTATCAGATTAGCATCTAAAAATGCTGTAATTTTGTGAATGAAGATAGGAGGAACATTGTGGCATTATAACACTTATTATTTCATGTAGCTGTAATCACACAAAAGAAATGTCATGGAATTATCACACGAAGATCACTAGTGCTTCAAGAACAGGAGTTTACTTCCATGATTTGGCATGGGTGACATTTCGGCGGTTCTCATGAGAAGACACAAGCGTGCTTAAAACTCTTCATACCCCTTAATTAACAAAGTAAATATACACACAAATACTGAAACAAACCTAAAAACGTGCAAACTAAAGGGAACAGTTCATAAAAAGAGAGTCCTCTGCTTCATTTTCGCATTCTCACCCCAATGTTTTCATGCTGAGGACTACCCATTCATGCTGTAATCTTGCGATTACAACAGGACATGTTTTTGCACACATTCAATATTGTGAAAAGAGTGCTATTGACAATCTATTGACAGCTTATTTTATGAGTGAAAAATAATGCCTTTTTTGTGGCTGGAGCAAGGAGTAATAATGCAAAGAGGAGAACATCATGTGATAGTGGGGCCCATTCTCGCTTCCCTGATGTTGTAATCCCACCATTTTTGCCATGTCTGATAATGTCCCAAGACCTGCCTGCAGCTTTTGTATGTAATCATCCAGATCTACTCATGCTTGTTTGGGAATAAGAGAGGCTTACTCTCTAGTAAGAGTCTTTAGAGGCTGAATCAAATTCTAAGTCTTGACTGGAGCAAATCCATTAAATTAATGAGAATATGAGGAGTCAAAACTTACATACATTTTATGGATTCAGTGGGTCTACTCTGGTGGAGAATAGTAATTACCGGTAGATTTGGGTCTAAGATTCCAGCTTCACTGCACCTTTTAAATGCATTTGGAGTGAACAGAGAAACGTGTTTGCATGGACTTTGAACAATAGCCAAACAAGATGACTGTTAATATAATTCTTTGGTGTTTTTTTTTTTTAATACAGTATTTGGTTTATTTTGTTTGGCTATTTTTTGTTTGTTTGTTTGTTTCCACTGTAGGAGTGAGATGGAAAACTGCAGCATGTGAAACTGAAGGCAGACAAGAGTCATCAGTCCCACCCCACCTCACCCCACCCAAACATGAGCCAAACATCTGCTCTGGGTTTGAAAAGAAACAATAAGATTGCGTCCCTTTGCAAGTGGGAAGAGGGATAGGAAAGTCTGCAACTTCCTCTCAGTCCTGTTCCCCAGAATGTTACTGCTTATATTTGCTCTTCTCTTCTAGGGCTGTGCCTTTAATAGCCAGCTGATAGGTAGACATGTTTCTTTAGCACAAAGGTGCTAGTATGTATACTACATCTGTTGAATTCCAGCCTGCAGGAGATTAGAAGGTGGTTTCCTGCCACTCTGCATATTTTTGAATAATAATAATAATTTATTTCAGTTCTGTCTTATTCCCAGTTCAAATTATAGGTGAGAATCTCAGCTGCATTCCTGGTATGGGGGAACTACATCTGTGGTCATGGTCCCAATCCAGAAAGGGTCCCCTGAGAATTTAATTCCATTATTGAACAGCTACCTTTTGGGTGCTGTTTTTCAGACAGCAGTTTCCTCAATGACATGGCATAGCTCAATGAACTACCCATTATCGGAAAAGAACACCCTGACACTACCCGTGTACATGATTAATGGACCTTGTGTGTCTGCTTAACTGGCAAAAGGCAAAGTCATTTACTCTAAAGAATAATTTAGAAACAGCTCTGACCCATGAAATTATACATTTAACTAACATTCTGTCCTAACTACTGTGCCACAATACTTTGTTTGCCATTTAATTTTCATTAAATTGAGCCTAATGTTTGGCTGTTCTTGGTGTACACATGCACACACACTTCATTGAAGCCAAGGAACAAGGAAAATCTTTATTTGCTTTTTTAGTTATGTTGGTGATTACCCACATCCCTAGTATGAAATCAAGAGATACTTGGGGTAGGGGTGAACTATGAGCTTTCTGAATATACATGTCTAATCTCTGGACACATCTTATGATAATACATTTATTTGGTCAAGAGATCAGCTAGCTAGCATAATGGTTTTTATGCCTAAAGTATTACCACATGATGGATTTGGGCTGTTGTTAATGTTGTGGTTGCTGTTCTGTGGCTATCATAGCTGCCCCACAACAATTTCTGACCTCTGGCATTCTTATTTAGTTGAAGGAGACCACTACCCCACCCTAAATTAAATGTGGCTATACATGCTATCAGAGCTTGGATAAGTTCCTTTGTTAGACTACAGCTCCCATAATATCTCAGCAAGCATGACCACAATTAGCTGGAGGTTTCTGGAAATTTTAATTAAAAAAAAACCACCCAAATGCTCCCAAGTTCTACTTAAGGGGTAGGAATCATGCAGCCCTACAGATGTTGGATTGCAACTCCCATTAGCTCAGCCATTTGGAAGGCTGCATAATTCCTACCCAGCTCCGGCTCTACCTGCTGACAGGATGAGAGCTAGGAGCTGTTATTTCCACCAGGCACTTTCAATGAACAATTGAAGCCACCCTGCAATTGGAAATCTTTCTAAGGGAGTGTATCCAGTTACACAAAGGCTTCTAAACTGTCTTCAGCCGAATCCTAACAGTTTTTTTTATTTGTTTTCTTTTTTAGTTTTTCATCCTCCACAAACACCTTTGGTTGCAAGCCTCACATATTCAGGCATGGTGCTTGTGTCTCAATAGGACCCAGAAAAACTATTTTTAAAAAAAGATAATAAGAACACTGCTGCTACACTATTTTAAACTTATTTATCAGGAAAACGTGTATACTGAGAGGACAGAAAAGTACTTCACGCTATTTGGATCCAACAGTATGCTTCATTCTTGTTATGAATACATTTCATGCATCAAATCACATCAGAGACCCCAGGTAGCCATTGTTCTTCATTTGTTTCTCTGTTGACTATCCTAAGAGGAAGTCTTGGCTTCCAACTTCCCTTTCAAGACCACCACCACCCCACAACCTGTGTTAATGTATATACCTAAAAAATATAGCTGCAGGTAGAACATGTGCAGCCTAGAAATGCAAAGCAATTTTGGGTGTGTGTATAGGTGAAAGTGTCCAAATCTTTATATATGTTTGAAAAACAAATAATTCTACTGGAAATAAAACAGAAACTATTAAAGCAATACATAGTAAGAAAATAAAATCACGATACATTATGTCATGGTCTAAAGCAGTGCTACTCCAAGTGGTGGTTCATGGACTGGTGCTGTTCCATAAGCTATTGGTTTTAGAATAATAAAATCTTGATTGATGAAAGGAACCACATCTGGTCCAACCTCTGCCATGCAGGAATACACAACTAAAGCATCCCTGAAAGATGCCCATCCAAACTCTGTTTAAAATGGAGAGTCTTTCACTCTTCAAGGCCATCTAGTCTACTGTTGAACAACTCTACCACTTCCAGTGCTGGCCTTGTGACCACACTGCCCTCCCTCCTTCCTTCCCTTTCTTCTTCTGCACAGCAGCTTTGTCTGATGACAATTCATATGTTTAAAAACAGCCATGTACTTGTATTTTTAATTTAGTATTTATACACAGGAGGGGATTGTGTCATGCAGTCAGTGCCATTGTCATTCTCAGAAAAGGCACTCTGTTAATACATCCTGCTGTGATGGCTTGGAAATAAAGACCATCCTAAAACAAGCATGAAGCAGTCTTGAAAGGGGCCTATGTGTGGCTGGATTCCTGCTATAAATTAGGAGAAATCTCTCCAGAGGCCAGATCTGCTTTTCTTTTTATTTTGGCATACTTCCCATGTTATTGCATGTGCATTACCAGACAGTTGGAACCTGGGGTGGCATGTAGCTCAGTGCCTTAGTTTAGACAAAATCGTTTTTACAAAACCACAGAAAAACATTTACAGCTTTAGTGGGAATTCCAGCTTTGCTAACTAAAGATCATCATCACACTTAAAATCCATACTACACAAACAATCCAGTTTGAAATTTGATTATTTGCCACAATGCCTTCCTATGGACTCCTGGGATCTGTAGTTTGGTGAGGCACCAGCAATCTTTGCCAGAAAAGGCTAAAGACCTTGTAAAACTACAAATCCCAGGGTTCAATAGGAAGGAGCCATGACAAATAATCCAGTTTCAAGCTGAATTATTTGAGTAGTGTGGATTTCTTCTTACACAAAACAATCGGGATAAAATAGGTCTCAATTTTCTTGGTTACAGCTAATAGTCTTGGCACAGACATGGTTCTAGATCCAGGCATTGACCAACCTGCTAGCTGGTTGATTAGCCACTTTACCCAGATTGCTTGCCAGACATCTCTCTAGAATGAAAGATATGGGCTTCGACATAGATGGACATGTGCTGCATGGTTTCCCTGCTACCTGGGATGCAGCAAAACCAGACACCCCCAAGCTGAGTGTGACGCACATTTCCAAGCTTCCCATAAGGAGGTCTCCCCATCCTCCAGGTGTGTGTGCAAACCATATATCCTTCCACCTGGATCCAGGTCCCTCCCCCAATTTATCCACACAAGTTATGCCTGAATGCAAAGAAGCCAAAACTATAAACTAAACAAGCTGTACAAAGCTAACAGTGAAAAAAGGAACAAAGTTCTGAAGCCATCTGCAGCTTGAGTGTCAGGGAGCTAATTTATATACTCCATCACCTAATCAAAGTGAGGTCTATGACCAGGTTTCTCCAATCCTTTCTACCAGCCAACATTCTCACCTCCCATTGGCTGGTATTTTCCCCTCATTTCTGAAGCCCACGCAAACCACATGGACTTCTAGGAAGGAGAAGTCAGTCAGCTGCACCATGAATGGGTATGGTGTCTGCTGTTTTGCCTCACCATGACTCCAGGATGATGCTCCATGGTAAGTCATGGAGTGCTAATACTGCTGAAAACTGAAACTGCACAACTTGGAAAAGTGGCTTTCTGATTTACAGCTCTCAGA
Organism: Gambelia wislizenii; assembly: GCA_030847615.1. Taxonomy (NCBI): domain Eukaryota; kingdom Metazoa; phylum Chordata; class Lepidosauria; order Squamata; family Crotaphytidae; genus Gambelia; species Gambelia wislizenii. Next base: position 101,284,630 of record JAUMIR010000006.1, read on the forward strand.
ACCTCTCAGCAATTCTGAGAGCTGTAATCCCCAAAAGTCACTTTTCCCAAGCTCTGTGGAATTGGCAGTGTTGAGCACATACAACCCTCTCCTTGCTTCTTGGTTCAAATCACATCAAAGGCTTAACTTGCTTTGTTCTGAATAATACTTTTATTGTTTCCTGTACACAACAGATCAGAATTCATAGGTTGCAACCCCTGAAGTGGCTCCAAAATTTACTGATTTCTTCTATTAAAAGCAGCAGGTATAACCTTATGGACATGAAAAAGGATGAGTTAAGGCTAATTTTGAAATGCAGGAGAAGGATTACTGGGCTAAGCAGTTTGGCCATAACCTTTCCATACTAGAGAAAAAGCAGATCAAGAGTGGTTTTTTTTTTTTTTTAAATCTGAAAAACAAACACTTGTGTGGGGAGGACTGAGAAGCCCCCGAAGGCTTCTACCACAACATGAGTTGGCCACCTTTTGACCTTAGGATGTCACTGGACTACAACACTCATCATTCCACCTCATTGGTTGTGCTGGCTAGAAGTGATGGTAGTTGCAGTTTGACAATATCTGCCAGCCACAAGTTGCTCATCTCTTTACTATAGATACAGCCTTGGCAGCTACATTTTGTCAAAATAATTGTTGGAGGAAAGACACACTACTGAATATCATGTGCAGTTGTGAAATAACTCCTCCACTGTTGCATTTGTGAGTGAAGTTTGTCATGGTTTGGTTGGGAGGAAACTGGCAAGATAGACAACAGGCTAATGTCTTAAGTCATGGTATTTCTGGGAGGCAGGCTGAGATTTTTTGTATCATGAGGCAGTGGGTTGCAGACTTGCACAGATGGTGTTCAGCAATGACAGGTAAGCATAGAGTCCAGACATGTGGAGCCAAATTATAATGCCTAATGTCTCATGGCTTTAATGTTTCATGCATTACCAACCCCCCGTAGGAGACAGAGGTATAATTTGACACCTGTGAATATCCCATTCAGTCTACTAAATAAATGTTTTCAGAGTCAAGGATTACAGGCATTTGATGGAAACTGGATGCAAACCATGAATTACCTTATGCCTGGTCAGGTCTCAGCCAGGTGTTAGTGGTCCCCTAACCCTCTTTATAATTATAAGCTGCCATTCAAAGAGCTTCCTGATAAAGCTTAGATGTGTGGGTAAAATAGTGGGGAGTTGTTTTTTTACATTTCCTTCAAACATTAACTTTATTTTTCTGCAGTGAAGGCCAAATCAGGCTGTTTGTCAACTGTGTGGGCTTGGCGTCTACTTTCTCAGTAGCAGCTGCATGGGCAGTCATGAAAACAGAGACAACGGCGTGTGTTTGTTGTTATGTGTCTTCAGGTTGACTCCAGCTCATGGAGACCCTATCATGAGGTTTTCTTGGTAATATTTGTATAGGGGAGGGGGTTGCTACTGAGACAGTATGACTTGTTCAAGGTTACCCAGTGGGTTTCCATGACTGAGTGGGGATTCTTCCAGACTGCTAGTACAACATTCAGACCACTACACCATGTGGGCTTTCAGCAGCCAAAGGTGGTGGTTGCTGTGTGCTTTCAAGTCATTTCCCACTTACAGAGCCCCTAAGGCAAACCTGTCACAGGGTTTTCTTGGCAAAATTTGTTCATAGGAGGTTTGCCATTACATTCATCTGAGGGTGAGAGAGTGTGACTTGGCCAAGGTCATCCAGTGTGTTTCTATGGCTGAGTGGGGATTTAAACCCTGGTCTTCAGAGTTCTAGTCCAATACTCAAATCACAATATCACACTGCCTCTCTAGCCACAGATAGGGGAATGCTTCTTAGGACATTTTTTCCTCAGGACCTTACACATTTTTCTTAAGTTGACCCATTTTAATGCATTTTTTTCACTGACAAAAGCATGTATGTGCATTTTTAGTTGGATGCATTGTGTGTGTGTGTGTGTGAACTTGAGGTGTTCTGAGTCTCCTGATGACAGGAACCCAAAGTGTGTGCTTTCATAAGCACTGGTGCAGGACAGACATTGGATACATTTGTTTAAAAATCTTGGTTAATGTGACATTCTTTTCTAGTCCTAGGGACAAAATGGGACAGTCTGGATTTGAATTATAATGTTTGCATGCAGGTGATGTAATCCATGCCCCACAAGATTAGCTCCACTGCAATTGCTATTTGCCCCACGTGAAAAACTGCCATTAGCAGTGAAACCTTCCTAGGGCAGTTGCCAGCCATGTGAAATCCCAGTCCAGACCAGGGCTATGCCCAGCACTAAATGTCAAATCCCCTACCAGCTTGGACTTGTGAGGGTAGAAGCCAAACTCTGGGGAAGAGGCTCCTTCCCCTTTTCCTAAAAAAATCTTTACCTCCTGGATGGTTTCTGGCTGTCCCTCATACCTCAAACCTTGTCTCATTCACTAACAGCTTTAGAACAAATCTAACACCCTCTAACTACTACCTTATCCTGCCCTGGCTGCTCCTTCAGCTTTTATACCTGTGTTGTTTCATACGCCACAAGCTATTGTGTCTCCAGCTTCTTCCTGCAGCTGAAGTGACTGATCAACTGCACAGTTGCCAACACTCTTCTCATGGGTCAACACAGCAGCCAGCACCCTCCTTGGTTTGGCAGAAGCAGCAGGAGAGAAGCTTGATAGGGTGAGGGTCCCTGATACCCCTCAAACACATCTATTTTAGCCCTGAGATCATCAGTACTGGGGGGAAGCATACAACTTTCAGTATCATGTGGTGCCTCTTTGTTGGTTGTGTTACTACTTCACATACTTAGCACAGGGATCCAGTTGAAATACTGCATTCTTACAGGTCTTTAAATCTCTCTTTCACAATTAGCATTTTCAGATCTGCAATCAGGTGTTCTTTCGTCTTCCCACTTAAAATCAGTGGGAAAGGTTGCAGCAATGTAGATTTTTAAGGTTGTGCATCATTTGCTTCATTGCCTCTTTGAAGGCACCTGTGCCTCCGGGTATAATTATATTCTTCCGTCTCCCCTCCATGAGTTCATGTCATTTTTTTGTCTGTTCATCAAGAAGAGCCACATTTCAGCAAACAGGTTTGTGCCACCCAGATGCTCTCATCTCATCTTTGAACTTGGAATGATCCTGTGATCACAGTGTTTATTAGCAGCAGTGGTGCCATTTTTGGAGCCAGGGATTGGGGAACATGCAGAGAGTGAGTGATTTTCAAACAGGTGGAAAATGTGAGGGGCTCTGCTTGCAAGAAAATAACTTCAAACACAAATGCTGGGGGCAACTGAGAATAGGCGTGGGCTGCTGTGACATGAGAAAGTTCAAAGTTAATCAAGTTCCTTACCAACTGGCAATGGGAAGCTAATAAAAGAAAGCTTGAGCAGGAGGTATTTGTGAAACGTTGTGCTTCTTATTAGTTATTCACCTTTAATGTAGACATGTTTAATTTAGAGCCTATTAATGGTACTTTTCTTACACACTGTGCCACTTTTCTCTAGTCTAGGGACCTGGAAGAGGTTGTGGGGGGTTTGGACTATAATGACCATGGTGGCTTGGAATTTCTTGCAGTTGCAGTACTGCTCCCATAATTTTTCCAGTCGCTGGCTTAGATTCTCTTTGAGATGGTGTTACAATGGAAAAGAGAACCCAAATATATTCAATATTTGAAAAAAAGCAGAGTACAAGTCTAATCTCTCCCTGCCTCACCCCCTCTGTGGTAGCCTCACAAGAGGACCATGGTGTAAGCTGTTCTGGGGTGAGTGAGAGAAGAAGAGGGAGGAGGAGCTGGAAGAAACAAGAGAGGGGGATGCTTGGAGTGGAACCCCAGAGGGCTTACAGTAAGCTGAAGTTTGGCAGACACCAGGGAGATGCCCTGGAATCTGTTCTCATGGTGGCTGATGCATAAGGCAAGTGGGCAGCTCCTTTGCCACTGGTTGTTGGGGCAGGAACTTGAGCATCTGTGGATTTTGGTATCCATAGTGGGTCCTGGAACCAATCCCCCACATGTATGGAGGGCCGATTGTAGTCAGAGCCAACCCAAAAAATTTTGGTGACTGAAATAGTATAAAGATGGTATCTTCAAACTTCATCCTCACATTCTAGATTCAAGATGGCATTTGCATCTTATTTCAGTCATGATACACATGTGTATCTCTGGGTATTAGAAAGTAGCTATATTGCTTTTTTTTAAGTATATTTTTAATTTTTTTAAATTAATTTTTTAAAATTAAACAACATACAGTTTATACACACAACTTAACAAACACATATATAGTGATTCCCTCCACCCAGGGACTTCCCTTTACATTTATCTCTCTTTCCAAAATGTCATTGTTTACAACTCAGGTTTGCTTCCTCTCCCCTTTATTAATACAAATTCTAAAAATTTACTCCATTTTTCACCAAAAACCTTCTTATTTAGCCCTCCTTTTTTTCTTTAACCATATTTGTTAATTTCTCATTTATAGCTATATTCCATACTTCATTATACCATTCTTCTAGTTGGTATTCACCTTATGTTTTCCATTTCTTTGCTACTATTAACCTTGCTGCCGTCAGCAGATTTGTTAATAATTCTTTAACAATTTGAGATTCTTGTATTTTTTCACAATATGATAATAATGCGATTTCAGGACATAAAGGTATATTTATCTCCATTATCTCACTTATCTCATTACTGTTTTCCAAAATCTCTGCACATATTTGCAATTCCACCACATATGAATATACATCCCCAATTCTTGACATCCTCTCAACACTGTGCTGAATACTTTTTATCTATTTGATTCAATCTTACTGGGGTTAAATACCATCTCCATATAATCTTATAGTAATTTTCTTTTATCCTTACTGATAATGTTTTCAAATGATGCATATTCCATATTTTCTCCCACTTAGATTTGTCTATTATAATTGCTACATCTGTTTCCCATACATCTTTAAGATAATCTTGTACCTCTTCATTATCCATTAACATTTTATATATTTTACTTGTAATACTTTTTATATTAATTTTCTCTTGAGTAGCTTGTATAATCAATTCCTCAAATTTTGTATTTTTCCTACAACTTCCCTCCTTTAACCATTTTTTTGTCCATCGTTCTAAGAAAGTAGCAATATTGCTGGGGGCATTCCAGGGTCTACAACCCAAAAAATATTTGTTCCAAGTTGTGGTATATGTGTGGATATATGCTTGTGTTTCCCAGATCCATTCCCCAACCCCATTGAGACCAGCTGGGACCTTTGGAGCTGGAAAGCATGTTTACCCTTGATTTATGGGATGCAGCCGCAAGCTGCTTCTTTTCCACCTCCCAGCTTCCACTGTCCAAGGCAGTGTCTTACTCAGCCGAATGATAAGACTGGCTTTATGACTTCTGAATGCTGAGATCCCACATATCCATTATGGATAATAGCATTTTTCAAAGAGTTACCCAAGTTAGTGTGTTTCAGTTAAAAATAGTAGGATGTAACTCTTTGATAGTCCTCTTCTTGATGGGAGCAGTGGTTAATTTAGTAATTTTCTTGCTGCCAAAGACTGTTTGAAACCTGCACAATTTTTGAAGAACATTCACTGTCTGAGACCCATTCTGTGCAAAATTGACATGTTTTGTGCAGAAAACAGCATTTTCTTCACAGACACATTGTTTTTCTGCCCTGTTCTGCCACTGTACTGAAAAAGGTGGTTTTCTATGCAAAGCAAGCACCTGCAAATTTTGTGTAGACGAACTCCCAGACTGTGAAAATTCTCACCATCCAAGATTCTTCCCATCAAGGTTTCTCAGCACTCAAGAAATACATTTTTGGCAATTTTCAAATATTTTTTGAATATTCTTCTCATCTCTAAAAGAAGGGGGAGGAGGGGAGGAGTCTCATGACACCTTTAAAATTAACCAATTTATTTTAGTGTAAGATTTTATGGAGTATAATCCACTTCCTCAGATGCATTGATGGATCACAATTTTCAAGCCTCAGGTATATATGCATAGTTACATAGTTTTTTGGAAGAAGAGTATGAATATTATACTTCATCAATATATCTGAGGGAGTGAATTACAATCCACAAAAAAACTGATACTAAAATAAGTCAGTTATCTTTAGACATGCCACAAGACTCCTCTTTTTTTGCCTTTCCCTCTTTCTTTTCACCATGATTGATAGGCTCTGATAGATCTGTTTTCATGAATGTGTCAGATAGCCCTTAAAAGCCATCTAAATGAGCATCAATCACCACATTTTGTGTCAATTGACCCCATAAATGAATTATGTATTGTGTGAGGAGGAGCTTTCATTTGTCCATCCATTCATAATGTACTGCCAAACTGTTTCATTGAATGATCCCAGTTTCTAGCAGTATGAGAGAGGTAGACCAGCTAGGATCTCAGGCAACAGAGGGCCTGCACAGAAAAAAAAAAGATAATTAGGTGCATTTGTTATATCTAGGTAGCAGGTAATCCAAACAGAGAGATGGAAAATGAAAACAATATTCAAAAATATAACAAAGAATAAAAGGGGGTTTAAATGGTAGCAGACACCCAGAGCAAAAGAGTGTGTGGTACTTTTGGTAAGGACTTTGGAAGTAAACAGGTCTTGATTTTTAAGGGTGTAAAAAATTTAGATATTTTTTTCTTTTTCTGTGGAATGCCCTGTGTTCTGCAGTGGAAGACTGGGGATGGTTTACATTTTCTAAATGAATTTATGGAGGAAGAAAGATATTTACTGGCAAAGAAGAATGGGCAAGGAGAACACCATAATGCTAGAAGACTCAAAGGAAGCAACAAGAGTTGGTAGTAGATGGTCAGACCCAAATCTTGAGGTAAAGCTTGGAAAAGTTAATTTTTGGATTGCAGCTCCAACAATATTCCATCTGGCATTGCTCCTGGCCATGTTGGTTCAGGGATTCTGTGAGATATAGTCACAAAAAGAAGCTTTTCTGAGTTCTGCCCAAATCACGTGAGAAGTAGAACTGTTAGAAGATGAGAAGAAAGATATATGATGATGGTTATTGATCATAAGCAAAACCAGAGATATAATGAGGACACACCTCTAGCAATGAGACAGAGCGAGGAAGTCACAAGACAAGCATGGAATGAACACTGATCTGGCAATATGTGTAGAAGACAAAAGATTATTATTATTATTTTAAGGATAAATATGAAGGATATTCTCATTCAAATAATGAATCTTGAGAAAATGGATACACAATTGATTGATGCATAATGCATAGACATGCTGAGGCCTGTACATCTTTCCTGAATGCATTCACCTTTAATCTTTTCAGAGATTGTATTAAAAGATGATGTGGGAGCACTCTCACACTAATTTACTGATGATCTTTGTAATGTCTAAAGTTGCTCCCCAATCTTTCAGTCAGATTGTTTTGCTGCACAGGTAGTGTCAATTATGTTATTTTTACCTAATGCACTTTCTGTGTTTCAAATACAGACACAAAAATTTCTCAGTCTCAGTTTCATCAGGTTTCTTCAGTTCTCACCTGCATTTTCTTCCCATGCTGCTTTTGTTTCATGTTGTAAGACTTTGTGTTTTCTTTTTGCACTGAAATTCACACAATTTTAACATTTCCCCCCTAATTGGTGCATGTATTTGTTCAACTTACACAGCTTTTCCTCATTGACTAAAGCACGTGCCTGCCCTTTTTTACAGTTTTAGCGTTTTGCCTTTTAAAATTTTCACATTGTGTTGCTGTACACTCTATTTCTTAGAAATGTGCTGTAAACCTTGGACTTACATGATTACTCAAGACAAGGTCCAGATTTTGCCACAATGTGTCTTGGGGATGCAAAAGTCCTACCTCAGGCATGACCAAGTCTAACAAATAAATAAATAAATAAATAAATTCGCATTCTAGCTTGAGATTCTTTTCTTATTTCTTTCAGAAATTTGTGGACAGCATGTTGAACTAAATGCTAGGACTGAACTCTGTATTTCCTAGAGACCTCTTTTCTCTCTGCATCCCCCCATTTCTGAGCTCTCCCCAGTAAAGAAGGGTACTTTGCAGCATTTCTTCAGATGTGTCATGTGTGCGTGTGCCTGTGTATGTGTTGGCTGCCATTTCTCTCTACAATGACCTGGGGCAATGGTAAGTCCAGAGCATTGAGAGGATGCAAAATGGTGATCAGGCTGGCAATTTTGTCAGTACATTCAAGATGAGTTAGATTTATGGTGACAGACACGAATATATATTTGGCTTATTAACTAAAACTGGGGTGGTGGAAAGGAAGGATGGAGTGGGTAAAGAAAACCAAATTTGATATATTTGCGTTAAAAATATTTGTAATGGGAAAATGTAAATAGAAGTTTTAAAATGTTAAGAAACTAACCAACCAACAAACCCAGCTTAGCAAAAAAGAATGGAGACACACTACCACCATTGCTAACTGTGAACCTCAGTCTGCAAGAGAAATTGTGGGAGAATTAGCCCATCCTTGGGAGATTTGTAAAATGATCGTCTAATTGTTCCACCAACAAATAAAGTAGGATAATTTGAAGAGGTCATTCCCACATAAATGGACTACCTCTAAGATAACAAAGAAGAAAAAGGGATGAAACACTACTTGGCCAAATCAGTCCTAAAGACACACAGCTATTCTGCTTAAGCAACAACTGCCTTCTTTTTCTACAGAGGAAAACATAGGGTAATCTTGGCTGTAGTTTTGCTCCATAGTTCTAGCCAATGATTTGAAAGGCAGGTGTTATGGGTAACTGCCTATTTTCCCCTTACACACCTCACCACAGTGTCTCTGCTGAATTGAAGGATTCCTATTTAAGTGAAGTTCAATCAGACCTGTCACAGTAGAACTACTTAGGTATTACTTTCAGATGTTGATGTGAGGAAGAAGCACGACACATTGTAATTCAGATTAGCTTCCATTGCTTTAACTTCAGTTAATTGAATTTTAATTATTCTGTCAATTTTCATGTTGAAGCAGAAAGCCCATTCTTTTCAACTTTGTTCTTGAATGTTGTACTCATTTCAACACATGCCTGATATGTCAGAAGACAAGTTGCTTTTTTTTAAAAAAGGAAACAATTACAGGGACAATAGCTTTTTACTTCCTTTATAGTGTTTACTGTAAAGTAAGTGGAAGTTTGCAGTCAGCCAGAGTGCTTTGTGAAGAAAATGATAGCTTGAAGTCAAGGTGGTAAACTTTGGAAATGCCATCAGCTCAGCAGGAGCTGAGAGACTCTGTATGGCTATAGATTCCAAGTGTTTGTCCCCATGGGCTCTTTAGCAAAAACACCGAAACGTCAAAAGTCAACAAATACAAAGGTTAAAAACAAGTGCCTATGTAAAGGAAAACCATATCCAGAATCCAAATATATGGGATAATTTAGGTCAATTTAATGTTTTGTATGCTTTTTAAAAAACGGTATATTCTTTTTGGCACTTTATAGGTTGCATTTGTTTCTATGTGTGTAAAACATCAGCAGGAAGACATAAAAGGATAGTGAGAAGTGCATGGATATTAAGGCAGAAGATTCAAAGAGCAGAGGGTATTAGGAAGAAAGGGACAAGGGATTGTACAATGCAGTAAATCCCATGCTTTGATGTTTCAAAGAGCTGTCCATTTGGTTTTGTCATAGTGGAAATGCTGTAGCTTATTGACAGAACTAGCACTGTAGAGATAAACTTGGAACTACCAGCACTCATCATGATAATTCCCACAGCCCAAATGCAGGAAGCTGTTTTGACCCAGGTTGACATCAAAAATGAGCAATGTACAGTCAGCCCTCAACTTTTGCGGGGGCTAGGGGTGCAGGATCCCTGTGAAAGTGGAAATACTGCTAAGCTAGGACACTATTTTTTCTTTACCTGAGAGAACACTTCTCTAGGCATTTCTAGGTTCTCTAGCATGAATCTTTGGTCAAATTCCACCAGAATTTGACCACAGAATCATGCTGGAGGACCTAGAAGTGCCTAGAGAAAACATTTTTTCAGTCCCGTACAGGATAGCAATGGAGGCAGCAGCAAATATAGTAATCCACAATTACTGTAATCAAATCTGCAAATGCTTAACCTGCAAATGTGGAGGGATGACCATACTACAAAACACAATATCCAAACTACCATAATACCCACGTTATTAGGATCAACTGACAACCATAAAATTGGGGAGATGACAAAGTCACAGTGTAGCAATGAGCATGGAAAAACCTGAGATGGCGTGAGGAAGCAAAGGAGAGGAACACAAAACACAACTTGCCTCAAAATGATGTAAATTCAAGGTTTTCAAGGAGTATCTTTTCTCAAAACCAGTGATAAAGTCAACAAGCAGTTTTGGCAGTCATTATCTCCATCAGGAGCTCATCTTTTGTAAAGCTGATGGGTCCTAATTGCTCCTTCAAGCCCATTCAAGTCCAAGTCAAGTTTGTATGTATGGAAACTTGACAGGATGTGAGGCAAAAAGAAAATACAGTACTTTATGTCCATCATTTTTTTAGCATGCCAGTTAGCCAGCTTAACTGAGCAATATTTGTTGTGTTTAAATATTGATTTTGCATATGCAAATCACCAGACTGATCCAATATGACTCAAGTTTCTAAAATATTTGAGCTTGTTCACATTCTTCCATATTTGATCAATTCAAACAAAAAAACAAAGCAGATTTCAAATAAATGGCTTGCTTTGGGACAATGTATATTGCAGTAATACTGGACCCTATCTGCAGGGTGGCAGTGGAATGGGATGGGTTAATCACTCAGCCATTGTTGATTCAAATTCTATCCAAGAATCAAGGAATCAGCAAGGTATAATCAGCTAATTGTCATGTTCCAAGTGGTATGACTTTTTGTAATTGTGTTATTGCGATCCTGTCTATGGGCAATTTCATTCAAATGTTTTGTCACTCCATTTGGAATTGCTCACAGAGCATCTATCACCATTGGAACCACAGTTGTTTTCTTTTTCCACATGTTATTATTGTTCTTTCTATATTATTGTCTCTATGGTAAATTGTAAATTCTCTCTCTCTTTCTCTCTCTCTCTCAGCCCCTCTCCCCCTCCCCCCAATATAGTATTTAGAGTTATAGCTTGCTAACTATGTCTTTAAACACTGGTCATGGCCTAAAAGTGTAGAGTTATTTTATTATAGAGATCAAGGGCTCTTTTTCCTGGCTACAGCAAGACATTTACAGTAGCTGCAGACTCCCTTCAAGCCCTCTACAGAGAAATTGCATATTGTCCTCTCTTCTTAATGGCAGGCTAGCTGTTTCTTTCATAGGCCTCCCCATGACAGCATGGAGGCAACCAATGATAGCAAAATGCCACCTTTTATCTCCAATGTGAAAGCAATTACTTTTTATTACATTACAAGCCTCCAATACTCTCCATTAAGGCTTCTGTCACTGGATTCAAGTTGATCCCTTATTGCCAAAGAGAATAATCCATTTAGCAGGCAATAATATGTTTCAGCTTTCTGTACTCCACTGACTGAAGGCACTCTAATGAATCCCTCACCAGCTCTACTATTAGGCCATGGACTTGTTAATCAATAGTTCAGGGGAGATGGTGGGGGAGAAGACAGAAGCTTCTTTTTCAAGTTATCATGACGCTGTTGTCAATTCTATCTTGTAGTACAATGTATAGCATTTCTTCAACTTTTATTTTCACCACCAGCTTGCTTTACTGGTTTTAACACTGGACTGTACAATGGTTAATTAAAAGTTTGAAAAAGCATACAGCAATCTGCCAACAAAGATGGTAACTCTTGTCCATCAGGTTCCATGTTATTATTTTACAAAGGCCCATTTTTAAAAAAGAATTTGAACAATTAGTGGATCTATAGTAGGATCTCAGTTCTGGAACTCTCTCCGAAAAGGAAGAGAGGCTGGATCCATCTCTACTGGTCGAAGAAAGCAACATTACTTCATCTGGCTCTGGGTTTTAAAACTGGCATTTCAAATGGTTTTTAATCTGTTTTTAAAAATAATGTTTTAATGTTTTGTTGTAAGGGCAGGAATTCAACCAACCTTTGTTTTAATGGTTTTCTTTTTAATTTGGATACAATAATTTATTTGTATAAGGCACAATGATCATTGTAAAATTTAATTTGGATACATAATGCCATACCATCCATAATTCCTCTGCTCCAGAGACTCTCCACTATGCACCACGTGCATGCAGAATCATGCAAAGAATTTTGCCTTCAAGCTCACTCAATGGATCATCAGTATTGTGGCACTGTTACTCATTTTAATCAGTACACAGGCACTTAATAGTCACCTGTTGGAATGAGAAAGGCAATGTGGTCTCAGCTCCCACACACACAAACACACAAAATTCACCACCAGTTGAGAAGCTGCTACATATACCATTCATTTCTGTCAGTCAGGAGGATGCTAAATTAGGCTATATTCAGGCAACTAGAAGCTGTCCTAAATCAGGGCAAATGAATGTGGTCAAGTGATGCTAACAGGAGCTGTCCAGAGCATGGAGCCTCAATGCTTGGGAATGTTCCATATATTAACATTGTGCTTCTAAGTGAAGCAGACTCTTTTCTTCTGCATTCTGCATTTGAATCAGAGCCCCAGCATGTATACAAAAGCACCTGGACTGAAGCCAGCATCATATTACTGAGATGTGAATACAAGAAGATGTAGAACAATTAGCATCTTTAAAAGCCAACTGTGAGACTGCTACAAATAATGGGAATTCAGTGTGTGCAGGGTTTGTTTTTTCTTTCAACTTTGTTTTTGGCAAAACTCAGACTGTTTCCTAGCACATCTTCTCAGGAGCTCAGGAAGAGGGAAAGCTAAGTTACTTCATCAAAACCTCTACAGGATTAGAGTGAAATCTCCCATAGTTTCATATAAATCCCACAGTTTAATGTTTGAAACAGATTTTAGCTTGTATTGATCACAGCTGTTGTCTGATTTTTAAGAGGTGACTAAATAATTTTAAGGGAGAAAAACATAGTTCTGGAAGTGGTTCTAAACCAGCACTCATTATGACCATCTAGAAAAGTAAGCAGTGGGTTTGTAACTTTCTATTTTCCACAATTGATCTGTCTGCAATATGGTAGAATGGATAGATTATATGCAGTACTACAGAGATTGCATGGTTTATGAAATGTATGTAGATCCAAGCAAATGACTGTATTGACACTTGAGAGCTCTGCATACTTTTAAATTTAAGTTATGCCATTCATTGCACAATCCTGTGCCTGCTTTCTTAGACGTAATTAACATTGGCCAAGATCCTACATCATGTAGTTGGAGCATAATGCTCTTCCCATACAGACCTTTGGACTTTATCAGACGCAGGGGAATGTGGCAGAAAACCGAGTCCACATCCATGTCAGAAGAACGCTACAGGAACAGAAAGGGCGACATTACCAAACGCCTGCATCCTTCAGCCATTCCAGGGCGTAGCTCAGGCATGAATAAAGCATCCCTTTTTTTATTGGTGGGCTAAGCCATCAACAAAAAGGGATGCATTATTCACATCTGTGCTATGTCCCTGGAATGACTGAAGGATGATGTCTGGTAATGTTGCCCCCTTTTTTTTACCTGTAGCATTCTTCTGACACAGTTTTTGCCGTGTCTGATAAAGTCTTTGTCTCCTCCCACTCCAGCCCAGCATTTATCAAGCTCTCGGAGAGGTAATGGAAACTGCTGCTGCTTACTAGTGGGAAGGGGAGAGTGGAGGGAGGCAGTTCAAATCATGAAGGAGTTGCTGGTCTTAGCCTGGAACGGGAAAAGAAATGAGGGTACACTCAGAGATGAGTGCAGGCTTCTTTTCTTTCCCCTTAGAGACCAGCTCAGCCCTCTCTTCATCTCCTGAATTGCCTCCGTTCCCTTCCCACTAGTAAGCACCAGCATCAATTGTCTCTCTGGGGAACTGACAGTAGGGATGGAAAGAATATTCAATAATATTTGAGAATTGGTTGAGAAATCAAGTGTCAGGAAACCTGAACAAGGATAACATGGAATGACAAGAATCTGTACAGTTCAGGAAATATTCCATGCATACTTGTACATTTTTGTGCAGAAAACAACATTTTCCATACACGAAATATTTCTGTGCAGAAAATATTTTCTGCAGACAAATATTGTTTTCTGAAGATAAATATTTCCTGCACAGAAAATGCTGTTTCTATGTGCGAGCTCACCCAATTCATAAATATTGTTATGTGCGCAGGGGGTGAAATACTATATGTAGGTTTCACACACAGTAAGTCCTGAACTGTGAATAGTCTTTGAAAACTGTTTAGTATATATATATATATATATATATATATATATATAAATTGCAGCTGTAAGAAAAATGCTAATATTACTTGTTACTACTTTGAGTGCAAATTAGAGAATAATTACATCCCTACTTGACAGCTCCTGGGGGAGGATGTTTTAGAAATGGTGGAAAAGCCTAGGGAATAACTCCCAGCACTCCGTCCAAAAAGAGACATCTGCATGCATTAGCCACATTTACACATTCATATGTTGCTAACTGGATGCTACCCATTAACTCCAGCAATGCACACTTCCATCTAAGCATGCATAGGGATTTTAGCCTTAGATTCCTATGGTTTATCATGAGTCAGGTTTCGACAGATTTTACTTAAATTTGCATTGGTTTCTGTTTTCTAACAACTGTATCACATGCATATAAGCTCAGAAGGTTCTTAATGGCTGTATAACCATCATGTGGAAATGCCATCAGAATTGTTATATGAGCATTTGAAGAGAATCAACTGTGAAACAGCCTAGAATCTGAAGTTTGTATAATGATGTAATTAGAATGAGTTGTAAGGAGAGATGGAAACAGGGATAGATCAAGAATGGCCCTATCTTTAGGCACACTAAGGCAAATACTTCAGTCTGCCAACACAAGGGTCACAATAGCAGTGCCTTGGATGTTGCTTCTGAGCATCCAGCCTTTTCCTTCTGTTGGAAGACAAAGCTATGCATGCCACAAGGTCTTTCCTATCCCCCTGAACTGGCCTGTTGCCCCCAGGGTTGAAGAGGATCCTATTCCACTGTGAATATTCACATACCCTCCAACATTTCACAGATGGAAACTGGGACACACATGGCCAAGAAGGCAAAAATATTAATGAAGAACAACATGTAAGCTAGGAGAGGCTGCAGCAGTTCCCTTCCTCTGTTCATTGAGTGTCAGGGACTTTTACACATTGAACTTAATATGCAGCAACTGAAGGAAGCTAAGGACAAAGGTGAGAAGTGGAGGAGAGGGGAGAGAAACTGGGACATTTTAAAACCAACTGAAAAAGTGGGACAACAGAGGATTAATTTGGACTGTCTCTGCCAAATCAGAAGAGTTGTAGGGTATGTATTCAATTGGGAGTCCAGTAAGCTTCTGAAAGGGAATTATTTTTTACTTTAGGCAGCAACATTTTTTGGGCCAGCCCTGGGAGAGAGTGAAATGAAAAACATGAAGAAGAAGAAGAAAAAAAGGAATGTTGCCTAGCTCTATATAACTCCTTGCAGAAGCGAGTACCTAACGGCTCGCGAATTTGGGCAACCAAGCAAAAATACAGCATACTTAAAAGTACAGCATAGAGTTCTCAGCATTAACTAAGAGTTCTTAGATTACCTAAAAGCTTTCACCATGGACACTGAAGGTACTGCTGCAGTCACCTGCAACACTTGTGCAATGTTTATCTTCTTGTCTACAGACATGGGGAACTTCACATGCACCAAGTGCAAGTTGGTAGCCCTTTTGGAAGAGAAAGTCCAGCAGCTGGAGACACGGGTAGCTACACTTCAACATATTGGTGAGCAAGAGGTTTTCCTGGACAGAACAGAATGAACAGTCTTGGATGGGGACCACAAAGAGGAAGTGGCTGGGGAGGAGAGGGTCACTTCACACACACACACACAGACACACACACACACAGGAGGTAGACAGCTGGAGGAATGTCACACACAGAACAAGAAAATCCAGGGATTGTTCTGGCAGCTTGCAGCTACAGAATCATTTCGAAGCCGTCTCCCTTATCAAGGACAACGAGGAAGAACAGCATGGACAGACTTCAGGGGCAGAGCAGGGGACCCTGAGAGTATCACTGCAAGGAACAGCCACTGCTAAGCCTCGGCAGAGGCATGTGGTGGTGGTGGGAGACGGCTTGCTGAGGGGTACAGAAGCAGTGGTATGTGGGGCTGACAAGATGTCTCGGGAGGTGTGTTGTCTCCCTGGGGCAAAGATCCGTGATGTGACCGAGAGGCTGACAAGACTGGTCAAACCTACAGATCATTACCCCTTCCTTTTGGTCCATGTGGGAACCAATGATACAGCAAGGCACAGCTTTCCGAAGATCAGAAGAGATTATGAGGCTCTGGGAAAGAAGCTGAAAGAAATGGATGCACATGTTTTCATCTCGTCTCTTCTGTCAGTTGAAGGGCATGGTCCAAGAAGGGAGAGGAAAATAGCCAATGTAAACAACTGGCTCTGTAGATGGTGTCACTGAGAACAATTTGGATTCTTGGATCATGGGCTGCAGTTCCATGAGGGGGAACTTCTGGCAAAGGATGGGGTGCATCTAACAACAGTTGGCAGAAACGTTTTTGCCAACAGTCTCAAGAATTTGATCAGGAGGGCTTTAAACTGAGTCATATGGGGGATGGAGACAGTATTCTGGAAGTCAAAAGGGCTGGAGAAAATAGTCAAACTGTCATAGAGGGAACAAGGCAAACAGTGCAAGGACCCAACAGTGGGAGGCAAAAAAACTTGCACAGGCAGCAAGTAAAGGGAACACATGGTCTTAGATGTCTCTACACTAATGCACAGAGCGTGGGAAATAAGCAAGATGAACTTGAACTCCTAGCACAACAAAGCAAATATGATATAATAGGCATTACTGAAACCTGGTGGGATGAGTCGCATGATTGGAATGTAGGAATAGAGGTGTATAACCTTTATAAGAGAAACAGGCCAAACAGGAAAGGAGGAGGAATAGCGTTATATATCAGGGATATTTATACCAGTGAAGACATCCATGACATCAATACTGGAAGCCAGGTGGAGAGCATCTGGATAAAAATTAAAGGGGAGGGAAACAACAGGGATGTTATTGTGGGACTCTACTACAGACCCCCAAGTCAGATGGAGGAATTGGATGATGCCTTTCTAGAACAGATGAACACACACGCAGAAAGTAGAGATGTAGGAGTGATGGGTGACTTCAACTATCCTGATATTTGCTGGAAATCTAACTCAACCAAAACTTCAAGGTCTAGCAAATTCCTTACTTGCCTGGAAGACAATTTCATGGTCCAAAAGGTGGAAGAGGCAACAAGGGGGTCAGCTATTTTAGATCTGATCCTAACCAACAGGGATGACCTGGTTAATGGGGTGCAAGTGGTGGGATCCTTAGGTGAGAGTGATCATGTTCTCCTGGAGTTTGTTGTACAATGGAAAGGAGAAACAGGCATAGTCAGACATGCATTCTTGACTTTAGAAGAGCTGATTTGAATAAACTCAAGGAAATACTGGTGGTGATCTCATGGTCAGGAATACTAAAAGAGAAGGGACTTCAAGACGGATGGGACTTTCTCAAAAGGGAGAAACTGAAGGCACAATTTCAAACAGTACCATTGAGGAAGAAAAATGGGAGGTGCCTCAAGAAACCAGGATGGATGACTAAAGAACTTCAATGGAGTTAAGCTTTAAACAGAACATGTATAGGAAATGGAAAAGGGGGGAAATCACCAAAGAAGAATTCAAACCGATAGCGAACACGTGTAGGAGTAAAGTCAGAAAAGCTAAAGCGCAGAATGAGCTCAGGCTTGCTAGACAGGTTAAGAACAATAAAAAGGGTTTTTTGGGGTATGTCTGCAGCAAAAGGAGGAAGAAGGAAATGGTAGGGCCACTACGCAGAGAAGATGGCAAAATGCTAAAAGGGGACAGAGAAAAGGCAAAAATTACTCAACACTTTCTTTGCCTCAGTGTTTTCAGAAAAGGAAAAGGGTGATCAACCTGAGGATAATGGGACAGAGGACACAATAGTAGAAATCCAGCACAGAATAAGCAAAGAGGTAGTACAGGAATATCTTCTTAATCTAAATGAATTTAAATCTCCAGGACCAGATGAACTACATCCAAGAGTATTAAAAGAGCTGGCAAATGTAATCTCAGAGCCATTGGCAATAATCTTTGAGAGCTCCTGGAGAACAGGAGAAGTCCCAGCAGACTGGAGGAAGGCAAACATTGTCCCCATCTTCAAAAGGGAAAAAAGAGGATCCCAACAATTATCGTCCAGTTAGTCTGACATCATAACCAGGGAAGATTCTAGAGCAGATCATTAAACAGAGAGTCTGTGAACATTTAGAAGGCAATGCCATAATCACAAAAAGTCAACATGGGTTTCAGAGAAACAAGTCATGCCAGACTAATCTGATCTCGTTTTTTGATAAAGTTACCAGCTTGGTAGATGAAGGGAATGCTGTGGACATCGCATACCTTGATTTCAGTAAGGCCTTTGACAAGGTTCCCCATGACATTCTTGCAAACAAGCTTGTAAAATGTGGGCTAGACAAGTTAACTGTTCAATGGATTTGTAATTGGTTGACCGGCAGAACCCAAAGGGTGCTCTGCAGTGGCTCCTCTTCATCTTGGAAAGATGTGACCAGTGGGGTGCCACAGGGTTCTGTCCTGGGCCCAGTGCTTTTCAACATCTTTATCAATGACTTGGATGATGGAATTAGGGGCATACTTATCAAATTTGCAGATGACAACAAATTAGGAGGAGTAGCTAATACCCTAGAGGACAGGATCAAAATTTAAAATGACCTGGACAGACTGGAGAGCTGGGCCAAAGCTAACAAAATGAAATTCAATATGGAGAAATGTAAGGTACTGACTGCACTTTGGTTGGAAAAATGAAATGCAAAGATATAGGATGGGGGAGACTGGCTGAATGAGACTACGTGCGAAAGGGATCTAGGAGTCCTAGTAGACCACAAGTTGAACATGAGTCAACAGTGTGATGCAGCAGTTAAAAAGGCCAACGCGATTTTGGGCTGCATCAACAGAAGTATAGTGTCTAGATCAAGGGAAGTAATAGTGCCACTCTATTCTGCCTTGGTCAGGCGTCACCTAGAATACTGTGTCCAGTTCTGGGCAATACAATTCACAAAGGATATTGACAAATTGGAGCATGTCCAGAGAAGGGCGAATAAATAGTGAAAGTTCGGGAAGCCATGCCTTATGAGGAGAGACTTAGGGAGCTGGGTATGTTTAGCCTGGAAAAAAGATGGTTGAGGGGTGATATGATAGCCCTGTTTAAGTATTTGAAGGGGTGTCACATTGAGGCTGAAGCAGGCTTGTTTTCTGCTGCTCCAGAGACTAGAACATGGAACAATGGATGCAAGCTCCAGGAACAGAGATCCACCTCAACATTAGGAGGAACTTTTTGACAGTCAGAGCTGTTCGGCAGTGGAACACACTCCCTCAGAGTGTGATGGTGTCTCCTTCCTTGGAGGTCTTTAAACAGAGGCTGGATGACCATCTGTCAGGGATGCTTTGATTTTGTATTCCTGCATGGCAGGGGGTTGGACTGGATGGCCCTCATGGTCTCTTCCAACTCTACAATTCTGTGATTATATGACATTTTCAGCATGAATGCAGAGGTTTACTGCAATTTTTACTTTAGAAATAGCTCTGTGACTTTCACTATCTATTAATTATAGGCTGTTCTTTTATACCACAAAATAAAAAAAAATGTCTGTTAAAAAACAGTGCAGGTTTTCCTCCTGCTCAGGTTGCTATTGTTCATTTTTTCATTTCATAAAGCTGGCTTTTGGAAATGTATTTCAGAAGAATTGTTAAAAGGCAACAGTGTCGCTATAACATTGCTTTAACACACTGGGAAGACATGAAAAGGTGTTCCCAGACACAATCAGGATGAGTTCAATTTCATTGCTGTTTCTACACTGGATGCCACATAAAGTAAAATAAATAAATAAATACAAAAATAATAAATAAATAAAGACACTCTATTGTGTTCTAAAGCATTTTCTTTCCCACATCAATGTATGCTGTCCCTTATCTCAAAATGTGTATCCTGGGTTCTGGCTGAAATAAAAGTGATTCTTGGAAGCACACCACAATACACTGCCCTTTGTGGTCCTTAACAACATTAGAAATGTGAATGCATTGCCAAGAGGGACTTACACAAAGCAATCAGTAAATACAGTATTGCCTTTCCGCTGGTGGAGAACTTTTGTGGATGGCCTGGATGTAATAAGAGGGTTTGGTACAAAGTGTTTGCCCAAGCTGAAATTAGTGGAGAAGATTTAATTTACTGTCACTAGAATGAAAGCAGGTCTGTTTGTTTCAGCAAATACATAACCCCTATTCTTTGCCAGAATTTTAAACACTTCGAAGTAAAATCACAAATACAAATAATAGTAAGAGAATTTGGGGTGGGAGGAGGCTAAAGCTATACTGGAATTAAATGTTACTCTAACACTGAAAGTAGGACATTATCCCCCCTTGCAATTCACTGAGAGTAGGAGGCAGTCATGGGGGGGTGTACTTCCAAGAGAGGGGAATAGTTGTAGGGTTCAGGAGGAACAGCAGCAGGAAAGTCCTGTTGCCACCCTTCAACAGTTGCAACTGGGGCATTGTTTCACTCTGCCTAATGATGGGGCTGGTCCTGACTTTGTAGTAACCTGTTGGCTAGGGATGCAGGGTCTCAGGGTGCCAGCTGAAATCCCACGGAAAGTGCTATACTTCCCATGATCAACTGTCAGGGAGACAATTATCAGGGTGAGTGTCACTGAAGGAAGACAAAATTTGAATTTTTGTGTAAGGTAGTTTAAAGTCTGAGAATCTACCTCTACCCCTTCTCAGCTGGCACCAAAACAGAGTGCATTTGTATCTTTGTTGTGCTTGCACACACATTTGGCATATCAAAAGGCCAGGATCAAGGAAAAAGATCCAGCACATACACTTGGGGCCATTGTGCCATTTGGAGCAAGCCAGAAAGTGGAAGCTGAGCACCAAGAACCTTCTTGTTGTACAAGGTCTGGCAGCAGGGAAAAACTTCCCACATCTTGTTTGCTATAGGTAGGACTACGTGAAATGTGCAGCCTAGCAGGAAATAGGGCAACTGCCGAAACTGCTAGACACATTTTGACTGAGGTTACCAAAGCACTGCAGCACTGAGGCACTACCTGCCCAGGTTGTCCACTGGCTCTGACATCCCCAACTCCTGATCACATAAGGAGCTGAAAGGTACAACTACCATGTGTTTCACCAATTATGTGGCAAAAGTGCCTTGAAAAATCCACATACACACCCCATTCTTTAGTTTTGTCTGTTGCAGTTAAGAGGTTTCATGAACAGGGGGTTTCATCTCCGTTCAGTTCTGAAAACGCACACACATCACTTCTGCTCAGATGGACTTACTGGTGGCCACCTGAACGGTAAGGAGCAAGAAAGAGGAGAGCACCTCTTCCTCAGCCAGGCAGAGATCGAAGCAGTGTCACGCCCTTGATGCCTATAGGCGGTGCTTTGCCTTGGTGGCTGAAGTTTCCATCAACCTCCTCTGTACTTCACAAAAGCTTCTATCACTCCTGGTGTCTCCTGCTGCATGAGGAAAGCCAAAGTCAAAAGGGCTCAGTTCTCTTGGGTGTTCCTACCTCGGGGCATATGAAGAACCCTGAAGCTGCATCATCTGCAGGCTTTTGCTAGTTTAGGAAGCTAGCTCTATCAAGACTATCTGAAAGCTTCTGCCAGCCAGCTCTACTTTGGTCAGTGACAAAGTTTGGGGTAATGCCTGTCCACTTTAGGCAGTTGCCCCATCACAGCTATCTGCCTGGCAAACAAAAAAATAGGTTCCCTTGCCCAGGTTGCCATACTATTAGGAAATCTGAATCTTAGCCATATTCCTCTGGTGCTGGATTTCCACATTCAGCTGGCCCAGAGGCAGGGCTTTGAAGCATCCCATCCTTCCTCTGCCTCACCTCTGTAACATCAGAAGTGTTGCAGGGAATCTCAGGGAATGGGATACTAGTGATCTCGCAACCTCATGGCTGAGCATCAGCCAGTAGAGGAAGCTGATGCAGGAGATTAATTTATAATCCGAATACAAAGGAGGGAGCCTAATTAGAGTGCGATCAGAATGTAAATGAAGAATTGCAAAGAAAGGGACAATATGAAACTGAGGTCCCAAGCCACATAAGGCTTTGAAGGTAAAAAGCAGCATCTTCAGCTGAACCCCAGAAATTAGTAAGTAACCAATGCAGATAAAATAATACATCAGCTCTATGCTCCATATGGTCTCAGACTAAAATCTGGCGGCAGCATTGTAGACCCACTGAAGGGTGTTCATTTGTTTCTTTGTTTTATTTCCTGCCTTTCTCCTTGCACAGGACCCAAGGAGGCTTACATTCAGTTAAAAACAAGGTCCAGTGTGGTGTAGTGGTTTGAGCGCTATACAACAGATTCCACCATCCACGGCTTGAAGAACAGGGTCCAAATTCCTACTCAGGCATGGAAACCTACTACGTGACCTTGGGCAAGTCACACTCTGTCAGCCTCAGAGGAAGGCAAACACAATCCCCCTCTCTGAACAAATTTTGCAAAGAAAACCCTGTGATAGATTTGCCTTCAGGGCTCCATAAGTCGGAAATGACTTGAAGGCACACAACAACAACAACAACAACAAGCAATTCAACACAGTTCCATTGCATTTGTGGAAGTTTCTCCATCACTAGATGTCTAAACCTGTACATTTTTAAACCAGTGCCCAATCTTTTTAGAAAGTGAAAAAGAAAAACTAACAGTAAATGCACTCTTATGCAATGCAACGGAATCTAACATGGTGCCAAACAAAACTGAAGTACTTTCAATTACACTGGGGTGGAAAATTGTGGCTTTCAGAAATGTAGCTACTATTGCCCTGGGCTTCCTGCCATCAACTGATGCAAGATGGATGTGCTAGGTACAATCCAGGAAGGGGGGCTTTGTACTTCTCAACCCCAGGTTCCCAAGACCTAAGCTATTTTCTGGTGGCCTCCCATATGCTTTTGGTCTAGAATCCCCATATTCGCTCATCATTGGCATGAGTGGTCATCTCTGAAGGGAGGAACAGTCAGTCCACTGTATCCACGGATTCTGTACCCACAGATTCCACCATCCACGGCTTGAAAATATTCCGCAAAAATATATATTCCAGAAAGCAAACCATGATTTAACCATTTTATATAAGGAACACCATTTTACTATGCCATTGTATATAATGGGACTTGGGCATCCACAGATTTTGGCAGCTACAGGGAATCCTGGAACAAAACCCCAGCAGATACCAAAGACAAACTGTATAGGCAAACTGATCTGGAGGGCCACCCCTGACCTATAGTGACAAAGAGATTCACAAGCAGCTTCTGAATTTTATGCTAGCTAAGAGAAGTCCCATGTTTTGTGCTTTATTTTAACAAATCCAACCCTAATCCAAATAATAAAAAATAAATCTGGATGTAGAAGGAGAAAAATCTCAGTGTCTCTTCTTTCATCATTCTGTGCACCTTAAGGACTGAAGTAAGAGTGAATGGTACGCAAAATTTGTTCTTTCTGGTCCTGAAAGGGATAGCCAATGTTTCACTCTGTTTTATGATTACTGGCTAGGCAAAAGCCATATTGATTTAGCACTCAAGCTCATTCTGTTTCCTAGCTTCATTCTGACAAAGCTGAAAGCAGAACTGTCATGCTATGTTTATTTACAGGGTAGTGAAGCAGACAGTTCTTTGTTTCTGGAGGAAATTTGTTCTGAGAGGGAAAATATTAAGTATGGCTAAAAAAGATTTAAGATCTAGTTTACACCTTATCTATTTCCTTAAAGTTTCTGATAAAGTTGCTGAGTCACACATTGAAACATCACAGAAAATGTGAACCAGACAGCAAGTGGGTCATCTGAAGACAGGGTAGAAATTCTGCACACAGAACCACACAGGAAAAATGATTTTGTGGGTAGGCAGCTGTTTACAGGTAGAATTGCTGCCTATTTGTTGTAGCGGGGCATCCATGTCATTTCAGAATATTTGCAGCACAGTAATCTAACATGCACATCCACCCATGTAAAGATGCAATACTAGGGGCAGCTTCATCTCTGGTACCTTCATTTGTCATGCAACATTTAAATTCAGTGGGTTTACAGCACAATAAGGCTGTCAACCCCATTTAGATGTGAAGTTGTGAGAACTCCTTGGGCTTCTCTATCTGAGACAAAATAAAAATAAAAATAATAGAGTGCCAGTAATGGCATTTTGCAGCAACTACAACTTGTCTTAATTATAGTTTTGCCCCCATAAGCTTTGCATGCAAAATGGTAGCATTTGTACTTACTTAAATTTGCTGCCACTGAACTTTCTGTGGGGGGAAAAATCCCTATGTCCAATGTGCAATAGAGTGATTTTTCTATTTAATAGAAAAGCAAAGAAAAAACACCAAAAACCCACACTGTTTTCTTGCCTTATCATTCACTCACTAAGATGAAAATCCAACATGGTGGCAGCAGGTGCTTGCCTTGTTAGCAAGTCTCACTCCCCATGCTCACCTGAACAATCAGCTTTGTGCTTCTTCTCCTATGGGAAAGTGATTCATATCAAATTTCTTGTCCCTATGAGCAGAAATGTACATTCCCCTCTCTATTTTTAAAAAACTCCAGTAAAAGCTGCAAAGACTTTTTCTGCAAAGCTTTTGATGCTTTGCTTCCAGCCTTCCCAACATGGCAAAATGATGCAGAATGCCATTAAGACAGGTAGGATTCTCTTTGCATACTGTAAGGAGTATTTTTGCCATTTAGACAACCACTTGTTTAACTGAGACTCTTCCCCAAGATGGCTTCAGCTGCCTCTCCTGTTCTGAAAGTTAACATCAATTCTGGGTGAAAGAATGCAGCCCAGACATCCCACCCCATTCACAGAGACAGAAAGACAGAAATGGAGAATGCCCCATCTAGCGATAAGATTCATCTTGGGGGACGGAGAATTTCAAATTTGGTGATGGGTGTGGTTTTATGTTAAATATGAGGTAGTTTGGTGCTTCTTGGATTGTCTACACTGGGGGTTAAATTCCAATTAAAATTTGGGCTACACTGGAGCTGTGCGGATGAAATTCAGACTATTCTGGCCTGGATTTAAGTTCCACACCATGGCCAAAGCCCAAATAGGATTCATCTGGATTTTTACCCCCAGCGCAGCCATTCACCCTGAGCTCGGAATGAGTGACTTCTTGGCATGCGGCCACTCATTCTAATGCCAGAAGGAGTGGCTGCACCCAGCAAAACTTGCTCACTCTGCCCTCAGAATGAGTAGCCATATACAGGGCTCTCCCCACTGTCCTGAGGACAGAATGAGCAGCTGCATGCCAGGAAGGCAGAGCCAGTGGCGGTAGCACCAAAGATGGGGGAAATGGTGGCACCTGTCAGTCCTGCCTCTCTACCCCCAAATCCAATGTATTTCCTTTGTTGACACTACCGTTTTCTCCAGAGTTTCCAGCAAACTCCAGAGAAAACAATGAATTTTCTAATACCTTGATTTAAGTAGTAAACCCCAAGTCTGGTGTGAATAGGGCCATATGTCCTATGGCATTATTGCACCAGATTTGGGGATAAGGCCACACATCATATGGCATTATTGGGCCAGATTCAGGGAGATTCCAGTTTATCACTAGTGTAGACAAGCCCTCTGTTTTCGCAAGTGGAAGGGAGCATAACCACCACTTCTAGTATTGGCTAGCCTGCCTTCAACAGCCCAGCAGTGTTCCCATCTGACCTGGGACAGAAAGGCCCATGGGAACAATGCCACAGTGTTGTTTTCAGAGGCATTCTGGAAGGAAAAGATACTTGCCCCAATGCCACCATTTGTCAAAAGGGGAGGGGGAGTGGCTTTTGTCCCACCTCATGTCTGATAGTTTTGAAAATTGCTCCTGAAAATTGTTCCTTCTGTTTGGAGGAATATATAGTCCCATTAAAGTATGAGAAGAATTTCATTTTCCCTTAGTTAACACTGTGAAAACCATCCTGGTTCTATGTCCCATAGATGGGATAGAGGGAATATGGAACCTCTAACTCTTCTCTTCCATATTCTTCAACAAACCACCCCATCAGGGATGAAGGTCTGTGCAGCCTTGGTGCTGGAAGTCTATCAAGTGTGAGGAGCACTCCAACAGTTCAATGTCCAACACCACCACAGATACTGCTGGTTCAGTTTTAACTATAGTTGTCCCTTCATATTCACTGGGGTTTGGTTCCAGAACCCCCTGTGGGTACCAACATCTGTGAATACTCAAGTCCCATCATATGCAGTGACATAGCAAAATGGTGTTAGTTATATAAGATGGCAAAATCAAGGTTTGCTTTTTGGATTATTTTTTAAAGAATATTTCCAAGCCGTGAATACTTAAATCCGTGGATACCAAATCCGTGGATACAGAGGAACAACTGTATATGACATGGAAGTTGAGAATTGGGTACTACCCAATCATAAAATGTTGTCTCTGATGTGGACTTGTTTCTCTGTTCTTCCTCTAGGGAAATCCCAAGGATTAAATCCAGTATTGTATCTATTATATTATTAGTATTAGTATGACTGTTTCTATTACTATTACTATTATTTATGTCATTTAAATGGCTAGTTTTTTAAAAAACCTCTGGATCATACACATAGATTTATTCTAGAGTAAAAGTATTTTTTTCCAAAGACAAGATCTCTGACTGTACTCCAAGTGTTAAAAATAGCAGAATTTTAACCACCCTGGAAAAACTGTCCACATAATTATTGGCAGCAGATTTTAGAACTTTTCCCTCACAGGTTTAATCATTAATACTTACATAGCAACATATCACAAAATTTGTCTTAAAAATGCGTCTGAGACATAAATGAAAATGTTTCATTTCTTCACAAGTTTCTCTTTCCCCTTTTCTCTTTTTTTGGGGGTAGGAGTGTATGTATATCTAGGGGCTTGTCTAGATGGGTAATCTACCCTGTCTTGCCCCTCTCTTAGAGTCCTGCAGTCCTGAAATGCAGGGCATTGGCCCTATTCTGGCCTCGAGCAGTCCTAAGCACCCCCAGGCAAACGTAGGGCTCAGCCTGGGGGGAGGCAGGGGAGGGCCAAATAACACGCTTTAAAATAATACCTCTTTAATCTCTTCCTGCTATAAAGGAATGGATCAGAGCCCCATGAGTATACAGAAGTCTGTCCCAGCAGTCTGGCCCTTGCTGCTGCTGCTGCCAGTCTGCCTTGCTCTCCTGGAAGGCAGGAAAGGGGCCCACAGAATATGACCAAGACTGGTCACATGCAGGAGGCATTGGTCGCATGTTGCAGGCCAGCTTCCTGCCTTCCAAGGCAGCAAGGGAGATGGCAGCGGCAGCTGCAACAGTGGGCTGGCATGTCTGTCTGGAGTCCAGCCCATTTGGTGGCAGTAATGTGGGAACAACAGGCCTGATCCATGGCCAGGATACGCCGGCATTTCTTGGCTCATGTAGATGAGCCCTATATCTAGTTGCAAATGCATGCACACACACATAAACACACACACAAACACACACACACAGAGAGAGAGAGAGAGAGAGAGATTAGGAACTACAGATAACATCGTCCCCATCGTTATGCACCCATTCTGCTGCCATTTCACAGGCACTGTTTTTTATTGATGGGAGAAGCTGTCAATAGATCCCTCATTCTGTTTCTGTCACGGATTTGACAGTGTATGAGAAGGTGCCCTGTGTTGCTGATGGGATCCCAGTGTCAATGGGTGGGCAATCTAAGTAAGTGGCACACTTTTTATGACCCTCTCTGGGTTACTTGTACATTTTAAAGTGTGTTTTTTTGCTTCACGTAACTTCTTTTGTGTTGTTTTTATTTCTGAATTTCCCACGCTCACATCTTCCATGAGAATCTGCAGGATTTCACTCTAGGAAGTGAATGGAGCTCTGTTAATGCTCCATTCACTCCTGGCCTGTCCTATCAATGGGAGAGGAAGTAAGTGCAGTGGGGAGGGTGATTTTTCTGGGACATAGGCAGGACATGGGCAGGAGTGGAGTTTGTGAGACAGGAATGCTTTTTGTGTTCTTGTCTGATAATCTCCTATATCTTTCTAGAGATTATACACTGTCCCTCATATGAGATTAAGCTGCACATAAGGAGAGTGGAAAAGTGGTGTTGGTAGTGGCAGACAAATTATTTCTGGTATTCAGAAATACATCTGTTTAGAAGAAGAACTTAGACCCATTTCTTCAAAAGGGAGCACTTCAGTTTATTGCTGTAATATGCATATTTTGGGCATTAAGCCAATGGAACCAGTCCAGTGAAATCTGCAAGTCATTCATGTATGTCATATAATATCCTGACTATGTATACCGCTCTTACTTATGGTGTAGAGATTAAATATATAACACAGACATTCTTTGTGTCTAGCTGATTTTCAGAATATCCTAGTACCTGCTTATTGGTGTGAAAGACTGACACATCTACACAAACAAAATAATGAACCAAAGGGTAGGGGGAACACCAACCTATTACCATTCTCTGACAGTTTGACAGTTCTGCATGATTATCGGATTCATCGGTAATATCATGTATGCATTTATTGCCTTTATCTTTTTGAAATCTAGAGAGAAGTCAGAAAATTGTGACTCAATGAGATCAGCACATCCTAAAAGTGTCAGGATCGGTCCTGGATATGACCTTTTCCTGCCAAGTTCAGTTCTGTTGTATTTCTTTGTGGCTAATTGTGTTTGCATTATTTTGTACTTGCTAACGAGTACGTAGGCTAACTGGGAAATGGGAGTATCAGCTCTGTGTTTGTAATGGTTTGATAAAACCAGCATGAGAAAAACGGGCTGAGCTCAGGTCTGGTGGGAACGGAGTGTGTGGATGATGGATAGCCAATGACTGTATAGCCCACTAAATGTTCTAGTTTGTAGAATGCTTTTAGTTTACTGCTTGACTTGCATTGGGAGGCATGGAGATGCACTATCCACAATGCTGCAGCCTTAATTGAGAACTCACGCCGAACAAGTCTTGAAGAGAAAGGACAATGCAGAAAGAATCACAAGCCAGAAACATCACCCAAGGAGACCTTCTGCTGTGCTTTCTGCAACCAGACATGTTTATCTCGGACTGGCCTTTTTAGTCATCAGCATGCTTGCAGAAAGCGCAGAATAAGTCCTTCCTGAATCTTTGTTTGTGAAGAAAAGCCAGAGAGAGAGGGTGAGGGGGGAGAGGGAGACAGAGAGAGACTGCTTGTTAGTTAGTTTTCATTCTGAGTAATGAACTTGTAAGGTTAGCTCTTTGGATTATTGTGACAATAAAGTTTTTTTTGTTTTTAACTCTAAAAGTTACAGAGTCTGGAGAAGCCAGGACATGACAGAAGGTATCAGCTGTCTTCTCATACAAACTTAAATCTGAGTCCTCTTCTCCAGGAGTATAGGAAGCTGTCTTATATCTTGAATGGCACCGCTGATTGTTAATACTGTTTGGCAGTGGTTCTCCAGGTTTTGAACTGGGCTTTATTTTCCCTCCCAACTTGGAGATGCCAAGGGTTTAATCAGGGACCTTTTGGTGACACAATGTGGATTCTGTCATTGAGCTATGACCCCTCCACACTGCCATCATGGAGCTTCTAGTCCATTTTTTTCCTAATGCAACCAAGAACTGTGCTATTTCCATGAGGCTGGGATGCTTTCTCTGTAAAGAAAAACTTTTCATCTGGGCAGGATAGAATATAAAAGAAAAGACATTTTCACACAAAATATAAGCAGCTTTTGTAATTCAGGCTGCAGTCCTATTCACACATAGCTGGTACTAACTGCCATGGAAATCAACAGGCCTTTCATCAGACACCTATAACATTGCACTCGGTGATGTAGTGATATCTTTTGAAGTTCAGGCACACATTTTTACTTCCTACCACTGCTACCATGTCAGGGCCAAACTGGAGGCTCTCTACCTGGAACCCCCTGATTTAGCTCCCCTGTAGAGGTAACCCCGAGAAGCCTCATTCAAGGGTACCCCCCTATAGGCCAAAAATGCTTCCACCACCCACTGAAGTCTTTATCACCAGCCCAGTGGGAGACTGGATAACCAGTGGCTCTACCTGCCACTGTGAACCATCCTATCCCCAGAGAAAGAGAGAGAGAGAGAAATGTAGCAAGACCAAGAGGTATAGGCATGTACATCATCAGTGTATAGGAAGATTAGAAAAGGCATCCTCCATGCCCCCAGCCTCATTTTAAAGTTACAGAAATAGCAAAGGTATTAAAGTCAAAGCATTAAGTTATTTTAAGCTACATTCATTCAACTAAGTTCAGCTACATCCAGCCAAAGTTTGAGAAAATAATATAAGGGTCCCTAACACCATTCTAAATGGGTCCTAAAGCTACTTACAATAATGCCATTTTCTGTTGGCTTCAAATAGAAGGCCAGAGCCAGTTAGATGTTCCCAACTGGCTCAACAGCATTTTCCATTCCTCTTTCCATGGGACGTGAGGTGCAGTCCCCAAATATTCCTTTTTTCTCAAAACCTCACGGTCTGACTCTCATGTGCTCAGAACAAAAAATGTATAGTCTCTTTTTGAAATTCCCACTCCGTCAGTTTCATTGGTCAGTTCTGCCTTGAATGATGGGTCATCACTGATGATGCTGAATCTGGAGATCTCTTTCACCTCCCCCTTAGTTCCTTTAACCATGAACCCTTTGGTTACCTGATGTTATGCTGGCAAGACAATTGCTATTTGCAGATAATGGGAAATGTAGTTCTCTGGCAGAATGATTGGAGTTGCAATCAACCTTGAGGCAGGATGATGGAAACTCTATCATGACACCTATGAAGAGTCCTAAAAATCCAGGCAACTGTGTTGATCCATATAAAAAAAAAAATATCCCAGCATGTCCTTTCTGAAACTAATGAATCTCTTAATTGCCCATTCAAAGCCAAACAACTCCAAAATATATGCAATACCATCAAGATAGCACACAGCACAGTATTGTTGCTGGTAATATCCACCCCTATCCATGAATACTGTAAGGATTACAGTTAATACCAAAAGAAACAAAAGGCCCTTACACATTACATAATTAGAGTGGCATAGTCAACTTTAATTGCCATGACAATAAACTATGGAATCCTGGAATTTCCAGTTTAGGGAACTCCTCTAGTACTTCATCACACTGCGAACCCCTAGATCCATTGAATGTGACTGTAGCAGTTAAAGTGGAAGTATAGTGCTATAATAGCACAGTATGAAAGGGTCCAAGGAATACTGGTGACAATCGATATCACCATCCCTACTAATGAAAAAGTCTTGTTGCCTGGACTCTATGATTCTCAGCTCCTTTAAAACACAAATTATACTGCCATTGTGATAATTATAGACAATTTCCTGGAGGGTTGGACCAATGATTATTAGCCAGAGTAACTGAATGGAAACCCTATGTTCTCTTCTTTGCCCTCTTGATCCCAGAATCCTCCAGGCAACATGATCATTGTTGGCTGGAGTATTCTGGGAGGTAGAGTCTAAAATGTGGCCATACAGACTGGAAGATTCTGGGAGTTAAAGTTCAAAACACTTTTGAAAAATCTGTTTCTGAGGTTTTACACCTCTGAATACCAGATGGTAGGAACATACAATGGGGAAAGGCTGCTGCCATCATGACCTGCTTGTGGTTTTCCAAGAGGCATATAGCTTGTGACTGTTAACATAAATAAATAAAGAAAAAAGTAGATAGATTCTTAGTTTTAAACAGCAATTTTCTTCTTATGTTCTTATGCACCTTTCGTATTTTTAATTGTTTAGTCTTTCTGAGAGAAGAATCAGGACAGATCCTGATAGAAATATGGTCCTCCTTTTTTTATACTAATTTGCAACTGATACCACATTATGTTGCATGTAGCGATGAGAAGAATATAGTTCCTGAGATGCAATAGAATGTTCATAATCATTTTATAAGAGGAGAGCTATCTGGATTCTGTTCTTCAGAGGAGAAAATGTGGGGAGATGAGGTAAATGCAGGGGATTAGAATAAGCCAGTCTGATTTTTATGAGCTTTCATGGGTTAAATTGATAATAATGAAGTGGCCCCAGTGCAAATTGAATCCATCTAATAAGGCCCCAGTTCTCTAAGAAATAAAGTAGATAAGAAGCAGGATCTTTCTAGTGCTATCTCTGCAGCTCTAGAATGATAATTCCCATTGTGGTACAACACCAGAGCTTTTGGGGCTGCTTTTAGGATTGTTTGCCAGATGCTTCTGTTTAGGTACACTTTTAACTAATGTTTGCTTAATACAGGGATGGGGAAATTGTATCCCTCCAGATGATGTTGAACTATACCTTCCATCTATCCTCACCATTGGCTATACTGGCTCAGGCTGTAGGGACTTGCAGGCAAAAAACATCTGGAGGGCTGTGTGATTCCCACCCCTGTCTCAAGGCCTATGAGCCTATGAGGTAAATTGAAAATATCTAGATACCATTGCCCTCTGGTGTTTTGCACAAGTTTTGTTATATGCTTGGGGTTGGTGATTGCTTTTTAAAGTGCCATCATATCTGCTTTAAATTGTTTTGAGCTCAGGAAAATACATAAGTAAAAGCATGCTCATTATCTGACAGACGAGGTGGATTTCCATGCAATCATTGCCATGTTTTCTAGCTCCCAACTCATTGACCAATTTCTATTTCAAATAAAACCCTTTATTCCTGTCATCTACCTCTGTCTCTAAAGATTGCACCCTTCTGAAAGAAGTCTGAAACAGCAATGAAATTTAATGATTCCTGTTGGTAAAGTCTATTGAAGGATTTCTCAGACAAGATTCTCAAAATTGGAAGTCCAACATTTCTGATAAATAGTGTTGAATAATAACAGCTGGTGTTACCCATTTCATATCTTGTGGGAAGGCATGTATGAAATAATACACATAGTAAGAAGAAGATAGACATCATCACTGCACTGTTCAAATAGGAATCAAGCCACACCCAGGAGGGTGAAAATGCTGAATCCTTATTTATTTTCTACTTCACTAAGCTTTTCAGAACAGCGATATTCTTCTACATGAATGAAGTTTTGTTTCATTTTCAGACCTACACAATGTTTCTGCTCACATTCATATTCATGCATACCTAGCCTGATTAAGTGACTTTCTGCTGCAACTGTTTATATGAGCTGGATAGCATGAGGGATTAACATCTGCAGAGGAACATGGAGCATAATCACAATATTTGCTGTTCTCGTTTTGTGTGTGTGTACAAGAAATAATCCTAGGCTACCTCCAAAAGGTCAGTAATGGATCATTGGACTTGGCTTTCAGAAGCGAGGCTTTGGAGAGGAAAGGATTAACTCTGGTTCCAAACGCCACACAGGGCTGGAAAGCAGGCTTCACACTCCTAAAGTCAGGTTATGTTTTCAGATCTCTGCTAATTACAATTACTTTTCTCTGAAGACCCATTGAAAGGGTAATTCATCCAGGTGATGACCACTGTTATCTAGGATAAGTTCCCAATTTTAGTCAAGGTTGCATTCAAGTCACAGTACCCATAATTGTTTGTTTTGAAGAGAAAAAGAAAAAGAATGGCTTGGAGGCCAATGCTTCATTATACAAAGCAAATAAGAAGCCCTTGTGAATAGCATGACATCCCCAAGCTAATGTTAAATCTAGAGGAGGGGCAAGTGATCAGGGGCCTTTCCAAAACCAGAAGACCACCCTGACTGCCTTCCCCCATTTTGGACCCCTGGCAGTACTCAAAGGAAAAGGATTTCATTCCCTCCAACTGGCCTGATTTGGCAGGGATGATACCAATTAATCCACTTTTTCAGCTGCTTTTAAAATGCCTGTTTCTCTGTCCTCATCCCATTTTCCCCCATTGTCCTCAGCTTACTTTTACTGCTGCAAAATGAGTTCACATTGAAAAGTAATTTGCACTCAATTACCATAACTCAACAGGGGATGGGGGAGGAGAAGAGGGAATAGACTCTTGCCCTGTTCCAATAGGGGTATGTAAACCACTGAAGTCTCTTCTCACTAGCGTGTTCTTCCTCATTAATGATTTTTGCCATCTTGACCACACTCTGATGTTGCTTGGCCACACATATCCCAGTTTTAATTAGTGGAATGTTGGAGGGTATGGGATGTATAAATGCATTCATACATTATCATCTGGGAGAATCACAGATGTGTAAAGGGTAGCCCAAGGGCTGTATGCATCCCCCCACTTGTTTTATTTTATTTTTTAAAATGATGTTACAGTTTGCTGCTAATATGGGATGCAACCCATATACTTTGCTCCCTCTACACTCCACCCTGACTTTTTTTTTTCTGCTGATGCCATTGTTATTTTTCTGCTGATGTCATTCTGCTGATGCGATTACAAAGACATTTCTGGTTGGTATTTTTTCATCCTCTTCCAAGGAGCTCTGGATGGTGCGCATGATTTCCCTACCTATCAGTTCTATCTATTGCATTCTCATACCAGCTCTCAGACACAGACAAAGCTTGGAAAGATTATCTCAGTGGAGATTTGAGTCAACATCTGTATGTAACACCTAGCCTTATCTCAGTTTTCTACACTTCCCTGAAAGGGTCCAAATACTTTCCTTTCACACAAGCCAATGTGGAAGAGGGAAGGTGGACACCTGCCTTTTAGGCCTATGACATTTTGGGGCTTATTGCAGGGAAGTAGAAGTGAAACCTGAGAGTCTTGTATCCTGCCTAGTGTTTCAGCTGTTCTCCTGTTCTGGTCCAATGGGAGATGGTGGGAAAGGTGGGTCTTTTTGCTAAAGGATTTTTCCAGTTAGCACGAAGACACACACTTATTGCAGGAGGGAAGGAAGTGGCAATGCTGCCCACCTTGCCTTATCACATGATGTCAGTGCATTTCAGCTGTTGTCCCATTCTCGTCCCATGGGGAGACAGTGGTAGGCTTTTAGAAATTGACTGGGATGGGCTTTTAATGATGTGTGGTGCTGTTTTTTTATGGTTTTTAATGAACTGTATTGTTTTATCTTTACAGATTGTTTGCTTTTTAATAACTTTTTTATTTATACTTTTCATGATGTTTTTGTACAGTTTTTGATTTGTAAAGTTTTTAATAAGTTCTAACCTACCTTGAGTCTCATTATTGGAGGAAAGAAGGGCATGTATGAATAAAATAAATAAATTGCCAGTTTTATTTCTGCTTCTTTTCCCAGCTGTGAGCAAAAATGAATTTTTGTCTTTCTTTCTTTTCAGCAGCTGCACATTGAGTCAACATTTTCATTAAGCTATAAAAATCCCTTTGTTGAACAGCCACTGCCTACTCCAAACCCATCAGGATTTACGCTTTTTAAAAATATTGTTATTCTAACTTTTAATGCAAACAGAAAAACTAACTTCATCCTTCTCCCAGAGAATTCATTAAAGTATAGCTGTCAATAATAACAGCTAACAAGGTTCAGCTAACATCTAATTAATACAGTCATATCATCTATATGTGTGTGTGTGAATGAGGTTGGGATATTATTATTATTATTATTATTATTATTATTTTGCCACAATATTCATCATTGTACATTTGTTGTGGTGATCTGGAGATGTAATCCATTCAGTTTGGATTCACAGGATACACCGAGGTAAAACTCAGTTACAGAGGAAACAAGGTATAGTTTTAATGATGACCAATAGATGGGATAAGGATGCAGTACCATAAGTAGACAAAAATATTGAAAGGGAGCCATGTTGGTCATGTAGTAAAATACAACTAAATACAAAATCCACAAGCAACAATACCGTTTTTGGGGCCAACTCCAAAGCATAAAATACATTGTGCAAGCTTCTGAAGCTTCACTGACTTCTTCATCAGGCAAAGATGTTAAGAATAATACAGGAGGATAATGTTAATGATGTTAGGGGACTTTTTCAGATGGGGTAAAAAAAAATCCTGCAGAGGTCAGGAGGAGTACGGCACTGCCCCGCTTCCAGTGATCTGTTTCGGACAATGCTGACCTCCCATCCTTCCTCCATGCTTCCTCTGTCCTTTGTTTGGTTTCCCTCCACCACTTTTTATTGATGGAAGTTTCTGTCAATAAAAAGTTGCAGAGAGAAAATGAACGAAGGACAGAGGGAGAACAAACGAAGGATGGGAGGAGGATGGCATCGTCCAAAACCGATCGCTGGAAGTGGAACAGCGCTGTACTCCTTGCAACCTCCATATGTTTTTTTTTTTTACCCCATCTGAAAAAGTCCAGAGTCCCAGGCCCACATTCTGTCTGAGATATTGTCAGTTAAAATGGTACTGAGAGATTTCAATGTAGGCCGAGGCCACTCCCCTTATTGGCCTTGTGAGGACTAGGGACAAAGAGCAATAAAAGACAGGTAATAAAATTTTAGCTCCATTAGCAACAGAAAAGTTGCTCTTGAGATCCAGATGTCACTGTCCTGTATGAAGGTAACTGTTCCTTTCTCTGGGAGAGAACACTGAATTTCTAAAGGAGTCTCTGAACTGTTATATCTGGGAAAACTTTTTGGTGCCGTATAAGTAAAACTTGCCAAATTGTAGTCTCAAATTGTAGTCCAATGAAAGAGTTTTACCTCTGTTGGAGGTAGAAAAGCTCAAAAAGTTAAGTCCCAGTCCTTTGGTTCCTTCTTGTTTAGTATTAAGTAGACAAAGAAAGTGTTATCCCTTCCCTTCAGCTGAGCTCTGACACAGCCTCAAGATGGTCCACAAGTCTGCCCTGGTTATTATATCGGTGCCTTAGCTCCAAATGGGCCTTTCAGGTTCTCAGACAGGGTACCAGCATTTCTTTTTATAGATTAGGACAAAGGAAAGCTGTGCTAGATTGAAGTTATATGTTAGAAGTGCAACAACACTTAGGGATGAAGAGTCAATGCCTCAGAGAAGGCAGTAGCATTAGGATTAGAGTGACCCACAGCCCTCCCTGCTTGTCTACCTACCCTGCTCCTTCTGTGATGTAAAGTGATACTCTTAGAGATGTTTCTACCTCTTCTCTTACCCAGAACTCTATCAGGCCTCCGTAGAGATGTAGCTAGCTTAGAATAGCACCCTGAGAAACTTTCCTATCTTAGAACACAGTTCCTACAATAAAATCCTTAAACTGTTTCTCTAAAGCCATTGGTGTCTTGGCTCTTTAAGACAGAATCTCTAATCGACTGCTGCATGCATTTATCTATCACTATACACCTTAACAGCTTTCTAGAAACTATGAGAAGAGGCTCACAAATTTGAAATGGGTGTAGTTCCCTCTCCTCCTTCCCCTGAGAATAAAAAGGAGACTCTTAACCTCAGAGAGATTTTTCTTATGACAATTTATCTCACACTAGATGCATCTCTGTTTACAGTGGTACTTGAAGTCTCCTTACAGAGTCCACAAAACTCAAGTAAGGTACAATGAAGCTATGAAACAATTAAACGTGGGCTTTAAAGCAAATTAGCATATGTGCACGTACTTACAAAGACTAAATGGATGGAAGAGAAGTCCAAATATATGCAACACACTACACTCATTTACACTGAATTTTCATTGACCATATTAATACCCATTCCCCCACTTTGGACAGCTCGTCACAATTGGCTCTCATCACCCTAAACCATTTGGCACCATCGGTGAACTATTTGTCCATGACCCCAGACTCGTGACTCAGGAGATTACAGTATTTACAACTCAAGTTTGGTAGATATCAGTGGCAGCACGGGGGGGGGGGCGGAGAGGCTGAGCTGCACCAGGTGACAGCGGGGGGCAGAGGTGACAGCAACCTTACTGATGCAACAGGTAGATAACCCGTGTTTTGCATTTGTCCTTTGAAAATATTTTGACTGCAGTCCTACATATTACAGTTACGTTAACATGTTAACATACCTTATAGTTTGTGCTCTTAAAGGAATGTGCTGAGAAGGAGGATGTCTCAGGAGACAATATACTCATTTTGTATTCTCTGAATAGGGTCATTTTTTTCTCTTTGCTTGACATATTACATTTATGCTTTGATCATTTTAAATATAGAACAGTTATTATTTTGTCATTGTCTTCATAGTAGTCACATTGTTCACTGCTGCAGTTCATGCATCATGATGATGATGATGATGATGATGCAATTTGTTCTGTCTTTCCACTGCTTTGTAAAACTACAACTGTAGGCAAAATTTATAATGGCTTGCCTGCCCCCTCCATCTTTACAACAGTTCCCTGATTCTTCATAGTCTTTGAAGGAGCAGTCTACTTCATCTGTTTATCTGAGAACTATGCATGTACAATATTCATTTGTATTATTCATACAAATAAATTTCCATATGGTTTCAGAATAGAGCCTGAGTAATCCAGTACAAACCATCTCAACCCATCAGAAGAACAATCAATGTGTGAGAAAAATAGAAGTCATTCATTCCTGGCTAAGTAGTCAAATAAACTCCATGGACATTTTAAACTTCAAAATGCTGAAATAAAATGGCAATATATGGATCTGTCATGATGGACTGCCCAGCCATCATGGGGAGTTCATCCCAAAATCTACAGGTCACAGCAACTGGAAAATTCCACTCTTTGCTTTCCATAGCAACAGTTGTTGAGAGGGTGGGACCCTCATTGCCTAAACATGATATCACATCATCTGACTGAAGAGCCAATCCAAATCTGGAAAGGCAGACCCAATCAAATCTGACCAGAAGACTTTTAAGTTCTGACCGCCTTTGTTTTGAGAGAGTCACATGGCTTAGCCACATGCTTGGGACCCATCCTCAGGCCTCATACAGGAGCCATCTGGCTTAGGCCAGATGGAGAGATACATACCTTTGTAGAGAGATGCTAGACTGTGATAACAGAGGTTGGGGGGGGGGGAAGCCAACCTCTCCCATGGGCCTGATAACATCAAAGGGGCCCTAAATGATATCCAAAGTCTAAGATGAGACTTCCATCCAAAAGGACTCTGAATTCCATCTCCAGAAACTAAACCAGGCTGGCTATGAGAGCCCGGCCTAACAATCCCAATTGGGACATAAACTGATTGCATGAACATCAGAAATAAAGTTACTATTATTCTTAGCTTAGGGACCATCTAGCTAGTTGCATTAGCTTTTATGATTTAATTTTAGTACTCTGACTGAATGTATTCCTTTTGTAAACCTAAGCTGAAATCCTGGAGGCGTGTTTTCCCTCCATGCTAGCCTTAAGCATTTGGAACTAAAATAAATCTTTTTCTGTTATTCCTAATCTCCATGGTCACATGCCTTTCTCGGTCAGCTATCTGAACTCCTCTGGGATAGAGAAAAAGGTTGTTGTTGATATTTTAACACAACCTGTCTGGCTTCTCACTGCGCTAGATAAGGAAAGGGTTAACTCAGCGAGTGGTGGCGGCTCTACCTTAGAAAGGGATTTCTAGACTAGAGGAACCCTTGAGAGTGTGTTTTTCAGATTGTACAAATAGGCTGGGAGCCTTTCCTTCCTTATCTGTGAAACTGGGTTGCCACAGAGGAGGAAGAGAGGACCCTGGCCTACGACAGGATCCATACACAAGAGCCTGAAAATTGATTGTGTTTAGTTCTCTTATGGTGGTGTAAGAAAGAGAAAACTGGCAGATGAGGTAAAACATCTATTCTTTCTGGAATTTGTAAATGTGTATCTTTTTAGGGCAGATTGAAAGTTTGGAAAAGCAGGACATTTGTAACGTAAAGAAGATGTGAACGCAAACCCTGCTGTGTTAACTCTGACGGTCTCTTAGGAAATTGCTGAAACACATAATTGAATCCAGCCCTCCTGGGAAGGAACCCTAATAAACCGGAGAACAGCTTGTCAGCAAGTGCTTGAACTGACTTTACAGTGCTCAGGGCCCGACAAAATTACAATAAAAGGATTCACTTCCAACACCACTCACCCCACATTCTTTCCTCTTTGTCCATTAACAAAATGCAAACGGAAATGTATTCACTCGTCTTCCTTTTTATGCGGATATGTTCCAGAAAAGTTGTTTTTGTTAGCATTAATGCTCATCCATGAACTATCACAAGAAAAAGAGAGTTTACTTCAGTCTCTGGGTCAAGCTAGGCAGGACTATAATTGTGTGAATGAAGTTAACATAAATGTTTTAAACAAAACAAAAGTGCAAGGAAGTGCTGGCACAAGTGGTTGAATACATATGGAAAATGTGTGAATGGTTCAGAGATGCTGTGTAATTCCTAAGGGTCCTGTGAACATATAATGCAACAAGTCAGCAGATAAAATAAGTTTTACAAGCTAAAAGGATTACTGGGAAAGGCAACATATTTCATGAATCTTTTCTGAACTTTTTTTCCAAGAATCTAAGGTTGAAGATCACTTTATCACATTGAGAATCAATGTGTTGCTGTGGTTTGAGTGTTGGACTAGAATTCTAGGAGACAAGAATTCAGATCCACACACTGCTGTGGAAACCCACTAAGTGACTTTGGGCAAGTCACACTCTCTCAACCTAAGTGGAAGGCAATGGCAAGCCTCAGCTGAAAAAAAAAAACTTGTCAAGAAAACCATATGAAAAAGTTGCCATAAGTCAGAGTTGACTTGAAGGAGGATAACAACAACAAACTCATACAGCCACTGTTACTTAAGTTCACCATAGCCTAACATTGAGTTAGGAATTCATACGTTCACTTCTCCTTTTACCTAATGGGTCTAGACCAAGGACAGGCAAAGTCTGGCATTCCAGATGTTATAGGAATACATTCTTCAACACTGACTATATTAGCCAGGACTGTGGGCACTGTAGACCAAATTATCTGGTGGGACACCCTTTGTCTAAACATTGAGGTTTGTGAAGCAGAAGCTCAGTTCTTTGAACCCAGCTGTGAGGCTAGGAGTAGTGGTGCTAATGATGGTGGTGATCTTGATTTTGTTTATTCAGTTTGTCTAGACCTCCCACACAGTGACTTGCAGAAAAAATACTATTAGAAAATGTTATGTTCAGTAAAACGTGGCAGTTCTTAACCTGTTAACTTATTCTTCATTTTTCTTTCTTTTCTCCAGCCTTTTTTCCTCACTGATCCTAGTTAATGGATAAATTGCAAAGATCCTTCTGAAGACTGAAATTTGTCCCTAGATGTAGTTGAAGATGCCAGGGATTAGAGGTTATGTTTTTCTGCAATTGTGTAATTCAGAAAAAAAAAATTCAACCTCCCTCCCCTCCTGCTGGTGCAGACAATACTCTTGCCAAACTGAACTCTACTTTGTGTACATTTCTGACTCATGTCATGGCTACAGGAATGATTGCTTTTGGTAAAATCAGAAAGGCCTTTTTGTTCAATTATTTCACAGAAGAAAGATGCCAGTTTCTTATAATTCCTGCTGCTTACAAAATAACTAATGTCCTAACCATTCAGTTGTTTTGTACCCATTCAGTTCCTTCATCCAGTATTGGTTTTCTCTACAAAGAGGGTGAGTGTCAACTGTGTGAGCACTACCCTCTTTGTCTCATAGCAAGCTGGATGAAGAAATACAGAGTCCACCATGAGCAGGGTAGCGTGTTGATGTCGTTCTCAACTACTTTTCTCTCCCAAGGAAAAAAGGAGTCAGGAGAAATTGGCAACATAGACCTCTAGAAATTACAAAAGAGATTGCTCAAAGCATCCTGGAAAACAGGATGCTTTGAGCAGTGACATCAGATGTTTTCCATGTCAAAGGAACCCTGGTGGTACAGTGGTTAAATGCCAGTACTGCAAGTCACCATGTTGCAAGTTCAATTCCAGCGGGCTCCAAGGTTCACTCAGCCTTCCATCCTTTCGTAGGTCGGTAAAATTAGTACCCAGCTTGAGGGGGCAATTAGCTAACATACGTTGGAAACTGCTTAATGCAGTGTAGATGTGTAAATTGCTATTGCTTAAAACAATTTGTAAGCTGCTCTGATAGCCTTGTGGCTGAAGAGTGGGTATAAATAAATAAATAAATGTCAGCAAGGCAGTAAATTCATCCTAGTTTTTAGTTTTAATTTTAACAGAGCTGTCCAATGCCTAGGGCTTTATCAGATGAGTGTCTAAAAATGCTGTAATTCCATGAATAAGGAAAGCAGAAACATAGTGGTGTTACCACAGTAATTTTCACATGTCACCATAATCGTGGGATTACAGGTTGCGCCACAGTAACACTTGCCTTCACATTACCTTCTAATAATACAGTATTAATGCTCTGTACTGGCCCACATATGCTCCTTTAAGGAAAATGTTCACTTACTTCCATGATTTAGCATGGGTGAGATTTCGGTGGTTCTCGTGAGAAGATGCAACTTCACTTAAAAACACCAAAAACATGAAAATAATGAAATATATTTACATACAAACACTTAGA
Source organism: Gambelia wislizenii (assembly GCA_030847615.1). NCBI lineage: Eukaryota > Metazoa > Chordata > Lepidosauria > Squamata > Crotaphytidae > Gambelia > Gambelia wislizenii. Next base: position 101,326,866 of record JAUMIR010000006.1, read on the forward strand.
CATTAAAATGTTGTAAGAACAGGCAACAGTTCATTAAAACAGTGTCCTGTATATCATTTGCATGTTCTCACCCAAAGGTTTTCTCATTGGCAAAAGGGAGGGGGGAAAGACGATTGCCTATTCATGCTGTAATTTCACAATTACAGCTGGACATGATTTCTCACACCCTTCAATAGCATTAAAACAGCAATATTGAGAGCAATTCACAGTTTAACCTGTGAATTAAAAGTGACACCTGATTGACTGCTGGAGAGCACAATATGCAAGGGATGACAACTACATCATGAATAGCAGGAACCCATTCTTGCTACCATGATATTGTAATCATGCAATTTTAGCCTTGTCTGATAAAGTACCTAGTCTATACTAGTGAAAACCCCTGAATCCCCCTGAATCTGGCCTGATAATGGCACATAACATGTGGCCTTATCCCCAAATCTGGTGCTATAATGCCACATGATGTGTGGCCCTATCCACACTAGACTAGGTGTGGCACTTAAATCTGGACCAGAATCATCCGAATGTCATCTGGTACAGCTCCAGTACAGTTCCAGGCCAAAGTAGTCTGAATTTCAATCGGATTTTTATCCCCAGTGTAGACAAATCTCAAGATGTTGAGTCCTATATTTAGAATAGCTTTCATCACCTTGGACAACTCCATTAAAGTTCAGACTAAACCTGAAATGGATTCACCACCCCATTGGCATGGATGACACCAGTCACTACTGGCTTTGATTTTCTTTTCCAACTAACAAAAGTTTGTGTGTATGTGTATGTTTCTGTGTGAAGCTCACTGTCATATTTTGAATCTTTTCTGTATCCAATGTAAAGTTAAAATGGAAGTCCAACATTGTATTCTAGTTATTGGGATGCATTGCCAAATATGTATTTGGAAACTTTGATAGCACATGTTTAAAGAAAATCATCAGGCAGTTCTAAATTGAGATCACTAAACTTCTGAATAGAAAGAATAGCAAGTGGAGTTTATGGAAGATTCCAAGTATACCACTTTGCTGGGACTAGAATAGCAATGCTTTCAAATAATGACAGTGCCATCTTACATCACCAGATATCATTCAAAATCATATTTTCTCATGAGAGCTACTTCTGCCCATCCTGATTTGAAGATTACTTCTTATATCAGGGTGAGAAACATCTGTCCCACTAGATGTTTTGGATTACAACTCCCATAATTTCTCACCATTGGCCATGCTGGGTAGGACTGATGGGAACCATAGGCCAAAAAAATCTAGAGGGCCAAAGGTTCCCCATCAGTGACATATTATGATGGCCTTATGAAATAAGGGTACTTCTAGCTTTGGAAGATGGGGTGAAGAACAAGTCCTGGTCAAAACTGGTAATCGTAAAGATACAGAGGTGCAATTAAGCTTTCTTCTTCATTACAATTTTCATTGAGTAACTGCATGTCATGTATTAATCTGTTTTGCCTGGAGTTGAAGCTTTGTTTTGAATTCTCTCCAGTGAAATATTTGCCAGTGGCAGTCATTCTAATACAATATTAGCATAGCCAACTCTTCCCATGTGGCATGTTTCAGCATATAATATTAATTTGCCAGTTGGTAATGCACTAGTTTTAGCAATCTCCTGTGATCTCCTTAATTACACAGCAGCCTGGAATGATCACTCATCATCTTTAGTCCTTTGCTCACTTCCTGAGCTTTATTTTCATGTTTGGCTATACATCCATCATATCATAATTACACTGGCTTTCAAATACAAGACCTCTTTCTCTCTCTCTCTCTCTCTCTCTCTCTCTCTCTCACACACACACACACACACACACACGCACACACACACACACACACACACAGAGCCATACACTACATGAGGCTTGAAATCTAGGCATGCACCAGTGTACACACTCCAGGTATTTTATTCAAAAATAATTCAGAAACTCTTAATCCAATAAAATCCTGAAAAGAATTCACGTACACACATTTCACCTTGAACTCAACCATTATTTTTCTATGCCATTTTCAGTGTGTCAAATGAATTGCAATTCTTAGCTTATTGTAGTCTCTCAGCAAGACAAAGAGTTTAGGCAGGTAGCAGAGTCCTAACGCATGCTCAGAATAAAGGTCTGTTTTACTCAGGGGCACTTGCTCCCTAATACAGGTGTGGACAACAGTGAAGGATCAGAGGAGTGATCTGCCCCAGTTTCCCCTATAAACACCAGACCTCTGGAGCCTACAGCCAGCTCTTTTTTTCAAAGTGCTGAGACCCCAAATAGTGTTGAAATGGACAATTAGGTCTCCTGGAAGCAAAGAGGAAAAAAAATTAGGTGATGGGATATTCAGTGGACTCCAGTGACACTGGTGGCTTTTCTGGAAGAGAGGCAGGTGGACCACATGTGACTCATGAGCCACATAAATCACATTCCTTTCCTTAGAAGCATATTTAGTGTAACAGGATGAGATTCTGGATCAGCTCAAATGTAATTTGTTGTTTGAGGTTTCCAGTCAAGACAGCTTCAACATATGGTGACCTTATGAATCAGATACTTCCAAGAGCCCCTGTTATCAACAGCTCTACAGTCTAGCAAGCTCAGGCCTTTGGCTTCCTTGATTGAAACAGTCCATTTGCAATGCAACCTTGCTCTTTTCCAGCTACTTCCACTTTGGTGAGCATTGTTTTTCCATTGAGTAATGTCATCTCATGACATATCCAAAGTACAATTTTTCCAGTAAGTAATGTCATCTCATGACATATCCAAAGTACAAAGTACAAATACCGGTATTGTTAACCCCAACAGGGGTTCACAATATATAAACTCCACACACTCCTACCCAATTATTCTCCGAAGATGCCAACCACAGATGCAGGCAAAACTTCAGAAAGAAACTATTCCAGAACACAGCCTCACAGCCTGGAAAAAAACCCAAGGAAAATCTATGGATGCCGGCCATGAAAGCCTTCAACTTAACATACAATAGCCTTATTTGGTGTTCTGGTGAACATTCAGGCTTGATTTTGCTCTTGGACCTATTGATTTGTGTGTTTTTATTTATTTAGGTATTTACAGCCCCGCTCTTCAGCCACAAAAGCTATCAGAGCGGCTTACAAATTGTTAAGCAATAGCACTTTACACATCTACACCAAATTAAGTGGTTTCCAATGTGTATTAGCTAATTGCCCCCACAAGTCAGTTTTGGCAGTCCATAGTATTTGTAGAATTCTCCTCCAGCAACACATTTCCACTGAGTAGGTTTCCTTACTGTCAGAGCGCTCCAATTTCCTCCTTTCACAACCATACATAGAAATTGAAAATGCTATGGAATGGATGGTCCTGCCTGGGTATTCAATACACATGCACGCGTGCACACACCACACACACACGCACATGCAGAGAGAGAGAGAGGTTGGCTTTATAAAATTTATTTATTTATTCTGTTTTTATCTTGTCCTTCCCTCTAGGAAGAGACTCAAAGTGGCTTAAAGTTAAGAAGAATGCAATGGAAGCAGAAAGACTAAACAAATGAAAAATGCAAAACAGTTTTGAAAGACACCAGTAAAAGAAAGTATGCACCCAGTCATAAGCCCCTGTTATAAAAGACCTACCTGTAGGGGAGAAAAAAGGTCTTTGCTTGCTGACAGAAAGAGCCAGGTTGGCTTTCCTTGGTAGGGACATACAGAGGTCAGGAACATTTACCAAGGCAATCAATTCCTTGAACAATCATTGTGTTCATGTTATGCATGGCAAATCTGTCAGCTTTCCTGGCCTCTTCATTTTTAGGTGTTAAACCTCAAGCTATTTCCACCATGAATATAGAGAAGTGTTTTTTAAAATGAAGTGAAAGAAGGAACTGAGACCCACAGGAGCAAGTCTGGAGATGTCCCCTTCCCCAAATCAGTGCCCTGGGTGGTCACCATTACTGCTCCTTCTGCTCCTCCCCTCCTACCTGCCAGTGACCTCATATTCAACTGCCATACCCAAAACCAATTGTGCAAGCTCCAGATGCAAAAGTGCAGATTGGCAAAAAGCCCTCTTGAAAAGAGAGGAGAAAATTCCTACCCTGTCCCAGAAGGTGACCAGCAATTGCCTGCCCTGCCTGTAGAATAGGTGTGTGGATCAGTGGGCTGAGCAGCACCAAAAGAGGACGAATGAGGGAGCAGACCAGGCTATTAGCCCTATGATCTGTCCATCCAGCTCAGTGCCTTCTGCCACAAGCCAGGGCAAAGCCTTTGGTCTCTATTCCTAGAGGCCAGCAAAAACATTCCCTCCCACAGCCAGGCTTCACTGCAGAGGAGTAGGTCTGAGAAGTTTGTCTGAGTAGAACTAAAAGCACAACCATTTTCTCCCCTGGAATAAAGAGTTTAAGATGATTTGGAGAACTCTGAGCAGGTTTTATCAGAATCTAATGTATATCTTACACTTTACAGACTGTGCTTCCTGTTTTCTTATTTAAGACAGTTGTCCCTCTGTATCCACGGATTTGGTATCCACAGATTTAAGTATTCATAGCTTGAAAATATTCTTTAAAAAATAATAATTAATAAAACAAACCTTGATTTTGCCATCTTATATAAGGGACACCATTTTGCTATGCCATTGCATATAATGGGACTTGAGTATTCACAGATTTTGGTATCCATGGGGGGTCCTGGAACCAAACCCCAGCGAATATGAAGGGACAACTGTATTGGTTTGTTCAGTCCTATTCATGGCACCTCCATGAGCTTCCCTGTGTTCTTATTGGTGCTGGGTTTTTTTGCTTAGTTGTTAACTGTCTCTGACTGTGATATCAAGCTAGCTTTAGGAATGCAGAACTGTCAGTATAAGATGATTCCAATGTACAGTCACTAAAAAAATTGGCAAGAGCTACACACTGAAGAAAATTGTGATTTTATCATCCCTCCAGTACCCATTAAGCTCAATAGCTTCAGCCATTTGAAAATCTGGCGTGTCATTTCTCTAACACACAAGTGTTTTATTGACCATAATAAAAAATCCAACACTTAAAACTGATCGCTGTTCAACTCATTCTGATAAGAAATTTGTCTAAATCAACATTTCAGAGAAATTTGTGTCCCTATTTTAAACTGCCAATTTCTAATAAGACTATTATGCTATCGTTTAGGAGTTCTCCCCATGAACATTTGTACCATTTTTATTATTTATATATTTCTGGAATGTCTCTCCCTTGTCTTTCTAAAGTGGCATTAGGGCAGTTTAGGAATGTTAAAGTATTAAGAAAATTGCAGCAATTAACAAAACTGAAAATAAAAATCAGGAGCAGTCATAATCAATAAGCAGAAGTAAAGAGTTTTGTGTGGTAGCAGCAACAATACCTTACAGAATAGAAACTTGTTTTTGCTGATCACCTAATAGTGAGCAGTGATGGAATGAGCCATGATTATTTAGTAGAGCCTAGGAAAAGTTACTTTTTTGGATTACAGGTCCCAGAATCCCCCAGCCAGAAAAGCCACAAGCTCTGTTTAGGGAAGCTGTCCTCAGTTCAGACCATAGATAGATGCAAACAAGAATCTAAAACAGAATGAAATTCCAAGACAGAATTATATATAGAGAGGACATTCTAAAGCATAGAGAACTCCATAGCAAGCATAGGGAACCAATGATCTGCCAGATATTTTGACTTTAATAAAGTAGAAGGCCATAATAATTCATAGACTTTGGGCTCATCTAAACTGTCCAGAATATGCTGGCTTCCCTCTGATGTATTCTCACACCATATCAGGCCCATTGCCCCTCCTTTACCTGCATGAAATGGGATGGTATCCACATGGACACACCAGCCTGTTTCTGCAACTGCTGCAGCAGCCACTGCCAACTGTGTCACACGCTCTGAAGCCAGGCAGGAGGCCTGCAATAAATGATCAAGGCCCCCTGCCTGTGACCAGCCTTGGTCATATGCTGCAGGCCTCCTGCCTGGCTTCAGAGAGTGAGAGATATATGGCAGCAGCAGCAGCAGCTGCAGAGACAGGCCAATGTGCTGGTATGGACTCCTATGGTCCTGTGGAGCCTGATCCAATTTTTCCTCAATGAAGCAGTTTTCCCCGAGGTTGATGAAATAGTTTAACGGGCTTTATCCCATCTTCCTCTTCCCCCCCCCTCATTTTTGCCCTAGGTGTCATCTGGACTGCTCGGGAGCAAAACGAGGAAAGAGCCCTGTGCTGTTTGGACTGCAGGGCTCCAAAACAGGGGTAAGATGGGGTAAATAGCCCATCTAGACAAGTTCTTTAACAGTAAATATGTTTTATATAAAATGACTCTTGACAAAGACACTTCCTTTAAAAATCACAAATACTCCTCCACAAAGCAAGACACAACACAACTATTTAACTATTACATTTTAAGTATGATCTACATGGGAACTAATGTGGACCACTTGTGCTTGTAAATTTCAGGTTAGTTCTCTGCATCTGAAACCACAGATGTATGATCAAACTTACCCATTTGACAGCTTATCACTTCCCAAAAGTTCCAATTTAGAGCCAGTATGGTGTAGTGGTTAGAGGATTAGATTGGATCAGTATTTGGAAGATCCGGGTTCTAGTCCTCACTGATCCATGAAACTCACTGAGTGACTTTGGATCAGTCATTCAGGCTGACTTACCTCACATAGTTGTTGTGATGATGAAGTGTAGGGAGATTTGCCATTCTGAGGAATGGTGAGATAGAAATGTAACTTTAAAAAAATTCAATCCCCATGATTAATCAATGTGTACAATTTTAAAGGCAAGAGTGCATATGTAGGATCTATTATCACTTTGTCAACAACATCCATGTGTGTGGCGCTTTACAAAGGGGCTGCCTGACTTTCTAGGAGGCATCATTGCAGTCCAGGGCAGGAATGGAACACCAGGAGTCTCCTGGCATGGTGCCTGGAGGTTTCTTTCTCCCCATGGTTCTACAAGACTTACACAGCCCTGGGGAGGGGCAAGTACTACCAGCCAATGAATTTAAACCTCAGGTTGAATTCATTGGCTGGTAGGAGTGGCTAGAGTGAGCTGCTTTTAGCCTTCATTCTGTCAGGTGGGTGGGAATTTAAACCCCAATCTGCTTGCATGCTCAGCCATATTTTGTTAGGCATGGCCTCTCCCACCCTCCCTCTGTTTTATCTGATATTTTGTGATGGAAGTGGTTTTATGGGATATGTTGCCATCTATGTATTGTCACAACTTTTGGGGGTGCGTTGCCATGGTCCTGGATTCAGGATATTGAGTATTAGAGTCTTCCTGGCATTGGTACCCTTAAGGCATTGGTACTTAGGGTGCCTTATCAGGGTGTGGGGAAGATCTGGTCTTACCTCGATCAGGGGCAGACACAATTATGGCACCCCCAGTGGCTGGGCGACCACAGTGGGGTAACCTACCCATCCAGGTGGATCCTTTCCTGTCATCCTGAAGGTTCCAGCAGTGGGCCATAGGATTCGCCCCTCAATCAACAGGTGGGTTGTTAGATGCCTGGGTCCAGACCCATGTGGCTGCCAAACTTATCTACAGCTGCAACCAATAAAATCGTGGCCTAGTTCTTCCACTCTATGATATAATGTGTGTTGGAGTGTTATTTCATACAGAGTGGATCTCACACCTGGACATGCAAAATGTAAGATGACACATCCTGATTTCAATGAGCTTAGCAATGGACAATGAGCTTAGTACTCGAAAGAATATATATCATTTTGGGGGAAAGTATCATCTTGTGCCTTAGGTGTTCTAGATTGTCAATTGATCCAACTTTTCTAAAGTTAAACATCTAGACCAGAGACTTTTATGGACGGCGATTTGTAACGCAAGCAGGCTTGTCCCTGTTGCAAGGCTGCTGCGCGGCAGGGGGGCCGTTTCAGATGATGCTGTCCCCCTGCCGATACTGTTCCGGAAGAGCTGGGAGGCTGCAGCACCATATTTGGCCATTTCCTAATCACAGAAGTTGACCGTGATTAGGAAATGGCCAAATATGGTGCTGCAGCCTCCCAGCTCTTCCGGAACAGTATCGGCAGGGGGACAGCATCATCCAAAACATCCCCCTTGCCACGCAGCAGCCTCGCAACAGGGACGAGCCTGCTTGCGTTACAAATCACCATCCAAAAAAGTCCCAGCACACACATGTCCCAGTGGTGGCTGGTGGCTCCCCCCTTAAACCACTCAAATTTTTCAAGGGGCAGGGTGGAAATAAAGAGGAGGAGGAGAGAGAAACAGAGAGAAACAGAGAGCAATCAACAGACAAGGGATGGTAAGGGCAGGACCTGCTTGAATCCCACTTGATTGTGGAAACAGGTATGGAGGACAGGGGCAGGAAAGTCAGACAACAGGCCCTGAATCTAGGTAAATTCCAGCTGATCTTTCCTTTTGGTCATATCCTCCTCCACTTCTCAGCTGTTTCTGCAGATTTCATGGCAACTCTAAATCCAGAGCTAGGGAGACCTCCACTTTCAGAAACAATGTGTGCCAAGGAGCTGCAGTGACTGACCGCTGCCATTCCTGCTAGAGTCTGCACCCAGTGCAGCCTTACCTACAGCCACATACAATATATTATTTTAATATTTTTGTCTTGGTGGGAAGCCTCTTCCAAGAAGGCTCCCCAGTGCTCTATGGGGAGTTTTCTCCAGGTCCTGCCACACCAGGACTCATGCCACAGGAAGGCTCATAAGACTCAGTTCTGGTGCTCTGCTCTGTCCTGTGCTCCAACAATGGCACAATGGTCAAAAGAACATGAATCTACTGGCTCTCTCTCAAGTTTTCTCCTCTCTTCTTGCTCTTGGATTTTTGGCATTCTGAAATTGGATAAGTAAAACATGCACATGCATATATCTATATCTATGCATATATCTATATCTATATCTATCTATCAATCATCTATCTATCTATCGTTCATATGGAGCCAGTGTGCCCTGACACCAGCTGGGATAGGGGAGATGGCTGTCCAGTCTTTTACACATTAAAATCAAATTCCTTCCACCTTCAACAGGGCTCACCCTGAGATTTGTCCCCTTGTGTGGAGAACTGGCAAAACAAAGCAGTCCCCTGAGGCTTTGGCTGACGCCTGGACATCTGGCAATACTGCTGAAGAATCAAAGATTCCCAGCTGCACCCTAAACAGTTTGAACCAAGAACATAGAAATATAAGAGATCTGCTGGATCAGGCTGGAGTTCCAGATACAGGTCGATCCCCGTATCCACAGGGATATGTTCCAAGACCCTCCATGGATACCTGAAACCATGCATAATAGGGAACTCTATTATTTTCTCTCTCTTTTTTTTTTTAGTAATTTTTACTTAGTTTCCATGAATAAAAATACAATACTCTAAGAAGACATACAGCAATACAAACACAAAAAACATATATTCCAGAAACTAAACACTTCCTTATATCTTCTTCCTACAAGTGTGCTTGATTCATGATACTACTCTTCCAATGTTTTAGTCATTCTCCAAAGTCTCTGTTTCCCTCTCTTGAAGCTTTTCTTCTCTTTCTTTGTTACTCAGTGCTCATTGTTAACTCCCCCCATTTCTCTTTCCAAAGGGGTATCAAGATCTTCCAGATAGCGTAATCTTTCTGTGTTTTTTGTCATCTAATATCATTGTTAATTTTCCCATCTCATACATATCATATAGTTTTAACACCCATTCTTCTACTAATGGAATTTCTAGATTTTTCCAGGTTTTTTTGCAAACACTACCCTTGCAGCTGTTATCATATATAAAATAATCCTCCAATATTTCTTCTGGTCTTGTTTGTTAATGTCTTGAAGCATGCTCAACAGATAGATTTCTGGTTTGCAAGGAAATTCTATTTTCAAATATTTAGTAATATTATTATGAATTCTTTTCCAGAATTTTTTAGTTTTCCTACAATTCCACCATACATGGTAATATGTGCCTATTGATTTATTACACTTCCAACACAAGTTAGATGAATTTTGGTAAATTTTTGCTATTTTGTCTGGTGATAAATACCATCTGAAAATGGATTTGTAATAATTTTCTTTTATACTGTTACTCTTAGTAAATATAACATTCTTGTTCCATGAATTTTCCCAATCTTCTAATTGAATTGGATTACCAACATTTCGTGCCCATATCACCATGTATGGTTTTATTGTTTCATAGTCCAAATTTATTCTCAAAATTATCTTATAGATTTTTGATATTTTTTTTCATTTCCTCCATTTATCACTTCATCAAATTCCATCTTTTCTTCCTCTATCCCTTCTAATTTCATATCCTTCTTAAACTTTTCCATTAGTTGCCTGTATAAAAACCAGTGGCATTGGATATTTCCTCTACATAATTCTTCTTGGGATTTCATAATGTATCCCCCTCTTTCTTTTCCCAAGATATCCTCATATGTCAGCCATTTATCATTGAACAAATTCTCTTTTTTATGGAAAGCCTTATGTGAAGATACCCATGTTGGTATCTTCCGATAGAGCTTTAATTTATATCTTAATCATACTTTTAGCATGGCACTTCTAACAAAGTGATGACTAAATTCCTTGTGCACTGAAGCTTTATTATACCAAGTATATGCGTGCCAGCCAAAATGTAGGTTGAATCCTTCCAATTGTAGCAGCCTTGAGTTTTCCAGTGTTATCCATGCTCTAGTCCATAAAATACAACTAGTGTGGTAATAACTTTTAAAGTCTGGGAAATTAAGTCCTCCTCTTTCTTTGGAGTCTTGTATTGTTTTCCTATTTATTCTAGGCTTTTTCCCGGCCCAAACAAATCTAAATATTTCCTTGTTTATTGTATTAAAGAAATTTTCATCATGAAGTATTGGTATATTTTGGAATAAGTATAGAATCTGGGGGAGCATATTCATTTTCACAACTGCCATTCTACCTAGCCATGATAATTTCAATTTATTCCATCTTATTAAGTCCTCCTTTATCTTTTTCCAATTCTTAATATAATTATTTTCATATAAATCTATATTCTTGTTTGTTATTATTATTCCTAAATATTTTGTTTTCTTTTCTACATTAAATCCTGGTTTCTCCTCTAGTTGTTGTTCTTCTATTCTGTTCATATTTTTTGTTAATATTACTGTTTTCCCCCCTATTTTTTTAAAATCCTGCTAGATCCCCATATTCTTCTATGACATCAATTAGAGTTGTAATATTTTCTTCCCGATCATCTAAGAAGAAAACCAAATCATCTGCAAATGCCCTGTATTTATAATGGAAGTTCTGGACTCTTACCCTTTTTGTTTGTTGGTTTAACCTATTTTTTTTTTGTTCAAGATTTCCAATACTGTAATAAACAACAAAGGCGAAAGGAGGCACCCTTGTCTAGTACCTCTTCTTATGGGGCATGTTTTTGATTTTTCACACCCCTCTTTTTCTTGTTATATTTTGTTGAATATAGTTCCCCAAGTCTTGTATTTTTTAATAATCTTTCATCTTGATTTTTAATATGAGTTTCTTGTAGGGTAATAATATCCACTCCATATTTTTCTAGTAAATGGAAAACTTTCCTTCTTTTATATAGGCTATTCAGCCCTCTCACATTCCATATTATAATTTTTCTTTTCATTATACTTCCTGTCTATTTATATTTCCTCCTTGTCTCTTAATTCCCCTTCTTCTTCCACCTTCTCTTCTACTTCACTTTCTTCTACACTTACTTCCCCCCTTAGTATTTCTTACTCATCTTCACAACTTGACCTGTCTTCTTCGTTATCCTCCTCTGGTTCTTTTCCAACCTCTTCTTCCTTTTCTATTGGATATTTCCTTCTCCTTTTTTGACTTTTCTCTAACACTTCCTTTTTGCCTTCTTGTTTTTCCCTATTCTTTTTAAAAATCCATTTCCTTGCTCTCTATGCTTTTCTTGACTTGAGCTTGTCTCTTTTCCCCTGTCTCCATCTGTTTCTTCTGTTTCTTTATTTGGTGTTTTGTTTTTTGTTTTTTGGATTTTACTTAGAATTTCTTTTGCTTTGTCTATTGTGTTGATTATGTAATTTTTATAGTTCGAGGTAAATGAGATGCTCTCTATCTTATTCCATCTGTAAGGGATATTTTTTACTTTTAACATTTGAGTCAAGAATTTATATTCTTGTCTTTTTAAAATATTTGGATAGCTATATCCTTATATATTTTTATTTCTTGTCCTCCTATCTTTAATTCTTTTCTAAAACTTTCCTGAACAACTATATCTTTGACTCTTTCCCTTATGAAATATACCACTATATCCCACGGTAATTTTTTCTTTTTTGCCAACCATGAATCTATTCTATAAAGTTTATCCACTTCAATGTCAAGTTGTTCTGATGTCCATCCAATAAATTCTGCTAATGCTGGAACTAATCTTGTTGTTAAGTCTTCATTCCTTTGTTCACTCAAACCCCTGATTTTAATACATTCTGATCTAACTTTTATTTCTTGAATTGTTCTAAATGTACTTTCTTGTTCTTGTCTCTAAGTCTTTTGTTTTCTTCTCTAGGATTTTTGTTTTACTTTGTACTTCTTGTAATTCTCCACTTATTTTGGCAATATCTTTCATTGCCACTTCTAGTTGAGCCCCAGATCTATCTAACTGTTTCTGTATATCTTGTCTGATCTCCTCCTTCAAATCTTTCATTTCAGCTTTTATTCTATTACTTAATTTTTAAAATTCGTTTAACAATACCTGGTTAGTATCTGTTATTTTTGTAGCCATATCCAGAGATGATCTTCTAGCTGTTTGTGATTGACTTGGGTTTGTGTTGATGTTTTCCTAGTTGTGAGCATGACCTCTATATTCTCCCTTTCCTATATTTTTATTTTGTTGTGGTATCTAATTTCACCTATCTCACAACCTTCTCCTAGTTCTATCTTCTATTTTGGCTTAATCTATCTTTCTCTCTTTACCGTTTAGTCAGTCCCAATATACAGTCAGTATATACAGTCAGTCAGTCACAATATTCAGTAATATGGTAAGTATTTTCAAATTCAATCTCCAATACCTACCTAGTTCAATACATAAACAATATCAATTTCACTTTAAATTCAAACAAGTTCAAGTCAAGTCAAGTCAAATCAGATCAAAGCTCCTCAAATCAGTACAGTTCATTCAGTTCATTATAAACCTTATACTAAACGTTTATTCACCTTTTCCTCTTCCCTCTCTTTCCTATATTCCATGAACCAATATGTTAACCTTGTTCAGTTCTAATATCCAATATCCAATGATCTCCCCAGTTCAGTACACAAACAGAATCATTGAACTTTAAGTTCAGTTCAGTTCAATTCAAATCAAATCAAATCAAATTGCATCCATTTCATTCAATTCAATTTAGGTCAATATCAATATTTTAAATATCCAGCTCTATATAAACGTTTAGTTTAGTTAATACAACTGTTTTTTAAACATTGATTCACCTTTCCCTCTTCCCTCTCTTTCTTATATTTCCCATAAACTAATATGATGGCCCTAATCAGTAGTTTCTAAGTATGTTACTTTAATAACCATTCCAATAAATCATTATATCAAACAAAGATACTTTCTCTTTCTTTCCTTTCCTTTCTTTTCTCCCCCTTATTCTTTACCCCCTCCCCCTTTTTTAAAATTTAAATGCTGTTTATATATTTTAAGTTATATTTCATATTGTTTTGTATTTTATATTCCTTTGAGTTCATTGAATACTTTTTATTATTCTTATCTTCTTGCTTTTAATTTTCTCCTGAGTTACAAATCCTTAGTACTCTCCGTTCTATCTAATCCCCAGTTGCCTTGTATTCACAAAGTCCCTCGCTTGTTCTCAAACTTTGTTTCTTTCTCCTTGTTTGGGATTTCCTTTCCCTTTATATTTCTCAAGCACTTGAAACTTTATGTCTATATTGTATCTTTATTTATTTCCTTTGAATCTCTAGAAATATCTCTTCTGTATCTAGGCACAGCAAGTGTAGCAGTCGTAGGCATCTCTGTTTCTCCCTTGTTTCTTGTTTGGTCTTTCCTGACTTATATTTGTTATTTCTTTTCTTTCCCCACGATTACAAAAAGTCCAAACACATTATACAAATCAAATCTTCTCCAATAGGTCTCCAAATATAAAGAACGTATGAAACACAGCCTCCAGAAACACAGTGTTTGCTTAGTACTTTTTTTCAGGTTCTGTTCTGTTCCTCCCTCTCTGGGTATTTGTTTTAGCCCCTGGCTGAGTTCCTTTCACTTGGTTGCATTTAGACTATGAAAACAACTGTTAATTTTCGAGGAATTCTCCACTTGAAAGAAAAGAAGAAGATTGCTTACTTTTATCTCCTGCTATTAGTGCTTTCTGTCCAACATAAAACCTTAAAAGTGGTGGCGATGGTAAAGCTGCCAAACGCAGCTGCTTCAGGCTTGAGAGTGAAATGGCTACTGCCCTCCTCAGCCCCTCTGCGTTTGGTGATGTTTTCTCTTTCTCCAAAATGTAGCAGAGCTGGAAACAGGGTCCTGCTAGCCTCCTCTGCTTACCCTTCAAACGTGGGTAGGATTTGTCACCCTGCTTTCACCACTTATGGGGATAATTTCCCCAAGCTGAGTAGTGAGGTCTTGCGAGCTCCGCGAACCACCACCTCCCCTGTCGCCTTTGCCACTGTTACCCTATTATTTTAAATGACATGAATGCCAGAAGTTGACCAAAGAATCACATTGGAGGACCTAGAAATGCATAAAGAGAATTCATTCTTTTGGATGTGGAAAAGTGAAACCATGAATACGGGGGTTGACCTGAACATGACAAACTAGACTTCACACTGAGAAAGAGTAAAGGAGAGCAGAGGAAAGAGATGATATTGTGTAAACACAAAAGAGAGATAGAGAAGTCAATAGAAAAGAGGAAGAGAAGCAGCAATAAAGAGACGATGAAGCTGCTGCTTTAACACTTAGGACTGTGGCATCTAGTTCTCTCTTTTCAGTGCATCCTTGTTTGGGTTAGATTGCATTCTACATAAGAAAGATCTGGATCTTAATTATCTTTACAGAGAACTGTAATGTGTATAGGTCATTGCAGTGTATGTTGGATACAAATATAGATTGCACTAGACAGGGAGAGAGAAGGAGGAAGAATAAGGGCCTAATAAGCCCTTATTGGCACAGGTTGCTATGAAGCCATTGGATTAGTGATGTGATTATGCATTGCCATGTCAGGAGAGCAAAGTCTGTTGGATATGAGTCATTTTCCCTTGTGGCATGTACAGCCTTCTGTTTCCAAGAGTCTCAGATTTATGACATGGATTTGCCTTCAAGGCGTTTAAGGGCATAGCATAAGTAAATATCTCCCTGCCTAGAAGCATTTCAAATTTTCTTTTTTAAAAAATATACCAATGAGTACTTCACTATACTGGAAGTTAATGACAGAAGGTATGATTTTAATATTGCCCAGAGATCAATTGATATTTTTTGTTAAAGGTGGAGGTTATATTTATAGTATGTGCATAGGCCATCTGATTAATATATAGTAATTTTAAAAGACTGCTCTGTGAGCAGCCAGACTTCATTGGCCCGAGGCTCCTTTATAAGATTCTTTGCAGGGCTGGAATAACTTCTTCCTCTGTCTTTTGTTGGTATAGTTAGTGTCCATCTGACATTTCCTTCAAAGTCAAGCTTCTGGTCAAGCGATTTTACAGAACTATCCCAGTATGTCCTGTGGTGGGCAGCAGCTTCCACATCAGGACTGTTGCAAAAACCCATTCTTTGTTTAATTCAGAACTTTACAGGTAATCTCCAAGTGCTGGACCTATCTGGGGATAAGACTGAACATTAGCGTGCTTCTTTAAAGTCTAGAATAAAACCGACAGCAGTTTCACTGGGCCCCTGACATGGATGCCAGCAGTGTCTACTGAAATATGTCTAAAAGATGTGAGAATGTAGACCCCCTGAGTTAAAAAATAGAACTTACTTCTAAGTGAATGCGTATAGTTTCATTGTATGGTTCAGTCCTGGAATGAAGAAACTCTGATCTTGGGATGGAATTCTTCACTAATATCTTCTTGAAGGAAGGAACAAGTCTTTTTAGCAATTTTCTTCTAGTTGCTAGAAAGTCTCTGAAAACTTCACAGTTAAAACTTAAGACTGTGGACTTTATCAGACGCTACCCTTTAAAACATTCTTTTGCCGGCATAAAAAAAACCCCATTTCTATTCCAGCAAAAGAATGTCCTCCCCCCCACACACACACTTAACTTCCTCTCCCAGCAAAGGCTCCCTGGCAATAAAGAGGAAGTGAACGGAGCCCCATTCACTTCCTTTTTTGAAATCCCGTGAGACTTCGTCACATGGGAAATTCAAAAATAAAAACAAAAATAAAGCCTAAAAAGTTACACTAAACACCTCGGCACACCTTAAAAGTCCCAAGTAACCTGGGGAGGGTCATAAAAGAACAAAGCGTACCTGGATGTCCTGATCTCACCTAGAAGAGTTCATGCCAGACCAGCCATTCTTGCTGCACTGATGAGATTTAAATGGCCAGAGGTTTTGCACACTGGCAATGCTGGCACCAAAATGGCAGGGAGATCTATCGAAAGCTTAAGCCATCAATAAAAATTATGGGATTTTGACAGGGTATAACCGTAAAAGGGTGATGTCATTTCATATGTGCGCCCTTTCACCGTTATGTGGTGTCATCCTGATGCTGTATTTGATGCATCTGATAAAGTCTCTGTTCTGTATAAAATGTGTATGTACATGTATAGAAATATTTTCTGCACAGAAAATGCTGTTTCCTGCATGAAGAATGCTGTTTCCTGGCCTAAACATGAGAATTCTGCACAGAATAGCTTTGGAACTGTGATTTTTCTTATCTGAGGTTCTCAACACTTGAAAGACATAGGTTTTGACCATTTTTGAATATTCTTTCCATCCCTAGTCTGGTCTGTGGGCCACATCTGCCTTTGGGCCTCCCTATTTACCCTGCTGGCATTAATCCCTTGGTTCCAATTCCCCTACATTTCTCAGCTATTTTCTGCAATTCAATGAGCAGAACTTGGGAAGGTCAGGCAGGAATGTGAGGTTTCCTACCGAGCAGAGAAGCTGAGCAAGGTGGTGATGCAGAAAGGTATCTCCTTGCATCCCTAAATCACTGAGTCTGCATGCTGGATACTGAGAAAGCGCATTAAAAAAAATCTTGGAAAGTTACAACTACAAAACTTCACAGGTTACTTCCTGTTGAGAAAAAGTCTCTCCCAGGCCTAAAATGGCCAGGGAATAGAATATGGCAAAATTGCTCCCTAGAGTCGAGTTCCTCCCAAATTGTTTGGGAACATTTTTGACTTTGGAAGCAAAAGACTCCCCCCCCCCAAAAAAAAATGAGGAGAGGGCTGGAGGGTGTGTGTCACATAAGGCCCATGTACTGCACTTTTCCCACCCCGGAACAAAATCTTCCATGACAATGGGCTCAAACACTGTCTCTCTCACACAGCATTCCTTTCTCTATGTGTATCTGCCCCCTACATAAACACACATCTTGACACCCACCTAAGAGGCATGCTGCAGATGCCGGGCTTCTAGTACTGTATGTTTTTCAAACATAATCAAGTAGACTACATGGATAGAACATTTACAGCTGTCCTCAAGGCAATCTATTGTCTTAAAGGGTTCATGTACATCTTAATTAAAAGAAAAATAATGCTAAACATGATTTTTCCTTGTCATTTTTTTCCTGGGAGTTTAAAAGGCCAGGGATATTCTGTTACTAGTGGTTTGTTGTACTTTTATTTGCTGTTTTAGACTGAGATATTATGACAGAATGTGCTCTTAATAGCTTTTATTAGGTTTCGTAATATTTTTTATGTTACATTCTACTAATGGGGCAGAAAGTCTGAATATAACGTTATTAAAGAAAATGGCTTCTAATGACTTATAAATAAAAACTAACTCCAGGCAAATAATTGGTTTAGAAACTCTTTGATGACTACTAGTGAAACATGAGCATTGTTTCTGCTACACTGTCCATATACTCAAATACGACCAAGGCAAGCTTGCACTGAGACCTTTGGAGAAAATTATATTATGCATCACCAAGTTTGGTAGGCAAAAATGTCCCACATGACTGACACAAACAAGTGGTAGATTTAGCAGGTCTCTGTCTGAACAAGTAATCTAGCATGGCAGCATTTCAGAGAACTGCCATTCCTTTTTATATCTTTATTCCTTACTGCAGTAGCACCATTACTGAACCAGGGCTAAGCCCCTGACTCTCATGGATATATAATTTTTACAGGCAGATGAAACAACACAAGCAGTTGCTTTTCATCATATGCCAACAAACATCTAAAATATAGTCATCTTGTGGCTGGTGAGAGGTATAACAGACAAATGTCACCTCTTCTATGTGTATTGAATTCAGATGGCAGAGTATATTTTGACATCTCAGGTCTAGAAAAAAAAGATCCCTCCCTTTTTCTGGACCTCTTTTATTTAGCACTGTTATTTAATAAAAAGGTACATATATTCTAAAGTCAATGAAATCCAGTGTAAACAGACTGAGCAATTACATACACATCTACCTCAATGTTTTACAGTGGCCATCCATGCATTATATTTTTACTTTACAGATGAAGAAATGAAGGCAGAGATATCAAATGACAAGCTTAAGGGTGCATGGGAAATCTATGGCAAAGCTGGTTTCATAATATCCATTCCAAGTACAGGAGGAGGCCAAATGAGGCCATTGCCACCAACAGAAATTCTGCCCCCCACCCCACCTTCAGACCCCACTTTTCTAGCATTGTAGAGAGTGAGGCACTGAAAATCATTCACACCTACAACTATTATATTTGGTGTATTCACATTCCCCTGGTAGCCTGATCTTTTTCTTTGGATACTTAACCTGTATTTCTAAATACTCAATTGACACTTTAAGTGACTGCAATGCTAGAAAGGAAAATTTTAGGAAGTGGGGGCAGAATTCTTGTTTGGGAGGCAGTGCCCTCATTTTGTCTCGTCCTCCCTTAGCTACATCCCTGATTCCTAGTTTTCTGACTTAAGTACAAAATCACTACTCTTTTCACTTGAGAGTAGCTAAATGACAGAAACACACAATCTCTGATAACCCTTAATGGTCCTTTGTCACATTCATTTTATCAATGCTCTTGGCTCCCAAAATGGTTCCAACTTAATGATTGCTAAATGATATGCTAAGCTAAGCATATCCTTTCTGGAAATTATGCTGCCCATAGTGATTATCCAAGAGGACACTTTTTTATTATTTTTTTTTAAAAAGTCCTCATGAGTCATTTCTGAATCACAGTTTTGCGTCAATGAAAACTTCTGCACTTGGTTCCACTTCCCTTCTGTCTCTCCCCTCTAAGCCATCTGAGAGGAATGCAAAAGAGATCTTTGTTTTGGAAACTTCATTTGGGAAGACATCACCAGATGTTCTCTAGCTTGCAGTTAATTAACCACCATAGCATGGAGTGCCACTTTTGTAGACAAAGGCAGATAAAGCTGGGGGGGGGATCATGGCGAGGGGGGGGCTCTTATACCTATTTCTCTGAAATTACAAAAACAGCATCCACTCAGCATTGATGGCTCTGCCTTCACATTCCATCTAATTCTGTCTAAAAGTAAAATTTTAATTGCTATTTTAAAAAAATGCATTTATTCTATTTGTACCCTGCTTTTCCACAAAAAGGTTGCTCAAGGGACTAATGGTCTTTAGTGATTCTGACTCTTCATAGATGGAAAACAGCAGGCAGGGAAGAAGGAGGGAAGTGGGTGTCATGTTGTGATTGACAGACCACTCTGACTTCAAATAAGGGAATAGCCTGACTAGGGGTGTCTTTTTTACTTCCAGTTCTAAAATATTATGATTCATGATCTTCAGGGATTCTGATTAGCTTCCATCAATGGTACTAAACCCAGCCCAGAATCCATGGACCAGTCATCAGTGTATTTTTGACACAGGTGTCAAACAGTTAGTTATCTGTGTGCCAAACAGGTGATTTCTTTTTAAAATATTTTGGACAAACCTATGAGTGTGGTGGCTTGGAGTGGGGTGGAGATTTGCTGTTGTTTTGACTGCACATTGTATGATGTGGCATACATTGTAGCGATAGCCTCCATTAAGTATCCTGAAAAAAATTCAGATAAATACATTCCAGAGTTAGGGAATTATGATGAATTAAAACCAATCTGTGACTTTTGATTTTATTAACTGTTGAGTTTACACCAACAGTTAAATTATTCCTTCTCCATTCTTCCTGAAAGCAACTATGGAGATTTTCAGACACTAACAGTGCCTACCGCGGGATGAGGTCCCAGGAGAGGAATGGCGCTCTTGCGCCGCAGGGGGTCATTTTCAGATGCCGCTGTCCCTCTTCCAGGATCCTTCGTTGCATGTCCGTGAAGCTTTGGAAGCAGCCGCGCCATATTTTAAGCACAGATGTGCCACGAAGGATCCCGGAAAAGGGACAGCAGCATCCGAAAATAACCCCCTGCTGCGCAAGAGCGCCGTTCCTCTCCCAGGACCTACTCCCATGGTAGGCACTGTTAAACAGTGTCTGAAAATCTCCTATAATTGGAAATAAATGAGAGATCTTGTCAGTCCATTACCTGGTTGGGAGTCAGAACTATCTGTCAGTCACAAAATGACACCCACCTCCCTCCTTCTTCCCTGCCCCACTGCTTTCCCTCTAAGGAAAAATTTGGCAGTGAAAAACAACTATTTTTAACAAACAGTCTGTTTGACTCTGTGTCCTCCAAATCTTTGACACATACCTGAAGCTTCAGAACCAGAGTGACTACTTTTAATCAGTTCAAGGAAACCCTGCTTTATCTTGGACAAAGCCTGAATTGCAGGCCATTCAGTTCTGAATTTGGAATTTATCTGAGGTGGATACATACCCCTAAAATTCACTGAGACCTATCTGTTTTGTTCCATTTGTATGAATGGGAAAGCTGCCATTGGCTATGACTTTCCAAGGTATATATGACATAGGTCCTTTCACTCGTTTCTGCATCCATACAACAACAAAATGAGCAAGAATGACAGAAAATTGGTGCCTTCATATTCAAGGGTATAGCTGCAATTTGTAGTTGCTCCCTATGATTTGGAACCTGGATTCTGCAAGATTAAAAAATACATAGAGCACCTATATGTGTATATATTCATTCATTTATTGTATTTTCTGGAGCTTGGAGGGGTTAGGCATTTGGACTATAGTTCCCAGAATCCATCAGCCAGCATTGCAGTGGCCCTGCTAACTACACATTCCAGAAGAACTACTGTAGTCCAAAATAGTAACTCTTGCCTTTTCATTCTTTTGAAATAATTATTGTTGTTCATAATTCAAACTTTCATCTCTAGTGGACAATAACAGGCCCTGACATTTGGCTTATCAACTAAACAGGACACACGAGATGAACAGAGGAGCATGGATGGAAATGTAAATTTGATAAATATAATCAATAAATAATAAATGCACACTAGAATTAAAATCACTTTACCATGGACACATTTCAAACTGCCACGTCTTTTTCAGTGCCTACAAGTAAAAGAGCACAAGCATTAATTATAATACCATAAGGCTGGCAACCTTTCAGTCCAGCTGCCCAGGCTGAGATATAATACCCAAATATGGAAAATACACATACAAAAACACCTCCAAGTTGAGAAAGTGAACCCTGGTGCCAACTGGGAATGAGTGGACTTGGGCGATCAGTTGTGAAAGCCATCTCTCTCACTCACACAAAAATCAGACTTTCTTTTCCTCCAGTACTACTTATCCTGAGATTTGTCTCTCTGCCTGAAGATTAAGTAAGCATAGAAAAAAACCAGAGACTCCAGCCAGTGCGCTGAGACCTGGCAACCCTACGAGCTCTGTTACCATATTACCCTACTAGGTAAGAGTGGTCCTGCTCCCACATCCTTCATTCTTACATATGTTTACTTTATCTGTGGAATTAATTGGTTGAATTTCATAGTACATTGTAGATGGGGGTGCATAATATATGCTCATCACATATGTTGTATACTGTATATGATATGTTATGAGTATGGAACCTATGATCTTCCATACCAGACTATAAGTCCATCATCTCTTATCACAGACTATGCTGTCTGGCACCAATAGGAGCTGGAGTCCCAAACCTCTGGATTGCCACAAGTTCCTCACCTTTGGTATATATGACAAATATACAAGAGTGCCCCCAAAGTAGGTATATGTATAGTATAGTGTAGAGTTCTCTTCCCAACTGTCATTCTGACTCCACTCACACATCTTCTGTTACCCTAAATGCTCAGGGGTCTTAAGAACCCTCTAAATATTGATATTAATATGGGGAATTAATATACTCAGCTTGGCAGTACAAGAGGGGGAAACAAAGCAGGACCTTTTAACCTATGTATATCGGTACTCAAGAGGAGATGTTAAGCTAGATAGTACAATTATTTTATCTTTATTCTGGAAATAATAATAACACCATTCACACTTCAACCATTCACGCAAGGCTAGCAAATAAAGTAGGAAGGATTGGGATAGAGGAATAGAGTAAGGGGATTGTTTTCAGGTGATATGACATCTGTCCTGTAGAGCAGAGATTCCTACAGCAACAGAGTCTCAGAGTTACACTCTGAGGGTCTGTCAACAAACTAGTAGTATGAATGTAGGAGGAGCTGTAGACAAGTTGGTGTTGATTTGAAGGGATGTTTATAGCCAATATTTCCCTTCAGGGGATGGGATTTAGAGTGAGAGACAATGCTTCTCAGAGGTTCTCTAGTTAATACAATAGACACTCCAGATATTCTAACAACCCTTAATGTGTGGATACTTTGGAATTGAATAGAGGAAGCAACTCTCTTTCTTTGGGGGAAGGTAGCTCCTTACAAACTTGAGTATCTCAGCTTAGGCTGATGGGATTAGCTAGATGTTCAGGCAAGAAGTTGCCCTGTGGTTACTTTTCTTTGGAATTTGGGCTGGCCCCTCCTTAGTGCATACCTGACTGAGTCTCAATGCTAGTCTTTGGGATTCCTGGTTCTTGGAGTCCCCAGTTTACTGGCCACACTCTGGGAAGGCCACAGTTGGCCAAATTATTAAATATTGCCAATTATTCGAGATAAGTGGCAGTGGGTGTCAGAGTAGGTAACACTTCTGCTCACACATTCTCTCCACCTCCCACATCAACATTATAAGCAACTGTATAACCACTATTGCCCCCCTGGTATGTGACTTTCTTACATGAAAGTGAGGGTTTCTGTAGGAGTAAAATGCTTATCTGTGAAGCCAACTCACTATCATCTTCATCCTTGAGAATAACACTTCCTGGGCTACTGCAACTTCCATTTTGAAACATGAAGATAACTGTGAGAAGGGGAAAATATTCAATTCTAATTCAGTTTAAGAACAAGACAACTGATCAGCATATTTTGGAATAAGAACAGAGCCAGCTAACTCACATCCTGAAATACCTGAGCCTTCTAATGTTATCTGCTCTTTACCCAGTTGCCTCACAGATCAAATGCCAAAATGTTGGTGTGGCACTTATTCAAGCAACATAAGCAAGTTTTGCTGCAGCCAAGGGAAACACTTAGACAATGCTACAGTGAACAGCAGATGTCTGCAGTTTATTTTCCATTATTGGGTTTTAATAGAATTTGCATGAGGTCTTATTTATGTTCAAGATATCACATTAGGGACCTTAGGCTCACTGTGCAAACAGAACTACCATGCTGTCTGTCTTGATATATGCTGAAGAAAACTAGGAAAATTGCCAAAAAGTTTACTATCCTTAGCAGTGAGAACAGCAGGAAAGCATTTGAAAATGAGAGAAATATCTGTGATTTCTTCAGCAAAATTTTCCTCCAGGCCGACTCTATTCTTGAACAGCTTGACTGAATTAGGTAGAAATGGGAGAATGTCAGTACTGCTTTCTATCACATTCATACACACACACACAAGGACCCCTGCATCCACTGATTCATTATTCACTGATTCAGTTATCCATGAGACACAAAACAGCATACTTACCATAGAGTCTTCCTAAAAATGCCTAGAGATGCCTCTCTAGATGTTTTCTAGGTCCTCCAAGGCTATGATATTTTAAACCAGAAGTCCCATTATTTTCAATGGTGTTCACTGTTATCTATGGTTTTCAGTAATCATGGGGGGGGGGCTGGAACCAATCCCCCACAGATACGGGGAATACTACTGCATAATTGGTTTTTTTTTTTTAAAAAAATCAAATTATTTCCCTGCAATTTATGGAGAAATTTGCCACTTTTCTGAAGATATTTTCAAAACTGAATAAAAAGAAATCTCCACCAGCCAGTTTCAAAGGTACTGCTTCTCCCAGCATAGAACGATACTGGCTTGCCATGTAGCTGTAAAATATAAGGAGCCCCTCAGAAAAGAAAGAAAGAAAGAAAAGAATTGGCAACCCTAATTCAGTGTCACAAACATGTGGGACACACAGGGACTAAGAGCCAGACTTTAAGCACTAATAATCATTCAGAGCCCTTTGCCTGGATAGTAAAATCTGTCAGTTTTTCTTTTCTCCCCATTTTAAAATTTTTATTGAAAATACAATTACCAGAGAAAACAGAAAATAACTAAACAATGCACAGCAATATATTTATACATGCATATTCCTTTAACTGAATTAGCATTCCATACTTACAACCAATTGTCTTCTATCTCACTCTTCTTCTTTTCTCCCCATTTTTAACCTCAATTTTTCCCTTTGAATTTATGAATATATTTCCAAATATTGGTACATTCTTATAAAAAATTATTTGAATGGAATTCTCACTCATTCCTAGAATGTGACATAGAAGAAGATGTTGAAGGTCACAGTCAATCACTTGTCCTAAGATCAGAATGTGAAAAAGTTACTCTTTTGGACTACAGTGCCCAGTTGCTTATCAGGGATAAGATTTCCCTGAAATCTAAATAAACCATGTGAGCAACTGAACCAACATAAAAAAATATCAAACCTGTTCAGCATCTTCTGTCCTATCATCAAAAGTGCAATATAACAATATTTGAGGCCCTGGTGCTCTGACCTTTAGTGGTGTATCCCTTGACCTCTTCAGTTCTGTTTCTCGACTGCATGTAGCACATTACTTTAGCAATCCTGCCTATCATACAGTTCAAACAAATTGTAGAAATTCTTTATACTTTGTTGTTTACATATTCCTTTGAATAATTTACAATACACCTCTGTTAATGAAGTTTCAGACATGATACAAAAACTGAAGGTCTCTCAACAAGGCCAATCCCAAACATTTTGCTCCCTGAGGCTACCAACAAAGTGTTACCCTAAGTGCTTGGATGTTCAAAATGTCGATATTAATTTGGGGATTTAATATATTGAGCTTGGCTATGCAAGAGGAGGCAACAGATAGCAGGATCTTTTAACCTATGTTTACCGGCACTAAGGAGGAGAGATTAAGATAGATAGTACAATTATTTGATCTTTATTTGAGAAAACAATAATAACAATGTTCACACACACACTTCGACTTCAAGCATTCACACAAGGCTAGAAAATACAGTAGGAAATATTGTGAGAGAGGAATAGAGAAGAAAGTTGTTTGTGGGAGATACAACACCTGCCCTAGAGAACAGAGATTTTTGCTGCAATGGTGTCTCAGAGTGAACTCTGAGGGTCTGTCAGCAAACCGGCAACATAGATGTAGGAGGAGGAGCTGAAGACAGTTTTGAATGGGTTTTATAGTCGATAACTGTCTTTAGGGGATGGAGTTTAGAGGGAAAGACAATGTCTCTTGGAGTTGTTCAGGGTGAGACAATATGCACTCCAGATATGTTAATGGCATCTTAATGTGTGGATACTTTGTGACTGAATGGAGGAAGCAACTTCCTTTGTTTGGGTAAGGATAAAGGTATGGGGATCAGGTACAGGTTTGAGTATCCCAGCTTTAGCTGATAGGATTAGCCAGGTGTTTGGACCTCCAGTTACCTTGCAAATTAACATTTTTTTAAAAAAAAATGGGCAGTCCCTCCTTAAGTGTATACCTGACTAAGCAATGTTTGTCTTTGGGATTCCTATTTGGCGAATTCCCCAGAGGAAGGCCACATTTGACATAATTGTTAAATATTGCCAATTTATTATAGATGGAT
Source organism: Gambelia wislizenii (assembly GCA_030847615.1). NCBI lineage: Eukaryota > Metazoa > Chordata > Lepidosauria > Squamata > Crotaphytidae > Gambelia > Gambelia wislizenii. The sequence continues at coordinate 101,352,883 of JAUMIR010000006.1, forward strand.
ATGGGGCAGACGGTGTCTGGGCAGGTAACAAAAGTAGCAAGCAATCCCACCATTCTATGTACAAAAGCTGTCTGGCCTAATAGTTGTTTCCCCCCCCCCAGGTAAATGTAATGGGACAGCATCTCCCACCACACCTGAAGACAGAAGGCAGCCTTATTCTCCATCACCTTGGTGCTACCTTACAGCATCTGCTGGATGGAGCAACCACTTCACTCTGCTTTTCAGACCACAACCCCTCCCCTATTTAATAAAGCTCCTGTGAGGGTGTCATATAATTTTGAAGCTTGGATTAGATCAAATTGTGTTTACATGAACAGAGCTTGGTGTGTGTGTGGGGGGGTGTTTAAAGATAATGATGTAACCTATAACAAGAAGATGCTTTTGGGGGACAGTATAGGTAGAAAGGAGTTAGATTTCAAAAGAAGTATAACAACTTGGATTCAAGTTATTTTATTAGTGTTAACAGGTAATGTTCCCTATTTAGGAGATTTTCACACCTAGGAGATTTTCAGACGCGATTTTCGGGTCTATATATTCCAAAACAGCTCTGTTGATGCCGCGCGGCAGGGGAGCAGTTTTGGATGACGCCATTCCTCGGCCGAACTCCTCCGTGTCACTTCTGTGACAGAATGGAGGAAGCAGCATCATATTTCACTCACGGGCAACAATCGTGACACGGAGGAGTTCGGAAGAGGAACGGCGGTGTCCAAAACTGCTCCCCTGCTGCGTGGCAGCAACGGAGCTGTTTTGGAATATATAGACCTGAAAATCACATCTGAAAATATCCCAGGGCTGAAAGCCCTGGTTCTGTCCCACCCACCTCCTCTCCCATTCCTGCAACAGAATGGAGGTAAATCTTTGCACACTTGCCTCCATTCTGCTGCAGGAACAGGAGTCCTTCCTCCTTGCCTGGACGGCTGTAAATGCAGCCATTATAAGGCTGCTTTTACAACCAGTCAGGGGAAATCCCACTCATTCTCATGAGAGAACAAGCAGAAGGGAAATTTAAAATACCCCCCAGCTATCAAATAAAGTAATTAAAACAAATAAAAAAAATTTAAAAATACAAGGAACCCGGGGAGGGGGGGCAAATGGTGGCACTTACCTGACTGTACAGATTGTGGCAGCAAGTGCCTGTCAGAGAGCTCCTACCCATCCCTGTCATTCCAGAACAGGGATGGGGATCCTATTTGCACACCCGTGTTCCATTTCAGAAACAGAACCAGGTGCTTAAAAATGATTTCTCCCCATGAATAATATATCACAGGGAGAAAACAGAATAATGTCAGTTATGAAATGGAACAGGGTAAACGTGTCTAAAAGGGAAATCTTTCAGCGACCCTGTTCTGTCCCTGTAATGGGACAATTAGCCAGTGTGAAAAATCTCCTTACTACGTTACTATTTAAGGGCATTTTCAGTCATTCTGACAATAACACGAGAAGTTTTTTTTTTAAAAAAAAAACATTACAATAAGTAACAGCAATGGATTATATTTTGAACATGACTACAAGTAAAAGGAACACATTATTTTCAAAAAGTAAGCTTCCAAGCTGATATGAATCACTTTTTCTACAGAGAGCTGATCTTTCCAGTAAGCACATAGACTCAGTTTGGCCCTCATCTTTCCCATGAGCATTATAACACGGCATTAAGTGCCTTTTAAATATGTGACATTTTAAAGAATCCCTTTAGCAGTACAGTGTTAAAAAATATTCTCAAAAATCTATAGTTAGAATAAATTATCAAGCTCACATTACATTGAAACATGTTCATATGTTTAGACCTTGATTGCTCAGCACTTTTCTGGCATTTTACTATGATGCCAATACATTTATAATGGTTGACACAGATATTTGCATGATTTAACCTTGGTTAAAAATGGAGATGCTATGTTTGACCTTCAGAGCTATTGGGAAAAAAACATCTTCTCAATTCTGCCCACTCAGGACAGACATGCCAATTCTATTTGCCTGATGCTGAGATTGCCTTCTCATGTTTTCCTCTCTGACTGATGATTGAGAAAGATAAGGTACTGATTCCATAAATTATATTGTAAACTATTTTTGTCCTTTAGTTGCCTTGTAGGGAGTTGGTAATCTGGCATTTTCTTCATGCACATTCTTCTGTTAGAGGGCCACATCCAATTGGACCTAAACAAGAATGCCATATTCTAGTCCCTCTCTAGATTCACTACCCACCTGACATCAGATGGAGGGAACATCCAGAAGACAACCTTCAAAGATTTCCTCCATGTGTGTTGATATGGGAGCAATGTTGACATAGTACCAGCCATCCCTTTAATAAAAGAAAACACAAGATAAAAAAAGAAAAGAAAGAATACTGCAGAGCTTGGGAAATGGCTTTTTATGAGTTATTTATTCCTATTGCTTGTTACACTGTTTAAACCGTAATTTATTGCTTTTGCGTATTATCATATTCATCATTTTTTTAAAAAAAATAAACTGCTTTTCTGATACTTTCTGTTACTTTTTAAAAAACACACTTTAGGATTAATAAAACAATAAAATAAAACTTGTAAACAGCCTGACAAAACATTTCTAAAAATGTCAAAATATCCATAAAGGGTAACTCTGAAAAAAGTAACTAAGAAGTGTTATGCTTTATCTGAATAAAGTAACATTGTTTCCCCATGTTATATGCTCTTGAAATGTAACTTTGTGATGTCCTTATTACCAAAAACATAATCCTGAAAGATTGCCTAAAACATACCACCACTTGCAAAAAAAATTCCATTTTCTTTCTTCCATTTATTTATTACCTAGTAAAAATGTCTTCTTTCTTGTGAATTGGAATAGCCATTAGTTTGATCTATTGAAGCCTTCAACAAAGCTACATATATGTAACTGGAGACTGTGCACGATACATCCTAATAAAGCCACGCTTGCTGATGCTCCTAGGCATGTCTGTTGCCATGCTGTACCCTTAACAGCCACTTGAGAGAGGACTCTTTCAACTCCATGCCCATGACAGGGGCTTCCCCACAGCAGAAAGAAAGCACAGTTCTATCATTCTTAGACTACTTTCTCTAACTTCAAACTGAATTTATTGCAAATCTCTGTGCTGGTTAGGGAAGTCTGCCACCAAGTGACTGAAGATGGTACATCAGATTTAAAACATAAAGGCATATTTAAATTAAATGATATTAATATTAACTAGGTGGGCAGTAAGAACTGAGAAGTGGACTGTCATAGGAGATTTTCACATGGGGCCAAAATGCCCTGTTACTGCCCCACCACCTCCTCTCCCATTCCTGCCATGGAATAATGTAAATCTTTCACACACTTACCTTAATTCTGCGGCAGGAACAGGCTCCCCCTCCCCTCGTTGGCCAGCCGTAAATGCAGCTGTCGTAAGGCTGCTTTTACGACCAGAGGTCTGACACGTTATCACATGATAACGGCCAAGCAGTAAATTTAAAAAATAAAACTCCCCCAAACATAAAATCAGTTCACCAAGCACAAAAACACACTTTAAACCACACAATCAAAACAGAGAGGGTAAAATAAAGGGTGCCGCTTACCTGGATGTCCAGATCGTACCAGGAAGTGCTTGGAACAGAACTCCCCTCCACGGCTGTCATTTTGGAACAGGGATGGGGTTACTGTTCGCACACCTGTGATTGTGTGATTGTGATGGAACGGGAGATCTATTCATGATGAAAAATCGTGATTACATTGTTCTGGAACAGTCACAGGAGCAGGATGAATGCAGGACAGAATGGGGTCAACATCATCCGAAAGGGAAAACCTTTCCCAACCCCGTTCTGTTCCTGCCACGGGATATATAACCCGTGTGAAAATCTCCATAGGCATCAAGCACTCCATATGTATATAGTACTAGTTCCCACCCACCCCACCTATGCCAGGAAGGGGTTGTGTACACTGTGAGATAGCAAGATCAACTAATGTCCATACCCTGTGTGGGCCTAGAGTTCCACATGGCACCAGTGCCATGCAACTGAGCTGTATTAGTTGCAGTGGTGCTACCACCAGCAGGGCCTGCTAGTGCTTCAGGCCCTGGTATTGCCCCACCATGCTAGATATTTGCACCAGGTCCACTTGAGATGGAGAAGACGTGAGGTTTGCTGAAGAACAATCCATGATGAATCTAGCCCCTTTTATTAGAAATACCAACCACTCCGCAGCCTTGTATGTTTTCCAGCAAATGCCATTATTTGTCTTGTGCCTACAGACAGCAAGTGCCAATAGTTATGGATGAGTCAAGCCATTCCAAATCATTACCAAGAACTCAGTGGCATGGCAAATGGTGCCACATGGAACAGTAGCAAGGTCTCAGCTATTCCAGGATCTATCACATGAATCCAGCACTCATGATAACCAAAGCCGAGGGGTGGGCACAAAAAGATGTGCACAGTAAGCCAGTGAAGAATCCAAATAAAACCAAACAAATACATGAGCAGAAAATGCACAAAACCAGGGATAACAGATGGGAACAACAAAAATTCCCAGCAGATGCTATGGGATATATAGCCACTTGATCTTGAGAGGCAAGGTGCCTGATTTCTCAGTGTTTCTTTTGTTAAGTGGAGTTGGCCCCATAGCCACTGTTCCATGTCCTGATGTGGGCATCTTCTCATCAGCTGCTTCAGCCACTATTTGCTCAGTTTGGGGTGAGAGGAGGAGCTGTTATCAGGAGCCAGAGACCTTTTTATGGACTTTATCAGATAAGTAAAAAAATGCCAAAAAAAATATGCCTCATTCATGCCTCATTCACACCACAATGATGCAGTGGGAACAGGTAAGTGACGATGATGTCTGATAATTTGAGCCTTTTGTGCGATCATTGCATTCTAATGACACTGTTTCTGCCACACCTGATAAAGTCCTATATCTGCCTCCTCTTCATCAGATTCTTCAGACTCTACAGGGGTGAATTAAGATATTATTCTTATTCTTCTGGTGATTATTCTTCTGCAGAGATGTTCTGATAGACTACTTTTTGGATTAGACAAACACTTGGTTGAACAAGTTCAAAGTTTTAGAACCTTCTCCCTACAATGCCTTCAGACTACCCTTTAAAGACACTCTCTTCTACTGTATTGATTAGGTTTTCCATGAATAGAGATATAGCCTCCAAAGAAGAATTTCCATGATCACAGAGGCAAATTTTTCAAGAGGCCATGGCAGAATCAATCCATCTCCAAGGACTATTATGATATATCATGCAGATTAAAAAAAATCCTTTCCCCTTCTTCTGTATATGCATGTGATCTTAGTATTAATGTTTAATACTGAGTTAAGCATACACACTGCTACCACCATTTCATTAACTTTAAATTTATTATCTGTATCTAGTTTTGGAGAATCACTACACATTATTCCAGAAAGAATGAAAAAGCATTTTAAATTAGAGTCATTTTCATGTAGAAGTACTTCTAATACTGAAGATGGATGACATAATTTAATCATTTGATTCATTTGAGTTGGAATTTACAAAGTTGGGATGGTGTCTGCACTCATGATAAATAAGAGCTATAAAACAAATTATGACAAAATGAGAAAAATAGACTGTAAGAATAACATATATACTGAATGCTCTGGAGAAAGGTACAACATTAATTAGATTTTCTTCCATTATGTGGATATGAAGACCTCAAAAGGAAAAAAAAATATTTATAATACACACCTGCTCAGAAGTAAACACAATAGAGTTTCATGTGGCTTAGTCCCAAGGAAGTGCATTTTGTATTGCAGTCTTAAATCTAGAAATCTGTTCAAAACAGAAATCCTATTCACCCTGCCCTAGCTCCCAACATCCTTGATTTCCTTGCTTGCCAACATTGTTTTTCCTGCTTTATTTGTTTTTAATGCTTTGCTAATGCTAACTTGAATACAAGGAAAATTATGGATAAACATTTGGCTCAGGTGTTCCTACAAAAGAGGTTTCCTGTGCTTGGACACTAATTTGAATGCTTGGCTTTCATACAGTGAACACACAATTTCTATCCATTGAGCACCCTGGAATTTTTCAAATGCTGCTTGACCACAAAATAGAGATGGAAAAGAAAATCATATCAACTGAATCATTTAAAGGATTTATACAATTCCTTAACTGCAAGACTGTAAGTGAAAGTGGGTGTGTATCATACTGTTTCCCATCATTGTAAAGCAATTGCAAGCAGAAGTTTTCTCTTCTTTTTTTGCTTCTCAAATCATACACAAAGAGATGTGAACAATTCTAAATGTGTTATCTTTCAAAAACATGGACAAATGTGCTTTAATCAATCGGGGGAAATGTACAGAAATATTTGTATTAATCAAAATGCATAGGAACATGTATCCACTAGGGAAAGCATATATTAAAATATGTATGAATTTCCATGTGAGGGGAAAAATAAATAGAAAAACAAAACATGGACAGGATGAAAATGCAGCTGGGATCTGGAGAAACACTGAAAACTTGAGACTGAAAAATAAATCCTTGCCACAAAAGTTGGTGCAGTATTGTGACTAAAACACTGAATTATGAGGCAAGGCAGCTCATTAGTTGAAGCTCATCTGTGTCACTGACATACTAGATGATCTTAGAAAACTACTGTCTTACATTCTCATTCTTATCCATCTACAATACTGGGGATAGGAGTGTGATGATAATTTTAATTTACTGTACAGGTTTGTTGTAAAAATTCAAATTCAAATTGGGTAATGCCCATCCTAAAACATTATCCTTTTGTTGTTAACTGCCATCAAGTTGACTTCAATATATGGTGATCCCATGAATGAGAGACCTCCAAGTCACCCTATCCTCAACAGCCCTGCTTAGTTCTTGTAGACTCGGGGTCATGACTTCTTTAATTGAGTTTGTCCATCCAGAATGTGGTCTTCCTGTTTTCCTACTACCTTCTATTTTAACAAGTATTATTGTCTTCTAGTGAGTCATGTCTTCTCATGATATGGCCAAAGTACAGCAGTCTCAGTTTAGTCATCTTGGCTTCTAGAGATTTGCTCTAGGACACATTTACTTGTCTTTTTAGCAGTCCATGATCTCCGCAGAACTCTTCTCAGCACCGCATTGCAAATGAGTTGATTTTCTTCCTATCAGCTTTCTTCACTGTCCAGCTTTCAAAACCATACATAGAAATTGGAAATAAAATGGAATGGATAATCCTAACTTTAGTACTCAATTATGTATCTTTACACTTCAGGTTCTTATTTAGTTCCCTCATAGCTATCCTTCCAAGTCCTCGGCCTTATCCATATGGGCAATTTACACTGGCCTGTGAGCCCTGCGGTCCATACAATGCAGGGCATTCATCCCGTTGTGCCCCACAGGCAGTCCTCACCACCCTTGGGGCAGAAACAGGGCTCAGATGGGGGCAAGCCTGATACAGCATTGTAAGAAAATACCTCTTTTATTCTGCTGCCACTGGGTAGAAAATGGAGTGAGATTCACATGTCTACAGGAGCCACTCCCAGCCGACCAGACCATCACTCCAGCTGCCAGTCACCCTTACACTTCTGGGTCCAGGAGGGGGTCCTGCAGTATGTAACCAAGGCTTGTCAGATGAGGGGGCCTTTGGTCACATGTTGTGGCCAGCTTCATCAATGCCAGGAGGGTAAGGAAAATGGCAGTGGCTGCATTGCTGTCCAGACTCCAGCCAATTTCATCAAGGTAAAAGGAGGGGGGACACAGGCCTGATCTGTGGTCAGGATCTTTCTCTGATTTCTTGACAGCTGATTCCAAGGTATAGACCATTTTTAACTATTTCAATGTCTTCAGCATCTGCTTTAAAGTTATGTAAAATTTCTGTGGTCTCCTCCGCTCTTAATGTTCAACTGTAAATCTGCCTTTGTACTTTCTTCCTTGACTTTCTTCAGTAATTGTTCCAAGTCTTTGCTATTTTCTGTTAGTAGTGTGGTATCATCTGAATATCTTAAATTGCTGATGCTCCTTCCTCTGAATTTCATGTCACCTTCCTCCATATCTAATCCTGCTTTACATATGATCTGGTTCATCATACAAGTTAAACAGATAGGGTGATAAAATGCAGCCTTGCCTGACCCCCTTGCCAATTGGTAACCATTCTGAAGTTGAAGTCTTTCATGGCCAGCATCCATAGATTTTCCTTGGTTTTTTTCCGGGCTGTGTGGCCATGTTCTGGAAGAGTTTACTTCTGACATTTCGCCTGCATCTCTGGCTGGCATCTTCAGAGAATGGTTGGGTAGGAGTCAGGGGCGGGGGTTATATACTGTGAACCCCTGTTGGGGAGGATATGTAAATTTGTGTATTTGATTAGTTAGTATGGAAATGCAAGGAGGATTAGTGTCTGTTTGGCTAATGGTTGGTTGATGGCCCATTATCTGCTGGGAATACCCCTGTCCTTGGGTGGAATTGTTTTCTAAGTGTTGAGTTTTGATTCTATTGTTTTTCAAAACTGGGAACCAGATTTTTTTACTTTTAGGGTTTCTATTTTCCTATTGAAGTTGTCCAGGTATTTGTGGATTTCAATAGCTTCTCTGTGCATTCTGACATGATAGTTGTTGGCCTGGTCCAGAATTTCTGTGTTTTTAAATAACATTTTGTGTCCAGGTTGGTTATAACATGTTCTGCTACTGCTGATTTTTCTGGCTGGCCCAGTCTGCAGTGTCTCTCATGTTCCTTGATTCGTGCTTGCACACTGCGTTTAGTGATCCCTATACAAACTTGTCCATGGCTGCATGGTATGCGGTAAACTCCTGCAGCTGTGAGAGGGTCTCTTTTGTCCTTTGCTGAGCGTAGCATTTCTTGGATTTTCTTGGTTGGTCTGTAGATTGTTTGGAGGTTGAGTTTCCTCATCAGTTTCCCTATTCTGTCCGTGACTCCTTTGATGTATGGTAAAAATACTTTCCCTTTGGGTGGCTGTTTTTCTTCATTCCTGTGTTTTTTTCTGGGTCTGTCCGCTCTTGTGACGTCTGACCTGGAGTAACCATTAGCCTGTAGGGCCCAGTTTACACAAATTTACATATCCTCCCCAACAGGGGTTCACAGTATATAAACCCCCCCCCAACACTTCTACCAAACTATTCTCTGAAGCTGCCAGCCACAAATGCAGGCGAAATGTCAGAAGTAAACTCTTCCAGAACATGGCCTCACAGCCCAGAAAAAAAAAACAAGGAAAATCTATAGGTAACCTTTATGTTTGTCCATATTCTTTCCTAACAGTAGTCTCTTGTCCTGAGTACATTATGCTTCTATTAATGCAGGTTAAAATATTCACCTTCTTGCTGCAGCATCATACTACATATAATCAACAATAATCCCAAGGTCCTTTTCACATGTAGTACTGCTGAGTCGTATATCCCACATCCTATACCTGTGCATTTGGTTTTTGTGACTTAAGTATATTTTTAAAATTTCTGCTCAGCTTTCTAGTTTATCTAGCTACTTTTGAATTCTAACCCTACCTTCTAAATTGGTAGCCACCCCTCCCCAGTTTTGTGTTATCTGCAAACTTGATAATCCCATCATCTATGTCATTGATAAAAATGTTGAAGAATAATAGCCCTAAGACAGGACCCACATGAGACCGCCTTCTAGTTAGAAGAGCAGTCATTGATCACAACTCTTTGAGCATGGTTTTCCAATCAGTTATCAATCCATCTGACACGGTTCCTATCTATTCCACATTTAATCAGTTTGCTAATCAAAACATTATTGGGGACCTTATCAAATGCTTTGCTTAAATACAGATAAATGACATCCACAGCATTCCCACCATCTACTAAACTGATCAAAAAAAGATAGAAGATTAGGTTGGCAAGATTTATTCTTGACAAACCCATATTGGTTCCTATTGATTACTGCATTGTCATCCAGATTCTTGCAGACAGAGTCCTGCATAATCCATTCTAATACTTTTCCTGGTATTGAGGTCAGGCTGGCTGGTCTAGTTTCCTGGACAAAGTTTCCGTTCTCTTGCCTCCACGTCCTCTGCCACTGCCACCTCCTCCACTGCTGCTGCTGGGCTGCCATCACTGTTGCTGCTGCCCACTGGCACCACTTTGCAATGCTCCCTTCTGATGTCAGCCATGGTGCTCACTGACAATATTTTCTTCCAGAACAGCTCCATTGTTCCCATGAAGTTTAGCAGCATCGGCCCAATTGCTCCAGGACTGCCCAGTATTGCCTCTGGGCTAGGCAGGAACCTGTGCTCCCCGACAGTCACCACTGCCATGCTGTACTGCACTGGCCTTGATATATCTGGTGAAGGGGTTTCTTTGCAGAGGTGAAAGGAGTCAAGGGGCAAGGGGAGAAGGTATATGAAAAACTGTTGGCCTTGACTGTCGATTCTGTGAATTAGTGACCAACTTTTGATCTTGTTTTAATATGTAAAACTCTGGATTGGTTTATGTCTCTTTACACTTTTGATGAATGTTCTCTTGGGCTGGCAGCATATAAACCTACAGAGACATGTGGGCAGACTGGTAACATGGCTTTGACTGAAGCATCCAAAGGTTCAGAACTTGACACCGAATTGCAACATCCACTCTTGCATCCACTCTCAAATAGTTTTCACAGCTTCTTGATGCCAAACATTGTGAACTGAGTCTGTCAGTGTCACAGCAGTAACTTTATTTTTCACTTCTGCATCTCTCTAAATCATCAGTTCTACAAATGCAAGTCCACCATAACTGTGAGCAACAAAAAGTACATTTTCAGCTGCTACCTGGAAGCCAAGAGATAAACTGTCCCATACATAACTTGCATGCTCTTCTTCAGTTCAAGTGAAGATGAGTACTGCTCTCATTCAGAAATTCCTACTCAAAATGAGGAGGGAGAAACTGAAGGCATGAGTAGATATAGAGGCAGCATGAACAGCTTCATGCCACTCACTACTCAGTTCTTGGCCTCATATAATTGGGGAAATGAAGCAGCTGTTGTCAGATTCAAAAGTGAAGCTGGCCTGGACAGCACACAGCTATGCGTACTGCCCTTCATGTATTATCTGTTGCAATACACGATCTATACCATGCATAGCAGTGGCTTAAAAACCAAAATCAGGGCTGGTTTAAGGGTCCTACAGCACCTACAGCTGCAGGGGGGGCGTCATTGGGGGGGCATAGTAACCCTCCTCCTACAAAAACATTATTAGTAATAATCTGAATATCCTATACTGTGAATAGATTAGGTTAGGTTAAGTTACATTGACCTGAGATAAATATATGGGGCCTCCAAAATATAGTGTTGCACCCCCCCCCAAAAAAAAAATTCCTTAAACCGGTCCTGATCAATATCATAAGCAGTTGTACCAACAGACCAAAATACTAGAGTTGAGAAACAGTCCACATAAATTTATACATCTATTTTTTAATCTGATTATGGAGGGGATTAAAACAAGTGCTAATAATTTAGAAGGGAGTCCTACTTGAAAGCCAGTGATATTTTCCTGAGATTCTAAGAGTTATACTGTCTACTTCATTTAGACTTTGGAACATGGCTCTCCTGAGCCTTTTTATAGCCTATACTGCTCCACTTTTATGGCCCACAACTGGTTGCAGGGCTTCAGGGTCTCCAGGAGGATAGTGTCAAAACTGTTGCTAACAAGTATCTAAGTAGAAGCACTGAGGACAACTTTGGCATGATGTTGGTTTCCTCCACGGACTAAATGCTATGGGCCCAATTTTGTCATGTTCACTTAAATTCACTGATAGGCTTCTCTTTCTAAACGTTCTTTAGACACAACGCTGATTTCAAAATAAGTCTTGTATGTACACCTAGATTTTGTTTAAAAAAATCATTTTTATATCCATCCAGAAATGTGGAACACAGTTTCATGTGTATGTACTTATCTATCTATCTATCTATCCATCCCTCTATCAACTCCTCACTTTTGTTGGTACGTATGTGGTATGTGCTATTTGTTGCAAATAATATACTGCAAAATAGTAAGAACAGCATTTTTTGTGGATAGCTTTTAACTGGAAAAATGGCACAGTGGGAAATGCTTCCTCTCCCACTTATTCTGGAGTGTGAAGTCGAAGGCTTTTACGAAGGTTTGCAGTAACTTAAAACTTCAGTTGAGTATTTAGAAAGAAGAAAGAAAGAAGAAAGAAGAAACCCTAAAAGTAAACAAAAATCTGGCTGCCAGTCTTGAAAAACACTAAAATCAGAACGCAACACTTGCAAATGAGCTCCACCCAGGGACAGGGTGATTTCCAGCAGATAATGGGCCATTAACCACCCATTAGCCAAACAAACACTAATCCTCCTTGCATATCTCCACCCAGAAACTAGCCATTCAAATACACAAATTTACAAGTCCTCCCCAACAGGGGTTCACAGTCTATAAAACCCAAACACACTCCAACCCCACCATTCTCTGAAGATGCCAGCCACAGATGCAGGCAAAACGTCAGAAAGAAACTATTTCAGAACATGGCCTCACAGCCCAGAAAAAAAAACCAAGGAAAATCACTCTGGAGTCTTGATCCATGTCAGGGTGATTCATAGCTTGCTTGCTTTTCTGAAGTACAAGAGCAATCAGTCTTAAACATGCTTGTAACACGCAGGCTTACTAGAATGTTTCTCCCTTACTGTTTAGTTTTCTGGTCCTCATGGACATCTCTGTTTGTGTCTCATTTTCCATGAAACTTTATGAGGAGGCATGGATCAAGAGATTCTGCCCCTAAGCTTTCCCACTCAGTGCAAATGTGACATTGCCAACAAAGCAGTTCTTTTCTTCAGCAGTGTGTGTGTGTGTGTGTGCTTTCCAGTCACCTGTTGACTTATGGCAACCCTCTCAGTTTCATAGGGTTTTCTTAGGCAAGGTAAACTAAGGAGATTATCAGATGCGTTAAAAGTGGTTTTACAAGAACACCAGATCACAAAAGGTCTCTTTTTTCAGATGACGTTGTTCCCCCTTCATTATACACTCTTTCTTCTGCCGTTCCACCAGCACTGCATTTTATTGATGGGAGAAGTTGTCAATACATCCCGTTCCATTTCTGTCACGGATGTTCCTGCGAGCGAAAATGTGCCCCATTATGCTGGTGAGATCCCAGTGTCAATGGGAGGTCCCTGCCAGAACACTTCCAGGTGAGATCGGGACATCCAGGTAAGCGACACACTTTTTATGACCCTCTTCTTGCGTCTTCTTGCAAGAATCTGCGGGATTTCACCCCAGGAAGTGAAGGGAGCTCCGTTAGAGCTCCGTTCACTCTGGGCTGCTGGAGCAAGGGGAGAGAAGGTAAGTATGATGGGGAAGGTGAATGTGGGGGTCAGGGATGGGACAGGGGTGGGAGTGGAGATTGTGGGACAGGAAGGATTTTTTTTCATTCCTGTCTGATAATCTCCTAAGAGGTGGTTTTGCCTGTTGTTTCCTGTGCTCTTATAAAATAAATGAAGAGACTTGCCTTTTCTTTGTGCCTCGCTGTGGTGCTTATACTGATAAAAACTTAGGGACTAATTTTTTTTATATATATGTAGAGTTTAGACATCCCTCAAACCATTTGGATGTATGACATTGTATTGTATGGGGGTTTCAAACATTCCCTCTCCTCCCCATTTTTTTAATGGCCACAGTAGCAAATTAATGTGTAAAACCATTTTCACAGGAGAATCACAAATCACATAATATGTGAGCAAAATAGGAAAATGCCAAGGATATTTGCTGACAGATTTTTCAAAGTCAGTGGCACTGTGCAACTGATCTATGTGCTCCTTTGCTTGATTACTGATTCAGTTGGTATAAAAATGCAGTCAACTCTCAGCTTGTAGTACAATGTTAAACTTTAAATGCAATTGCAGGAATTCATTTAAAAACCAAATGCCTAAATGTTAGGCACTAAAACCTCCAAATCCTACCATTAAATAGACTAACTCATCAAAAAAACATAATTCCAAAGAAGCTCATGCCCTACTTTGAAAGCATTGGTTTGATTCTGCCCATTCCATTGTCACCTGTTTTGTATTCTAAGAGGTTATACGTTTTTCTGAAGCATTTTTTGGCAGTGGTAGTTGATGCCCATTCGAGCTGGTGGGGCAGAAGGTGGGGTCAACACTGGTGAAGTCAAGGAGTCACTACATCTACATGGCATCTAGTTTGTTACTCAGATTTGTTCCTTGCAAGGTCAGCTGTAAGCACACCTTGTACCTTCTCTGCTGTATTGGAGAAGCAGGGGCCTGGAAGGTATTTGGAACACCCCTGATTTGGGGAATTCTTAGTTTGATGTTGGAAATCTAGTTTTACTGTCTTCTAAAAACAGTTAAATTCTAAAATAGCTACACTAGAAGGTTAGGAAGAGAGATTATTGGGGAGGGACTGAGTTGCATGTATATGTACTACAACTTAGAAAACTTTGGATTACAGGTCCCAGAATCCCCCAACCAGCATAGCCAATGCTGATTTAAAAAAAAAAAAAAAAGCTCTGGTTCATGTGCATATGTTTGCATGACATGAGTACACACCAACATGATTTTTCTACCACAAAAATCTTGAGTTGGATCCAGTAATAGGTGTGTAAAACTAGGCTAGGGGAAGCAGATGTCTCCACTGCCTCTTCCTCAAAGCAGTGTATCCAGCAGCACCCCTAAAAAACAAACAAACAAACAGAGGGTTGGAGGACCCTACTGAATGGAGTGAGGTGAATTTTGAGGGGAGAGGCACCTTCTGTGAATGGAACATAAACCCAGTCCTTTCAAATACTGAGATGATATTAAAGCCATTATATCAATCAACACAATTGTCATTTTATTATTTATTGACATATTATGTCTATATTGATGTCACCTAACAATATCAGATTATTTTTCTGTACCCTGAAAAATTGCTGCTATTTTCCCCAACCCCCCCTTTTTTTTTAATTCTAGTAAGCAAGAGCACAGAGCAACAGAATTAGTAACATGGTTGTTGCGGTGTGCCTTCAAGCCATTTTTGACTTATGGCCAGAACCTACCGTGGGTTTTTACTGGCAATATTTGTTAGAGGGGCTTTGCCTTTGCCTTCCTTTGTAAGGAACAGCTCATAACATGAGCTTTTCCTGTACATGATAGAGTACTTTATCAGACAAGGTATATACCACTAAAACACCATGTCATTTAGGATGTGAAGATTACAGAAAAAGTGAAATTTTCAGACCTCCTCATTGTTCAGCCATTCCCAGGGCATAGTGCTGGCACAGACAAGGCATCACTTTTTTATGGCAGGATATTTGGTCATACAGTAGCTAGATTTATTTTGTAAAGAGCTGACATGTAGAAACAGAGCTGCAGAGTTAGCTAGCTGGGAAAATGTATCAACACTGAGTAGCTCACAGCCCAGGAGCTCAGCTGGTGCAGAGCTGACTGAGGGATGTGCTAGGAACTCTGCAAAGCTGGATATTTAGTTCATCCTATATATTTTTTTATTTAGTTAGTTAGTTATACCCTGCTCTTCAGCCACAAGGCTATCAGAGCGGCTGACAAATTGTTTTAAGCAATAGCTATTTACACATCTACACTGCAGTAAGCAGTTTCCAATGTGTGTTAGCTAATTGCCCCCACAAGATGGGTACTCATTTTACTGACCTACGAAAGGATGGAAGGCTGAGTGAACCTTGGAGCCCGCTGGAATCGAACTTGCAACGTGGTGGCTTGCAGTACTGGCATTTAATCACCGCGCCACCAGGGCTCCCCTATAGAACTGAACTGAGCGGTTCTGTGTTGGATTTCACAGGGTGAAGATGTTTTCTTTTGAATCTTGTATTCAATCTGTAAATATACTTTATTATGCCCAAGTAAAAAGAAGCTGTTTATTTTAGACTCAAAGCTATGTGTCTGTGCCTTTGTTCTCATGCCTAAAGGAACAATACTCTGCTGCCTATTTTATGCTGCCTGGACCTGTTTAGGTTCTCAGTGCATGCTATCACCTGGCATTTTATTGATGGGCAAAGCACACGCTACGCCCCCAGAATGGCTGAATGATGACATTGTCTAATAATTTCGCCCTTTTGTGTTAAGGTTTTTGAGGCATCTGATAAAGTCCAGAGGCTGAGAGAGTGAGACTCTCCCAAGGGTTTCCACAGCCAAGTGGGAATTTTGGTCTTCAGAGTCATAGGACTTTATGAGACATGGCAAAAATTGCATGATTATGATGCCATGATAGCGTGAACAGATCCCGCTATCGCATGATGTCGTAGTCCTCCCATGCTTACTGTGTGCTCCAGCCATGAATAAGGCATCCCTTTCCATTAATGGGACAAGCCACCAATAGCTCTCAATATTGCTATTTTTGCAGTATGGAAGAGTGTGCGAAAACAGATCCTGCTGTAATCATGAGATTACAGCATGAATGGACGGGGTCCTCTTCCCCCCGTCCCTGTTCCTGGTGAGAAAACTTTCAGGTGAGAATGTGAAAACTATCCACAGGATGCTCTTTATATTAACTGTCCCATTTGTTTGTACATTTTAGGTGTGTTTAAATGTTTATGTTTTGATTTATTTTGTTAATAAAGGTTTTTTTGTTGTTGTTTTTAAACATGCTTGCATCTTCTCATGAGAACTGGTGAAATTTCACCCAAGCTGAAGTAAACTAATGCTAATGGTCATCATGTGATAATTCCATGGTGGTTCTTTTGCACGATTACAGCGACATGCAATAATAAGTGTAATGATGGCACTATGTTTCCACTTTCCTCATTCGTGGAATTACAGCATTATTAGCCACTAGTCTGATAAAGTCCATAGTCTGTTGCTCAAACCACTTCACCATGCTGGCTCTTCAGAATTAGCAATGCATGAATACTGTTTTAGGAAAACCTTGGAGAAAATTTTTGTCAACTTCAGTCCATATACCCAGGGACTCCATGATTCCAAGATGGACAGGCTCAACATTGCCAGGCAGGTTGCTATTAATCTTGCCTACTTGCAAGGATCTGCAAAAGGAGGGCAAATGACTTTTCCTTTCCATTATCATTCAATCATTCCTAAATATGAAGACTCTTGTTACAATGTGTTCAGTTTAGCTGACTCCCAAGCAAATGTTCATAGGATAGATTGTAGGCAGCCTTTATGATTCCTGAGAGGGCTCAACGAAGATCACTGTATTAATATTTCTTAGGGCTTGACCATTATGTATGTTTCTAATTGATAATTGTTTCTGAAGAGGCTCAACTACATGGGAGTCTTGGCAGTCCAATTGTGACCATTTCAGGAGGGGTCTCATCCTCACACTAGTCTTAGCAATAGGTTCAAACACCTCCTGCCCCCGCCATTCCTGGGTCCAAGCATAGACATGAACATCACCACAAGCTGGGAGTATATGGCCATAATCCAAAAGTCCATAAACTTGATGGTGGTGGATTCCGCAAAACTCTGTGCATGGGGTCCCTCTGTCCATCAGGTTTCTCAGCAGCACAGAAGAAGATGGGGACCAACCTCTTTTCCTAAGAAGCAATGAAAACTCTTTGTGTGCCTCTTGTTTTGGGAGGTCGGCCTCCTTGTTCACTCCTTGCAGTGAATAGTAGAATAGGATGTATCCACACTGCAGAATTATAGCAGTTTGACACCACTTTAAGTGCCATAGCTCTGTCCTATGGAATCCTGGGATTTGTAGTTTCACAAGGTCTTTTGCCTTCTCTGCCAAGGAGTGTTGGTGCCTTACCAAACTACAAATCCCAGGATTCCATAGGATAGAGCCATGGCAGGTTAACTCAGTGGGCTTCCATTCAAACCCTGGTCTCTCAGAGTTCTAATCCATTACTGAACCCTCTATAGCACACTGGTTCTTTCATTCAATAATAAGGTATTTAAATATACTTCGAGCTTCTCTATGGCAGAATTCTTTTGGAGGCGGGGGGATGCCTTTCATTTACCTTTTGAAAACTCTGCTGCAATTTTCACAACTGTCTCCTGTGACCTTTCATAAACCTCCAATCTGCTTTACTGCTGCAGATGTCTCTTTTACAAGTCCTCCAGATCTGCCAGCCTGTCCAAACCTAGTACATCATTCCTTAGTCAGTCGTTTACATGGTGACAGTAACAGCCAATAAAATAGCACTGTGGAATGCTTCAGTGTGAAAAGGCTAATTCAGTGTCGACTAATAAAGTCCTAGCCATTCATCATGACATGATATTTATGTACAATGCCTTATTAAGTAGATGTGTGAAATCCCAAAATAATCAGAGGCGGTGCAGTTTTCCCTTCCATTCTCTCCCTCTCTGCAAAGCATCTATGGAAATGAGTGGTATGCTGAAAAAAAGGATGATGCATGCTGTTATTATTGTCATTGGTATCCTTCACCACATCGGCCTAAGCCAAAAAATAAATCAGTCCTAATAATCTGTTCTGAATAGATTTATTTTATAATTTTGAATACATTTTTAATCACCTTCCTTCATGGCTAGTTGTTAATACTATCACAATCCAAAACCAGTTCTCCTTTCAGAAACTCACACTTAATTTAAAAACTACGAAGATTGGGAAAATTCATATGTTTTCAGGATATTTATAAAATCTGTCTCAGCCTCCTTCTGCACCATAGTTTGCAGTGCTGCATTTCTAGCATGGATTCTGTGCTTCTCTTCCTTTTCTCTAGTCATTTCTGAAATGTTGTAATGATGAAAATGTAATGTGGACAAATAGCACAACTTTAAAACAAATATTTTAGCACCACCACCAAAAGCAGGATTGGTCCCTACACAGAATTTAATACCACCATTCTGACTGGAGTTTAACTGGAACAGAGTAAACTGGATCCCAGAACAATTGTCACGTGAAACTGTTCCATTCATCCCATCCCTAATATCTATTTTCATATATTTATATATATTTATGACTTAGCCCATGGCTTAAAGGCATGGGACAAGTAACAAATAGATAACAAAAAAATAGAAATAAAACATTTTTTTAAAAAATCCTAATCATTCCAACATCTAAATGCTAGTTAGGGGTGAAACATCAAGTCAGCTCAGACCCCAAGCAACCTAGGACTTTTTCAAATGGGGGGAAAAAAGCCCCGAAGAGGTCAGGAGAAGAACGGGGCTGTCGCACTTACAGAACCCAGTTTCAGACAGCCCCGTCCTCCTAAACTTCCCCCATCCTTCCTCTGTGCTGCTGGCACCGCTTTTTATTGACTGGGGTTCTCTGAGAATAAAAGCAGCACATTTCTTGCACCTGCAGTACGGAGGAAGCACGGGGGAAGGTCAGGAGAAGGATGGAGGAGGACAGCATTGTCTGAAACAGGGTGCTGTGAGCGCAACAGCCCTGTTCTTCTCCCAACCTCCTCGGGGGGAGGGTGTCCTCCGTTTGAAAAAGTCCCTACTCTGCTTTACACTTGTGCATTTAAGGTGTAACTGTTGTTTCTCATATGGAAAACAAGTGTGGTTATCCCTCCTATTATGCAGAGTGAGGCAAATCTTGCCTCAGAGTGTCAAAGAGTTAGGCAACAGAGTTTGGGTGTTGTGAAAAGAGAGAGATTGTTACATGTATAATTTGTGTGAAAATGGCTTGACTAGGATTAGGTACTATGTAGGCTTTCCAGAGATGCTCTCCTCTGGTCCTAAGGATGAGGGGGAGGAATCTCAAGATAAGAGTGCTGCCCTGAAAAACATGCATCTATAATTTTTTCCTCATTTGTCAGGGTTTTAAAAAAATTTAATGGCATACTCTCTGCAACTGTGGTTGATTTTAATGTATAATGCTTAATGATATCACTGGAGTGTGCCCCATATAATATCGTCCTTCATTAGGATGCATCTCCTATGATATTATAAGGTCCTTAGGTCTCCCTGTTCCTGACCCCTTAAATCTCAGAGCTGGGACAGTCCTGACATGGCAACCATAGTATTTTGTCCTGTCACTAGTCAGGGGTGGGGATACTATTTCCTGCCGTCTCTCAGGCAGAAATGAATTTTAGGTTGGGCTGTGTAGTCTTATGACTTTTTCGGACGTCTAAAATGTAACGGAAGCAGCCTCGCCACGTTGCGAGGCTGCTGCGCTGCAGGGCGTCCCTTTCGCATGACGCCTGTCCCTGCCGGTACTGTTGCAGTACCGCAGCAACATTTGAGTG
This sequence comes from Gambelia wislizenii, assembly GCA_030847615.1. Lineage (NCBI taxonomy): Eukaryota > Metazoa > Chordata > Lepidosauria > Squamata > Crotaphytidae > Gambelia > Gambelia wislizenii. Next base: position 101,372,890 of record JAUMIR010000006.1, read on the forward strand.
TAATATTTCAGCGATTTTTACTCACGATCAACTTTCATCATGCAAAAGGGACGCCCTGCAGCACAGCAGCCTCGCAACGTGGCGAGGCTGCTTCCGTTACATTTTAGACATCCAAAAAAGCCCTTAGATCCCTATCACACTACACTGCTATAGTGCTATTTTCCATCTTAACTGCCATCTAGTGGAATTCAGGGATTTGTAGTTTAGTGAGCCCCAAGAGTTCTCTGGCTGAGAATTCTCCTTAAATGCAAATCCCAGGATTCCATATGATGTTGCCATGACAGTTAAAATGGAAAATAATGCTATAGCAATGTAGTGTGATAAGGTTTCTAGTTTTGCAGTGAAAACACTTAAGATGAGATGAGAACATTTAACCCCTGCCTGGCAGTTTTTTCCCTCATAACTGCCCTCCCTAGGTTGCCTTTCCCCCAGTCTATACCAGATTTGTATTTGGGCTATGAGACAAGTAGCAGGCAAGAAAGGAATTCCAGGGAAAGTTTGCAGTGGAGGAAAGGACTACTGCCCATGATCTGTCTGCTGCTGATCATGCTGTCTCCCATGGATTTCCACTAGAGCCATTAGAGCTACTGTGCTCTAAAGACAACTAAAAGCTGAGTGTGTATTTGCAATCTAGCCAAGGCTGTTTTGCATAAGGCTGGCAGAATAGTGCAGGTTCTAACATTATAAAGGAGAAAGAAAGATGGCAGAGTGTAGGAATTCAAATGGGATGAATGTTACAGTGCCTGTACCTGATAGTATGCTGGTGCTCCTGGATTTAAATTCTCTGTTCCCTGTGTGTGAAATTCTCTGTTCACACACACAAACATCTGAAGTCATTGGTAACCATTGTTGTGGTTTTGTACCATTTTCATCTGCATTATAGAAGTGACAATTTAAATTTGTTCCAACTGCAATCTCATTTTGGGAGCATGTGTTTAGCTGTCCTGTGATCTCTCACTCCTTTGGTTCCCTTCCCCATATTGGTGATTTTCTGGACTCATTAGCAAAATTCCCCAAGCCACGTTTTATGGCCAAGTTGGTTGCAGGGAACATGTGTGTGTGCATGCCCTTCCATGTCATACAAACCATCATACAGAATCGTGGCAGCAGCACCTCCCAGTTCTTCCCACATAAGCTCCCTTACTCATTCACTTACTTGTCCACTCTCTGTCTCCTTGTCGCTCTTGTCCACTCTGCTACCTTTTCCCCCTTTCTGCTAGGAAAGGCTGTTACCCAATCATGCCAGGCTGCCTGACCCCCCGCTGCCAGGACAGGGCTGTGTGGCATGGCAGATGTGCAGAGAGGACCATGTTGGTGGGTACACTGTCTGGGGAACTAGAAAATGGATTACACTGCGGGGGGGGGGTGACAATCATAGAGAGACAGGACATTCTTTTTCCATGGGTTAGACACACGTATATCTCCTGGAATACCACACCCCAGGATGCTGCCAGTTTGGCTTGGATGAGTGGGGTGAAGGCGCTGGAAGCTGGTGGAGCCTCATGCAACCAGGGTTTGTTCTCAGTTGGCTGCAAGGTGGGAAGACTTCCAGTTTACCTTACCACCAGCCCCCAGGGAGGCTGGCCGACAGAGAGCCTCCTCCTCCAGATCATGGATGCTTATGGCATCCGCTCCTGTCAACTAAGTTGACTTTTTGGCTACTACAAATTACACATACCCTTGCGCATTTTATATTCCAGTTTTTTCTAACTTTCTCATGTACTTGTTTCTTCCATTGCCTGTCATCTCTTCATGCTGTCATATTGTCCCAAAACGTAATAAGGGCTCACTAGATTATTTTTTGTATACTATTTCCAGATATTTTCGACAGTACCGGTACATAATACTAAACAGTGTTGTTTGTGGTATGAAAGCCTATGTGGTCTTTTTTACATGGGTCTAGTTTTTTTTTTTTTTACTCCAGAGAGGAATGGAGGATGTGACAAGTGTGTGAGAGTGCATTACAAAGTACATTTACTTCTAAGTAAGAATATTTGCTCAGCTCATACCTGCCAGAGGTTTAGAAAGATTACTCAGCTACTGGCATACATGCAACTGAGGCCTCTCTCCTCTGTTGCTTCTCTCACCACAGAAAGTCAGTGCACCACACCCCACAGTGAGAAATAAGAAGTAATTTTGTGAGAAATAAGAAGCAAATGGATGGAGTGTCCACATGCCTGAGCATGCACACTGCACTACTGCAAAAGGGACCCCCCCCCTTCATGAGACACAAAGCAGAGTAACATCTAGACTAGGTTAGTGTGGGTAATACCAACAGTGGCACACTTACAGGGTCAACACACAGGGTCAATATTTTTCACACACACACCTCAGCACTCCTACTTCAAGAGAATCCTAACAGCTACAAGAGCATGTGTAAGATTAGAGGCCAGGGGAACAAGGGGAACTTTTACAATAAATAGGATGACTTGGCACAATGGTTTAACACAAATCAGTGCAAGACAAAATTTAAAAATGAAACTGGAGCATCTGCAACCAAGACAAGTGTGTATTGTGTATGTATTCCCCAGCGTGTGTGTGTGAGAGAGTTCTTCCTATCCTTTCCCCATGCCATCCATATTTTTAGGCACCTATATTAGCATGTCCTCTTACTCAACTTCTTTATAAGCTTAAAAAAAAAAGGGTCTCTAATGCTGTAGCATTTTCTCACGGGAAGGAGTATTTTGATTGCCTCTTTCTATTTCTTTACAAGCTCTCTCCCCACCCCTTTTTTAGATACAGTCACCAAAGCTGTTCACTGTACTCCAAGTGTGGCTGTGCCATAGATTTGTATAATGATTTAATGAAGCCACTGGCAGTTTTATTTTTTATTCCTTTCATAGTAGTCCCCAGTGTGGAATTTGTTTTTTTCACAGCAGGTTAACTGTTTCATTAGCCTAGCCTCCACAATCCCTTTATTGATCACTCATGGCCAGCTCATATCTCATCATTTATATGGGATATTAGCATTCAAGAATGTGAAATTAAGTGTCAGCCACCAAGACCTCTTAAGTATATATAGACACCGAGTTATAAAAAAGAGAAAAATTACAGAGGGAAATGTGGGCTCCTCTTCATAGTTAGCATCAGCATCATCAGAGAGCAGTTTACCATCTAGGGCAATCATGTTAATGTGTAACCATTTTTCATTGTTATCTCAAGATAAAGGTGTGATCATCACAAGAATTCTAAAAGCTTTACTTTTTTGATTAAGAAGCATTTCCAGTTTTAAGATTTGCATGTCATAGATAAGTGGTTCTTAACCTGTTGTCCAGGGACCCCCAGGGCCTGCGATGTCATCACAAGGGGGTCAGCGAAAGCTTGAAAGCTGCTCAGCCCACCTCCTGCCTGCAATGGAGGGGCCATATGACAGAAGCCAAGGCAAAGGCTGGCTGACTGGGTTGCTTGGCCTGCACATTGCCATTCAATCTGCTTTCAGTCACAAAAATGCAGGAAGAGGCAGGAAAAATGTCTCCCCCCCCTTCCAGTGAATGGTGTAATTCTATTGTTGTTGTTGTTGTTTTAAATCTTAAGTTAAGTCTTGGGGGGGGGGTCTGTGGCAACAAACAATATTTAAAGGGAGTCCCTGGTAAAGAAAAGGTTAAGATCCACTATTCTAGATATGTAGCATTTCATTCTTGTCCAAAGACATATACAAGTTGCCCCTCCACATTCGCGAATTTAGCATTCGCAGTTTTTGGTATTCACAGTTTTGGGAGGGCCTCCCCCGCCCTCCCCAAAGCAGCAGCTGGGCTGTAGAAGTCCCATGGCCACTTCTGGGGGGGAGAGAAGCAGGCCAGGCGGGGGGGGAGAAGCGGCGAGGGGGCCTTCCGAGGCTCCCTCGCAATTTTGGGAGGCCAGGCGGGGAGGTGGGAGAAGCGGTGAGGGGGTTGTGGGAGGGCGGTGCTTATTTCTGTTTTTTTCACATTCACTGGGATCTTGCGACCCTAACACCTGTGAATGTAGAGGGACAACTTCATATTCGCTGCGGTTTGGTTCCAGGACTCCCGGTGAATACCAAAATCCATGAATATTCAAGTCTCATTATATGCAATGGCATAGCAAAATGGTGTCCCTTATATAAGATGGCAACATCAAGGTTTTCTTTTTGGATTATTATTTTTTAAAGAATATTTTAAAGCCATGAATACTTAAATCCGTGGATAAGAAATCCGTGGATACGGAGGGACAACTGTACTGGATTAATGCAGTTTAATTAATAAGATCATGTTAATTTCCCCTTCAACTTTTTCCTACTCTGCTAAAAAAATCAATATTAAATCACAATTTCAAAAAACAAAACTTCCTTCCCATTGTCCTTCAATTAACCCTCTCTTTGTATTGCCAAGCATGACAATTAAGAGATTTCTTGAAGCAGACTACATTGCCCTTCTTCAAAGGCTAAGGTGGAGACTCATTAACATCATTCCTGTGCTAAGTGAAAGCAGATCCTTTAAACAAAATCCCAAAGATATGGTCAAGAAAAGTATTTCATGAAAGGAGCATAATATACATTCACTTCTGATCTGGTTAAGATCTCTGTCCAAAACCTCTACACTTGTCTCTTCCTGTGTAAGAAATGAGAGGCTAGATCCAAATGTATCAAATGGACATTAGAATGCCCATCCAATGTGAAATGTGGATGCTATTAATCCATACTGCATTATTTTCATACAACTCCATGGAATGCACATACAACTGCCATCACAATTGATATTATGGTGCAACCAGTCACAACTTGAAAAAAACAGTTGCAAAGCACAACAAAACCGCAGTCAGGACAAATGATTTTTTAATGCATCTATCTTTGTTATTTTGTTGTTGTTTCTGTTGCATGCCTTCAAATCATTTCTAACTTATGGTGAGCCTAAGTTGAACCTATCATGGGGTTTTCTGGGGCTTAGAGTGTGTGACTTGCCCAAGGTCACCCAGTGGGTTTTCATGGCTGAGAGAGGATTTGAACCCTGGTCTCCAGAGTCATAGTCCAACAATCAAACCACTACACCACACAATGTTCCCTTAAAACACTCCAAAAGCAAACATTTGTTCCTCTTTCTATCTGATCCCATAGGTCCAGACTGTGTAGCCCTACAGAAGGACATGCAAGCAGCTGTATGTAGACATGTGCTATGTAAAATAATGGGAGTCAGAGGGCATAACCACCTGTGGCCCATTTAAGTGTATGCTGTCTCCCATCACCTCCCACTGCCATTGGTGTTAGTGTCCACTTGGCCCATCCTTTTATGGCACTATAGAAATAGTTGGTTGATGATGGGCTATCACAGACTTTTTTGCTCAACAGGCAGATTAGCAACCAAAGTCTAGCAACATATAGTCTTAGGACATTATCAGACTAGTGGCTAAAAATGCTGTAATTCTGCGAATGAGGATAGTGGAAACATTGTGGCATTATTACACTTATTATCTCACGTCACTGTAATCATGTGAAAGAACCACCATGAAATTAACCCACAATGACCATTAGCACTTTAAGAACAGGAGTTTACTTCCACAATTTAGCATGGGCAAGATTTTGGCAGTTCTCGTGAGAATACGTGATTGTGCTTAAAACAAAAAACATTAATTAACAAAGTAAATAAACACTGAAACAAACGTAAAAGTGTTGAAACAAAGCAGGCCAGTTCATTAAAAGAGCATCCTGTGCTTCTTTTTCATTTTCACCAAGAAGTTTTCTTGTTGAGGACCGCATATTTGTGCTGTAATCTCACAATTACAGCAGGATGTGGTTTTCCATGCCCTATGAAAAAAGTGATATTGATGATCTATTGATGTCTTGTCCCCCCAATTAGAAGCAACACCTTATTCACAGCTAGAGCACAGAGTAACCATGTGAAGACAATGATATCATGTGATAACGGGGCACGTTCGCACTACCATGATGTTGTGATCCCGTAGTTTTTCCTGCAACTGATAAAGTCCTGTGCTGTAACTTCGGTGGCTTATGGCACTTAGTGCTGGGAAGATGGAGTTAGGTTGGGGTGCAAATAGCAGGGTTGTGCAGAAAAGTAATATACAAGTAACAACAGCAATGCACCAGAATGGCACCTGAAAGATGAAGGTGGATTCCATAGAACTCCTAGGGAAGTCTTTGGGATCCAGGGGACAGGGAAAGGGATTATTTTGGGTTAATAATAATAATAATAACAATTTTTTTTTATTTTTAACCCTCCCCTCTGCTCGGCAACCGGGGCGGCGTACAGCAAGATTAAAACACAGCAAGTTAAAACAATCCTTCTCAATCCTAACTCTCCCACCACTTAAAACGAAATTAAACCAACAGAGAATTAAAACAAAGATAAAATGCAATAAATAAATAAATAAATAAATAATGGCAATAGCAGCAAGGGAGCTGGTAAGCAATCAGCTCCACTTGAGCCGGGAAATTATTCCGGGAAGGCCTGCTGGAAGAGATCCGTCTTTAACGCTTTCTTGAAAATAACAAGAGTAGTCATAAGACGGATCATGTCTGGCAGGCCATTCCAAAGTCTGGGAGCCATAGAAGAGAAGGCCCTCTGGGAGGTCTGCGACAGCCTAGTTTTCATAGGCTGCAGCAGGTTCCTCCCAGAGGACCGAAGTGTGTGTGGGGGGATCATATGGGATGAGGTGGTCCCGAAGATAACATGGACCCAAGCCATGTAGGGCTTTAAAGGTTAAAACCAACACCTTATACCACAGCCTGGAAACTGATCGGCAGCCCGTGGAGAGATTTAAGCACAGGTGTTATATGCTCTTTCCTAGATGTACCCATAATTAATCTGGCTGCCATATTTTGTACCAGTTGAAGTTTCCAGGTTAGGCAGAAAGGTAGCCCCATGTAGAGTGCATTACAGTAATCCAAACATGAGGTTACCAAAGCATGTACCACAGTTTCCAGATCCCTTGTAACCAAGTAAGGGCGCAGCTGGCGTATCAGCTGAAGGTGATAACAGGCACTCCTGACTGTCGCACTCACCTGACTAGTCATGTGAAGCAACGAATCTAGGAGTACCCCCAGACTGCCAACACAGTCCTTAGAGGAGAGTATGACTACATCCAGGACTGGAAGTTGTATTCCCAGACCTGGTTTCGGGCCTGTGACTGTCAGTACCTCCATTTTGTCTGGATTTAGTCTCAATCTGTTTTTCCTCATCCAATCTATTACTGCTCTAAGACAGTCATTCAAAGGAGAGACGCCATCTGAAGTCTGAGCTGACAATCTGGTCATGGAGAAATATATCTGAGTGTCATCAGCATACTGATGACACTGAGCTCCATGCCTCCGGATGATCTCTCCCAGTGGCTTCATATGACTGTTAAATAGCATCGGAAACAGGATGGCACCATGAGGGACACCACAATTAAGCTCAATTCTGGAAGAGCAACTGTCCCCGAGCCTCACCCTCTGGGATCTGCCCGAAAGAAAGGAATGGAACCACAGCAGAGCAGTGCCTCCAATTCCTAACTCTCTCAGGTGATCCAAGAGGATGGAATGATCTATAGTGTCAAAGGCCGCTGAGAGGTCCAAGAGCACCAGCAGGGTCACACTACCCCTGTTGATGCTCAGGCGGAGGTCGTCAGTTAGAGCAACCATGGCAGTCTCAACTCCATATCCTGTCCTGAAGCCGGTTTGAAATGGATCAATTTAATCGGTTTCATCCAAGATGGCTTGGAGTTGGGAAGCAACTGCCCTCTCAATCACCTTGCTTAAAAAAGGTAGCAAGGACACTGGTCTGTAATTGTTCCTCTCCAGGGGGTCCAGGGAAGATTTTTTCAGGAGTGGCTTAACCACCGCCTCCTTTAAACAAGATGGTACAATACCTTCCCTGAAGGATGCATTGATTGTGTCCCGTAGGAATACTCTCAATGCTTCCCGCCCCCCGGACGACCAGCCAAGACGGACAGGGATCAAGAGAGGAAGTCATCTTCCTCACTCTTCCAAGGGGCTTGTCCACATTATCGGTACTGACCAATTGAAACTGATCCAGTAAAATGCCATCAACGGAGTTGTTGGATCCCTCATCTATGGATTCTGTCAGAACATTGGCATCTAAGTCGGCTCTTATCTGAGAGATTTTATCTGCAAAGTGGATGTTAAATGCATCACAGCAGGCTGTCATTGGGTTAAGTAGGGGGTTTGGCGCAGGAGGAGCCTGCGTCAGTTCCCCCACCACCTTAAACAACTCTGCTGGATGGGACTCTGCAGACGCAATACGTACAGAGCAGAAGGATCTCTGTGCTGCACATATTGCCTCCCGATAGGAATCAAGATGCTTCCTATGGTGAGTTCTGTCGGATAAGAGTCGAGTCTTCCTCCACCACTTGCACTCTAGCTGTTGTCCAGTTCGCTTCATCTTCCTAAGCTCCTCTGTGTACCAGGGCTTATGATTAGAGGTGGTCTGGAAAGGAGACTTAGGAGCGATCGTGTCGATAGCCTTGGTAAGATCAGTGTTCCAGATGCTGACCAAAGCCTCAACAGAATCACTGGCGTTACCAACCATTAGACCTCTAGGGCTCTCTGGAAACCAATTGGTTCCATTTGCCTTCGAGGGTGGACCGTTCTAATGGGTCCACCACCCCCAGAGGGGCAGATAGTGGCTCTTAGTTCCATCTTGACCAGGAAGTGATCCGTCCATGACAATGCGGAGGTTTTTGTAACTTCTGCCCACAGATATTCCTGTTCCGTACTGAAGATTGCATCGAGGGTATGACCTGCACAATGTGTGGACCTGTCAACCAATTGGGATAGGCCCATGTTTGTCATGGTTTCAATGAACTCCCGAGCTGCACCGGTTAAATTTGACATGCTGGTCTCGAGTGGAATGTTGAAGTCATCCAAAACCAAAAGTCTGGGCAACTCCAACAACAACTCAGAGATCAGCTGGGTCAGCTCAGTTAGGGAGTCTGTTAAGCAACGGGGTGGCCAGTATACCAACAGAATCCCCAAACTATCCCTGGTTTTCAGGCTAAGGTACATATACTCGATGCAAGCTGTTTTCCGGAAAGGCTTCCTGGTCAAGGTTAAGTTGTTTCTATGAACCAAGGCCACACCGTCCCCCCCGCCCCCTTTCCCTTATCTGCTCGCTGACTGTAAACCCAACCGGGAGAGCCCGTGCCCATGTTGCAGTGCTGGCATCTCCCAGCCAGGTCTGGTAAAGCATGCCAGATCGGCAGCCTCATCCACTAAGAGGTCATGTATAATATGAGTCTTATTTTTAACTGACCTGAAATTGCAAAGGATAGTACGCTCTCCAAATTATTCTGGGAAACAGTTCTTGTGGCTTCAGGGTGGAAGAAGGGTTAAATTGGCTCATGTACCCTGAGGTTGGGATTTGGGGTGGGCAGCAACCCATTCCACCTGAACAAGTGTGGGTCAGTGGAGATAGGGAGATGCATTGCCTCTGACTCAGGATTAGGTCAGGCTTGCCCTAACCTGAGGCATGCATAGCTGACAGAAAACTCCATTACAATAGTGTCTGGCTCAGTCCGAAGATATGATACAGTACTCTGTGTTTACAGCTAATAAAGTTGTGAGTCTAGTTTAATGCAATGGCAAGTGTCCTCTCTCTTTATTTTGAGTACAGAAATAAGAATATTGAAGTGGTGGCTGCTGGCTCTGAGATCAGTGGAAAGTACATTCATGGTTCATCTCCCTTGTCCACAACTCTGCTTACTTTCTGGTTGTCCTACTTTTTTTTCATGAAGGTAATGGGTTCATATAGGGAATGGAAGAAACATATGGATATGCATCGGCATGGATGTGAACATAGTCGTCTCCTATATTTTTTCCATATTTTCAAAAGATTTTTCCTAATTATATGATTATTAAATTCTTTATTCAGCAGGTCTTTATCGTAAAACAAGTAAGCATGCCAACCGTATCTGATACTAAATCCTTCTAGTTTCAGCATCCTTTCTTCTTTTAATGTCGCCCAATCTTTTATCCACATCAAGGAGCAAGCCTCATAGTATAATCTTAAATTAGGAACATTTAATCCACCTCTGCTCTTTACGTCTTGTATTATCTTCATCCTCACTCTTGGCTTCTTTCCTAACCATATGAATTTCGAAATATCCCTTTGCCAATCGGTGAAAACCTTCCCATTGTGAATTATTGGGAGCATTTGAAAGAGGAATAACATTTTAGGTAAAATATTCATTTTAATTACTGCCATTCTTCCAAATAATGATAACTTTAGATTATGCCAATTCCTTAAGTCATTTTTTATTTCGATCCATGTCCTCATGTAGTTGTTTTTGAATAGCTCCGTATTTTTATTAGTAATGTTAATTCCCAAATAGCGTACTGTTTTCATTATTTTATAGTTAGATAGTCGGGTCAGCTCTTTTTCCTCTTCATGTGTTAGGTTTTTTGTTAATATTACTGTTTTTTCTGAATTAACTTTCAGTCCTGTTAGCATTTCAAATTCATTTAGTATTTTTTTCATTGTTTTGATTTCTTCTAAGGGGTCTCCTAACGAAATTAATAAATCATCTGCATATAATTTCAGTTTATATACATGGGATCCGACTCTAACTCCTTTAAGTGCGTTCTCTTCTCTTATTCTTTTACTCAGTAGCTCCATTACTAGTAGAAATAGTAGTGGAGAAAGGGGGCACCCCTGCCTGGTTCCTTTTTCAATCTGTATATCCTTTGTTTTTTCACCATTTATAATTAATTTGGCACTTTGTTCACTGTAGATGGCTTTTATCCAACTTATGAATTCTCTTCCAGCTTTCACTTTATCTAAAATATCAATCATAGTCTCCCAGTTTACGTTATCGAAAGCTTTTTCGATATCAAGAAATATTAAGGCTAATTTTTTCTCATTGTGAAAATTATAATATTCTATTAAATTTAATACATGTCGGATATTGTCTTTTAAGTATCTTCCAGGTAGGAATCCCCTTTGATCTTCTTGTATCCAGTCTGCAAGTATTTTTTTAAGTCTCTGAGCCAAAATTGACACAAAAATTTTATAATCTACATTCAACAATGAAATGGGACGGTAGTTTTTTGGAATCTGAGGGTCTCGGTTTTCTTTATGGATCAGTATTATATTGGCTTCTTTCCATGATTGGGGAAGTGAACCGTTTTTTATTTTTTCAATTGTTTTCATAAAGGGTTGAATTAATTGTTCTTCCATGATTTGATAATATTTAGGAGTAAATCCATCTGGGCCAGGTGCTTTCCCCAATTTTAATCTCTTTATTGCCTCCTTAACTTCACTCATGGATATTGGTTGGTTTAAACTGTGCGTTTGTTCCACTGTAAATTCAGATAGTGGACTCATGCTTAAAAAATTTTCAATGTTTCCATTTCTTGTTTCTTGTTTCTTGTATAGAGAGGCAAAGTAGTTTCTGAATAGCAATTTGATCCTACTCTGATCCATATAGACATTCTCTCCTTCTTTTACCTTGGCGATATGATTCCTTTCTTTTAACTTTCGCAATCTAATTGCCAGCCATCTACCTGGCTTATTTGAGTTCTCAAAATGTGTTTGCTTAGCATATAATAATTTTTTCCTCAATTCTTCAGTTGTCATTATGGAGAGTTGTTGCTGAAGAGCTTTTATCTCTGTTAGTATGTTTTTTTTAGTCGGATTCTCTTGAAGTTCTTTCTCTTTTGCTCTTATTGTTTTATTTATCTTAGATATATTCTCCAGTTTCTTTCTTTTTATTTCTGCTCCTTGCTGTATGAAGAAGCCTCTCATCACTGCCTTTGATGCCTCCCATATTGTAAAAATGTCCATGTTGTCGTCCTGATTTTCTTCAAAATACCATTTGAGAGTTTGTTTAGCTTTTCCAACAATGTCTTCATGTTGCAGTAAATTATCGCTTAATCTCCAACTAAATTCTACTTTTCTTTCCTTTAGCTCTAGCACCACAGGATTATGATCAGACCAAATCCTAGGGAGAGTTTCTATTTTCTGTATTGTGTTGCACATGTTGTCAGATAACATATAGAAATCGATTCTGGAAAAGGATTGATGCCTCTCGGAAAAAAAAGTAAAATCTCGAGCGTCATTATATTTGAATCTCCACGCTTCCGTTAGCTTGAGGTTTTCAGTCATGACTTCAAATTTTTTTGGAAGTCTTCCTTGCGATTCTTTAATATTTTTAATCGATTTTCTGTCGAGGGCTGGTGATATAACTCCATTCCAATCCCCAAAAATAATTATTCTATCATGGTCATATGATAGAATCTTCATCATCAGTTCTTCATAGTATTTGTTTTTGTTCTCTAAAGGTGCATAGTGACCAATGACTAGCGTTTTCTTATTATGTATCGTTATCTCTAGACCTATATAATGGCCGTTTGGATCATTGAAAAGTTCTTCGGTATAGAATTTGTTGTTTACATACATCACCACCCCTTTCTTTTTTCTCTCATTTGCAGAAATAAACTCCTTACCTAGTTTTTTATTTCTAAGTAAGCTCTTATCACAGTGTCGTATATGTGTTTCTTGAAGACAAATTATGTCATATTTTTTTTCCCCAGCAAATGGAAGATTTTTTTTCTCTTATTTGGTGAGTTAAGTCCTTTCACATTCCATGTAATAAATTTCACCGTCATTTTGATTCGCTATTACTCTAGTTCCTCCTCCTCTTCAGTTTCTTCCTCCATTTGCCCTGCGTCCTGTTCTTCCGTCGAATCTTCTCTCTCTTCCTTGTCTTCTAGTTGAGGTTCTTCCATTTCTTCCTCCCTTTTGGACTTTGATTCGTGTGCGTCATGTGAATCAAGTAGGTCTTTATGTTTAGTTTTCAAATCTTTTTCATATCTCACTAGGAAGTCTTCCATCTTTTTTATAGTATCAATTCTGAATAGTTTTTGTTTGAATCGAAAAGTTATCCCTTCTAGTTTCTCCCATCTATATGGGATACCAATTTGCCTTAATTGAGATGTTAGGGTATTGTAATTTTTCCTTTTCTTCAGAAGTCGCATTGGTATATCCTTATAGATCATCACATCTGAACCCTCTATCTGAAATTTTTGCTCATAGTTTTGTTGTAATATCAGATCCCTTGTTCTTTTCCGAACAAAGTAAACCACGATGTCTCTAGGGAGATTCTTTTGTTTGGCAACTTTAGAGGAGATTCTATAAATCTTGTCCACTTCCCATTCGAATTGAGATTTTGACTTCCCGATAAATTTCGCTAATTTGGGAATGAGAAATTTATATAGATCCTCGTTTGCTTGTTCTTTTATGCCTCTCAGTTTTATACAATTTTCTCTCCATTTCAATTCCTGGAGGGCACGCTCATCCAGCTCCTGCTCCTGCACGTCCTCTAGTAATCCTGTCTTCTTTTCTAATTGCGTTGTTTTAACTTCTACCTCATTCAGTCTTTCTTTTAGCTCCTTAGAGTCTTTTGTAATTTTTTCAATTGAATCTTTAATTCCTTTAAGTTCTTTCTTCATGTCTTGTTTGAGTTCAGACTTCATTTCTTTTATTTCCGTCCTTAATAGTTTTAGTTCTTCCAGAATAGGGGATATGTTTGGGTCAGAAGATCTTCTCATCGTGTGTATTGTTGTTTGTGTAGTTCTTTTTGCCATTGTTTGTTCCCTCTCTTTTATCCCTTTCCCCCTTCTCTATGCGTATTCCAATCCCCCTTCGCCCCCTCTATTCTCTCCTTCTATTTTCTGATTTCTTCAAAATTTGAAAGTTGTCTCCTTCCACCCGGTTTTCCCCTCCCTCACTTCCTCGTCTCTCTCCCCGTTGCTTATCCTATACACCTACTTCTATCCCTCTTACTTCTCCTTGTAATTGAGCTTTTTACTTCTCTTTTTCCTTTTCTAATGTTGAATACAATTCCCAATTGCCAAATTTAAGTTTACATACACAAAAAAATTAGATTTAATTTGTGATTTAGTTAACTGTCACAATCAGGAGTGATGGATTGAACTAAGTGGCAGAGTGATAATCTTGGGGGGGAAGTGACTAATTAAATGTTAAGGAGGGAAGAAAGGGAAGAAGAGGAAAAAAAAGGGAAAAAGAAAAAAGGAAAAAAGGAGAAAGTCTGGGAAGGACGATAATCAATGATCAAATCTCAAAAAATAGGAAATAACCACCTAAGTGTCTTAATCAGTTATGCTTCATTCAACCTTGTTGCAGTTCGATTAGTTCAGTGCTATTAATTGATGTCAATTGGTATCAATTACTAGCAATTACTAGCAATATTCATCTGTCAACAAGCTAGGATCAAAGCTAATTTTTATTTTGTTTATAACCTCTTATCTTTATTACTACTCCTTTGATTCTACACCTCAGTACCACCCACTAATCTCCAGTTAGCCTGATTTCTATTTTGCAGTTGATTATCTTACCTCCTCCCCCACCGTCTAACTCCTGTACACCTCTACCCTCTCCACCCACTTGCCTCCTCAATCCGCACTCCTACTATCCCACTCCAAGTCAATGCCCCTCAAATCCACACTTTCTCTTCTCTTTCAGCCGATCCCGCCTCTCTACCTTCTTTTCCTTTCCACCCACTTCCCCGTACCGGCTTCCCCTTCCCTTCAAACTCTCCCCGCTTACCTTCCACACTTGCTTAATCTTCCTCCTCCTCTCCTTCTAAACTCTCTCTACCAGCTCTTCCTACTTGCTCAAGCCTTAGTTTCTTTAACCCCTTACTACTTCTCTTTCTTACTTCATCCCCTCCCCACCTTCTCACCCTCCCCCCTCTCGTCTTTCCCCTCCACCGCTTCAAGAAGCTTCAGCCCTCTTTCCCCCTTCTTCACCCGTTCTCCCGTTCAGTGCCAGTTGAGATCGATGGGCTAGATGTTATCCCTTCCCTCTTCCTCCCCTCTGCTCCCCCCTCCCCTCTCCCCCCTCCCTCTTTCGCCCTACCCTCCCCACCTCCTCCCTTATCCTCACTTCAAACCCCTCTCCTCCCCCCCTTCCCCCTCCCTTCCCTCCCGCTTATATGTATCTTAATACAGTTAGGGTTAAAGTCCTTCCAGGTGATCTGTTCCGCTCCGGCTTTTCCACCCGTCTCTTACGTTCTCGCCTCGCCTCGTTTCCCCGTCTCCGGACTTGGATCCGCTTATCTTATCAGCTCTGGTTATAGTCCTCCTTCTGGACAGTAAATCCAAGGTCCCGAACACAGTCCTTAATTAGTAGACGGCGCTTCTCAGCTGGGTGTCGAGGTCATTGTGATTCCACTCAGTCAGTTTTTATTTAATATATAATCCCGTCTGCTATCAGAACACCTGCTGGATCTTGTATAGCTCTTATACAGTCCCCCCCAAGAAACAAACAGCCTTAGAGAAAATGCAAACCGCCTCAAAAAAGAAAAAAGAAAAGAAAGTCTTTGAAGTCTTTAAAGTCTCAATCATAAATGCCTCAGTCTCTTAGCAACCCTCTCAAATCCAGCTCGATTCAGTATATATTGTAACTTATGAATTGAAGGAAAACAAAGTCTCAGTGTGTCAAAGTATCAATGTCTCAATGTATCAATGTATCAATGTCGCAAAGGATGTCTCTTAGATTACCTTGATAACTTTATAACTTAATAACAGTATTTACCAAAGTTCTAAGATTCTCTTAAGTGCTCAGTCCCGAATCCGAAAAAAAGAAAAAGAGAGAAAGAAATCCAATACAAACTGCTGTTCACCGCACACCAAGTTTGTCCTAAGAAAAAAAAAGATACGATAATTATGTGGTCAACTCCACTCATTACCACTCGTTATCCCCGTCCTGGAATGTATTCATGCCAGCAAAACCTAGCAGGCAGGTAATCCACGATCATAGGTAGCACTGGAATATCCAGTATATGAAAAATAAGTTGTAAACTCAGTTTAAAATTGGTGGCGACGCTTGTGCTGAGAGCCCTCAGCTGCAACACGCGGCGGTGGACTGCTCCGATCCCCTCTGCTCCACTCGACTCACCCCGTCCGATCTACCCACTGGTGTCGGCTCCTCTAGGGTGAGGTTTTGGGCAGGCACTGGATCCTCGTGAGCCCCTCCGATTTCTCCGTGCCAGGAGAAAATTTCGCAAGTCTTGATGTTTAAGACCGCTAACAAACCCCGTGTTGTTGAACTTTCACCAGGAGCTCCCTAGTGAAAGTCCGCTCGCGGCGCCATTGCCAACCGGAAGGTGGTTAAGTTGTTTCTATGAACCAAGGCCACACCGTCCCCCCCGCCCCCTTTCCCTTATCTGCTCGCTGACTGTAAACCCAACCGGGAGAGCCCGTGCCCATGTTGCAG
Organism: Gambelia wislizenii; assembly: GCA_030847615.1. Classification (NCBI taxonomy): domain Eukaryota; kingdom Metazoa; phylum Chordata; class Lepidosauria; order Squamata; family Crotaphytidae; genus Gambelia; species Gambelia wislizenii. Next base: position 101,389,095 of record JAUMIR010000006.1, read on the forward strand.
TGCTGGCATCTCCCAGCCAGGTCTGGTAAAGCATGCCAGATTGGCAGCCTCATCCACTAAGAGGTCATGTATAATATGAGTCTTATTTTTAACTGACCTGAAATTGCAAAGGATAGTACGCTCTCCAAATTATTCTGGGAAACAGAGTGAACTGAAGAAGGGATAGATATTAAGCATCAATCCCTTCTTCTTTTGTAACATTTCTTCACTCTGTTGCCGCCATACCTTACCCTCCCCCACACGACCTCAGTTCCCACACCCAGATCATTCCCGGTTCCATTATATGGTGGTAATGATAAATAATCATTGTAAGCAGTTCTTGTAGCTTCAGGGTGGAAGAAGAGGGTGTGGCTCCCAGGCGAAAGCTCACCCTTCCCAGCCAGGTTTTGACACTCAGCTTATAAGCAGGTTTGGAGCTTCAGGGTAGAAGAAGGGGTGTGGCTCCCAAGGAAAAGTTCACCCTTCCCAGCCAGGTCTTGATCCACAGCTAGTGAGCAGTTCTTGTAGCTTCAGGGTGGAAAAAGGGGCGTGGCTCCCAAACAAAAACTCACACTTCCCAGCTAGGTCTTGACCCTCAGCTAGTGAGCAGTTCTTATAGCTCCAGGGTGGAAGAAGGGGTGTGGCTCCCAAGCAAAAGCTCACCCTTCCCAGCCAGGTCTTGACCCTCAGCTAGTGAGCAGTTCTTGTGGCTTCAGGGTGGAAGAAGGGTTAAATTGGCTCATGTATCCTGAGGTTGGGATTTGGGGTGGGCAGCAACCCATTCCACCTGAACAAGTGTGGGTCAGTGGAGATAGGGAGATGCATTGCCTCTGACTCAGGATTAGGTCAGGCTTGCCCTAACCTGAGGCATGCATAGCTGACAGAAAACTCCATTACAATAGTGTCTGGCTCAGTCCGAAGATATGATACAGTACTCTGTGTTTACAGCTAATAAAGTTGTGAGTCTAGTTTAATGCAATGGCAAGTGTCCTCTCTCTTTATTTTGAGTACAGAAATAAGAATATTGAAGTGGTGGCTGCTGGCTCTGAGATCAGTGGAAAGTACATTCATGGTTCATCTCCCTTGTCCACAACTCTGCTTACTTTCTGGTTGTCCTACTTTTTTTTCATGAAGGTAATGGGTTCATATAGGGAATGGAAGAAACATATGGATATGCATCGGCATGGATGTTTCATGTGTCCATCAGGACTCCATAAGAGATCACTGACTTGTGGCTAATTTGTATGGTAGTGAGATGTGAGGACAAAGGTGGATATAAATAAAATAAATAATACATCATCAAATAATAACACAACAGAAACATCAGCACATTGAAAAGCCCCATTTCAATGGAGTGATCTCCAATTAATTCTTTCTATTTGCTTCTTATTCTTTAGTACCTTGAAATGCATTTTACATAATCTCTTTATAACAGCAGCTAAATAATTGTGTAAGGACTTTTTCAGACGGTGGAAAAAAAAAAGAACATGGAGGTCAGGAGGAGGACGGTGCTGTCTCACTTCCAGTGCTGCATTTCAGACAACACCGTCCTCCTCCCATCCTTCATTCGTTCTGCCTCCATCCTGCCTCCCATCTGAAAAAGTCCTAACTCTCTTTTAGACAGGCAACCCTGGATTAAAAATTGCTTTCCATACTTTGCAGGTTACCATCCTAGCCCAGGTTTCCCAACAACTTCCTGTGCTTTCATCATTTTGGATCTTTCTCTCTCTCTCTGGCTTTTCTTCGCAAACGAAGATTCAGGAACTACTATATGGAAAATTATGCCCGCTTGGCTCCTTACACCAAAGGTGGTACAGAGAGAGGTGGGGGGAACAGGAGAAAGAAAGAAAGAAAGAAAGAAAGAAAGAAAGAAAGAAAGGAAGGAAGGAGAATAATGTTGGGGAAAACATGGTTTAATGTATGAGACACTTGCGAGATTTATATATCTGGAACATTCTGCTTAGCACTCCTTTCACAAAAGGCTCTAACAGATAAACACAAGACAACCGAGAAGGGAGAAAATAGAGTAAACAAAGTCATTATTTGAAGAATATTTTCCTTGTCCTTTCTATTCGTACTCCATTCTTTTTTCTTCTTGAATTGAAGGAACAAGGGCCTTATCTTATGCATTGTTTATGGCCTAGAACTAGATATCTCCTTTAAAGATGTGCAGGCATATTTAGTGCATGTGCACATGTGTGTGTCTTCTCCATTTCTCTGTTAGATAAACAGCTCTCCCTTTGGGCTTCTTATTTCTTGATAATGTATGTTGATTACTAAAGGGACAATTGATTAAGCACAGCTGCCACAAGCCCCCTGTTCATTAGACCATCCATCTTCACAGCAGTGGAAAGTAAAGGTGAGAGAGATAGACTTCCCAGCCATTCCAAAAACTTTGGATAAAAAGTGGCTCACTCTAGCCTGCCTTGTGTCAGCACCAGCATGAGGAGACAAATGCTAGGGTCCATGGGCCACAGAAGGTCAAACAGAGCTGATGCCAGAAACTTCTCTCTTTTTCTCCTTTTACATTTTAACCTTAAAAAAAAAAAAGTAAAGTAAAAGAAATGGCTCAGCACTATAAAGAGAGATGCACATCTAGGGGCCCTTTCACATTACACAATTATAGAAAAATGATTCCACTTCAACTGCCATGGCTGAATCCTATAGAAGCCTAGGATATGTAGTTGAAGGATCCCATCTTGGGAGAAACATGGGACATAAATTCAAGAAAGAAAGACCAAACATGTATTGCGTAGGGGCCTTTGGTGTCTGCAACTGCTACAATCTTATTTATCCCTAATGCTTCTCAATCTTGCTCCTTATATACATATTAGCAGTGGAGACCAGAGGCCTGATAGATAACAAGACCAAGGATGTAGCCATGTCAGAGGATGCCCTTCTTTACAGTACTGGGCTGAGAAAATCCTTGAAGGCTTGAGCCATCTTGCTTTCATTGGTGCTGCCCCTCTTCTCTGCAACACACAGTTGCATCCCTTAGTTAACTTTGGAGTCAAGCATAAATGAACTTGGAATCACTGAATGCCAAAGTCAGGATCATCCATGTCATACTATCTCTGGTTTCCATGTATGGATATGAAAACTGAACAGTGAAGAAAGCCAACATGTTGGGGGGAACCCTCACTTGAAATGTCGTGCTATGAATACTGTGGATGACCAAAAAGACAAATCAATGGGTCTGAGGGCAAATCAAGTCTAAATCAAGAGTGCCAGTATGGTGTAGTGGTTTGAGCATTGGAGTACAACTCTGGAGACCAGGGTTCAAATGTCTGCTCAGAAACCCACTGGATGATCTTGGGCAAGTCACACTCTCTCAGCTTCAGAGGAAGGTAAAGGCAAACCTCCTCTGAACAAACACTGACCAAAAAAAAAAAACATGATAGGTTCACCTTAGGGTTATCATAAGTTGGAAATGGCTTAAAAGTACACAGCAGCAGTAGCAACAATAACAAGCCTAAACTCTCACTGCAGAGCATTCCAGACATTATTATACAAGAAGTAACTTGTCCAAGCTCCACTTAAAAGTAAATGTGAACTAGGGAAGGGAAAGAAAAAATGCATGCTGTTTCTGCAAGAAGACAGGAAGCTTTATATGTAGGAAAATGTTTTTCCAGTATATAAATGAAATGAGTGGAGCATAAATCTTTTCTAGAGATTGCACATGACAGGAAGCAGGCAAGGTGAAACACAATCTCTATCCAATAGTTGATCATCAGAGACTACTTCCAAGGTATTCATTTACAGAGGGCCTGAACCTATCTATATCTATTTCATGTCAACTAGGTTGAAACATGGAAACTCAATCAAATCTCAGGTGTGTGTTATATTCTTTTGTTTTTTATTAAAAAAAAATTAGTTCCTATAGTATGAAGACTCAAGTGAGTCCGAAATGCATCAGAGTTATGTTCTTAGGTTTATGTTGTAAATCTAAAATTTTTGTTTGTTTTAAAGAGCGAAATGTATCTGCAAAAATGTAAATTGTGTGTAGGACAAACATACATCAGGCAAGTATTCAGAAATCGAAGATTAATGGCAGCTGTTTGCAATGTCCTGCTGCCATGTAATGTATGGGATGTTTGGCAAGTTTTGCTGAAAAATTCTATAGCATCCTGTTTCTAATGCTGTGTCTAATTTTTAATGATGTATCCCATTTTTAATAGGTACTAAGCTACTATTAAGATCAGAGCACACCCTCAAATGCAACTAACTCTCTGGTAGCATATTGACAATCTTTCTTTCAGATGGGACACATATTGTACATAGTATCATTCAAAACTTCTGTAGGGAAGAAATTGTAGGTAGCAAGGGTCATGATACACTGAAAATTACAAGAATCTGTGTGTCTATATCTAAAAAGATGCTGACTGCATCCTACATTTTGCTTGCAAGGTATAAATCTTACACTTACATAGTTACATGGTGGTTGTGTTACACTGCTCTTCTGCTGAATAGTGACATTGGGCAACAAACTGTGTGCCTGTGTATGAATTGTCCCACTGTACAACGTGGAACATGCAGAGACTGTTTGTACACTGATGAAAGTTTGATATGAATCTCAGGGTCTACATTTCAGCAGCAGGTGAGGTTAGGGGCAGAGGGTAGGTGAGGTCATAAAGAAGTGAGCTTCATGCCCAGGTAGTAAAAGAGACACAGGACTTTATTAGATGCACTAAATATGGTGTCATAATGATGCCACGTAAATGTGAAAGGGCACACATATCAGACGACGTCACCCTTTTGCATTCATGTACTGGCCAAAACCTGTACTGTTTTATTGACGGCTGAAGCAATCAATTGATCCCGTGGCACTTTAGTGCCGGCATTGCTGGCATGTGAAACCTTGCGCCATTGTACTCACGTGAATGCAGTGTGAATGGCTGGTCTGGTGTGAATACTTCCAGGTGAGATTGTGACATCCAGGTAAGTGACACACTTTTTATGACCCTCCCCGGGTTACTTGTAAGTTTTTAAGTGTGTGTATGTGCTTTTACAAACTTTTTGTGCATTTTTTTTTATTTCCTGCGCAAGCGTCTTCTAGCAAGAATCTATGGGATTTTGAACAAGGAAGTGAACGGAGCTCTGTTCACTTCCTCTTTCATTGCCAGGAAGCCTTTGGACAGGAGGGAAGGGAAGTGCAGCATGAGGAGTCCTTTTGCCAGCATAAGAATGTAAAAGTTATGGTGGCAAAAGAACGGGCTTTCGGGGGCTGGTCTGATAAAGTCCACAGTTTCTCTTCCTCCTCCTTCCTGCTATTGTCACCATTCATGCCCTGCTCTTTCCTTTCTTCTTCTTCTTCTTCTTCTTCTTCTTCTGCTTTTTTTCCCCCAGAAGATAAGATTGCCAGGTTGAATATGAGACAGGGTCTCATGCTGCTTGAATAATTAGCAATCCTCCAATCAGGAAGGCTTACTGTAAAATTCAGTTAGGCAGAACTATGGCAGCTCACCTCCTTCACACCCTACCCACCTTTTAGCTGACACAGCCTCCCCATGGCTATTTACCAGCCAGTGGAATGCTGGAGAGCGGCAATGAAGTGTCCAGCTTTTTTCCTCTAGCTGGACACACAGGACATTATCAGACATGGCAAAAATCACAGGATTAGAACATCAGGGTAGCATGAATGGGCCCTGCTATCACACGACATCAAGTGTCTTCTTACACCATGCTGCAGCCGTGAAAAAGGCATTATTTGCAGTTCATGGGACAAGCTGTCAATAGATTGTTAATAGCACTTTTTTCACAATATTGACTGTGTGCAAAATCACTTCCTGTTGTAATTGTGCAATTACTGTGTGAACGGGCAGCCCTCCGTGAGAAAACGTCTGGGTGAGAATGTGAAAATGAAGCACATGATGCTCTTTTTTATATATAAACTGCCCCCTTTAGTTGGAAAGTTTTAAGGTTTGTTTCAGTGTTTGTGTGTTTATTTACTTTGTTAATTAAAGTTTTTTTTAGTTTTAAGTGTGGTCACATCTTCTCTAGAGAACTGTCAAAATATCGCTTATGCCAAATCACAGAAGTAAACTCCTGTTCTTTAAGTGCCAGTGGTTGTTGTGCAATGATTCTGTGGCATTTCTTTCACATGATTACAGATGCATATGATAATAAGTATTATAATGCCATGATGTTCCTACTATCTTCATTCAGGGAATTACAGCATTTTTAGACGCTAGTCTGATAATGTCCACAGTCATGATATCAATCTCCAGGACCTTCTGTGGAACACTGGGAGGTCGCAAAGAATACATGTCGCTGTGTGTCCAGCTACAAGAATGGATCAAGACACTTCTCCACTGCCACTCTCACTCTCTATCAGCTAGTAAATAGGCATGTTGTGGGGATGCATCAGCTAAAAGGTGCATTTTGGGGGTGGATGAGGGAGGCTATTTACTGGCCAGTAAATAGTCATGGGGAGGCTGTATCAGCTAAAAGGTGGGCCATAGTTTCTTTTCATGGAACTTTTCCGTAAGCCTTCCTAGTTGGAGGATCTGCTGAATATTAAATCAATATGAGCCCTATCCCATATTCAGTCTGGTAACCCTAGTGTGATAGAGAAGGTGAATAAGTGTGTGTGTAGCGCAGCAAGGAAAAGGAAGAATAAGATCATGAATCTTGTCAAGGCCAACTTTTGACACAAGCCTTAAGACTTTATCAGACGATCCTCTTAAAGCGTTATTTTGCTGGCATTAAAAAATCCATTTTTATGTCAGCAAAAAAACCCTACCCACCCCCAATACTTACCTTGCTTCCGGCAAGGTTAGCCCCACCAATGAAAGAGGAAGCAAATGGAGCTCTGTTCACTTCCTTCTTTGAAATCCCATGGAACATCACGAGACTTCATCACACAGGAAATTCAAAAAACAAAACAAAAATGACATGAAAAAAGTGGAAGGAAAGCACAAAAACACACTTTAAAACTTACAAGTAACCCAGAGAGGGTCATAAAAAGTGTGTCACTTACCTGGATGTCATTATCTCATACATAAGGGTTCACACTAGACCGGTCACTGATGGTGATGGTAAAAAAGAGATGCAAGCTTTCACACACCAGCTATGTTAGGGGAAAAAAAAAACCTCACGGGGAATTAATTGATGGCTTCAGCCATCAATTAAAAAATAAGGGTTTTTAAGGGGGCATAACTGCAAAAGAGCGATGTTGTGTGGTATGCATGACCTTTTGTGGTTATGTGGCATTGTTATGATGCCTTATTCTGTGTGTCTGATAAAGTCCCTAGATTCATTGCAGAGTAACCAGAGGCACAGATACATGGTGTGAATTCAAGCTGTGGCATTTCCCATGTATACTAGCATATGCCATCCCATGCTTTCCCACTCCATTTGTATGCATGAGGACTAATCCTGTATAGCACATTCCGCTATTTTAATGCAGTTTAACCACACTGTATTTCCAACCCAGGAAATGGTTTAAAAAACAGCTCTGCACAAAGAGATTAGAAAAGACTCAGTGGGTCTGTTAGGGTGGAAAAGATGGAAGTAGAGCTGTACAGTTAGATATGGACTTCTTTAAAAATCCTCAGAATGTTTCAGAGACTTCTATACTCTTTAATAGTGTAAAATAATCACAGTAGGGTTGAGGGCAAAGTTGGATTTGATAGGTTTTGGGGTTTTATTTGTTGTGGTTTATTTCCCTTTGGTTGGGCTTTTTAAATAGTGTTTACAGCTTATTTGGTTTGCCTTTACTTTAAGCTCCACTGCTTTTTAATAAAAATATCTGCTTGTAAAAAGTTTCTGGAAATGGTCGGTTGCATATGAATGTTCATCTGGTTTCAAAGGCTTCCATTTCCAGTAAAAGACTGAGAATACTAGGTAATTATGACAAGTTCCTACTCAAATCTAAGGTAAACTAATTCTTAGAGTCAAACTAAGTATCAAGATAACTTCAACAATAGGATTTTCTTAAAGATAACATGTGTTAGCAATCAGGTTTCAAAATGAAGGATGTGTTTACCTTCTATAGACAAACCACAAAGCACATTAAATGCAAAATACATTTGTGAGGAAAAACATGTGCCGTGATAAGCAGACATTTTCTTCACTTGGGACTTTTTCGGACGCTGAAAATTAACGCAAGCAGCCTCGTCAGCTTGCGAGGCTGCAGCGCTGCAAAGTGTCCCTTTCGTATGACGCTCGCCCCCACCGGTACTGTTGCGGTACCGCGGGGAGAGTTGAGCGTCATATTTCGTCTTTTTTTACTCAAGAAAGTTGATCGTGAGTAAAAAACAACGAAATATAATGCTCAGCTCTCCCCACGGTACCGCAACAGTACCGACAGGGGTGAGCGTCATATGAAAGGGACGCTCTGCAGCGCAGCAGCCTCGCAAGCTGACGAGGCTGCTTGCGTTACTTTCTTTGTGTCCGAAAAAGTCCTTGGAGAGGCACCTCTGCAACAACTTGATATTCAACATCTAGGGCTAGTCTACATCATGGATAAAATATGTACTCATCCCAGATCCAGTGTAATTTGTAAACATGATGCACAAAGCGAATCCACTCCTTTTAGCCATTAATCCAGTTTAATAGAAAATGCAAATTCTCCAGAATTTCCAGGAAACTCCAGAGTGGCCCTGGTGTTATGGACATGTTAACAGCTGGAACAGGCTGGATCTAGAACACCCTGGCTGCCCACATGTCTACATACCCACTACATCAGCACTGCTTGTCCGTTCAGCTCAGCGCCACTACCGCTGCCTCACCTGCTGGTCAAGTTGCTCTCAGGAGTCTGGCCATCACCATTGCTGCTGGTGAGGCCAGGAGAGGACAGTCCCATGTGATCAAGAAGGAGGGGTGCTCTAATTCGTCCTTGTTGATCACATGGTTCCCTGTTCTGACCTCACCAGCAGCAACAGCCAGGCTTTGCAGAGAGTTGCTTGGCTGGCAGGCAAGACAGCGGTGGTGGCAGTCACACAGAAGGGATGGGCCAGCAATGCTGATGTGACATGGGCTATGGCATGGATCCAGAAGAGATCCACACCGGTACATGTAGCCAGCATCATATTAATCCGGGGCAGCTTTGAAGCATAATGCTCTGGACTGGCCCCATATTACGGCACCACTGTAGATGAGCCCCTAGACTCATCTAGAGCTTATTTATTTGTTTTCTTAGGCTGCATCTGGAGTATTCAGTCCATCTGGAGGCTTCTGACAACAACTAACAACAGTGTTATTTTTAATAAATTGTCACTTCTCCCTTTTTCTTTCTCTTCTTTTTAAACCTTGCCATTAGGCCACTGCCTAATTTCCTACATATTTTCTGGTTCCTGGAGATTCTTACAAAGAAATGTTCTGATCCAAAAAAACAAACAAAAAACCCACATCTTATGGTTGTACAGGAGTATATAGGTCAGACTCACTTAACAAAAGTTTGATATGCCTTAGTTATTGAGATTTTGTGCATGCAGTTGCTCTTTTAACATGTAAGTTTAAAACATTGGTAGACAATTACAATTTAAAAACAACAACTGTGAAGTCTATCAACTGTCAGTGTGTTCAGCCTTAGGACTTTATCAAACATTCCCTTTAAAGCATTCTTTTGCTGGCATTAAAAAATCCATTTTTATACCAGCAAAAGAATGCTCTCCCCCTGCACTTACCTCTAATCCCAGCAAAGGCAGCTCTGGCAATGAAAGAGGAAGTGAACGGAGCTCTGTCCACTTCCTCCTTTGAAATCTTGTGAAATATTGTGAGACTTCATCATGCAGGAAATTTTTAAAAAACAAAAAATAACACTAAAAAAGTTTTTTAAAGCACAAAAACACACTTAAAATTTACAAGTAACCTGGGGTCATTAAAAGTGTTGTCACTTACCTTAATGTTGCAATCCCACCCAGGGGGGGTCAACTGAAGGCTTGAGCTGTCAATTAAAAAGTACAGGCTTTGGCTGGGACATAACTGTGAAAGGGTGACATCATCTGATATGCGTGCCCTTTCGTGGTTATGTGGCATTGTTATGATGACGTATTTGATGCGTCTGATAAAGTCCTTAATCTTTTCAAGACCAGGTAACACACAATTACACATTGCAATCCAGAGTCTTAAGATATGGATTTGTTGCATAGAAATGACTCTAAGGGTCATTTCACACTACATAATGCTAGAGCTATAGAATTTAAAGGGCCCAGGCAACAGCCTATGGAATCCTAGAGTTTGTAATTTGTCAAGGCACTAGAGTTGCTCTTTAGATTAGAATTCTCAATAGTCCTTGTTGTCATTGTCATTGTGTGACTTCAAGTTGCTTCCAACTTATGGCAACCCTAAGGCGAACCTATCATGGTGTTTTCTGAGGCTGAGAGTATGTGACTTGTCCAAGGTCACCCAGTGAGTTCCCGTGACCAAGCGGGGGTTTGAACCCTGGTCTCCAGAGTTGCAGGCAGGAAAATAAAATTAGAATCTTCAACAAAGGAACATTCATTAAATTAAAAAAAAATGTTGCATAGCAATAGCCTGATCCTTTCTAAACTAATCTGAAAGAGAAAGGATGTGCAGGAGACATGTTGCAACATGTCCTCCTTCATCGAAGAATAGACAGGAAGAGGGTGGAAGGGTTCAGACTGGACTGGCTCCTTTTCATTCACAACAGAGGGCAATCACTTAATTAACTCTGACTAAATCAGATAATGTCATCTGCCCCTAATGCTTTTGGGATAGGTGGCTGACAGAGGAAGGAAAAGCAAGCAGGAAAGAAGACAAAAGGTCCTAACCCCTCTCTGTCTAATCCATCTCATCCTAGTGGACAGGAGAGCAGCAGGATCAAGAGCAGAAGCTGCTGTTCCTTCCAAGAGAACCATAGCACTATAGCTGTATAAGGTGAAAGGGCCCCAGGAAAAAAAATGAAGCTGAGAACTTTCCCTATCCTTATTTGCACACATCTATAGCAATGATTTTTCTGAACATTCCCAAATGAAATGCATTTGTCTTGGACAGGAGAGTGGTGCAATTGTTAAAAGCTTTCTCAATTTCAAAAAGGGTGAAAAGCATGCTGTAGTTCATTAAGATAGAATTGGGGGTTTTCCAGGCTGTGAGGCCATGTTCTGGAATAGTTTCTTTCTGACATTTTGCCTGCATCTGTGGCTGGCATCTTCAGAGAATGGTTGGGTAGAAGTGTGTATGGAGTTTATATGCTGTGAACCCCTGTTGGGGAGTATATGTACATTTGTGTAATTGAATGGTTAGTTTCTGGGTATAGAAATGCAGGGTTCGTTAGTGTCTGTTTGGCTAATGGTTGATTGATGGGCCATTACCTGCTGGGAATACCCCTGTCCTTGGGTGGAATTCTTTTCTAAGTGTTGAGTTTTGATTCTATTGTTCTTCAAAACTGGGAGCCAGATTTTGCTTACTTTTAGGGTTTCTTCTTTCCTGTTGAAGTTGTCCAAGGTGTTTGTGGATTTCAATAGCTTCTCTGTGCATTCTGACATGATAGTTGTTGGCCTGGTCCAGAATTTCTGTGTTTTAAAATAACATTTTGTGTCCAGGTTGGTTTATCACATGTTCTGCTACTGCTGATTTTTCTGGCTGGCCCAGTTTGCAGTGTCTCTCATGTTCCTTGATTCCTGTCTGCACACTGCATTTAGTGGTCCCTATGTAAACTTGTCCACAGCTGCATGGTATGTGGTAAACTCCTGCAGCTGTGAGAGGGTCTCTTTTGTCCTTCGCTGAGCATAGCATTTCTTGGAATTTCTTGGTTGGTCTGTAGATTGTTTGGAGGTTGAGTTTCCTCATCAGTTTCCCTATTCTGTCTGTGACTCCTTTGATGTATGATAAAAATACCTTCCCTTTGGGTGGCTGTTTTTCTTCTTCATTCCTGTGTTTTTTTCTGGGTCTGGCCGCTCTTGTGATATCTGATCTGGAGTAACCATTAGCCTATAGGGCCCAGTTTAGGTGCCTCAGTTCGTCCTCCAGGTAGTGGGGTTCGCAGATCCTTTTTGCATGGTCTACCAATGTTTTTATTGTGCTTCTTTGTTGTCCTGGGTGATGATTGGAGTTCTTGTGTAGGTATCTGTCCATGTGTATGGGTTTTCTGTATACCTTGTTCATTAGATAGTTCCTTAAGTATTCAGAATGATATTTTCTTTCAGAGAATCCTAGTACATCAGCTTACCCTGAAAGAAAAGCTGCTGATACAATATGAAAAACAAATGAATGTGTTTTAAATATATTTTAGGCTTCAGTTACAAATGTGACTCTTTTGCATTTGGTACTTATTTTTCAAGTGGAAAAGGAGGTGAGATAAGGACATTTGTAATGTAAATGAAGTGTGTGTGTGTGTATGTGTGTGTGTGTGCATGTGTAAGAAAGAGAGAGAGAGAGGCAACTTTATCACATGCAGCAAATATGACATCATAATGATGCCTAATTAATGTGAAAGGGTGCACATATCAGATGATGTCATCCTTTCACGATTTTGTCCAGTCAAAAAATTGTTCTTTTTTATTGATGGGCCAAGCCATCAGTAGATCACCCGTGGCACTTTTATACTCATATTGCCACCGTTTGAAACTTTGCACCATTGCGTTCATGTGAATACAGCATTGATGTGCAGAAAACTTCTGGGTGAAATCATGAAAACCAGATAGAGGACGCTTTTTTTGAACCTCCCTGGTTCACTTTTAAGTCGTGAAGAGTGTTTTTGTGCTTGTGTGTATGTTTTGTGTCTTTGTTTTTGTTTTTTAAATTTACCACACTTGTGTCTTCTTATGCGAATTGGGGAGATCACGAACGTGGAAGTGAACGGAGCTCAGTTTGTGCTTCGTTCATGATGAGGGGCTGCTTATTGACACTGCTTAAGGTTGGTCTGGTAGAAAGGGTTCTTTTGCCAGCAGAAAAACATATTAAAATATGCCAGCAAAAGAACACTTGGAGAGGCTTGTCTGATAAAGTCCAGAGAGAAGAGAGAGACTGGATCAGGCTAGTACTTCAACTGCTGAAGCAGGAACACTTTAAAGTCCAAGTGCATGAAAATATCTAGAGACATTTAAACCTTATGCTCTGAAATCACTGAAAATGTCTTACAATTGCTGTAGGGAGACAGGTGTAGTTTGCTGAGAAAACAACACTAAAGCACCGTGGGCTTGTTTCTATTAATTCTCTGTCAAGAAGCTGCTGTAAAATGGTTAGGAGCTAACAAATATTTATGCAGAATGGAGTAATGCAGTGTCATTTATTAAGAGTGGTATAATCAGAACAGGCTATTTTAACTATTGGCTGCATCTCTTTCATATTAAGTAAAGCCCCAAAGCTTTTATAGAATTAAACTATGGAGCCATGGGACCACATAATGCAAATAGCAACAAAAACAAATTGTTGTGAGGCAAGGGAGAAAGGACAAACTTTTAGGTGAGTTTCTAAAAGAAGTCAAGAAATCAATTAGGTGGAGAGGAGTGAAGGAGATGTGTATTATTCAGCTTCCAAGAAAGGCAATATACCTTGGGGAGTAATGTCTCTTGTGAGTCATTATACTTTACACTGCATTTTATTTATTAACCTAAGTTCCTAATCACTTCAAAGAGGCAATCAATTTTGAAATCTTAAGAAGGAAGAATTTTTACATCCTGTAATACTTAGTTTGTTTTTAACTTATGTGTCAGAGGCCTTAAGAGGGTTCAAATGTCTTTAAAATAATACTGTATGTGCATCCCAATTCCCCAAGTAGCAAGATGTACAATATTCGATATACTCAGGTTTCTTTGAAGAGAAAGTCACTGGATGCTTGAGGCATTTGGTAATAGCTGGGTTTCATTATAAATATTAGAAGCCCAGCATAACTGGAGATATGTTACCCAAATTAGTTGTTCCTACTTCAGTTCTCCAAAAAGGTCACCTTCACATCCCCTGTCATTAACAAGAGCTTGGATATAACTAGTTAATTGACTTAAGTTATTAAATCATTGGCTTTTCTACAAATTGTCCTTGATTCACTAGATGCTTAACTTAATGCTGTAGTTAAAAATATGCTTTTCGAAACTGGTCAATAGAATTCATTAGATTCATTAAAACAGGAAGGCCTACTGCCTCAGGAGAAGTAGTAGAACTGGAGAAAATGTATTGTTGTTAGGCAGGCTACTCCGGAGGGAAGGAAGGGAAGAAAAAGAATGGATGAAATACTGAGCAGGAGAGAGATGGAAAGAGAGAAAAAACAAATTTTATGCAGTCCAGATCAGATCAGCAGAAGGAATGAGTATCAAAGAATGGAAAAGAAGAAAAAAGGGAGTTTTGGAATGGAGCAGGGGTGGTTTGAGAAGGAGTAATTGGTTTGGAGACCCACAGTCTCAAGGAGCCAGGGTAATTTCAAAAGGTCAGTCCTTCTAGGCGTGAAAGATAGGTGTCCCTCCACTACCACCACATGAGCCTGTGTGGAAAGATGTTCCAAGCTCCAATGCTAACATACAGTGCTCAAAATCTCAGTTCAGCCTTTTCTTTATGAACTTTATCAGACAAGCCCCTTTAAATGTTCTTTTGCTAGCATAAAAAAAATCCACTTTTATGCCAGCAAAAGAATAGCCCCTACCACACTTACCTTCTCTTCCAGCAGAAGGCTTTCCCAGCAATGAAGAGGAAGTGAGCGAAAACCTGTTTGCTTCCTCCTTTGAAATCCTGCAAGACTTCATTGCATGGAAAATTTAAAAATGAAACATAAAAAGTTACAACAAGCACATAAACACACTTAAAAACTTCCAAGTAAACTGGGGAAGGTAATAAAAAGTGTGTCACCTACCTGGAAGTGTTCTGGCCAGTCCGGCCATTCACAAAGTAAGTACATGGGGGAAAAAGAGGCGAGGTTATATATGTTGACTATGCCAAAAAAAAAAAAAAAAGGCACAGCCAATCTATTGACAGCTTGAGGCATTAATAAAATAGTTTGGCTTAAGGACAAGACATACATGTGAAAGGGCGACGTCGTCTGGTGTGTGCGCCCTTTCGCATTTGTGTGGTATTGTTATGATGCTGTACTTAGTGCATCTGATAAAGTCCTATGTCTCTGTCAGTCTCCCCCCCCCCAAAAAAAAATCTTTTATTGTTCTGTATTCCCAATTTACACTGTTCCCTTAGTAGGAGAGTAATGGAAGGTGGTAGTGGTGGCAGTGGAGGAGGGTATTCATCTTCTCTATCCCTAACAGACTGCCTGCCTCCAATGTGGCTGAGAAGTTCTGCCAGAAGGTACAACAACACAAGGTGGGTTAAATAAACTATCTGGAGGTTATGAACAAAAAGTTGTTTAACAACAGAAGAAAGTAAACAACTTGAAGGTTAAGCCATTGATCATTAGAAGATAAGAAAATCTGTCTATTCCCCTCTTTAGCCATAGTTAGCCATTGGATTACTTGTAGAGTGAGCACATAAATGGGTGGTAGGGGTGTGAATATACATGTAAAGCATATCCCTTTAATGTCCTGACATTCCCAGCAGGATCCTGGACCAGTGCTTCTTCTCAAGCTATCTGATGTGGGGGACCATCATGATTCTTCTTCCCCCCAATGTGCCAAGAACCAGTATCATATATGTGCCCACTCAATATATCTGTTTCTTTCTTTCCTGGAAACTTCCCAGGTATACAGTAGCCAATGGCTTGGGGACCTATCCAGGGACTACCACTTTCATAGAATCATATAGCTGGAAGAGACCACAAGGGCCATCTAGTCCAACTCCCTGCCCTGAAGGAATACACAATGAAAGCATTCCTGACAGATGGCCATCCAGCCTCTCTTTAAAAACCTCCAAAGAATGAGACTCCACCACACTCCAAGGCAGCACATTTGTTTGACACTGTTGTAGACCTCTATGCACTGAATATGAAGGTCTGAAGAGGTCTCTGTAATCACATGTGGATGGATGTGATCACAAAGCTCCTAGTGTTGGAAACTTTAATAAGTCTGGGTTCTTGGTCACAGGAGCGCTGTAACTGCATTTAGCCAAAAATGGTTATGAAGTCGTATATGGACCTTAGTACTCAACATCTCCACAGGACTGCCCATCCCATGCTGCCAGTCATGTAGGGCTGGCGGGTTCATATGTGCATACACATCCTCCTTCCCAGTTATTTAGTACTACACATGAACAAGCAGATGTCTGACTCGGGCTTTTGTGTCACTACATAATTGTTACATACTGAAAGTTCCTTACTTTTGATTAGAGGAACAGGGAAGGAAAGAAACTATTTATTAGGAGTGATCAGAGCATGGAAACGCAACACTTTCAAGTTCAAGGAGCAATGAACAAGCTTCCCTAGACTGTATCCTTATAGCCTACCAAACAGCCATCACTTTTCTTTCTTGAACATTTCCTAGTAGTTTCTATGACAAAAGATATGCCTGGCAAGAAATTGCTCAGATTCGGGCCTCTCTGCATCTGTGTAGTAGTAGCAGTAGTAGTAGTAGTAGCAGTAGTAGTAGTGTGTCTTCAAGTCATTTCCAACTCATGGTAACCCTAAGGCAGACCTATCACAGGGTTTTCTGAGGGCTGAGAGTGTGTGACTCGCCCAAGGTCACCCTGTGAGTTTTCATGGCTGAGTAGGGATTCGAACCCTGGTTTCCAGAGTCACAGTCCAACACTCAAACCACTATGCACTACTGGCTTCCCCAGCAGCCATATATTCTTGCATATATAGATGTGTCTATATCTTTATAAAACCAGGCCTGTCATTAAGCAGAATGAGGAGACTACCTGAAACCGTTGCTTTGAGGTGTTGTCAAGGGACAGAAAATAATAGGGGGAAAGACAGGATGTTAAAAACAGGATATATTCCCTCTTTTCCCTAGTCCAGGGCTCGAGGCAGCTTACAACAGTTAAAACAAACATATTTACCTCCCACAAAAAGTTAGAAATGTAATTAAATTAACAATAAAATTAAAACCAATTTTAAAACATCGCCATTTTTTAAAATTTTTGTATTGTTGACGAGGGGGAAGAGTTCAGTTTTTCTGTCAGGCACCAAAATAATTTGAGTAGTTCTGAGGACTCATCACCTTGTCTTATGGTGGGGATATTATTAGCTGCTCTGTCTGACACTGCTCCTGAGTAAGCCAGGGCATAGCTATGGGGAGGAGGGCAATGAAGGCAGGAATTCTTTTGCCCAATGAAAGTTTCCCTCTGTCCTCAAATTTCAAACACTGCAGATCTTAAAACTTTAGTTGACTCATTAGAAATACAGTTTAGGCTTCCAGAGAAAGAGAGCAAAAAATGGATTGTAAACACAGCAAATATAAGAGTTCTAGGTGTGATTAACTGATTTATCCCACTCTCTGCAATGCTAGAAATTTGAAGACTGAAAGGGGGAAAATCACTTGAGGGGCAGAATTCTTGTTTGGGGGATAGAGGGAATGCTCTCATTTTGGCCGCCTTGTAGCTGGAAGTTACCCCTGGAAGTAACCATGTAAATGTATTTCAGTATAGAAAAAAAGAGTCTTCTGGTACCTTTAAGGTGAATAAATCTTAAAGGTACCATAAGATTTCATTTTTTCCTGCTTTTCAACCATGTTTCCTATCAGTGAAATGTGCCATGCTATACTCAGGCATAATGAATTATTGGTGTCATGTTCCATTATAGTCTCACATTCAAATTCCATCCTTTCCCTTCTTCCGTTGTCAATGAACAAACACAGTTATGGCCCTGTTTTGTTGATTCTACATAATCTTTTCAGAAACCTGTTGATTATAGAACCTAAAATTGGGAAGTAGAGATCAATAGACTTGTAGTTCTCACAATTTGGCCTTCCAGGTATTTTGAACATCAGTTCCCTGACTATTGGCCAAATTGGCTGAGGCTTCTGATGTTTCAAATATCTGGAGGACCAAAGTTTGAGAACTGCTGCAATACACCATACACTTATATAAATACTGTACAGACACTCTGGCTTTTCTTCGCAAATGAAAATACAGGAAGGACTCATCCCACGCTTTCTGCAAGCGTGCTGATGACTAAAAAGTCCAATCCGAGACAAACAAGTCTGGTTGCAGAAAGCACAGCAGAGGGTCTCCTTGGGTGATGTTTCTGGGTTGTGGTTCTTTCTGCGTTGTAATTTCTCTTCAAGACTTGTTTGGTGTGAGTTCTCAAATAAGGCTGCAGTACTGTGGATAGTGCATCTCCATGCCTCCCGATGTGAGGGCAGGGTGAACCATTGTTGGTGATCAATTTGGCCAAGCCTGAGATGTTGTTTCAGGGAGTCCTTGTATCACTTTTTTGGAGCGCCTCTCTTATGCTGACCTGTGGAGAGTTCACCATAGAGTACTATTTTGGGGAGGTGATGGTCCTCCATCCTAGAAACGTGCCCTGCCCAGTGCAGCCGTGTTCTCAACATCATGGCCTCAATGCTGGTAATTCCTGCTTCCTCAAGGATAGCAACATTTATCACATAGTCACTCCAGTGTATATTTAGCATTGTACATATACAGCGCTGATGAAAACGTTCGAGGAGTCGTAAGTGGTGATGATAGGTGACCCATGTTTCAGACCCATAAAGGAGAATAGACAGTAAAATGGCTCTATACACACTGATTTTTGTGCTTCACCTCATGTGTTTGTTACTCCAGACTCTTTTGTAAAGTCTTCCAAATGAGCTATGTGCCTTTGCTAATCTGTGATCAATCTCTTTGTCAATCTTGGCACCTGAGGAGATGATGCTTCCCAGGTAGGTGAACTGTGAATGGACTTAAGCACAGATTTGCCAACAGCAATATGGGGATGGTGGTGATCATCCTGTGGTGCAGACTGGTAGAGAACTTCCGTTTTCTTCAGGCTGGCTTCCAGCCCCAAACAGCTCTGCAGCTGTTGTGAAGCAGGATGTTAGGCGCTGCAGAGCTGCTTCTGAGTGGGCAACAAGGGCAGCATCATCAGTGAAGAGCAGCTCATGGACTAGATAGAGTTTTAGTGTGAGTCCTCAGATGGCTTAAGTTAAACAAGCGACCATCAGTATGATAATGTATATAGATGCCATCTTCTTCTTTGAGCTCTGCCGTAGCCCATTGGAGCATCATTCCGAAGAAGACTGTAAATAAAGTTGGAGCAAGAACACAACCTTGCTTCATTCCATTTTATCAGTAATTAGTGTTTGACCATCTGTACTGTATAAGGAGCTTTGGACCTGATAAGTAGGTCCAAACACTGCTTTAAGAGCTTCGTAAAATCCTCTAAGATCACCCAGATCTGCACAGTGTTGTGTCTTTTCTGCTATATTGATCCACCACTTGTTCTGTCTGTCTCGGAGTTTTTGTTGAAGTTTACTACATGTGAGGCGGAAAGCTGCTTTTCTTACATGGCAATTTGGCTGGGTGAGGTATGCCTGGTGAGCAGTTCTCTTCTTTGCCAACAGCTCCTGGATCTCTTGGTTGTTTTTATCAAACCAGTCTTGATTTTTCTTGTGGGAGAACCTGAGGGATTCTTCCGCAGACTGGAGGATATTGTTTTTTATATGTTGCCGAAACACTGTAGGAGAAGGATCTGTAGGGTGGTCTTCAAGTTTTGTTTGCAGATTTACCTGAAAGTTGTCTCTCATGGTAGCTTGTTGAAGATTGTTGACTTGGAGTCTCCTCTTTAAGATGCCACCCCTCTTAGGTTTGAGCTTAAGATGAAGATTTAGTTTACATCTGATGAGGCGATGACCTGTTTGGCATTCTGAACTGGGCAGCACTCGAGTATGACGGACATCGCGAATGTTTCTCTGGCGGACTAGAACATACTCAATGAGATACCAGTGTTTAGATTGGGGATGCATCCAGACTGTCTTCAAGCTATCTTTCTGCTGAAAGATAGTGTTTGTAATTGTCAGCTGTTGTTCTGCACAGAACTCTAGCAAGAGGTATCTGTTATCATTGCAATTTCCAACACCATGCTTGCCGAAAACACCTTTCCAGGCTTCGGAGTTCTTTCCGGCTCTGGCATTGAAGTCACCAAGGATAATAATTTTATCATCTACAGGGACTTTTTGTATGAGTTGGCGTAGGTCTGTGTAGAATTTTCTTTCTCTACAGGGTTGGCTTGCATTGTTGTGGCATATATACTGAAGAGAACAACATGTGGGAGGCATAAGGAAATAATGCGATCAGAGTGTCCTGTTGGCAAGATTTCGAGTTTGGAGGCAATGGAGTTTTTAATCATAACATCTACTCCTGAAACATGTTTTTCAGTTTTGGGTTTACCAGACCAGTAAAGTGTGTAGCCGGCACTGTGTTCTTTAAGGCTGCCTTCCTTATGGAGATGAACTTCACTAAGAGCAGCGATGTCAATATTAGGTCATGATAGTTCATGGGCTATTAGAGCAGAGTGACACTCAGTCCATCCACTATCTGCAGAGTCTTGCATGGTTCTGATGTTCCAGCATGCAAGCGTCAGTTTATTTATGCCTTTGGAGGCTGGTGTGTGCCTTTGTTTCTTTGCCTTTGCCCGCATCAGAGATGCCCGTTGGCTGCGGCTAGTCAACCAGGTAGATGGGGATGAGCTTTCATTAGGCCACCTTTTCTAGGCCCCTCTCCATATGGAGCAAGCAGTGCTCTCCTTAAAAAAAGGCTGCTTGGTCATTCAGGATGCTGCCAAACAAGTCTGTCATCTCCCGGGTCAGCTTCGAGTGACCAAAGTCCTGAGCCGCCTGATGCAGGGTTGGGTCTGCGGCTTCCAATGCATCTTTACACCTGCCATTTCATCCCTCGCCTATCACTACAGGGCTTTTTCAGAATTGGATTTATCCTTCGAGCCTGTGCAATGGATTTTTCTGGTGCAGCGCAGTGTGCACAGAACTGGCCTCACCCTTTAAACCAAAGGTTCATCTGCTGTGGCCTTGCAAGCATGGATGGTAGCAACGAGGTCCTCGAGTCGTAGGTTTGATTAGAGTTTCTTCTCTTAGATGGTTGACCTTTCAGGGTGGGATGAGCACCATCTGCCCGGGTTTGGGATTAGAGTTTTTCTTCTCCTAGAATGGTTGCCATAAGGCTAGAGAGCCTATCCTGCCCTTTGACGCTCTTTGTCAGACCCTTCGGTTTTGTCCTATCTGGCATGGGAGGCCCTACCGGTGGCTATTATGCAACCGCCAACATAGCTCAAAACTTCATTAGGGTATGCAAGCCTCTCCCCCACGACAAGGGGGTGTCACTGTGCTACAAACACCAGGTAAGTAAATCTAGGAACAAGCTTTTGAATCACAGTCTGGAAAAAAAAAGTGTTTCCAAAACAGAGATTTACAGGTGCTAGGATATGCTTATAGCTTAACCTAGTTTGGCTATTTGGCAAAATTGTAAACATGTTTAATAAGAATATGAGGGTTGCCACCTACATGCTTTAAAGTAACTAAGATGGCCAACACACTTGTCTTGAAATTCACCTTTCCAGTAATACAGGGAGAAATAAGGGCTAATTTCTGTCAAGTGAAAATTAGCTATCGTACAAGTTTATGGAGGAATCTCTTCTTTCCAGTCAAACTCGGGATTAGTTAATGGTATCAGTCAATGTGAGTAGTCATTTTTCCATGTTCTGTATGGTTTTTCTAATTTGACTGTTAATCAAGATATGCTGCCTTCCTCTTGCACTTTTAACTGCAGACTGTGGAGTCCTTCTTGCTAGTCTGATTAATCAACCAGAAAAGGAATTAGGGAACCTGAAGTGCAGCTGCCTCACAAATCTCTCAAATGCTGGACTTTTTTCACCCAAGACAGAAAAATGACCATATAGTATTTTATTTATCTAACCAAGGGCACACTGTGTAAGGTGACTAAAAATGTATCTACCCTGTCTTTCCATGCTTTAAAAAATAGCTTTCCTTTTTGCCTATATTTTTTCTTTTGTTTTCTCTTATGAAAAGCTTAGCTCTTCTTTCTATATCTCTCATCCACCAGCCCAACAAAGATATGCATGCAAATTCAAAAGCACATATGAAATATTTCATTTCCCATGTTAAAGAAACTGAGAGCTGGGGCAGGGAGAAGTTAAATTAAGACAATAATTGGTGCCTGAACTGCCCAGAGGGGCCTTTTCAAAAGCAGCAAGGAGTAAGCTTTTGGCCTCTGTTTCAGGCAGGAAAAAGTTTTAGGACGGAACCTTGAAAAGAGCAATCCAAAAGAAAACCAAGGACTTTTTCAAACAGTTGGAAAAAAACCCTGAGGAGGTCGGGAGAAGAACGACACTGTTGTGCTTACACAGCCCCATTTCAGACAGCCACATCCTCCTCTGTCCTCCTCCCAATCTTCCCCCATGCTGCAGGCACCACTTTTTATTGTCAGAAAACCTCTGTCAATAAAAAGCAGTGCCAGCAACATGGGGGAACCTCAGGAGGAGGATGGGGCTGTCTGAAACAGGGCTGTGTATGCGTGACAGCCCCATTCTTCTCCCAACCTACTCAGGAGTTTTTTTCAACCTTAGATTTTCCTTGTTTGTTTGTTTTTTTTTTCTGGACTGTGGGGCTGTGTTCTGGAATAGTTTCTTTCTGATGTTTCCCCTGCATCTATGGCTGGCATTCTCAGAGAATGGTAATGTAGGGGTGTGTGTGGAGTTTATATGCTGTGAACCCCTGTTGGGGGGGATAGGTAAATTTGTGTAATTGAATGATTAGTTTCTGGGTATAGAAATGCAAGGCTCGTTAGTGTCTATGGATGCCGGCCATGAAAGCCTTCGACTTCACAGTTTTTTCAACCATTTGAAAAAGTCCCTACTGTTTCAAATACATTTGAGACATTCACAGTGCCTATATTTCTTAATAATGTCAGTGGCCAACATCCAAGTGTTAGTTCCAACTTGACCCAGTGGAGCCAAGGTATTTGCATTAAGTGTTGACTTAACAGGTTCTATTGATTCCGAAGGGACTCTCAAGTTGGGGTTAACAATTGGATTTAGGCCTGTACCTGACCAAGAGCTGTACATTAAAAAAATCTGTTCACTGAGTCATATGATTAAGATATGTAGACAGAGGACTTTGTAGTGAGTGCTGCAGAGTTAAGAAGTAGAATTCTAGCTTCTTGGAGATATGCCCAAGTTCTTCTGTGACAATTTGACTGACATGCAATATATACCAAATGCTTTGCAATTGTCTAAGGCCCTTTCCTGCAACTTGCCCCAGATTTTTTTAAAAAAGTTACATCAGAATGTATTTATTTATTTTTCAAAATAAAAAACAACCTTGCATTGAATGAGTTGCGGGGTGTTTTCTGAAACCATTAAAATTTACTGAGAATTAGCAGTAGTGTTAGAACTGTGATAATGCATTTTCAGTAGGTTCATGACATACAAGAAGGGTACATTAAACCCTACCACTAACTGAGTGGTAGGGTTTAATGTACCCTTCTTGTATGTCATGAACCTACTGAAAATGCATTATCACGACTACAACCATGAATAGGCAAACCTACTGACAACTAGAGTTTGTCCCTTTTGCTTCTCAGCATTGTGATTTGTCAGAAAACACCATGAGACAATGTGTCCTAATGCATTACAAAAAAAAGTACCACGAAGATTAAAAATTAGGACATTTGGTGCACCAATTTCCATCCCAGTTGATTTTGTCTGTTGAAATAAACCACTCTACACGGCAAGTGTCTGAAACTTGACACAGTTTGTTGTTATTGTAATGTGCCTTCAAGTCAGCTGCAAGTTATGGTGACCCTTATAGTTTTCTTGCCAAGATTTATTCAGAGGAGATTTGCCTTTGTCTTCTTCTAAGGTTGTAAGAGTGTAACTAGCCTAAGGTCACCCAGTGGGTTTCCATAGCTGAGTTGCAATTTAAACCCTGGTTTCCCTGAGTTCTATTCCAACACTTAAACCATGCCTGCTCCTCAGAAACATGATTCACAACTCTTCAGCATTATATAATGTCTTATAACTCTACAACAATGCTGTAGAATTCCTGCTTTGTAGGTCTAGTTCTTTCTGGATTCTGTGACAAAACATGACTCTGGGGTAATAAAATACTCTGTCCTGCTGCCTGAGGGTTACGGATTATTTTGGATTTGCATTTGTCTCATTCAAAAGGAGGAGGAGTTAAAATCAGTCACTTTTCATCAAGTATAAAAGCAACTCATGTAGTGACTTACAAATGGCAGAAGAGAAAAATGAGAAAAGCGAAGAATTCTTAAGAAAATATTATAGCATGTAGATTAAAAGGTTATTGCCTGGTTAACTGAAAAAAAAATTAAATGAATGAAGCAGTGGCAGAAATAAAATTGATATTTCCTTTAAAATGAGATTCCAGTCAGAAACTTAATGATGAAGCACGAAGCTGGCAGGAAGCCAGTGTTGTCCACTTCGTTCTTTTGAGTTGGACGGCTATCGTATGAGAGGCTGGCAGCTTGAAAAGGTTAGGAAATGAATAGGAACTTAAACTTACACTTGTCTAGCAGTCAATAAAAAGCCTGTTGCAATGATCTGCCCTATTATTTTATCCGCTGGGGGCTGGGTAGTTCAAATTAGTAAAGTATCTGCCTGCCAAGAAAACTAAAAGGAAAAGGGCAATTGCATCAGCAAAGATTGTGTTTGATAAGATTTTTTTTTAAGTGTCAGTGAAAATACAGAGGTTGTATGATGATTTTAGACATGCCCAAATGTATTTGAAATCCATCATCATTCTTTTGGACTTTCAAAGCATAGTCCCAATTTGCCCAGCTTGAGTTTAGTTTAGACACCAAAAGTCTGTGTTTCTCCAACCCTCCTTCATCACCCTTATAATGTTGATGCTGCTAAAAAAACTTCCAGAAAGACAAAGGACAAGGAGGAACAGGAGGGCCTTTGTAAAAAAAAGCTTCACTGTCAGAGACTTTGGGCTCATCTACATGAGCCAGGATATTCCTGCTGCTCGCCAGAGTGTCCTGGCCAAGGATCAGGCCCATTCCTCCGCCCGTTCCCTCCATGAAATGGGGAAAGTCCAGATGGGCACACCAGCCTGTCACTACAGCCACCACCACCATCTCCCTGGCTCTCCTTGTAGTGAGGAAGCCACCCTGCAACATGTGACCAAGTCCCCCTCCATATGTCCAGCCTTGGTCACATGCTTCAGTCCTGCTTCCTGCTTCAGAGAGACTAAGGGAGACCAGTAGCTGCAGCAATGGGCTGGCATACCAGGAGCCTGATCTGTTCCTTCCCAGCAGGAACAGATTAAAGCAGGTATTTTTTTAAAAAAAATGCTGTAAAGAGCCATACCCTGTCTTCCTCCCATCTTGGCCCTGTCTTAGGACATTTTCAGACACGGTTTTATCGTACCTAGCATGGGAAGAGCTCCCGGGAGAGGGACAGGGCTGTTGCGCGGCAGGGGGTTGTTTTCGGACGCCGCCGTCCCTCTCCCGAAAGCATCTGTTTCAGTTCCGTGAAGCTTCGGAAGCCGCAGAGCCATATTTTAATCACGGAAGTTGCCCGTGATTAAAATATGGCTCTGCAGCTTCCGAAGCTTCATGGAACTGAAACAGATGCTTTCGGGAGAGGGACGGCGGGATCCGAAAATGACCCCCTGCCACACAAGAGCCCCATCCCTCTCCCGGGAGCTCTTCCTGCGCTAGGTACGATAAAACCGTGTCTGAAAATGTCCTTAGCCCTGGGGGTGCTGAGGACTACCCAGGGGGCAGAATGGGACAAAAGCCCTGCATCACCAGGAATGCAGGGCTCTAGGACAGGGTAAATTGCCCATGTAGACAAGCCCTTTGTTAACAGAGATGTGCTTGTACTTGTTCCAGCCTTTTCTCCATAATGTGTAGCAGAGTGCTGATCTCCACATATTTTGGGGCTGCAGTTCTCATCAGCCATAGCCAGCATAGCAAATGATGAGCTACAGCCAGCACAGGCAACGGTGATAGAAAATGAGAGTTGTTGTCCAACAGCAATTTGAGGGTGTATGGTCTTCAACTTTGTATTAAGATGTACCTTGATGTCTTTCATAGATTCTTGGCACCATCAGAAATCCTGATGACCTCATTAGGGTTGATATGGTGGCAAAGATGTATATGCAAGATGACAAGGAAATTGGAGGTTATTTTACATGAAATCATGATTGTTTTATGTACCACCATTAGCCATTACAGTACATGGTGGTTACATAGAGAACCAAGGGTCTCTATGTAACATTTGTTGACCTCACCAAAGCCTTCGACACTGTGAGTACGAAAGGTCTGTTGCAGATCCTGGAAAGACTAGGATTTCCCCCCAAATTCTTTAAAATGATTATCTTGCTACATGAGGGCCAGCGCGGTCAAGTCAGATATGGCAATGCTCTTTCAGAGCCCTTTCTAATAACTAATGGAGTGAAGCAAGGTTGTGTTCTTACACCAACTTTATTTACAATCTTCTTCAGCATGATGCTCCAAAGGGCTACAGCAGAGCTCGAAGAAGATGACGGCATCTATATACGTTACCGTACTGATGGTAGCTTGTTTAACTTAAGCCATCTGAGGGCTCGCACTAAGACTCTAAATTATCTAGTCCGTGAGTTGCTCTTCGCTGATGCTGCTGCCCTTGTTGCCCACACAGAAGCAGCTCTGCAGCACCTAACATCCTGCTTTGCAAAAGCTGCAGAGCTGTTTGGGCTGGAAGTCAACCTGAAGAAAACAAAAGTTCTTTACCAGCCTGCACCACAGGACGAACACCACCATCCCCACATTGCCATCGGCAACTCTGTGCTTAAGTCCGTTCAGCAATTCACCTACCTGGGAAGCATCATCTCCTCAGATTGACAAAGAGATTGATCACAGATTAGCAAAGGCACATAGCTCATTTGGAAGACTTTACAAAAGAGTCTGGAGTAATAACCACCTGAGGCGAAGTACAAAAATCAGTGTGTATAGAGCCATTGTACTGTCTATTCTCTTTTATGGGTCTGAAACATGGGTCACATATCGCCACCACCTACGACTCCTCGAACGCTTCCATCAGCGCTGTTTATGCACAATCCTAAATATACACTGGACTGACTATGTGATGAATGTTTCTGTCCTTGAGCAAGCAGGGATCACCAGCATTGAGGCCATGATATTAAGAACACAGCTGCGCTGGGCAGGGCATGTTTCTAAGATGGAGGACCATCGCCTCCCCAAAATAGTATTCTACGTTGAACTCGCCACAGGTCAGTGTAAGAGGGGCGCTCCAAAAAAGCAATACAAGGGCTCCCAGAAACAACACCTCAGGCTCGGCCAAATTGATCACCAACAATGGTCCGCCCTGGCCTCACATCGGGAGGCTTGGAGACACACTATCCACAATGCTGCAGCCTTATTTGAGAACTCACACTGAACAAGTCTTGAAGAGAAACGACAATGCAGAAAAAATTACAACCCGAGGAAACCTTCTGCTGTGCTTTCTGCAACCGGACTTGTCTATCTCGGATTGGCCTTTTTAGTCATCAGCGCGCTTGCAGAAAGCGCAGGATGTATCCTTCCTGAATCTTCATTTGTGAAGAGAAGCCAGAGAGAGAGAGAGAGAGAGACATGGTG
Organism: Gambelia wislizenii; assembly: GCA_030847615.1. Taxonomy (NCBI): domain Eukaryota; kingdom Metazoa; phylum Chordata; class Lepidosauria; order Squamata; family Crotaphytidae; genus Gambelia; species Gambelia wislizenii. The sequence continues at coordinate 101,416,488 of JAUMIR010000006.1, forward strand.
GTGAGATTTCTACAACAAACTGAAGTATCAACAGACTATACTCCTTCTTACAATCTCTATGCAAAAAGGAAAAATCTCCTCCAACTTGAACAGCAGCTCTCCTTCTAGTTTAGTCATACCCTAAAAAAGAAAGTCCCACGCTCCTTGGGGTTTCTCAGCAGCTCTGTAGTTTCAAACTTTCTTCCTTCCCCAACTGTATGTTGGAAGAAAGAAGGGAAAAATAGACCCAGGCTGTTGATAGAACTGCAACCACTGCCTCTGTCTATCTTGGCCTTTTTCTTCTTGCATGGGAAAATATGTTAGAAAGAAGAAAAGCAGAACAGTGCTGCTGTTCTTGTGTTCTGGCTCTGAATTATTCACACTAAGCCATGTGTGAGCAGAGCAGGTGGTACACTAACAACATCCAAGGAGAACAGTGCTAAAGTAGGATTATCCTTCTCATAACTTTTTCTTCTGTTTGAACTTCATACCAAGTATTCCTGGCTGCTGGACTGCCTTGCTTCCTTGTCATATTGTAAACAATGACAATACAAAACAAAAGTTGGGGGGAGGTGAGGAGCTGTCCTGGCTCAGACCAAAAGCCTATTTCACCTGGCATTATCTTCTCAGTTTGGTTGACCAAATGTCTCTGGGAGGAGCACAACAGACCGTCCACCCACTTTCTGCTGCACCAGATGCAAACTTATGGATTCAAATTAGAAGAACAAAGATTTCATGTAAACATTTATAGGGCTGGGAATGATATTTTGAAAATATTCAAAAAATGGCCAAAAAATATAATTCTGTTTCCCAGCACCTAATATTCAGATACATACTACCTCTGATGCTGGTGGTAACATGTAGATATCCATTCTGATTATTAGCTTTATGCATTTGTTCAAGTTTTACACTTAGGGATTTAAAGAAGACTTTTTCTCCTTCTCAACTGGACACTGTGTCTCAACACATTGAGATGCTCCATTGAAAAAAAATGGTCAACAACTAGGAGATTTGGGGGCATTTATAGGAGCTGTTTACAAAATAATAATAATAATAATTTGCACAAAAAACACGGGCAGTTTTTGTCCATCAAATGGTATCTTGCACATATTTGTGCAAAATACACAAATTTTCTGCACAAAAGTGTTTCTGCACAAAAGTGTTTTCATTTTTTGCCTAAATGATACTGTTCATGAAAAAAGTCACACAGTATGAAAAATCATTGAAAAATGCACAAAACCTCTCATAATCATACCCAGCAAAGAGAAAGCTTTTGAAATTATTTATCTTTGCAAGTAGGAATGAACTAAATTAAGATTTACATCTCTACCATATTCTGGTAATAAATTCCACTGTTTAACTATTTAGAAATAGCAAAAGCAATAGCATTGATATTTATATACCACTTATCAGTGCCAAAGCACTCCCTAAGCAGTTTACAATGTTTTTTAGCTAATTGCCCCCAACAAGCTGGGTATTCATTTTACCGACCTACAGAAAGATGGAAGGCTTAGTCAACCTTGGAGCCCTCTGGGATTGAACTCATAACCTTGTGTCTTGCAGTACTGGCATTTTACCACTGCACCACCAGGGCTCCTAGTATTGTTAACCATAATAGATAAGCTCTCAGGGGCATACCACACTCTGAAGAAAAGTGACAATACAACAGGAACGTTCCACCTTCTGTGCTACCTTACCACATCACATTGTCATTCTTCCGGCATTCTTTTGTTCCAGTCCCATGGGGGACTGAGCTAACACAATGTCTTTTTGCTAATGGGTTTTTCTGGTAGCAAAAAGACATGGTTTTAGCTCAGTCCCTCATGAGACTGGAATGAAAAAATGACAACACCACGCGGTAAAGCAGCACAGAAGACAGTATGCTCCTGCTGCCTTGCCACTTTTCTTCAGAGTGTGGTGAGCCCCTTCAAAATCCAGATAAGATGCATATGCCTTCTGTGATGCTACCGAAACCTCAATATGTTGTAATATCTTTAAATATGTTGTGTAAAATTAATTGTGCAGTGTAAATTATCTGTTTGCAAACAGCATTCATACATTTTTTTCAAATTACCCAGAACAAATTACATCTTCATATTAAACTGTCAAATATAAAATTGCTTTCTTTTACATATTGGGCTGGATTGTGAAGATAAAAACAAAAGAACCTACCTTTGTCAAACTATAATCTTCTATGCTTTCAACACAATTTCTACAGTCTGATTAACTGTGGGGAACCCTTTGGATTTTTGTTTTATTTTATTTGCTTTTGGCTGAAGTACAGTGTCTATTTAAAGAAATAAAATTACCATCTTTAAAAAATATTATGGAACTTGAAAATGGAAAAGCAAGCAGCTCAAATGATATTCTTGCTAAAGCTACAAAAGGTCATAATGCCCTTGAACAAGAAGTAAAATTATGATTCACTGTTACCAATAATGTGTAACTGATTAAAATGAAATTATTGGAGTCTTAGCATGTTATGCATCACAGTGACATTTTCCCATTAATCTTTTTTCTTTTTCTAAAAAAAAAAAGCTTTAAAATTGAACTGAGGAGTCTTCTGGTCTCAGATAACTCTGTTGACACTTTCATTTAACCCGTAGACAAACTGCTATTGCAACAAGGACCAGCACATCTAATGTGGGTTCCCTGAGAACCATGGTTTGTAAGTTGGTTAATTGGGAGCCACCCTCAGAGATCTGCATGCCTCCATTATGCATGGCAATTTCCCTTGTCTTTTTCTTGCTTGCCTCAACCATGGTTTTGGGTTATATGTACATCAATGCAAAACATGGTTAATCTAACCCTGGGTTTGTCTTCGGGTTTGGCCTTTGCACCGATCATTAAAGAACAGATTATATGTTTACCTAAGATTATATGATTACCTAAGACAAGAATCTGTACTTGTAAATAGTTACTGGCTAATTGTGTTTAAGTGATGGAGGTCTAGCTCAGGGGTGGGCAAACTGCACCAAGCCATTGACCAATTTTTGATCTGTGCACACACACCCTCCCATGGGCTGCATAAATATGGTTTTGCTAAACCAGAAGTGATGTGACAGTTTTGATTTTGCCCAGTTTTTTACTGCTTGGGAGTTAGGGGGTCATGCAGTATTGCAGACACAAAATGATATAATTTGGGGGCATTTTGTCTGGTTTGGGGGGATTTGGGGATCCATAATTGGTCATATTTTTTAAATGGGGTCCGTGTGCTCATCTTGGGGAGATGAGACTCCAAAACTGAAAATAGATGTCCATGTGTGACCCATGGATTGCATTTTCCACAACTCTCATCTAGCCATATTAGCTTGTAATTGTAATTTAAAGGGGGATAACTTTGTTCCCCTGGTGGTAACTTTTTAGCTAAGCTTCAAAATATTATTTTTGCACTGCAACTATCAGAACACCCAGCTAGCAAGGCCACTACACCAGTGGCTTGGGGATTCTGAGAGCTGTAATCCAAAAATAAGATTTTCAAGACTTGCTTTTCACTTACTTTTATAGCTGAGGGTATGGCCCAACTAAATGATGGAGGAGGAATATCACTCCATTCGAGTGCTGGCTTGTACAGCTGCCTTATGTTCTCTTGTTGGTGTAGGGCTGGTGACATTGCGGGTAGGAGAAAAGTGAGCTTGGTACCACAGGCCAGCAGCTTATAGCAATCAAGATTGGTCTAAAAAGTAACTAAAAGGTATTTATTCTAGTTGAAAGGGTAAAGGGAAGGGGAGGGGAAAATCTATTTACATTCTGTTCCATAGCTGTATAAATATGCTTAGTAACCTGAGGCTTTAATATGGAGATTATCAGATGCAGTAGAACGTGGCAAAAAACTGCATTCCAAACTGCGTCAGAGGAATGTGATGGGAACAGAAAGGGTGACATTATCAGATGCCCGCGTGCTGCCATGGATGAGGCTTCCCTTTTGTATTGATGGGGACAAGCCGCTAATAAAAAGCAACACCTTATGACCACACTACACCCCCGGGACACTGAAGAACGACATGGTCTGATAATCTCACCCATTCCTGTCCTTCTCATGATCTTCTGGCACAGTTTTTCCTGCATCTGATAATCTTATATCACTCTGTAGTGCCCATGAAGAAATTGATTGATATTCATGAAAACTTATGATAAAATATAAATCAGGTAGTCTTAAAGGTGCTGCTAAATTTCTTTTTTTCCCCTTTCCCTTTTGTCCTTTTAAAGCAGCAACTGACTAACATGGCTACTTCATTAAAAACTATTCCAGTTGATGTTTGGGGTGAGAAAAGTAAAGTTGCTTTTTTAAAAAAAAAAAAACACCCTGAAAAACTATAAAAATTGGAACTTGGTAATATAACTGTAATTATTTTTTTTTATTTTTTTTTTTATTTTTTAAAAAAGGTTTCCCAGGCTCAGTCGTCCTCTCATGAAAAGGCTCCCCTCATGGGAAGAACATCTACCTCATTTGAGGGATCCTTGCTTTCACTTGCACTAAAGCTCATCCCAATTAGCAGGTCCCCAAAACCTTGCATAACATATTCAAGGGGAGAGCGACTGCTCTAGAGAAGGCAGGACAGAGAATTCTCCTTCCATAACCTCTGTTAGTACATGCTCAAATCCAAATCTAACCCAGAGCATCAAATTGTTTTCCACATATTGCATCAGGCTTAGATTTTTGTTTGCATGTGAAGCCCTATGAGACTGGACTTCCTCACTTTTTGGAAGTACATATTGTTATGATCAATATTTCTCCACAAAGACTGTTAGTCAACTACTCTCTCACACACCACACACACACACAAAAGAAGCATATGATGGCATGACAGTTCTTATAATTAAAACAAGACAAGTGTTTGTTCTGTGAGAGAGCTTGACTGCCACTGAGTCACATTAGTTTGCAAAAATGCCAGCAGCTCATGATGGGGCCATGTGTTGGAATGGAAATTCTTTGAAAGGACACATTGACAAAATGGGTTGGCTGCACCACCATTCTGTTCATGGGACACAGTTGTTTACTTCAAACTGAAGAAGGAAAAGGCATAATTATATTAATGGTGCTTTGTTAAATTAAAAGATTAAGATTGGCATAAAAAAGGCCTTTTTGTTGCTTCAGATATTTACTGATATACCTTAGGTAATAACAGCAATAAGGACAATCTTCACTCTGGGAAAGAATGCATACTTTATCATTAATTATGCAATTCAGTAGTACTGTGAGCATCATGTCACTTGGTTAGAGTGTGGAAATTGAAATCATTAATGCAGTCATCATAGGAAACCTGAGCAAAATGTGAAAGATGCACTTACAGCCAAGTGTGAAATTGTGCCTGTGCCCTCTCCCTTTCTTTTGGATATTGTGATGACCAAAGACCAAGGCTGGCCCTGCTATTAGGCAGAATGAAGCAGCTGCTTAAAGTTAGCAAAGTTTGAATGGCTTGAAAGGACAATAAATTGTCAGTTATATAATTTGCCCTTACCATATTTTTACTGTTAGGGATGAAAGAAGATGTGTGTGGGATTTTCTGCCTTCTATGTTAAAATAATTTGGCTGGCTTTGGGTTCTGTGCACCTTGACTCTAGTGCTATTTGCAACTCTAACTCAGGTAGCAAAAGGTTTTGGACTGGGCCTTCCTGGAACTCCCTTAGTCCATGGAAAGCAATGAGGATATGAGAACTTGAACTACCCCAGGAGACAGCTTTCAACCCTGACAATGACCCACAGATCCTAAGAGGGCCTTCTTCTTTCACCCCACAAAGTTGAGGAGCTACCAAAAGGCATTCCCATCCCACAAGACTTCACAGTGGAGTCAAATAGTTCAGCTTGTCCATTACCCTATATGCTCGGGAATCTTAAGGACCCTCCAAACATCAATATTAATTTGGGGAATTAATATACTCAGCTTGGGTATGCAAGGGGGGCAACAGATATCAGAACCTTTTGACCTATGTATACTGGTAATCAGGAGGAGATGTTAAGCTAGGTAGTACAGTTATTTGATTTCTATTTGAGAAAAATAATAATAACAATGTTCACACACACAATCAGGCTTCAAGCATTCATGCAAGGCTAGCAAATAAAGTAGGAAGTATTGAGATAGAGGAATAGTGGTGGGAGGTTGTTTTCAGGTGATACTGTACCAATCTGAGGAGCAAGGTTGTGGAAGAAACCAGCAGAGTGGGGATCCTAAAGCTGGAATGGTTGAGCCTGGATACACAAACAGATGTAGGACATTTTTGGATGAGTCTTTTACAGTGCAAGCATCCTCGTCCCCATTGCGAGGCTGCTGCGCTGCAGGGCGTCCCTTTCGGATGACGCTCTCCCCTGCTGGTACTGTTGCATTACCGCAGGGACACTGCAGCATTATATTCGGTGGTTTTCTAATCACGATCAACTTTCGTGAGTAGAAAACCGCTGAATATAATGCTGCAGTGTCCCTGCGGTAACACAACAGTACCAGCAGGGGAGAGCGTCATCCAAAAGGGATGCCCTGCAGCGCAGCAGCCTCACAACGCGACGAGGCTACTTGCACTATAAAAGACTCATCCAAAAAAAGTCCGTAGTGTCCACAGGAAGGGGATCTGTGTGCACTTGAGTGGGGTTTTGGAAGGGTTTTTATACCCAATAATTTCTTTCAGGGGATGGGATTTAGAGTGAAAGACAATGCGTCTCAGAGGATCCCAGGGTAAGACAATGGACTCTGCGGATATACTAATGATTCTTAATGTGCGGATGCTTTGCAGTTGTGGAAGGGTAGAGGTATGAGGGATCTTTACAAACATGAGCTTCTCAGTTTAGGCTGATGGGATTAGCCAGATGTTCAGGCAAGATGTTGCCTTGCAAATTATCTTTCTTTGGAATTTGGGTTGGCCCCTCCTTAAGTGCATACCTGACTGAATTTCAATGCTAGTCCTTTTGAATTCCTGTTTGTTTTTTTAATTTCCCAGTTTTAATGGCCACACTGCATGGAGAGCCACATTTGGCCAAATTATTAAATATTGCCAATCATGACAGATATGGGACAGGGGGTGTCAGGGTAGGTAACACCACCAACTTCCAAGAAAACTCACCTCCATGGAGACCACGGGGTTCACATCACTTTCTGTTCTAGAGGACTCTTTAAGTCATTGGTCTGCAGTGGCAGCTGCTAGCTGCAATGTCAGTGGGGCAGTGAATGTGCTCTTAATTTTAGTCTGAATTGAAAGGAGCTATCCAAGGTGCCAATATCTAGTCCCCAAATATAAGTTCTTTAAAGTTTGGATTAAAACCTGTGGCAGATGCACTGTCTCCTAGAAATGGGAGTCACCAGCTCCCATTGTCTGTAAGTTCCTAACCAGTGTTGGAGCAACACTCCTTATTTCTTTCAGTGATTCTTATCTGGTGTCATCATATATACTTACAGCAGTTCTCTCAGTGCTATTTCTTATGTGACCAAAACAGCTACATGCCCACATAAGAGGGAAGTGTTTGCAGAAGTGGGAGAACTCAAGGTGTGCAGAAATGTAAGAAGATTTTAGAAGGAAGAAAATAACCCTAAAGGAAGAGATGAACTACAAACACTAAGAACTTATCATGCCCTGTAGCTATGGAATGGTGACTGGCTGATAGAGGAGAACAGACAGAGCAATAATCTTCAAAGTGCCCTAAAGAAGTGATTTCCAGACTTTGGTCACCAACTCTCATAAGCCTCAGCTCACATAACCAATGGTAAAGGTTTATTGCATTTGTACTACAAGAACATCTGGGGACTCACAAGTTGGGAATCACTGGGCCTTACTGTACTCTGAAGAAAAGCAGCAAGGAAGCAGAAACATTCCATTTTCTGCACTGCCTTACTGCATGGTATCCTCCTCCTTCAGGTGTTCTTTCATTCCAGTCCCATGGGGGACCAAGGTAAAACCATGTCTTTTTGCTAACTGTTTTTTCTGGTTAGCAAAAAGATATGGTTTTACCTCTTTTCCCTATGGGACCAGAATGAAAAAAAATGATGTTATGTGGTAAGGCAGCATGGAAGATAGAACATTCTTGCTCCCTTGTCACTTTTCTTTGGAGTGCAGTAAGGCCCAGTCTCTGCATCAGTCTTCCAGCTGGCCACATCCTCAGTGCTACCTATTACCCTAATTGGTAGCTTTCAGTCTCCAAATGTTGCTGGGCTCCAGCTCCAAAAAGCCCTAGTTATGATGGTCAATGGTGAGGGTTTTGGGGACTTGCAGTGCAACATTATTTACAGACCTAATAGTTGGGATCTACAGCCTAGATCATGATAATTTGTCAGCTAGCCACATCTCTCTATATTAGCCTTAAATAGCACTGCTACTGCTGTTCAATCTTCATTTTGCATTCAAGATACAGTTGGTCCTCTGTATCCACAGATTTGGTATCCACGGATTCCACCATACACGGCTTGAAAAATATTCCAAAACAAATAACTCCCAAGGAACAAACCTTAATTTTGCCTTTTTATATAAGGGACACCATTTTACTATGCTATTGTATATAATGGAACTTGAACATCCATGGATTTGGGTATCCACAGCGGGTCCTGGAACCAAAGCCCAGTAGATACCAAGGACCAATTGTACTAAGTGCCTGGTTCCATGCATGGTCTTTTGTTCCCTCTAAACAGTGTCAGGTATGTTTTGGGTCCCATAGAAGATATACTGAGGGTATCTGTTAAGAGAAATGCTGGGCAATCCTGGTTAGAACCAGCCAACCACAGCCTTCGGAATGTTGTGATTGGGGGGCTATGAGGGGAAAGTTATGACTTAGAAGCTTGTATGAAAAAGTTACATCTGAATACATCTATGACAGGGTAGCCATATGTCAGAGTTGACTTGAAGGAACATAACATTTCTTTACCATCTGCGACTGTGAGTGTATCTGCACTGCACAGTTATAGCAATCTAATCCCACTTCAGTTGCAATGGCCCCATCATATGGACTCCTAGGATTTGTCATTTGGTGAACTATTGATATTTCTCTACTAGAGATATCTAGACCATTCCCCTGAACTACAGCACTAGAGTTCTCTAGGGGAGAATTCTAAGTCACTCACCAAACAAGTCCCAGGATTCTTTAGCATGAGCCATAGCAGTTGAAGTGGTATCAAAGTGCTATACAAGGTACCTCTTTATATACATCCTGAGTAAGCAGTCCATCAATGGCTTTTAATCATGATGGATGTGTATTCCCTCCAGTATCGTAGCAGAATATGCCATCTCAGAACATGAGTTTCTGTGGAGCACGAGAGAGAGACTGCTATTGCATTCATAGACATCTGGTTTGCCACTGCAGGAACAATTTACAATACTAGATAGCCCGGGGTGCACAACTAGTAGTCCTTCTCCTTTCTCTGTGTTGTTCCCAAAGCTGGCAGGCCTCCTGCCCGCATTTCTGAGAAGTTCAGGTAATCGGCCAATTGGTTGTGCGGCAGCCGGGGCAGAGGGAATGCAATTCGCTGGCTTTTAAGAGTGCTTGGAGATGGAAACATACTGGGATACATCAATGGTAACACTACAGGGGTGTGGAGAGGCCAAACCGCACCAAGTGACACTGTCAGAGGGAGGAGTGACACCAGCCTTAATAATGCCACAGGGATACATGCTAAGATATGGGGGATAGAGCACGTGCATGTATGTATCATCCATGCATGTGAATGGATGCATGTAGCCAATAAGCCTGTGCAGCTCTGAGGTATCTCTTTGGCCTGATCTAGTATTCTCTCTTTCTAACATCTTAAGTTGTCAAAAATCCAGAGAGCTATAGCTCTATTTGGCTTTGTGTGAGCTTAAACTTCTTCCAGGAAACCCAGGTAGACAATATTATGTTTCTTGGCAGCTGCCATTTTAAAATCACAGCACCTGGGAACTTAACAGGGGTTTGTAATGTGCATAATGTGGGTATGCAGAGGAACTTGTCACATATATACAGACAGGAGACAACAGGTACAGAAAAGAAGAAAAAAAACTTCTTTCACCTGAAGTTCTGAATTTATCCCAGCGATCTCAGTCCCAAATCTGAATTCAAATCCCATCTCAATATGCAAGTCTTAAAATGCTAATATATTCCCTTGAAGGATGTTAGACTAATATAAAGTAAATAGATAGATAAGTGACAGATAACATAGCAAAAAGAACCATCTTTTCTATTTGAAACAGGATTAAAGCTCAAAATTAAAGCTAGTTTCTCATTGATTAAATCGTTTTGTTAATTTGCCCTATTGACTCTTTGGAACACTCCTATTTGATTTTAGTAAGTTTCCTTTTGAATAATTTACATTAAGAACCAATGAGGAAATTCTTTGATACACTCCAAGCAATTCTCACTACTAAGCACAAGTATAAACCTGATGAATAATGCTGGCAATTAAGGTGGAAGGAAAATTCCTAAAATTACCTTTGAAAGACAATGTCCTCATCATATTGTCCTCAAAAAGAACTGAGAGATAATATACTATATAAAGTAGCATTGTCATCAGTCAAGTTTCAATGAGGTTTTGTGCGTACGTGTGTGTATTTTTAAAGAAAGAGAGCGTTCATAATGGTAATTTGAAAGGGCAAAAAGGATTAACAAAGAATTCTTAGAATTAGTCAAAATAATGGATATTTGCTGTGTTATTTATGGGCAAAAGTCCATCAGCCCTTGGCTTGTGCTGACAGCACCTAGGAAGAAGAAAGGTTCACACAAAAGGGAGCTGTCAATCTTTCCCTTCTGAACAGGGACTCAGAAGAATATTTCCACTGCCAGAATGAATGAGAGCATCATTAAGTTCCTCCTAACATGTCAGAGAAGTGGACTGAATTACAGTGCCACAGCCCTTGCCAGTGATGAATGAATAAAGAAATATAATAGGAGAAGAGGAGAAAGGCTGAAGACAAAAGAGCAAATGTTGTTTGACACAAATAGCCTAGTCCTAGGCAGGTATTATAAAACTGAAAGCGGGGCAATGATGGGGAAAATGTTCCATTCACTGAACTCCCAATCTCTCCCTTGTTTGGACTATAATTCCCAGATTCCCCCCTGCCAACATAGCCTGAGTTCAGTTAAACCAGAGGTTGCAAAAAATTATTTTGGGGACACTGATGCTTAAAGAAACATCTTTCCATATATACACCTGCTTGATGTTTAAGTTCTGTTGGACTTCTGTGTCTCATTAATCAGGGCAATACTCTGTGGGATTACACATGAGAGAGCCTTCTGTGCTTTTGGTGCTCCACTTATGGAACACCCTCCCCAAGGAAGTATGATTGCTGCCAACATTGCTGTCATTCTGACACCAAGGACTTTATCAGATGAGGCTATAATTACACGATTACAACATCACGGTAGTGTGAATAGGTTCCCATTATTGCACAATGTCATTGTCTTCCATGGTTACTGCGTGTGCTCCAGCCACCAATTATGCGTCCCTTTTAATCGATGGGACAAACTGTCAATAGCTCTCAATATCGCTATTTTTGCAGTATTGAAGAGCGCATGAAACACATCCCACAGTAATCATGAATCACAGCATGAATGGGTGGTCCTCTTTCCCCCCTCTCTGTTCCCAGTGAGAAAACGTCTGGGTGAGAATGTGAAAACAAACTACAGGATCATCTTTTAATGAACTGTCCTATTTTGTTTGCACATTTTTAGGTTTGGTTAAGTGTTTATGTGTTGGATTACTTTCTTAATTAAGGGGGTTGGGGGGGGGAGTTGGATCTCAGTATCTTTGGAAAGAACCTCTAGCTAGGAAATATAGCAAAGATCCCTGATTCCTCCATCTAAATGGTCCCTTGTCACTTACATGGGCATACATGCTCTATCCTTGAATTTTCCATTGTTGAAAAATTGGAAGTCTGGATCCCATCTGGGTCCAACCTCTACCAGGCTTTTCTACAGGTCCACACCAACAGCAACCAACAATAACTACAGAAAACCTCTATTTTATTAAATACCCCTGCCCCCAGCCCTACTAGATGTTTTAACACCCCTCTAACCTCGACAGAAATTCATTGGTAAGGGATATTTCCTCACAATCTTGCATAACTCTATTTCCTAAATGGTAAATTTACTTTTCGTTAACTGGATTAAGTCTGGTTATCATCAGTGCATAATGGCATAGATAATGGTGTACGATGTGTACACCATTATCTCTGCATCTGTCATCCTTAGTAATCTAATGTTGGAAACTGATTTAAGGATAGGTTTGTTCCTACAGTACTAGCTGAAATCAGAATATTATTCAAGACAAAATGAGGTCATGTTCAACATTATAGATGCTATAATCGGACATAATTAAATGTTTTCCCACTCATTTCATGTCACTTTAACTGTGATCTTTCCAAACTGGTGAAATTGAGTTTATAATGTTCTTCCAACATTTCTAACTATTATGTCCTAATCAAAGAAGTTAACAGAAAAAAAACGAACATTTTTGTTGTCATCACTGGTTCAAAAATTGATTTCTATTGCTGCTCTTTTCTCATCTCTTATAGCACACATGCCCTCAAGTTTAATACTGTTGCTGAATCTCTTTCCATCTGACTCTAGAGAATGAGATTTTAAAAGAAGTCTAAAACTGAATGTGAGTTGCTTTGAAATACAGTTTGCTTGATCTACATTCCCAAGTCTGCTCTTTACAAATTTCAAGAATGTGAGGCAGATGTGAGCAAAATGGAGTGTGGAGATCTCTGTATATGAATAATATAAAATTTCTGTTATTGGTATTCAAGAGTTCTGTTTTACATGATGAATGACAGTTGTCACACACTCATTATTGATGTGAAGAGTCATCCTGAAAGTAAAAGACTTGCATTGTCAGATGTGTATATGGAAAATTAAAAGTATTCAAGGTTAGCTAGCTGTTACCATGCCTTAGTTCACATGATCAAGACAGCCAAAAAGTAGTGCACGGATTTTCCCTCTCTGCATTTCAAAAGAGTATTAAAAGGCAAAGATATCATTCTACTCTGTGATGAATATTCTGAGAATGCCTAAAGGTGATCCACCTGCTATCAAAGATGTTATCAGTGTAACACTGAAAATCTTCTCATAAGCATTTCTTTCCAGAGCTGAATGCAAACGTACCCTTTTACCATTGCTTTCCCTCAGCAAGCCAAAATGTTTGCAGTAGAGGCTTTACTAACTCAGGGAATCAAACAGTTTACAAGTCCATCGAATCCGGACCTCAGTAATACCCAGAAAGGCTTGGCTGCTTGAAGTATCTGCAGTTATAATTGGCATTCTGACTCTATAAGGACAACTCAGAGCTTGAAATTCCATTTATTTATTTATTTATTTAGGTCTATCATCCAAAAACCCTAGGCCACTCATGCCCCGCACTGCCCCCCCCGCATTCCCCCGTGCCCTCCCCGCACCCCGCACCATCCCTTCATGCCCTGCACCACCCCCACGTTCCCCACACTGCCCTCACCATGTTCCCCCATGCCCCCCATGCCCGCGCTGCCCCCTCGCAACCCGTGTCACCCTCCCCATGTTCCCCCATGCTCCCTGCACCCATGCCACCCCCTATGCCCATGCCACACACCCTGTACACACGCCATGCCACATCCCCCCCATGCTACTCACACCTCCTCTGCCGGAGACCATATTTAGAAAGGACTTAAAGGTCCATATGTTCCTGCCCCCAGTGTGCTGATTGGCTGCCCAACCGAGCTTTGATTAGTTGGTCAGTTTCCTAAGCAGCCAATCAGCACATTGGAAACGGCAACATACCTAAGAGAATTTTATATAGATATAGATGGTATAGTCAAATGGCATCCCTTATATAAAATGGCAAACAGCAAGGTCTGATTTGGGGGAGAATTTTTTATAATATTTTCAAGCCATGGAGGGTTGAATCTGTGGATAAAGAATCTGTGGATACAGAGGGCTCACTGTATGTTAATCAAGACTCACATGTGTCCCATTTACATGTAACTAGCCATCTCTAAGGTTGACTGAGAACTGATCCAACCAAATGTATGTTCATTTCTCTCTCTCTCTCTGTAATGTTCAAAACATCTGGGACCCAACCTTGGGTGCCAGTTTTTTTGGGGCTACTTCTCCCATCATCCTTGGACAGTGGTCATGCTGCCTGAGAATGATGGGAGTTGTAAGAAAACCAGCACCAGGGTAGGGAAAGAACAGACTCTGGGGCAGTGATCTTCACTATTTCTCAAGTATGTCCCTCTTGGGCTCCAGGTTCTGCTTCTGAGGACATTTGCCAACCCTAGCACTCTCTCCCCTGATCACCCAAACAAGTCCTTATCAGTCAGTCACCAGGGATGCAAATCCCAACAGTGTCACTCAGTCCTTACATCAGCACAGACCTTTATCTCATCTCTACTGCAAAATCTCCCAGAAGGGCTCTACAGTAGGACTCCTATATCCACTGATTCATTATCCATTGATTCAGTTATCTGTGGGACACAAAACAGCACACCTACCATAGAGTCTTCCTAGAAAATGCCTAGAGAGGCATCCTCTCTAGATGTTTTCAAGGTCCTCCAAGGCAACCCTATGGTATTTTAAACTGGAAGTCACATTATTTTCAATGGTGTTCACTGTTATCTGTGGTTTTTTGTATCCGTGGGGTGCCTGGAACCAATCCCCTAAGTGGGGGAGGCTGGAACCAAGGATAAGTGGGTCCTACTGTATTTTTTTCTCATGCATCTCCATTGCATTTAATTTTCCTCCAATCTCCAGCAAAGCATAATGCTATAGCCTATTGTCCGGTTGTTCTGTGCCTCTTGGGCTCCTCTGCCAGCATCACTGATTGGCTAATTGCTCTTGTGATCCTCCACCCCACCGAGCTGCTTTAGAGGTGACAGGTCACAGATTATCTGACTCCTCACCCCAAAGCATTCTCCAATAACCCAGATCACAGTGACCAGCTTACCACTAAAGCAAACCAGGCAAGTCTACAGAGTCCCTACCAGAGTTTAGAAAAGGTTTGATGAGGTTTTTGGGGGGGAGGGGTGGGGTGGGGTGGGGGTTACACCGTCTAGGATCCCTCATTCACCATAGCCAGTAAAGCCAGCATGTTTACTGAATGGCAAGCACTAACTTCAAAGAGAGAGAAAAGTGTATCAGAACGAAAGGAAGTGAAAAGGGGCATCTTACAGTGAAAAACACTGCAGCAGAATAATTTACCTGTGTTCTTGAGGCATCAAATTGTGCTCTTTCCATAATTTTTCTGCATTGATTTGACACCAAGTGAGGGCTGGAGATTTACTCTGAGTTCATGACACAAGTTGTTGTTGTTTGCCATCAAGTTGACTTCATTTTATGGTGACCATATGAATTAGAGACCTCCAAGAGCCCTGGTCATCAACTGACCTGCTCAGGTCCATGGGCTGTGGCTTTCTTGACTGAATCACTCCATCTGTAATGTGATCTTCCTCATTTCCTGCTGCCTTCTACTTTACCAAACATTTTTGTCTTTTACAGTGAGTCATGCCAGCTCATGATATGTCCAACGTACAACAGCCTCAGTTTAATTTTTTTCGGTTCCAGTGAGAGTTCAGGCTTGATTTACTCTAGGACCCATTTAGTTGTCTTTTTGACAGTCAGTGATATCCACAGAACTCTTCTCCAATACCACATTTCAAATGAGTTCATTTTCTTCCTGCCAGCTTTCTCCACTGTCCAGCATTTATTTATTTATTTATTTATTTATTTATACCCCGCTCTTCAGCCACAAGGCTATCAGAGCAGCTTACAAATTGTTTTAAGCAATAGCAATTTACACATCTACACTGCATTAAGCAGTTTCCAATGTGTGTTAGCTTTTACACCCATACACAGAAATCAGAAATGCTATGACATGGATGATTCTGACTTTGGTATCTACTGATATATCTTTACTCTTGAGGGTCTTATTTAGTCCTTTCTGAATCCTAGGACTTTATCAGACCACTACCCCCCAAACCCCATTCTTTTGCTGGCATAGCTTTGCCATTTTTATGCCAGCAAAAGAACTCTCCATGCTGTACTTACTTTGCATCCGTGCTAAAGGCTTCCCCAGCAATGAACCCTTTTCATTGATTGGATGGTGCTCTGTTCACTTCTTCTATTGGAATCCCAGGTATTCTCGTGAGAATACATAGCTTGGGAAATTCAAAAATAAAAACAAAAAGAACACTCAAAAGGTTTTTAAAAGCACAAAAACACACTTAAAAACATACAGGTAAACTGAGGAGGGTCATAAAAAGTGTGTCACCTACCTGGATGTCGTGATCTCATCAGAATGGCCATTGACGCTGCATTCACATGAGTACAATGATGCATGGATTCAAACGCTGGAAATGCTTGCACAAAAGTGCCACGGAGGATCAATTGACGGCTTGAACAAAAGAGCGATGTCATCTGGTATGCGCATCCTTGCATGTTTATGTGGCATTATTATGACACTTTATTTGGATGGTCTGATAAAATCCCTAGTCTTTTTCTGATTTCTTGGCTACAGTCTCCAGTGTGATCTGTGATTGAGCCAAGGTATACAAAATCTTTATCTATTTCAATGTCTTCTCTACACACTTTAAAATTACATCAATCATCTGTGGTCATTATGTTTGTTTTCTTGTTTGCACTAAGTTAACAGCTGCCCATTTTGACAGTCAAGCCTGACACTACCATTAAGGCAGAATGACAAGCCTTTATTATTATCTGCTTTATTCTTATTTTACTTTTATTGCCAGAAATGGGGAGAGGTGCTTATGGAATGTTGCTGTTCATCTTCCAGAATAGCTTGGTTGGCTTTGGGTATTATGCGCCTTGACCTAGGTGGGTGTGGTTAGCATTCTTGGCTTCCCTACCTCAGTCAGGAGAGTGTTTTGGGCCACTCCTGTTTGGCATTTGTCAGACAATTCATGTAACATACAGTTCTGGACTAGCAACTGAAGAATGATCCCATGCTTGGCATGAGTAGACTAGAGGAACTGACTGGCTGTTACATGCAGCTCCTATCTTGTTAAGGATATGCAAGGTACAAGCAAGATGGTACATTACAGGATATGGAAGTGTAAATAGAAAAGTTAAGGCTTCTTTTTGTGAGTATACAACAGGGACAGGCCTTCCAGATATTGTTCAGCAGCTTCCAACAACTCTGGCCAGCACTGCCAATGGTATAGAAGGCTGGGAGTTGTAGTCCAACAACATCTGGAGGGTCACAACATTCCCCTTGTGTACTGTACCACCAGTGGTGGAAAAGCTGAAACTGATACATTTTGATGAAATAATTACTACTCAATAATATGAATCAGCTTATTGTGGACAAAAACATTAAAAAACACAAAAATCTCACAAGCATTTACAGGGGGAGGGTACATGCAGTTTGAGCATCAGGAAGAGAGAAAGCCCTGAGTTTGTTTTTAAATGACATGTTAGCTGTTAATTCCACAGAGAGGTCAAGGAAGAACTATATGGGAACTCTGTAACCAGAAGGCGTCTCGGAACATAAAGGAGAATTCACGGCTCATCTGAATCCTAGTGATAGGAAACATCTTTTGCATTTGGCACCAAAGAGGTTATTTTCTCTGTGTTTCACACAACATCATACACTATATTTAAAGCTTTGGGAGGGAGGTTAAAGGAATACTGACAAACGACTCTTCATACTATTTGGAACGAACATAAAGATGTCTCCTGGCATTGCTGCAGAGGAGATTTCCAGGTCTCCATATGGTTATTCTCCTGGCTTAAGTATGTAGAGGACAGATGCAGAACATATGGAAAATTATATTTTAAAATATGTGTATGTTTGGCAGTAGAGAGAGAGAGAGAGAGAGGCAATAAAGATGGATGCTATAGGTTTCACTGCTATCAGTGCTATGTAAATGTGCATTTATGCTTCTAGAAATTGGAAGCATTTGGCCCGCAAAACTTCTTATTTTGAGTTCCCACCCTCAAAAACAATAATAATGCCTGTAAACTGGAGATAAATGTGCTGCCAAAAATCCTATTGCTTCAAATCTATTTGTCCATAAAGTTAGAGAAAGAGAAAATCATTGCTGCTTAGGGTCCTTTCTCCCCCCACCCAGCCCCCACCCTTCCTGGTCGAAATGGAAGGAGTTGAGATTGCATTTCCCATTCAAAGTATATTAAATCTTCATTTAGGGATAGTATTGAACGGTCACAAGGAGGATGGCTTCACAGAGAATGTCATTTCTTTATTGACCCTTGACAATGAGCTTGCCTTTGACAAGTGTGCTTGATAGCAAAAAATAGGATTTCCAGCTCTTCATAAGCTCCAGGAAATAACAACGGTGACCTTCCAAAGTTAGTTACCTACAAGTGTAGTTGTCTTTTATAGACCTTCAGCTCAGTATCTGTGCAGTGAGCCACAGTATCTGTGTGGTGCAGTGAGCTGCAGCAATTTTGGAGTGTCTGTGGACTTCAAGTGATTCCTAATCATTTCAGAAATGCAAAGCTAATTACAATTATGACAGGATTTCATGGACCCTTACTTGGTAAGCACTTCAGAACATTTGTGGGATGCTGGATTCCATCAGTGTGCAAAACAAGGATTAGAAGGACATTGGCAGCATGTTGATAATACAGAACCTTTCACAGGGTTAGCTAAAGGTGCATCTAGGGCTTGTCTAAACAGTGAAAATATTCCTCATAGAATTTGAGAATACCATTTTTCCAAACAGGATCCTGTGTTGATTCACTGTATTCAGAAGGAGGGGGTCAAAAACACCATATACTGCATGAGAAAAGTCTTTGCAGCCTTTCCTGATTTTTTTTTTTTAAATAATGTGAGGGAAATGTGCATTCCTATTCATTGGGACAACTGATTTGGATTGCAGCACATTCCCAGATAAGAGTAGAAGTGGAAAGCTGATTGGTTGGACATGCACAGGGGTCTCAGTTTACCGGCAATGAAGTGGCTGGAACTGCCACGTTGGATTTTTGTGGTAGTGACTGTACACTTTTCATGGTGTTCAGGCAACAAAACAGTTTTTTTCCCCTATGCAGGCAATCATTTATTAAGCAACTACAAGAAATAGGGTACAACACAAGTGTGTAGTAATCTTAGCTATCTCTTTTTCTTCCCTGCACAGCAGGAGCCCAGCTTGTTTTTGGTCACATCTAGTTCATATGAGTGCTGATGCTTGTTTTGTCTAACATACTCAATTCTTCTGATTTAGAATAAGATCCAGAATTGTCTTGTGACCTGTCATCTTCTGCACATTACTTGTTGATTTGTTTCCACTTGGCAAGCAAGATGGCCAACAAAATAACAACGGGCAAAAAAAGAATTATGCTTAGTAGTACCCATGTCCACATGCTTTCTTCAGCAACTCTTTCTGCAATATCAGATGCCAAAATCGAAGCCCACTGCCAATGTTTCCTCCCAGGGGGCTGCCTTTACTTTTGCAATTCAGGGGAGCCCATCTTGGATTACAGTGGCAGGTGTGTTTTTTTGGGGCGGGGGTTGTTGTTACACATCTTATCAAATCTGCATTTTGTACCCTCTTTCACCAGCATAGGGTCTGGAAAGCCTCCTGGCTGTTGAAGATCCAAAGATATACAGATAGTATCTTTTACTGGAGTATGGTATATGGATATACACAAATTAACTTTCCACATTTGCTATCTTGAAGAGAACAAGTCTTAAATCCCTTTTTGGGATCACCCCCACAATGTTCAAATTTGTCTGTCTGACCATTGATTTCTTCGTAGCATGCAACTGGAGCTTTTTTTTTTGAGCTTTTACCAAAGAGATTCTGACAGTGTAGATCAGCTGACTGCCAAGATCCACCATAACAGAAGCCAGTGTTGGAACCACACTTGAAACCATTCTGGACATAAACATTAGCTGGACAGGATGCTGATCTGGCATTTTTGTTTGTTTACAGGGAGAAGCCTAATTATGTAGGAGTTGCATTCACAGAAAACCTATGCCTCTGGAATTATGATGCAGGAGTTGCTCTATATCAAAAGTCAGTTACAATGGAGACATTTGCTGTCATCCTGGCACAACTGCTAGGCATCAACCTGGCAATGGAGTATGATGATGGCAAAGAATGTAAGTGTCCAGGATCTGTCTGTGTAATGAACACAGGAGCAGTGCATTCAAATAGTATTAAAGCCTTTAGTAGCTGCAACGCTGAAGACTTCCAAAATTTCATTAAGTCCAAAAGAACCCCTTACCTTTCTAACAAGCCCAATTTAAAACTGTACTATAAAAAGAAAAAGGCAAAAGGCAAACCAGTTTGCGGAAATGGTATTCTGGAACCTGGAGAGAAGTGTGGTTGTGGTTCATCTGAGGATTGTAAGCACAAGAAGTGTTGTACAAACACATGCACATTTCAACGAGGAGCTATGTTTAGTAATAAATTATGCTGTGAAGATTGTAATGACTTATTCAGATGAGGTAAGTAGCGTGAGAAAACCACGTCATCTAGTATGCGGCAATAACACAAAGGGCAAAATTATCAGAAGCCCTCATCATTCAGCAATATGCACATATTGGGACATAGCACTGGCGCGGATGAGGCATCACTTTTTTATTGACAGGCTAAGCTGTCAATAAAAAGTGATGCCTTATTCACACTCGCACTGTTACCCAAAATGCTCCTTGGGAAATTCCAAGAAAATATCGAGTTTCTAATATGTTGGGGAAATTAGCAGCAATTCGACTTTAGCTATGTGAAAGGGGGGTAACAAGGAAATCTTGAAAAGCCTTTGTCTACCAGTACTAGTCTGGATGGAATACACACAGATGTGAAATTAAATATGGTTTTATTAAAGAGTTCAAAAATAACACCAAACACATACACATTCACACAGAAAACATTCCCACAAGGCTATAGAAAGGCAGTAGGAAAAACCTGGACAGAGAGTAGCAAGAAGATTTGCTGGGGGTGATACAACCTGTCCTGTAGTCAATCTGGCAGAGTGAGTGGATGGAGGTGTTACCCAAAATGCTCCTTGGAAAATTCCAAGAAAATATCGAGTTTCTAATATGTTGGGGAAATTAGCAGCAACTCGACTTAGCTATGCAAAAGAGGGGGTAACAAGGGAATCTGAAAACCAATTATACCAGTACTCGTCTAGATGGAATACATACAGATTTAAAATTAAGTATGTTTTTTTAATTAAGGAGTTCAAAAATAACACCAAACATACACACATTCACCCAGAAGAAGCATTCACTCAAGGCTATAGAAAGAAACAGTAGGAAAACTTGGATAGGGGGTTGCAAGAGGGTTCTTAAGGTGATACAGACCTGTCGTGTAGTCAATCTGGCAGAGTGGATGGAGGAAACTGGGTGTGGCTGTTACTGGCTGTGCACAAATGAGACATGCTTTGGAGGGTCTTTTATACCTCCAAATACACCTGAGGGGATTGGTTGCTTCATGGGTTGAAACAATGAATTCCATGAGCCTTCATGGATTGCACAATGAGTTTCCTGGTCTTGGCAAAAGGTGAGGAAGATACTAAATGTGTTCCTTAATGTCCAATGATTGGATTTTAACAACTTCTTTTAGGTTGGGAGCTGAGGAGAGGAAATTTCACAATCAGCAAGCACAAAAAGGTTTCTCCCATCCATTAACTTCCCATTTATGTGGAATGTGTCTCCTTTTGGCCTCTTCGCCCCAGGCCTTCCTTTCCAGGGAAGAACCAGAAATGCCCTTTTCTGAGACCATCCTGTCTTTTCCCTTGTACAAGGGAACAGTAACGAACCAAGTTGGCCAGTTTCTGAGGCCTATAGCCAATGCTAACATTCCAGAAGTGGGGTGCATTAGAATTAGGGTGCAAGCTTTGCTTACAGAGGAACCTGGGGTGGCCACACAGAGGGACAGAGTGTCCCCTGGAATGGAACTGTGCACGCTTGGGTATATTTTGGGGGGTCATTTATACCTTCAAATACACCTGAGGGGATTGGATGTTTCATGGGTTGAAACAATAGATTTCCTGAGCCTTCATGGATTGCACAATGAGTCTCCTGGTCTTGACAAAAGGTGTGGAAAATGCTAATGTGTTTCTTAATGTCCAGTGATTGAATTTTAAAATCTTGAGCAACCTGTCTTAAGGTTGGGGATTAGGAAAGAAAGTTTCAAAATCAACAAATACAAAGGTTTGCATCCACTCATTATCTCCTTTTCACTGGGAATGTGTCCTTTTTGGCTTTTAGCCTTAGTCTTCTCTGAGACCATTGTGCTTTTGCCTTTGTGGAAGGTCACATTGATGACCCAAATTAATACACAATTTCTGAGGTCTCTAGAAGTGGGCTGTAGGTCATGCTTAATAGCATTATGCCCTCAGAATGGCTGACTGATGATGTCATCTGATAATTTTGCCCTTTAGTGTTATCATGTTGTCCTTATGAGACGGTTTTTGCTGCATGTGATAAAGTCCTTAGTTTAAGGCATGAAATACAATATGTTGGTCAGCAGCAGATAATACTTGTGATTTTCCTGCGTAATGCAACATGACAAAACAGTTTTTAAAAGCTTATTTAAGCAGAAGGTTGCCCTTCTGCACCTTAGATTTACTGTAAAAAAAATATTGTGCAGTGCTGGCAACTTGTGGAGAATAAAAAAGTGAGTAATTCATTTGCAGCCACCATCTTGATTCACAGGCAGGCCTCCATGTGAACATCAAACATGGTCAGCTTCTTATACCAGCGATCTTGCCAAAAATCCATGGAGACAAATGAATGCTGCTGCGAATTGGCATTACTGTGTACCAATCCATATTATATTGCTTCATCTAGACAAGCCCCTAGTCATGGTTCCCCTGCCCTCGTGTAAATAGCTGCTGCAAGGAGGCATAAGTGTGGTGTAGTGGTTAAAGTGTTGTACTAGGACTTGGGAAATCTAAAATCAAGTCCTCAATGCATCACAAAACTCATTCTGTGATCTTGAAGCAGCCACTCCCCTTTGGCCTGTACCCCATTCACACTACAGAATTATTGTGCTATTATTACAGTTTAACTGCCATGGTTCCATCCAGAGGAATCCTGGGATTTATGGTTTGGGGAGGGCATTTAGAATTCTCAGCCAAAGTGCTCCAGTGCCTCACCAAACTACAAACTCCAGGATTCCATAGAGTGGAACCATGGCAGTGAACATGGAAAAATAACACAATAATTCTGTAGTGTGCATAGTCCCATGTTCACTTACAGGGTTTCTTTGAGGATAAGGTGGAAAGGAGAGCTATATCTTGGTTGTCCTGCCCCAAACTATGCACTAGAATATAGATTGAGGCTTTTGTATGAATTGTTTGCTTATAATTTTTTTCTTCTCTCTGGCTGTTATTCCACCTTCTTTCCAATCATTGTTGAGGGAGTTGATAATTTCTAGGGTTAGCTCTGCTATGAATCCCATATGAGGCAACATGCTTCAGGAAACACCACAGGAAAGAAACAGGAGACTCATGCAGGCAGGGATTGATACTGAATGGTGCAGAAATCATTTTCAAAACCATGGCCCTAGTAGGGGTGGAAACAGTCTTTGAATTCTATCACAGGTATCAAAATGCCTTGGTCCCTCACTACCAGTTTCATAGGTTACCTCAGCAGTAGCGAACTAGGGGCAACATTTTTCCACAGAACATGTTATTTTCTGTTCAAAAAACGTGGGCTTTTTTAAAACCACCACCCCCTCCATAAGTCCTAAACTGTAAATAATCTTTGAAAAGTGCTGTTTTAGAAGACTTTCTCAAAGCAGGAAGAAAATTGATTAAATTATTTGTTCATTCCTGTGAGAATGAAAGCAATAAAAATTTGCATCCCTTCTCTGAAGAGGTACCATAGTGTGGTGTTGAATAGACTACTACTGTTTAAGGGCCACTATTATATATCAATGTATGCTTGGCTGCTTTCCTCCTGTCCTGGTTTTATATTTTTAATAGTTATTAGAAAAATAACACAACTCTCCAGCATTTTACCCCTATAGTAGAGCTTGTAATGACTGTATACATAAAATACATGTGCCTGTATGTATAAATACATATATTTAGTAAAGTAGGGAATACTGTTCCTGACTGCCATGTAATTTGTTTCCCAGAGTTACATGGCAGTAGGCAATGCAATTACAATGGCACTAACAGGATGGTGGGTGTAAAGATCTGTACAGGTCAACCCCCATATCTGTGGGGGATATGCTCCAAGACCCCACCCACCCCATAGATATATGAAACCATGGATAATAGGGAACCCCATTATTTTCAATGAGACAAATGCCAGAAGGTAACCATAGAATTGCACTGGAGGACCTAGAAATGCCTAGAGAGCACTTTTTTTGGATGTGGATAAGTGAAACCCTGGATATCGAATCCATGGATATGGGAGTTGTCCTGTATTGCAAAGTGGAAGCAAAAAGTGTGAAGATGATGTTAAGAGGGCAAAATCAGGTCTTCTCATTGTTGTTGTGTGCCTTCAAGTCCTTTCCATCTTAGGGGGGGGCTATGGCAGTCCTATCACGGGGTTTACTTGTCATGATTTGTTAAGAGGGGGTTTGCCTTTGCCTTCCCCTGAGGTTGAGAAACTGTGACTTGTCCAAGGTCATCCAGTGGGTTTCCATGGGTGAGGAAGAATTCAAACACTGGTCTCCAGAGTCATAGTCCAGTGGTCAAACCACTACATCATGCAGGTCTCAGAACATTATGCACTTTGTTTCCTATGGGTTGTTCTGCATACTCGGCACATGGATAATATTACTGGGTGAGTGTTGTTTCAAACACACTGGTGGGAGCGGGGTCACAATGAATGGTGCAGAAACCACAGCAGAACAATTGAAGTACCAAGCTATTTGATACCTCTTCTGCTCACCAGTATTTCTGATCATATTGGCATGACGGGACACTGCTGCCTGAACACATTCCTAATGTTTGTGGGGTTTGCTTTAAATAATTGAGCCAAGAGCACAAAACAAAACAAAAAACCACCAGAAAGAAAGTCCCCGGAGATGCTGGCAGAACTGAGCATTGAACACAGATGGACTGTGTCCTAGTCACCCAATACTTTCTTCTGAAGACAATATAAGTATTTGTTTTCTCCCATGTTTGTGCCTGTAAAGTGTACCAGCTGAAGGACTTGCTGAAAACTAAATGGGGAATGCCACACATCTTATTCTTTTAATTTATACATACACTTCGCTGTGCCAATAAAAATAATATTACATACAAACATTTCAACTTCTTAATCTTTGACTAACTGACTTTATTAAGACTTTAGTATTTTCAGCTGTGCTTTATTGCTTCTGCTGTGTGATACCATTTAGGAGAAAATCAAGCCCAAGTGGCAGATCCCACATGCAGAATTAAGTCCATATGGGAATTTGGAATTAGGTGTAGGCAGTGTAATCCTATACATCTCTACTCAACATGCTTATTTAACTTTCTTTTGAGTTCATCTGAGCCTACTCCAAGGTAATGGAGCATAGAACTGAAGCCTAACATAGATAAAATGAAATGGAATGCTAATTAATGAAAATGCACTTATTTAATATCTTCTGAGTTTGCATGAACAATATATGTCATTTATTTATTCTCCATCTCATAATATTTGCCTGCTCTATATATGATTAATAGACATAATTTTATTATTTGTACTTAACTGCAAGGCTCCATGATTTGCATGTAGCTGCACACTTCTTCAGCAACCCATGAGGTCCTTTTCTTGAGCAAATGAAAATACTTCACCACCACTCCTAAGCAGGATATGCCAATAAATGTTCAGAAGAGAAAATAGTGGCCTTGATCCAGACATACTCATACATAACACCGGCCCCATACTGCTAACTTTGCATAGGATTGCCAGAATTTTAGATGGTCCCTATATCTGTTGTTATCCATTGTTAGTTGAAAAAGTCACCTATGCTGCATTTTACACATTTTTTTTGGCATCACTGTACTGTAGGTTGGTCCCTGTATGTGGCCCTCCAGATGTTGGTAGACTACATCTCCCACCAGCATTAGGCAGCAAAGCCAATGGTGAAAGATGATGGCAACTTCAGTTCAACAAAAAATTTGAAATAAACTAAGAATTACAAAGAATAAGAAAAAAGAAGTTATGGATACATATAATTTCAGCAGTTATGTATACATATAATTATTCCTACCTCACTCTCTCCAAAATTACAACATATTCCATTTTTTGAATAGCCTATTTTTTTAAGTCATCATCAAAACCAAAAGTTATGAAGCCATTTTCTTTTCTTTTCTTTTTGCCAAAAGTCTATAAGAGATTTCCAGTCTTAGAGAAATGTCACTAATGACTTTTCTCTAATCAAACCAGACAATGTTTCCATTTCTGCTAAATCTGTCCATTTCAGAAAACATTACATAGTGGATAGTGTTGAATTCTTCCATCATTGCACATACAACTGTCTTGTTGCTGTGGTCATATACTGAAGTAATTTTCCGTGATTTTTTCCCAGCTGTACATCCATCAATTCCAAAAGAAAAAGTTCCAGTTTTAATTGCATATTAATCTTTAAAATCCTCTGCATCAATGTATGTATATGAATCCAATTTTAAAGCTTTTTTTCACATGTCCACCACACATGATAAAATGTCCTTTCTTGTTGTTCACATTTCCAACATATATTAGATACATTCTAGACAATTTCTCTGGTGTCATATACCAATGATACATCATTTTGTAAAAAATGTAAATTTTAAGCCCTTTGACTACATAATTTACTTTTAAATAGTTAAAGGTTTTCCATACCTTGGCTCAGTAATTAATCAGGATGGAGACAGCAGTCAAGAAATTAGAAGAAGACTAGAACTTGGAAGGGCAGCTACTAGAAATGTGGTGCTGGAGAAGAGTTCTGTGGATACCATGAACTGTTAAAAAGGCAAATAAATGGGTCCTAAAGCAAATCAAACCTGAACACTTTCTGGAAGCCAAGATGACTAAGAAAATTATCAGACACAGGGGAACACAACAAAAAAACTGCATTCCCAACCACATCAGAAGGTTGCTAAAATAACAGAAAAGGAGACCTTACCAGATGCCATGTCCTTCAGCCAGGGTGTATGTAGTGCTGTTGCCTCCAAGGCGTCCCTTTTTCATTGATGGGGAGAAGCCACAAATCAAAAGGGATGCCTTACTGATGGCCATGCTATGCCTCCAGGACGCTGGAAGATGATGTCATCTAGCATGGTTGCCCATTTTTGTTCTTGTCACGATATTTTGCTGCTGTTTTTGGCACGTCTGATAATCTCCTAAACTGAGACTGTTGTACTTTGGATATATCATGAAAAGACATGACTCGCTAGAGAAGACAATAGTGCTTGGTAAGTTATTAGGCAATAGGAAAAGAGGAAGACAGCATTCCAGATGGTTCAAAGAAGCACATCCATGGGTCTGCAAGACCTGAGCATGGCTGATGAGAATAGGGTGACTGTCTCTCACTCATAGGGTTGCCATAAGTTGAAGTTGACTGGATGGCAACAACAAATTAAAATAATGCCAGGCAAGCCATTGTGAGAATGGCAGCGACTATTGTAGATATTGAGTGCATTTTTACCACCCGTCCAGCCTTAGGAAATATATTTGATCCCCACTCCTGACCCCTAGTTGTGGGTTGCAGTATGACTTGGTTAGCTGCCCTTTACCCAGATTCTGAGCACATTGTCCTCATGACCATTTCCATAATCAAATGACCCCAGAAGCAGCTCCAGTTGACCTCTCATCCCTTGCCTGCTCTGTGTCTCTGATAACTTGCATTGGCCCTTGTATCTCAGGGAATGGGATGCAGCTGATCTAGCAACCCAACATCCAACATATAATTAACTTCCCTCTTCTCCTTTACAAACACTCTGGCTCTCTTTGTGTGTTTTAATTTCTTCAATGTAGTCCAGGTACCAGCAGAAGCATTCCTTCATTACCTTCCATTTGAGGAATTGTATTTGTAAATGTATTGCACATTATGCAGGTCTCGAAGTTCCTAATAAGGGCTTGACTTGCCATCAGTACTCCATAATTGGCTTTGGCAGCCTTTTCTCAGTCTGGACATGAAGGCCACTCTGAGCATGTTATTCATTTACCCAGTGTGCATTAGTCAGAATGCTCTAAAATCTCTGAGGTTCCAGATGTTTGTGAATGATCCAGAAGTCAAACCCTCTGTGTTCCCTTCCTCTGAAATGCAGCTTGGAAATGTTGCTTTTCTTTTCTTTTCTTTTTTTCTTTTTGGAGTTCAACTGTCCTTTATCAGACGTGGCAAATATCACATCGTAATGATGCCTAATGAATGTGAAAGGGTGCCAATACCACACTAGGTCATGCTTTCATGTTTTTGTGTGGTCAATAAGGCATTCTTTTTTATCGTCAGGCCAAATACTTGTGGTTAGAAATGTGAAGGCCTAGGGGGAGGGGTAGAAAAATTCAGAAAAAAACACCAGGTTTTACCATTTTTCCAAAAGCCTTTTTCCCCAGAAAAAAAATGGAAGGAAATAGATAATAAAATACAGTGGGACCTCCGGAACCACAGGGGGTTAATTCTGGAGCTCCCCCCCCGATCCCCCAAAAATGGATGGTCAGGCACCATGTTATCCAATGGCAGCGACATGAGTAGGCATGCTTCAGATGGTCTGCATTCATGTTCCTGCCACTAAACAATATGGGGTGTGGAGGTATGCAAGACAGTCCAGTCCATGGACTGGGAGCCCTCCGTATCCATGGATTTGGTATCCATGGATTCCACTATCAAATATTCAAAAAAAAAAATTCCAAGAAGCAAACCTTGATTTTGCCATTTTTTTTATAAGGGACACCATTTTACTATGCCATGGTATATAATGGGGCTTGAGCATCCATGGATTTTGGGATCCACGGGGGATCCTAGAACCAAGCCCCAGTGGATACCAAGGCCCCACTGCATATTTTTAGAATGAGGAAGCATAAGGTTAAGACATGGTATTCACACATTTATGGTCCCAAAATCATTTCCAAAAGCTATGTAAGAGATAGACTTTTATATATGACTACGTACAGTATCAGATCATTACAATCCCTGATATTGGTCTCCTTTTCTCAATTCTTTTTGTAGAAATGAGTGCATTTTGTATGCTTGGGGCTCTGAAGAACTAGTGAGGACAAAACTTTTTTTTCTCTTTTCCCAAATTTGATGTTTTGTTCTGTTTTTATTGAGGTTTTTGCATGTTCCTCAGTCTGGCAAAACCAAAGAAGTTCCTTGCAGTTCAGGACCTTATAGCTTCATTTAGAGCAAACATTTTTTAAAAAATCAATTAAAAGTTCAAATTGTAAATATATTCTGAATGAACTGTATTTGTAATATAACAAACATGATAATTTAATGTCAAAGTTATATATAATGATTTTTCTGTTTCTAAAATAAAAAAAACTGCTGTCAATCTGTAAAGATAGGGGTTAGTATTGTTTTCATTTGTTTTAAAAATTTCCATTTTCTCCCCAAGCATCCTCCCTTCTCCCTTCCCAAAAAACAGGGTATTTCCCCCCTCCCCATGGCTTCAAAATGGTTGGAAATTTTACATCACAACTGGTGATAAAATAAATGGTCTCTGCCTTAAGTTAAAATTTAGTCAGTGTTTTTAGGTTAATTTTTGCACTATGGGCTCCCTGGATCCACAGGAGTTCAGTTCCAGGACCCCCCGCAGCTGACAAAAATGTGGATTATTGTGTCCCATATTTTTAAATGGTGGCAACATGGGCATGGATTCTTCAGTGTGTCCGTGTTCACATCACCACCATTTTAAGCACATGACGTGATGATCTGCAATTGCTTAAAACTGCGGATCCAGAGACTGCAGTTCAGGAGGACCACCTACGGTGTCTAGTCTTCTGTGTGTATGCCATGACTCTGTCAAATTGTTACTTTAACACAGAGGTAGGAAACCATAAGGAGCCAGTTTGGTGTGGTGGTTTAAGGGTTGAACTATGACTCTTGAGACCAGGTTCAAATCCCTTCTCAACCATGAAAACCTGCTGAGTGACCTTGGACAAGTCACATACTCTCAGCCTCAGAAAACCCCATGTTCTTAGGGTCGCCATAAGTCAGAAATGGCTTGAAGGGAAACAACAACAACAACAACAACAACACCTTCATGACTCCAGGGAGAAATGTCTCTGGGACTCTCTGGGTTGCAGAGACTGCAAAAAATGTAAAAAACCTAAAACTAAAAACAGGACTCAGCAAATTTGTAGACTTGATTCCCTCAGAAGAGGCCACTATGTCTGCAAGTTTTCTACACATCTGCCAATAATCTTTCTTTTTTAAAAAATGATTGAGGTAGTTCCATTTTGAAAAAAAAATAAATGTGAAAAGCATGTAAAATGAAAATGTTTCAACTATTAGTCTATGACTTGGCAGACATTGTCTTTGCTTAAGAGGCTACTGTGCTAGCAAACTCCATTCCATTCTGAAAATGAAAAGGGCTATATCCATAGTTGTTTTCAATCAATACTCAGTGGGAGCCACAAATCTTGGTGTTTCCAAATCTTGACTTGGGTGGAACAGACTGGCTCTACATCAGTCTGAGCCAAAGGAGTACATTTTCCAAAGTAGTGAAATGGAATCCAAAACACCTAATCTTATTGTGAGTGCAAAGTGCCCACTGACTACTTCTCATTTGTTTCCTTTTTCCTAACACAGCTAACAAGGACTGGCAAGAACCTGAATGAATTGCATCCATATTCTAAGAAGATGAGGTAACATTTTTATGTGTCTCAAAAATCCTTTTCGGGGAGAAGGGACCATTATTAAAAGGTGTTTCTTCCTTTTAGGTTCAGTGAGTTGGTAGAAAGCAGACAAGAGGGTAGGGAGGAAACTGAGAAGTTGAGGATTCTGTGACCCAAGTTTTTTTCATCTTCTCTGTAGCTACTATTTTATGAGGCATCCATCTAGTACAACTGGATTCAAGCCAAAATGATGTTCAGCTGTTGGCATGCTCAGAGAAAGAAAAGGCCAAAGCTGCACAATACATATTATAGAAACATGGAATGTGAGAAACACGAATCAGGGGAAGCTACACAGAATAAAACAAGAAATGGAATGTATAAGCATTGCAATACTTGGACTGAATGAGCTAAAGTGGACAGGAATGGGACATTTTGGGACAGATAATTACACAGTGTTTTACTCAGGAAATTAAAATTTGAGAAGAAATGGGGTTTAGCAAAAGCAGTCAAAGGAAATAATGCAAAGTCTGACCAAATAATATCAATATGACTTCAGGGATAATTCATCAATATAACCATAATCCAAGTTTATGCTCATATTACAGGGGCAGAAGAAGAAATTGAAAGATTCTGTGCTGGAATCCAGGAGGAAATTGATCACAAACCAAAACAGGACTTGTGGTTAAGAAGGCATCTGGAATGCAAAAGTAGGGGAAAGAGCAGAATCAGAATCTAAGATTGTAGTAAAATGTGCCCTAGGATCAAGAAATGAAGCAGGGGAGAGACTGACTGAATTTTGCAAAGTCAACAGTTTCTTTACTGCAAACACATTCTTCAAGCAACCCAAGAGATGACTATATACATGGACATCACCTGATGGGCAATATAGAAATCAAATAGACTACATAATTGAAAGCAGAAGATAGAGAAGCTTCATTCTGTCTGCAAAAACAAGACCAAGAGCAGATTGTGGCATCGACCTTGAACTGCTAATATCAAAAATTAGAGTAAAGCTAAAGAAGAATGCCACACCAACCACTGGGCCAAAGAACATCCCCACAGAATATAAAGATACTGTAAAAAAAAAACACCCAGATTTCCACTACTAAGACTGATTGACCAGGAGCCAGAAAAACTCTGGACTAAAACCAGGGCCATTGTCAGGGAGGAATGCAAAAAGTCACTATCTGCAGCCAAAAAAAAGAAGAAGAAGAAGAAGCTTCAAGGGATAACGGATGAGACTCTTGAAGCAGTTAAGGACAGATGAGAAGCAAAAGTAAAAAGGGATAAAAATAAGAGTTAGAACACTGAATGCTGCTGTTCAACAACTTGTGATCAGGCATAAGGAGAACTACTACCAAAATCAATGCAGAGAAATAGAAGATGACAACAAAAAAAGAAAGAACAAGAGGCCTCTTCCACAAGATCTGAGAAATCAATGAGAAATTTAACTCAAGAATTGGGATGCTCTGCAACCAGCAGGGGAACACAGTAAATGACCAGGTAGAAATAAAAAGACGATGGAAACAATTAGCAGAAGAACTATATAAAACAGATAAAAGCATGGCAGATTTATTCAAGAAAGAACCATTTGAAGATGAATTCACAGTTTTAGAAAGTGAAGTGGAAGCTTCACTCAGCCCACATGGAAGAAATAAATCACCAGGAACAGATGGCATCCCAATAGAGCTGCTTCAAGCTACAGAGACAGATCTCTAACTAAACTAATTCTAGAATTAATTCTAACTAAAATCTGTAAACAAATACAGAAAACGTAAGACTAACCCACATATTGGAAATGCTGAATGAACATTCCAATATCCAAGAAAGGGGACACCAAGGATTGCAGTAACCATAGGGCGGTTGCATTAATTTCCTATGCAAGCAAAGTGGTGCTAAAAATTCTATGACAGAAAGTTTTACCATATACAGAGATGTGTAAGCTGGGTTCAGGAGATGAAAAGGCACTAGGGATCATATTGCAAATATAGGTTGGATAATGGATTGCACCAATGAATTTCAGAAGAAAATCAACCTGTGCCTTATAGACTACAGGTTGACTCCTGTACCCATGGGGGATATGTTCCAAGACCTCCCCCCCCCCAGGATACCAGAAACTGTGGATAATAAGAAACCCTATTATTTTCAATGAGACAAATGCTATAGGTTGACCATAGAGAAAACATGTTTTTCACATGTGGATAATTGAAACCATGGATACCATGGATACGGGGTCAACCTGTATAGCAAATACTTTGGTTGTGTATATCATGAAAAACTATGGATTGCTCTTAAAGAAATGGCTGTGCCATAACACTGGATTGTCCTGATGCTCAGGAGAAGAGGCTACCATCAAGACAGAATACAGAGAAACAAAATGGTTTCCAGCTGGGAAGAGGATTTTTATCATCCTGTCTGCTTACCTTTTCACGCTGAACATATCATACATAAAGTAGGATTAGACTCAGAGGAGGGAGGCATGAAAATTTTTGGGAGGAACATCAACAATTTAAGATATGCACATGACATCATACTACTAGCACAAAAATAGCAGAGACTTGGAACAATTACTGAAGAAAGTCAAGGAAGAAAATGTGAAGGTAGGTTTACAGTTGAACATTAAGAAAACAAGAATAATGAACACAGATGATTTACATAACTTTAAAGCAGACAATGAAGACATTGAAATAGTTCAAGATCCTCCATATCTTGGCTCAGTCATTAATCAGAATGGAGACTGAAGTGATAAAATCAGAAGACTAGGACTTGGAAAGGCAGCTATGAAGAACTAGACAAGATCCTGAAGTGTAAAGATATATTACTGAATACTAAAATTAAGATTGGCCATGCTATTTCCCATTTCTATGTTTGGTGGTGAAAGCTGGACAGTGAAGAGAGCTGAATGGAAGAAAATGAACTCATTTGAAATGTTGTGCTAGAGAATAGATCTGTGGATACCGTGGACTGCTAAAAAGTCAAATAAATGGGTCCTAGAGCAAATCAAGCCTGAAATCTTCCTAGAAGCCAAGATAACTAACCTATTGTACTTTGGACATATTATGAGAAGACATGACTCACTGTAAAAGACAATAATGCTTGATAAGGTAGAAGGCAGATGGAAAAGAGGAAGACCACAATGCAGATGGATAGACTCAGTCAAGGAAACCATGTCCCTGAGTCTGCAAGACTTGAGTTGATGATAGGATGACTTGAAAGTCTCTCATTCATAGGATCACCCTAAGTCGAAGTTGACTTGACAGCAGTTAACAGCAGCTGAAGGATCAAGGTGTACTTCATTTCAAAGTGTGTTCCACAACTGAGGAGCTACCACTGAAAAGGCCCTATCATTTTTGTCCACTAGCTTTAAGTACCAACAACCATAGATTCTTTCCTATCCCAGTATTGCTCTGAGGGGAAGAAAGCTTTCCATTGTCATTATCGAAACTTAACTTCCACTGATGAGTGTGTTAATTTAAAAAGCTAATGAACTCAAACCTTTTGTCACCATATCAGTGTCAAAATGGTTGAAACTCTCATTCAACAAGAGTAATTGTTGTTGTGTACCTTCATGTTTTTTCCAATTTATGGTGACCCTAAGGTGAACCTATCATGGGGTTTTCTTGGCAAGATTTGTTCAGAAGCCTTTGCCTTCGTCTGAGGTGGAGAGAAAGTGTGACTTGCCCAAGGTGACCCAGTGGGTCTCCATAGCTCACCAGAGATTCAAATCCTAGTCTCCAGAGTTGTAGTCCAACACTCAAACCACTACTCCATACTGGTTCTCCAAAAAGAGTAGGCTGAGCCAATTATAGCGATTTGCTTTATACATAGAAATCTACAAGACTAGACAGGAGAATTGTAGTTATGTATCCTAAATCCACACCTTCAGGAATCTGTAATTCAATTTCCACAGACTGGAAGCTGCACCGGTCATCACAACAAGCACTATTTATAGATAAAGTAATTACTTTTGCTAGGACAAACTATTCCCAATCAACAATTAATAATTTAGGCTGAAATCCTTATTCACTTCAGCCCCATTAATTTTACTGAAAGTTAATGGCAGATTTGTCATTGACTTTCAGTGGACTAAGCACATGTCCTTTGTTCCTGGGCCAATTATCATGAACTAGGTTATAATCTTTTTCAGTTTTATTTTTAGGTGAAGCAGTTTAGCTTCTATTTTTATAGAGGTTTTTTGATTAGAGGTTGTTCATAAATTTGTCCTTTCAATTGTTCTTCAGAATAAACTCCTTTGAATTGACTGAACTCTGAGTACTGAATCCTTGGACATGATCTCCAGGTCTCAGGTCACTGGCTAAAATCTCATGGAATATTTTTCATTCTTCAGGTAGAGAAAAAAAATCAGGGTAGAAGGTAATAGAGGAGGAGAACATGTGGATGGTTTAAAGGCTGGGCATACAACTTTTCTTATCAACATGAGATGCAATGTTACACTAGACAGCTTCAAAGTTGTTTTTAGTTGGTTCAAGCTACTGCATTTCAGATGGCCATGTTCTAAGCTTTTAAGTTGTCAGGTAAGAAATGGCTACATATCTACTGCACAAATCTTTGGGCACACTAAAATTAGTAGGTCTGTTGTTAGTAGCTAGGGATGTACCAATCCTTCCCTAATTTCATTCTCAAAGGAGGCAAGGATCAATTTTAGCAATTTTCTTTCTGCTGTAAGAAAATCTTCAAGTACTGTGCAAAGGTAATTTGCAAATCAGGACTTTCTGTGGAAAACTTGTCTGTGATTTTTGTGTAGAAAAGTGTGTTTTCTGCAGTGGGAATATTTTTTCCTTAACATTTCTGCACAGAAACATTTTTCTGCACACAAAAGCTGTTTTCTGCATTAAAAAACACATGCACATTTTGCACTGAACAAGTCCTGAACTGCAACATCCTGATCAAGGTTTCCCAACACTTGGAAAACATGTTTTTCCTTACTATTTTTAAATATTCTTTCCATCCCTAGTTATAGTGCTGCTAGACTACACAGTTTTAGGCCCTCTGTTGCACCTAATGTTTAAGAGAAGAATAAGGCTCTCCCTGCTGCCCCGCAGAGCCTTGCGGCCGGGGAGCCTACTTTGGGCGCAGTGGAGGAGGTTAGAGGCCGGAATGTAACGTCGCTGGCAAGCGCTGGCAACGTGAAGAGAGGGGCGGGGCTGGAGACTATAAAAGGCTGCCCACCCCTCTCTTCACCCTCTCTTCTTGATTAGTGGCTGAGCAGCTTGCCCGCTATGGTGCCGAACTTGGTGGGAGCAAGTAGCAGCAGCAGCAGCAACGGAGATGAAAGGAGGCTGAGTCGGGGAGGGCTCTGCCCAAGTGGGGTTACCCCCCATTGGGGGCTTTAAGCTGGCCCTAGTGGCCTTTAGGCTGCCACAGCTGGGTGGATTCTCCCCGAAGGGCTGCCTGGGACTGTGGGATTTGGCCAGGGGAGGGGCTACAAGCCCGCGGCTGGAGGTGGCCTGGGGGCAGGCAGTGCTGCGGGTGGGGTGAGCTGGCAACAGCGCTGGTAGCACACCTGGTCGGCCCTTCTACCCACCATGTGGAGTGGTCCGAATGCCAGTGGCTACGGGGAACAGGCCTTTCGGCTAACCAGACCTGAGCTTGGCCAGCTAGGGGGCAGGGTGGGCCAGCAGCTACTAGGCCTGGGCCTGTGTGGCCTGCAAGACCTCGTGCCTGATTAGGGGCTGAGGAGACCCTCCTTCAAAATATTAATAATATCAATATTAATAATGATAATAATAATAATATAATATAAGGCCAACAACCTGGAGATACTGGTGGCTTTGGCCTGCTGGGTCTGGGGTCTATTAAGCCCTGAACAGGCCTCAGGCCTGCAGGCCAGGCCCTGTGCAGCCTGTTTGGCTTCGAGTCCTTCAGGGGTGCCTATTGATGATAATAATAATAATAATAATAATAATAGGCCTTGAAGGCCTTGCCCAGGAGCCTGAGGGGTCTGGCCCACTGGGCCTAAGATACAGTTGAGCCCAGGGCAGGCCTTTCGGCTTTGGGACTACAGGCCTCAGGCAGGCCTACTGTGACCCCTCCTATTTTATTGGTTTAATAACAACAATAATAACATCAAGGGGATAAAATATAGCAGTGATTTGATACTGGGATAAGAGGACTATGAGCATCTTTCAACACATTGCCTTGTGACCATAATTGAAGTTGGATTGTCTGGGATTGTGTTTGGGGGCCCACTACAAGCTTGACGGCAATGGCTCCTAAAAAGGGAAAAGGGGGTGGCAAGGGCAAGGGGCCTGCTCTGAAGTGCACAGCACCTATTGGCCCCCCCAACGTCATCTAGTGATGAAGAAGAGGAGATCTCATGGCAAGCGATCCTGGACAGGATCCAACAGCTTGAAAAGATACAGGGGGTATGGAGAAAGGAAGCATCACAGCCATCGAAGCATGCAGTAAAAAAGGGCAAGACTGCTAATCAGATTCTCACATGCCTAGATGTGTTGGAGAAGAAAATCCATGGCAATGGCGCTTCAGAATCGCAGCAACCAGATGGGCCTACTACCCTGCCAGCCCAACCAGATGGGGAGCCAGATCCAGTGGAGGTCCAAACACCTGCTGGTGAGTCAACCAATGATGCTACTTCACGTGCTATGGGGCAAGGTTGGCCTTGGGCCAATTGGCCTGCACCAGCAACACACCACAAGGGGTGAGAACACAAGCAACGCAAGCAGCTTGGCCCACAGTGCAGCAGACCTATGGGCGGTCAGGTCCCCAATGGGCTCTCTGAGGAACATTTACTTTTGGGGGATGCAGCGCACCTCCTTTTGGGACCTTGGGCTTCGTAGGCATGTCACAGACACCAGGATATGACACAGTTGCATACTCTGCGGTCCCCTTCGGGGAGATTGGGTGACCACTTATTGCAGGCCACAAGGGACAAGATACTCAAGAGAGAATACGTAGACATATTCTCCCTTCTGTATAGGGAAGTGGAGAAAAAGGACAAGGAGGAGCTGGATGAGAAAGAGAAGGGAAAGTTAAGGAAACTAGAAGTGGAGAGGATGTGGTCCAACTGGCTTTCTGGATTTTTTATATTAGCTGGTGTGATAGTGAAAGTGCAGCCACACTGGGCAGCTTCTTTGTTCCAGTACATGGACCTAATCCACAGGGCCTATGTGGATTTTGCAGGTCCCGCATGGCTTCTATATGATGAAGCATTTCTCATGCGGGCAGCAATATATCCAGCTCTCCATTGGGACATGATGCATCCACAACTATGGATGCAATTAATGACCCCAGCACGCCCGATTCAGGGGGATCACCCACACAGTGGCCACTTGTTGCAGCCTATGGCCGCCATGGGAGCTAAGGCTGCTTACACAGCTTCCGCATCTGCTTCTGGACAAAAGATGCTGTGCAGCGAATTCAGCTCACAGGGTGCGTGTTCCAGGAAACCGTGAAGGTTAAATCATGAATGTTCCATTTGGGGGGTGCATCACATTCATTTTGGAACTGCCCAAAGGGGAAGGGACAGTTCTGTGGAGTTGGGGGGGGTCAAGGAGTGGGTAGAGGAGGTGGCTCCGCTACCCAGCCTCCTAAACGGCCTCAGTCCAATTAATTTAGAAATTTTGGATAAGTGGCTGGCAGTCTACCCCGATAAACAGGTGGCCACATATCTATTCAGGGGCTTTCATTTTGGGTTTAGGTTTCCATATCAAGGGCCTAGGCACCCTTTCAGGGCATGGAATTTATTATCAATCAAAGGATTGGAAGATATTGTTAGGGACAAAATTGGTAAAGAGGTCTTAGAGGGAAGAGTAGTTGGCCCTTTTTCTCACCCATCAGTGCCCAACTTGAGGGGACCCATTGGGTATAGTCCCCAAGAAGGCCCCAGGTGAATTCAGATTGATTCACCACCTATCCTACCCGAAGTGGGGGGGTCAGTCAATGACTCTATCCCTCCGGAATTATGTACTGTTCATTATACATCTTTTGATGCAGCCATACACGAGGTAAGGAGGCATGGCCCAGGTGCTGAGTTGGCAAAATGTGACATTAAGTCTGCATTCCGCCTCCTCCCAGTCCACCCAGACAACTTTGAGCTGCTGGGTTTTCAATTTGAAGGGCGGTTCTATATGGACTGTGATTTGCCTACGAGGTGCTCCATGTCTTGTAATGCCTTTGAAACCTTTAGCACCTTTTTAGAATGGGCCCTCAGAACTAAAACAGGTATGTCTGGTGTGGTTCACTATCTGGATGATTTCTTACTGATGGGAATCTGGCAACTGCACCCTCCTGCTGCATCAGTTTGAGTTGATGGCTAGGGAACTGGGAGTTCCACTGGCACTAGAAAAGATCGAGGGTCCTTCACAGCAGTTAAATTTTTTGGGCATTGAGACTGACACTGTCAACCAACAATGTTGTTTGTCCCATCAAAAAGTTCAAGAGCCAAGGGACCGGGTTAGCCAGTTTATATGTAGACACAAGGCCACTCTCAGAGAGTTCAGGTTCTTATTGGACACCTAAACTTTTCCTGCAAGGTAGTCGCTCCTGGTAGGGCTTTCCTCTGCCAGTTATGCGATGCCATTAAAGGGATGCAGAGGCCTTATCACATGGCCAGGATTACCCGGGAATCGGATCTGCAAGTTTGGCAGGAATTCTTGGATCAATTTAATGGTATCTCATTCTGGCACGAGGAAAGGAGATTAAAGGACACTTTGCAAATCGTGTCCGATGCTGCGGGGTCAATCGGGTTTGGGAGATACTTTAGTGGTAGGTGGTGCACTAGCAGGTGGCCCTCTGACTGGATCAGGACTGACATTACGTTAGATCTCACATTTTTAGAGTTTTTCCCGATTCTAGTGTCGGTTATCATCTGGGGAAAGGAATTGACTAACTCGTCCGTGCATTTTTGGTGAGACATTGGGGCAACTGTCCAGGTGATAAACACCCTGACTTCCAGATACTACAGGTCATGCATCTGGTTAGGCTTTTCACATTGCAGTGTCCCAAAAATAACATA
Organism: Gambelia wislizenii; assembly: GCA_030847615.1. Classification (NCBI taxonomy): domain Eukaryota; kingdom Metazoa; phylum Chordata; class Lepidosauria; order Squamata; family Crotaphytidae; genus Gambelia; species Gambelia wislizenii. Next base: position 101,456,052 of record JAUMIR010000006.1, read on the forward strand.
TTGCTTGTTGCACAGCATGTGGCAGGCGTTAACAATGAGATTGCTGATGCTCTCTCCCACATGCAGATCGAGTGCTTCAGAGAATTGACCCCAGATGCAGAACCCAAGTGTGACAGGATGCTGGAGGGCCTGTGGAGGATTGGGAGTCTGAAATTTGGAGGGCCCTAGGTATGTCAGTGTCAGTTAGTACAAAAAAAGGGTATGCCACGGCAGTTAGGGAGTTTTTATCAGTTTAGAGAACAGAGGAGGTTGCAGCAAGGAGTGAACGTTCCAGTTACACACCTTCTACACTTTTTTGTTTATCTTTATAAAAAGTGGTTAGCTCTACAGTCAATTAAGAGCCAATTGGCTGCATTAGCCTTTTGGCTCAAGGCACAGGGGCCCACTGATAATACAGGAGATTTTCACATCTACAAAGCTTTGGAGGGATGGGCAAGTGAGAGGGGCAGAAAGAAAGATTCCAGAGCCCCCCTTTCCCCTGACATATTGAAGGGTCTACACCAGGCATGGGTAGGGATTTGTTCCTCTACTTATGAGGCCCTATTCTTTCGTGCAGCTGCCTTGTTGGCTTTCTTTGGAGCGCTGCACATGAATGAGTTAGTGGTGGGATCAAAATCAGATACTACTGGAAAAGCCTTGGAATATGGGGATATAAGGGTGACAGAGGAGGAAATCAGATTTACATTACATTTTTCTAAGAACATTTTTAGACAGCGTTTTTTCGTGCCTACCGTGGGAGGAGCTTCCGGGAGAGGGACGGCGCTCTTGCACGGCAGGAGGTCATTTTCAGATACCGCCGTCCCTCTCCCAAAATCATCCGTGCCACTTCCGTGAAGCTTCGGAAGCCGCGGAGCCATATTTTAATCACGCAGGTTGCCTGTGAATAAAATATGGCACTGCAGCTTCCGAAGCTTCACGGAAGTGTCACAGATGATTTCGGGAGAGGGACGGCAGTGTCCAAAAATGACCCCCTGCCACGCAAGAGCACCATCCCTCTCCCGGAAGCTCCTCCCGCAGTAGGCACGAAAAAACGCTGTCTGAAAATGTCCTAAGACCGACCAGTTAGGGAGGGGTAAGACAACAACACTCAGACGTTGTAGTGATAGCACAATATGTCCAGTCCTTGCTCTACAGGGTTATCTTCACGTCAGAGGGAGGCATCCAGGGGCATTGTTTGTTCATGCAGATTCTTCCCCTCTCACCAGGTACCAGTTTTCGACAGTTACATCATAGGCTTTGGAAAAACTGGGGCTGAAGGGAGTCAGGTTTGGGACACATTCCTTCCACATAGGGGCTGCCTCCATGGGTCTGTTGTCAGCAGCAATCCAAAGGATTGGGCGTTGGAGGTCATCCTCCTATCGGAGGTATATCCGTCCTCTAACTTACTAACTTGCTCTCTTTCCCTTTTGTCTTCCAGGTCTTAGACCACAGATGGTGAGACGCCAGGTGCTGATTTGCAGCCACAGTATGGTCAACTGGGTGGCCTGACAAGCCCGGCTGAGTTACTTTGGACCTCACCTCAGCTTGAGAGACAAGGGGATTATTGAGTGGTTGGGGAAGAGGGGGGTGCATTGGCATGGCCTCATGTCACTGTTGTTTGAAGAATGTGGAGGGCCTCCACCTGACATTATGGTTCTCCACCTCAGTGGGAATGACCTGGGCCTACTTAAAGACAAAACATTGGTAATACAGGCATTGCATGACATGGAGGTGATCAGGTCCAGGTGGCCTGCAGTCACCATCATGTGGTCTGCCATTTTACCTAGATAGTTATGGTGCGGGGAGGGGAATCCCTGCTTGATTGACAAGGCCAGTCTATAGGCAAATTGGGAAATGTTCAGTGAGGGGTCACTACCTGGCACATCCCCATATAGTGTTTGAGAGGCCCGAGCTCTACAGAGCTGATGGAGTCCATGTCTCAGACATGGGGAACTTAATATTTTTGGGCGATCTTCAGCGGGGGTTGAGGGACCTGTTGGAAAAACTCATGGGGGAGTAAGGGACAAAGTGGACGCTTGCTCCTTATCTATGGCGGGAAAGGGGGAGGCATAGATTACGGTATGCACCTATGGCACCGATTTCAGTGAAGGGACGGTCTCTGGAAGGGTCTCCTTAGATTGTACGATCTGGGAGAAGGAGACCTACCTTGGGGTTGGCCTGAAGGATAATCCCCTCACCTTAATTTGTATGGATTGGGTGAGGGACTTTCGGGTTGACCTTCCAGACACGAGCCAGCTGGAGAGCAACCCCACTTTCTGGGGTTACTCAACAGGGCTCAGGTGTTCGCCCGGGGAAGCTGGGGGCAGAAGTCCAGAAGGGACGATCTGCCCCACCTGCTCCCTCACCACATTGCTTCCCCCCACTGAAGATTCAAAGGGAATTTAAATAGGTAGGGTGATAAAGATCCCATTTTATTCACCAATATTATGTGTGTGGCCCCTTTATTTCTCCAAATCTGTGTACAAATCCACATTGTCTGTCTCACTTTGTAACACAGAGGAAAATGTTGTAATTGTTGCACAAGGATTTACTCCATAGGTTTAGGCTGTGTTTCTGAAATCTCTGGGAATGAGAAGCTGCCAAGGTGGCAGCTGTATCCTTGAATACAACTCTTTAAGATACTTTATTGCAAGGGGGGCACTACATCCCATGGGTCACATGCATCCCCTAATGGCCATTTTGTGGCCTTCAGGACACTACCACCCCCAAAGTTCAAGACGTTTTGCCCAAATGTCATCTATGGCATGTGGGGGGAAGTTTCATCATGTTTTCAGGCCTCCAGGCCCACAAGAGGTCTTTTAAAAAAAAACAACAGGAAATGATCCAGATGTGAAGTGGCTATGACTTCCAATGCAATCCCCTAACAATCTGACAGTTGCCCAGCCCTGGGAGATTATCAGACACAGCAAATATGGCATTATAACAGCATCAGGAAACTGAAAAAGGGCTTCCCTACTGCATGATGTCATCCTCTTGCATTCAGCTGCCATGAAAAAGGCATTCTTTTTTATAGGTGGGCGAAAGCCACTAATTGATCCCTCATGGCATTTTTTTTTCATGGTACTGCTTGTGTGTGAAAGGTCTGGTGTGATTTCAGCATCAATGGGCAGTCCCCGCCAGAACACTTCTAGGTGAGAATGCGAAAACTAAGTAAGGGACACTTTTTTTTTATGAACCTCCCTGTTTTGCTGGTAAGTTTTTAAATGTGTTTCAGTGCTTGTGTGCTCATTTTGTTTAGTTGTGTGATCTCAGCAGTTCTCATGAGAAGACGTGAGCATGCTTAAAAGTCTAAAAACACCTAGTTTTTTGACTTTTAAGCACACTTGCGGCTTCTTGCGAGAACCACCGAGATCATGCACCACAGCGAAAGCAGAAGTAAACAGTGCTAGTGGTTCTATTCTGATAATGCTGGGGCAGCTTTTTCTTGTGATTACAGCAGTATGTGATAAGAAGTGTTCTTATGCCAGGATATTTACGTTTTAAAATATAGTGGGGGGGGGAATGTTTTTAGAAGCTCGTCTGATAATCTCCCTGCTCTGTCCTAACCCAATGCTTATGTACGCCCCCTACAAACATACATACACACACATTTCTTTAAGAGTTATGGGCAACAGGACATTTCTACACATGCTCAGTACAGAACTGAAATGCAGGACATTCAACATTTTGTGCTGGGAGTAAGAAATAAAAAAGAAAGTAGACTGCCCTCAATCTAGTCAGGAACTAAATCAGAAAGAATGCCTGGATCATTTCTTTCTGTAAGGCCCTGGGAGCAGATTGATAATTAGAGTCTTCTCAACTTTAATCATTAATGAGTTGAAGATATAAAATAATGTTATAGTAGTTCATTCAACCTATGACCTTTTGTGTTGAAAGGGCTTAGAACTTTCCTTTCTCTGTGAAAATGACTGGTGGTCATTTTCTTAAGAAGCTCATGAACTAAAGATCCAACTTGTCTTCATAAAACAGCAAGATAAAACTGTACAGAAAGTTGTAAGAGAAAGAGAGACTGGCAAAGGAAAGACTGGCCTAAATGGACAGCAGTATTTTTAGCTAACAAAATAAATTGGTAGAATAGTGAGGCTAAGTTGTTGAGGACAAAGGAGCTGAAAAGTTAGCGACAATCACATACACTTCAAAATCACTTGTATGCAGACATGCCAAAAACCATGGTTTTTCATCGTAGGAATGAACTGAATAAAATCTTGGCCTCATGCCGATTAGAAGCCCTCATTTCTAAAAGTTTGCTCATTTTCGTCATATCTTGACTTGTGTAGATCTCTTGTTTTTCTCTAATTTTCTCTCTCTTTCCTTCCCCATCTGTCAAGTCGAAAAATAAATGGCAAAAATATTTTTTAAAAAAAGCAACCGGGGGAAAAGGGTGCCACTTACCTTGATGTCCAGATCGTGGCAGGAAGTGATTGCCATGGAGCTCCTCCCCCGTGCCTGTCATCGCGGAACAGGGATGGGGATCCGTTTCCCATGTCCCTGATTCTGAGACAGGCACAGAAGAAAACAGAAAAGGGGTTCTAGTCATGATGTTTCATTGTGAATAGAATACTCTGGGAGCAGAACGGGGGCAAGACAGGAACATCACAGAGGGGTTCTATGTCATCTGAAAGGGAGCCCCTTTCTTGCCACTTTTCTATTCCTGCCCCAGAATATAAGCCCCATCTGAAATCTCCAGAGACTAGAGACAGTATAAAAGTTACCTGATGAGATATGAGAGTTAGGACATTTTCAGACACGTCTTACCATGCTAGAAGCTTTTGGGAGAGCTTTGGCGCTGCTGCACAGCAGGGACTCCATTCAGATGATGGTGTCCCTCTGGCGAAATTGTCCGTGTCACTTCTGTGTAGGATTGGAGGTGCCCACACCACATTTTATTTACGGACAACTTCCGTGAATAAAATCTGGCGAAATATGGTGCAGCCGCCTCCAAACCTACATGAAAGTGACACAGATGATTTCGCCAGAGGGACAGTGTCGTCTGAAATGGAGTCCCTGCTGCGTGGCAGCGCCGAAGCTCTCCCGAAAGCATCTAGCGTGGTAAGACATGTCTGAAAATGTCCTTAGGCTGTTTATAACAATCTCCAACAAGGACAGACCTAGCTGTCTGACAAGATTTTTGCTGCTGACACTGTTCCTGGCTACTAAATACCCTTAAAGTGCTGGTTAGAGAGAGGTAGAGAGTGCCTGTGCTCTCCATGTTAAATAGGCTATACTGAATATATGTTATTTTTACCTAGATTGAGAAATACCTGTGGAAGCATATTATTTTCCATGGATGCCTGTTAATAATACAGATGGCTGTGTGTTTCATCCCCAGATGATACACAGGTAACATATAGATAGATGTGATTCCATATGGCTCCCTCCCAGTGATGTTTGTAAGGATGCTATATGATGTAAGATGTGTGATGCCTTACATGAAATACAAAGTCAATATATAACTTATGGGCCTAGACAATGAGAGATCTCTGTTCCTCCCCAAGGGGAATGGTGTGTGTGTGTGTATGTACACATACACGCATGCACATGTATACATGTTTGTCCATTTTTATAACATAGCCTAAAATATCATTCTCCAATGGTACAAATTCTGAGGTTCTAAGACAAGGGAGCTTAAGTGCTAAATCTGTCAGTGCTAAATTTGCCTGTTTGGACTACACCACTATCCACAAATTGGGAGCACAGGTAATATGAGCGTGATGAGAGGGTCCTCCAAACAGATACAGGTTATCTGAACAATATAAAAGAACCCTCAAACCCTCTAAAGAGATGGGGTGGAGAACTACACCTATTTCACACTACTGGTATATATGACCATTCAACCAGCAGGCAGCTGCCCACCTGTAAGGATCCAGTCTAGACTTCAATTCACTCAGACAACAGTTACTAATTAAAGTGGTTTCTTACAAAGTCATAGAAGTGAACAGGTACCAGTCATTGGCAGAACTGAGGCTCAAAGCAAAAAGTAAACTTTGAAAAGCAGCTTGGCTTTCCCACTCCTTCCTAGCCCACATTCTACCACCACCCCGCCCTGTTTCACTCACCTCATTCCCAGTCTCACATCTGCCTGGCCTTGGAGATAGCCAGTGCTGGGAACAGCTAGATACCCATATTCCAAGCCCTCCAGAACCAATAACAATTTCCATGCCTACATGGGGCATGACAGGACTCTGGCTGGACTCCAGGCTAACCAGGCCTGGTACAGACAGACGGTCTGACACCACCATGCTAGAAAGTGACACACCAGGGGCTCGTCTAAATGGCAAAAATACTCCTTATAGAATTTAAAGAGAATACGTGTTGTCTTAATAAGATCCTGCTGTGATTTGCTGTATGCGGAAGGAGGGGGGCAAAAAAAATGCCATATACTTCACACTAGGAGACTTCACTGTTTTTCACGAAGTTTTTTAAATACTGCAGAGGGGTTACATTATCACTTGTTTAAACAACCATTCACATCACTGTGCATTCTCAGCAAAGGAGGAAGTCAACAGTTGATTGGTCCATTGTGAAGTGGGGGTGGGCTTTGCAGCAGCAGAATCCAGAAGTGCCATTTTGATGTTTTGGAAGAGTGAATGTGTACATTTTTGCTGTGCTAAGGTGAAAAAAATATGTATATTTTTACAAGTGGACAGTCTCCTTTCTGTCTGTGTACATTAAAAGTTTTTAAAAGAATGTACAGCAACGGTATTATTGTGGGGGGAAGAATAATAGCTCTCTGTACTAGCAGTCACCATCTTGATTCATGGGCAGGGCTCTGTCTGAACCTCAAGGTGAATAGCGTCGCATAGTGTTTTTGGTGCCAGAAAACCATGGAGACAAATGAGAGCTGCTGCAAATTCCTGGTAATGAACATCCCCACATACTATTTCCTCCCATATAGTTGAACCCATAGTCACTGTACTCATGTCAGAGGAAGAGAAGGAAGAGGTGCAAATCCCTGCCATGGAGGGAAGAGAGGGGACAATGATGAGGGCAGTGCTAATACAGTTGCCCCTCCACATTCGCGACTTTCACATTCACGGTTTTGATCATTTGCGGAAAGCTGCCTGCGCCTCCCCCCCTCCTGCTGCTCAACACCACACTCCCTTCCCAAGGCAGCCAGGGGCTTCTCAGGAAGCTCCTCGCTGCCTTGGGAAGGGAGTGGGGTGGAAAACCGCTCGCCAGCAGGCTCATTTCTTATTTCCGTTTTTTTCACATTTGTGGGGGTTGTCTGCCCCTAACCCCCGCGAATGTGAAGGGATGACTGTACAGCACTGCTACCATAGTCGCCCACATGCTGTATAATGGGAAGGTGGCACCACTGGGTGACAGCATCATGAAGAATGGATGTAGATAGAGCTGACTATTTTTTTAAAAATGCCTGGCTCCAAGGGTCTTCAGAGCAAAGCCCCTGTGGGGAGGGGGCAACCAGGAAAATCACCTGTGCCATGGCTCCAGGGCAAAATCAGGAAAAAAAATATCCAGATCTGGAGAGCTGCCCATAACATCAGCTCTCCACAGCACAAGAGGGTGCAGCAGAGAAGAGAAGTGCATTTGCTGGCCTCTGCAATACATCACCTCAAATGACCACCTCACCTGGCTTCATGGTAGAGCTGTCTTTGATACTAGACACATTCTCATGACATGGTAAAACAGTTATTCACTGTGAATTCTGAAGGTGTGTTCACACAATGTAAGCCAGGGATCTTTAAGAATCCTGATCTACCAAGGACAAGCAGTGTGCTTCTTAATTGCTGACACCTGAAGTGGGAGCAGTTAAACAAATCACACAATTTTGCTGTGTGGTTTATCATACCATGCAAACCCGATTCGTTTCTCTGGTTTGTTTCACTTTCAAGGAACCAGAAATGGGATCCATGAAGAACCTAAAAGAAACCATTGGTTGTTCATCGGAGTGATCAAGCAGTATGCAATAGCATGCTAGTCAACTGTTTATGACTCCCTGGTTTACAATGTTGTGTGAATGCACCTACTGAGTCTATGCTGAATTACAGCTGTTTGTATTGTAGTTTTCTGGAAACCTGTCTCATCTTGCTTCAGGACATAAATAATGTTGGTCAGTGATCTGTTGGTATTTTTACTTGTTTACTCTAAGGATGTAATTTTTTAATGATACGTTACAAACTCTGCTAAGCACATAAGCAAAACATTCAATTACAGTCTGCAGAAGATAGATGAAGGCCAACCCCCCCCAAAAAAAGTATTTAGCCCTTATGCTAGCTGAAGATACTTTGTGAAATCCAATATTCTTTAGAATTACTGAGAAAAAAAATTAAATCTTTTTTCACCTTCAATAGACTTGGAGAAAATATAACCTTGGAACTGGATCCAGCCTCATGAAAAGAAAGAGATTAGAAGGAAGGGAATAGGATATTTCCCTAAGGAGGTATAAACAAAATAAGACCCTTAAACCAGAGACTAGATAGGAAAAAATGAAATAAGCAAGCAAGAATTAACTTCTACTTGTCTTTTACACATTTTTTTTTCTTTTTGCTTTTTGCAGAAAGCTTTTCCAAGTCCAAAGCACTGAACCTTTAACAATTACTTTGGTGAACTTCTCTGTACATAACACAATGATGTCATATTACTGAAAATGTGAGATTGTATCCAAGTTGGCAGCAATTTTCAAACAAGTTAGATTGATCCCATACAGCTATTTAAAAAAAAAAAATCTCTTTCCACCGGCATTTGAAAAGATGGTAACATCTGAGAAATCCATTAATGCCTGAATGTAACAGATAATGCAGGTTTACATTCTTTGGTATAAGTGCTGGGGGTAAATTTTACATTTTTGGAGTCAAATGAAATAGCTTTGTGAGGGGGGGCAGGAATCTAGACCACAGAAGAGCTGTTAATGTTGTTTTCTCCCCTTGGAGGTACAAACTAATTGTTAGCTGTTAACTGAGCATTTTGACTGAGTCTCCTCCAAGCTGAAAAGTGCTCTATTTAATTAAGTATTCAATATGCATTATTTGCAGATTTAGAAGGAATGGATTTGGTTCAAGCTGCTCTGAAACTCAACTGTTGTCTTAGTGACAAGGAGACTTATGCTTCTGTGAGTGCCTAATGCAGTGAAGGGATGACAGTTAAACTCAACACATCTGGTAAGGCAGTCTAAATGGCTGAGCCTTATCTCCAGGAAAGCAACAACCTCTTGCAAAAAGAGACCGCAACTGCATTAAAGTTGCATGCTGAGGAAAACTGCACACAATGAAAACAAAACCCCTCACCAAATGACAGTCATTTCAAGGTCCATCACAGAGTCAACACCCAGGAAGGTTAAGAGAAAACATTCCTTCGACCTTCAAAGTACATTTGAGCACAGTCTGACTTGGTTTCAGTTGAATGGTGAGATTCTGTGATGGGGTTTTACTCTAATTTGATTGCAGTGAAGGAACCTGGATTTGGATAGAAGGGGTCTAATGGGGCCAGAGTGAATGCCTATGGCTATGCTCCCAGCTACATCTATTAAGGAAAGTGCAGGTAAATGGGCACGAGAGGCCAGGCAATAGATCTCTTTCCCAGCCTGGTGCTTTATGAAGGTCTGGGTTCCATTTCCTTAGCCTCCCTGGCTAAGACTTATTTGTACCACTGCCATCCTAGCTGAGAGGAGGAGCTACAATATGTGGAGAAGAACACAAGAAGAAATGAAGAAAGAGGAAGAGGAGGAAGTGGAAAGAGGAGGAGGGGGGAAGACGAGGAGGAGAGGGAGGAGGAAAACAACAACATTAGACAATAGAATTCAAAGACATAGCCATATTAGTCTGGAGTATCAGTGTGCAAAGGGATCTTGTAGCACCTTTGAGACTAACTGAGAGAAAGAAGTTGCAGCATAAGCTTTTGTAGACTTAGGGCTTATCTACCCCTGCCAAATACCCCACCTTGCCCCTGTTCCAGAGCCCTGCAGTCCAGATGAAGCATGGCTTTTGCTCCAGTCTGCCCCCAGGCAGGACATATGATGTACGTCCTTTCCCCTTAATCTGGAGCCATCAGGCCACATGATGCATTGCATTTTACCTTGATGTGGAGTTTTTAGGATTCAGGATTTTCTCTGCATTTTCATCCACCACTGCTGCTGCCGTGACCATTTCAAAGCTCAGGAGGCAAGTTCATGGATGAACGGAGAGGTTTTCTCCCTTCCCCTGGCTCAGTAGCACTGCTTCTATCCACTCAGCTGTCACTTGCTTCAAGCACCTCTTCTTGTGACAGGCAAGAGGGAGAGTGGGCGGAGGCAGTGCTGCCAAGCCAGGGAAGGGAGAAAACATCCCACTTCCACTGAGAACTTGCCTCCTAAGTTTTAAAATGGTCACGATGGTGGTGGTGGTGGTGGCAATGGAAGCAGCAGACAAAAATCCACAGGGACAGTGAAGACAAGTACCCGACACCCCTGTGTAGAATAAATTCTGCACAAGGCTTTGGGGTGAATGTAGGGGCATGAGGGGAAGAACCCTATTTGGACTTTTGGGCCCACATGTAGACAACTTCAATCTCTATGAAAACTTATGCTGCAACTTCTTTCTCTCACTTAGTCTCAAAGCTGCTACAAGATACCTTTGCATATCAAAAGACAACAGTTGGATTTGGAATCCTATTGGTGTCTTATACATGAATCAGTTTTTCTGTGGAGGTGGCTGGATGTTTTTTTACCTAAAGTCAATGTTTGCATTCAGTTCAAGATCACAGCAGCAGAGCTGTGCCTGCAGTGCCGTAGCTCATGTGGATATGTATGCACAGCCAATGTGCAGCTGTCTGCCCCTGCTGAAACTGGTGATAAAGTCGCACACAATGAATGCACCTTCACTTGTGCATTTGATTCTACAACCTTACCATTCAACACAGGGGTCATGTAGCATAATCAGTGTATAACTGAACATGCAGAGGTTTATGCTACACAACCCCAATGTAGGATCTTAACCAGTGAAAATTAGAGTGAGTCATAGAATCATAGAATCATAGAATTGCAGAGTTGGAAGAGACCACGAGGGCCATCCAGTTCAACCCCCCTGCCACGCAGGAAATCTTGATCAAAGCATCCCCGACAGATGGCCATCCAGCCTCTGTTTAAAGACCTCCAAGGAAGGAGACCCCACCACGCTCCGAGGGAGTGTGTTCCACTGCCAAACAGCTCTTACTGTCAAAAAGTTCCTCCTAATGTTGAGGTGGAATCTCTGTTCCTGGAGCTTGCACCCATTGCTCCGTGTTCCAGTCTCTGGAGCAGCAGAAAACAAGCCTGCTCCATCCTCAGCGTGACATCCCTTCAAATACTTAAACAGGGCTATCATATCGCCTCTTAACCATCTTTTTTCCAGGCTAAACCCAGTAGTACTGAGTCACACCCAGTAGTAAGTCCCATTGAAAAGAATGGGGCTTAGTTGTGGGGTAAACATATCTGAGACTATGGTTTAAGGATTCTGGCCTCCTACAAAGCAAAACAATGAGGCCAGACTCCAACATTTTGCTAGTACTTCCTTTCCTTGGGTCCCATGAGGCCAATTAAAATGAACATTGCAGAGTCACAATGGTTTAAACAGTTTGCAGATTTAAATCAATTTTTAAATTTAACAGCAACCATATTCTACCCTTAAACCAACACATATACAGTCTCCCAAAGTTCCCTACAAGCCACAAAGTGTGAGCACAGAACTTATTTGAAGAAATCTTACAGCTCAGCAGTCATGGTAGACAACCTCAAAAATTAAAACACAAAAATAGTTCCAAACAAATAAGACAAAGTCCATCATAGGCAATTTCTTTTTACATTCTCTCCTGAATCTGTACATTAATATCCTATTAACTAAGTCATGATGACAATGGCCAAATGCTTATTACTGGCAAACAAGGTTCTTCTACTCTCCAGCTCTCTTTCCAAACTGAACTATTTAAGTACAGCCCCTTCCTTAGGGCCACACACTGGACCAAACCAATGATTTATAGGGGTTACATTAGCATCCTTTTTCATCCTTTCTTCTCTTGCACAGCTCTCTGAACTATCTAAAATTCACTAGACCTGGAGGGTTTCTGAACCCTTTGAAATAGACTTTGAGGCTTACTGCATGCTGAAGTAAAGTGGCAGGGAAGCAGAAAGGTTCCATCTTCTGTGCTGCCTTACTGCATGACATCATTGTTCCTCCAGTGTTCAGCCATTCCAGAACCATGGGAGACCGAGGTAAAACCACATGTTTTTGCTAATGGTTTTTTCCGGTTAGCAAAAAGACATGGTTTTACTTTGGTCTCCCATGGGACCAGAACAGAAGAATGGTGTGGAAGATGAAACCTTCCTGCTCCCCTGCCACTATCTTCAGCATGCAGTAAACCTCTTTGAGAGTGTGTGGGAGGAGGCTGTGGAAGAAGAGGAACCACTGCTTCCATCAGTGGGACAAAACTGATAGATTCTGGTTGATGGGAGGATCAATTTCACAAAATGGGTGGGTGGGGTAGATTTTAAGGGTGCATCCCCCACTATAGACCTGCTTCAACAAACTCCACTGATCTCAGTGACACTCCTAAAAAACCCTGTCAAATCTTGTTTTGATGCTAAAATGACTTGCCTCTTGTTTCTTAACAAGTAGATCTTGTTTTGCAAAAAGACCTACATCTTTGCAAGGACTGCTGGCTTGAACAGGCAGCCTATTCTTTTGGGAGTCTGTCTCACTTACCTTAATTGACCATGATCTCATTTGTAAAATCACAGTGAAAACATAAGCACTTACTGCAGAATCGGAAATAGCCACCGATCATATATGAAAAACTTGAGTCAGTCTTTGAAAAATCTTGATATATGGATTTAGAACACAAGTGTCACAAACCCTGTTAAGATCTGCCAGAAAATGTCAAAAAGTATGGAAGGAATCATGCTGATGAGAAAGATGATGACAGGGATTTGAAAATGCATTACACTTCATGACTACTAAAATTAATGGGTATATGCTGGTTGACTGAATGCCAGTTGCCAAGGAAACTCAAGCAATGTACATTCTGGAAAGTTTTTGCTGCCCAATATAATTATTTTATATATTTGCTTTCCTTCTGTTGGATAAGCTATATCATTTGCAAAATATACTATCCATTATTACACAATGTTTCAGGACATTTAAACAATTTTCTCCTGCAGTAGATTCTTAATATGAGCGTCTCTAAATGTAATGATGCATATCGATCTCATCATATATACAATATCTCATATTTTTGCTAATAAAAACCTCACAGATAGTACTGGTTAATATTTACATGGAAGAAGAATGAGTCCCATTCTGCTGGCCCACTGCTTCAAATGATCTGATAAAATAATTTCACTTTTAAGTTTTGGCACTTCTAAAAATTCATAGTGATTTGGCTGCCCATTTGAAGAGCCTCTATCAATATAAACAGAGACACCGTGAGGTAAAATTGGTTAGTGCAAGCTGCAGAGATGAGAGTTGTAATCCTCTACCCAGTTATCTGAGATTGCTCCTTTTGAACTTAATGTGAGTTATGAGTAGATATTACAAGAGGGTGCTGAAAAGTTCTCAGCCCAACCCACATTCTAAAATCTGAGCATAATTTTGTCACTGTAGCTTGAAAGAGTGTTCTTTTATTTTGTAAATTACCAATTTGCAGGATCATAGCTCTAATTTCTTAATTTTCTCACATCATTGCTAGAACCATGTCAATGAAAAGTGTGGAATTTTCAAGCGCTGAACTCCGGGCCATCATGAAGTTCCTGTTCCTGCAGAAGAAAACACCAAAGGAAATCCATGAGTGTATGATACAAACATGGAGTGACAAGTACCCATCATACTCAACTGTGAAGAAGTGGTATGCCAACTTTCAGCATGGAGATGTTGAAACTGAAGATGCAGCAAGGAAGGGAGCCCATCAACAGTGTCAACTCCTAAAATTGTTGAGAGTGTTCATAACCTGATTTTGGCAGATCATCGAATCTCAGCAAAAACAATAGCTGAGACACTAGAGATATCCTGGGAATGCATTGGGTTTATAATTCATGAGCAGTTGGCTATGCAGAAGCTGTGAGCCAAGTGGGTGCCAAAATGTTTGAATGCTACCCAGAAATGAAATCAAGTAGATACCACTACATTTATTTTGCAGCATTTTAAGTGATCTAGTGATAATTTTTTGGAATGACTCATCACTATTGATGAAACATGGTTACATCACTATAATCCAGAAACTAAACAACAGTTCTTGCAGTGGCAGCACTTGGGTTCTCCATGGCCAAAGAAATTCAAGACTCAAAAGTCCACAAGAAAGTTCATAGCCACAGTATTTTGGGAGGATAAGGAAGGTATTTTGATGCAGACTACTACTCTTAACTTATTGTGCCAATCAAAAGAGACATTGAAGGGAAAACAGTGAGGGGAGCTATGGAAACGTGTTCTCCTTTTGCTGGACAATGTATCTGCTCACAGGCCTAGCAAGATGATGGATATTTTTAAGAATTTGGGGAATTAATGCATCGACCATCACCATACTCACCAGATCTTGCTCCATCTGACTGTTTCCTGTTTCCTGCTTCCAAAAGAGTTTGAAAGGAAGGACATTTTTGAATGATTCAGAGATGATAACAGAAGCAGAGCAGTATTTTAGTGACCAGACGTCAGAATTATTTTTGGAAAGGTTAAAGAAACTTGAAAAATGATGTGCTGAGTATGTCAAACTTCCGGGTGAATATGTGGAATAGCAGGTAAGTTTCATGGCTCTAGGTCATTCCCTTCTTGGTCAGCCTGAGAACTTTTCAGCAGCTTCTTACAGGTTTGTGCTATAGAGCAGTGCTACTCAAAGTGGTGGTAGACCAGTGCTTGTCCCTGAGCCATTGTATACTGGGCTCTGGCAAGTTTCCAGGAAAGAAAGAAACAACTTCAGCCAATGGACACAAATTTAGTGCTGGTCCCTGGCTCACCAGCACTAAAAGAATAATTGCTGGTCCCTCTCATCAAACAGCCTGAGAAGCACTGCTACAGAGGACTACTCAAAGGCAAAATCTCCATGGAGCTGCTTTAAAAAGCTAGTGTGTAGTAGTAGCTAAAGCTGAAATACTATCCATGCCTAGGAGCAAGTTCTAGTGAACAGGGTTATAGCAATGGGGGAGGGGGATATTGTACCCAATAAAAATTATGTCCCCCTATGAAATTTTTTGAAATTTCTAGCATTGCAGCAGAGCATTTAGAAATACAGAATATGGTAGAATCCTGCAAAATTCCAAACACAACACTTCATGAACATTGTAACATTGTAAGTATACAGGGACATTTTCCCATGCATGTACAATTTTTATGCTGCAGGACTCATCTTTGGTGCATCTACAGCTGCGTGTGAAAATTCATTCTCAACACTGACATGTGCTGACACCATACAGGTGTTCAATACTTCATTAGAGAGAGAAAATGTAGTAATCCTGACATTTGAAAGTAATGTGTTTGAAGGAATTTCCAGTGTACAGTTTCTCTGCATGTTTGCAAAGAAACCACAGCTCAGTAGACTTTATTAACAGTTCATATAATGTTTGTAGGATGGATATGCATTTACTTCCTGTTTACTGCTATTTAGTTTACATAGTTTACATATTTAATTTGCAGGGGGAAATAGTGTATTATGAAATGATTTGCTTTTTTGGAAGCTTCACAGCATACTTTGTAATTGCATTGTATTATAATTGGGAGTTGTTTTTCTCATTACCTGTGAAAACATTTTTTCACAGACACTTCTTTTGTAGTCTCTCTCTCTGGCTTTTCTTCGCAAACGAAGCTTCAGGAAGGACTCATCCCGCACTTTCTGCAAGTGTGCTGATGACTAAAAAGGCCAATCTGAAATAAACAAGTCCAGTTGCAGAAAGCACAGCAGAAGGTCTCCTTGGGTGATGTTTCCGGGTTATGATTTTTTCTGCGTTGTCGTTTCTCTTCAAGATGTGTTCGGCGTGAGTTCTCAAATAAGGCTGCAGCATTGTGGATAGTGCGTGTCCATGCCTCCCGATGTGAGGCCATGGTGGACCATTGTTGGTGATCAATTTGGCTGAGCCTGAGGTGTTGTTTCACGGGGTCCTTGTATAGCTTTTTTGGAGTGCCCCTCTTACGCTGACCTGCGGCAAGTTCACCGTAGACTACTATTTTGGGGAGGCGATGGTCCTCCATCCTAGAAATGTGCCCTGCTCAGCACAGCTGTGTTCTCAATATCATGGCCTCAATGCTGGTGATCCCTGCTTGCTCTAGGACAGCAACATTCGTTACATAGTCAGTCCAGTGTATATTTAGGATTGTGCATATACAGCGCTGATGAAAGCGTTCGAGGAGTCGTAGGTGGTGGCGATAGGTGACCCATGTTTCATAAAGGAGAATAGACAGTACCATGGCTCTATACACAGAAGAAGGGCAGAGATAAGAAAATTAATTAATTAATTAATTAATTAAATCATGGATGAAAAGCCAACAAAGATTTCAAAATCCAAGTTCACTTATATTAAAATATGTGCTTATTTATGTTTCAAGATTCAAGTGAGAAGACAATAATACATTGTTTACAAGAAAACAAAATACAGTATACTCTTAGCCTGCTTTTCCTTGGGAAAGCTACAGAGGAGCAACCTCCTTAGGGGTTTATTAGCTTGTTTTAAAAGCTGGGCTATGCCTCCAGTGAATTATCATCTTATTCCTGAAGGATCTGTATGTGGCTGTTTGTGAGTTTCATTTCTACTCTCAGTCCAACTCCTTTAATCTATCCACCCAGGAGGTGTGCTGATTTCTGGGTCATTAAAAGCCCAAATGATGCCTTAAGAGGTTTCTGTGTTCTGCCACAGAACTTTTACAGTCCTAAATAGCTCCTGTGGGTTTTGTAAAAGGCAACACTTCGGTACATATATGGCTGTCATGGGCATCAGTGGCCATGCCTTCTAGATGCTGAAGGGCCAGCCTATAGGAGTATTATAAACATAAAAACATAATTGTGAATGCACTTATTTCCAGTGTTTTTCCATGTTGTTTTCCCATATTTTCAGACCTGATTTGTGGTGATTTGGAGTAGTACAATGTAGCTGCATCTACAGGCTGTTTGGTGTGCCTGGACAGGAGTAGCACAAGGGAAACTTGTAAGATCTTATGTGTTTTAAATTTAAAAGTCTCTGTTGAGCAGGGGGAGAAAAATGACAGCATTAAAGCTGCAGGCCCGCAGCTTGCTAGATATATGTGCCTGAGGGGGTACAGAGGGTGGTTTTATGCCTGAGATGGTATAGGAGGTGGGTTAGGACACACACCCATAGCCATGAGGTAACCAGGAACAAAAACAGTAAATGTAAAATAATAATATTTCCTTCTCAATTGGCAGTAACAAAACACCTGGCCTCATGCCACCACTGAAGTAAGTTTCTGATCAACTCCTGCAGATGAAATGGTAGGGAGGAGAGCAGTCTTTCACCACAGGCAGCTAAACAGCTGAGAAAAATCTCATGGTACACAGTAAGATACTGTACTTAAAATATGGCCTGTAAAGTTGCAAGCATTATTTTGCAGGGTGGCTCAGTGGCAATAGATATTTTGTTTGGCTAAATAAAATTAGAAAGAATTGAAATGAGAGAAATATGTTCTTGTTCCAATCCTTTAGATCTGAAGGATTATGCATGTATCAAGGCTCCCCTCCTTTTAGGATTTATGTATTTATGCCGGTTGCATAAAATTCCTCACCCCAATAAGATTAGAAAGGCCATATTTCTTGTGTACTAAGTTGCTGTTTCATTTTTATATACGATTCAAGATTCCTAGGCCTTTGTTTCCAAGATACTTGGGGAAAACAACCTGTTTAAACAACCTTCTGGCCATGGGAGTGCTGACACTATTATAGCACAGGGAGGGTGCCAGATTTAGATATGGTTTCAATTCTGAGCTGTACTTCTCGTCTGGGAAGTCCAATCAATATTTTACTGAAAATAATGCCAGTGTTTGGTGGCTGGTCCATATGAGAACTCCCACAGGTGTTCACATGCTTTCCTCACTGGACTTGAGTTAGTGAAACTGATTGCAGACTCTGTAATTTCTTTTGAGTGTGGCTAAAGCTTCAGAGATCTGTTGGACATATAGTAGAACATTCAGTAGCTCCTAAAATAGCTTTACCATTCTGTTTTCTTCCAAGTAAACTGAGGTAGCAAATGCAACAGAAGAAGCCAATGTGTTCACCAATTGCTCCTGGCTGTCACTGTTCAGGCTATCTTAAATGCATCAGGTTAGTTCAACACATTTTTAAATGTAGGAATGGAGGACGATTCGCTTTCATCTACATGTTAATGCATACTACCTGATCTGCATTTTGCAGATCAACAGGTGAACTGAAATAGTTTTTCCACTATTCACATTTTGTGATATAGTTCCTTAGTGGCGGGGAGTGTATAAAATGCACGTATAAGGAAATGACGCTCCCCAACTTAGTATAAGTGAAAACAATCGACAAATACTTATTATTATTATTATTATTATTGTCATCATCTTTTATTTCTATAGTGCCATCAATGTACATGGTGCTTTACAGGAAAAGAACAACATAACAGTTCCCTGCCCTCAAGTTTACAATCTAATGAAGACATGATACAAAAGGAAAGGGGATGGCAGTAGAGGAAAAGATTAAGTCTAGCATTCCCTTCTCTCCCTCCTTAGCCTGGGCAAGGGCAGTTGAGATGAAAGGGGGGGCATTCTGCTTCTGGACCAAGGCAAGATGAGCTCTGCCTGCCTTTCCTTCTCTCCCTCTGCAGCCAGGGCAATGGTAGTTGGGATACAGGGAGGGTTAATTTTTAATTCCTTAAAAATTTGGACATAAGGCCATATTGTGCACATAATAGGCTAAAATTTGGACATAGGCCATGTTGAATACATAGACAAAGCAGGAGAAATGTATTAGAAAATGTTCTAGCAACCTGAGGATTTTCTACCATTTCAAGTAATTCTAGTTCAGCTCATCAAAGAAGACTGTAGATACTTGTTTGAATTCCAGCTTTCCATTTCACTTGTATGAAATGAAATGGATAAAGTCTAATGAGCTGTGGTTTCTGTGCTATGAGATTGTGCCTTGATAAATTACATTAAGTACATAGCTTAAACTGTGTAACATTTCTCATTATTTTCTGCATGCTTTGAACAAGATTCTTGGTTGAATGGATCCTGGTCTTATTGTGCACAGTGCTCCTTATGTTTTGTGCTGTGCAATCCTTTATACACTTATCTGGAAGTAAGTCTTGATTTCATTGGGCTCTGCAATAGAGTTCAGCCAATAGTAGTTGCAGCTTCTTTCCAGATCTTCCCCATCAACACTATAATGTTGGGAATGGAGAAGGTAGGGTTGAAACCCAGGTCACCAGCTCTCTCTACACATTTAGAAAAATAATGCCTCAATAAGGCTAAACTATCCAAGATAAATACATGTTGCAGTTTTGCTGCAAAATGGATAGATGGGTTTGAGTGTTGTCTTCCCCAAGTTGAAGGGAGTTCTGTAGCAGGAATGTGTGTGTGTGTGTGTGTATGTGTGTGTGTGTGCCTTCAAGTTGCCTGTTGACTTACAGAGACCCTATGAATTTCATAGGGTTTTCTTAGGAAAGGAATACTCCGAGGTGTTTTTGCCAGTTCCTTCCTCTGAAATATAGCCTGCCACACCTGGTATTCCTTGGTGATTTCCCATCCAAGTACCAATTAGGGCCAAACCAGCTTAGCTTCCAAGATCAAACAGGATCTGGTACCTTTAGGGTATTTAGGCTCTAGCAGGATGTAGTGAAACAATTTTCATGGGGAGAGGGAATAGTGATGGAAACCTAGAGGGTAGAAGGGTTTGTGCATTGGTTACTATAAAATATCTCTCCATTGACGCCCCTTGTCATGGGAGAGAGGCTTGCATACCCTAATGATGTTACAAAACACTTTACAAAAGAGTCTGGAGTAATAAACACCTGAGGCAAAGCACAAAAACCCTCTCACTCCTTCAGCCACTCACCAGTCATGGGCAACTATATGTTGCTCTCTCAAGAGTATGATCATTTGACACATTAAGTGTTGTAATCTGAGAAGAACTAGAAATCGACTATAATGGCATATGTTACACTGGGTACAGCCAGTATCTCATAACTGACAATACTGGACACATTGAAGGGGTGATCACAAAGACTTGGGAAGATGTCTTAGAAGTATTTAAGTAAGTACATGAAAGCTAGAATTAAGTGGAAGCCCTTAGTAAACAAAACTATTAAGGAGGTATGTGCTAATTCCTTCTTGGACCCCTTGGCAGTGAGTCACACATCCTAAACAATCAAGTGACCTCCACAATCCAAATTCCCTGGAAATATCCCTCAGAACCCACTCCTGTCCTACAATGTGAAGTTGTCATAAACCAATCAATACCTATCTCCTAGCCATCTAAGACAATCAGTGGAGTTTTGTTCTTCTTTGTTCCTCCTGTGGAAGAGTCATTTAGCCATTGTTGTAACTAAAATATGCCCTCTAGGAATGATATAGGTTATAAATAACCCAGCCTAAATAATAGCAAAGTGTGCCACTGTGGACACGACCCAGCTACTCTCTCTTTAGGCATGTCCCCAGATTAGAACTTCTAGTGCCACCCTCAGACTTCGATCGCAGTACTTTGCTGCTCTTCAGATCTGATAACTATCACCCTATTTCCCAAATCTATTCCTCTATCCAACCTTTCTGCCTTAACTCTTCAATAGCCTTGTGTGGTTTTTGTGAATGTGTGTTACGTGAGTGAATGCTTTTTGTGTTATTTCCAATAAAAACATTTTTTCCACTTTAACCTAGAGTTCTCTTCAGTTAGTACTGGAATACAAAGGTGAAAAGGTTCCAAAGTTACCTGCCTCTCGCAACATTCCATTTGAGCTAATAATAATAATTCCCCCAAATATTAATGTAGTTTGGCATCACAAGTGGGGCTCTAAAGCACCTCCACCTCTTCAGGTAATGGTCTAACAAACTAAGAAACTATTGCTCTGGTTGAAAATCATGTTTTCCAGTGCTTCACTGAACAGAAAAACAAAATTTTCCCAGTTGTTTTAACACCTTTCCAAGAACTGATTTTAATTACACTTTGGACTTTTAGTCCAATGAAATAAACTCGAACAAGCAAAGATTTACCAAATTCTCTTTTTAATTGATTGCTCCCATTAATCAGTCCATTTCACTAGCTACCTTTTCTTTTTCTTCAGTCAGGTTGTGAAATGTAGCCAGAAGCACTGGGAAGAGGGAGAAGGCGTAAGTGTACAAGAGAGAGGTAATGAGACTAAGGAAAGAGCCAAAAATTTGGAAGTAGAAGACACTGAGGAGGGGAACAGAAGGATAAAATGAAGAATAAAGAAGAGAAGAAGAAGATGCTCAGCCAGGAATTGTGAACAGGAAGGGGACAAGAGGATATGAGACACAGAGAAAAGAAAACATTTAGCCAGAAGATGTGGGTGGGAAACAGAAAGCTGATGAGAAAGAAAAAGACACGAATTAGGGCATGAGGGAAAACAAGAAAGAGGGAGGAAGAGGAAAAAGTAAAATTAAGAATTTAGAGAAAAAGTGTCAAAGCAGAGCTGAACAAGAAAGACATTTGTAGCATTTGGGGGGGGGTGCTGAAAACAGTGCAAACCTTGTATGCCTCCACCAAGAAAGGAAATTGTACTGTAGGTTCAACCATTTAGGGATTGAGTTAAGAAGGGGGAAGCAAACTGGAAGATTAACAAGAAGACAGGAAAAGCTTGCAATCAGCAAGTTGCAGCAGTCCTGTAGTATCATGATCAGCAGCTCCTGAGGCAGCAAATACTGAAGCAGTTTGGTATTGCTTGACACTGAGCAATCTATGTTGCCAGCTGCTGTTTAAGAAACTATGAGAGTGGTGGGGCTGCGCACCCAGCCCAGCCCCAGCCGGCTCTCCCTCTCTCCATCCCTGGCTTTCTCTCCCTCTGGGCAGCAGCGATAGGGCACATTGAGTGGGTGATGCGGGTGAATGAGGAACCACTGGCCTTGGCCTGATTCTGGTGACCAGTGGCATTGTGGCAGTTTCTGGCCAGTTCAAATGCTGTGTATGCAATAGCAACTGGAGTTTTTATTTGCCTGCTGGAGTACCCATGAAGGAAGCGGAAAAAGAAATCCACAATGCAGAGATGTGGCCAGCAGTATTTCACTCCCATTGTGAAGGTGGTTGGACCCCTGACTACGAATTATTAGTTTGGCCCATTCTACATGCAAGCCTGGCCATTCCAGCAGGATTCCTCCTGGACACAGTCCTCGGTACAGTCTACCTTGCCATTGCAAGTGGCATCTACTTACTGGTAGCCACCCACGGTGAAGAGTGGTACCCCATTCAACAGAAACTCCAGAATGACCCCAAGTAGGGGCCACCATCAAACACCCCCCTACCAACCCACTGCCTTGGCCATCAGTGGATGCCTGCGAGAAACCCTCTGATTCAGAGGTTGCTGATGGCCAGGAAAACTCCATGCCAGTCATCATGGAAAGTGAATGATGGGTCAAGCCAATGCTCTCCAAGAAGGCTGAAGGGATGGCTTCCTCCATTCTGTCATGGAAGTGACATGGAGGGGTTCGGCAGAGGAACGTCATCATCCAAAACTGCTCCCCTGCCGCGCGGGAGCAACGGAGCTGTTTTGGAATATATAGACCCGAAAATCGCATCTGAAAATCTCCTAAGACTCTAAACTATCTAGTCTGTGAGCTGCTCTTAGCTGATGATGCTGCCCTTGTTGCCCACACAGAAGCAACTCTGCTGCACCTAACATCCTGCTTCACAACAGCTGCAGAGCTGTTTGGGCTGGAAGTCAACCTGAAGAAAACGGAAGTTTTTTAACAGCCTGAACCACAGGACGAACACCACCATCTCCACATTGCCGTCGGCAAATATGTGCTCAAGTCCATTCAGCAGTTCACCTACCTGGGAAGCATAATCTCCTCAGATGCCAAGATTGACAAAGAGATTGATCACAGATTAGCAAAGGTATATAGCGCATTTGGAAGACTTTACAAAAGAGTCTGGAGTAATAAACACCTGAGGCGAAGCACAAAAATCGGTGTGTATAGAGCCATTGTACTGTCTATTCTCCTTTATGAAACATGGGTCACCTATCGCCACCACCTACGACTCCTCGAACGCTTTCATCAGCGCCGTATATGCACAATCCTAAATATACACTGGACTGACTATGTAACGAATGTTGCTGTCCTAGAGCAAGCAGGGATCACCAGCATTGAGGCCATGATATTGAGAACACAGCTGTGCTGAGCAGGGCACATTTCTAGGATGGAGGACCATCGCCTCCCCAAAATAGTAGTCTACGGTGAACGTGCCGCAGGTCAGCGTAAGAGGGGCACTCCAAAAAAGCTATACAAGGACCCCATGAAACAACACCTCAGGCTCAGCCAAATTGATCACCAACAATGGTCCACCATGGCCTCACATCGGGAGGCATGGACACGCACTATCCACAATGCTGCAGCCTTATTTGAGAACTCACGCTGAAAAAGTCTTGAAGAGAAACAACAATGCCGAAAGAATCACAACCCGGAAATGTCACCCAAGGAGACCTTCTGCTGTGCTTTCTGCAATCAGACTTGTTTATCTCGGATTGGCCTTTTTAGTCATCAGCACGCTTGCAGAAAGCGTGGGATGAGTCCTTCCTGAATCTTCGTTTGCGAAGAAAAGCCACAGACATCAGCATTCATGTGCTTCTAGTCTTCCCTTGCGCCTTTACATTTCTTCACTGATGTGTCCACATGCTGTGGAAACAGACATAATTGGTATTACATTGTTTTAAGCATAAATATTTAATAAGCTAAGAGTTGCATTTGACATTTCATTTCTTCTTTTCCACATCCCTTCTTTTTCCTTCTCACGGTTGCTGAAACATAATCTGGATACTAGTGGAATGTTGCTTGGAGGATGCTAAGGGAAATAATTAGTCACATGATGATATTTTTGCAATCCAGAGTTTGGGTTTTGAGGGTACAAACAATTCCTGTATTCTGCATGCTCCTCATAACAATACTCCATTGGTAGCTCACTGATCCCTGCCACTCCGTAATGTTTTCTGGACCAGCTCCTCAGAGCAATTTCCTCCTGTTCATCCAGATCTTTGGGAAAACCTTATCTTTGCCTTTGGAAATAGAGTTCCATGTCCTTTTCTGACCTCTTCACTGCATGCCTTGGGGATTCAGGCTAATGGTACTAAGAAGAGCCATTAGCAGCACCCTCTTGAGATGACTTGGAACAGAGCCATGGTACAGTCATCAGTGTTTCAAGGGACGTTTGCATCAGGAAGCTAAACAACATTAATGCCTTTCTCAACCAACAAGGGAACAAATAGGAAACTTTTAACTCCTCCCAGTATGACCTACTGATTGGATGATGTTTTCACACTATGTGGTGTTTCAGTGTTTAGCAAAGGTATGTTAAATTGAAGCTGGAGAATATATTCAGGGGTGCATCTTCTGGGTCATTGAGCCCTGTGTCCTGCTGCAGGTAACCTAAACAATCTTCGATAGATTTTCACTCAGGCTCTTCAGTTCTTCTTTGGACCCTTCAGACACAGGAATGCTTTATATCAATTCCTAGTTGTTTGCGACCAGAACTCCTATCTGCACCAGCCATGGTCAGTCGTTGATACAACCAAGAATCAGTCTTGACCAGGGTTGTCCAAAATGTCCAGAAGCTGCCACTTAGGGAAAACTGCTGTCTCTGGTACCATGCCACTGACTTTGTACGTAGTATGTTTTCTCATACATCTTTGATTTTGTTTGTTTGTTTGTTTGTTTTATATCCCATCTTTCTCCTGACAAGGGACTCAGAGCAGCTTACTAACATTCTTGCAAACAAGCTTGTAAAATGTGGGCTAGACAAGTTAACTGTTCAATGGATTTGTAATTGGTTGACCGGCCGAACCCAAAGGGTGCTCAGCAGTGGCTCCTCTTTGTCTTGGAAAGATGTGACCAGTGGGGTGCCACAGGGTTCTGTCCTGGGCCCAGTGCTATTCAACATCTTTATCAATGACTTAGATGAGGGAATTAGGGGCATACTTATCAAATTTGCAGATGACACCAAATTGGGAGGAGTAGCTAATACCCTAGAGGACAGGATCAAAATCCAGAATGACCTGGATAGACTGGAGAGCTGGGCCAAAGCTAACAAAATGAAATTCAATATGGAGAAATGTAAAGTACTGCATTTAGGGCGGAAAAATGAAATGCGTAAATATAGGATGGGAGAGACCTGGCTGAATGAGACTACGTGCGAAAGGGATCTAGGAGTCCTAGTAGACCACAAGTTGAACATGAGCCAACAGTGCGATGCGGCAGCTAAAAAGGCCAATGTGATTTTGGGCTGTATCAATAGAAGTATCTTGTCTAGATCAAGGGAAGTAATAGTGCCGCTCTATTCTGCCTTGGTCAGACCTCACTTAGAATACTGTGTCCAGTTCTGGGCACCACAATTAAAAAAGGATATTGACAAATTGGAGCGTGTCCAGAGAAGGGCAACTAAAATGGTGAAAGGTCTGGTAATGATGCCTTATGAGGAGAGACTTAGGGAGCTGGGTATGTTTAGCCTGGAAAAAAGACGGTTTAGAGGCGATATGATAGCCCTGTTTAAGTATTTGAAGGGATGTCACGCTGAGGATGGAGCAGGCTTGTTTTCTGCTGCTCCAGAGACTGGAACACGGAGCAATGGATGCAAGCTCCAGGAACAGAGATTCCACCTCAACATTAGGAGGAACTTTTTGATAGTAAGAGCTGTTTGGCAGTGGAATGCATTCCCTTGGAATGTGGTGGGGTCTCCTTCCTTGGAGGTCTTTAAACAGAGGCTGGATGGCCATCTGTCGGGGATGCTTTGATCGTGATTTCCTGCATGGCAGGGGGTTGTACTGGATGGCACTCGTGGTCTCTTCCAACTCTGCAATTCTGTGATTCTATGATTCTATGATTTAAGACAAAGTCTAACTAAATATCTTATTTTACAAAAGTTTTTTAAAAAAACTTAAACAAGCAAATCTATTTAAACACCACATAGTTAAAATAGGTTAAAATATGTTTAAAATATAATCAAAAGGTTTTTAAAAAGATAAAAACAAGGACACTGCATTCAAAACACCCTTCTGCACATACAATTTAAGCACCAAAGGCCTGCCTAAATCAAAAGGTATTTGTCTGGCCAGATCCACAGTGCACAAATAATCCAGTTTGAAACAGGATTATTTGGCATGACTTCTTCCTATTGAATCCTGGGATTTGTAGGTTGGTGAGGTACCAGCACTCTTTGGAGATTATCAGACGGGTACAAAAAAGCGTTCCCATCCTGCAATCTCCTCTCCCTTCCCTCTCCGATTCCTGTCCTGGCACTAGAACAAAAAGTTTCAGATCTACCTTATTCCCACTTCCATGGCAGCCCAGGAGTGACTAGAGCTCTAACAGAGTTCCTTTCACTTCCTAGTTTGCAATCCCAGCCGTTCTCGCGAGAAGACAAGAGCATGGGGAATTCAAACTATAAAAATAAAACAATAAAAGTTACACTAAGCACAAGAACACACATTAACTCCCGCTAATGAAAAGCAATACCTTTTTCGTTGCCTCAGCATGGAGGGAGGACAGAAGAAGCACACAAGGAGGATGACATCAAGTGAAACTGGGATCCATTCCTGGTATAGTGGCATTGTTATCACAAGCTCCTTTGGGGCTTTTTCAAGTGGCTGATAATCTCCACTACTCTAGGAAAGAGACCCCCCCCAGTGCTTCAGTTTCCATTGACACATAACACACACACTCTTTCTCTCCTGGTACCTTTACACACTCATCTCCTAGGGCTCATCTACACAATCCAGGAGACACTGGCCCCCTGTCAGCATATCCTGGCAATGGATCAGGTCCATGTCTCCCCCGTTACCTTGATGAAATGGGCTGGAGTCCAAACAGGAACATCAGTCTGTCACTGCAGTTAGTGTAGCCGCCATTTTCCTTGCCCTCTTGGCATCAAGGAAGCCAGCCACAACATGTGACCAAGGATTTCTGCATGTGACCAGCCTTGGTAACATGTTGCAGGACCATTTCCTGGACCTGGAAAGGTAAGAGTAACCAGCAGCTGGAGCAATGGGATGGTCTGCTGGGATGGTGCTCCTGCAGACATGTGGGGCCTGCTTCCCCCCGCCCCCCATGGCAGTGGAGTAAAGCAGATATTATTTTAGCAATGCTGTATTAGACCCTACCCCAGCTTGCCCCCGTCTGAGCCCTGTTTCTGCCCTGGGGGTTATAAGGTCTGCCCAGGGGTAGAAAGGAACAAATGTCCTGCATTGTATGGACTGCAGGGCTCTCACACAGGAGCAAGCTGAGGTAAATTGCCGAGGCAGATAAGGCCCTAGTCTCTGTTCCATACCTCAGTATGAACTGATCAACTGAGGAAGCATCCACAAGTCATGAAGAAATATTAGCATTCTTTTGTCAAAGCTCCTGACTCCCGTTCAGTCTTATTTTAGGCACAAGTGTCATGACAGAACTTTTCACAGTAATCAGAAAGCAAACTCACAGCCATGCATATATGATTCCCAGCAATTTCTAACTGCACACCCTGCCAGCCTCTCATAATGCCCAGAAAATATAACATGAAATAAGAACCAACCCCTTTTCAAAGCAGCTTGAAACATCATGGTCATTTAATTAAAATATAATAAGTGCAGTGGAGGAAAATGTCACTTCCTTGGAGGTCACTGTGATTTTAAGAGCTGCAGTGGTAAATGTGGTTTTTAATAAAATTTGGTTTTTAATAATTTTTTAGCCAAAGATTGTTACCGTATCTTTTTATAGGCTATGATCAAGGCTCCTCTCCCCCCACATTCCTCCTTCTCCCAAACAGAATTAGATTTGCTGGTTCAGCAGTCCTAAAACTAAAAAGTATTTTCAATGCCCCCTTTTAAATTATGAAGCCAAGAAGAGGCTGAATCTTGATTAAGTGACAGCCAGGCAGTTGTACCTTGAATGACTAGCTTGGTGTGTGATTTCCTATCATCTTGCTCAGTGAACCACTAAGGTGAATGCAATCAAGAACAGTGACTTGCACAGGGAGTACACAGCAGAATAATTGTTGGGAATGAATACAAATTAAACCCTTTAAAAGAAAGACCCTCTGCGGGTCTCTATACCAAGCATATTACATGAATATTTCTGGGTTTAAAAAAAAACAAAAAACAAGGGCAACATCAAACACTACTTGAGAAAGCAGAGTATGCTCCTTTCAGATAACAATATAAAATAAAATGCATTGTAATCCATCAGCAGGTTGGCTAAAGAATCTGATTCATACCAGTTTTTCCCATCTTGTAGCTGACTAACCCCATGATTTCTTGGTGGTTTAATATTTTATTAAGCTATGACAAATATTGCAGAATTCCAAACCAATGGTAAACAACAGAAACAACACCCAAATCAACAAAGACAAAAAGAAGGCACATCAAGAAGATAAATCAGATTACTGACAAAAAATGGTGCATTAAAACATTTTTCTGCTTCTCCTTCCTGGGGGCTGTGAATAGACAAAATCTATTGGCAGGTTAAAGCTTTTCCACATAATTCTAGATGATACCTATTTATGTTTAATTTCTTTTGCAGGATTCCTTGTAGTCTGTTCCCTAGGAACACTGAACTGAGACCACTTAAATGTTTATGGAGCAAAGTTTTCCCTTGGTATACATTATTATATTTCCTGGAATTTGGATGCAAACAAACAGTAGTTTATGCTGAGGGGGGAAACAAAACAAACTCCTGATACTATACTTTTAAGAAGGTCAGTGGTTTCTTTTACAGCGCTATCAAATTCAGAAGTTGTTCCAAGGATATTTCAGGGAAACGGCACCACATCTCATCCAAAAAAAACCCTCCTGTTGGCACTATAAATGGGAAGATAGTATATTTTGTTACTGAAAGGTGGAAATCAGTGACAGTTTTGCTGAAAGGCAGGAGAAAAATCTTGAAGGTAGCAGATTATAGGCCCTTGTCAAGCTGAAAAAGGCTCAAACTTCAGGCGTGGAGGGGAGGGAATAATGGTATAATGGTGCCAGGGCTTTCAAGGTCACAGTGCTTGGATTTTTTAATTACCCGGGATGATGAGATAACTTCACATGTGTGCACACACACACACACCTTCTGCCAGACTTTTCTGTTCTCCTTTGACATTTACAGAAATCTTCACAGTAACTTCATAGAATCATAGAGATGGAAAAGACCACAAGGGCCATCTAGTCCAACCCCCTGCCATGCAGGAATACCCAATCAAAGCACTACCAACAAATGGCCATCCAGCTTCTGTTTAAAAACCTCTAAAGGAGGAGACTCCACCACACTCCAAGGCCGCACATACCACTGTCGAACAGCTCTTACTATCAGGAAGTTCTTCCTAATGCTTACGTGGAATCTCTTTTCCTGTAGTTTGAGTCCCTTGCTCTGTGTCCTAGTCTCTGGAGCAGCAGAAAACAAGCTTGCTCTATCCTCACTATGACACCCCTTCAAATATTTGAACATGCTATTATGTCCCCTCTTAACCTTCTCTTCTCCAGGCTAAACATACCCAGCTCCCTAAGCCACTTCTCATAGGGCATGGCTTCCAGACCTCCCACCATTTTGGTTGTCCTCCTCTAGACTTTCTTGAATTGTGGTGTCCAGAACTGGACACAATATTCCAGGTGAGGTCTGACCAAAGTAGAATAGAGTGGCACTATTACTTCCCTTGATCTAAACACTATGCTCCTATTGATGCAGTCTAGAATTGCATTGGTTTTTTTTAGCTGCCACATCACACTGCCAACTCATGTTCAGCTTGTGGTCCACTAAGACTTCTAGATCCCTTTCGCATGCACTGCCAGCAAGCCAGGTGTCACCCATCCTATATCTGTGCTTTATATTTTTACTGCCCAAGTATAGCATCCTACATTTCTCCCTGTTGAAATTCATTTTGTTACTTTTGGCATAGCTTGGTGGGGGAGTAAATCTTGTCAGTGACAATATATTGTGAGAGATCTCTGCTGTAATGAAAAATATTTGGGGGCAGCATTGACTTTCACAGGCAGTTAAGATCCCATAGCTTTACAAAAGACCCACTCCAGGTGGAAACGAAAACTGCTACGATTGATTTGCTGCTATTGATGAAAACAACTGTCTCAGTTTTTGTAATCTCCTTGAGGTTGAGGCTAAAGGGAGAGCATGAAAAGTGCCTGCACTATAATATTGACCAATAAATACAGCACTGAAAATGAGAGAAGAGTGGCTGTAATTCTTGTGGATGGAGACCTACGTTTCATGCCACCTATGCAATTCAGAATATTATCCTTCAGACAATTGAGATATGCCATGCAAAATTCTTGTGTTCTCCAGGCCTATTGAGCAAGTACCCCTCTGTGATCAAGTCAGTAACTTACTTGCAAGTCCTTCTTCCTTACCAACTCTTCTTTCCTGTTGTTGTTGGGTACCTTCAAGTCACCTCTGACTTATGACACCCCTTGGGTGAACCTTTTACAGAGTTTTCTTGGCAAGATTTGGGAGATTATCAGACACGGCAAATACAGTGTTATAATGTCAAAATGAGATTGCAAAAGGGCTTCCTTATCACACAATGTCATGCCCCAGCACTCTGCAAGCATTCTGCCGCTGTCAAGAGGACATTCTTTTTTATTAACGGGCAGAAACCGCCAATTGATTTCCCATAGTGTGGTTTTTGTGGCTTTGCTTGTGTGCAAAGACATGCCCCATTCTGCTGGCGTGATTCCAGTCCCCGCTGGATAAGCAGTCCTCACCAGAACACTTCTGGGTGAGATTGGGAAAACTAGGTACCATACACTCTTTTTATGAACCTCCCCATCTTGCTTGGAAGTTTCCAAGTGTGTTTCAGTGTTTGTGTATTCATTTTGTTTGGTAATGTAGGTGTTTTTGGACTTCTAAGCATGCTCGTGTCTTCTTGCGAGAACTGCTAAAATCTCTGCCACAGAAAAATGCAGAAGCAAGCAATGCGAGCAGTTGTATTGCCAGATTTCAGGGGCATCTTTGTCTTGTTATTACAGCAGCATGCGAAAAGGAGTATATCATGCTAGGATACTTACATTGTAAAATAAAGTGCCAAAATAACTTTTTTAGACCCTCATCTGATAATCTCCTTGTTCAGAAGGAGTTTGCTTTTGTTTTTCTCTGTGGCTGAGGGAGTATGACTTGCCCAAGGTCACCCAGTCAGTTTCCATGGCCAAGTGGGAATTCAAACCCTGGTCTCCAGAGTCATAGTCCAATGCTCAAACCACTACACCATGCTGGCTCTCTACTGTTCTACTAGCATCCAAATGTCCTTAGCACACTCTTTGACTGGCATCCAGCATATGGCTAAACCTTGACTTTTTAAGGAGAATCTCAAGTCATTCTCATTGTTGGAGAGTAGTCATAGCCTCTGCAGGTGCAAGGCCATCCAGGCCATTTCCAGAGACCATTTTCCCTTGTCTCTTCTCAGTATACCAGCAGGTTACAGTCAAACTTGACAAAACACAGTATTTGGACAAAGAGAAATATTGGCAGGGAGGTCACTTTTAGGGACCAATCCTGACACCTAAGTCCTCTCAAGGACCCCCTTTAATACCAGTGCCCAGAGGCACAGAGTACTGATATCCTGGATCCAGGACTCATGACAACTGCTACAAAAGTTGTGAGAAAACAGTGAAATATAACACACATACACAGCAGATGAAATTATGAAGTCTCCCATGCAAAAGAGGGTGGGTGGGTGGACAATGCTCAAAATGTGAACTGGAGAGCTGTGAGGAAGGCAGCTGCCTAAATATCCAACAAGGTCTGGCTCCTCAGCCAATGAGTTCAAACTGTGCCTTAAACTCATTGGCTGAGCTTCCCACAATCCTCCTGGGGCTGCCTAGGTGTGCAGCCTCCTGGGAAGGAGAAGTCCGGCATACAACCATTCCAGATGCTACCACCTCTTTGTGACCCACCCTGGACCACAAAAAGGCTGCACAGTACATCCTGCAGCTTGCTTATGAGTATTTCTCTGTTTCTAATTGCTTTGAATGTCAAAAATTTGATAGAAAGGCAAGGTATACATTGTAATAAATAAATGACTATATTTGGCCTTATCATATCTGAAAGAAAGCTGGAGACAAATTTATAGATTTGTGGGTAAAGTGCTTACTTTCATTAGCAACAGCAGATTTTCTCTGTGACCACCTCCTGTGGTGGTTGCCATCATAGCTCCCTTGGAATGTTCTGGAACAAAACATTCCTGGTGTGTTCTGAAAAAAAAGTAAAATGCTGAATCTCAGGAGAGCTTCAGAAATCACATCAGCACCAGAAACTACAAAAGTAGAAGAAAAGAAAGAAACAATTATGACCATGTCACTTATTCTTTCTTTACAAGATATGAATAAATGAACAGTGGACTACAGAAGCTTAGGCTACCAACTTCTTTCTCTCATTTAGGACTTTATCAGACCAGCATCTAAAAATGCTGTAATTCCACAATTGAGGAAAGCCAAAACATAGTGGCATGATAACAGTAATTATCGCACGTCGCTGTAATAGCGCAATACTACCGTGATGGAATTATTGCACAACCACTACTACCGGTTTAAGAATGCGATTTCAGCTCACGTTATAAGTAACAATTGTCTTACCTTCTTTTGACAGAGTATTAATGCCTCTTGCTGGGTGGTGCATACACCTTTAAGATTTTTTTTCTCTTACTACCATGATTTAGCATGGGCAAGATTTCAGCTGTTCTTGCGAGAAGATGCAACTTTGCTCTAAAACACTAAAAACAAATAAATAACCAAAGACATTCACAAATAAACACTTAAACAAACATAAAAAGGTACCAAGAAAGGTGAGAGTTGATTAAAAGAGCATCCTCTAGGCCCTCTTCACAATCTTCCCCGGGAGGTTTAATTATATGTTCTCATTGGGAAAGAAGAGGGGGAGAAGAGGACCACCCATTTATGCTGGAATTGCATGATTACAGTGGGACTTGATTATCACGTGCTCCTCAATACTGTAAAAGGAACAATATTGAGGGCTATTGACGGCTTTGCCCATTAATTAAAAGTTAAGCCTAATTATGCACGCACGGACCACAGGAGGACATGCAATAATGGGAACCCATTTGTGATACAATTGCATTATAATTCCACTCTTTTAGCCCTGTCTGATAAAGTCCTTCATCTCAAAGGTGCGACAGGATCCCTTGCATAATAAAACAAATGTAATTCTGAAAATTCCTCTTACTGATAGAATTCCTCTCAGCCACTTTAGCTTTTCTATAATCTTTGGAAGAAATCTATCTATCTGTCTATCCATCCATCCATCCATCCATCCATCCATCCCACTCTTGACCTTCAGCTAGGATATGTACAGAAGTCAAAGCCTCCACATTTCAACAGATCTATTGCCTTTCACCTTGAACACAGATGACCAAAGTGTAGCCTATAGGAGCCCCCAATACCATTCTGTGGACCCTAAGGGCCCACTAGCACCACTTAAAAAATAGTAATAGCAATAGCATTTATATATCTATAACACTTATCAGTGCAAAGTACTCCCTAAGTGGTTTACACTGTGTTAGGTAATTAGTCCCAACAATTAGTGGGTACTCATTTTACCGACCTACGGAAGGCTGAGTGAACCCTGTAGGATCAGACTCACAATGTTGTAGCTGCAATAGTGGCATCTAACCACGGTGCAACCAGGTCAGAACTCTCAGACTCCACCAGCTAACATGGACAGTATCCCCCAAAAGTAACTCTTGTAAGCTCTGATTAGAAAGATTATCTAGTTTGTGATATGGTCTTAGAGTCGCCATAAGTTGGAAATGTCTTGAAGACACACAAGAAGAACAACTATTATTTTATACATTACCATTTTATTTCTTTTAAAATGAATGGGATTACTAACAGAAAAGTCATTCTTATACTTATGGAATGTGTGTGTGTGTGTGTGTGTGTAGGGCGGTTATAGCAAAGGAGAAAGTGCAACACCCCTCCCACATCCACCCACTTTTCCTCTTCACATTACTTTCTCTGTGATTGGAGCAGACTTGAATTTCAACAAATGGGTCTGGCATCATCAGATCTAGTTTTAGCCTCAGATTCACACCGTCTGGCACGTATTCTCAATGATACTATTTTAAGAACTCCGGCAGAAGGAAATTCAATCTTGGCAAAAACAAAGCATGCAATCAAGGGAGGAATAAATGAGCACTCTGAAAATATACTAGTAGGGGAGAACTAGCACCAGTAAGTGGAATGATGATCCATCACTAATGAGTCTATTTTAACCATGTTGTTAACTGTTCCTGCCACATAATGCTTCTGTGGAGAGAATCCTATTAATACTTCACCCCTGAATTTGTTCAGCTGGAAAATGATTGCCCCTGTTCACAAGATATTTTCAAGTTACTTAGCATTCTAGTAGAGAAATTGCTTTTGAGTCCACTTATCCTGTAAGTTTCAAACATTTTATTATGTTAGGTCATTGCAAAAAATACAACATAGGGCATAGGTGGGTAGCCATGTATCCTAAGGGGCTTGCTGCACTCCAAAGAAAAATGGCAGTACAACGGGAATATTTTGTCTTTCATGCTGCCTCACTGCATGACGTCATCATTCTTCCATCATTCTTTTATTCAGGACCCGTGGGAGACCAAGATAAAACTGCATCTTTTTCTTAACACCTTTTTTCCAGTTAGGGGTTTACCTCACTCCAAAGAAAAGCAGCAATGCAGCAGGAACATTCCCTCTTCTGTGCTGCATTACCACATGATGTCATCATTCTTTCACTCTGATCCCATGGGGCACCAAGCTAAAAGCATGTCTTTTTGCTAACTGGAAAAACCCATGGGTGTCAGAAGGCAGTACATGGCCCTGAACCTTCCAAGAGTCAACAAGAAGCTGATTAATAGGCTCCAGGAAGACGTAGCAGAAACGGGAGCTGGATAACACAACGTGCCTTGTATAGACAGAAGAGGGCTCGCCGCTGGCCGGTGGGCTGTTTTGCGACTCAGACGGCCACCCTCAGGGGAGCTGTCCTGCACCTCCCCCCACCCCGCCTGGCTTCAGGCTCAGGGGTAGGGCAGCCACATGGCAAACCCATGGGGGTCGCAATCTTTGGCTTCTTCTTTCCAGCGGCCTTTCCCACTGGGAGGGAGGGCAAAGGAGGGAACCAATAGGAGCGAGCCTGCCTCGCTCCTATTGGCCAGAGGAGGTGCGCAAACCAGGGCTTTATAAGCCCATGCAAGGTCGTGCCCCGTCCAGAAGGAGGGCTGTGACGGAGGCTGCCACAGAGCGCTCTGTCACAGATGAAGAAAGGCACCCCCCTCAGAAAAGGTATAGCGGCCGCAGATGGGCGGCTGGCCAAGCTAGAGTCATGGACCTCGGCCCCAGTGTGGCAGTGGGCTCTGGGGGGAAGAGGATGGGGGAGGGGTATTTTGGGCCACCATTGGTGGCGCCTCGGCCGCTCCAGCCGCCATCCGCAGGGCGGAAGAGGTGGGGCAAGCGCCGCCATGCTACGGGCAGCCAGCGCATCTGGGCCAGGCCAGTGCATTGGGGCCAGGGATTGGGGCCTTTGGGACCGGAGCCGCACGGGTGAGGGCAAGCAAGGGGGCCTCCCGGTGGCTTTGCAGGGGACCAGAGGCAGGCAGGCGGCAGATGCCATGCCGCGATGGGGTGCGCGTGGGGGAGCGGGCCGCCCAGTGGCCAGGCAGGCAGGGGCATGATCCCCCTTCCTTTTGGAGCACCCAGTGGGGGTCATCGGGGGCATCATGTGGTGCTGGTGGCCACCAGGCCGGCGCGGGGCATTATGCGGTTCTGGCAACAAGCAGGCCAGCACCAGGCATCACGGGGTGCTGGGGAAGGGTTGAAGGGTGGCCTGGCCAGAGCGGGGGTAACTTAGGCGCCACTCAACCCCCTCCCTTCATGGCTGCACCCCCACCCTCCCACTTGCTTTGTGGGCTCCAGCAAGATGGCAAGCGGGGCCAGCCAGGCCACAGGGCCTTCCGCCTCTCCACCCTCCTTCCCCCAGAGCGGTTGGCATCAGGCAGCAGAGGGCATGGCCAGCTGGGAGCTGGGCCCAGGGGACAGGGGGGAAGGCGGGGGAATCCCCCTGCCTTGCCAAAACCCCCCCCCACCATCATGGGAGCAAATGTGCATGGGATGAGGGACAGACAGCAATGGACGGGAGTTTTTGTTTTCCTTTGCAGGTTTCGGGCCGCAGGGCGGTGGCCAGTGTTGAATAAAGTTTTTAAAAAACAAACAAACAAACAAGCACAACGGATACAGATCCGCGAACATCACCGTCACACTAGGGGCACGACACCTGCCACGCGAAAGGGTTGGGAGGCCTGCGGCGGACGCCATGGGGCCCAAGAGAGCTTCAAAGCAATGGCATGTGGAGGAGGAGTGGTCCCTACAGGAGGCAGCACCGACAGCCAGAAGTGAGGGGGCAGGGCAACTAGAGCAAGGGGGCAGCAGTGCTACCAGCCAGTCGGCAGCCCCTCGGCCTCCAGTGGAGGCATTTGGGCAATCATCCCCCACTCTAGCTGATGTCATGGGGCTTTGTCGGTAGTCCTCCAGAGAATGGACAAGGACGCCCCCTCTGAAAGCCCCACCGCCGGGCCGGGGGTCACTGAGGTGCATGCAGCTGGGGATCCCAGTACCTCTACCAGCCTAGGTGCGCCCAGCAGCAGCCGGTCCAGGCATTCCAGGTCCAAGTAGAGGAGCGTTTCCAGAGAATCTGGGCGGTCAGAATCCCGAGGCTCCTCCTCAAGGCAGCGCAGCAGGTCCAGCGGCAGGAGAAACCCCCGCAAGAAGCACAGACAATCCTGTTCGGGTTCCTCATCAGGTGAGTCTTTGGACGAGGACAAGTACAGGTATTGGGAGAAGGGAGCCTTCAAGCCAGGCCTGCTGGCGTGGTCCCTCAAGCTCAGAAGAGCTAGGGAAAAGGCAGGGGCAAACGCCCTGAAGGGGAGGAGCTCTGGGAAGCAAGATCTAAGGAGGACCCTCCTGGGGACCATTTGGATCATAAGGTGCACTCAAAAATCCAACAAGGTTATTATGTAGACGTGTTCACACTAGCACCCACCCCCTGGGGTGGAGGCTAGGGAGCACAAGAGCGACAAAAGGGATGCTGACAAAGGTAATGTGGAACCATCAGAGTGTACCTTTGCCAATTGGCTCAACGGGTACATGGTCTTCATGGGGGTGGATGCACTGGTCTTCCCAGAGCAGGCATGGCACTTGGTTAA
The DNA here is from genome assembly GCA_030847615.1 of Gambelia wislizenii. Taxonomy (NCBI): domain Eukaryota; kingdom Metazoa; phylum Chordata; class Lepidosauria; order Squamata; family Crotaphytidae; genus Gambelia; species Gambelia wislizenii. The sequence goes on from JAUMIR010000006.1 coordinate 101,493,339, forward strand.
TCACCTCCGCCAGGTCCTGATGGTGCGGGCTCAGGCGGGGGACGCCAATGCCATTTTGTACGACATTGAGTGCAGGAAAAAGGCATCCAGGTCCCCCATGCACAGATGGGAAACTGTTGACTACCCCACGTGGCTGCAGGCCACGGGGCCTGGCAGGTGGGAGAAGGGGGACCCCCAAAAGGCAGCACACAAGAAGGAGGGGAAGAAGCCGGTGTGCTGGGAGTACAATGGAGGCAAGTGCTCCAGGTACAAGTGCAGGTTTGACCACTCCTGTGACAGCTGGGGGGGGACACCCAAATTGCGCCCGGCAGGGCAGCGGGGGACAGTCCTTTCAGAGCAATCGCCCAGCAGCCGCCGGCTCCAGGAAGGAGGCAGGATCCGGCAGCACCCTCAACAGCGGCACCGCAAAGTGAGGAGCACGCAGGGGTTGGAGGGCGCATGGCTTTCACCCCGGTCAAGCTGGAGGCCAAGTGCCCTCTCTTAGCAGCCTACCCCAAGAAGCAGGCGGCGGCATATCTGGCCGAAGGTTTTGAATTCAGGTTCCGTATCTCCTTTCAAGGTGAGAGGGCAGCCACTACCTCAGGCAACCTAAAATCAGCAGCACAGCTGTTTGAGGTACTGGCACGCAAAATTGCCAAAGAGATAGAGGCGGGGCGCATAGCGGGCCCTTTCGAACAGTGCCCCATGCACAATTTGAGGATTTCCCCATTGGAGGTGGTACCCAAGAAGGCCCCGGGTGAATACCACCTCATTCATCACCTTTCCTATCCAAAAGGGGCGTCAGTCAATGATGCGATCCCACAGGAACTTTGCACGGTGAGATATGCATCATTGGACTATGCAGTCCGCCTCTGGCAGGGCTGTGGTCAAGGAGCACTCATGGCAAAATGTGACATATAGTCGGCTTTCCGGCTGCTTCCGGTGCACCCTGAGGACCACTGCCTGTTGGGCTTCAAGTTTCAGGAAAAGTGGTACTATGACATGGCGTTGCCTATTGGTTGTTCTGTCAGCTGCTCCGCATTTGAGATCTTCAGTTCATTCCTCGAGTGGGCCCTACAGCACAGGCTGGGTTCCCCCTTTGTCACTCATTACTTGGATGACTTCTTGATGATGGGCACTGCTGGGGGGAAAGAATGTGGGTTTCTGCTCTCTTCCTTCCAGGCACTCGCCAGCGATCTGGGGGTACCATTGGCACCTGACAAGACTGTGGGACCAACGACATCCTTGGTGTACCTGGGTATACAGCTCGATTTGGTGCAGGAGATCTCCAGACTGCCCGATGACAAGATTGAGGGCCTACAGGTATTACTGGACAACATCCTGGGGAAAGAAAAAGCCACCTTGAAGGAAGTTCAATCACTCTTGGGACATCTGAACTTCGCATGCCGGGTGGTGTCCCCTGGGAGGGCTTTCTGCATGCGCATTGCAAGGATCACCGGGGGGTTCAGGACACCACATCACCGAATTCGCCTCACAAGAGGGGTCAAGGAGGACATGAGGGTGTGGCTAGCTTTCCTCGAGCACTACAATGGGATCACCACATGGCAGGGACTCCTGGAGCTTTGGGGTACCTTGCAGGTACACTCAGATGCAGCAGGCAGCCTGGGCTTCGGGGTCTACTACGTGGGTCATTGGTGTGCTCAGCCTTGGCCTCCCAAGTGGGTGGACAGGGGTGTGAACAGAGACCTCACCTTCCTGGAATTTTTTCCCATTCTGGTTGCCATCACCTTGTGGGATGGGGAATTCAGAGACAAGAAGGTTTGTTTTTGGTGCGACAATCAGGCAGTGCTTAAGATCATCAACAGGCAGTCCTCCAGGTCTGAAAGGGTCATGTGGCTGGTGCGCAGGTTTGTGCTGGCCTGCCTGGAGGCCAGCATCAGTTTCCGGGCCCAGCATATCCCGGGCGTGGTGAACGAGATCGCAGATGCATTATCTCGGTTTCAGGAGGACCAGTTCCGGTTGCTGGCACCGGAGGCGGACGAAGCAGCGGCCCCTTTCCCAGCAGACCTTTGGAACCTTGGGAGCGAACCATATTGAGGGGTGTAGCGGACTCTTTGGCACCTTCCACGCAGGCAAGCTACAGGAGAGCAGCTTCGCAGTTCATGGCCTTCTGACAGGAACACGGCTACAGGATGACGGGGCCAGCATCGGAGGAAGAGGTGCTACATTACCTGGCATCCCTGAAAGATAGGGGACTGGCGCCCAGGACCATAGCAGGGCAAGCAGCAGGTATTTCCTTCTTCAGCAAAGCATTGGGGATGGGAGATCCCTGCAGTACCTTTTTGGTGAAAAAAGCTTTGGAGGGTTGGAAGAAGGTGACACCGAGGGCACCAGATCCAAGGCGGCCAGTGTCGCATGGGGTGCTGGCACAGCTGGTCGCCCTTCTGCCAGCCATCTGCCACTCCAGCTACGAGGCGCTACTCTTTGGGGCAGTCTACACGATCACATTCTTTGGCACCTTGAGGGTTGGGGAGGCGGTGTGCACCTCCAAAACTGACAGGTCCGGCATGGTGTTGCAACTGGGAGATGTCTCCATTAGCGCGAATAACTTGGCCCTGCGCATCAGGCGCTCGTAAGCGAACCAACACAGCCGTGGGACCACCCTGCACCTGAGGAGATTGGAGAGATACACCCCTTGCCCTGTGGCAAGCATGAAGGTTTATTTTGAAGTCCGGGGCCATGACCGGGGGCCGCTATTTCGACATGTAGATGTGGTCCCTCTTACCAGATTCCAATTTGTGAGCATCCTGAAGATGGCAATCCAGCGGTTGGGGCTGCCAGCGGAAGAATTCGGCAGCCATTCTTTTAGGATAGGGGCTGCAACCATGCAGCAGAGGCTGGCCTGTCCAACGAGTCCATCATGCAATTGGGGCGAGGGTGATCCAGGGCATTCGCCAGTTACGTAAGAGGGCACTGTCGGGAGGGCGCTGCCTGAGCAGACACAGGTCCTGGATGACCGGTAGGCCTGCCTGTTGATGGGGCAATGGTTGGCAGAAGGCGGTTCCCATGGGGAACGCCTTGGTGGCAGATGTATTGGGTCGTGATAAGGCAGAGAAAAAGGGGGGCCTCCAGCAAGTTCAAGCACAAAGCCAAGTTCAAGTTCAAAGGAGGCCCCTCCCCGCTTATTTGCTAACATGCAATTGTTTACAGGGGAGGAGAGAGTGTCGGGCGGACGACCCGGCCAGCTGGTTCTCTCCTCTAGGAGGTGGGTTGGGATGAACCAACCCGCCATTTGGCCCACATGGATGGGCGTTGCGGAGATCACGGCCCATACATTGCCACCAACCATTCAGTTGCAATTTGCAGCCAATTTTATTGCCAAATGTTAACATATACCTCAAACATGTATCTATCTCTATTTTGTATTCACTTTACTAATCTGTACCTAACTTATTTTCTGAAGATGTAACCAATACAAAGTTGTAGAAAAATGTTGTGTGTCTGTGCATCATTCAGGAGGGCGGGGGGCGGTACGGCTTGGGTCCGCAAGAGCCTCTTCCTCCCTTGCAGAAGATGCCAGTACTGGCCTGAGTTTTATACCCCCAACCCCCCCCCCCAAAAAAAAAGACAAAGCTGGGTGTGGAAAGGCAGTACCTGGGTCTGAATCTGCCAAAAGTCAACAAAAAGCTTGTCAATAGGCCCCAGAAGAAGACAGTCATTGAAGAGGCAGAAGAAACAGAAGCTGGATAACACAACTTGCCTTGTACAGACAGAAGAGCCTCTTTCCACAGACACTTTGAGGTGCATGTATGTCTTCAGCCACAGAGTTTAAACACACCTTAAAGGTGAATACATTTACCATTTCACTTCCTCCAATGCATAGAATCAACAGCAAAGGAGCCATTGAGGGAAACTCACCTCTTACTGTCCATTTAAGAATAGTGAAACATATTTTTCTTCCTCACAGCAAAAATGGAGCAGAAGTTCCAGGACTGTTATGCTGGCAATGTTCCAACAATCTGTTTTGCATTGTAACAGATTGTGCTCTACTGACCGATTGCACCAGTAATCCCAGGTTCTTAGATTACAGCCATATGGCAGTTTTGGAAAGATATGCCTTTACATCAGACCTTAGAATTCAATGCAGGTCAGTTGTCTTCTCCTCATTAATGACAGAGAGACAGGTATTTAATCATGTAATGATAATACTAATCATTTTTTTTATATTCAGGTTTTAATTTATACTACAATTGAGACTTAAAAACAGATAAAGTTCACACATTCTGGTGCTGAAATAATTTGCAGTGTTTCTTTTTTAAATTTAGACACAAAGTATATTATCTGTAAAAATGAAAACATAATAAAGCTACATCATTATAAATGGCAAAATTAAAATAACCTGCAACAAGATTTCTACCAAACACAGTTGAGTTTAATTGAAATTAAGGATAACTTCACATCCATCACCATTGCTATCACCACACATTATCGTTAATGCTGGATTGCATCAAAAATTGATTAGGCACACTTTAGCCCCATTGAAATCAATAGGAAAGGTTAGTCATGACTGATTTGTTCCATTCATTTCAACCTCTTGGCCCAACCTATTATTCTTAAACTGGCTAGCGATAAGCTTTAATTAATGTGTTGGGTTGGTTGGTTGCTTGTTTGTTTTAGACAGTAATTCTATATTCACTTCCCTAGGATTAAGCTCTGTAGAACACAGTGTGGCTTAAATCTAAGGAACTATGCTACAGGCTGTGTAGTTAGAGTTTGTTCAGTGGACTTTTTCTTTTCCTTAGGCCATGCTGTCCAGGGGATTTGGGGAGGTGTAATCTACAAAGGTAATTTTCCAATCTCCTCTTACCCTTCTTTGTGGTTTTAATTTCTGTTTGGTGCTCTCTTCAACAAAAATGAAGCTTATTATGGCTGTTGGTCTATGAGTAACATTAAAGCATATATATGTAATGCTAGCCAAATGAACATTAAGGGATTGTATGCTGCCAAAACAGCCCAAGCACACCAGCTTCTTGTAACTAATAGAGGTATACCTCATTTAACAAAGGAAACGTGTCCCTGGGCATTTCTTCTCTAACAGGAAATTTGCAACCAGGAGCAGAAATAACATGGAAAAAACAGGGATGGGTTTTTACACCACAAAAAAGAAGAGCAATTCAACTTGTTTCAGCAATTTTTTTCCCCAAAACAACCAGGTCAGGTAAGCCTTGGATAACTTAACAAAACATTTCAAACCTCCTAGAGACCACCTGAAAGCTTCTTCCAAAATGTATCCAGGCATCATCTTTTCTTTCCTTAAGATTTCCACTTCAACAGCCAAGGTTGGAGATCTGTTGTTTTTTAACATGCTGGGTAGCTGATGAAGCGGGCTTTCTCTTCCTTTTGCTCAACATGAGTATGCTCAACAAGAGATTCTGCAGGAAGCTACTACAGTATTTATCTCAACTTTTGTTGGCAGGTACACACAACTGCAGTTGGATCCATTAGAACAGAATCTCATTCTTTCCCAGCTGAAACTTCTCAATTGCATTGTTTACTGCAGATATGCTGCTACAACTTGACATTGAATATTTGTGTTTCTCTAGACATCCACCCTCCTTCCAATGCTAAACCTGTGGGGGGGGGACCTTCAAGTTTGACAGAGGTGAAGAAGAAAAGGGGGAAGCTGGTAGGTGCAAAAAGATTTTGCAAAATTGAGCTTTTTGTCAGAGGCTTTTTAAACTGAGATGTGTCTATATATTGTAGAATGGCTAATGCAGATAATAGAATGTAAGGAAATGAAGGAATCAGGAACTGTGTTGCTCTTCTGAGATCATGTCAGAGGGCATGGATTAACAAAATGCCCAAGTGCATGGTACTCCATCCCATCCCTCATAGCTGGTTTCCATTTCCCATTCTTTCCTGCATTCCAGCATTTCATATTTACTGGGCTTGTTCAGTTTTCACTGAGATGGTTTTTTAGAAGGGGGGTAGGATCTGCTTAAGGAAAAAAAGGAGTGTTGCAGTTCTTAATATTTGTCTCTTAAAACTGACAGTAGATCCTTGTCTTGGACATTGATGGTGTTGTTTTGGCCACCACTCAGAGAAGTTAGATCCATGTTAATGTACATCAAGGACAAGCAATTCCAAGAGGTGGGGGGGGGCACATTTGCACCAAGGACTTCAGAAGACCACACTCCCTTCAAATCCTATCACCCCACCAATTCCATCCTCTACAGGCCGGCCATGATAGGGCATTGTGTTCCATTTGGTGGGAGAAGCCTGTTTTAAGCACAATTGAAGGTCTTTTTCGAAAACTGGAAGTGACCTCTGTTGGGGCCCCAGAAGCTAAAGACATACCATAGGCTGTGCTTTGCCTATCCCTGGTATACAGGGATAGAGTGTTCAACTGCACATTTTTACTCAGGTTCAGCATAGGAGCATTCTAACATTGGGCTCTGGTGTGAATATGAGTGTACTTAACTAAATCATAAAAACTCCTGTGCATGAAAAATTTTCTGGCATACTTGGTAGAAAATTAGCTTTGTAATTATCAAATTCTTCATCAGGCGTTGCTTTAAGCTGGCAAGCAACAGATGTTTCTCAGCTCGACAAAGCTAATAAAAGAGAACAATTTTGGTTTTAAAGCAAACATTCCCATTCACCTTTAAAGATTTTAGCTGGCTCTTGTGATAACGAGCTGAATGGGGATGAAAGAAGGTCACCTTGTAATCAATATGCCATAAGCAGATCTCGGAGCTGCAATTCACATGCTTATTGTACAAATCAACTGAAGGCTGTTTCTTGAGCATTAGACAATGGGAGAGATTTACACAAGGTTTAAATGAACAGAAAGCAAGTCAAAACACGGGAGCCTATATCAGTCAAGACAATATTCAGTCTCAAAGGAAGGGATCAATGCTGCATTTCATTAGGAATTTATTGCTTCTCAGAGAAACTTACAGATGGAAATATGTTCACCAGAAGGTTTATTTTTCATGTTTAACAACGTCAAGCAAAGCCCCAGCCCTCTGAAGTTGGTGTTTTTATTTTTATTATTAGCATTATTATTAGTCAGATTGACAAAGTAAGAGGAGTGCTTTATGCATGGTGGCTTATTAATTTGGTACTCTAGTGCTAAAAATGTGAATATAGGAAGTGAATGCATGACATCATTTCTTCCTGTTATGAGAGGGGAGAAAAAAATCTATACACTTTTCCCCAAGCCAAACACAATCTATAAACCTCAGTCCCTTCCTCCCTTGGTCAGACTTTTTAAAACTAGACAGACAACAAAGGGATGAGGGCAGGCACCTTTTCGCATACATGGGTGCTTGAGTGCTGAGTTTGGATGTAGGAAATCCATGGTCTCTGGCTTTTCTTCGCAAATGAAGATTCAGGAAGGACTCATCCTGCGCTTTCTGCAAGCGCGCTGATGACTAAAAAGGCCGATCCGAGATAAACAAGTCCGGCTGCAAAAAGCACAGCAGAAGGTCTCCTTGGGTGATGTTTTTGGGTTGTGATTCTTTCTGCGTTGTCGTTTCTCTTCAAGACTTGTTCGTCGTGAGTTCTCAAATAAGGCTGCAGCATTGTGGATAGTGCGTCTCCATGCCTCCCGATGTGAGGCCAGGGCGGACCACTGTTGGTGATCAATTTGGCCAAGCCTGAGATGTTGTTTCAGGGAGTCTTTGTATCGCTTTTTTGGAGCGCCCCTCTTACGCTGACCCGTGGCGAGTTCACCATAGAGTAGTATTTTTGGGAGGCGATGGTCCTCCATCCTAGAAACATGCCCTGCCCAGCGCAGCTGTGTTCTCAATATCATGGCCTCAATGCTGGTGATCCCTGCTTGCTCAAGGACAGCAACATTCGTCACATAGTCAGTCCAGTGTATATTTAGGATTGTGCGTAGACAGCACTGATGAAAGCGCTCGAGGAGTCGTAGGTGGTGGCGATAGGTGACCCATGTTTCAGATCCATAAAGGAGGATAGACAGTACGATGGCTCTATACACACTGATTTTTGTGCTTTAGGGTTTAAAGGTTCATAAATCTCATCCTCATAGTCAAGACTGAATAATTTTGCCATTTTTTCTCTCCACAACAAGAAAGTCCTCAAAAACTGTGCAGTTCTGGAAGACTGTTCACATTTGGAACATATCCTCTTCCAGACAAAACAAAACAAAAGGAAACAAAAAAAAAATCATATGTTGTTCTTTTCTACATTTTCTGCTGAAAATCATGTTTTCTAGCCAGGAAGGGGTTGTTGTTGTTTTTCCTGTGCAGAAAAAGCCCCATGTTTTTCACATACAAACACACACAAACAGAAGTCCTAGTGAAGGTTCTTGTTCTTCCAGTATTCTCCTTGTCACAGTTTCCCAACATTCAGGAAATCTATTTTTTCGTCACTCATTCAAATATTTTTGAACATATTTTTCTGTACCTAATGTCAGCTGCTACTCAGCCTCTTTAGGTGGCTTTAGATGACTCACTGTCCCTCAATAGTAATTCATCTTTCAGGTGGGTTATAAGGATTAATGAGATAATCTCATATTTATTGCCCTAAAATTCTCAGAAGGGATAAAAATCTTGCAAACCAAACAGAAAAGAGAGCATTCTACCAGCAAGGTGGAACCTAATGGGGACCATGAAAGCCCCAAGTAAAACTACAAAAAGCTCTTTGGTCAGTCATATGACTTTGCTTCCTACACAACTAGTTCCACAGAATTTTAGTAATTTTCAGTAATCATTACGGCTTGAATAGTATTGTTAACCCCAACAAAAGCAGAGCCATTAAATCAAGTGTAGACTTGTCATTCAGTGGCCAAATCAATGGGGACTATCATTGATAGCTGGGACTATCAATTCAATTCAGGCCTATATTATTTCTTTTAACTTCCTTGTAGAAAGTAAGTTGTCATGCTTCTCTGTATATTTTTCTTTTGGCAAATAATTTTAAAATTAATAGCATTATTATAATGTTCACTGGCAACTAGGGCCCTCATACTGGCTACTAATGTGACCTCTATTATTCATCTCTCAAGTATGAAATGCACACACAAAGATTAACTCAATAGTTTCCAGTTTCTAATTTTCATCTGTTTCTTGAGATACAAGTCTCTTCACAACTATATGTCTTCCGAAGAAATGCATCTGGCACCACAATAAGACAGAAGATAATATGGAGAAGAGAGGCAGTGTGTTGGAGTAACAGGTGACATCCCCAAGTGTACGAAACTCAGAATTCAACTGACTTTTTGGAGCAGATTCTTTTCACAAATTGACATCTGAAAATGAGAATATAACAAATATATTTTCAGCCTTCTAAGAACTCTGAGGCTGCTGTCACACTGCAGAAATAATGCAGGTTGATGTCACTCTAACTATCACGGCTCCATCCTATAGAATTCTGGGATTTGTAGTTTGTTATGGCAAGAGAGCTCTCTGACAGAGAAGGTTAAATATCTCATAAAACTACAAATCCCAGGATTCTGTAGGATGAAGACATGGAAGTTAAAGTGGTGTCAGATTGTATTATTTCTGCAGTGTGGCAGCAGCCTGAGAAACCAAAGTGGTACAGTAGATAATTAATTGTTATCTTCCCAGTCTTAGTGTGCCTCTACACTGTAGAAATAATACAGTGTGGCACCACTGTAACTGCCATGTCTCCATCCTACAGAATTCTGGGATTTGTAGTTTAGTGAGGCACCAGCACTCTTTGAGAGAGAAGGCTAAAGCCCTTTTAAAACTACAGATTCCAAGATTCCATAGGATGGTGCTACAGGTGATGCTGTTCTGGCTATTTAATGGCCAGGGAAGGGCAACGAGGAAGGACTCAACCAAGCAATGGAGACTGGCCTAGCTGCAGTTCTTTAAACACTGGAACAGAATAGAGGTCACTATCACTTCATTTCTACTGAACTGCAGCTGGGGCAAGATATAGTCCCTGCTGCTTGGTTGGGGTTTTCAGCCTTTTTCAGATTTTCTGATGTTGGTGAGGCCCTGAAACAGACAGAGAAGTCATCTAGATGTGTAAATAAGCATCTAGACAAGTAAATAAGAGCTCTGCAAATTTGTACCCTCTTTTGTGCTTTTTCTGGAAATCAGTAGGAAGCCAACCTATTTCCCAACAATTTTAGTATCTTCATAAATACTAGAATATGGTATAGCTATCTAAGGATAGTTTATGCCTTACAAATGTCAAATAGGTACATCATTCTGTACAGCAGCAATCCTTAGTATTTATATAGTGCTTTAGAAATTTTCAACAGGAATACAGTGACTGGACAACCAATAGAGGTGGTGATGGTTATATTCTTCACCTATTCAATTTATGTTTTTCTACACATACAAGGATATCTCCAATAGTGGCTGGTAGCTCCGAGGTCAATCTGCATTTTAGACCAAACTTTAGATAATCTATTCAAAGTGTTGAACTCTAGTCCCAAGTTCAGACAAAAACTCAGAGCAGATTTGTCACCCCACTGATATCAAAAGTTACCAGCCTCTGCTAGTGATCTCTCTGTTTGCAAATTGTAGTAAGTAAAACATTTTGCATTCTAAGTAGTACAAGTTTTTATTTTGCATTAAAAAAAACAGTATGTCTTCAAAGTCAAACATTTTAATTTGATTTTCTGAGAATAATTCACTGCCTCATTGGTTATGCTGGCATCAATATCTAAAAATGCATATACAGTAGGCAATTGCACATTTTAATTCTGTGCCTTGCTGATTTATGGAATCTCTTTGATTGCCTATGAAATCAGATAACTAGTACATTTATAAGTGACAGAATGGGCACACCAAATTCTTATACATATTATTGGTAACGCGTTAGTGCTAAGATACCCGAAGGGCATAGGTAACATCGAGAAATAAAAACCTACATTAAGGAGTCCAACAAACCAACCATAATTGGTTGCTTAGCATAAATAATCTCATATAAAGGTGAAGCAGAAAATATTTGAGCATCCATGTGGAAAAATGACTAGTTTCACAATTACACCTTGGAAACCTCCTGGAAAGGAAAGGAAATCATACTAGCAAAGCACATTTCTACCCATTTGTTTCAGAGTCTGTTTCAGAGTCCAAGATAAATCTTTAAAAAAGGCAGAGAACTAATTATCAGACCCATCTACAAGGACTGGTAAAGATATCTAAATTCCAAGTATCATAAGAGGGAAGCCGTTTTGGGAGTGGTGGCAAATAGAGCAAGGGCAGGGCTCCTCAGAGTTCTAAGGATGGGAAAGGAGATAATGGTCTATGCAAGGGGGGTCAGGGACAGCTTCAGTGCAGCTGAAGACTTGAAGGCCCGTGTCTTTGATTACCTCTGAGTATTCCTTGCCTAAAAAAACCCTATGAAATTCACCTATGTAATTCACAGGCAACTCGAAGGCACATACACATACAAAAAGGCCTTCCAGTTCAGACTGGTGAGTTGTTTGATTCAGATTGGGCTCCAGTCTGGTGACTCAGATCAAACGCAATCCAGTTCAGACGAAAACGGTTCCACCCCAACCCAATTTGGATCCTGAATCTGAATCAAAATTCAGGAATGTGAAGCTTTGGGTCTCTCATTGACTTGCACTGAAAACTCGAAGGAGTTGAAAGATGGACACATAGAAGATTATCAGATGTGGGGGAACATGCTAAAAATTGCATTCCCAACCATGTCAGAAGATTGCTACAAAAACAGAAAGGGCAACCTTATGAGATGTCCGCATCCTTCTGCTATTCTGGGGGTGTAGCGCTGCCACGGGTGAGGCTTCCCTTTTGCATTGATGGGGACAAGCCACTAATAAAAAGGGATGCCTTACTGACACCTGTGATACACCCTGGAATGCTGGAGGACAATGTCATCTGGTAAGGTCTCCCCTTCCTGTTCTCATCGCAATCTTTTGATGTGGTTTTTGTCACGTCTGATAATCTCCATAATAGCCCCTTCGGATCAAGTAGCTCCTGCCAAATTGGAGGCAAATTATTCTTTAGGTGCTTTTTTTCTCCAAAGCATGAAATGCATTTTAAAACATGCATGTTCTGTTGAGTGCTTAGTCCTGCCACATCAACCTGCTATCTGTACTCCAGTGCCTGTGATGTATGTGTGCTGAAAATGCATATAGGAACATGATTAAACATGATTGCCCAGACTTTATGGACAAAGCTAAGTACAGTACAGTCAAAAACCTGTATCTGAGGAACCAATATCCACAGTTTCAGTTATCTGCAGGACACATACTATATAGCCATGCTAGAAAATGCTAGAGAGCCATCTTCTCTAGGCATCTTCTGGGTCCTCCAACACAACTCTATGGTATGTTATTACCAGAAGTCCTGTATTTTAATACAGTTCACTATTATCCAAGGTTTCTGCTATCTGCGGTAAGTCCAGAACCAAACCCCCATGGATATGGGGGTCCAAATGTATTAGACTGAGAGGCACCATGGTGGGCACTGGGTAGGCAGACAGCAGCAGTTAGCAGAGATAGGCAAGTAAGCAGACTGTGATCTTCTGCTACCAGATAAATCTAGCAAAAGAGCACAAATCTGCACAAAATAATTGAACATTTACAGTTCTGTGATCTCATACCATCCTCCAAGCATACAGCAGTGTGACTAGAGAACACTGCTGAGATTCTTTCCATGGATTACAATTTAGAGCTTTCAATAAACAAAGTCCAGCTGACCTCCTCCCACCCCCTCCCACCCCACGCCCTGCTGTTGAAGACACAGGACTGGCTTTTAGATAAAGAAAGAAAGCAACCTGTATTGTTTTCTGGATTGGACCAGGCTGATTAGCCCAATTTAGTTTTGAATTTGGGATTTGTGCAAAGCACCTCAACCTTATCTACCCAAACTCCTCAAATGTTAAAGACTTGTACCAAAGCTTTCCCTGTCAAGCTGTAGCCTTCATAAACAGCTTTCAGTAATAAGCCTGCGAGACATATGGAGAATGCACTGTCCTCCATATGTGCTTGAATAGCTAAATGGAAAATGGAAAAATGTTTCATCAGATCCTCTGGAGAATTGTGTGCAAGGCCCATGGCAAAGCACATCATGAATTAGGCCAATGCAAGCCCAAGACATTTTTCAAACCAATTCCGCACAAGTGAAAAGACAGTGAGAACAAGAGAAATGACTTGGCAGTATGTGTGTCCAGACTGAAAGATCTAAGTAAAAGAAACAGACACTGAAAGCTACTTCCAGTCTCACTTTATTGATTTAGGTTTGAAAGTCAAGTGTCATCAAGCCATCTAAAATGTAAGGCTGCAGTAGAAGAAATACTCTTACAATAAAGGCTTCTTTTACTACCATAGAGCTTCAGTGCTGAATCACAGAGTGCTGCCTCTGAAATGTAAAAATGCTGAGATTTTGAGTGGCATGACATAAAGGGAGACGATCTTCCACCCTTCCACCAGATCCATCTGCCTGCCCTATGTAGGGCAATAAGGAGGGAGGGGAAGTGTGGAAGGAATGTTTAGCAATATACCATATTGGAGCGGAGGTGCAATTAAAATTGCTTCAATACCAGTATGTCTCTGTTTGCTTCAAAATCGTGATTGCAGCTCTGTAGAAGCCTCATGTGATAAAGCCCTTGGTCTACTTCTGCGGGGTTGTCTAAATGGCAAAAATACTTCTCACAGAATGCAAGGAGAAGACGACCTGTTCTAATGACAATCCACATTGTTTTGCCAGATTGTGAAGGGGGTGGGTGCAAAAATGGCAACAACTCTGTACTCCAAAAACCATAGTTGTTTGGTTTTTTTTTAAAGAACAGCAAGAGGAATGCACATTCCTGCTCATTGGGACAAGAGATTCGATATGAATCATTTTGCCATATGAGAGGAAACACAAACCTGATTGGCTGAACAAGCGCGGGGTGGCTTGCTAACAGGGCAAGCACCTGCTGCCGCCATGTTAGATTTTCGCCTTAGGGAGTGATGACTAAGGTGATAAAATGTGGTTTTTGTTTTATCTCTCTTTCTCTCTCTCTCTCTCTCTTTTTTTTTTTTTTTTTTGTAAAGGTGAAATATCACTTATGCACACCATAGAAATGGGGTTTTTAAAAAGTTTGGCAGCAGTAGATTTAAAACCACACTTACGGTCACCATCTTGCCTAGAGGGCATGCAAAGTTTGTGGGGGCTGAAAAACCATTAAGACAAGTCACAGCTGCTGCAAATTGCTATTAGTGCAGAGGAATCCATTTCTTTTGGCCTTGTATAGACAACCCCTACAAAAGTTTATGCTGCAGCTTCTTCCTCTCAGTCTCAAAGGTGCTACAAGATCCCTTTGCTTATGGATATTCAAAACTAAAATGGCTATATCTTTCAATTCCACTCTAATGGAAGAAAATACGATGTGCTGGCCTGTCCAGATGGGGTCCTGCGGATATGTGTGGCCAGATCCGTTCCATCTCAGTGGAAACGGCTTAAAATAGGTATTATTCTAAACCATGAAAAAGGACCCTACTGCAGCTTGCCCCTCTGAACCCCATATCTGCCCTGGTGATTGTAAGGATTGCCTGGGGACAGAATGGGGTTAATGTCCTGCATCATTTAGACTGAAGGGCTCATAGAGAAGGGCAAGCCAAGATAAATTGCCCATGTAGATAACCCAATAGTTTGCTTAATTAGCTACTTTCTGCAGGTTTCTGCAATATAAATGCAGAGACCATCCAGGAGTTATTGAGCTTTTTTGTTTTCAGTGCAAGGGTGCTAAAAATACAAAAGTGAAGGTGCCAAGACTGTGTCACTTTTGCTGGGAGACAATAAGATACACTGAGATGCCCTGCTCCCCTGCCTGAGGAACTCCTCATGTTTGCTCAAGACCTTCGGAAATCATTTGGTGTCTTTAAGCTGTTGATTAGTATCAGTGTCTGGCTGCAAATGTGTGCAGGCAGACATATCAATCACCTATAGTAAGAATGACACTAGCTGCAAATCAAGGAAAACTGCATTAGCTCCCAAGGCCTCCCACACTTAGGGGGGGAAAAAACCACTTAACAAAGATAGCTGATTAACTCTTTCCGTCAAAGTTGGTTAGACTACTCTGCAGAATGCAATTCAAGAGTAATTTCCATGTTTATAATAAACTTTCCTGGTGACTTGTTCATAAGAGTAGGTTGTAGAGAGTCTGCCAGATCCTCACACCTCCCAGATGTCCTGGATTGGCAAGGGCAGTCCCAATTAACCCTCTTGTGTCCCACTTTCTTGGCTGGTTTTAAAAGGTCCCAGTTTCTATGTCCTGCTTCCCACTTTCTCACTTTGTCCTCAGCTCACATCAATTGGTGCAAACTGATTTCAAAGTGCAAACACAATTTGTACTCTGTTAACTCAGCAAGAGAGAGACAGAGGTGAGGTCTTGCCCTTCCCAGTAGGCTCATCCAAAAACTGCTGCAGTCTCCCCTAGCTTGTATGGTCTTCCTCATTAATTACTTTGAGCATTTTGACCAAGCTCTGATGTTCCTGATTTTCATTGTGAAATGTTGTAGGATGTAGATCCTGATCTTGGAAGTTAAACAGAGTCAGCTCTAGTTAGTACTTGGATGGGAGACCACCAACAAATACCTGGTGCTGTAGGCTATATTTCAGAGTAAGAACTGACAAAACTGCTTCTGAGTATTCCTTGCCTAAGAAAACCCTATGATAGTCATGGGGTTTCCATAAGTCAACAGGGCACTAGAAGGCACACACACACACACACACACACATGAATCTTTACTAAGTGATGGTGCCTGTTTGTTGTTGTTGTTGTGTGCTTTCAAGTCACTTCCAACCTATGGAGAACTTAAGGTGAAACTATCACAGGGTTTTCTTGGCAAGATTTGTTCAGAGGGGGTTTGCCTTTGCCTTCCTCTGAGGCTGAGGAAGTGTGACTTGCCCAAGGTCAGTAATGGGTTTCCAAGGCAGATTCAAACCCTGGTCTCCAGAATCATAGTCCAATACTCAAATTACTACACTATACTGACTCTCACTAATGCCTGTATCTTTCAGCAAAGGTGGGCAACTTTGGCAGATCTATGGATCGATCTTCTACTCATGTGAGCTGCCACACTGGCCCTGAAAATATGAAAAATAAGCAAGAAATTAAAACAGGAAGTGACTGGACATCTACTTCAACTTTTGCATGCAAAGGGATGGGGAGGATTGTAGGGTTTATAAAACCGCTGCTCCTGAAGGCTTCCAGGAGCAATAATTAGTGTGTTAAATATATGTTGAAGTAGAAGAATGGACTGGAGGAAGGACCAGAAAGGGAGCCACATGTGGCCCACAGACCCGCTTTTTGGCCACCCTTAAACCACCTGAGTCAGCCTGTAACCGCTGGAGGTCCCACACTAGGCCTGCAGAACCAAAGACGGACACAGCTTAGCCTTTGCCATATCTCTAAGGGAAATTCAGGACACTAGGGGATGCCATCCCCAGTCTCTCAAATAGGACATGATGCCAAGGTGGGCAGAACCACACTTTGGCTGTATCCATTGGACAGCTGCAGGGAACTTTACAGGAAGTGCAGCTCTAATGCTTCCTGTCCTCTGCATTCTTTTTTGCCCGACTTTTGTATCAGGAACAGACTTATTTTTTAATATCTGTACAGTGCTTTGAAAATATTAGACAGCTAGTGCTGAAGTGCTACTAATATAAGTAGTAGTGATAGTAGTAATATTACACCACCACCACCACCATTTTCATCACCCACAGCTACCTCCCCTACTAGTCCTCTCATCAACCATCCCGTAGTTGACACCTGAAGGTTCCAAAATAATAATATTTATTTATTTATTTATTTCCCGCCTCTCCCTGTGGATCGAGGTGGGGAACAACACATTCACATCTAAAATTAATATTAGTTAAAAACACATATCAGTTAAAACTTATCAATTTAAAAAAACAAGTAAGAAGGGCTTGTCTAAATGAAGGGAATGCAGCCTGTCTTAATGGTTTTATAGCCCCCATAAACCTTGCATGCCTGTAGCAGAGATGGCAGCTGCAAGTGAATTACTTGCATTTTTAAATCTGCTGCAGCTGCAACTGAATTACTTGCGTTTTTAAACCTGCTGCCACCAAACTTTTTAAAAAAAAAAAAACAACCCTATTTTTATGGTGTGCACAAGTGATATTTCACTTTTCCAAAAAAAAAAAGAGAGAGAGTAAAGGATAATACAAACCCCCATTTTATCACCTTAGAGATCACTTGCTAAGGTGAAAATCCAACATGATGGCAGCAGGTGTATCCCATGTATCCCAGTCCTGCCCCATGCACTTGTCCGGCCAATCAAGTTTGTCCCTACTCTTGTACGGGGAACTGATACATGTCAAATTGCTTGTCTAAATTAGCGAGAATGTGCATACCACACAGAGCTTTTTTAAAAGTTGGGAAAAGCCGCTAATGCTTTCCTCGTGTACTTTTTGATCTTTTTGTTCCCCTCCTTCACAATACATTGAGACAACACAGGATCCCATTAAGACAGCTCATTTTCCAAGCAAACTCTGTAAGAAGTATTTTCATCATATAGACAACCCCTAAAACATTTTAAAACAATCAGTATACAGTTTAAAATTTAAGACTGCTGCCCTAATTTATGGAAAGTTAATAGGCACCATGCTGAGCAAAGCTTTGAAAAACCCTAGTACACCAGTGATCATTTGGGCCAAAGGGCAAATGTGTCCCTAGTCCAGAATTGTTGATGCTGGGCAAATTCACACACATACACTTTACTTGGTTCTCAGCTTGCCCTGTTGGCCTTTTATCACAATCAGAAGTCAGTTCCAGTTTTTAAAAAAGCTGAACATGAGAGAATTTCCCCTCCATGCTCCGTAAATCACTTATTCCATGTCCACGTTTAATCTAGATCCAGTCTGGAGCATTATGCTCAGGAGTGGCCAGGGATCTGGTGCAGAGATGCTTTGTTGTCCACATGGGCCAGCAGGGCCAATACTGCATCAGCCCCACTGGCACATCGCCTTGTCCCTGGTGCTGCCACCATCTCACCCTGCGAAAGCCTGGAGCTGCTTGGTCAGAATGGGGTACCTGGACATGTGATCAATAGGGAGGGGTCAGAATGGGGTACCTGGACATGCTCTACCCCTTCCTCATTGATTGCACGGGTGCCCTGTGTCTGCCCTCAGCAGACGTGACTACACTGGGCAGGCTTTCTATGGCTGCTTGGCTGGCAAAACGGTGATGGCAGGAGCACATGGAAGGGGGATGGACCTCTTTGGAGTTCCTTCCTCCACACAAGCAGGAGCTCTGCTTCTGCTGAGGGCAGAATGGGGCACCCATGTGATCAACAAGGAGGGCGTAAGCCACATGTCCGAGTACCTGTTTCTGGCTTCAGCATCAGTGGTGGTGTGCTGAGCAGGCTTCCCACAGAGTTCCTGCTTGTGAAGAGGAGGAGGAGGAGGAGGAAGAGGAGGTAGAAGCAGCTCCAAAGGCAGGCCATCCCCTTTTCCTGTGCTGTTCTGGGAAGGGGGATGGCGTGGCTTTTGGCATGTGGACAACTGGATTGGCCAAACCCAAAGCCATTCCAGAATTTCCAGAAAAGACTGGACTTTTCCCCAACTTTGCGTAGTGTGTGGAAAAATTGGGTTAAGGGCTAAAACTGTGTTACCTCCCTAGAAGTAGCCGTAATTCATGAAGACTGCCAACACCAGTCTTCATGAGGTGAGTATGGCATTTTTGGCCCATGCGGACATGGCCTTAAGATGCATTTCATGGGACCCAGTGGTGTTATCAGGACAGACATGGGGGGGTTTTCAATTGAGAGCCCCCATGCCACCCATGGCCACACTTTGCCCAGACCTACACTTAACGGCGGAGGAAGAATATCACACAATTCAAATATTCTATTCTTACATGGACTATGATGCTGTATTTATGGTCCAGTGTAGCGTAATAGTTCCACAGCTGGCCATTCACTGACCCTCCCCGAGACTTACCATAGAATCACTGCAGTCCCCCATGGCCATTTGATTCCTGGTGAGAGGGATGGGTGTGGGGGGGGGATTCAAAGAAATGCCTGGCTAAGTTCCTGTAGCCAGACACAAAAGATTACATTCTACATTGAAGTCTGTTGGGGTTCTCTAGAGGTCTTAGAGGATGATTTAATTATTTCACATTTGGCTGTGGGAACATAGGCAGACACTTCTCCAATCCCACTCCCACCTCCCCACCCCACCAGGCACAAAATGGCAGGGGGCTTCAGTGACTCCATGGTAGGTCCAGGGGGTTGGGATTTTGTTCAGCATGGAAGTGGGAAACAAATACCAACTCTTTCTCAACCAAAAAGAGATACACACAGGCTTAAGGCTGACTGGTGCCTATGTACACTACTATTAGGCTTCCAGCCATGTTGTGTTTGCTTATAATGAGCCTTGTGCTGTTGGCTTGTATTCTGTTGTGGGTGTTGAGGCAATGATAAGATAGATAGGAAAATAGTGTATTTTGTACCACAGGCTAGTAGCATTAAGAGAAATAAATACAGTCGTCCCTTCACATTCGCGGGGGTTCCGTTCCGCGGACCCCCGCGAATGTGAAAAAAACGCGAATAACGACACCCCTCCCTGCCCAGGCCTTCGCGGGGCCTTGCTAGGCCCCGCGGAGGTCTCCCCGGCCCTCCCTCCCGCCCTCCCCAGGCCTTCCTGGGGCCTCCGGAGCGTCTCCGGAGGCCCCAGGATCGCCTCCCCAGCCCTCCCCACCCCGTCCCCAGGCCTTTCTGGGGCCTCCGGAGATGCTCCGGAGGCCCCAGGATCGCCTCCCCAGCCCTCCCCACCCCGTCCCCAGGCCTTCCTGGGGCCTCCGGAGATGCTCCGGAGGCCCCAGGATCGCCTCCCCAGCCCTCCCCACCGCGTCCCCAGGCCTTCCTGGGGCCTCCGGAGCGTCTCCGGAGGCCCCAGGATCGCCTCCCCAGCCCTCCCCACCCCGTCCCCAGGCCTTCCTGGGGCCTCCGGAGCGTCTCCGGAGGCCCCAGGATCGCCTCCCCAGCCCTCCCCACCGCGTCCCCAGGCCTTTCTGGGGCCTCCGGAGATGCTCCGGAGGCCCCAGGATCGCCTCCCCAGCCCTCCCCACCCCGTCCCCAGGCCTTCCTGGGGCCTCCGGAGCGTCTCCGGAGGCCCCAGGATCGCCTCCCCAGCCCTCCCCACCGCGTCCCCAGGCCTTCCTGGGGCCTCCGGAGCGTCTCCGGAGGCCCCAGGATCGCCTCCCCAGCCCTCCCCACCGCGTCCCCAGGCCTTTCTGGGGCCTCCGGAGCGTCTCCGGAGGCCCCAGGATCGCCTCCCCAGCCCTCCCCACCCCATCCCAAGGCCTTCCTGGGGCCTCCGGAACGTCCCCGGAGGCCCCAGGATCGCCTCCCCAGCCCTCCCCACCGCGTCCCCAGGCCTTTCTGGGGCCTCCGGAGATGCTCCGGAGGCCCCAGGATCGCCTCCCCAGCCCTCCCCACCCCGTCCCCAGGCCTTCCTGGGGCCTCCGGAGCGTCTCCGGAGGCCCCAGGATCGCCTCCCCAGCCCTCCCCACCGCGTCCCCAGGCCTTCCTGGGGCCTCCGGAGCGTCTCCGGAGGCCCCAGGATCGCCTCCCCAGCCCTCCCCACCGCGTCCCCAGGCCTTTCTGGGGCCTCCGGAGCGTCTCCGGAGGCCCCAGGATCGCCTCCCCAGCCCTCCCCACCCCATCCCAAGGCCTTCCTGGGGCCTCCGGAACGTCCCCGGAGGCCCCAGGATCGCCTCCCCAGCCCTCCCCACCCCGTCCCCAGGCCTTTCTGGGGCCTCCGGAGATGCTCCGGAGGCCCCAGGATCGCCTCCCCACCGCGTCCCCAGGCCTTCCTGGGGCCTCCGGAGCATCTCCGGAGGCCCCAGGATCGCCTCCCCAGCCCTCCCCACCCCGTCCCCAGGCCTTCCTGGGGCCTCCGGAGCGTCTCCGGAGGCCCCAGGATCGCCTCCCCAGCCCTCCCCACCCCGTCCCCAAGCCTTCCTGAGGCCTCCGGAGCGTCTCCGGAGGCCCCAGGATCGCCTCCCCAGGCCTTCCTGGGGCCTCCGGAGCGCCTCCGGGGGCCCCGTGGACGCCTCCCTGGGCCTCCCCGCTCCCTCTATGTCTTTCACGGGGCCTCTGGAGGCCCCGTGTCGCGGTTTTGGGGGGGCCCGGGGGGGCCCTCCCAAAACCGCGAATAACCGAAACTGCGAATGTCAAGTTCGCGAATGTGGAGGGACAACTGTAAATAGATAAATAAAATCTAGTTTGCTTACTTTTGAGAAACAGGGGAGTAAAGAATTACATTTTTAAAAAATATAACTTTAAGAGATTCTTTGGGGGAACCTTAGTGTAAGCATTAGTACAATTATTATTAGTTTTAGTATTACTTAGTGTAAGTATTAGTGTAATTTTCATCAGTGTAAGTATTACTTTCTAAAAGTATTACTTTCCAGGGTCCAGTTGCCATGTACGGAAGCAGCTTTTTTATTGTAGGCGTTCGTGTCTGCCTTGTTTGTGCACATTCTTCAGCGAATATATTCATTCATAAACCACGATACAAAATCCCAAGTGAATGGATAGAACGTAATTTGATTTGGACAATATGTAGTAAACAAACTCTTTCAGTAAGAAAAGAAAGGGAGCTAAAAATAACATACTGGCAGCATAGCTAGTTTCCCATCCACATTCTAAAAAGACAGACTTTGGAGGAGAAATTAATGTGTAATCCTGAATCTAAAAACTGTCATACAGTATTAGATCAAAGCAGAGCAGGTTAAGACTTCAAAGTCTGTTTACCACAAGTACTTCTTTGCTTTAGGATGTATGACTTGCCATTGTTAATACTGGTAAATATAATCTTTTCTCAACAAAAACCTATGTAATACCTATTATTCATTGACTTACCTTTAAAGATTTCAGCTTTGCTAACAAAACCCTCTAGTTCATTTTGAATCTTTATTATTTATTATATGTTATTGCACAAGACTAGAACCAGGGCTCCTATATTTGGGGCAGGGTACACTTTACCAGTGCACAGAGGTCCAGAGGGACCCATAAGTCCACAAGACCTTTTTCAAAGCTAAAACCTCCATTGCTACGAAGGGGCAAAATGAAAATAAACTAGGATTGCTATTTCAGTATTATCTCAGCCCTGAGTTTTCCAGGCCAAAAACAGAGATCTAGGGATGGCCCCCCATGTTGTCATAAAGTGTCATGCATTAAGTATCAACCATAGTTGATCACAGCTTAGCATTCAAACACACATTGAGAAAATAGATAGGTAGATAGGTAGATAGGTAGAGCACATATTTTCCTATTTTCAGACTAATACAGAATTCTAAGCTAAAGAAGCTGATTCCACATCAAAGTGAAATGAGGGGATTATGCCTTCTCACTTACTTAGGGAGATGGGATAAGGAACATTTAACTTAGCCTGCTTGCACCTAGCTAGAAGGTGGATGCAGAGCAGAGTGGAGGAATTACTCCTGGTGCTAGGGTGATTGGGGAGGGAAAGAGGACGCTAACTGAGTAAAATAGTAGACACCCCCCCCCGGGCCTTTGCGTGATATAGCAATAAATCAATTATGCCTTGAAATTTTTGTCAAGTTGCTGCTGTACTGGATGAGTTGGAGATTTTTCCACAGCCCTCGCCTTGTGCCTGGAACTAAGCCCACCAAAACTGGAGAATTTGTGTCCTTTGTATTTCCTTCCTGAAGATGACTCATGAAAACTAAAGACTCAAGTCCAGGCCCTGAGATCTGGCAACCCTAGAATAATTGGTAGATTATGACTCAGGTTATTTATAGAAAATTATTTCCTTATATCTGTTATCCAGCTCTTATGAGAATTGCTGGAGCTAATCACAAGCAGTGGTAGAGCAATCTCAAACAAAACTTCAACCTATATATCCTGGCCCAGTCCTCAGCCCAAGCTCATTCTTTTCTAGAATAAGGAGTATGCTTATGCAGCTAAACTTGGACTATGAGAGAAGGAACGACAGAAAGACTGGTGTTTTTTTCCCTGCATGACATAGCATATCATATCAAGAACCACAAGTTACAAAGTTCCTTGTGCATAGACAGCAATAAGGCAGCAAGACAGCAATACAGAAGGAAGGGCAAAGCTAAGCACAAGGCAATTGAAGCAAGGCCTATTTTTTCTTTTGGTAGGATTTGAAGACCCCTGAATAAGTACTTGTTTCATTCCCAGGTACAGTTGTGATGCAGATTTGGACAATGTCATTGAACATACTGGAGCACAAATTCAAAGCAACCAATAACATTTGTTTTACATTCCATTCAGTCCTGATATACTAGATATGACATAAGAGGAACTGGAAAAGGCTTCTAAATGTCTAATTTGAAGGTATTCTATTAGAATGTTTGCTGTGAAATGTTCCATCTGAAAAACAAAACTTCAAGTCTGTTTTTTTAAAAAAATGATATAAACTACCCCTGCTTAGATTTCCCAAATTCCCTTTCCCATTCAGCTGCCTAGCCTGTGAGAACTTGATTGGCTGTGAAAACTCCAGCCTACCAGGTTCATTGTGACACCAGAAATATCCATCAGTTCAGAGAAGATCAGCAAGAGCCATCAAAAGAAAAGAGATATTTAATGGAAGAAAGCAAACATTGTGGATTATACTTAGAATACGTATGCTGGTATGCTGTCAAACAAACTAAAATTCCTCAAAAGTGCTGTATTAAGGGAAACAGTAATAGCCTATTGACTGTGGTGTAGTCAATGATCCATTCATTATTGTATCTTGGAGGCTTTGGGAGTTTGTAAAATAATGCATTTGATTATTTCAAAAGTCAATAGAAACACAAATGGGTGACCACAAAGAGGCCAAGGGAAATTAAATGAATTTGTATACATTGCTTAGAGCCATAATTTTAATTTGGAATTTTTCATAAAACAAAGGTTTACCAAAATAGGTTAAAATAATGGCTACTAATCCCTCCAAAGAGAGAGTGAACAGAGGAGTACTGTACTTTCTTTTTTTTTTTTTAAGTCCAATACTATGAAATAAAGACGTCTTCATTTCTGTGGAGGATAAAGGGTTCATTTGACAGGATGTGGAGAAATCTGTCAGTTTTGCTTTCTCCTGCAGTTGAGTTTTTTAAATTTATTTTTTAAAATATTTATTTTTATTTATTACTTTGAATTTCTCCCAAAGTGGGACCTAAAGGCTTGGCTTACAAAGGCTAAAAATAAAATTAGCTTTTAAAAAACTTGATAAACTGTGTGTGTGTGTGTGTGTAGCTTGGGTATGTTTCATTTCCCAGTGTGCTGATTGGCCACTTAGAAAACATATCCAACCAATCCCCTCCCTTCTCTCACTCCCTCAGCTAATCACCACCCACATGCAAATTCCCTCTCCACCTCACTATCCAGTCCTGCCACTCAATCTGCATCTACACCCCCAGCCTCATAAGAGCCCCTCCCTCCTCTCACTCCATCAGCCACTCACCACTCACATGTAAAACAATGCAATATTTTTTCCTAAAATAATACCATGTAGCTGAACTATGTGAAAGGATTATGAGAAAAAAATGTAAAAACAATTTATTAATTTGTAAAAATTTGTAAAAATGGGTGAACTGTGTGAAAGAACTCTGAGAAACCATAGAAGAAATTGTAATGAAACATTGTAATGATCAAATAGGCTAAGGCATAGAAATGAAATATTGAAATGAAAAAGATAAACAGAGAACATTACAGAAAGAAAAGAGCGATTGGGCATATGTTATGCTGGATACATCTAATACAGTTGCCCCTCCACATTCACGACTTTCACATTCGCGGTTTTGATTATTCGTGGAAAGCCGCCTGCCCCCCCTCTCTCCACCCCGTCCCTTCCCAAGGCAGCAAAGGGTTTCTCATGAAGCCCGTCGCTGCCTTGGGAAGGGAGGATGAAAAGCTTCCCTCCCTCCCTTTCTCCTCCCAAGTCAGTGAAGGGCCCCCTTTGCCACTTTGGAACAGGCAGGGGGGTGGGAGTGAGTGGCGATGGGGCATTCAGAAGTCCCCGTCGCCACTTTGGGAAGGGCGGGGGGGAGTGAGTGGCGACGGGGGCTTCAGAAGCCCCCATCGCCACTTTAGGAAGGGTGGAGGGTGGGAGTGAGTGGTGAGGGGGGCTTCTGAAGCCCTGTCGCCACTTTGGGAAGGGCGGGGAGGGTGGGAGTGAGTGGCGACGGGGTGGGTTGTTGCAAATGGGTGGGGGGAGGATTATTATTATTTGTGATTTTTTCACATTCGTGGGGGTCTTCCGCCCCTAACCCCCATGAATATGAAGGGACGACTGTAAGAATAAAAAAGTTAAAACACAACTAAACCAACATCACATTAAAATCCCATTAAATTTTAAAAAGTGTAACATAACTTAAAAAACATAACAATAAAATTCAAAAAGCTCACATGCTCCATAACAGTCTCTCTGAATAAAACTTCAAATTCTTTTCATCCAACATGTGAAAATATTTGTGAATTTGGTAAAATTGTTAAATGCAATCTGAAATGAAATGCACCTGAAAAATTTAACAGGTGCAGTGAATCCCAATGGGGTGGGCATCTTCTATCTGCCTGCCATACAGGTGTTAAAGATGAGGAGCTTCTCAGGAGAAACTTACCTAAAGGCACAGGAATCCAATTCCAGACTTTGAACAGCTAGGATCTTTTGCCTGAATCTACAAATCTGACAGTTTTGCTTTTTTAACACAATTGGCTTTTTTTCATCCAAACTATGAATACCCAAGTTCTTTTCTTCTGAACCATGAAGATATGTACAGATTTAAATTCTTATCAGAAATGAAATGAAATTATATTCTCTTCCATCCTTTGTTTTCCCAAGATCAATCAATCAGTCAATCACTTTATTTTTAGCCTTCCTCCACCACCAACAACCAACTGGGGACTTTTTCAGACTCCCCTTACTGTGCAAGAAGCCTCCATAACAACAATGAAGCTGCTGCGCTGCAGGGAGTCCATTTCGGATGACGCCGCCCCTCTCTCGGCATTGTCCGTTATTGTTCTAGGTAGGATTGAGGGCGGCCACACCATTTTTTATTTACGGAAGTTGTCCGTGAATAAAAAATGGTGCGGCCACACTCAAGCCTACCCGGAACAGTCACAGATGACGCTGAGAGAGGGACAGCATAGTCCAAAATGGACCCCCGGCCGTGCAAAGCTTCATTGCTGTTTATGGAGGCTTCTTGCACAGTAAAGGGTGTCTGAAAAAGTCCTGGGGCTTTATCAGACAAGGCAAAAAAGTGTCATTACAATGCGATAATAACATAACAGGCAGAAATTATCAGACGACAACATCATCCTCCCATGGCCATCTTGTGTGCCAGCCACAAATAAAGCATCACTTTTAATTGATGGGTTAAGCCATCAAAAGATTTTCAATATCACCATTTTCGCAATATTAAGGAGCGTGTGAAACCAAGTCATGCTGTAATCATGAGAATACAGTGTGAATGGGTGGGCCTCTTTCCCCTGTCCCTGTTGCCACCAACAAAACTTCCAGGTGACAACATGAAAATCATCAACAGGACACTCTTTTTATCAACTGTACCACATTGCTGGCAGATTTTTATGTATGTTTCAGGGCTTATCTGTGTATTTAATTTGTTATTTTTTAGTGTTTGGGGGCAAATTCGCATCTTCTCAGGGATGGGGAGGAAACAAGGTGTCATCATTGGGGAGGGAGAGAAGAGGGCTCACTCCTCCTCCTCCCCCCACAGGTGATCTGAGTGTCATCCTTGTGGGGATGGAGGGAGAGAAGAGCGTCCACTCCTCCTTCTCCCTCATGGGTGCTCTGGGTGCTGTCATCACAGGGGTGGGGGGAGAGAAATTTTTGTCACAGTTTTGTGTAAGATAATTATGGCAACCCTACCCTCATACCCACCAAACATGCCTATGAAGGTAGCAGGACTGAGCGGAGTAGCTCAGCCAAAGATCTAAGAGTTTGGGCAGATTCATAAGGTCCTTCAGAAAACTAGACTTGAGCTATTGAAGGCATTATATGTCATAACTAGCACTCTGAATTGTGCCCAGAAATGGGCCAGTAACCAGTGGAGAATGACAGTGAAGTGGTCTGCCAAATATGAAAGCAATGTCATTGTTTCTAGATGCAGTTTATTTCATAGAATCATAGAATTGCAGAGATGGAAGAGACCACAAGGGCCATCCAGTCCAACCCCCTGCCACTCAGGAAATCACGATCAAAGCATCCCCGACAGGTGGCCATCCAACCTCTGTTTAAAGACCTCCAAGGAAGGAGACCCCACCACGCTCTGAGGGAGTGTGTTCCACTGCCGAACAGCTCTTACTGTCAAAAAGTTCTTCCTAATGTCGAGGTGGAATCTCTGTTCCTGGAGCTTGCATGCATTGCTCTGTGTTCCAGTCTCTGGAACAGCAGAAAACAAGCCTGCTCCATCCTCAATGTGACACCCCTTCAAATACTTAAACAGGGCTATCATATCGCCTCTTAACTGTCTTTTTTCCAGGCTAAACATACCCAGCTCCCTAAGTCTCTCCTCATAAGGCATCGTTTCCAGACCTTTCACCATTTTAGTCACCCTTCTTTGCACACGCTCCAATTTGTCCATATCCTTTTTGAATTGCAGTGCCCAGAACTGGACACAGTATTCTAGGTGAGGTCTGACCAAGGCAGAATAGAGTGGCACTATTACTTCCCTTGATCTGGACACTATACTTCTATTGATGCAGCCCAAAATTGCATTGGCCTTTTTAGCTGCCGCATCACACTGTTGACTCATGTTCAACTTGTGGTCTACAAGGACCCCTAGATCCCTTTTGCATGTAGTCTCATTCAGCCAGGTCTCTCCCATCCTATATCGGTGCATTTCATTTTTTTGCCCTAAGTGCAGTACCTTACACTTCTCCTTATTGAATTTCATTTTGTTAGCTTTGGCCCAGCTCTCCAGACTATCCAGGTCATTTTGAATTTTGATCCTGTCCTCTAGGGTATTAGCTACTCCTCCCAATTTAGTATCATCTGCAAATTTGATAAGTATGCCCCTAATTCCCTCATCCAAGTCATTGATAAATATGTTGAATAGCACTGGGCCCAAGACCGAACCTTGTGGCACCCCACTGGTCACATCTTTCCAAGACAAAGAGGAGTCACTGCTGAGCACCCTTTGGGTTCGGCCGGTAAACCAATTAAACATCCATTGAACAGTTAACTTGTCTAGCCCACATTTAATGGAGCAACTGACCTATTGGAATATATAGGATGAGCAAGTTCATAATCATTGTTGCATTCCCTTTTGTTTTGTTTGGTTAGGCTCCAGATTAAGAGGCCTATTGCACACTGAAGTAAAGCAGCAGTGCAGCCAAAAGGTTCTGCTTTCAGTGCTGCCTTATCACATGATGTCATCGTTCTTCCGGTGTTCTGCTGTTCTGGTCCTGTGGGAGATGGAGGTAAAACTGTGTCTTTTTGCTAATAGATTTTTCCAGTTAACAAAAAGACACGGTTTTACCTCTCTCTCCCATGGGACCAGAAGAATGACAATATCATGCAGTAAGGCAGCATGGAAGACAAAACCTTCCAGCTGCCCTGCTGCTTTATTTCAGTGGGCAATAAGCCTGTAAGTTTTGGATTTGTGTCTCCTGGTTAACACAGTGCATGAAACTGTTGGTGCTGAGCTACACCAGAGTCAAATTCAGCAGAATAACTAAGTAAGATAACAGCCTTTCTCAATCTTTTTTTTTTAAATATACCCTGGAGGAACCCTTGAAATCACTTTTTATGTCTCAGGGAACCCCTGCATAAAAATTATTATATCTACTGCTCAAAAAAAAAAAAAAAATTCCAATCACAATATGTTGTGGAACCTTAGGATTCCACGGAACCCTGACTAAGAAACCTTGCTTCAATAACTTTATGCCTCAGTCCCAGGAAGAAGATGAAAGACTGCCCTACCTTTACAAGAACTTATTTTGTACCCTGTGCCTAAAGAAAAGAAAGTTAAACAGAGGTCACTACCAATGAATAGATAATTGCTAAACGTTTATTAATGTGTCAGTTGTGGAGCCTTTGAAACGTAGCTTGTAAGGAACAACCAAAGATAGTGGTTTTAAGGTATTTCTGTAATATTTAAGTATTATTTTCTGATAATCTGAGAAGCCACGTCTTTTTATTTATTGCAATATTTATTAAAATATTTATGTATTAAAATATTTCTGTCCCACCCTATAGCATAAGATCCCTGTGCAGCTTACAATAATATTTGATAGAAGTATACTTGTGGAAAAGAATTAATGAAAAACTATCAATCACAAATCTTTAGCTATTCTTAAGAGGTTCGTTTCAAAGGCTCCTCAATGAAAATATTTTTTTAAAATGCCAGTTATCCAGTTTTTGGCACTGGACTCTGCCTTTGTTTTTGCTTCTTCTTTTTCTCAGTTCCCTAAACCATAATTTCACTTCCCTATGACAAAGATTATCCATATAAAATGCTTGCAGTTCTATTTACCTTGAAGTAAAAGCGTTAACTTTTCAGTGAAGAACAGCAGCTCTGTGGCATTTAAAAAGAAATATGCAAATTGCATGCTTCTTATTTCAATAAGACAAAGTGTCTTGGGAATTGAAAGAAATCAGGGTATAATAATATTCATATTGCTTTAATAATATTTTCTTTGCACTTGAAAAATATTTCTTCTTACCTGCATGGCTTTTTCAAATCTATTCAGCTAGATCCAGGTTTTGTCTTTTCAGCTAAAATGAAATGGGCTTTTTCTTCCCTTGGCATCCATACAGTTCAGTAATATTTAATAATACTACATTTACTCCAATAAAAGCCTCTCCCAATAATATTTCGAAAAAAATATTCATGACTGCAGAGCCTATTTTTAAAAAAAACTTTATTCAGATACCCAAATTACATTTTCTGCAACTGCAAATTGACTGTTTCTCTGAATTATAGCTAGAAGGTCATGAAAAAAATGTGTCAAACTTATTTCAGTCTCACATAAATTTGATTGATGCTGAATGTATGTAAGCCACAATTATAGGGTCATGTCTGTCTAGAAGATTTGGTCCTCTAAAATGGCTGCATGCAAACACTGCCTTATTCATGAGGGATTCTGTGCCTTTCAAATTTAGTTGCCAACATATAAATGTAGAAATGGCCATCAGCACCTGAAAGAGCCACCAATAGCATTGATTAATTGCCTAGGGAGGGAGAGGGCAGAGTAGGAAGAGTGATGTTTTACTGCATATCTTCTCTGAAGCCTTAAGCAATCTTTTCTCCATGGAGTGAAGGATGAGGTATTCAGGAGGTTGTTTAGATGGTGAAAATAATATTAATAGAATTTGCAGGAAACACCTCTTGTTCCAATGGGATCCCATGGTGATTCGCCTTATTCAGAAGGAGGGGGGCAAAGAACATAATCTACTGTGCCAGAAGAGCATTCATGGTTTTTCCCGAAGTTTTTTAAATAATGTGAAGGAAATGCACATTCCTGCTCATTGGGATGACCAAATCACAGCATAGCGCATTCTCAGTGAGGATGGAAGCGGAAAGCTGATTAGTTGGACATGCACAAGGTGTGTTGGGGGGTGCTTGCTGGCAATGAAGTGGCTGGAAGCACCATTTTGGAGTTTTGCATTGCCGATAGTGCACTTTTTCACTGAGTTGACCAAAGCGCCTTTTTAAGGGGAAGGGTGCACTTCCACACCTTTGATTTTCAGTTTAAAAAAAAAAATACTGTGCAGCATTGACACCTTGTGGAAAATTATAACACAAGTAATTCACTCTCAGTAATTATAAACACAAGTAATTCACAGGCATGGCTGAGTGTGAACTTCAAACATGGAAAAGTCAGGAAGAGGGAAAGGATTAGGTACAGCCACAGCTAACATCCTACCCCACATCACCAGCAGACACCCACAGATGAACTGAAATCAGCAGCCTTTATGAACCTTACTGCAGGTCAGCCCCCATATACATGGAACCGGTATCCATGGTTACTGGTCATGCACACACATTAACTCAACATGCATGTAAGGTTAACATGGTATATTGAGCAAGGATATGCATACGGTTTCACCTCAAAGCCAGTTCTGGCCAGCCTAGTACTAAACAGTAGATAAAAGCAACATCTTAGGTTTCGATATTCCCCAGGCCCTGGGAAAGTGAGTAGGAGGGGAAAAAGGGAGGGGGCACCAACCCAGGTGGTTGACCTTGAAGGCTGAGCAGAAGATTCTCTTTCCCAGCCTTCAAGTCGGGCTGGCTGGAATCCAGTACTAAGGGGCCTGAAAGGGGAGAAAACACCAGGGGGTCATTTACACAGGCAAATATTCCTCTAAATATACCACTAAGATAGCTCATATTTCCCACGGATCGCAGCACAGCATCGCCTCA
The DNA here is from genome assembly GCA_030847615.1 of Gambelia wislizenii. Lineage (NCBI taxonomy): Eukaryota > Metazoa > Chordata > Lepidosauria > Squamata > Crotaphytidae > Gambelia > Gambelia wislizenii. Next base: position 101,524,623 of record JAUMIR010000006.1, read on the forward strand.
TTCAGAAGGGGGGAAGGTAAAATATAGCATGCCAAGGGATGTTGCTACTTTTGCTGGTATATTTGCAATGTAGTGCATTATTGGCAGTGTAAACTACCATTCCACTAAGGGTTAAAGCACAGCTGCATTGTGATTGGTTGATGATGCAGGGGTGGGCTTAAAAGAGGGGCAGGGAGGGAGGGAAAGACAGTAGCGATTAGAGGAAACTTTGCAAATATCCTCTCTGCTATTTTGCAAGCCAGTTTGCAAACAAAAAGGATTCCCAACAATTTTAATTCAGGGAGCATTCCTTCTCATCCTCTCTGCTGTTTTGAAAGTATGTAAAAGCTTGTTCATCACCTTTTATCCTGTGCATGGGGGAGGGAGAGAAACCATTTCACGAAAGGCTGTAGCAAGCTGAACTGCTATTTTCCCTCTCTCTCTCTCTCTCTCCGCTTTCCTCTACTTGGCAGTAAATGCTGTTTTAAGCAAGGACGAACACCTTCCGTTTGAATTGTGGAAAGGGAGTGGGGGGGGAAGGGGGACTGCCTCTAAGCTATTATATTCCCTCCCTCCCTCCCTCGCTCTCTCTCTGGCTTTCCTCTATTTGGCAGAACATGCTGTTTTAAGCAAGGAAGAAAACCTTCCCTTTGAATTGTGGACAGGGAGTGGGGGGGATTGCCTCTAAGCTGTTAAGGACACGGAGTTGGGGCCAGGGCAGACATTCCTATGGCATTCCTTTCCCTCTCCAATGCTTGGCCATGCCCCCAGTACTTTTGGCTGTGTGAACCTCAAAGCAGAAAAAATCAAAGAGCTACAAAATATAGCTGTGTAAACATATACCGTGTAAACTACCCACCACTGATGCAGGAAAGCGCTAAAGAGCAACTTAACGCAATAAAACCTGCTGTGTAAACCAGCCCCTGGCCTCTAGAGAAACCAAAATCATGTCGAGGCCTAGCCTGGATTCTAGGAGACTTGACTCCAAAACCAGAATCCAGGGGAGGGCACAACAGTTTCACTTATCCACATCCAAAACAAGCATTTTCTAGGATTTCCAGCACAATTCTTTGGTATGCTTCCACTAGTTGGGCTGGAAGTCATCCATTTCAATAGGGTTTGCTATTATCCATGGTTTCATGTATCCATGGCAAGTCCAGAAACATATCCCCTACAGATATGAGGCGGGGGGCAGAGATTACCTGCACTATATTAGATTTTTTTTTTCAAATATCAGAACGAAAAGGTGGCAATGTTGAGATGGTTGACATTAAAAGTCAGAGTAGTGTGGCACAAATTCCTCAAAGTGATCCAGTCTGGGGTAGCCCTTTACCAGGGCTACCCCAGCCCTTTACCAGGGATTAAGCCTTTTAGAGCTTTAAACTTAGCACCTACCACTAAGCCTGGGGAAAAACTAACAACCGAAGCTGGTCTTTCAATACTGGTGAAATATTATATTCATATTGTCCTCTGCTTTGTAGCCTAGCTACATGTTGTACCAGTTGAAGCTTCAAGGATAGCCCTATGCAGAACACATTGCAGTAATCAAAACATAAAACCAAAGCATGGATAACTGTTTCCAAACAAGACTGAATCAAGAATGTATGGTGTTGGTACAGTAAACCTAATAGTGCAAATACACTCTTGTCACCGCTGAAACCTGAAGACCAAGGGACACCATAGGATCAAAGAGCAGCCTTAAGCAATGAATCTGATTTTTCAGGAGGAGTGCAATCTTTTCCAGAACAGACTGCATCCCAACCCCTGAGCAGATAGTTTGCCAATCCCTACTTTCTCTCTTGTCTGAAATTACAGTGGGCCCTCAGTACTGGGGTTTGATTGCAGGACCCATTGTGGATGCTCAGGTCCCATTATATACAATGGCATAGTAAAATGGCATCCCTTATATAAGATGGTGAACAGCAAGGCTTGCTTTTTGGATTTATTTTTTTAAATATTTTCAAGCTGTGATTGGTTGAATCCATGGATACATAACCTGTGAATACAGAGGGCTGACTTTAATCTTAGTTGTGTATAGCCCCACAAAACTGATGAGGAAATAAAGTTCTTTAGAACAATATCCATTACATTTATGTAGCAAGTGCAATTTCTCCAGCAGTTTTCAGAGGCAATCAATTTTTATACAGACAATGTGGATGCAGAGAGACACTCAAGCACTGCAGACCCTCTGCAGAAATTGCACAATTTGTATCATTGCAGAGTTTATGTCAGGGGATGATAGGACATTCAGTCCCCGGCAGAAGCCAAAAACTGTCTCAGCAGACTAAGTAGCAATCCTTTCCTAAGAATACTCACACACAGAGTGTTTGGCATCGAGAAAACAAGAGGTGCTTTTAATCTCCAGTAGTTTCAGTATGTACAGACAAAGTGCTACGCCAGGCATCTCAGGATCATAGGAAGAGAATGAACACTGATCTGGCTCACTTAGATACATATCAGCACAGCATTGGCTTACCCAAGCACATGGTTACATTGCATCAGATTTCCGTACTACATGGCTTTGCACTCTAGTAACCCTTCTTCTGATGGAATCCTTCTCATGCAGCTGTAGCATGATTAGCATGACTGGCAGTTCATGGAGTCATGGGTTCAGCAACCAATTCCTGACAGATTATGAGATGTGTTGATTGATCACAGTCTTCTCATACCACTTTTGACATTATGAAGATATGAATAAGGGAAAACTCTAACTCTCTCTGCCCAATAAAAGCAGTGTGGAATAAACAACATACTGCTTGTTGCAATTTCGTATTCTTCTCATCTAGGAGTATAATGTTGCTGCATCTTATCCTGATACCCAGATGCAATTCTCCCTATGCTTCAGATTCTACCTGGTCTTCTGAAAGTTCTGTAATCTCCATCTGACCTCTTACTGAACTCAGTCAGATGACTACTTCTCTACAGAATATTCTGCTTTAAGGTTTAGGAGTATTTTCCCACTAGCTGTATCCATTTCTGCAGTTATTATTTTATTTGATATTCGCTTGTTTTGCTTAAAGACATATAGTACTTGATTTCCTTTTTCTTAATTCTCTTGGATTTAAAAGCACCTCCCTTGACCTGTCACCCACAAGGTGTATTGGACTCCAACTTCCATCATCCCCAGACAGCATGACCAAGCTGTAGTGCTAAATTTGTAAAAACTGGGGAAGCATATGAATATTCCAACATGGTTCTTTGGGCTGAAATGATACTGCTTGAGAAACTATCTGGGTCAAAAGCTTCTTTCACTTAGAGGTTTTACAACACCACGTACCAGAAATCTTTCAAAAGCAGGAGAAAAAAAATCACCTTAAGATTTCTATGAGAAGCATTATTCTCAGAATGAATACTGAATATGAAAATGCAATAATTTCATTTGCAATGGGAATATTCATTTTAGGGCTGGAGATAAATCACCACTTGCTTTCTAATCCATGAATTCACATCATTTCTAAGATTTATGAACCATTAGAAAGACTGTTTCAATTTCTCTTGTTCTTGCAAGATTTTAATATATAGCTAGTAGAAAATGCATTTAGTCTGCATCCTTTTCATAGCAATAATATCATTTATTGATAAACCTTTTCCAAATTCTTTTTTCCCCTTTATAAAGATATCATTGCTTGTGTTCTTTCTTTCCTTTGTTTATATTTAAGTGGTAAAAAGGCAGGCCAAACCACATTTTTGAGAAGAATGAAATGTGGCTAGCATTTCTCTGAACAGCTAAACAGGAAACAAGTTCTCAACAGGAAAAATAGTTGATTGTCCAACCGTAAATAGAATATGTTCTCCATGGCATATTAAGCAAACACAAGTTGCTCCAAATGTATGTATGCGTAACATATCCTATCACTAAGCCTGTGAAAAAACATTTCACTGGGACAGGGAGAATTTCTATAGGACAGAGGTGACTTCCGGGTCTCTTCCTGTTGAAAAAAATAGTCTCTCCTGGGTTTAAAATGTCTCAGAGAGTGTCAAAAATCTGATGATGTTTCCCTCACCCACCCACTCCCAAGAGAGTACTGAGGACATTTGGGGCAAAACAAAAATCAGAAACATTTTCAGAGGAATGCAGCTCTCCAAGTTCCCCTGAGGGCCAAAGTAGCTCCCTAACCCCTGAGAAATGTCCACCCATACAGTCAGCCCTCCGTATCCATGCAATCTGCATCCACGGATTCTACAACCATGGCTTGAAAATATTTTTAAAAATCCAAAAAGCAAACCTTAATTTTGCCATTTTACTATGCCATTGTCAACCTTAAGAAAACGGAAGTTCTTTACCAGCCTACACCACAGGACGAACACCACCATCCCCACATTGCCCTCGGCAAATCTGTGCTCAAGTCCATTCAGCAGTTCACCTACCTGGGAAGCATCATCTCCTCAGATACCAAGATTGACAAAGAGATTGATCACAGATTAGCAAAGGCATATAGAGCATTTGAAAGACTTTACAAGAGTCTGGAGTAACAAACACCAGAGGCAAAGCACAAAAATCAATGTGTATAGAGCCATTGTACTGTCTATTCTCCTTTATGGGTCTGAAACATGGGTCACCTATCGGCAACACTTATGACTCCTCGAACACTTTCATCAGCACTGTCTATGCACAATCCTAAATATACACTGGACTGACTATGTGACGAATGTTGCTGTCCTTGAGCAAGCAGGGATCACCAGCATTGAGGCCATGATACTAAGAACACAGCTACGCTGGGCAGGGCACATTTCTAGGATGGAGGAACATCGCCTCCCAAAAATAGTACTCTGCGGTGAACTCGCCAGGGGTCAACGTAAGAGGGGCACTCCAAAAAAGCGATACAAGGACTCCCTGAAACAACGTATCAGGCTCGGCCAAATTGATCACCAACAATGGTATGCCATGCCCTCACATTGGGAGGCATGGAGATGCACCATCCACAATGCTGCAGCCTTATTTGAGAACTCACGCCGAACAAGCCTTGAAGAGAAACGACAACACAGAAAGAATCACAACCCAGAAATATCACCCAAGGAGACCTTCTACTGTGCTTTCTGCAACCGGACTTGTTTATCTTGGATTGGCCTTTTTAGTCATCAGCGCACTTGCAGAAAGCACAGGATGAGTCCTTCCTGAATCTTCATTTGTGAAGAAAAGCCAGAGAGAGAGAGAGTATATAATGGGCACAAAAATGTTTTAATCTGCTGCCAGTTGGAGAGCAAGGATGGGGCCATCCTGCCCTCTCTGGGGCGGGAGTTCCAAAGACTGGGAGCAGCCACAGAGAAGTGCCTCTCCCTTGTTCCCACCACATGAGCCTGAGAAGGTGGTGGGACAGAGGTAGTCAATGAATGCTAGACTACTTTACTCATGGGTATCTGTGACTGGCTGGGTGACAAGGATTGTTGCCCTTGGAAATAACAGGGATATGAGTATATATACACCAGTGGAAAATACTGCGCTACATTTGAAAGTGATGGGTGATGATGGATGAGATGCAAATAAAGGACTTGTCTACACTGGCAGCAAACCTTGCACCTACCTTGTAGCCATGGCAGATTCCTTTGATCCACAGCAGCCCCATAAATGCCACATGCACTGGGCTTCTCTGATTGTAGATTGGAATATCCCGCCACATTGCAATCTGTGTTGAAGTAAAAGGGTGGTCCTATGCTGATCACAGGTCCTATATCTTATACTATTCTGGCCAAATGGCTGGGAGACTCTAGGTCCCCCGCCCTCGTTTGTTCATGCATGTAAGCAAATATGCATGGTCCTCCCAGTGCAGAGGAACAAAAGCTGTGCTGTCATGAAATTAGGCCAAGATGAGATAGTAGTAATTTCAAACATGCCTAGACTGAGAGGGGATTGGATTCAAAAGAACTAGTATTGGCTCAGCTGGCTCTCAGACACATTGGGGCTTCTCTATATGGGCAGTTTACCCCATCTTTCCCCTTGTCCTGGAGCCCTGTAGTCCTGAAAACACAGGGCTTTTGCTCTGTTTTGTCACCAGGGAGTCCTCATAACCCCTGGGGCAAAGATTGGGCTAAGACAGTGGGAAGGCAGAGTAGGGCCCATTTCAGCATTAAAAATACCCTGTAAAATCCATTCCAGCCAGCAAAAAAGATGGATTGGGCCCCACATTATCACAGGCGCCCATTCTGGCACACCAGCCCATTGCTGCAGCCACCCTTTGCCTCACTCTTCTGTAGTCAAGAAGGGGACCCACACCATGTGATCAAGGCTGGTCACATGCAGGGGGCCTTGTTCACATGCCTAGGGCCTCCTTCCTGACGTCAGGGAGTGCAACACGGAGGGCAGTAGCTACAGAGATGGGCTGGCGTGCTCATCTGGACTTCGGCCTGTTTTGTACTGGGGAGGAATAGGCCACATCCAAGAGTGGAATACATCGGCAGGGAGCCGGTGTATTCTGGCCCGTGCAGATGAGCCCTTGGTGAAGTAAGATTGTACTCGTTGGTTAGAATTCTCTTGGTGGCATGTGCTGGCATAATTCTGGTTAAAATGAAAAAAGAACACAACAGCACTCACTTCCTGGAAACTGCAGAACCAAGTGGAAGGAACTAGATTCACACAAAAATCATGAAATGAACATAAAACATGTGACATTAAATTAATTTTATATAATGGTATGAAATAGTAAATGCGTAAAAAACCCAATTACAAACTGTGAAACTGTGGTTATACCACCATGTGTATTGGGTGTGAATTATGGTAGAAGGCAGTATCCTGTACCTCTTTGTGCAAATAACAGCTGGGGAGCTTGCAAGCACAGCTAGGTCTCCTTCATTGGCTGTGAGGGTGTACCTTGTTATGTTTCATGGCTTTCAGGCATCCAGGGATAAAGGAACAACCTTATGTTGGGGCAGAGACTGCTTCTTCTTTCCCTGGTGCACAAGGACATCTGGCACGTCCCTGGACACAGTCCTGATGCCAATCAGCAGCCAATAGGATGGAAGTGTACACAAGACCTCCAACTTCTGTTGCACACGTGGAAAGGAAATGGGGAAAAGGGAGCAGTCCTCCCCCTCTCGAATATTTACACTTCTCGGAATTTTGCAGTGAAGTTCTCTGACCAAAAACAAAACATTAAAATGTGTATATTAGGGGAATGTGTGGTTAAAATGTTCATATTAGTGAAAGTATGTACAAAACACCATTGTCCTCGGGAAAATTGCATGTAAAAATGTGTTATGTTTGGGGAAAATGTGTGTGTGTGTGTCTGTGTGTATTAAAAATGTACATGCAAATGCATCCTTATTTTCTTGAGAAGTTATATTAAAAGTCAGAAATGATGTTGAAATGGAAGAGAATGAACTTAAGATTGTAGACATGATAAACTGGAAGACAATTAAATAGACCAGCTTGGAGAAGGGAATATTGAGAGGTGGTATGTTTGCCATACATGAAAGGAAGTCATGTAGAAGATTAAGCATGCTTGTTTTCTGCTGCTCCAGAGGCTAGAACAAAACCAGGGGATTCAAATTAAAAGAAAAGTGATTCGATCTAAGTATTATGAAGGACTTCTTTAGTGTAAGAGCTGTTCAGCAGTGGAACATACTGCTTCAGAGTGTGGTGGGACTATCCCTTCTTTGGAAGTGTTTAAACGAATGTTGGATGTCCTTCTCTTGGGAGGGCTTTAGTTGGGTATTCATGGATGGCAGGGGTTTTGGATGGCAGCCCTTTCCACCTCTTTCCTCCTTATGCTACATTGGGGTGGGCAATCTCTAGGGGTCCTAAGAACTTTTCAGTGACTACACTGACAACTCCATGTTAAGCAGGAGGTGACTAGGAGTCCAATTATACTACATAAATATAGTGCTACTAGCTATACCTAGTGTAACATACGTATCTACATATATATAACTCATCCAAATGTTTCTGTTCCCACTCTGCTGATTGACCACTTAGGAAATATGTCAAGAGTATGATCATTTGATGCATTAATATGTAACCTTTCAAATCAACTATAATGACTAGTTTCATTTCGAGAGCCCCTCCACCGCCACCATCCAACCACATGTACATACAGACACATAGACACACACACAATGCTAGATACACACCATGCATGCTAGGATGTGAGAGCCCCTCCACCATCATGGAACTGCATGTACACACCCACACCCCATGATACACCCATGCTACAAACACACCCCATGCCAGGATTCAAGAGCCCCTCTACTGCCATGTTTAGAAAGGACTTGAAGCTTTCCACATGTTTTCAGGCCAAGGCCCAGCTACAAACAGCACAAAAGACCATGTTGTGGTGGCCAAGAGTGAGGACCAAATGCCACTCTTAAATAGCAGTTCCCCTGGCTGCTTCAGGTGTGCTGCATGATTGCAGCCGGCTGCCTCTGATAGCTTGGCCCTGGTTCTTCCAAGACTCCCACAGCCAGGGCCTGAGTCTGCAAAGAGACTGTGCCAGCCGCTGCAGCCAATCCTGACACATAAGCAGCCAATCAGCACACTGAAAACAGCAACATACCCAAGAGTATTTTATATATATATGGATATTCCACGTCAACTGCCATGGCAAAATCCTTTGTAATTATGGGGTCTGTAATTTGGTGAGGGACAAGAGCTCTTTGACTGAGAATTCTAAATCTCCCTCCTTAAACTTTCAATCCCAGGATTCCATTGGATGTTGCCATGACAGTTAAATCGGAATATAGAGTTATAATTGCATAGTATAAATGGGCCTCACTTTCACTTACAGATAAAAAATACTTCTGTTTTTAAACAACAACAACAAATCTCTATGCTAGAACAAGATGTATGAGGGGAAAATACTTTGTTCTAAATTATTCCTGGTCGCTTCCAGGATCCCCAATTCAGATTCTAAAAAAAAAGAGAGAGAGATATGAGAGGACTACGTGTATGTGTGAGAGGTGCTCCAAGGGCTGCTAGGCCCCACCTTAAGGCCATATACAGTGCACAGGCCACAGGAAGTTCGCGCTGAGCACAATCAGTGCTCATATGCTGAATCATCCATAATGTCTTTGGAAAATTACCAAACAGTCAGCCTCTATAATATCACATGAATACAAGTATGTTGGCTAGCACTTACCCTAGATGAGTAATTTATAATTCCTTCTCAGGACAAATTCTATTTTTTTTAAAGGGACACATTTACAGATAGAATTTTCCTTTGGACATCCAGATCAAGCTTAGTATAATTTGCTGATTTAGCCCTACCTAATTTTCAATATCCCCTGGAGATGATGTGTTGATTACATAGGGCACATAGGTGGGAGAACTTTCCCGGCTTGGTCATATATACTCATGGATTGTAACAGTTCCCTTAAGCTGTGCTCTGTGGAGATAATGTGAGGAATATGTTGTGGCATCTTAAAACAACATTATTTTGGGAACTTCTAGGCTAGAATCCTGTTGCTGACATATGAGCTCTTAATTTGCCCTTGTGAATGTTTTGGACATTGTGGAAGGAGGTATTCAGCACCTCACATGCAATGTCTATTCCCCTCGATAGTTTCCAAGTCATTTACTGAGCAAGGAGTATTACCCAGGTTGCATTTTAGCAGCTTGGAAAACAGAGCTGGTGTTGTCCTGAGATTTAGGAAGGTGATGTCTGTTTTCTTCTTCCTGCTGCAGTGAGGTACACCCTGGACACCTCCTACCCTCTTCCCATCCCCACCATTAAATCGTTGTAGCAGTATGCTCTGCCATGTGGAAGCTGCCTCCTGGGGTTGGAAAGAATGCAGAACTGGGTTCAGCATTATGTTCCATCCACACAATGCATGATGCTGGCTCCAATGTCTAGGACTTGGATTAAAAAGATGAACCTTACCAAATATTTCAGAATAACAAAGCTGAAATGATAAAGACTCTTTTGGCTAGCTCTACCATGGACACCCCCCTACACGAATGTGTAATTCTCATCTCTGCCCCAGATGTAGGACTCGAAATTTCAGCCTAGGGTCTTTTTAACAGTTATGAAGCCCTTGGAATATTGGCCACTGGTTGTCTGTGAAAGCTCCATTCAAGTACAGAGTAAATGAACAATGATGAAATCATATGCAGGAAGAACACCTAATCAGGCAGCATCTGGAACTGATTGGATTCAGTGATGCTGATAAATCCAAGCTCATGCTCCACAGTAAATAAAGATTCATGGCGTGCAGCCAAGGTGAACTCATCCAAAAGCTGTGCTGGTTGCTCAAAGGCCTTCTGCAGTCTTAAGGTGGAGAATAGCAGAACAGCACAAACCATGTTAATTGTCAGAGCAAAGGCTGCTTGCTGCTGACAAGCCTGTGAGAGGAAAGTGGGACAAATTTTCAGGTGGTGTGAAGTGCCAATTGCAATCTCATTCAGTGAGCTAGCTAGTATATCTCATATTTGACGCTTGTAGTGTACCGCTAGCCCTTTAATGACAGAAGGTCATTAGTGTACCACACTAAGTCTGCAGCACCACTTTTCATCCAATTCCATGCCATGTAGCAATTTCACATTGCACTGCTATGCTACATATGACTGGCAGTACTACTAGTAGAGGATTTGCTTACAGGTTACCATGTTGTACTGTGGCAGCAGATATCCACTATAAATGTGCAATTGCATAGGGAGTCAGGAGTCAATCTCTCCTCTCTCTCTCTCTCTCTCTCACACACACACACAGAGAGAGAAAGAGAGAGCACAGAGCAGAGCTTCCCACGGGCCACACCTCTCCACAGCAAGCCCCAAAATCTCAGTTTTCCTCTGCAATCCCTCTCAAAATGGTGACAGGCAGTGACAGCACATCACATCCTGATGCCATTTTGAAAGAGACTGCAGAGGAAAATGGAAGTGTTTGGGATAGTGCAGTATTCTGGAATACTTGTAGGTATGGGTGGGGGTATTTTGGAGTATTTGTGAAGGACTTCAGGTACAAGTGGGCCACAGAGCCTTCATGTGGTCTGCAGGCCAAACTGTGTCCACTCTGACTTAAGCCAATCTTCCCCACCTAAATGGTTTGAATAACAGCTTTTATTATCCCCAGCAGACAATGTCCAACACATCTGGAGAGAACCAGGTTGGGGAAAGCTATGCTAAACTCTCTCTCTCTCTCTCTCTCTCTCTACTCCATGGAGAAAATTTATAGGACATACGGGGTTAGCAGAATTAAGCTAGTCAGAGCACACTGCACTGTTGTTTTTCAAATTAGTTTTTATCATAGTAGAAAGTCATATGGAAAAGAGAAAATTAGAGATAGCATATATTGCTTTCTCTTAAAGACAAATTCAAGGACTTTATCAGACGCAGTTTTTAAAATGTTCTGTTTCCAGCACAAAAAAACCACGAGTTTTGTGCCGGAAAAAGAACATTCCCCCCTTGCACTCACCTACTTTCCCAGCAAAGGCTCCTCTGTGATTTTATCATGCAGGAAATTCAAAATTAAAAACAGAAATAAAGCATTTAAAGTTTACATAAGCACCTATACATACTTTTTTTAAAAAAACAAAGTAACCTGGGGAGGGTAAAAAAAAAGTTTGTCACTTACCTGGATGTCCCGATCCAACCCAGAAGTGTTCACACCAGTCTGGCCACTGACCGGGTAAGTATGAGATTTAAAGGGACTGAGGTATTGCATGCCGGCAATGCTGGCAAAAAAGCAGCAGGGGGCTCTATTGATGGGATTTTGGTTTTTTATAACTGTGAAAGGGTGACATCATCTGATCCGCATGCCCTTTCCCGGTTATGTGGCATTGAGATGATGCTGTATTCTCGTGTCTGATAAAGTCCTAAGAAAAGCACCTCTTTGACATTCAGAGTGTCCTATGTGTACCTCTTTTACATGAAGATTCTAGGTTCAATTTGAGCTAAAAGGAATTTCCTGACGCTGCTGAATAGCTGTTGTCTCAGTGCAGCTAAAATGTATTTTGGAGCATTTAGATCCATGACTAATAAATATATCTGCCACCATCCAACAGAGTTTGGCATCTTCAGCCATGGATTTTAATGGGCAAGCATGCCAGCTTCTGATTTGGGATGCTGACTATATTTTTGTTTTCTGTGCTGTAAACTGTTTTCCAACATTTGTCCTCTCTTACAGGAAGGAGATATAATAATACAAAGAGGATAGCCAGAAAAAATGCTCCAATAAGCTTCACTGATAAAGCAAATCCAGCAATGAATTTTTATTTAGCCAATCTTGAATAAATAGAAACATACTTATTTTTTTCTCTACAGCTTTTTTATGCTTGCTTAGCAGCCTTCAACTCAGTCTCATCTAAGAACAGTCTCGTCAGACATGGATATGACTATTTAGGTTTGTATTCCAAATTTATATAATTTTATAACCCCATGAGATTTTATTTGGACCGTGCAATGTTTTATGTGCCTGTTTCTATAAGCAGAGCTGTAGCAAGGCAATTTGGTGCCAACTCACCATGAATATGGCAAGTTTTCACAGCACTCTCAATGTCTCAGAAGAAGGCATAGTACCAGCTATGATATGATTCTACTAAACTTGGTTAAATATCAGGGATAAATAAATATGCCTTCCATCTATTGGGGATTAAATAATTAGGTAATGTTCATTCTCTTTTCCCCACCCTACTTCACTTTTGGACTGTGAAACAATTCATTTTGAATGGGAAATAACTAAAAAACATGCAAGTTAGAATACATTTTTAAAAGTTAAATCCATGCTCCCTCTTGATAGCCAGGGGAAATAAAACTTAAACAAACCATTTAATATCTTTTAGTCATTACAGCAGCCACTTGAGAGCCTCCATTCAAAAGAAGCCCTTAACTTCATGCACAAGTATGCAGCTACAGTACAGAGGTTTAAAAGTGAGGCCAAATATAAACTTTAAGAAGTTTCTTCCAATGGACTTAAAATTACAAACCCACATATCTGTCTGTCTATCTAATCTGTTGGGCCCCATCTATATGAGGGTGGGGGAATGGAGTCCCTCACAGTAATGGCATTTTGTAGCAGCAGCAACTTGTCTTAACAGTCTTTTTGCCCATAAGCCCCCATAAGTTCCACATGCAAGGTGGTGGTCGTGAGTGATTTATTCACATTTGTACTTAACCACCTATATACGTTACCGTACTGATGGTAGCTTGTTTAACTTACGCCGTCTGAGGGCTCACACTAAGACTCTAAACTATCTAGTCCGTGAGCTGCTCTTCGCCGATGATGCTGCCCTTGTTGCCCATACAGAAGCAGCTCAGCAGCGCCTAACATCCTGCTTTGCAACAGCTGCAGAGCTGTTTGGGCTAGAAGTCAACCTGAAGAAAACAGAAGTTCTTTACAAGCCTGAAGAAAACAGAAGTTCTTTACCAGGACGAACACCACCATCCCCACATTGCCGTCGGCAAATCTGTGCTCCATTCAGCAGTTCACCTACCTGGGAAGCATCATCTCCTCAGATGCCAAGATTGACAAAGAGATCGATCACAGATTAGCAAAGGCATATAGTGCATTTGGAAGACTTCACAAAAGAGTCTGGAGCAATAAACACCAGAGGCAAAGCACAAAAATCAGTGTGTATAGAGCCATCGTACTGTCTATCCTCCTTTATGGATCTGAAACATGGGTCACCTATCGCCACCACCTACGACTCCTCGAGCGCTTTCATCAGCGCTGTCTACGCACAATCCTAAATATACACTGGACTGACTATGTGATGAATGTTGCTATCCTAGAGCAAGCAGAGATCACCAGCATTGAGGCCATGATATTGAGAACGCAGCTGCGCTGGGCAGGGCACGTTTCTAGGATGGAGGACCATCGCCTCCCAAAAATACTACTCTACGGTGAACTCGCCATGGGTCAGCGTAAGAGGGGCGCTCCAAAAAAGCGATACAAAGACTCCCTGAAACAACATCTCAGGCTCGGCCAAATTGATCACAAACAGTGGTCCGCCCTGGCCTCACATCGGGAGGCATGGAGACGCACTATCCACAATGCTGTAGCCTTATTTGAGAACTCACAACGCAGAAAGAATCACAACCCAAAAACATCACCCAAGGAGACCTTCTGCTGTGCTTTTTGCAACTGGACTTGTTTATCTCGGATTTGCCTTTTTAGTCATCAGCGCGCTTGCAGAAAGCGCAGGATGAGTCCTTCCTGCATCTTCGTTTGTGAAGAAAAGCCAGAGACTTAACCACCACTGAACTTAAAAAAAAAAAAACTCTGTCTAAGGTATGCTACAGTGATAGAGACATTTTTCAATTTAACAGAACAGCAAAACAAAGAACCCTGTTTTATCACCTTAGTGATTGCTCACTAAGACAAAAATCCAACATGGTGGCAATGGGCATTTGCCCTGACAGCAAGTCCTTCCCCCCATACTCATCCAGCCAATCAGCTTAGCACTTTTTCTCCTATGGGAAAGCAATTCATATCAAATCACTTGTCCCAACGAACAGGAATGTGCAACCCCTCACTGTTCTTAAAAAACTACAGGAAAAGCCGTGAAGGCTTTTCCTGCTGTGTTTTTGCCATTTTGGGCCCCCGTCCTTTGGAATATTGTGGATTGATGTGGGATCCCATTTAGACAGGTCCCAGTGAATTCCATGAGGTCTATTTTCATTGTTTAGACAACCCCTTTGTTTATTCTAAAGGAATGACATTATCTGAGTTGATACTGGAGAATTCACTAATGTTCTGAATGAAAGAAAATCTTGAGGGAACAAGTCCTTTAAATTTGCATCATACCAAGTTGCATATAAAATGGACCAAAAACAAAGTTCTGTCCCCTCCTTCCTGAAAGACAGTTTGCCAGTTGATCCTGAACTTGCACAAAAATGTTTGATTAGTCTACCTAAATATCTCATTCAAAACCAATTTGTAAATGTGCATTCTAGAGCAAACAATATAACAAACATAACATGTAATAAAATAAATGCAGAAATGGAAAGTCTGAGTGGTACCTGAAGCAGAACATAGACGAAATCCAGACCTAACTAATGTCTTCATTTTGGACCCATGAGATGACACACCAAGCTTGGGGAATCTGTGATCTAGCACATGGATATGTACAGCTAGACACTTTGTAGTACAAATCAGGCTGCTAAATTTTTCCACAACACTTCTTCAACATGTTCCCAGAGATTACCCTGTTGCTACTGGTACCTGTGTAAGACATAAAAACAAACAAACAAAAAAAAACCCTAACACCAAAAATTCCATGAAATTATAGGAATGAATCTAATGTCTTGTCACTGGATTTCACAGTTAGGCATATTAATCTTCATGTGAGTTTGCTGCAAGTATTGCCTGCCTGTTTGAACTTTATTCAGGGTACTTCCTTTCTACTGTGGTATCTAATGATCTGTTTAAAATAGTACAATCCAAGTGGATATCCCTTACCTCCTTAGCAGTAACTATTAGATTTTTTGCATACTAGACCTCTTTTGTACTTTTTCTGGTCTGTGTATCCTGCTCATTATCACTGATTACTCTTCCATGATTAGATTTTCAGCTTGACCCCCTGCTGTGTACTGAAACTTCTTTGTTACTTTAGCATGCAGTCCTGTGTAGGCTCTGTTGAATGGACTTGCTTCTAAGAAAGTGTCTATACAGGACCAGTTTTAGGGCTTGGTAAACTGGGCAGTCATCCTGGGTGCTAAACTGAGTTCAGTGGCTTTGAGTTTGTTGTTTCAGGTGTCTGCTGTGAGTTAGGCTGGGTTGTGGGGGGGGGGAGCTCTTTAAGCTTTTTTCCCAAGGCCCTGAAAGCTATTTGGATACTATTTACAAAAGTGAACTTCCATTTATTAACTGTAAAGTCATTCCCAGGAAAATGTGCATGTAAGTTCAGCCTCCCAGTTGGGCAATGTGGGAGAGGTCAATGCTGAGTTGCAGGGGGAAACCTTGTTGATCTTAGTGGCTTTTCCAGTTTCTAGTTGGATGTCGTTTTTTTCCAGATAAAAATAAGCAGAATATGCCTTCACTTTGAGGTGACAACATTAATCAATACAAGCACTACAAATACTATGAACACTATAAATGTTTTTTAATAGAAATCTATAAAGTGGAGATTGTATTTGCCCAGCCAAAGCACCATTTATCCTGGGTCTGCCCTCTAGAGAATGCAACCCTTAGTTTCTTTGAGTTTGCACAACTGTTTTCACAAGAAGACTCCTTAGGTAATATAGAGCAATCAGAAATTTGAAACACAATATAAATTTTTAATTAGACCAAATTCAGCAGGAATGTTTAATCAAAATGCAGGATTTGATATGGAAGATGCACAAACAACAAGAAACAAATGGAGGTTAAAAAGGGAGCTCCCTGTAATTTTTTGTTTCCTCTGTTTTTCACTCTCTTTCACTGTTCTGCATTTAAATATTTGAACTGTTGACCTACAGAATCAACATAAATACAGTGAAAAACTAAAGCAGGACCCTGGCAAGCATTTTGTGTCAAGTAGTCTTTAGATTAGAATATCTCTGCCATCAATGTGTCTTTAATTTGCACATGATTATGAAAGCAGGCATCTATTTGTGTATGAAGAGTCCAAACTTATTATAATTGTCAATGTGTCCTTTTGAAAGATAAAAGTAAATGTCAGCAAGCACAAGTAACGTTGCCTCTGAAACTTAGCAGCTTCTAAAGAGCTCTTTAGAAAAATGTAAGCTTCCCATCCAGTTGGTATGTCCAGTAGATCTAGCCATTCTAAGGCCTTTTGTCCTACAGCAGTTTTATACTACAATTCCTGCAGTCCTTTATCTCCATCAGGCTGGCTAAAGCTGATGAGAATTGCAGGCAAAAGCTTTGAAGGGCCAAAGGTTCCCACTGTAAGAAAAAGACCAAAGCTAGACTTTCTTGCAATGGTGAGGGAACCTAAATTTCCAGATTTTAGGCATAGCTCCATTGATGCAGTTATATCTGACAATGACATCCTGCAAACCCTGTCTTTTCAGCCTTGTAGTGCCTCATCCAAAGGGTGTCTGAGGCAGGGCATACAGATCAGGGCATTGGAAATGATGTCTACAGTGCTTCCTGGTCATAAGGGCACACAGAGAGCAGGCAACTGGAGAGACCCTTTGAGGTCCTACTGCAAGTGCTTGTCTCAAGGTGCCCTGGGAGAGCACTGCAGATATCAAAATGGTATTGATGTATATAACTCTAGAAAGATTGGCCAGAAATTATAAAGATGTTTCAAATGTATGTTGGAAGCGTGAAAAACACACAGGGACTTTTTATCACATGTGGCAGACATGTGCAAAAGCCAAAAAATTCTGGGTCCAAATACATATGTTAATACAGAAGATATTGAAAGTTAATATTCAATTAAACCCCAAACTTTTTTCTTCAGGAACTAATGGATGAAAAGATGGAAAGAAAGCATGGAAGATTATTACGATATATGACCACTGTAGCAAGATTGCTATATGCACTAAGATGGAAGAATTCAGTGCTGCCAGCAAAAGAGGACAGGCTCTTAAAATTGAACAACTTTGCTGAAATGGATAAATTATTTGCTTTGATTAGAGAGAAATCATTAAGGACATTTTTAAAGGATTGGGAACCCCTGATAGACTTTTTGCAGAAAAAGGAACATGCTAACTGTAGGTTTTGATAATTAGTAGGATGAGAATATTAAAAGAAATGTATGTAGTAATTTTTAATTGGTAGATAAAGTGAGAGTTTACTATACGGTATAACCACCATTTTTAAAAAGTCAGAAGTCATGTTTTTTTCTTTCTTTCTTTTTCTTTCTTTCTGCTTTTCTTTTGCTTCTTTCTTCCCTTGTATTGCTCATGTGTTCTGTTTTATTTGTTGTTTCTTTGTATTGTACTTGGTAAGTCTTAATAAGAATATTTATGGGGGGAAAGAAGTGGGGGAGCTACCAGCTGTGTAGAAGGCTGAATACATGCAGGAGTTTATCAGGTGCATAAAATACAGCATCATAATGACACCACATAACTGCAAAAGGGCAGGCATATCAGATGACATTGCCCTTTCGTGGTTATGTCCCTGCCAAAACCTGTAGTTTTTTATTGGTGGCTGAAGCCATCAATAGATCCCTCATGGCACTTTTGTGCTGGCATATGAAACCTCGCACCATTGTACTCACGGCAATACAGTGTCAATGGCCGGCCCAGCGCGAACACTTCCAGGTGAGATTGCAACAGCCAGGTAAGTGGTGCACTTTTTATGACCCTCTGGTTACTTGGAAGTTTTTTTTAGTGTGTTAACGTGCTTGGTGTAACTTTTTTAGTGTTATTTTTTGTTTTATTTTTGAATTTCCCATGCTGTGTATTCACATGATAATCTGCGGGATTTTGAATGAGGAAGTGAATGGAGCTCTGTTCACTTCCTCTTTCATTGCCGGGGAAGCCTTTGCTGGGATTAGAGGTAAGGACAGTGGGGAGCATTCTTTTGCTGGCATAAAAATGGATGTTTTAATGCCAGCAAAAGAACGCTTTAAAGGGGCTCATCTGAAAAGTCCATAGTAGACAGGTTCTATCCCATAGGGATCTATTTCTTTATTAAATGCTGAAAATACACACTTGTAGTATGAACTGCAAATCTTATTCCTTGCTTAATGTCTACAGTGGATGCTCACATAAATTGTCAAACAAACCTTTTGAGTAGCTTTCCACAAGACATGTTTCTCAGGGAATGACATCACTCACTTGTACCAGCAGAAGACCTTAGATATCAACTAGAGTAAACAGCATCTGGAGCAGGTCCCTAAGCCTAGAAACGAATTAATAGTCTATATGTAGTCTATATGATCTGGGATTACCTTTCCTTGAACCGCAGATTGGGGAGGTCATCTTTCTGTATCTGAATTCTTTTACCACAGAAAGGGAAAACAGCTGTAATGGCAACAAGCCCAGCTGACAATTAGACCATAACATTCCATTTGTCAGTATAGTATGATTGGGTAATGTTGCTTATTTATCTGATGAAGCAGACTAAAGAGTAATTTTCATAAAATGTTTTCCTAGTGTATAAGAATGTCTTGCTTTCCTCTATGTAGTCTACTATTCTTTTAAAGATATCTAGGATGATAGCAAGGAGGTGATGCGCAGATAATTCAAAATATAGCAAAATATGGTTTGATTTAAGGGAGCAGAAACTTGGTGGAAGAAATTGGCAGCATTTTAAACCAAACATTTCAGTGTCAAACCAGCCTAATCATTTATCTTTTTTCTGCAGTTATCATGCCAATAAACTTTAACACACTTTGGCTTTGACTACAATAAAACATCAGCAAATGCTTACTGAACTTAAGGATGGCATGTGTCACCCATCGCTTAAAGTCAGTTGCTAGCCTCAAGTAGAATAGACTCATTGAAACAATGAGACTTATATTATTCACTTACTATTTTGCAAGTGATTCAACAGACCTACTTGGATTAGGAATTCCAATTGGATATTTTCACTTTTTCATGAGTCCAGTGTGTACCATGGGCTGCCTGTTGTCCCTGGATCCTACTTTTCTGGCCCCTAAAGTCTCCACCACTTCCCCAAAGCCCAACCTGCCAAAAAAAATTAAAATTGGCTTGATTTGGGGGCATTTTCATCCCCAAATCATGCAGAAAGCCATCCCCCAGACATGAAAACACACAAAAGTACCCCACCTCATATCCACAAGTCCCAGAACCCCACAATACCCCATAATACCTCAATTTTCCTCTGTAGTCCCTCTGAAAATGGCAACAGGAAGTGGAACAACATCACTTCCTGTCATCTTTTTGAAAAAGACTTCAGTGGAGAATGGAGGCATTTCAGTTTGCTCTGGGGAGGTGTGGCCCACAGTTGTTTGTGGGTTGGAAATGTCCCCTGGCCCCTATGTCGTTGCCTACCTATGAAACAGACATTCATGTGGGATGCAAAGAAGAGCTGTAATCCACCAGAAAACAGAAAAATAGTGAAATTCTGCATTCACGCCATCCATATGTTTCCATTACATGAGATTTGCGTGTTCCTGGAATTTGGGATGGGGCATCCACTTCAAATAGCCTGGATATCCTTGGTGACAGTCAGTTTGCTCTGGGGAGGTGTGGCCCACAGTTGTTTGTGGGTTGGAAATGTCCCCTGGCCCCTATGTCGTTGCCTACCTATGAAACAGACATTCATGTGGGATGCAAAGAAGAGCCTGCTGGATTGAATGTTTGCATTTGAAGGTGAATGGCTGACAAAATAGGGATTCTGTTGGAGTATCACTGGCCACACTGGTCAACAATTTCCCTTTCTCAGCTAGCAAAGATAACCTTACTGGTGGCGTTGTACCTTGCTGTGTTGAAGGAATTCATTATTCATGCTGGAACTGCCCAATCAGGAGCACCTCAAAACTTCATGTCCACCATGACAACCATAGGTCTGCCCTAAATGTTAATTTCCCCTTCTCATACTGCTGGGCACATTTTAGACCTTATTTCCTGTGCTGGATGGGATGGTGGTGATCATAGAGTGGAGGAACCTTTTTTAGTTTTCCTCTCTTGGTATGAGCAAGGGGAATGATTTGATTGGAGTCATTCCAAGTTTTCTGCCAACATCACTCTAATCAGTTTTCCATGGGTTTTTTTCCAGGCTGTGAGGCCATGTTCTGGAAGAGTTTATTTCTGACATTTTGCCTGCATCTGTGGCATGCATCTTCAGAGAATGGTTGGGTAGGAATGTGTATGGGGTTTATATACTTTCAGCCCCTGTTGGAGAGGATATGTAAATTTGTGTATTTGAATGGCTAGTTTCTGGCAGGAGTTTACCGTATACCATGCAGCTGTGGACAAGTTTAGATAGGGACCACTAAACGCAGTGTGCAAACACGAATCAAGGAACATGAGAGACACTGCAGACTGGGCCAGCCAGAAAAATCAGCAGTAGCAGAACATCTTATAAACCAATCTGGACAATGTTATTTGAAAACACCAAAATTCTGGACCAGGCCAACAACTATCATGTCAGAATGCACAGAGAAGCTATTGAAATCCACAAATACCTGGACAACCTCAACAGGAAAGAAGAAACCCTTAAAGTAAAAAAAAAATCTGGATACCAGTCTTGAAAAACACTAAAATCAAAACTCAACACATGCAAATGAACTCCACCCAGGGAAGGGGGATTTCCAGCAGACCATGGACCATTAGCCAAACAGACACTAATCCTCCTTGCATATCTCCACCCAGAAACTAGCCATTCAAATACACAAATTTATATATCCTCTCCAACAGGGGCTCACAGTATATAAACCCAACACAATCCTACCCAACTATTCTCTGAAGATGCCAGCCATAGATGCAGGCGAAACATCAGAAATAAACTTTTCCAGAACACGGCCTCAAAGCCCGGAAAAAATCCACAGAAAACCTATGGATGCTGGCTGTGAAAGCCTTCAACTTCACATCACTCTAATAGTTGTCCTGCTCATTTCATCTCCATGAGCTCCATAGAAACTTCATTCTGTTGGGTTGTTTAGCTGGGATTTTTTAGACTCCCTGGAGCTCAGAACCTCTGAAGGGGTGGAGGATTTATTATGATGGTCCCTCCCAGGAGGCTAATAGATCTAAATTAGTTTCCTGGTGCCTCTTGGATATTTTCTTTTCACCTTGGCTGGGAATTCTGTTGAAATCCTGATCACTAGAATGGGGAAATTGATAAGGTGGTAGGCATAATCTTTCCTGAGTACCTCATCTCATGTCATGGAACAAAAAAATTCAGCTGGAGAATATTTCTTCCACAATCACAATGGGAGAGTGGCAGAGTTCTTTCTGTGGAGGGCATTCAGGACTTTTATGTCCTAATAAAAACTGATGTAACATTAAAGTTTAGAAATTGGCTTGTGATATTGCCATTCAGATAATTATGGCTATCTGTTTCCATTACTCCTTTGAGGGATTTTATTGAATAGTGTAATATTGATGGAATACTAATAGTAACAAATTTCAGGACAGTGTCAAAGCACCTCCTTCTGATTAATGCAGAAGGCATTTATTTCATATAGTGTTACTGTTAAATGGCAATCCCTTATGGTTTTAGAGAGGCTGTTAACAATCAGCAGAAAAAAGGGAAAGGAATTAAATACCACACTCTTGTAGTTCATTTAAGCTGTTCCGCCATGGCAGCTGTCAGTGACTTAAGATACACTCAGACTTGATGGACTTCAGTTAGCCCAACACATTTTGATCCTACATTAAGGTCATTCCATCCAGTACTACAGCTTAAATATGGTGATTCCTTTGGCACCTACTCCAGCCCTTGGACTGTCAACCAAGTACACATTTGCAGGCCACAGGACTTCATTCTAGAGAATTCAGATTTATTTCAAAGCAACCCCATGTTTAGCTAATCCAGACCCAAGTTTAACTATAGGAATTATGTATTTGGTTACCTGCATGGAAACCAATCAGCACACTGAGAAAGGCAACATACCCAAGAGTTTTATACATATAGATATTTATGGGGGTGGGGAAGAGACACATCTGAAACTGAAATGTGGCTTGTCTAAGGAAACCCAAGAGAGTATTTCTGGAAGAAACAAACTCCATACTGGAAATTTTCCCATTTACAAATAAACCACCATTCTCCACATCTATAAAATGATCCAATGCATACATTACATGAAATGCTTATTATACCATAAGTATGTACTGTACTTTAAAATTATTCCTCTGACCTGAGTATGGCACGTGAACATTTACAAAATTCAGCAAATGACAAAACAGGGATTTTGAAGAATGATTCAAGTGTTGACACGTTACCCTAAATTGGGCAACCCATTTTTAAGGTTATTTTAAAGTCCTGGCCATTTTAGAGGAGTGGTAACAATACGGGGGGAAATCTGAAATACTGTTCCTGAAATATCTTTACAATAAATTGAAGCTCGTATATTCTACTGATTTACAGCAGTGATGTAAGATTTGTTTTGCTATGTTGCCTGTGTGCCCCCTTGACCTTCCCTGAGCATTGAATGGCCATGGAGACACACTCAGAAGATACCTTCCATTGAAGGTCTAATGGGTACCCACCCAGGATTGCACTGGAAGAGTATTGCACTCTATCAGAACAACGGGTGATTATGCCCGCTTGATTTGCTTGTCAGGCTTCCCCAAAGCACCTGGATGGCCACTGTGAGAACAAAATGCTGAACCAGGAAAACCTTTCGTCTGATCAAGCACAGTTTTGGTTTTATATGTATGCACAGGAAAGAGTGCAGAAGAATTTTTTACAGAGACAGGTATTGGAATGGGGCAAAAAAGAAATATGATGTGCAATAGAATAAAAGAAAAGAAGATAAACCACAGAAAGAGATTTTATTACTGCTCCCACTGTGAATGACTGCATATTTTGTTGATTGTACATGATGCTGTATTTCAAGAGGAGCACAAATTGCATTCCCATTTGCAAATCTGGGTATTTCTTGGGTGGCATGTGTACATCATTGACCTCAGTAATTCATTAAACTGCTTGCCTGAATTTCACATTTAGAACAGGCAGAGAAGAATGGAAAGCTTGACTGTTAACTTTTTCAGTGCCCATTTATGTATCGCATGGAGATAGAAAAGTTTGCCTTGACATATTTTAATGACAACTGTTAGTAACACCACTCCTGTAGGGTCCTCACAACTAACCTAACACCAACTGGGGAAACTGTATTAAATATAGTTATTTTCTGAATGGTCTTATATAAACCACAACTGCAACAACTTCAGTACCAAGCTGCACTATAAATCAAGTGATCAAGTACCAAACTATAAATCAAGTACTAATTTTATACAATAACCATGTGCCACAAACATACATAGATTAAGTCACAATCACATATGGTAATGTTTTTGTCTTTAACATATCAAATAAGCTACACTATAAATCAAGTGCTAGCTAACTTTACATAACCAGTGTCACAAACATGAATGGATTGAGAAATAGTCACTTATGGTGATACTTTTTGACTTATTACATACACAATGTTTAATGAACATTTAGGAATACAATTCAAAACCACATGTTGTATAGTTATATAAACTGGTTCCCTTTAGAAAGAATTCTCTTTAGCAAGCACTTGTACAATTATACATGAAAAGTTAAAAGTAATAATCACAATCATATGTTTTGAGAATACCTTACACTTCCCCTCTTTCTCAAACACTACTCACAATCATAGGCTGTGTGAATTTTTAAACTTATTTATAAACAATAATCACAATGATGCCTTATTTGCCTTGTCTGATAATGTTCTATGAGTGTCACAGCATATAGGTAGGCTGTTTAGCCCATTTTCCCCATGGTACAGTCCCAATGAATATATTCCCCCTGCCATTCTTACCAAAGCTGCTATATTTTAACTAGGGAGGAAGAGAGCTGGCTGAAGATATTTTCCTGTCTGCTGTAAACAGCAAGAAGGCCACCTCCCATTCCATGGACCAAAGCTGATTACATTGTTATCTGGATTTCCTTTGGCACTGGCAATGAGACAGTGTCCTCTGCTGCAACTTTAAGCAGCATACTAGCTTAGGGAAACCAACACAAGCTGTGAGTCACAGATTTCTATGCTCCAATATCTTGGTCCTTGCCTTTGACACCTGAGGAAACTACCTCCCTCGACCTAACAGCAAGGTGGGCCAGCCATGGAAAGGAAACTGCCAAAGATTGCCTCTGGCAGGTTCCTTCCTGGGCTGAATAGTAGGTGGCAGAGGTGATTTTCTTCAGGAACACAGGACAGAGTTAAAGGGTTAACCCTGTTTCCCATGTGCTGTGGTCCCAATCTGTCCTTCCTTCCCTCATGCCTGCTGAGTGATGTGGTGAAAACTTGCACATTAAAAGCATACATGCCTTTTTTGCATCCTGTCATTTTTCTAGAAGATTATAATTCTGATTATTTTGCAATCCTGCTTCAGTGTGTCCTGGACCCAATCTAATGGGTGTTCCATTTTCTTGGGTATTTTCCCCAGTACTACTAATCTCCATTGCTCACTGCATGTTCATTGAATGCTTTCCTCTTATCAACAAAATGGAACCTATTTAATTTTACTGGAAAGAAATAAGCCCATATAATCAGAGTCACATTTTAAACACTTTAAAGGTTTAAAGTTTCAATGTCATTTTCAAGTGGAAGCTAATGAAAATGTCTTATCTCTTAAAAAAAAACAACTTTGGCATAGTTTTCTTTTTCCCCTCTAGGACTTTAAATGTCTGCAGATAAAGAGATATAGTATTGTTTAATTAGCAGTGCTTCACTACAACCTGAGAAGAGATGAATTTGCCTCATTAGGAAAATCTACTTTAGGTCTTAGTAGGAAAGTCCGTATGCTGCTGATGGCAAAATATTTCCCAGCATCCTGTGCCTCAAAATATATTAGGAAGCTTTCTTAGGTTAGGCCAGCCTGGGTATCTTGGCTTTTGTGCATAATTTCACTGAACTGAAATAAACCATGAATAAACATGGAGAAAAGTGATTGGATAATTAGGGCATTGTCTGTGCTTAACTAACTTCTCTTTGGTGAGGTGTTAATAACTATAGTTTAAGATGTAAGTGGATATTGGTTTTATTCACCCTGAATCATAGAATCATAGAGGTGGAAGAGACCACAAGGGCCATCCAGTCCAACACCCTGCCATGTGGGAATAAGCAATCAAAGCATTCCCAAAAAGTTATATGGAGCTAGTGGCTGCTAACTTCTCCCCCTGGCAGGTCAGTGGCTCAGCAGAAGCCCCGACCCCTCAGACCATGTGCTCAGGGAGAAAAACAAACTCTCAGTATTTTGGTAACCTAAAATATATTGTGAATGCAGGAAGCTATTTTTGCTCCTAACATCTCTGTTTAGATGCATTTGAAGCATCCCATATGAGGGTTAAACTATATATGATATGATAATCATTCCTGTGCTTATTTCTTTCACAAAGAAATATATTAACCAGATGTACTCGGAAATGGAATAATCTCCCACATATCCTTCAGTTTCCCATTCTCCTACATTCCTTTTTTTTTTTCCTCAAAGGAATAGCAGCAACTTTAAGATCTATTTTAACATGAGCTTTCGTGGATCTCAGTCCACTTCTTCAGACTGATATCCATGAAAGCTCATGCTAAAATAGATCTTAAAGGTGCTGCTAGATTCCTCCTTCCTTTCTTCCCCTTTCAGATTTAATTTTTTAAAAGCAAAATCCTCAAGTTATTTCTTTGTCAAATATGAAAAAAATTGGTTTGTTTGGTAAGTTCTTATCATAGCAGTACTGAAGCAAAGTTCTCTATCTCCATTGGCCAAATTCAATAGGTAAGTCTACTCCCAGCAGAGAGAAGCTCATGTTGAATCCAACTTCCATTTAACTGATACAGATGAGGAACCTCTTAAAGAGTAAAACCTCAGTCCAGTACCAACAGGGATGAATATACCAGATTGAAATGCAGACTTTAAAATCTAAGTAATCAAAGCCAGACAAATCTATCAATTTTGGTGAGGAAGGAGCAATATAGAAAATTTTTAATGCATTCATGAATGATTAATGAATAATAGGATTTCAACTGTACAGTGCAATCCTAAGCATGGTTTTTTTTAAGAACAAAGTTCCAGAGAAAAAACTTGCTTTTTCTGTTTCATTGGTAAATATACAATTAGGGTTGCCATAATTCTCTGCCACAAAACCAGGACAAAAGTGTACAGGACTGGATTGGGTGGACTATCGACAAAAGACAAGACAAAAAACCTCCACATTTTAACATTTAACAGTAACTCAAGCCACTACACTGCATTGGCTCTCAGGCTGGCTATGCATGTAGAAACAGTAAAATGCCATTGTTCCTTTATTTTTCCCCCAAAGGTGCCAATTAGCAACCAGACGCATTGAACTAAAGGCTTGCTGCTCATCCTCAGAGCTTAGAAAGGTAATTTTTTATTACAAACCCCCAACTAGTGGCTGTGCTGGCTGGGGAAATTATGGATGTTTCAGTCTCAGGCCTCTTTCCAGCTCTGTTGTGGGGCTTGGAAAAGGAAGGGAGATTCCCCCATCCTCTTCTGAAGCCTCTTTCCATTCGGCCACTGACCTGTTGTTCAAGGGGGTGGGGTGGCCTAGGAGGCCAGAGACGCACCACACACACACAAGTAAAGTCATTGTGAGTCTGACTCCGCTACTGGCCATCTTTCCCCTGACTTTCCTTCACTCTCTCTGCTGCTGCCTGATCTGTATTCTCCTGACTCCCGCCTTCTGCACTCTCTTGCCTAGACTGTACTCTCCCACTGTGTGACCCCAGAGCCTGCAGACAGTGAGCCTGGAGTTGGAATCTGGGATCTACATCTTCAAGCAGTCCAGACAGACTGAAAAATTTTCTCTCCCTTTAATCCAGGATTTTCCTGGTTTTTCCAGGACTTATGGCAACCCTATACATAATCAAATATTGATTGTTATTATGAAGGTATTTAATTGTTATTATGTATTCTAAATGGAAATATTGGAATTTGCCTTGGGAGTGTTCTGCCCTAAAACTTAGATTAGAAACATTTGAAATAGATAGACATTCAATCAAAATCAGTGGCCTAAATCCAGTTAATAATACCCACTAGAGTAAAAGAATGTATAACGGTGTCAATTTACCAAGTTCATCTGACTTGCCAGAGGCTGGTGTTTTATGGCTAGGGTTGCAAATTAACAATATGAGTAACTGTCAAAATTGTTAATTTGCAACGTCCCTCTCTTTTAACTTATTATTAATTTCTCTCTGTGTGTGTATGGTATTATTCTTACCCACCCAGAGACTTTAGAACCAAGCAGGACAACAAATAATCCAAGAAATCATCATAATGTTTTCTCTTTTGCACCAACAGTAACAGATAGAGAAAAAGATTTTGAAAGATTAAAATACTAAAATGACAGACGAACAGACAAATATGTGACCTAAAACCAAATTGTCATTTCAGCTACAGAAGACCCAAGTTTCAATGGAAACTTGGTGAGCCAACACTTATGTAACCTTAGCGGGTTTACTTTAGCATGAACTAACAATTGGATTTGGGCATTATATTTATTTATGAGTCCATTTTCATGAGTCCCTTTTCTGCATTAATCTGGTATTTTTTCCCTTTAAAATGAACAGGAAAGTCTTATTTAAAACAAACTCTTGAACATATTGTTTCACAAAATACACATTTCCAGACATATTTTGGTAAGACTTTCAAAAGACATTTTATTCTAAAATAATTATGTGTATATCTATTTTGGTAGAGTGTTTGAGCCTACACCACAAAACTGAAAGAAATGTAAAACTGAAGGGACAACTGTGTTGTCTGGTTCATTCATGTCAGGTTTGTTCATTCCAAAATACAAGGCCAAACAAAATCTGTTTATCCCTAGCTACAGGAATTTTTATTTTCCAACAAAAAAGAGCTACCTTAAGGCTGATTTGTTAATGAATGTATTGGTTCACTTACTATATTTATACTGCACTACAATCTTTAGCTATTATTGGCACCACAAATCCATCACAAAAGTCCAAAGGAGTGTGTGTCTGTGTGGCATTCTCTTCCAGTCCACAGCTGTTTGGGGAACAGTCCAGGCTCTAGGGTTCTCCATTTCGGGAAGTGGAAGGAGTTGCTGGTGAATTCAGAGGTTGGTTGATAGTAAAGATTATCATGTCATTATTGCATGGTAAACATTTCACAGAAAAACAGCTGGTATTTACCAAATCATAGAGTCTCTTTCAAAAGATGGAAGAAAATGCCAGTATTGAATGTGTAAAGGCGTAAGGAAACAGAACATAAACATTAAAGTATAAAACCACATTGTGGATGTGCAAGTACACACATCTGAGCATCACTGGCAGCTGCTGGCATGTCAGTAGGTCAGTTAATCCACCTTGAGTTTTAGTCTGAACTTTAAAAGATCTAGCCAAGAAGCTGAACCTTATCTCCAAATTAGATTCTGTGCTGTGGGTAGAGACTTTACAATTCAGACTAAAATCCAGAGTGGATTCTCCAACATGGAAGCCACCAGGCACCACTGTTCAGTTTGCTCACATCTTCCAGCAACTTTTGAAGGCAAATACAGCTCCTCCCACCACCACTTCATCCTAGCTAATTGGCTGGCCATTCGGGAAAAGTGGGTGGGGCCCTGCAAGCTTTGAGACGCTCCATGGTTAGTAACCATGCTCTTCTTGGTCCTCAGTAAGCTACTTTGGAATCTTTCATAGTTGGGTGTTTTCTCTTTCACTTTTAAACCAATGCTTCTCCAAAAAAAAAAAAAAAAATGGTGTAAACACTGAAGGTGAACATTGGTCAATCTGCCTTCTTAATCATGGATTGTCTGTTTTAGCTGTTCTGATGACTAATGTTCAGAAAATGGGTTTAGTATGTTAATAATTCATACTATATAGACCAGTGGTTCTTAACCTGTGGTCCACAGACCCCTAGGAGGCTCTGGTGTCCTCACAAGGGGTCAGCAAAGGCTTGAAGGCTGCTCAGCCCACGTGACAGAAGCCAAGGCAAAGGCTGGCCAGGCTGGCCTGCACATTGCCATTCAATCCACTTCAGCCACAAACCTGCAGGAAGAAGCAAGAGAAACATCTTCCCTCCCCTCCAGTGCCTCCAATGCCTCTGAGGGAAGGGTTAATGGATGGTGTAATTGCATTATCAAGTATTATTGTTGCTGTTGTTTTAAATCTTGAGTTAAGTCTTATGGGTCTGTGGCATCAAAAGATATTTAAAGGGGGTCACTGGTAAAGAAAAAGTTAAAAACCACTGGTATAAACCATATATTGTTTCAGGTTCAGGTTATCTGAAAAACTGCATCTCACTATATGAGCCTGCCTGTTTCTTCAAAACTTCTGGGAAGTCCCTTTTCTCTGTCCACCCTTAAAGGAACATTTGATGGAAACACAGAAGAGGTAGCTGTTTCCACACTCTGGAACTCCCTTCCTGCAATGGTTGGACTAAATCTCCTCTTGTAGGTAGGTCATAGAATCATAGAATAGGAAGACACCATGAGAGCCATCCAGTCCAACCCCCTGCCATGCAGGAATCCACAATCAAAGCATTCCCAACAGAATGCTCCCACCCAAGGATCCTGCCACTTCCACACCATTAACCAGGTCATCACTATTGGTTAGGATCTGATCTAAAATAGTTGATCCCCTTGTTGCCTCTTCCACCTTTGCCATTAATCCCCTTGCTGAGGAGGATGAGGAGAAGCAGAGGATGCAGAGGAAGCAGATAGAGAAAGCCTGGTTCACTAAAAGCCTACCCTGGCTCCCTCTGAGATGGCAGCTAAATATTAAACACTGACCTGATTACTCCTTGATGAGTCTGAACTGGTCTTGAAGGATCTGGCTATAAATCCCAATGGTTCTACACCCAAGTTCAGTACTGACAACTGCTTATCATAGCTATTTGCATTCTTTATGTGTTCCTGCTTGCCTTGGCTTCAGACTGGGTTCTGAACTGTTGCAGTAACCCCCTGCTAACCTAGTATCTGGATCTCAGACCTGACTTTATTGATCTCTGGACTGGCTATTGACTTTTCTGGAATCTGGTATGGACAATTGGTAACTGAACTCTGGACTGGCTATTGACTTCTCATGCACCTAGTATGGACAATTGGTGACAGGCTAGGACTACACTCCCTATTCTGTTGATCATGCATTCCTAATCTGATGCTCCTCAGGCACTTACTATTATGAGTTCAGGACGACCTTCTAAACAATGAAATTATCTGCAAGGCAAGTGAAGAATTTGTTAGACCTTATAGTCTTGGTGGAATTTGACCTCCAACAAATGTTGGGATAGTTGAAATCTCCCACTACTAATACATCTCTCCTTTCTGAATTTGTGGCCATCTATTCCAGGAAGGCATCATCCAAATATTAGTTTGGCCTGAGGTCTGTGGTAGACCCCTACAATGACATCTCTGTTGTTTCTCTCCCCCTTTATTTTTACCCAGATGTTTTCAAACTGGCTTCTAGGATTTAAATCATGGGTCTCTTCACAGGTATTAACATCCTTGACACATAATGCTACTTCTCCTCCTTTCCTGTTTGGTCTATTTCTCTGAAATAGGTCATACCTTCTATTACTACATTCCAGTCATGAGACACATCCCACCAGGTTTCAGTGATGATTATCATATCATATTTGCTTTGCTATGTTAAGAGTTCAAGTTGTTCTTGTTTCTCTCCCATGCTCTGTACATTAGCATAGAGAGACATCTAAGACATGGGCCATTTCTCCTAGCTGCTTATTTAAGTTTTTGTTTCCCCTCCCACTATTGGGTTCTTGTACTATTTGGCCAATTCTCTCTTATACGGTTGGGCTATTATCTCCAGCACTTGATGAACTCTTACCCTCAAGAATACTGTCTCCCTCTCCCCCATAATTCAGTTTAAGGCCCTCCTGATCAGATTTTTTGAGCCTCTTAGCAAAAACGTTCCTGTCAACTGCTGTGAGATGCAACCCAGCTCTCGACAGAACTCAATCTTCATGAAACCACAGACCATGGTCCAAAAAGCCAAATCATTCCTGGACACACCATCTACAGAGCCAGTTGCTCACCTCCACAATCATTCTCTCCCTTCCTGAACCATGTCCTTCAACTGGAAGGAGAGAGGAAATGACAAGCTGTGCATCAAGGTCCCTCAGTGTCTTACCCAGACCCTCGTAATCCCTTGTGATATCCTGGAGGCTATGCCTTGCAGTATTATTGGTTCCCACATGGATCAAAAGGAAGGGAGACTTGTGGGCTTCACAAGTCTCATCAGCCTCTATGTTACATCATGGATTTTTGCACCGGGGAGACACCGTACCTCTTGAGATATCTTTTCAGACCTGCAAACCACTGCTTCTGTTCCCCTCAGCAGTGAGTCCCCTACCACCACCACACATCTCCTCTGGGGAAGGTGAAGACCTTTTCGTTTCAGTAGGTCTGCACTTTTGGCTAGACTTCAGGGGAAAGTGCAGAGGTTGGGGAGAGACAGCTTTAAGATTGCAGAGGCCACAGGTTGTGCACTGCTTCTATAACAGAGTTCAACAAAGGCATAGTTGAAACTGGAAGATGTCTGCCTCAGTCAGCACTCCTGCATTGGAATGACTGTTTCCATGAGAGAGAGAAAAACAGGGAAGATTGGGACAAATGAGCCAGAGAAACATGGGATTATCCAATAAGGGTCAGTGTAGGTTGTAATGCACTAGAGCATGGCAGATCACAAAAGATGCATAGCCTGTCAGTCAAATTGCAATGAAACAACTTGACCATAGTCTAGAGGAGGCCAGCCACAGTGGCATTTTCCCTACATAAATGGCTAGCTTTGGGGAATATTTAGATCTGGGATGGGGTACCTTCAACCACTGAGCATGATGTAACCCTGGGAAGATTCCAAATCCAGTGCACAAGAATCTTCTGGTGTTATTTCTAGTTAGTGGTTAGAGATAAGATAGGATTTAAGAAAGTATTAACTTGAACTTAAATGCCTCTCATAAAAATGAGCTGAGCTTTGCAGGCCAGAAAGCTGTGGCATGAATCTGAGTTGTGCATTGCATCTAGTAGAAAGAACTCTGCTTTGTACCTTAGGTAGGTAGATGTCCAAAATAGCAAGAATTACTTCTGGCCTTGTCTCTGTTTTCCTTGGCCTTGTCCACATAGCCCTTCCCACTCCGGGAACATAACCTGCAAAACATTTTCTAAATTGGAATTCATT